>JAWHQI010000032.1:3041428-4287857 GCA_033032865.1 Dactylorhiza incarnata | reverse complement strand
GAGGAGTCAGAAGCTCAAAGATGTCACTGAAAACCTCTCTATGAGATTTAACCACTTAGGGTTTGGAGCAGAGCCCTCCTCCAGCACAGAACCTCCTAGCAAGCCTGCCTGGAAAAATCCAGTGTCATTTGTTCGACCCAGAGATTATCAACCCAGTGAGAAGAGCAAATCAACTAAGGGTAAGGTTGGTAGCTATTCAAATAAGATAGATAAACCCAACAAAATACATCTCAATAAGAAAGAGAAATCCTCTGGTAAAAACAACATAGGGAAATTAAATAACCACAATCAAAAGGGTAAGTCAAGACCTAGGATAATAAAACACTCCTCTGATTTAATATATCTAGATACATTTTATACCCATTTCAAATTTCAAAAAAAAAATAGATTTGGGAAAACCATTCCCTATCATCCCAAAGGGTATCATGAAAGACCCTCCTATTATTTCATTGAACCCTACAATGGTAAAAGCAAAGGACCCAAGGTAACCTGGGTCCCTTCTAATGTTTGAGTTACATGTGCAGGTTTAGGTAGGGTCTCACTCAGGAGAAAGTTGAGTGGGAAGAATTATGTAGGTCATGAATAAGGAACAAAAATCATTCAAGGGAGTAATTTCTATCTTAAATCCTCCTTAACATCCATTACATCACAATATCATCTATTTCAATAAGTAAAATTGCTGGGAAAAACATCAAGGATTTTCTAAATAAATAGATATGTTCCTTAAGAGGTGCATCGAATGGAAGTCGACGTACCATTGACTTCTACTCGACGCCAGCTTCGAGAAGCACACAGAGCAGACAATTTGAATAGAATTCGACGCAGCATCAAGTTCTTATTGACGCATACGTCGACTTAATAATTGCTGACTAAAATTCGAAGTCACGTCGATTGGAAATCGACATAACGTCGACAAGACTACGTCGGCTTAGGATCCCTAAATAATCTCGAATATACATTGAGTACTAGTCGACGCAACGTCGATATATCAACGCGCACAGAGTTGCTTCTAGAAGCAATCTCGACACAGCTTTGCGCACCAAATAATAAGTAATATCGACGACGCGTCGACATAACTCTAAGTAGCGGCAATTCATCTGCTTTTATGCAATTACTGCGTCGAAACATTTACGCTTTTGAATTCTCTTGCTCTCCTGCTCTTTTGTGTCCTTCTCTCTCATTTTCTCTCTGCCTTTGCAGGTACATCCATTCTTAATCAATGGCACCCCCTAAGGTCAATTCTTGATTCAATGTAGATATCGACTCGTTCAGTGCAGCTGCCGATAGCTTCAAAACTATACTTGGCCTATTTTAGGAGGCTGGCCTGACTAAGTTGATCTAAATAAGGTGTAAGATCCTAGACGTCGAACTTACAGAGTTCAAAGACAATGTACATATTGCAGATGATGGGCCCCTTCAAGGGACAGTTTATGGACAAGATATTAGTATAACTGAAGAGCTTCTCACCCAAACATTTGATCTTCCCACTGGGAATGATCCAAATGAACTGTCAGGAGAAGAAATAAGGAATGTCCTAGAAATAATGCAGTTCAAGAAGGAGAAGACAATCAACCTTAAAAATATTGATGTGGCAGAAGAGTACAGGTTTTTGGCAGACATAGTGGGGAAGGTTATATTGTGTAAGATATCAACTCATGATGCTATCCCCAGGCAGCAATTGCAAATAATGGGAGCTCTTGTTTTGAAAAAGAAGATCAATTGGGGAAGATGCCTATTAAAGCTGAAAGCTCACAAGTACACTCACAAGGAGAATGCATACATGAGGATAATGATCCAGGTGCTCTTCCAGCACTTCCCAAATGTCTGCAAGTCCAAAGGAGTGCCCATTCCTCCTGGAAAGATGATCAATATTGGGATCTTCTCAAAATGGAAAAGGCAAATCTTGAAGCCTGGTCAGGCCCCATCTTCACCTCCTCCTTCTCCTCCTCCTCAAGGTTCAGAAAGACAGATACCAGATCCACCAAGGGATCTCCCCCAGGATACCACTTCAGCACTACCACCTTCTCAGCAACAATAGCTTCAACAAGAAGATTTTCCAGATCACCCTTTTTCGTCCACTTCAGCTCCTGAGTCATCTTTCCATCCACTATCATCCGTATATCATGAGCATGCTCCACCTCCACCACCATCAACTCATTTATCACTTGATGTCTACCATCCTCTCTCTCCCATTCAAGAAGACTTCCCTTCATCACCTCCACCTCCAGCTCATTCTCCCATTGACATTGAGCAAATAATATTCAAAGTTGTGGCCCTTTCCTCCTCCACCTTTATTGACTTGGTAGCCACCCAAGCAAAAAAATTTGACAGTAAGCATTCTCAGATAGAAGCTGAGTTGCTTGACTCCAGGAAATCCCTCCAGGGTCTCCAGGAGTGTGTCGCTTCCTCTATGATTACAAGAGAATTCTTAACCTCACTAGCCAGCAAGGTCAAGAAGAGGGAGAATATTTTAGAGGAAGAGGACCCTATCTTAAGGGGAAAAGTTCAGGAAGAAGCTGATAATGAGCCTGCCCCTGACAAGGTGACTACCTTTCAAGGAGCACAAATCCAGGGGGGCCAGCAGATCAAGAGGAGCTTCCAGTTGTTCTAAGTCGGCCTGTAGTTCAGGGGGAGCCAGCTCCAGATATTCAGAGGAGTCTGAATATGGAATTTGAAGTTGTAAGCACGGCATGGGTCCAAAATGAGCCTCAAGCTAAAGATCTGTTAGATCAAGTTTCTCAGATAGCTCAGGAAGCTGCCCAGGAAGCTGAGCAGAATGCACAAACACAGGGGGAGCTTCCTAAAGACAGTATTGTTGTTGTTGATCCTAATAAAGCAGATGGTGATAAGGGTGAAGAGTCTGTTGATGATGATGATGTGTCTATAAGAGTGGTTATGAGGCAATCCCTACCAAATGTATTCTCAAGGAAAAGAAGAACTCCTGAGAAGGACTCATGAACTTCAAGTATCAGATAAATTATTTGGATTCTGTGAAATTACATTTGCTGGGTAAAACACTGGCACACAATTTCTTGATATGGAAATCTGCTTTCTGCAATTTCAGTTGTTTCCTCTTTGTCCTTATAATACCTTGCATGCATGTTTGATTCTGCAAAGAAATGTATAAAATCACTAAGAACAAAATGTAAAATTTGTTAAGATAAATAGAGGGAGATTATTGGGAAAAACCCTTGATTAAACTTAACAAATTAATTAAAAAGTGATTTTATCATCTAGGATTTAAGTTACCCATTGTATAGTGAGGGTAACATGGTCATTAGATGTCTTAGGATATCACACTCAACATAGGGTGTCAGGACCAGATCAAGGGAAGCAAAATTGGGCTAAGTTAACATTTGTGTTGAATAGAATTCGACGCAACATCGAGTCCATATTGATGTTGCTCTGACTAGAAGTCCAAGTGGTTAAAACCCTCTGTCGAAGTAACTCATGTCGATGTAACGTCGAATAGATGTCGACGTAGAGGTTAGGGACTTGTCGGAGTAACTGGAGAAGTCGATGCAGCTTCTACTTCAACTCAACGCAGAAAATGTTATCTATCGAAGCCATCTAAACTCGACGTGACGTCGACTTCATCTCGACGCAAAAGATGAAGCTCAGAGACAGGCAGATCAACACGACGTACATGTTAATATGATATCGATGCAACGTCAACTAGCAGAGTTCAGCTGGAGCATAGATGAAATCGAAGCATCTCCTAGAAGAACTCAAAGCTATGTCGATAAGAAAAGAAATGAATTCGATTCTACGCCGAATACAGTCTGTAAAAGGTAATCTTTTCAGCTGTCTCTCTGATCCTTCTTTCATGGCCCACCTCCTTCAAGATCATTCCCCAACAGCTCAATAATTGCCTGAAATAGAAAGAAGCATTAAAGAAGGACACAAGAGGTTTCTTGGAACCATATTCCTTGTAGGTGGTCGGGACGAGAATTAAAGAGGAAAGAAAGAGAAAGTGATAAGCAGATTACCTTATCATGCCATATCAGAAAGGGAAACATATTCAAATTTGAAAAAGGGAGAATAAAAAGACAAGAGAATATAGAGGCATACAAGGCATTAATCACAATAAGTCGTCTCCTTCATTTTTCTAGGGCTTCCTATTCTTCTCCATCTCTCTCAGGAACCCTAATCAAGAATGGAAAAGAAAAGAGAATTACAATTGTTCTTCATCTAAGAGAATAGTAGATCTGATAGCTGCTTTTCATCACCATCATATAGCAGTAGGATCTGAATCAGCAGAAGTCAAGAAGAATTTGATAATCAAAGTCTCTGTAGTTCATCTTCATCAAAAGCAGAGACTAATCAAGAGCAGATTCTGTGGGACTTCACATTGGTTGTTCTTCAATCAGCCATCACAAGAATTCTGAGAACAGAATTCATACAACATTCTTTCTTCTCCTTCTCTTTCTATTTCCTGTAAAAGAGTTTTATTAATCCCTCTTCAAAGGATTCAGTGGTTCAAGATCTCCTTACCAAAAGATCTGGTGCTTCATGATCTCTTTATCAAAAGATCAGTGGTTCTAAGAATCTCCTGATCAAAAGACTCAGGCATAGGTGGTGCATTCCTACCAGGTGGTAGAAGAGGGTAGTACCCAGGGTTTGGGGAACCTCTATAAAATTCATTGTGTCTGTGTTGCAATTTTCTATGCTGTCCCAGTCTTTTATTCTGCACTTTATTTCCTGCATTCTTTATTCTGCCTGGATTGTTAAGCATAACTCTTTAGAGTAATTTATTGTTAAACACAGTTAGGATAGAAATATTTTAAAACTCTGTTCACCCCCACCCCCCACCCCCTAAGGGAATCTTAGAGGCACATTGTGCACTTTCACATGATGAGGACATTGACGCAAGAACTCTTTAAAATGCTCTCAAGTCTCGTAGAGAGACTCAGAATCGAATTGAATGGAATAGGTGATATCTATGCGTAATTTAGCGGTTTAGACAAGGGAGAATATTATTTTATGAATTTTTCTGTCAATCTGGCACACGTAGTTATGGATCCTCTGGGAAGAGAACTTAACCACACATTTGCTTTTGTCCGCAGTGAAAATGGAAATAAGCATAAACGAATAGTGTCATCAGTTATGCCAATTATTTTAAAAGTGTCGCAAATTTCCAAAAAGCTTGTAAGGTGTAAATTTGGATCCTCATCCGGTAAACCGTCAAATTGGACTGACTGTTGTACCATTTGAATGATGCTAGATTTTATTTCAAAATTATTATTGGCCACTGTTGGGCGTGTAATACTCGATCCCTTATCTTTCAAATTCGGCCATGCATAATATGTCATGGTTCATAGCGGGGCCGCATCTGGATTTGGATCGGTCATAGCTTTAGCGTCAGTATCTCTGATAGACTCTTCATGAATTTCGAGTAAGTTTTGATTACGAGATCGGAGGCGCTCACGAAGGGTGCGCTCAATTTCGGGATCAAAAGGAGCGTTCGAATCGTCCGAGCTTCCTCGGGTCATATACTAATATTAAAAAGATTTGTTGGTTTTGGCTTTTTCTATTTTTTTGTTTTGTTTTTAAAATATATAAGTAATAAAATTAATAGCGATTCCTTTTTTGAAATAACAACACGAACTCCCTGGCAACGGCGCCAAAAACTTGATGAATAAATTTAGATTTTGATTTTAGTTTTTAAAGGTTTTGCTTAATTTATCCAAACAAATCTTCGATAAAGGCAAGTATACCTTATCGCGTATAGTATAAGATATTTTGTTTTATAAAATATCAAGGTCGTATATTTCCACAAATCGTGTTGATTATTCTTACTTATAAGGAACAAACTATTATTTTATCGAAAAAAGTTTAATTTGGTTTTTTAGATAGTGATAATGTACGTATAACTAGAGTTTTATAACAATGATGAAGATAGCGCCCGATGTCGAATTACCTTGAGAGAAAAATAATTTTTGTTAGAAGTAAAAGATCTGATTTTTTAAAACATTAGAATGGCTTGGCCATGGAGGTTCCATAAGTATAAATGCACCACTCTCGAGGGTACGCCCACCTGAGATTAAGAATATTCGACCGAACTCTCATTTTTTAATCGAATCTTCTTAATGCTCGCTTTATGTTGTGAACCCCGTTGTTGGATATTTCTTCCAATTCGGGAGACTTGCCTCATCCTATCTTGAGGGTAGAATGCATTTCTCTTTACCCGTGAGTGATCAATCCATACACATGAGCCTCCCAGCTAGCTAGTGTACGGAAATGGAAATGAGAACCATACATCGATTATATAATTTCACTCAATGCTTTTCTCGGGTAAACCTTAAGCTCGTTAATAGATTTTAGAAAGAGATATTTTATTTTTAGAAAACCATTTATTTGTCCCAATGCTCTTCGGCATAGTGCGCTAAAGGATATTAACCATTCATCAGAATGGGGACGACATTAGTGATTATAAAATACATGATAATATTTTAAGCGAAATAAAAGTGCGTTTAGCAAAGATTATACGAAAGAAAAAAAATAAAAACACACTAAATTAAAAACTCACATACTCTACACACTAAATTTAAAACTCACACACTCTACAGTAATTTAAATGACAAGTAATAAATCACACTCACGCACTCTACTTTAAATTAAAACTAAGTTACAAAAAAAGTGTAAAAAGTTATTCTCATACACACACGCACTCTACTTTGAAATGAAAAACAGAAATAAAACAAAGTGAAAAAGCTATTCTCATACACACACGCACTCTACTTTGAATTGGGCTAAGTTGCAAAAAAGAAAAATATTATCTCATACACACGCACACACACTCTACTTTGAAAAGAAAATAAAACGTAAAAATTAATCTCATACACTCACACACTCTCAAATAAGATGAATAAACAGAAAAGAAAAATTAAAAGAAAGCAAAAACAATGCATGCACACTAACTAAATTAAAAGAAAAGAAAAATTAGACTCACACACTCTTGACATAAGGAAAAGAAGATCGAAATGAGAAAATAAACAATTTTATACTCAAAATAAACATTACAACTACACTAGGAAAGAGAAAATTACAAAAGAAATAAAAACTTAAAAAGGAAAAATAAAAATAACTCACATACACTCAAAACTACTCAAGAAAACACTAAAACACACTCAAATTTTGGATTCTAAGCTTCAGTCGAGCCCCTCTATTTATATGGAAAATTTTAAGATTACACGCCCTCGGCCACGCCCGTGACCGAGGGCGTGACTTTTGCAGGTGCTATTGAGGTCGCTTCAGCCGCCTTCTAGAAGAGTTTGTCGGAGAAAATGGCTACACACTGGCGTGACTTGAAGTTTCACGGGCGTGACTTGGGGCGGCAGACGTCAGAAACATGTGGGTCTTGACTTTGGGGGCGTGTCTTGCTCGCAGATTGGGTGAACACGGGCGTGACCAATTTTCATACTGGCGTGACTTCTTTGTTCCATCGAGACGTTGAGGCAAAAACCGTCGAGAAGGCTGGAAATTGGCATTTTATGATTACACGCCCATGGTCACAGGCTTGACTCAAGATCACGGGCATGACCCAGGGCGTGCCTTGATCAATTTGTCGAGATTTCACTTGAAAATTGTTAAGAGCTGGAAATTGGCATTTTAAGATTACACGACCTGGGTCACAGGCGTGTCCTAACAAAAAATGCCAAAAATGCTGAAAAATAGAAATAAAGCTACGTTAGTAGAGAAAATAATAAAACAAGCAACTTATTCATTAATTTTCATAAAATATTAACAATATTACTTAAAACTATACTACAAATACGTATATTTTAATACTCATCAAGAATCTTATGAAGGAAGGGAAGTTGCAGGACCTAGTCCTGAAGAGTGATTCTTCAAAGGCTTCAACCTCCAAGAGAAATGAAGTAGCGGAAGCTCATTGGCAATGTGAGGAAGTGAATGATGTTGGCCTCCTTGGCAACATCGACAATTAGAATGGGTGCATAAAAACTAATGATGAAGGTTCCTTGGGTTACCTCTTCTGGATTCATGGAGGGGCTGGGATTGAATCATCTCAAAAAGCTAGCCTTTCAAGAGTTTTCCGTTCAGAGGTTGCTGTGACCTCCTCTTCTACTCCTGTTACTGGGATTGTCACCTTTGGGAAAGATCACCTTCCTCAGACAGCCAATCCTTTCAACAATGTTATGGTCATCAAGGCAGTGATCAAAAACTAGACTGCGAAATGAATTCTAATCGACACTAGTAATTCTATAAACCTCCTCTTCAAACCAACTTATGAGGCCTTAAAGACTGAGAAGACTCTCCTTTCCACTGAAGGGCCACGCTATGGTTTTTTTGGAGAAAAGAAGGAGGTAGAGGGAAGTGTCACACTCTCTGTGACACTTGGTGGGATCACCAAGCTGCTTCATTTTATCGTTGTTGATGCTCCAAGTAGCTACACCGCTATCTTTGGAAGGACAATACATAATGAATATCAGGAAGTGGTCTCCACCTTCCATCTAGCTGTCAAGTTCGCCCTCAATGGAAAGCAATATCGAATCAGGAGCCATCCCAAGATGGCTCGAGAATGTTATGTCAAGACGGTCAATATGATCGAATCTTCTCCTCTCCCGAAGGTGGTTGAGGCCATTCCAGTGCATCAAGATGTTGATCAACCTGAAGTCTTAAAAGAATCAATGAAGAAAGATGCTAGAGAAGGAGCTCGCCTACAACCTGCCCAGGTGACTCAAGTTGTTCCTATTGATAAGGAAGATGGAAGAAAGAGGCTCTCTGAAAGACTTTAATTAAGGGTAGCTAATCACCTAGAGGGGGCGGGGTGAATAGGTTATTTAAAAACTATTGCAATTCTTGATTATGACCAAGATAAAACTGATCAGAGCTTTCAAGAAATAAAAACATACACATAAAAGAACACACAGATTTTTATAGTGGTTCCCCGTATCTTGGGTAATCCACTTTCCTCCTTCTCCCCTTCTAGCAGTGTGCTAGATAGAGGTTATAGCTCTTCCAGATCTCAGACCACAAACAGGTCTTACAGCTCAGATCACAACAGATCTTACAGTCTCAGATCTCACAGATCTTACTAACTCAGATCACACAGATCCTACCTCAGCCTTTATAACTAGGCCTACAGCTCAGATTCACCCCTGAATCCTACAACTCAAATCACACCTGATCTTACAACTCAGATCCTTGACAGATCCTACACTCAGATCTGACAACTCAGATCCTACAGGAATTTATAAAGAGAATAACAAATACTTAGACTCAGATTTGAGATTGTTGAGCCTTCTTGATCTGCCTGAATGATCGGACAGAAATCTTCAATAGAACAGCAGCAGCAAATGATCTTCTTGATTCAACAGGCTGTGATGACTGTTCTTCTTCTTGGGAAGACAGATTCTTCCTTCTTGATCTTCTTCTTTTAGAAAGAGGTATCAGCACCAGATTGCTGAATGAGATCTTCAATTTAGATTGGTTCTGAAAGGGAAGATGACTTCTCCAGATTCTTTCTCAAACTTTCTCTCAAACTGATGGAGACGATAATGGCTTTCGAAAGATAGGAAAACTTTTCTAACTTTACTTTTCTTCACTTCTTAACTTAGATAAACTTCATAACCCATAGGTCATGCCATCTATTTATAGCCCGCCATCTGCAATGTCGGTTATGCTTCTCCACGTCAGCATGACGTCACGTCTTCAACGGTCTTCAATGAAAACAAAGGCTAGGCTAGTTGTAGAAGATATTCCTCAGTTCAGAGTATTTGTAGAAGAGGCGTTGAGCACTTAACCTCTCTGTCGACGCTTTTCCAGTTAGGCGTCGAGCGGTATTTAGACGCTCGACGCATACTCCTTAGACTGAAGCTCTCGACTCCTCCTTCTCAGGCGTTGAGCAAACATCACTTAGTCGATGCTTTTTATTTGAAGAAGTCGAGCAACGTCCAGGGGCTCGACGCTTCTTAACTAAGCCTTCATATCTCGACACTTCTGGTTGGCGCTGAGCTGACTGAAGTTAAGTCGACACATCTCTTTCCAAGGAGTCGAGCGACATAACTTGGCTCGACGCTTCCAAACTTGATCTCAGAACTTCAGCGGCGACCTTGTCTATTTGAGTAGTAGACATGAGTCAACGCTTCTGGGTCACATGCATCGAGCGATGTATGATGTCTCGACGCTTATGAACTTGAATGAATTCCATGAACTTTTTTCCTGACCTGATCTCATGCACATTGATTTTAGAGAGTATATCAAATACATTCTGAGATATATCTTTGACTTAGGAATGGACTTCTCCAAATCTAAGACATTGTGGGCAATGATCCCAACACTCTCCATCAATGAAAAGCTGCCCGTAGAATAGAAGAGCCATCTCACCTTATGTCTTTTGAAGAACCTAGATGTTGTTTTCTAGTGAACAGATGACATGCCAGGAGTTGATACTGATGTCACTTTCCACCACCTCAACATCAACCCGAGCTTCATTCCAGTCAAGTAGAAGAAGAGGACGATGGCAGTAACTCTTTCTCAGCCCATCGGGTAGGCGGTGGATAAGCTCCTCAAAGAGAAATTCATTCAACAGATTCAATACCCGGATTGGATTTTGAATGTTGTAATGGTAAAAAAGGCAGGAGGAAAATGGAGCATGTGTGTCGACTTTACAAAACATAATAATGCTTGCCCAAAAGATTGCTACCATTTGCCTAGGATAGATTCTTTAGTTGATTCTTCGTTAGGGTACTCATGCATAAGCATCTCAGATGCATTTTCTAGTTATCACCAAATTATAACGCATAAGCCCGACATTCCTCATACCTCTTTAATCATGAACGATGGATGTTTCTGTTAATGCGTGTTGCCTTTCAGGCTAAAAAATGTCAGTGCGACGTATCAAAGAATGATGGATATAGTATTCAAAAACCAAAAAGGGAGAAATTTGGAAGTTTATGTCGACGACCTCCTAATAAAAAGCAAAACATTTTTTGCTCATCTCAACGGCCTCGCTGAGACATTTGGAACCCTTCGAGCCTTTAACATGAGATTAAATCCTCTGAAATGCATTTTTGGTGTAAGCAAAGGAAAGTTCCTTGGTCACCTCCTCACTCCAGAAGGGTTGGAGCTAAATCCTGGCAAGGTAAAAGCGATCTTAGATATGACACCTTCAAGATCGCCTAAAGATGTTCAGCAACTAGGAGGATGGATGGTTGTTCTGAGTCTATTCATATCTCATTCAGGAGATAAGAGTGCTCTTTCTTCAAAACTCTCTGTGGGGGAGCAAAATTTGAATGGACCAAGGAGTGTGGTGACGCGTTTGATCAGTTGAAGAAGCAGTTAACATCAACTCCTTTATTTCAGAGCCCTCGAGAAGGGGAGGATCTCTTCCTTTACCTTGGAGTTGGATCTGATGCAATAATCTCAGTTTTGGTCTAAGAAGAGAAGAAAAGACAACTCCCAATTTATCATGTTAATAGAATACTCATAGATGCAGGAACCCGATATCCAATTCTTGATAAGTTAGCACTAATGCTTGTCACCTCAACTCGATGGCTTCAACCATACTTTCTAGCTCATTTTATTCCGCTGTTGACAGACCTTCCACTAAAAATGTGCTAAAAAATCAAGAGCATTCGAGTAGGTTGGCAAAGTGGGCAATAGATCTTAGTGAGTTTGACATCTTATATGTGCCTAAAATGACAATCAAAGCTCAAGAGTTGGCAGATTTTATGATCGATTTAGCAAAAAGCAGCTCAAAAAAGAGGCCAGTGAACCTTTAGCTTGGACAATCTTTGTTGACGGCGCTTCAGGTCAAAAATCTTCAGAAGCAGGAGTTGTTCTAATCAATTCCAATGGAGTTAGATTGGATCAAGCTTTCAATTTTTACATTCCCACTACAAATAATCAAGCAGAATAGGAAGCACTGCTTGCAGGTCTCCAATTCACAAGAGAGTTGAGTATTGAAGATGTAGAAGTAAAATCGGATACCTTAGTGATGGTTTCTCAAGTGAACGGAACTTATGAGACCAGAGATTCCATTCTAAAGCAATACCAGTGCTGGTAAAAATTGAGATCGACAAGTTCAAAAGTTTCACTATCTAGGACAACCTGTGCTTAGAGAACGCGGAGGCAGATGAATTAGCAATGTTGGGTCTTCTTTCAGGAGGAACTACCTCAGAATTATTTCATCCAGCTATTAAAGAGGGTGAGATCATGAAGATAGATCATCATCCCTCTTGGGTAGACCCGTTCATCATCTATCTCTGAACCGAGGAGTTCCATCCATCTATAAAAGATAAGAAGAGGTTTAAGTTGAAGGCAACTCATTACTATCTCATCACAGGAGTTCTATACATAAAAACATTTCTCTCACCACTAGCAATGTGTGTTTCTTAGGATGAGGTTCCAGTTGTTCTCCAGCAAGTTCATTCAGGAGAATGTGGTAGACAATCAGGTGTTAGAACCCCGGAGAATAGAATTTTTAGGCAAGGATATTTTTGGCCTCAAATGAGGAAATATGCTGAAAAGTTCGCAATGAAATGTATACAATGTTAGAAATTTGCTCATGTGCAACACCAACCAGCTCAGTAGCTCAGGTCGATAGAAACTCCATGGCCATTTGCAGTTCGGGGGATGGACCTTATTGGACCTTTTCCTATGGCTAGTGGACAACGTCGTTTTATCCATGTACTTATTGACTATTTCAGCAAGTGGATCGAACCAAATACATTAGCTAAAACCACCACGCAGATCATGAAAAACTTCATATGGGGTGAAATCGTGTGCATACATGGAGTTCCAATGGCCATAATCACTGATAACAGTCCTCAATTCAAAAACTCTGACCTGATAAATTTATGTGGTCAAATTGGAATTGAGTTGCAATTTGCTTTGGTACACCATCCAAAAAGCAATGGGCAGGTAGAACCAGCAAACAAGTTAGTTTAAATCTCCTGAAAAAGAAAGTTAAAAATCTCTGAGGCAACTAGGCAAAACAGTTATCCTCAGTGCTCTGGGTTGTAAGAACAACTCTAATCTCAGCTACTGGTGAAACTCCTTGTAAATTTTCTCATGGATCAAAAGCTCTAATTCTAGTCTAATTTGAGGTGATGAGTCCAAGGGTGTCATTATCAAAGAAGAATAGCGATGGCTGGATGGAAGCAAATGATGAAGAGCTAAAGTGTAGTCTCAAACTTATCGAAGAACTAAGAGATACAACGATGATCAGGCAAGAAGAAGTGAAACGAAGAATGGCTAAGTATTTTGACAAAATGTCAGAATAAAAAGTTCGTCGTTGGTGATTTAGTTCTAATGAAAGCAGATGCAGTAGCATGGTTTCGTTCAGTTGGAAAGCTGAATCCTAATTGGGCAGGGCCATTCATCGTTAAAGAAGTTCTCAAGAACAATGCTTATCATCTTAAAACTTATGAAGGGGAGGAAATATCTCACACTTGAAGTGGAGATGACTTAAAGCATTTTTCTCTTGATAGTTCTTTCATTAGATTTTTCTTGTAAATATTCTATCAATGTAGTTACTTACACTTTTCCTGTATTTTGTAGGAGAAGTATTAAGATGGATTACTTGCAAGGCTAAAATCCTACCAAGTGAGATATTAACGGATCCTACTTATTTTCCCCAGGACTTGAACTTGAGATGTAAAACCTACAATGACCACAGATAGCGGGGAGATTTTGCATCTGTTTAGTAGTAGCTCACCTATCTCGTGTGGTGGATCTTTAGGATGTCGCGTCCTTGCTGGCATCTGACACACCTCTGCATCAAGGGAGGTCTAGGTGAATTTCCAACTTTCTCATGCATTTCAAGACATCAGTACATCTTTGATGATCTCTCTGAGGAAAGCAATGTCGGTCTCTTTTCAGTACAACACCTGCCCTATTTATCATCTTGGTTTATGACCCTCGAACACTCATTGGCCTAGAGATAACCAAGTTATATGAGAGGGGCGGTTAGGAGCATCTGTGACCGCCGCCTGAGCCCAGGAACGGCAAGGAATTCTAACCACTGAGGTCATTTTCTCTTAGGGTGTTACAACCATATGATCTCTCTGAGGAAAGCAATGTCGGTCTCTCTTTAGGACCACACCTGCCATATTTATCATCTTGGTCTGTAAACCTCCTCTTCTTAACCGCCAAGGTCTCTCTTCTTTTTCTTAGGGTGGTAACAACCATTATGATCACTCTGAGAAAAGAAATGTCGGTAACTTTTTAGCACCACACCTGCCATATTGATCATCTTGGTCGGTAAACATCATCATTTATTTAACGCCAAGGTCGTTCTTCTTCTTAGGGTGGTAACAACCATTACTGTCTCTCTAAGGAAAGCGATGTCAGTCGCTTTTAGCACAACACCTGCCATATTGTTCATCTTGGTCAATACACCTCCTCTTCTTGACTTCCAAGGTCGCTCTCAAGTATTCTATTAAGGGGCGGTCTGGAGCATCTGAGACCACCGCATGTGGCTTTCTGGTATTAAGCATTTTATTAAGGGACGGTCTGGAACATTTAAGACAGTCTCATGTGGTTTTTTTGTTGGAACATGGTCTTCCGCATCTCCTAGGTTTGAGAATAACAAATCCTATGTGTATTTGATCTTGTGTGTTTAAGTGTGCAGGTTAACATAGTCCATATGACTCAAGGAGTACTCATGATGACTGCCCCCAAAATTGAGGCCAAAATTCGAAAAGGCTCACTAGCGCCGGCGGTAGCGATAGCGCCCGGCGCTAGCGATGATTAGCGCGATTCCGGCAGTGTCTTTAGAAAGAGCTAGCGCCCGGCGGTAGCTACTAGCACCGGCGGTAGCGTGACGCACATAAGGCATCGAGCAATATGTTGCCGCGGATGAGAGATCCTGCCGCGCAAAATCTTTCCTAATCCGGGCTAGCGCCGGCGGTAGTGCTAGCGCCGGCGGTAGCGCTAGCACTGGCGGTAGCGCTTGGGCTATAAAAGGACCCCCTCTCCTATTGTTTTCAAACACCTATTGCATACACCTCAGAGAGAGAGTACTAGAATTCCAGAGGCTTTTCTTAGCCGAAATTTGAGGTCCCAGCGAAGCTTTGCCAATTTCTGAAGGAGAATTCAATCACGCCGAATCCAGACGAAGCACGCTTCGACAAACGCTGATTCTACAACGGATCTTCGTCCCCGACTTCAGAAGTTCATCTTAAGGGAGGTTTTGTTATTTTATTTTTTTTCTTCATTGTAAACGGTAGTGAAATCGGCTCGTGTTGGCGACTAGGTCTGGGGTAGACTTAGGGCTGAAATTTGCCTCGTGTTGGTGACTAGATCTAGGCTAGTTCTAGGGGGTGCTCGAGGCCACATCCGGGGAAGGATTGGCTAGAGCGGCTTGAGGCCGAATCCGGGGAGGATAAGGCTAGGGCCACCGGTTCGTGGGGAAGCGAGTCGGGATAGAAAACAAAAAGAGCTTTTTTATTATTCGCCTCCGATCTCTAGCGTCATCGAGATCAAGTTTTGTAAAACTTATTTATCATTAATAAAGCTTGTCTCTCTTTTTGTTTTACTTAACTTATTTCATGTCTTTAATCTTGCAATAATTCAAAGTTTAATAAATATAATCTAAAGTTTTTGAAAACCCTTATTCACCCCCCCCCCCTCCCCCCTCTAAGGGCGCCGACCGATCCAACAAGTGGTATCAGAGCGGTTTTGTTCCAATCGGCGTAGCAACCGGGAACAATGGCGTCTCATGATCTCGCTTTTCCTAAGGGTCAAGGGGTTAGTCGACCACCTCTCTTTACTGGGTCAGATTTTAACTACTGGAAAAATCGAATGATGTGTTTTATTATGACCATGGATGTAGAAGTATAGAACATGGTAGAAGTACGGTACTCTCCGCCTACAACTGTAGTAGGAGAGGCGACATTAGCAAAACCTAAAGATAAATGGGATGACAACGATAAACTAAGGTGTAAAAATAATGCTAAAGCAATGAACGCTTTATATTGCGCTTTAAATAGGATTGAGTTTAATAGAATTTCTGCATGCACAACTGCTTATGATATTTGGAATCAATTGGAAGTTACTCACGAAGGTACATCGCAGGTGAAAGATGCCAAGCTGTTTCGACTGGAATCTGAATACGAAAAATTCAGGATGGACACGGAAGAGGACATCAACTCAATGTACACTCGCTTCACAAAGATTGTCAACGCATCAAAGGCGCTTGGAAAGACCTACTCCGACGGGGACTTGGTGAGGAAAATTCTTTGTTCTTTACCTCCAAGGTTTAATCCGAAGGTGACGGCCATCTCGGAGTCGCACAACTTAAGAACGCTCCAAATCGAGAATCTCATTGGGAATCTCAAAACCCATGAGGTAGAACTACAAATTCAACATGACGAATACAACAAGGAGCCGAAGAAAAAAGCGTTGGCGCTGACATCAAAGAAGGAGTGCATCGAAGAGGATGATGATGATGAAGAAGGACTCCTAGTGAAGAATTTCAAGAAGTTCATCAGAAATCCAGAGAGAAGGAAAACATTCCGAAAATTATTCCAAAAAGATACTCGACGAAAGGGATCCTCCTCTTCATCGAAGAAAGAAAAAGGAAGCGATGACGAAGAAGAAAGGCAGCCTCCAGAATGCTATCACTGCAGAAAAACTGGGCATATTCGGAGCCAGTGCCCAAAATACCAAAAGGAACGGAAAGAACAAAAGAAAGCAAAAGAAAAGAAGAAAGTGTTGAAGGCCGCTACTTGGGATGACTCTTCCTCTGAAGAGTCAAACGGTTCTGGGTCAAGTAGCGAGGAGGAAGCAAACTTGTGCTTAATGTCCAAAAGCGACGATGACAACACCAGTGTTCTTAGCGACACTGAGGTGTCTCCTCCTACCTTTGAAGAACTTTATGATAAATTTGTTTTATTAAATCTTGAAAATGAATCTATTATAAAAGAAAATCGTAAGCTCACAAAAAAATTAGTCTCTCTTGAAAAAAGAAAAGTTTCATGTCAAGAATGTGAGCACTCTTTATTTATGATAAAAGAACTTGAAGTTTCTCTCTTTAATGTCCTTTCACAAAACAAAATCATTGCAAAAGAAAAAGGGGACTTAGAGAGAAAATTGAAAACTTCTATATTACAAATTGAAAAGAACAAAAAAGGATTTGAAAACAAATGTGTTATGATTGTTCAAGAAAATACATCTCTTAAAAAATAAAATCAAAATCTCAATTTAGCCATAACCAAATTCGGGATTGGTCAAAAATCCCTGGATATGCTTTTGGGTAATCAATGCTTTGGGTCTGGAAAAATCGGACTCGGATATAAAAGTAAACACTACCGCCCGACGCTAGCTACTAACTCCGGCGGTAGCTCTAATGTTAAAAATTCTTCTGGTTTTTCTAATGTACAAACATCATCCAGCAAGGGCAACGTAGAAACTCAGAAAAGGGTCTCAACCCCCTTTATTTCGTGTGCTAATTATCTTAAATTTGGACACACGTCTGGCTCTTGCAGGAATATAATAAATCAACGATCATTAAAACAAATCTGGGTACCTAAGAAATCCACTTACTCTATGGGTGGTACCTCTTGGGTATCTGGGTCTTTACTCTCATCCTCTTTCTAGATTTGCAGGAAGGCTAAGGAAACAGAAGACGTGTGGTATTTGGACTCAGGCTGCTCCAAACACATGACGGGCAATAAAGCAAAATTCCTTAGCCTAGAAAAGAAGAAAGGAGGAATAGTGACGTTTGGCGATAACGGTAAAGGAAGGATCATGGGAGTTGGTACAGTGGGTAATGCATCTTTTCTTATATCAAATGTGCTTTATGCGAAAGGATTAAACCATAACCTAATATCTATAAGTCAACTGTGTGATAAAGGTTTTAACGTACTTTTTGAATCTTCCACTAACCTTTGCAAGATTGTTAATTCTAAAACAAAAGATGTGTTATTAACTGCACCTAGAATTCATAATGTTTACATAGTTTCCTTTCATGATCTTTCTAAATCATCTATAAAATGTTTTATAACGAAAAATGATGAATTAGAATTATGGCATAGACGCTTAGGCCACGGTAGTACAAAGCTCATCGTAAAACTAACAAAAAGAGAATTGATTAGAGGATTGCCTAAGTTAAATGGAAATTTATCTTCATTATGCTCTCCATGCCAAAAAGACAAATTTACTAAGTCATCTTTTAAAAGCAAAAACGAAATTTCTACATCAAAACCTCTACAATTAATTCATATGGATCTTTTTGGTCCCGTTAACACTGCGAGTCTTGGTGGTAGATTATACACTTATGTTCTCATAGATGACTATTTTAGATATTGTTGGACTTTATTTCTCTCCTCCAAATCTGATGCGTTTTGCGAATTTTCAAAATTATGTACTCGCATTCAAAATGAATTAGATTTAAAAATAAAATGCATTCGCTCAGATCATGGAGGTGAATTTGAAAATGAAAATTTTAAATCTTTTTGTGACATGTTAGGTATTAAGCATGAGTTCTCTGCTCCACGCACACCTCAACAAAACGGTGTTGTAGAATGGAAAAATAGGACAATACAAGAACTTGCACGCACCATGCTATCTGAATATAAATTACCTAAGTATTTTTGGGCAGAAGCCGTAAGCACTGCATGCTATGTAATGAATAGAGTTATGCTTCGCCCATCATTAACTCTCACACCATATGAACTCTACTATCAAAAGAAACCTAACGTATCGTATTTTAAAGTATTTGGATGTAAATGCTTCATTCTTAATACCAAAGATTCTTTAGGAAAATTTGACGAAAAATGCGATGAAGGAATATTTCTTGGTTATTCTTCAACTAGTAAAGCATATAGAATATTTAATAAAAGATCAAGTAAGGTTGAAGAGTCAATTAATGTCAGATTTGATGAGTTTGTTCCTTGTGCAGGGAAGCTCCCTACAGGTACCGATGATGAACCTTTGCCATCCTTGGAGCACGACGAAGAAGAACCATCCAAAGAAGAGGAGGAGAAGTCCAAAGAAGATGAATATGTACCTCCAAGCATTCTAAACTTCTCCAAAAATCATCCAAAGGAGCTAGTCATTGGGGAACCTTCTACTGGGGTAAGAACTCGGTCCTCTCTTCATGAAACATTTTCAAATATTTGCTTTGTGTCTGAAATTGAACCTAAAAACGTTTCCACCGCTTTAAATGACAAATTTTGGTTCTTGGCAATGAATGAAGAGTCAGGACAATTTGAAAGAAATAAAGTTTGGAATTTAGTAGAAAGACCATCTAATCATCCAATTATTGGCGTAAAATGGATTTATAAAAATAAGCTAGATGGTGAATCTAGGATTGTAAGAAATAAAGCTTGCTTAGTTGCTCAAGGCTATTCACAAATCGAGGGGGTAGACTTTAAAGAAACCTTTGCACCCGTAGATCACTTAGAATCTATACGAATATTTTTGGCATTTGCGAGTTTTAAAAGAATAAAATTATTTCAAATGGATGTTAAAAGTGCCTTTTTAAACGGGTTTATTAAAGAAGAAGTTTATGTGGAACAACCCCCCGGTTTCATAAATGAAAATTTTCCAAATCATGTTTACAAATTAGAAAAAGCGCTTTATGGTTTAAAACAAGCGCCCCATGCATGGTATGATCATCTTGCATCATTTTTGTTAGAGCACGGTTATGTTATGGGAAGTGCAGACAACAAACTCTTCATTAAGCATAAAAATAACGAGTTAATTATTCTACAAATATATGTTGACGACATCATTTTTGGAGCCACTAATGAAGAGTTGTGTAATGAAGTAGTCTTAATAATGAAAAATGAATTTGAAATGAGTCTTGTAGGAGAACTATCATATTTTCTTGGTTTTCAAATTTCACAAAGAACTGATGGTATTTTTCTATGTCAATCAAAATATGTTCACGATATGCTTAAACTATTTGGATTTGAAAATCTTAAACAAGCTTCTACTCCTATGAGTGCTTCTTTAAAACTAGGAAAAGATGAATCTGGAATTTCTATTGATCAAACGCTATATAGAGGAATGATAGGTTCTCTTCTTTATTTAAGTGCATCTAGACCAGATATAATGTTTGTCGTATGTTTATGTGCTCGCTTTCAAGCCGATCCAAAAGAATCTCATTTAAAAGTGGCAAAACATATTTTTCGTTATCTAATAGGGTCATCTAAACTAGGACTATGGTACCCACATAATGACTCTTTCACACTCCACGGCTATTCCGATTCGGACATGATGCGCAAATATCGCACACCGCTATAGGCGGTAGCAAGACTGCGGCACGAAACGGCAGTGTACCGATCGTTCAAGTAATATAAAACGAGGAGTAATCCCCGAGTATCGAATCTCAAAGGAACACAGTAAGGTGGAGTTAATTATCGAGGAAGGACTTGAGATTGAAGTCCTTTCGAGCGGATGGATGCAGAAATGGGGGATATGGTTTGTGGATAATAAAATAAAATATTACAACTACTCCTATGCAATGCCGCTATGCAAAGCTTCGCTCGGCGGGATGGAAGACTACGTAGGCCTTGAACGCGCTACTTCGTGAGGGCGGATGGATGAGTAGGCAAGCGGATCGAACTATGCAGGCCTTGAGCGCGCTGCTTCGTTAGGCGAGATGGAATACACGGGCCGCTATGCCACGCTTCGGTAGGCGGATGGGCGAGTAGGCTAACGGAATGAGGGTCGCAGGCACCTCTTCGACAAGCACGCCACTAGCAATTGCTAGTGCGGCACCGAACGTGACGGCGGGATGGATGATGGAATGGGGCGCACCTCAAGCAACTCAAACAACAAACATTTCACATAGACATGAAATATATAGAGATACAAACTAGTTTAAGTGCAACTTCATCTTAATACATAGATCTAACTACATACACATCAATAAGAGAAGAACAAGGCAAGAAATCGACCGAATCCGAAGGCTCATTGTAGATTCACGGTTGGAATCGCCGGGTTGTCAATCCGCATCCAAGCTCGGTCCGCAACTATGTCCGGGGTAGAGAGAGCTGTCACTACTCTCCAATGAGCCCGTCTTCTTCGTGTCACGATCCGGTAGAGGTTGCAAACTTCCTCTTGCTTGATGGTGATGGCGGCTAGGTCTTCCCTTGGAGCGCTAGGATGAAGGAGGAGGCCGAGAGGAAGCTCCGGCTCAAGATTGGCGTGAAGAACAAGCCCGGAGCACCTCCATATGGTGGGCGGCGATGGATGGGGCGAAAAACCTGCGGAAGGGGCGAAAACGGCGAAGCTGGGCGGAAAAATGGCGAGCATCCGACCTAATTCGCGAGCAGGTCATTTTATAGGCGCTGGAATAAACAGTGCGCACGGTCGTTGGCGCACGACCAGTGGTCGTGCTCACTAGAATCCTGTGATCGTGCGCCTGACTGGACGGAGCCTGCAAGGGAAGAAAATTTATAAAATACAATGTTCGCACGATCAGTGGCGCACGACCGGTGGTCGTGCGCACTATCGTAGGTGGTCGTGCGATAAGCCAGACAGAACTCATGAAATGTTCGTTAAGTGCGCACGAGCAGTGGCGCACGACCAGTGGTCGTGCGCGATAGAACTAGTGATCGTGCGCAGTGTTCCTGTACAGATTTGTACCAGGAACACCTGCACGACTCCTGTTCCAGCATAACCACGAATCCTGCCACTGAAAGTGGCACTTAATGATGCATGAAAACTACTAGGGATGAATAGCAAGAAACAACACCAAAAACGGGCCAAGACGTGCACTTAGCATGGAGTGATAAATAGGAATGAAAACATGTCTAAAGTGATGTGCAAAGACTAGAAAATCGGCCCGGATGAGTCCATAAATGTGTATATGATCAGGACTCATCACACCCCCAGACTTACCTGTTTGCGCGTCCCGAGCAAACGAATCCGGCGGAATGTGAAAATGGTAGTTAGCAAACAAAATTACACAAAGGAGTAAAATGCGAAGTAACAAAAGCATGCAAATAGAAATTTCGTAAAAAGAGATTCTAACTATGCTAACTAATTTACAAAAGTACTAGAGCGTAAATAAAGACTTATCGATACTCAGTTGGTGAATTGTGAAGAATTTGACGATCATGCCCGGTGTGAAAGTATTAAGCCACTAAGGAGGGTGTTGCACAAGATCGGGGTTCGGGAATAACTTCGCTGAAATCCATCAACGTTGGGAACCATATGCTTGCCCGGTCACACTCTCTCCACGACGCTAGCAACTCGCGAGACAAATCAATAGGACTTTTAGGATTAAGATGGGGCTTAGGTTGCGGTATGATAATCAAGGGTAAAAACGAAGGCTACGCAACCAACATGAGTCAACGGGACGCTGCACCAAGCAGAACCAAAAACAAAGCTCGTGTGACACACCCCCAGACTTATTATGAAAACTAGGTGTGCACAAGACCTACTCCACAAATACCAACAGATTTTCTAACACGCTCGGGAGGATAACTTTTCAATACACATTTTTTTTTTCAGATTTTTACTTCAATACCATATTTTTCTTTTTCTTTTTCTTATCCTCCGGTTGGTTCAAATTCAGCAGATAGAGATTATTTCTCCTTCACAACACAACGATTCCAAACAACACACCAAATCTAGAACATGAGTGCATTTAACATATACTTGGTTGCGATAGTGGGATAAGCTTTAGGCCTTGGTGAATGGAGGAGGAGCTGAACAAAGGGAGTGGTAGGCACAAATGTTGGGTAGCAAAGGCGAGCGAATAGGATATGGAAAGCAAAGGCTCAATCTAGCCAAGAGGTGGCCTATATAATATTTATCTCCACGAATCGCCCACGCTTGGGGCAAGTTCTTAGCCCACGAGAAAGGTAAACCTTCCTCCCGACTCGAGCAATACACAACTAGCGCTCGTATACACACAACACCGGGCTATCGCCAATTTCAATCACATTCACCACTTGAGTAGAATAAATCTAAAACTACGCAAAAATACTAGTCATAAATTAAATGGATAGAAATAATCTAATTTTACTCAAATTCTATTGTAGCATGCGGATGCGACTAGAACACAGCTCGAGTCGACATCGCGCTCCCAATAGTAATTCCTAAGCTAACATCCAACTTCACATTCCTAACCAAAATAGTTTATTCGGAACTAACAAATAGATAAGCACGCGCTCATGTGGGTGCAGTGGTGTACAGTGAAGATGAACAATACTAAATAACTGAAATTAAAATACTTCTAGTATGCAAATGAGATGTGCACGTGCAGTGGGTAACATATAACGGCTCTCCCCAGACTTAATCTAAACAATACAACATAATGATATGACAGTGAAAATCAAAATCGAAAGCTAGGGAAGAAGTTACCCAATGCTCAGCAAGTGAGCATACCAGAAGGTGCGTGGAAATCTGAAGCAAACCCGCCATTCAGAATTTGCAATGAGTACCTGCAGGGGTGAGCTCCACAAAAACAAAAGAAAAAGACAAACTAAAATAAACTACAGCTAACTAAACATGATTAGAAGAAATAAAAAATGCAGGAAAAGTAAGATAACTACTGGGGTTATTGTCCTCCCAGCACGACTTATTCAAATTGAAAACAGTTCTAGCTAATGGGTCTATGAAAAGAGAAGTGCACAGGTAACTGTTCTAATATTCGTGTCAGTAGCGGGTACCGATACGGCAACAGAACAGTCACGCCTCTACCCGAATATAAATAATACCTGCTCGTCACAGGTAGAGGGAATAGAAAGTAAGAAGAGGAGAAGGTATCCTCACTCAACTCACCAAAAACATCCTTGCCTAGCAAGGTGTCGTCAACATCGAGGTGGCAGGAGGAAAAGGTAATGAGGGGAGCTTCCTCTACTAAGGGGGAGTAAACCTCCTCACGTGAAAGGATGCTCTCATCATTGACTTGAGCAAAAAGCTCCAAGTCCTCCTGAAGTACCTGTGAAGATTCAACCTGCACAGACTCAGATGAAGGAAGGGGATCAGGAAATAAAGAAGGCGAAAAACATAAATAATCGTCAATCGGGGGAGTGATCCCGGTCTCACTCCCATCAGGTTGGGGAAGTAAAATAAAGTTAGGATTGTCATCAATGCTACAAGATTCGGCGGGATCAACGGTGGCCAAGCTTAGGATTTGGACTTCCTCCACCGGTGCTGAAGAAAACTCCTCTTCACCTAGAAGGTTGTCCTCCTCCATAGGAATAGGCACAACACTCAGATCACCCACCTCATCCTGCGACACATCATCAACAATGTCATCGGAGATGAGTATAGCACGCACAACAGGGGAAAGAACCGAATCCACAAGAAGTGGTAGAGGCACATGGTGAATAGGCTCAGCAATGTCGGTGCATAGATCAGCCGCACATCCGGTGACCGTGTCCATGCCATACCCTTCAAGATGCGAAGGTGACAAAGACACATAATCGGATGTTGAAGGTGTGCCGCCAGAGTTAGGAGTTGGGACGATCCGGATATCCGGCTCGTCGTCTTCGTCCAATTGGCGAAGATACTCGGCACAGTCCATCAGGACATGATCAGTGCTCTGACAAAACCGGCACTGCCTTGCAGGCTTCTTTGGCACAGCGGGAGCTGGAGCCGAAAAGAAGTACGACGGTAAAGGCTCAGTAGAGTAGCCATAAGACTTACGCGCACCATATGGAGTACCAGACGAAGTCGGTGCTCCATATGCTGGGCTATAAGAATTATGCCTACTATTCTCCGTAGGGCATTCATCACTAGAGTGGGAGGTAGCTCCACACCAACGGCAACGGAAATTGAGATGTGCCCACATAGTGTGAAGATAAAACGATTCAAAAAGAAGAACACTATTGTGCGAAATACTACACCTAACAAAAATTTACTAAAGCAACCTACTATAAAACAAGAAAATGGAATAAAGAGAACAGAAATAAAATAAAAGATGCGATAAACAAATGGAAGGGCTTCTCTCTCAGATTCTCCCTCTCCAGAAAACTCACACGACTGTGTTCCCCGGCAACGGCGCCAAAAACTTGATGCGCAAATCTCACACACTGCTATAGGCGGTAGCAAGACTGCGGCACGAAACGGCAGTGTACCGATCGTTCAAGTAATATAAAACGAGGAGTAATCCCCGAGTATCGAATCTCAAAGGAACACAGTAAGGTGGAGTTAATTATCGAGGAAGGACTTGAGATTGAAGTCCTTTCGACCGGATGGATGCGGAAATGGGGGATTTGGTTTGTGGATAATAAAATAAAATATTACAACTACTCCTATGCAATGCCGCTATGCAAAGCTTCGCTCAGCGGGATGGAAGACTACGTAGGCCTTGAACGCGCTACTTCGTGAGGGCGGATGGACGAGTAGGCAAGCGGATCGAACTATGCAGGCCTTGAGTGCACTGCTTCGTTAGGCGAGATGGAATACACGGGCCGCTATGCCACGCTTCGGTAGGCGGATGGGCGAGTAGGCTAACGGAATGAGGGTCGCAGGCACCTCTTCGACAAGCACGCCACTAGCAATTGCTAGTGCGGCACCGAACGTGACGACGGGATGGATGATGGAATGGGTCGCACCTCAAGCAACTCAAACAATAAACATTTCACATAGACATGAAATATATTGAGATACAAACTAGTTTAAGTGCAACTTCATCTTAATACATAGATCTAACTACATACACATCAATAAGAGAAGAACAAGGCAAGAAATCGACCGAATCCGAAGGCTCGTTGTAGATTCACGGTTGGAATCGCCGGGTTGTCAATCCGCATCCAAGCTCGGTCCGCAACTACGTCTGGGGTAGAGAGAGCTGTCACTACTCTCCAATGAGCCCGTCTTCTTCGTGTCACGATCCGGTAGAGGTTGCAAACTTCCTCTTGCTTGATGGTGATGGCGGCTAGGTCTTCCCTTGGAGCGCTAGGATGAAGGAGGAGGCCGAGAGGAAGCTCCGGCTCAAGATTGGCGTGAAGAACAAGCCCGGAGCACCTCCATATGGTGGGCGGCGATGGATGGGGCGAAAAAACTGCGGAAGGGGCGAAAACGGCGAAGCTGGGCAGAAAAACGGCGAGCATCCGACCTAATTCGCGAGCAGGTCATTTTATAGGCGCTGGAATAAACAGTGCGCATGGTCGTTGGCGCACGACCAGTGGTCGTGCACACTAGAATCCTGTGATCGTGCGCCTGACTGGACGGAGCCTGCAAGGGAAGAAAATTTATAAAATACAATGTTCGCACGATTAGTGGCGCACGACCGGTGGTCGTGCGCACTATCGTAGGTGGTCGTGCGATAAGCCAGACAGAACTCATGAAATGGTCGTTAAGTGCGCACGAGCAGTGGCGCACGACCAGTGGTCGTGCGCGATAGAACCAGTGATCGTGCGCAGTGTTCCTGTACAGATTTGTACCAGGAACACCTGCACGACTCCTGTTCCAGCATAACCACAAATCCTGCCACTGAAAGTGGCACTTAATGATGCATGAAAACTACTAGGGATGAATAGCAAGAAACAACACCAAAAATGGGCCAAGACGTGCACTTAGCATGGAGTGTTAAATAGGAATGAAAACATGTCTAAAGTGACGTGCAAAGACTAGAAAATCGGCCCGGATGAGTCCATAAATGTGTATATGATCAGGACTCATCAGGACAATGCCGGGTGCTCACTAGATAGAAAAAGCACTAGCGGTACATGTCACTTTTAGGACCTTCTTTAGTTGCATGGTCTAGTAGAAAACAATCTTCGGTTGCACTCTCCACCACGGAGGCCGAATATATCGCACTTGGTAGTTGTTGTGTACAAGCATTATGGATGAGCCAAACACTAGAGGACTTTGGATTTCATCTAAAAAACATAAATCTTAAATGTGACAACAAAAGTGCAATAGACCTCACATATAATCCTGTACACCATTCTAGATCCAAACACATCGATGTTCGTCATCATTTCATTAGGGATCACATTAAGAAAGAAAATGTAAAAGTAAGCTTCATTGGGACAGACTCTCAACTCGCTGACATATTCACTAAACCTCTTCCCGATGCACGATTTCGTTTATTACGACTTGAGTTAGGTGTGCTAGATCTTACAAGTTAAAACATGCTCACATATATAAGCTTCTTCACTTTTAACCATCAAAAACATCTCCTTAAATTCTGCAATTTCAGCATGAAACTACTATTGAGACACCTAATCAAGATCAAGAATCAACAATTTCAAAATCCTAAAAAATCACTTACTGTCTCCCGCGCTAGTGCTACCGCAGGCGCTAGCGTCCATGTTCATTTTTTGTATTTTTAAATTTCTAAAAATCCCTTAAAATATATAAATCTATATTTTCTACTTAGTTTTGCACTTCTGTGTTTCTTTATTTAAAAAAAAAATACAAAACTACAAAAACCAAATTACAAAAAATATGTTTTTCTTTTTCGCTTATGTTGTTTCCTTTGTTTAAAGTTCATCTTTATGCAAAAAGCAAATATAAAAATTACAAAAGCAAAAAATACAAAAATATGCTTTTATTTGCTAAAATCTAAAACAAAAATATAAAACTTTAAAACTATAAAAAAAAAACTGTATGATTTTTTGAAAAATCAAGAATGATTTAATCTATTACTTAGGAATTGTACAATGTTGCAATTTATCTTTTCAAACTACTTTGGACATTGTCTTTCTTCATGCTTTGATATATCTATTCAAATGTGCATCAATTATAATTTAAAAGTTGTGTAGGATCAAGCTTAGCATGCCTCTAAGTATGAGAAATGTTTTATGTTTGATAATGATATTTATTCACTCACCTTTTTTTGGCATTGTCTACATATGTATTTAATCTAAGAATGCTTGTGTATGTTTTATATTAGTACAATAGATTAAAATTGCACAAGTATCTTACATACACTCCTTATTTTGCACTCTTAAAAATTAAGAAAAGTTGTTATGTTTTTTTCATAAAATCTATTGATTTGCAAAACAAGTGTATTCGGAGAACTTTGTACAAAACAAAATTATAAAATAAATGACAAAGATAACTCCACCAAGCACTACTTGAACCTCCTGATAAGCCTTAATAAGCATTGTGAGGTTGAGCACCTTGGAAAGAATATTAAAGTGTCTTGTGCAAATCAAATCTTTCTTTCAAAAATAAGAAAAACCACTTACTCTTAAGTACACCGGATCACCAGTCTCAAAATTCAAAATAAAATATATGATCCCCTAAGCATTACTTTGCACCCTGATAAGTCTTGATGAGCATTGTGTGTGCAGAGCACCTTGGTAGTTGTACTTTTTATTGTGCATTAAAGTGTGTGGAAGTAATCTTATTTGTGTTTTATTGTGCTCGTACTTTACATATATCTTGTATTTTTGATCAAAACATTTGTTTAAATTCCTCAAAAATACACTTATGTGCACATCATTATCTTCCATAACACTTCTTCTCATGAGTATTGGATCCTAATGCTAATTCTATATTACTTTTTATTTATGAAATGCACTAGATAACCTAGCATGTGTTCTACAATGTTTTGTATGTCTTTGGAATTATGAATTAAAGTAACATTGTAGTAATTTCTTTTTGATAAACATTGTTTCATGCTTGGTTAGGTCTAACTGCAAAATGATTTACAAAAACATCATCTTTTGTGAACTCTAACTCATATTTTTTGAATTATCATTACTATTTGATGTTTTTGTGTTGCTATAAGTCTTCCGCATCTTAACCATATAAGTGTTTTACCTTGCGCCTTCATGCTTACTTAATATCTTGTATTCTTTGCATCATCACTTATTCTTAAAATTCCTATCTTTTATTAAGTGATAGATTTACTTGGAACACTTTTTATTGGTTACTTCAAACATAAAAATCCTTTATGCTACAAACTCTGAAAATTTTGTAATGCTCATAACTCTGATCTATTTTCAATAAAAAACAATTCTAAAACTCCTTATCATTTACTAAAAAGAAAAGCTCGATCATGCCTTCTCTTCTGTTTACAAATTCTTTGGTGCCTTGTTTCCCTACCCTCTTTTGCTAATAACAAAGGGGGAGAACTAACATGATAAATATAACCCGCTATCATAAACCCAACATGACAAATTCAGATGATAGCTTACATATTAGGGGTGCACTCACTTAGGGGGAGCATGTATTTAGGGGGAGCAATTCTAAATGCTAAAATCAATAATTATCCTAAAGTCATCACTCTCACACACACACAAGTATAGTCTCATCATGCTTATCTATTAATGCTTTGATTTATCATTAATGGATTTGTTATTATCAAAAGGGGGAGTTTGTTGGAACATGGTCTTCCGCATCTCCTAGGTTTGAGAATAACAAATCCTATGTGTATTTGATCTTGTGTGTTCAAGTGTGCAGGTTAACATAGTCCATATGACTCAAGGAGTACTCATGATGACTGCCCCCAAAATTGAGGCCAAAATTCGAAAAGGCTCACTAGCGCCGGCGGTAGCGATAGCGCCCGGTGCTAGCGATGATTAGCGCGATTCCGACAGTGTCTTTAGAAAGAGCTAGCGCCCGGCGGTAGCTACTAACGTCGGCGATAGCGTGACGCACATAAGGCATCGAGCAAAATATTGCCGCGGATGAGAGATCCTGCCGCGCAAAATCTTTCCTAATCCGGGCTAGCGCCGGCGGTAGCGCTTGGGCTATAAAAGGACCCCCTCTCCTCTTGTTTTCAAACACCTATTTCATACACCTCAGAGAGAGAGTACTATAATTCCAGAGGCTTGTCTTAGCCGAAATTTGAGGTCCCAGCGAAGCTCTGCCAATTTCTGAAGGAGAATTCCATCACCCTGAATCCAGACGAAGTCCGCTTCGACAAACGTTGATTCTACAGCGGATCTTCATCCCCGACTTCAGAAGTTCATCTTAAGGGAGGTTTTGTTATTTTATTTTATTTTCTTCATTGTAAACGGTAGTGAAATCGCCTCGTGTTGGCGACTAGGTCTGGGGTAGACTTAGGGCTGAAATTCTCCTCGTGTTGGCGACTAGATCTAGGCTAGTTCTAGGGGGTGCTCGAGGCCACATCCGGGGAAGGATTGGCTAGAGCGGCTTGAGTCCGAATCCGAGGAGGATAAGGCTAGGGCTACCGGTTCGTTGGGAAGCGAGTCAGGATAGAAAATAAAAAGAGCTTTTTTATTATTCGCCTCCGATCTCTAGCATCATCGAGATCAAGTTTTGTAAAACTTATTTATCATTAATAAATCTTGTCTCCCTTTTTGTTTTACTTAACTTATTTCATGTCTTTAATCTTGCAATAATTCAAAGTTTAATAAATATAATCTAAAGTTTTTGAAAACCCTTATTCACCCCCCCCCCCCTCTAAGGGCGCCGACCGATCCAACATTTTTGATATATGTATTCTATTGAGGGGCAGTCTGGGGCATCTGAGACCTCCGCTAGTGGTTTTCTGATACAAGTATTTTATTAAGGGGCGGTCTGGAGCATCTGAGACCGTCGTCTATGTTTTCTGATCTAAATATTCTATTAATGGATGATTTGAAACATCTAAGATTGTCACCTGTGGCTGTAATATCAAGTTTTTCATAAAAGGTCTCAAGTATCTGAGATCGATGTCTATGAGAAATTATCATTAAAATTATCATAAAGCTGAATTATTTATGAAGAGGCGGTCTAGAGTGTTTGAGATTAGATCTTATGAATTGTTTATAAGATGAGGCGATCTAGTATTCCAGAGACTGCTATCTTTGGCTGTTCTTATATTTCAAGCTGAAGGGATTTTTGTTATTCGATCAAAAGTTATCGAGCTCTCTTATGTAGTCGGTGATTTTAGCTCAATTACTTCAAAGCCTGTGATCGAAGATACATGCTTCTTTCTTAGAATGTGTGAGCGCATATATTGAGGACATCTGTTGGCTCTTATTCAAGATCTGGTAATCAATGACTTTAAATTCTGAGCTTGACTTTACTTCACGAAGAGTTATGATGTGATCTCATTGTATGAGCAAATCAGCAAATTTTATGAGATCAATGAGATCATATTCATTATAATTAGTAAGTTCATTCATTCTCAGAAAACACAGAAAACAAATATAAAGAGGTACACAAAATGTTCTTCATTTTATTTTTGTAATACAAAGATCGCACGGTCTCAAAACAACAGTTGATTACAATTTTAGCATACAAAAGAAAAATTAACTAAAACTGATCTTTATTTATTGCTCTTTGACCTCTTTGGCGATCACTCTTCTGATGTGGACTCGGTTTCGTTTGAGGATTCTTCTAAGCTCTTAGGTGAGACCGAAGACCAGAGCTTGAGGCCGCAGTTGAACTCAAGTCATCGCTTGGAGCATATTGACTCCCGCTCAACTGACTGGATACTTTCACACTTTTCCCCTTCTCATCCCACCTGAGAAGGGTTTTCTCTTGATATCTTTCATTTTCTTGCAAAACCCGGTCAAAGGAAAGGGCTCGATGGTTGAGTTGGACTCCTGTGTGGTCTCTTCCTTTGCCCTCTCTCGCTCCCTCTTGAGCCTCATCTCAAGCTAGGTGAGAAATTCTTCATTTGGCTGCACTGGACTGATCACTGGCACCTCCAAGATCACTGAAAAGGAAAATAAGACATTAGAACATATAGACAAAGTAGAACATTAATGAGATCGGAAGTATTCACTCACTCTCTTGAGGAATGATCTTAGTGACCTCAGGCCAAAGGGACAAGTAGTGAAGAAGGTCGAGACGATTATCAGCCAACGAGGAAAGGATGTTGAGCTCCTTTTCCAAGATCGCCTATGGCTTCTTGAAGATTGCTTCTTTTCGGCGAGCTGGCTTGGTCCTCAGACCGCCAAAATCACCCTGAAAAATCAAGAACCTATTGGTCTAGGTTGGGGGAATTGATCCCATGGCATGAAAAGTACAACAAGCCTTTGAATTCCTCTTTCTTCTTTCCTTCCATGAGCGACTTCATTGTGAAGGTGCAACGGAACAAGTCAATGCTGAACATGACATTTCCCGATCTCAAATAGCAGATGAAAGCAGACATTAGAGTTATTGAGTTCTACGATAATTCTCTGAGCACTACTCTATAGTAATCCAGTACTTCTTGGAACTCCCATGGCAGAGGGAGCATGAGACCGCAATCAAACTGATCGATTAGGATCGCCAGCCTATTCTTAGAACTAGTATTAATTCTTTCTTCCTCTCGTGGAAGTCGCGTGATCACTTGAGTTTGAATCATATGGCGCTCTAGAAAAGATCTATATTCTGATAGAGAAATCCTGCAGGGTTTGTGTTCAACATTCACGAAAGTATCAGCTGCAGCGGTCCGAGCAGACACCATTTCTTTGGATCGCTGTGATCGGTGCTTTGGCCGCATTCATAAAAGTATACATCCTTGGTTTTGAACATGGCTATTTATAAGTTTTCAAGGATGCCCTAGTCATGATGACAAAACCATTGATCGCCCAATTAACCTTGCATACCGCTCGACCTGCATACTGGGTAAGAGAAAATAACAGCAAAGGAGAAATTATGCAAGGAATGGAAAAGAAGAAATTATAACAATACATAATCACAGTGATCGTCATCACAACATTCAAGAGTCCACACAGGAAAAAAAAATATCAACATTATAGAAAATTATTAATTATCTAAAATCATAATATATTGTTGGAACAACCCTTTTACTGTTTTGGGCTAGGATCACTATGTACTGATTAGGATCAGTTGACCCCATTGTATAGTTTAAGGGTCAAGTCTTTAGGCTGATAAATTAGCTAGAACTTAAGATTAAATCTAAGGTTCCCAGCGTTCGACGAATGTCTAGCAGCGTTCGACAAATGGCAAGTGGCGTTCGACGAATGTCTAGCATCGTTCGACAAATTGTTCTAAGCAGACTGAAGTATTACAGCCAGTTACAGCACTCGACATTCTCTGATTAGTGTTCGACGAACGGCTAGCAGTGCTCGACAGATGGCTCCCAGCATTCGACAGTTTTATTGACAACGTTCGACAGTTTTTATTGACAGCGCTCGACAGTTTTCCAGCCAGCGTTCGACATATTCTAGACAGCGCTCGACAGATGCCTCCCAGCGTTCGACAGATCATTTATTGAAGCCCAGATTTATTATCAACTATATTCTATCTATCCTAACAGCAAAACGATGAATATAACTGATTTATTTAATATTCTTTGGACGTATTCTGACAGATAAGGAAGGATATTAAACTGAGTTAATATATTCTCTTCTTTCCTTTTTCCAAGGCAGCAATAGCCATTGACATTTAATGAAAAGGAATCTTTTCACAGTCAAAAATAAAAGGACCTGCCAAAATCGTTTGAGTTGACAGAATTCAAACGTCGTTCTATTACAGAATAAAAAGGATATATATATATAGCATTCAGAAGAAGAAGACATATAGTTAGACATCTCAGAAAGTTTTTCTTCATCTTCTTCTACAAGCAGCACAAAACTTCTGAGAACATCATCCTCAAGAACATTCACTCAGAATCTGCTGTAAATTCAGATCTTCTAAAAGAGCAACAAGCAAATCTGAAGAACCTGTTCTTCCAGATCAAACTGCTACAGGAGATCTTAGTTTTCAAGAGAAAGCTTCTTCATTTTCTGTCAAGCACTTCAATCTGACAGGGGGAGCTTTACAACAACATCCACTAGAGTCTTCTCTCAGCATCTTGACAGAGAAGAACACTATAAACGTTTTCCTTCCCATCTTGTACAGGGTTATAACTCCCTTCAAAAGTTAATCTCGGTGACAGGGCATCTTTTCAAAAACCTGCAGTTTGGTTAGATCGCCTTATCAACAGCTCACCTGGTGTGAGGGCACCTTATCAACAACCTCCTAGTGGATTCCTACCAAACACTACAACAAATTACACTTTTAGTAAGGACTAAAAACGTTACAAAAGGTAACTAATATCGTTACACGAAGTTTTTGTAACGAAATTTACTTTATGTGACGACCGTTACCTAAGGCTCGACGCTAGAAGTTCTTGTAACGAATGTTTGTTTGTCGTTACAAATAATTTATTCGTGACAAACATTACTTCCTCACAATAAGATGAGTTATAGTAACGAATATATCGTTACAAATGTTTGACTTCTTCCCCACTAAAGAAATTATATTTATATATCAAATATATGAATATTTCGTTACAAATGTTTGATTTCTTCCTCACTAAAAAATTTTATGTATGTATCAAATATATTGAAATTAATTTATCATTACAAATAATATTTAAAGTATAAATATTAATTATGACATCAAATTTCTGAAAGCCTTAGCTAAAGACAAGATAAAATCCTGAAAACACATATATTATAATTATTAAATTTGAACTACATGTATTTACTTACAAAAAAAAGTATTACATAGAGTAAAGCTAGTATCATCTCATCTAGAACAACATAATATTACATAACAATAAGATCAACATGTTTTGAATATGACATCAACTTCGACACTTTTGGACTAATGAATCTTCCGTCACTTTCTGACTACTGAATCTTCCGTCACTTTCAGACTAATAAATCTTCCGTCACTTTCCGACTAATGAATCTTACGTCACTTTTCGACCAAGGCTCCAGCACCCTACAAATAAAAGAGAGAAATTGTTAATGTTTAAAAAATATGAGAGCAAAAATATCCACACTCACATTCATACATACACAATCCATACACACACACCCTATAAAAACAAACATACATTAAAACAAGCACACACACTATCTATACACAAACATCCATACACACACACACACCCCATAGAACTCGCAACGCGCACACACATACATAGAGTCCTGCAAATAAATTTAGCAGTGCAAGGAAACCAAAAAAAGGAGGAAATAGTGATGGTGAAGCAGAAAAAAAAATTAATACTGTCAAAACAAAAAAAAAAACCTGATGCTTAAATTTTTCCAGGGAAAAAATGGATGCTTAAAACAATTTAAGATGACCTTGAGTTAGCATAAATCGATGCTTAAAAAAATGATGCTAACCTGTGGATTCTCTTCGTCAAGGTTAAAGCAGGAAATAAATTGCTGCTTAAAAAAATACAGGAAAGAAGAGCCAAGTGAAGCAGAGATAAAATGGTACTTAACATGGAAAGTATACTAACCTGCAGTTGAGAATAAGTGCTGGCAAGAGAAGTTGCAGCCTAGATGATTAAAAGCTCGCAAGAGAAGCTCAAGCGATGACAATTTTGATTCCTGCAAAAATATGAGTGACATCATTTTATCGAACATGTTGTGAGCAGATTTCCTAATTAACAGCTGAAGAAGAAGAAATCAGAGGAAGTTACTACAATAAGAGAAATAAAGAAGCAAGGAACACAGTAGCTTGCAAGGGTCGAGTAAAAAGGAGAAGAAACAAATAACAAACCAAATTCTCCATATAGCATTTCTCTGCATCTAGCTCTTCTATATGTTGGTATACGAAGCATTAATCAATGCTAAGAGCACCAGAGCAGAAAACTTACGACTGGGGCTTGTAGGATCCATATGTTGGTAATCTTATTTTGATTCATATAATCATATTTTGTTACTAAAATTTCGTTACTAAATATAGCTATTAGTAACAAATTTTTTCTTCGTTACAATTTAGTCCTTACTAAAAGTGTATTTTGTTGTAGTGAAAGGTGGTAGAAGAGTAGACGTACCCAGATTTATTGGGGAACTACTATAGCTCCTTGTGTCTTCTGTGTTTGATTATTTCCTGTGGTTGTGCTGTTTGTTTTGTGATTACATTTACTTAACTTTTCTGTTTATATAATTCTCACACTGCTTACACTAATATATAACACTATTTTAATTCCGCTATAAAAACTAAGAAAAAGTTTTAATACTCTATTCACCCCCCCCTCTAGAGTAACTTAAGATCTAACCTCCACTTTCAATTGGTATCAGAGGGGTGTTGATTCTTTACAGACTAACATCTGAATCACAAAGATCAACCAGATCTTAATTTGTCTAGAGCTTCTTTATCTAAGAATTTTATATCATTCAAAACTCATGGCACAAAACAAGGAATATTCTAGCACAAGACCTCCTATGTGCAACCTCAATAAGTTTGCACTATGGAAAGCAAGGATTAGGCTTTATATGAACTCTATTGATGAGGAGATTTTCAATGTTATTCTTACAGGACCTCCAGCACCTACAGCAACAACCAGCACTACTGCAACAACAGACAACACTGCTGTTCCACCTCCTGAGTGGACTGAGGCTCAGAAGAAGCAGAGAAATGCAGATGCAAAGGCCATGAACATTCTGGCCTTAACAATGTCAGATGACATATTCCAGAAAGTAGTTGAGTGCACCTCAGCAAAAGAAATCTGGGAATCTCTCAACAACATGGTGGCAGGCTCAGCAGATGAAAGGAAAGATAGAAGATCTCACCTGATCTCTCAATATGAGAACTTCAAGAAGGGAGAATCAGAAAATGTTGCTGATATGTACAATAGGCTCAGCCTCATAATAAATGAGCTGAAATCTCTGGACAAAGTGATCTCACTCACAGAGATCAATGACAAAATTCTTATGTGCTTTCCCAGCACATGGGACTCCAGAATCTGGCCAATCAAAGAAGCCAGAAGCCTAAATGAGATCACCACTGAAGCTTTGTTGGGCAAGCTCAAATCTTATGAGCAGCTTATCAAAAGTAGGGAAACTGAAGAATCCACTTCATCCCCAGCACTCAAGAAGGAGAAAAGCATAGCCTTCAAAGCTGCAGAAGAAGAAGGGCCAACTCCTACCAAAGAGGAGTTGCTGAGTTTCATAGCCAAAAGATTCTATAATATGACTAAGAAAGATTTCAAGAAGAAGTCATCCAGAAGCTATGACAAGCCAAGGTATGACAAAAATCACTCTAATGAAATTATATGTTTTGGTTGCAGGAAGCCAGGACATATTGATCCTGAATGTCCAGAGAATCAAAACAAAAAGGACAGAAAAGAGACAAAAAGAGAAAAGGAAGAAAGGAAAGGTTCTAGCAAATCTTCCTCCCACTCACACAAAAAGAAGGGAAGAGGATTTGTAGCAACATCCTGGAGTGAAACAGAATCTGAATCAGAATCTTCATCTGGTTCTTCTGATGAAGAAGAAACAAAAGAGAATAGCCAATGTCTACTGGCAATTTAGGACTCAGACTGTGAGTCACAATCTGAATCTTCATCAAGCTCCAGTGATGATGAAGAAGAAAAGAACTTCTGCATGATGGCAATCAATGCCTCAGCCAGCAAATCTGATGAAGAAAATTCAGAATCAGAAGAAGTAAATGATGCAGATCAGGTAATGTCTGGTTTTGATTTTACTTCAGATGAATTCAAAGCTGAATTCAAAGTCCTTTGCTCAGACTTACTCAACTCTGAGAAAGAAATAATCTCACTCAGATGTAAGTTAGCTGAAATGAAAAAGATAAGTGAAGAAAATGCAAATCTTAAGAAAGATTTGGCTGCCTCCAGAGAACACATTGTTCTCATTGAGAATAAACTTTCTGAGGCCAAGAAATTTGAAGAATCCCTAAATGGGAGAAGTATCAAACTGATGGACATCACAAGCACAGTCAATGCTAGACTTAATAATAGCAAACTGGGCTTGGGTGCCTCATCAAGTGAGCCATCTCTGATTAAGAGAAATATCCTCTCCTCACCTATAAAATTTCTTTCTGCTAAAGGCAAAGATGCTGCAAAAAGAGATAAAGATATTTCAAGCAAGTCTGTTAAGGATAAAAGAATTCAAAAGAATTTGTCGAACGGAGATCGACAAAAAGGTTCAAATTTGTCGAACGGAGCTCGACGAAGTCTGAAAACAGATTTTCAGTATAGTTATCAGATGAACAATAGTCGACCAATTTATCCAAATTTGTCGAACAGATACTATACAGTACTAGAAATCTTACTCCCAAACAAACTAAAAATCCTTTCACTGAATGGATAATACCTCCAAGGAGATATCATCCACAAGGCTATAAGGACCAGCCTGAAATGTCATTTATTTCTGAATTTTGTGGTAACACAAAAGGACCCAAGGTAGTCTGGGTCAAAAACAACTAATTTATGTTTTTGTCCTTGCAGGTACATGGCCATCCAAGATTAAATCAAAAATGGTACTTGGACAGTGGCTGCTCAAAGCACATGACAGGAAACAAAGCCAATTTGAAAAATTACAAGGCACAGCTTGGACCCAAAGTAATCTTTGGAGACTCCAACCATGGTCAAACCAAAGGCATTGGTCAAATCAAGGTTGGAGCAGTAACATTCAAGGAAGTCACCTATGTGAAGGGTCTGAAGCACAACCTCATCAGCATAAGTCAGTTATGTGATGAAGGTTATCAGGTAACCTTTAATAAATCAGAATGCATTATCAAGTCATCTGATAATGTCATTATTTTATCAGGTATTAGACAGGGTAACATATACTTGGTAAATTTCAATTCCTCTAAATCAGAAATTTGCCTGTTTAATGAGCTAAGCAAACCTAGTGAACTATGGCATAAAATATTAGGGCATGTAAATCTTAGAACAATTGCCAAACTATCTAAAGATAATCTTGTTAGAGGTCTACCATCAGGATCATATAAGAAAGAAGGTTTATGTAGGGCATGCCAGCTAGGTAAGCAAACCAAAAACAGTTTTAAATCCTTATCTAAAAGTGATTCACCTAGAATCTTATTTTTGCTACAAATGGACCTTTTTGGACCTATAGCAATAAAGAGTTTAGGAGGGAAGTCTTACACTCTATTTATTGTAGATGACTTCTCTAGATTCACTTGGGTATTCTTTTTGAGAGAAAAGTCAGATAACTTTAAAGTTCTTACAGACTTTCTTAAGAGCATACAGATTGAATACTCTACTGTAGTTGCATTGATCAGAAGTGATCATGGCACTGAGTTTGAGTCTCTTCTTATGCAAGAATTTTGTGAGAATGAAGGTATCAGGCATTGCTTCTCAGCTCCTAGAACTCCTCAACAGAATGGGGTAGTTGAAAGGAAAAATAGAACCCTAATTGAATCAGCAAGAACATTGCTTGCAGATGCTAATTTGCCACTATCCTTTTGTGCGGAAGCTGTTAGCACAGCAAACTATGTTCTGAATAGAAGTTTGATACACAAACTTAAGGGTAAAACTCCTTATGAATTACTTAAAGGGAAGAAACCTAAAGTTGACTATTTCAGAACTTTTGGTTGCAAATGTTTTGTTCATAACAATGATAAGAAATATCTTAGAAAATTTGAACCAAAATCTGAAGAAGGAATTTTCTTAGGATATTCAATAGTTAGCAAAGCATATAGGGTATTTAACAAATCCACTCTTAAGATAGAAGAATCCATGCATGTTTCCTTTGATGAAACTAACATGTCTTACAAGGAGAAGAAATCTTCTACCAAGAATGCTTTGCAGGTACCAGCTCTATGTGAAGAGCTTAATGAACTAAATCTACAGTCAGGATATTCAATGCAACCATTAGCTCAAAACCTTGAAGATAGTGAAGAAGAAGATCATTCAGATCTTGTTGATTATCAGAATCAAGCAACAACAGAACATCCTTCACAGGATACAATTACTGAACAAAATCCCCAAATAAATATCACTGCAGAATTAACTCCAACTGTTGACCACATCACAGTTAGAGATCACCCAATTTCACAACTGATTGGTGATATTTCAGCAGGTGTTCAGACAAGACATCAACTACATCAAAATCAGATGCATACTTGCTTTCTATCACAAGTTGAACCTCAAACCATAAAAGATGCAGAACAAGATCCAAATTGGAATCTTGCAATGCAAGAGGAACTCAACCAGTTTGAAAGAAACAAAGTTTGGGATTTGGTTCCAAGACCAAGAGGCCATCCAGTCATTGGCACCAAGTGGGTCTTCAGGAACAAACTTGATGATCAAGGAAATATTGTGAGAAATAAAGCAAGGCTAGTAGCTCAAGGATACTCACAGGAAGAAGGCATAGACTATGATCAAACATTTGCACCTGTGGCAAGACTTGAAGCTATCAGAATATTTTTAGCATTTGCTGCATACAAACAATTTAAGGTATATCAAATGGATGTAAAAAGTGCATTCCTAAATGGAGATATCAAGGAAGAAGTCTATGTGGAACAACCACCAGGAACAATGGCGATTCCTCAGGCCTCTCTGCACCTAATGAAGTTTGACGCAGGTTTTGACATTGACATGGACTCGTTTGCACAGTCAGACCAAATCTTCAAGGATATTCTTCAAACGATGGATGAACAACAACTAAGGAAATTTCTAAGCACCAGGCAGAAGATAGCTGTTGCAGAGATAAAAGAATGGGTTTTCACTGCAAAATCAGTCGATGAAAGTTTGTCGGGAACAATATCAGGTCATCATGTCTCTCTCTCTCCCACCATCCATTCTGAAATCTTTGGTCTTGAAAATGGTGAAAATGAGTTAGACATAAGCTCAAATGAATTTGATGAAGCTTTAGTCAAAATGGGCCATTTGACTAGAAACCCTAGCCACGTTCTGAAAAAGAATCTGTCTCAGGACTACAAGTTCTTAGCAGATATTATTGGAAAAGTCTTGCTGGGCAAGACTTCTGGGCATGACTATATCAGTAGGCACCAATTTCTGTTAATGGTGGCCTTAATGGAGAAGAAGAAAGTCAACTGGGGATCAATTTTTTTGACCTAATTAAAAAGAAAAACTCTACAGAGAATGTATGCTTTGGAAGAATTTTAGGAATCTTTCTGCAGGAAAGGCATCCAGAGCTTCTGGTGTCACCAAAAGTAACAATAAATGCCAGCAAGAGGCTGACCTCAGCACTCTTTGCTAAATGGGATAGAGTAATTCCCAAGAAGAATACAGGAGCTGAGGCCTCCAGAAAAAGGAAAGCTTCTGAGGACACAAGGACTGATCAAGTCACTCCCTCTACCCTTCTAGAAGATCCTTCCTCAGTTCCTCCTTCCTCTCATATCCTCTCTCCACCCGCTCAACAATCTCCTGCACATTCTCATTCTTCATCCCCTCCTTCAACTGCAATATCACCCATCAATGATATTCCAATCTTAACTGCCCACATCAGTGATGCTCCACCTCCACCCCTATCTTCAGAACCACTACCTACCACACCTCCCTCTCCAATACACCATGAATATCATTCACCTATTCATTCTCCTAGTCCAATCCATCTAGACATTCACACACATACCACCAACATCAACAATATCATTCCTCCAATATAATCTCCATCCACTTCACAACCATTCACCAGCCATCCACCAGATTATCCATCCCTCAACCTCTCCTATATTGCTGATCAAGTTTTTGATCTTATCCTTCCTAAAATAAGCCAGCTCCTGGATGCAAAACTTGCTCCAGTTCTTCAGGCACTTTCTACATTATCTACTAAGATAGCTTCTCTTCCCTCCTCCACTGCTGTCCCTTCTACTAGGGGCCTAGATTCAGGCTGTCCTGAAGCTAGGCAGGGGGAGATGTCCTATGAAGAAGCTCCAGAAACAGAAGAAACTCCAGAAGAAGATACAGAAGTTACAATTTTTGATACAGATACACAAGTTATAGAAGTAATAAATAATATATGCATTCATCCATCCTGTGATCTATATAGCTTATTATCAAAATTTGATGTCACATATACTTCAAGGGTATCACCAAAGGTATACATAGAGGATCTATCAAAGGCTCTGATTTGCCTTCCTCAGAAAACTCATTCTGACATCATACAAAATTACATATCCTCTATTCCTTCATCCACTGTTCAAGACATTCAAATAAAGGATCATTCTGCAGAATATGAAGATGAACTGCAGAATTCCTTGATGATACAACAGCCCCACAAATTATTTCTTCACCTCCAATTTCTGTATGGAATGAAGAACCAATGCCAAGCTTTGATGAAATCTGGAGAGAAGCAGATGCAGAGTTTGACAAAGCTGAAGAAGAAAGATTAAAGGCTCGGGAAGCAATCAAGAGAATTGATGATTTATACAATAAGCCAATCTCATCTTCTGACTCTGAAGATGATGATGACAACAGTGATTCTGATGATACACTTTCAAAGAAAAGAAAGAAAAGAACAGCTAAGTCAAAGGCTGCTCCCAAACCTCCAAATCCAAATAATGACATTCCTCTGTACATTTTGTATAATGTCCCTCTTGATGAGAAAACTCCTCACAGGATGAAGCTCTCCAGAAATGAGAACAATAGGAGGATGAAATTCAAGAAGACTGGCTACATCCCTGACAAACCAGTCAAGCACAATCATCCTACTCCTCCTCCTGCTCCAGCAGCTGGTGCAACAGGATCAGCAGGTGTATCAACTTCCTCTCAGAGGCCAAGATCTCAACATTCAAGGAGACCTGGTAGTTCTAGTGGTTCTCAAGCCTCTGGATCAGCCAGTGCTCCTTCCTCTAAGAAATCAACTCCTATCCTTCAAATAAGTCAAACCTTTTCCTCTTCTCAAATATCTTCAGAATACAAACTTTACATTTCTGATGGAACTCTTCACAGAGATAGAGTACCTCAAAAGGTCACTCAAGACAAAAATGATTCAGAAAATATTTATTATTTTCCAGATCCAGAAGAAGAGAAACTCTGTCAGATGACAAGACTGAAAGAAATAATTGCGTATGCACAAATTAAAAAGGCTAAAGCTGAAGGCAAAGACTTCTCAAGTTACTCAACCATGTCAGAATACAGAAGAAAAGAACTTGAAAAATACAAAACAGTTAAAGAATTCAATACTGAGGAATATATTGATATGCACCCAGAAGCATTTATTCCTCATGTCAAAGAACAGAAAATCATTGGTGCTCAAGATTTGTTTATCAGCAAAAATAAATCAGAAGACCCCAACAGAAAAATCATATTCAAGCCACCTTCTCAGGACAAAAAGCCTTAAATAAATTGCTTGGTTATGAATGTAAAGTTTCTGAACTCAGAGCACTTATTTTTATCTTATCTGATGATCTATTTTTATCTATCAGATATATTTCATTTCATTGTTGCTCTGTTCTGTTGTATCTATTTAATTTTTCTTGTCAAATAGTATCCTAACCCAAATAGGGGGAGATTGTTGGAACAACCCTTTTACTGTTTTGGGATAGGATCACTATGTACTGATTAGGATCAGTTGACCCCATTGTATAGTTTAAGGGTCAAGTCTTTAGGCTGATAAATTAGCTAGAACTTAAGATTAAATCTAAGGTTCCCAGCGTTCGACGAATGTTTAGCAGCGTTCGACAAATGGCAAGTGGCGTTCGACGAATGTCTAGCATCGTTCGACAAATTAATCTAAGCAGGCTGAAGTATTACAGCCAGTTACAACACTCGACATTCTCTGATCAGTGTTCGACGAACGGCTAGCAGTGCTCGACAAATGGCTCCCAGCGTTCGATAGTTTTTATTGACAGCGTTCGACAGCTTTTATTGACAGCGCTCGACAGTTTTCCAGCCAGTGTTCGACATATTCTGGACAGCGCTCGACAGATAGCTCCCAGTGTTCGACAGATCATTTATTGAAGCCCAGATTTGTTATCAACTATATTCTATCTATCCTAACAGCAAAACGACGAATATAACGGATCTATTTAATATCCTTTGGACATATTCTGACAGATAAGGAAGGATATTAAACTGAGTTAATATATTCTCTTCTTTCCTTTTTCCAAGGCAGCAATAGCCGTTGACATTTAATGAAAAGGAATCTTTTCATAGTCAAAAATAAAAGGACCTGCCAAAATCGTTTGAGTTGACAAAATTCAAATGTCATTCTATTACAGAATAAAAAGCATATATATATAGCATTCAGAAGAAGAAGACATATAGTTAGACATCTCAGAAAGTTTTTCTTCATCTTCTTCTACAAGCAGCACAAAACTTCTGAGAACATCATCCTCAAGAACATTCACTCAGAATCTGCTGTAAATTCAGATCTTCTAAAAGAGCAACAAGCAAATCTGAAGAACCTGTTCTTCCAGATCAAACTGCTACAGGAGATCTTAGTTTTCAAGAGAAAGCTTCTTCATTTTCTTTCAAGCACTTCAATCTGACAGGGGGAGCTTTACAACAACATCCACTAGAGTCTTCTCTCAGCATCTTGACAGAGAAGAACACTATAAACTTTTTCCTTCCCATCTTGTACAGGGTTATAACTCCCTTCAAAAGTTAATCTCGGTGACAGGGCACCTTTTCAAAAACCTGCAGTTTGGTTAGAGCACCTTATCAACAGCTCACCTGGTGTGAGGGCACCTTATCAACAACCTCCTAGTGGATTCCTTCCAAAGGTGGTAGAAGAGTAGACGTACCCAGATTTATTGGGGAACTACTATAGCTCCTTGTGTCTTCTGTGTTTGATTATTTCCTGTGGTTGTGCTGTTTGTTTTGTGATTACATTTACTTAACTTTTCTGTTTATATAATTCTCACACTGCTTGCACTTATATATAACATAATTTTAATTCCGCTATAAAAACTAAGAAAAAGTTTTAATACTCTATTCACCCCCCCCCCCCCCCCCCCCCCCTCTAGAGTAACTTAAGATCTAACCTCCACTTTCATATATCTCGAGTCCGACTAAAAAGAAAACAAAACTATAATTCATTTCCTCGGCTGGCGCTTTCTCCCAATGAAGGCCTCAACATCCTACATTTCATTAACAACAGACAAAGCGGTCTCCAAACTCTAATTTGTTGACATCGCAGATCGATGTATCATGGCAACATCTCTGTCCACTTGCTCCAAAGGAGCCACAATGATCTCTGAAGTCAGTCTCTCTTCATGATGACTGCTGGGATCTCCCGAATGCAAGGTCATGTTGGCAGGACCAGCCCTGAGTCTGTCATTCTTGGCGGTCAGTGCAGCGTTCTTGCCCCTATAGTATTCATCGTCCCTTTCCTCCTTGCGGAGGATTTTATGAAGCACAGCGATCATCATCTCAATATCTTCAGATGCAGCATGAACTCGATTTGAACACTCAACCTCCTTGTCGCCCAGCCTTCCCTCAAATTCAGCGGTCAAAACTCTGACATAATTCTCCAGAATAAGCTCCCAAGACCGCATGGATCGAACATACTCAAAGATAGGCTTGAGAACCTCCATGAATTACTGTGGGATCATAATTAGCTGGGGAATCTCACCTTCTTTCAGGACCGTTCTTGCCTCATCAACATCTGCGGTCAAAAGAAGAACTATATGCATGATTATTGCTATCTAAAAAGTAAGACACTGAGAATATAATATTATACTTGGAGAGAAAAGAAGATCACAATCACACAAGGGATCCTTGACTTCTTTAGTGACCGCAGGATCTGCGGTAAGCAAAAGCCGATCTGACCCTCTAAAGCGTTCACGATCCATTCTTTTCAATTCTCATTTATGCGATCTCTCTCCTTCTCTTTTTAGAAAAAGGAGGTTAGCGCAGACGAAGCCTCACCCAAAGCAAATGAGTTCAACTTATTCAGTGGTTCAAATAACGAGCAGCAGTCTTCTCAAACGGCCACTCCAACTTATTTAAATTTAAATGAGGATTTTTTGTGTGGATATGTTATTTAGTTTTTCTAGCATACCTGATGTATTCAAATTGTATCATTAACTTCAAATACTGTTTGTTAGCTTATTTCTACAGAGTTTGAATTTCCAGCATATAAACATACAACTCTTGCAAATTCTTTTTATACAAGGCACTACACTTCTGCAACTGATTGTTAGTTTAATCCTAGAAAACATTGAGATATCAAGATCATTTCAAATAACGAATGTCCTCATTGTATCAACACTTATGTAACTTCTGTGACTGATTGTTATGCATAATGGCCCTATAATCATCAATTTTTCTAGCATACATGTGATCGAACTTCTCTAACTAAAAAAAAATATCATTCATTTCTTAAGAACCAGGAGAAATGGAACTTCGGTTTCATGCAGAGGAAATGCTTTAGAAACGAATCACAAATCGACAATGTAGGAGGGGTTTTCTCTGTGCTTAAATCCTTAGAGAAACAAGAAATGCACTTAACAGTTTGATTCATCCATCTTATTAAAAGCAAGAATTAATTTACCGATTCAAAGAAAATCGGTGAATCACATTCTCCTCTGTAGATCGGTAAAAATAAATATAAGAATTGCGGCATAAATGAAGCAAAATAGAAAAATTATTTTGAAAATATAAATTCAAAACTCATCCAAAGAAATTATTAGACATGGAGAATCATGTTGAACCCTATGACAAAAATAAACAACTTATTTAACTTCAGAAATTAAAAGTTAGAATAAATAAGAAGAATATGAATAGATGATTATTTAGAATACCTAGCTAGCTGATCTGGTTTTTGAAATTGAAACTCAGTGGAGAAAGAGATCAATCTCACAACTTCACTGCTGCACAAATAATAAAACCATCTAAATTTCAATGGGAAGAATGAGTAAATGTTCTCATTGTACCAACATATGAAATGAAATGTATCAACATAATATCAAGATTGTTTCAAGCAACAACTACACTTAAAAAATAAAATCAAATGAAGCACGATGATAGTCAAACAAAATTTATATTGTACTAAATAAATGGTATCAAATGTTCTCCAATTCTGACATTTTCACCAAAATAATTGTATAAAGTTATAAAAAATATCCCCCACAATTTCAGCAAATAATCTAGGCATATCGACCTTCCAGTTTATAAAATCCTCCCAGGACAAAACTTTGGTAAATAGCACTGACTCCATGTAGCAAATACTCCACAATCTTAACCATTTTATTGTCTAGGAAAGCCAACAAATCCAATTATTGGCCAGTTAAGTAGATCACCTGGCAACGCGTCTCTAGCACCCTCATGTAGGTTCTTTATCTGGATGAAACTAAATATTCAATAATGCATACTTTTTAATAACAAAAACACAAAACAGTTTAGATTGTATACAATTATAGGAAGAGCTACACGATGGTGGCTGGTTGGGAGTGAATTGTAATACTCATAGTGATTCTCCTTAAGGTACAACACCGACAATGCCCAATAGTTAGCCAAGTGGCAAGGCATCGGTAGTAAATCAGAGGATTTTGCATTGGACACTGTAATAAGGATAAGGAGGCAGTTGCAATTTCTTGCACTCAGTGGCCGAGTAAGAAGAATTGTTCAGTGTAGGCGTTCAATAAAATATTGATTATATTTTTTGACAAATATAAGAAAAATGACTATAATTTTACAAAACTTGTCAAAATTGGGCATTCTGAATGAATCCAACAAAACCATTGAATCAATGCATTAAAACTGACAACATATAACTCATACAAAGTATATTTAAATCAAAGCTAATTTCTGCATTTTGCCTTAATAAAATGAATCCTACAAGCATATTAACAAAAACCATATATTATTGATCTTAAGCATACCTTAACCTTGTTGATCTTATAAATGGAGGCAAGATCACGGTAGGAGAATAATTAAAGATAGGAGCAGGTCTATGGCAAAGTTGAAGTGAAAATAAGTCACACAAATGAATACTACGAAATATATATGATAGATTAGCGTGGGGAAGATGTGGGAACTGTTTTGAGGATTTATTTATTTCCTCAGAGTAAAAATTAAAACAACTCTATTTAGTAGACCAAGGTTTATAGGGAAAGGAAGATACCTGCATAAAAATTGTTCATGCACGCCGATAGAGTTTGCGTGGGATCAAGTCTTCAAAGTAGAGTTATGATCATTCATTCTTTTATAACAGGTTCAAGAGTAAACAATTGCAATAAGTTCAATTTTAAGGGTCGCAATATCTCTTTTTTTGTGGAAAGTTGGAAGCAAAGTAATTGAGGTCTACAAAAGTCCACAGAGTACAGACATTGCCGCAAAATTAGAACTAACCAGCAATGAGATAACATTCAGAAATTAATTGTTGAAACCAATTTCTCAGCCTCTTGTGAAGCTCGGGCCCTCATGAAGTTGCGATGAGCGTGGAGTGTGACTGGTCCAAGAAAGTTCCAAGGAGGGGACATGGCAGGAGACGAAGAGCAGGGCGAGGAGTTCTGCGGGTCACCCCCGGCGGCGATGCCATGGATGTTCTCGGACATCAGGATGGGAAGTCCTCGACACCATCGGATTCGCGGTCGCAGCGTTGCGTAGCGAGTTCGCGACCCCAGAGGTTCAAGTGTCCCATCCTCCAGCAGCGGTTGGTGAGGACGCCCTGGGAGGAAGGGCTGGAAAGGAGGTGGCCGGGGGGTCAGTACAAGACTTGGAGGGGCGAGTACTGTTCACCAGCCCAGCGAGTTCGGTGCCAGCGAACACGGCACAGGCGGGTGCGACACAGGCAAGTGCGGCGCAGGCGAGAGCGGCACAGGCGAGTGTGGCGCAGGTGAGTGCAGCGCTGGCGAGCGCGGTTCAGGCGGGTGTGGCCAAGCGATTGCGGCGCAGGTAGGTTCTGTGCAGGCGAGCGCGATCTTGGCAGGCGCGGCGCCCGTAAGAGCGGCCCTGGTGAAGGTAGCTCTCGCGAGCAGTGACCCAACGAGCTCAAGCCAGGTGAGGTAGCTCGGGGGGCGAGTGGATCAGGAAAGGACAGCAGGTAGAGGAAGCCCCTTCTGCGAGCTGGTACTTTCCGCACTCGTTCTGAAAGGGTTCGGGGAGTGGGACAGGGTCTACTACCATGGTTGGGACGACCCAGTCCAGCACCTGCAGTCATTCGAGGACTTGGTTTCCATCAGGCCAATGTCCGACGCCTTCAAGTGTCGGCTCTTTGTCGTCACCCTAAAGGAAAAGGCCAGGGAGTGGTTCTACCAACTCCCTGTCGGGTCGATCTACGCGTTTGAAGATTTACGTAGAAGTTTGATGTTTTCGGTTCTCCACTTCGAAGAAGAGGAAGAAGGACGCCGAGTCCCTCTTCAAGGTGAAGCAGGAGCCCAAGGAGTTGATGGCTATGCAGATCGGTTTCAGGAAGAAGTATTGCTCACCCAGGAGATGCCCGGGTTTGCCCTTCAGCTCGCCTTCACGTTGGTACTGAAGGAGAGTTTGTTCAAGATGGATCTAAAGAGAAAGGCCCCCGTCTCCTACGAGGAGTTGATGGAGAGGGTGGAGGAGGAGGTCTAGAGTGAGGAGGCCAATCCGGAGCTCACCAAGAGGCTAGCAAAGCTCACTGAGCCCGAGGTTAAGCAGCAGGAGGTGCAAAGACGGGAAGACCCCCGGGACCCGGAGGGGGGATAGAGGCAGCATGGCGCTGGGACGCAGGTTCAAGGAAGAGGTTACGCTCTGGGAGGGGGTAACTTCCATGGGGGGGAAGGAAGAACCCAACAGCTAGGATGGAGGAAGGGTCCGAGGCAGATGCATTCCCCGCCTCAGCAGGCTATGGCGACCAGGAGAGGAAAAGGAGGAAGAGGAAGGAGAGAAGGAGCAGAAGCGGGAGCAGGAAGGATGAGGGGAAATAGGGCGCCATAGGCCAGGAGGGGAGAGGTTGCATTACCATACTGTGACTTCCATGATGAGGAAGGTCACGCAACGGCCACCTGCCCAGAATTCATAGAGACAAAGAGGGCCAGAATGCCGGCGTCGCGGCATCAGCAGTAGGTGAGGATAGAGAAGGTCTTGCCTCGGTAGGATGAGGAGTGGTGTGAAGACAGGGTCAATTTGGGGACCCGAGGAGGGATCGGAGTGATCCACGGGGAGGTTGGTGTGGAGGCAACCCGCAAGGAGAGTCTTCATACTATCTACCGCCGGAGCGTGGCTTCGACATCCACGGCCCCACCCCCAGTAGAAAAAATTACTTTCTCCCAAAGGGACATGCCGGGTCATGAGGACCCTTTCTGCGACGCACTAGTCATCCAGACCGCCATCAAGAACTTCAAGGTGTCCCGGATGCTCGTGGACAACGGAAGTTTCGTCAACGTCATCTTCAAGAAGGCGTTCGATGAGATGAAGGTGGAAGCCAAGAGGGTGTTGGCCTCGGATGGCCCGTTGTTCCAGTTCTCCAGAGAGAGGAAGGAGGTCGAGGGAGGAGTAGGGCTTCATGTGGTCCTGGGCGGGTAATCTCGGAATTGCCGCTTCATCATAGTGGATGCCCCCAGCAGCTATAACGCCATCTTCAAACGGCCATTAATCAGCACCTTCCGCTGCGTCCCCTCCACTTTCCACCAATGCCTCAAGTTCAGCTCAGGGGGAGTCCAGATTCGAGTAAGAGGGGATCCAAAGGTAGCAAGGTAGTGCTACATGACGACGGTCAACACCATCTCCTGGATGACCGAGGCGGAAAAATGGGATCAGGAGGTGGGAGAGCCGGTAGGTCTCGGAGAGGCAGAGGGGGAGAAAGGGGAAGAAGGGTCGGAGGAGCCAATAGAGGAGGAGAATGAAGAGGTAGAGAGTTGGGCCCAGGAGGAAGGGGCGGAAAAAGTGATGAGGTTCAGGAGGGAGAAGAAGAGGAGAAGGAAGAAGGTTGGGGAGAGCAGTCCCGGCAGGAGGCCGTGGAGGAAGTCGTAGAGCTCGAAGTCACCACCCGAGCTAGGGTGGTGGAGAAGGTCCGCATCAGCGGGGAGCTCGACCTTGAGGAGCAGAAGCAGATCCTAGCCTGCGTCTAGGAAAACATGGATGTCTTCGCTTGGAGTGCCGCTGTCGGGCTCTCATAGACGGTGGGTCAGGTTGATCTCTGGAGAATCTGGCAAGGTTATAAGTCCTTCGGTGCTGGAATGCCCCAGATCGATTCCGATGACAGACTCTCATAGACGGTGGGTCAGGTTGATCTCTGGAGAGGCTGGCAAGGTTACAAGTCCTTCGTTACTGGAATGCCCCAGATCGATTCTGTTGTTGGGCTCTCATAGACGGTGGATCAGGTTGATCTCTGGAGAGGCTGGCAAGGTTACAAATCCTTCGGTGATTGAATGCCCCAGATCGATTACGCTGTCGGGCTCTCATAGACGGTGGGTCGGGTTGATATCTAGAGAGGCTGGCAAGGTTATAAGTCCTTCGGTGCTGGAATGCCACCGATCGATTCCGCTATCGGGCTCTCATTGACGGTGGGTCAGGTTGATCTCTGGAGAGGCTGGCAAGGATATAAGTGTTACGGTGCTGGAATGCCCCAGATCGATTCCGCTGCCGGGCTCTCATAGACGGTGGGTCAGGTTGATCTCTGGAGAGGCTGGCAAGGTTACAAGTCCTTTGGTGCTGGAATGCCCCAGATCGATTCCACTGTCGGGCTCTCATAGACGGTGGGTCAGGTTGATATCTGAAGAGGCTGGCAAGGTTATAAGTCCTTCGGTGCTGGAATGCCCCAGATCGATTCCGTTTTCAGGCTCTCATAGATGGTGGGTCAGGTTGATCTCTGGAGAGGTTGACAAGGTTACAAGTCCTTCGGTGCTGGAATGCCCCAGATCGATTCCGCTGTCGGGCTCTCATAGACGGTGGGTCAGGTTGATCTCTGGAGAGGCTGGCAAGGTTGCAAGTACTTCGGTGCTGGAATGCTCTAGATCGATTCGGCTACCGGGCTCTCAAAGATGGTGGGTCAGGTTGATCTCTGGAGAGGCTTGCAAGGTTACAAGTCCTTCGGTGCTGGATTGCTCCAGATCGATTCTGCTGTCGGGCTCTCATAGACGGTGGGTCAGGTTGATCTCTGGAGAGGCTGGCAAGGTTACAAGTCCTTCGATGCTGGAATGCCCCAAATCGATTCCGCTGCCGGGCTCTCATAGACGGTGGGTCAGGTTGATCTCTAGAGTGGCTGGCAAGGTTACAAGTCCTTCGGTGCTGGAATGTCCCAGATCGATTCCGCTGCCAGGCTCTCATAGACGGTGGGTCGGGTTGATCTCTGGAGAGGCTGGCAAGGTTACAAGTCCTTCAGTGCTGGAATGCCCCAGATCGATTCTGCTGCCGAGCTCTCATAGACGGTGGGTCAGGTTGATCTTTGGAGAGGCTGGCAAGGTTACAAGTCCTTCGGTGCTAGAATGACCCAGATCGATTCCGCTGCCGGGCTCTCATAGACGGTCGGTCAGGTTGATCTCTGGATAGGATGGCAAGGTTACAAGTCCTTCGGTGCTGGAATGCCCCAGATTGATTCCGCTGCCGGGCTCTCATAGACGGTGGGTCAGGTTGATCTCAGAAGATGCTGGCAAGGTTACAAGTCCTTTGGCGTTCAAATGCCCCAGATCAATTCCGCTGCCGGGCTCTCATAGACGGTAGATTAGGATGATCTTGGGAGGGGATGGAAAGTAAGTCGCTCCTAGTAGGGGACCTGGCTCGCAAACAACCTCAAGGCCCAGCCGAGATGAGACCAGGAATCCATTCGCGTGAGAGAACAGGCCGCGACAGAACGACTAAGCCTGTTGTTCACAAGGCGCGCAAAACTCGGCCCGAGTTCACAAATTTTCTAGTAAATTTCGGTGGTGTAAGTAAAAACGTCGAAGTTGGGAGGGCTCATCGTCGCGGCAGCCCATAAGCCACAAGGAAAGCTCGCGAGAAGCAAGAGCAAGTGGGGCGAGGTAATATTGACCCTGCTCGCAATATTAAGACAAGTGAAAACACCGATACGGGGGAATTATTAAGAAAGGAGAGGCGAACACGGGTGCCAAATGAAAACGTTAAGACGTGAGCGCAGGGAAAGCGGAAGTATGGAACGTTGGAATCACGCGAGCATGAAAATGTGCGGGCGCGAGTAAAAGATAAAAAACAAAAAAAAGGTACTCTTAAAAGATGGACAGAATATTTATCTCATTGCTCAAAGATGTTAACCCGCCGGTCAAAAATCAAGAGTTTTTACATTTGGCAAAAAATAAAAACATCAAAGCAACCCGCCGGAGAATCCTTTAGTCGCTCCCGCAATCTTCCACCTCAGAGACCGGCGTGAACAAATCAGGGACGACGTCCTCGGCGGTGAACTCCATTGCGTCAGACCCGATCAGACCCGCTTCTTTGAGGGTGTCGAAGATGAGTTCAGCAATCCCAATCGAGTTCTTGCGGGCCGCCTCTTTTTCACCCCGCGATAGGCCTTGAGTCCCGCTTGCGGAAGGGTCGGGGGGAGCAACGCCAGGATCAGGTCGCGAACCTGGGCCTTGAGGTAAGTGTTCTCCATCTCCAGGTCGGAGATCCTCGCGGTTAGTTTGCTCATGGACTCGGCATCCTTCAGAAGGGGAGTCAGCAAAGGCAAAGCGAAGCGAGACAGAAAAAGACCTTTGCAAGCATTACTTACCAGGCCGCCCTGAAGGCTGGCGAGGAGGCCCTCAGACAAGGCCTCCTTCCCCTTAAGCTCCGCGACCTCATCCGCGGACATCCAAAGCTCGACGTTGAGCCCTCAGATTTCCCTGTCTACGGTGAAGTACCGGCGGCCCACCATGTGGGTAAGCTCTGTTGCCTGGAACTGGGCTTGCATGGCCTCATAAATGAGCCCTTTCGGCGTGAAGGCCCTAAAGAGAGAGGCGTCCTCGCGGCCGTAGAGTCCAAAGGCGAGGGCGAACGCCTCGCCTCCAATTTTGTCACTCTCCACCCAGGACGGGAGGAGGGAGGTGTGATGAGTCTGGTTTATACAGTGATTTCTGGCCTCATTTGGGTTTGTTTTAGTGTCATGACACTTCATTTGCTGTTCATATACGCTTATATTTATAGCATTGCGTTTCTGCGCCTTTTGTGCAATCCTTTCCCCTTTGTGGCATGTTTGTCCTATATATTATTGTATGCCTGTGTTATGGATCCGGTGGTGTGCACAGATCGGGGTTATTTGTACTTTCCTGCAGGTCCTGGGATCGTGTGCACGTTCGGAAGGGTGCGGGGCAGTTTTTGGCCTAAAAAGCCTCTGATCGTGCGCCTTCCTTCGCGCACGATCAGGCGCACAACCATTGGTCGTGCGTTAATTCCCAGCCCAGATCGAGATCGGTGCGAAGGTATTCCTGGACAGTTTTAGGCGCGATTTCTGCGCGCGACTCCGCCGTTCCACCTTTCCAAGGTCCCTCCTTCCATTCCTCCCCTTGGGAAAGCTTCATTCATTGATCCTAAGGTCAATCTAGGGTTCCGGAACATTCTCCGCCATCTACGGCCAACATTCCAAGAGGAAGACATCTCCATTGGGTGAAGGAGAAGTGAACCCAGCTCTGAGAAGAAGACGGGCAGCGGTTGGAGGTAGTGACAACCTCTACACCCCAGAAGCAACCAAGGACTGAGCTCGGAGGAGGCGTGACGACCCCCCATTCCGACCACGATCCGCGGCGAGGCTTCTCATCTCGTGGTTACTTCTACCCCTTCTCATTTTGTGATTTGTACTCTTAATGGTTGTAATGAACTAAATGAACATCTATTTGTCTATGAATGTAAGTTTATTTATGAACTTGTCTTTACGTTATGCTGTGTTGTGATGCGCTCCGCCCCCGCTCCACTTACACCCACATGTTCTAGCACTCGCTCTAGCAAAAGCTAGAAGCGATAGCGAAGAGGTGCCTTCGACCCTCAACTCTCGCATTTGCACTCACCTCATCCATATGCTCACCGGCCATCCGCTAAGCGAAGCACGGCATCGCGGCCTGCACTAAATCCATCTCCCAAGCGACGTGGTGATTGCGACCCGCATAGTGTTTAGTTTTCTCATTTCCCGTTCTATAAAATCAACCAATCCCCCCTCTTGTTTTGTTAAACTTAGAACCCCCCATAATTAATTTCCTAACGAGCAAATCGTATTCCCCAACTTGCGGTCCTTTGAGAACGATATTCGGGAGCTACTCCCTACTTTTATTACTTGACAATGACCGGTGCACTGCCGTCGTACCGCATTTCGTGCCCGCTAATTAGCGGTGTGGAAATAGCGCGTCAAGTTTTTGGCGCCGTTGCCGGGGACTGCAAGCGGTTATAATTCGTTTTTGTTGGGAAATTAGTGTAAGGGTATTTTTGTTTTTGATATTTCTCTTTTTGGTGTAGTGTGCGCATGCATAGACATCATCCTGGTGAATTTGCAGCATTTGATCCTGAGATAGAGCATACTTTGCGAGCGCGTCTACGTGCGGCTGCCACCATGGATGTTAATGAAAATCAGGCTAATCCAGGATTGGGAAATGCACCGGCAGTAGCTCAAGCGGCTGATGAGAATGAGGTGGTTAGGCCACGACCTAGGACCATGAGGGATTACACCACTCCTACTGTGGGTAGTGTGTACCCCGGATTTGGCCCGGCTATTACTAACAACAATTTTGAGATAAAGCCAGCCATTCTGAATATGATCCGCAATAATGCCCAATTCTCCGGGTTAACCAGTGAAGACCCCCATCTTCACCTAGCTGAATTTGCGGAGATTTGCGATACATTTCGGTACGCAGGAATTGCTGATGAGACGGTGAAACTCAGGTTGTTTCCATTCTCCTTCCGCGACAAGGCAAAGGCTTGACTCCACACAATACCACCCGGCGCAGCTACCACCTGGGACGCTCTGCAGACGAAGTTTTTGGCAAAATTCCACCCGGTGGAAAAGGTTGCAAACTTGCAGAGAGAAATCGCAACCTTCCGGCAACACGATCAGGAGATCCTTACAGAAGCATGGGATAGGTTCACGGACCTCCTCCGGAAGTGCCCTCAGCATGAGCTACAACCTTGGAGCTTGGTGGAAAATTTCTACTTTGCAATTGAGCGCAATTATAGGGCCATGATTGATGCTGCTGCAGGCGGCACCCTGACGAACCATACACCCGAGGACGCACTGAGGATTCTCTAGGACACCACCACTCATAGTTCGTTCTGGACTGCTGGGAGAAACGCCCCAAGGAATGCTCGTGGACTCTTTGAGGTGAGCACATCGGGCGTATCTGCCGAGGTGGCATCGGCACCTTTTGACAACGTCATGCTAGTTAAGAGGCCTTCCCTCCCTCCTGCCCCAGTAATGGACATTTCATGTCAAGGATGTGGAAACCTCGGGCATCATGCTTATGAATGCCCCTCGGGTGAGCAACCCGCTGAATTAACTTTTGATGAAAGTGTGAATTATTTGATTGATCAAAATCGGGGAGTACCATTTAACAACGCTTATAACCCGGCCGTGAGGAGTCACCCGAACTTCTCATGGAAACAAAACGTGCCTAATCAACGATGGCAAGGAGGCTCGCATCAATTTAATGCGCAAGCCTCGGGTAGCCAACCGAGACCGCCACAACCGGGGTTTGCTCAAAATGCACCACCGCAGAGGAAGAGCGCATTGGAAGAAATGATGGAAAAGTTTGTTGATCTGGCTCAAACAAATATGGCCAATCAAACTGCTTCAATGCGGAACTTGGAGACGCAGCTAGTCCAATTGGCTCAGGTACTCTCCGAGCGTACGCAAGGCGCTCTTCCAAGCGATACTGAAAAGAACCCGCGGGAGCAAGGCAAAAAGCATTGCTGACGCGGATGGTGGTCAAGTGAGCCCTTGCGTTGTTGAATGTACTATTAATAACATCGAGGTTGCCGTGCTTTGCGACTCTGGTGCATCTCGCAACATTCTTGCTCTGCAAGACATTGAGAGGTTGCACCTAACAATGAACTCTGAGGACCGGAAGTCGCTGGTATTGGCTAATGGAGTGACTGTCGAAACTGAAGGTGAGATTCGTGAGGTTGTAGTAAATCTTAATGGAACGGCTATGGTCACTGACTTTCAGATTCTCTGCCCCATGGAAAATGATTCCATGCCAATCTTGGGGGTTCCTTTTCTGAAGGAGAGCGGCGCAACCCTCCACATCGCCACGGGTTGTGTCACCCTACCTTCCAATGCAACAAACCCTTCTGGATCATCTAATCTTCCTAAGTTCTCTGTAAGTAAAAGTAAGCGCAGGTCCAATGAGGAAAAATCAGACTTTGACGTGAAGGATCCTAGAGGGGAGAAAAGTATCACTCTGCTGAAAGAAGAAGCAAAGCAGCTCACAACGAAAGAGTTGGAGATAGAGAGGAAAAGCAATGAGACCAAGGAGTGGGAAGACATGGGAGAAGGTGGAGCGATGAGCCTTCCAAACAATGTGTTTATTCAAAACAAGAAATGTAAACAATCTAAACAGGTTCATTGGGCTGATCTACCCCCTCTTGAGGGTGCAGAAATGAAGCACCCGGATGATCCCAATCAGACAAACACTATCACTTCTCCTGCACATGGTGCTCGGTGGCGCTCCCCTTCAGTGGAAAAACTGAAGCGGGAAAGAATCCTGCATGCTGCGCGCTTTGAAGCCCTCCGGCGCGAGAAGGAGGAGGTTAGTGGCAAGGGAGAGACATCTTCCTTGGGCCCTAAAGCTTTCACCTCCTGCCCATCTCGCGTTACTGGGGAGAACCACCACAAATCAGCATATAGATGATGCATGTCGGGATCTCCGGGCTGTGCTGTGTGCCATCTGTGATGTTTCTGTGCTTCTCGTTTCATGTTATTTGCTGCATCGTACTGTCTCTTTGGTTTTTTTTATTATAAGACTTTTGCTATCTAACTATAATACAGGTATTTGGTCGACCTTCAAGGATGTTAAACAAAAGGGCTCTTGGGAGACAACCCATTTGGGACCATTTGGTTCCGTTCTTTCTTGTTATTTTCTTCGCTATATTTTTGTTGTGCTGGGATCCTTTTAATCGCAGGTCCGCATCTATTAGAGCACGGCGGGATCACCACCTTCTAAACAAAACGCCATATCTTCTGGTATGCTCATTTCTGAGCATGGGGTAATCTCTCATCTTAGCCTTCTTAAGCTTATGCCGCTATCGAACATGTTTTTTTTTGCTTAGTATAAGTCTGGGGGAGTGAGAGTTATCGTTACCTCGTGCACATGCACAGTGCACAACATATTAGGATTTACACTGTGTTATATTATAGCATTGTTCATCTCATGGCACACCACGACACCCACGTGAGCGCACTTAACTGTAGGCGCGCGACGAGTCTAACTCGTCTCGGTTGTGTGAATGGGAAATCACGGTGCTGGGTTAGGATTGCGAGACGAAGTACTTTGTTAACTCCTGTAGTGCTCCTAGTCGAGTGCTCATGTCTCGTAGGAATTCGTGTAGATTCAATTTCTTTTTATGCTTTTAGTTTATATTTTTCTACTAGCATAAATATTGTTTACTTTACTCGAAATTTGGTGAATCCGGTGTGAATCAAACGGTAGCATAGGAATGTGTGTAGACGTTCATTAGTCTCGTGTTGCCCGATTCGGGAGGAAGGATTATCTTTCTCGGTGGCTAGAACTCGCCCCAAGCGATTCTTGAAGCATGGGTATACGGTTGGTCAACTGCGTGAATGTGATATAGGCCATCATGTTGGCCCGGTTGAGCCTTTGCACCCTTTCCTATCGATATATCCTTGTTAGCCCAATTGTGCCTACCCGTTCTTTGATTCATACCCACTTTTATCGCTCCAAAGCCCAAAAGCCAATCCTAGTCACACACCCAAATCTGAGCTTTAGCTGTTTATTATTTTTGTGAGTTGGGTTGTTGATGTGGTGACATGTTTGTGAAGTGTGGATGTGTTTTATTGTTTATTTGCTGAAAATGATAAGAAAAGAAAAGAAAAAACTGAAAAAGAGAAAATATGTGAGAAGAAAAGAAAAAGATATGAGTTTGAATGAAAAATTCATTCGTATAAATATAAGCTTGGGAGTAGGCGGTGCACGCACCCATGTTGTTAAGTCCAAGTCTGGGGGTGTAGTGTACCCGCATGTTTGTGTAGTGATGAGGATAGTTTTCTGTGCTAGCTCATTTGGGTTTAGTGTCTGAGCCGTCACTTTTATCTTTGTTTACCTCACCTAAACCCAAGCCTCATCTCAAACCTAAAGTCCTATTGATTCACGCATTTGAGTCATACTAGTGCCGTGGAGAGAGTGCGAATGGGCAAGCCTATGGTCACCGACATTGATGGATTTCAATGGAGTTGTCCCGAGTCCCGATCTTTGGCAACGCTCACCTCAGCGTTCAGTTTACTTTCTTCCTATATACGACCTTATGATTCACCGTGATTCACTTTTTGAGTAACCGTAATATATAAATACGCTCTTAGAAAATTATAAACTAATATGCATAATCAGAAATTTTGTCTACTAGATTTCTATGCACATGCGTATGAGACTTCGCATATTACTCCGCCCTTGCAATTTCTAACCCAACTATGTCTTTTCTCGCTCCGCCGGATTTGTTTGCTCGGGACGCGCAAACAGGTAAGTCTGGGGGTGTGATGAGTCTGGTTTATACAGTGATTTCTGGCCTCATTTGGGTTTGTTTTAGTGTCATGGCACTTCATTTGCTGTTCATATATGCTTATATTGATAGCATGGCGTTTCTGCGCTTTATGTGCAATCCTTTCCCCTTTGTGGCATGTTTGTCCTATATATTACTGTATGCCTGTGTTATGGATCCGGTGGTGTGCACGGATCGGGGTTATTTGTACTTTTCCTGCAGGTCCTGGGATCGTGTGCACGTTCGGAAGGGTGCGGGGCAGTTTTTGGCCTAAAAAGCCTCTGATCGTGCGCCTTCCTTCGCGCACGATCAGGCGCACGACCATTGGTCGTGCGTTAATTCCCAGCCCAGATTGAGATCGGTGCGAAGGTATTCCTGGACAGTTTTAGGCGCGATTTCTGCGCGCGACTCCGCCGTTCCACCTCTCCAAGGTCCCTCCTTCCATTCCTCCCCTTGGGAAAGCTTCATCCATTGATCCTAAGGTCCATCTAGGGTTTCGGAAGCATTCTCCGCCATCTACGGCCAGCATTCCAAGAGGAAGACATCTCCATTGGGTGAAGGAGAAGTGAACCCAGCTCTGAGAAGAAGACGGCAGCGGTTGGAGGTAGTAACAGCCTCTACACCCCGGAAGCAACCAAGGACTGAGCTCGGAGGAGGCGTGACGACCCCCCATTCCGACCATGATTCGCGGCGAGGCTTCTCATCTCGTTGTTACTTCTACCCCTTCTCATTTTGTGATTTGTACTCTTAATGGTTGTAATGAACTAAATGAACATCTATTTGTCTATGAATGGAAGTTTATTTATGAACTTGTCTTTACGTTATGCTGTGTTGTGATGCGCTTCGCCCCCGCTCCACTTACACCCACATGTTCTAGCACTCACTCTAGCAAAAGCTAGAAACGATAGCGAAGAGGTGCCTTCGACCCTCAACTCTCGTATTTGCACTCACCTCATCCATATGCTCACCGGCCATCCGCTAAGCGAAGCACGGCATCGCGGCCTGCACTAAATCCATCTCCCAAGCGACGCGGTGATTGCGACCCGCATAGTGTTTAGTTTTCTCATTTCCCGTTCTATAAAATCAACCAAACCCCCCTCTTGTTTTGTTAAACTTAGAACCCCCCATAATTAATTTCCTAACGAGCAAATCATATTCCCCAACTTGCGGTCCTTTGAGAACGATATTCGGGGAGCTACTCCCTACTTTTATTACTTGACAACGACCGGTGCACAGCCGTCGTGCCGCATTTCATGCCAGCTAATTAGCGGTGTGGAAATAGCGCGTCAAGGTGCAGGCGATCTTATTCTGCTCGGGGTCCCACGCGAGCAACGGCTCGCCAACTGCGTCTGGGAGCTTCGCTCCGAGCCCGAAATTCTTGTGGCTCGTCGGCTTAGGTTTGTCGGCCGCCTCTTCAGGCTCGCCACCCTCATAGGAGGGCTCTTGATTCACCAGCGGGGAAAGAGGAGGCTCAGATCCGGATAGATCAACAATATTTTTCCCCTTAGTAGTGAAGGGGGCCTTCTTGGCCTTTTTTGCCTGTCCCTGCGAGGTGGGCCGGCTTGAAGGATGAGGACGCTTCTTTCCCGATGAAGAGCTCAGGATGTCGCGAAACGCCTCGGCGGCCGCGCTCGCGAGTGGACCAGTGGCGAGGGAGGAAGAAAGCGCGTGTGGAGGGTTGAGCGGAAGGTCGCGCTCTCCTGCAACGGTGACTAAGAACATTAGCTAACAACGAGGGAAAGGGAGAGAAGGGAAATTTGCGAGTGCGAGTCAGACCTTCCCCGTGGGGGATAGGCATCAGTGAGGCCACCCGCTGCTGGAGGTAGACAACCTCAAAAATTTTCCCATGGAGTTATTGGTACAGCTTCACGTCATCGCCCCCTAGTATTGTGGGAGGGGGGAAAGTGGCCTCGTCTCGCTGAAGTGGGGTGTAAGAGACATTGCCGAAGAGACCCTTCACCAGGACGTACTTCTGCATCCAATAGTGGAACATGTTGACGGTTTCGCAGAGGGTGACATGTTGGCTCGCGAAGTTAGCCGTTCCATCCCTGTACACGCAGAACGAAAACACCTTGCGGGTGACGAGTAGACTAAACTCATTCTTCTCGGCTCGCAAGTAGCTGGCGAACACAACCAGGATGGCGATCGCAATCGGCGTCAGTTGGCTAAGCAGTACACCAAAATACTTGAGTACCTGGAAGAGTCCTTAAGAGTTAGTACGCCTTTCGCAAGGCGAGCCAGAAGATACTAAGAATATTCTTCGCTAGGCGAGCTAGAAAAGTTTACCTGACGCACTTCAGGCCATATCGGTAGTCGGAACCCATTCTCAAAGTGAGCAATGGGGATGGCGAGCTCATCGGCGGGGGGATCATTGATGGTATCTCTATCAGTGGGGCAGCGGGCCATGAACCCAGAGTGCAAATACTTGTCCATTGTGGCCAAGTACTCCTCTTTAGTGAGGTTGGCGCAGAAGAAGGGGCCCTCGCAGAAAGCTCCAGCACACTTGGCTCGCCCCTCTGTCTCCACGTCCGCGACCATGGCGCTGAAGGGTTGCGAGTCAAAAAGTCCGCGAGCGTGAGCTTGGGTTTGCGGGAGAGCTAGAAGAAAAGAGACGCGAAGGAAGAACAGTAAATGTGGTGGTTAGAAAGCAAAAAGGCAGGCTATTTATAGAAATAGAAAGAGCGGGAAGAATTTGAAGAGCCGATATCTGCAGATAGCAGATGCGCGCGGTATTTTTCCGCCTCCAGAGGCCCTATCTGCTCCTAGCGAGTTAGCGTCTAGCCAAAGTTCCTCCCGCTAGTCATCGGCGAGCTAGGGCCAGATAAATAAATAAAGGGAAATGTAAGAGCAGGTCACGACCACGAGCGATAAAAATATAATAATCGGCAGCAGTAATCAATGAGCAAGCGAACCAGACATAGAAAAAAAAGATGAATAAAAGCAGAAAGTACGGTCTCGCAGGCGAGTCAAACTATCATTATTACAGATCATTGAATTGTTTGCGACCCCTCCCTATGAAGGGAAGGGTAAAGAAAACAGATAAATAGAAAGCAAACTGCAAAGAGAGGTTCCTTAATAACATAACCACTTCCAGCGGCTGCGACCTCTCACACCTGAGCGAGGGGGAACTCGTGGGTAGTGGTACTCCCTAACCGACCGGGCCACATGAGTCATCAGCCACGCGTAATCCTCGATCCGAGCAATGAACACCCACGGGGAAGTCACCTCATCATGGTCGATCGGCCGCACCTCGGCGAGGACACGCGCGTTCATGTCCTCCATCGCAGCAAATCTTTCCTCAAACGCGAGCCGATCTAGCCGATTTTGTTCGTGTAAATCCCGCAACAGGGAAGTATGCTTCTGAAATATCTCGCTGACCCGCCTCTTCATTTGCTCTGGATCACCGGGGTCCCCCAGAAAATCCGCGACCTGACTCGGCGAGGGAGGTGGCGACATCTCCAACGCTCCAGGCTCCGACTCGGTAGGCGGGGTCAGGTGATCACCTGCGAGGTAGAAATCAGCAAAAAGGTGGAAAAGGACACTTTTCCAGGACGGGCTAACCTAGTTGAGAAGTTTGGGTACTGGGCCACTGGCGAGAGGTGCCCAGCCTGCCCTGGAACACTTCGACGAAGGCAAGAGTGACAGCCTTCCCTAGTTCGGGAGGGAACACAGTTTTGGCAGCGAGTCCGGGCTCGGGAAGTAATGTCCCTCCGAGGCTCCTTGGTCCCAGAATGCCGAATCCGGGAATGACGATAGTCTGATTCGACGGGGCCGGCTGGTCCGATGGAGGAGGAATCTGCTTCTCCAAGTCTACGACATCAGACACTGCATGAAAAGGGAAGCTTAGCGAGTGAGAAAATATGTTACACAGGAAGGCGAGGAGAGCTACTCACCCCGTGGCGAAGGCGGACCCCGCAGGTCGGCGACCCCCACATCTTGGAGAAGGGTACCAGCCCCACCAAGGGTGGGAATGTGGGTCTCCATGATTGTTTTCCCAAGGGTATTCTCCCCCGGGGAAGCGTTCTGTGAGTGAAGAAGCAATGTCAGAAAGGAAAGGCATCAATCGGTGAACTGTGCAATAGTACCTGCGAGGCGGGCTCGTCAGAAGGGGATGGGGATGAAAAAAAGGACCTATCCTCGCTGGGCGGGCTCCGGATGGTCTTCGCCATTTTGACAGAGGGGAGAGGCCGCGCACGCAGCGGAGAGGCCCAAGAAGTGAGTGCGGTGGTTTTCCCATTTTGCGCCGCCTGCGAAGCCTTTAGGCGAGCCAACATTTCCTCCTTTCTGGACATCGCGTTGGGGCTCGCGGCCGGTAAGAAAAGGGAAAGAGGGGGAAAATGTTTGGACACCAGCCAGGAGTGGTGGTATTTATAGCGGTGGGCATGGGCCCCACAAAAATATTCGCGCCACGTCGTCGAAAGGCCGGCAAATATCTGAGGTTGGATGATTCTTCGCAAACCCAGGTAGCCTCGCGAAGAGCGGGGATTGTGTACAACCCAGATATTTGCCAGGAGATGAACTTAGCTCGGCACTCGACGAAATCCATTCTGCGTTCGATGAACTCCCAACTTCGGTTGAGATCGATGAACTTAGCTCGGCGCTCGACGAAAGTTGTTCTGTGTTCGACGAACGTCAGGCTTCAATTGAGATTGACGAACTCAGCTCAATGCTCAACGAAAGTTGTTCTGCGTTCGACGAACGGCACCTTAGAATATGTCTCAGCAGTTGGGTTGAGAGGGTCAGCCGTCTCAGCGGTTACTTCTATCACATCTGGGCGGACCCGCTAGGACAAAGTTGTCTCAGCAGTTTTCCTCCGTCTGCAGTTCGGCACTCTCGCAGCAAGGTATGAGAGACCTGGCACCGGTGGATGTCGCCAGAAGATGCGCGAGCGGGGTCTTCGCAAATTGCTCGCCTAAGAGAGGCATTCTTGGGCAGGTGGAAGAAGTAACAAAGAAGCCCAGCCGGGTCCTCAAAGGTCGCTCGCAGGAAGGCGGGCAAGCCGGGTACTCGCCGATTGCTCACGGGAAGGCGGGCGAGTCGGGTACTCGTCGATGGCTCGCGAGAAGGCGGACGAGCTGGATTTCTTCCAATTCTTCGTGTTTGATGAACTTCAATCGGCGTTCGACGAAATCCGTTCTGCGTTCAACGAACTCGAGTCACGTTCTCAGTTCGATGAACTCGCGCACGATCTCAGTTCGACGAACTGGCATCTCAGCTCGGCAAACTCAATCATCCAGCCTGTTCAGCAGATTTACAAAAGGCTGAGGGGAGCTCGTAGGAAGGCAGGCGAGACCTGGCCTCAGTGGCTGTCGCCAGAGGGAGGGCGAGCGTGGCCTTCGCAGAGCGCCCGCTCAAGGGGGGTTTTGCGAGCAACACTAGCGAGAGGATTTGCGGGAGCTCTCGCGAGTCACTCTCTCGCCGACCACTTACCTATAGACAAAGGAGGTGAAATTACCCCTCTGACCCTGGTGGTCTACAGGTAGCCCCTCCAAACAGCGGAGTTTGGCTACTAGCAGGCCAGATTGGGGTGCATTTAGTAAAACCAAAAGGCGGAACTCCGCTATTAGCAGACCATGAACAAAAAACTATAAATAGACCATGATGGGCACCTTGGGAGAGGATTCCGATCTTAGTTCTCTGAGCTTTTTGGTTCAGCTCTCTAGCTCTCCAAGGTGCCCAAGTCTCAGCTTTGGCTTGGGTGGGGGGGGGGGGGGGGGGGGGGGGGAGAGCTCAATGATCTTCCAGGTTTGCGGTGGGACCTCCTTGTTGTGGTAAAGGTCATAGTCTGTTTCCGAATGCCCAGTCTCCTCCCTCCGAGGGACTAGTAAGGGCTAGCTGCCCCACAACTTCTTGAGGGCCCGAGCTTCACAAGAGGCCAAGAAATCGGTTTCAACATTAATAACATTATAAGAGTTGTCTTTTAGTTTAGGCCCGGAAGAAATTAGGAGGATGCGAAAGGAAGAATTCAGTTTCATTCTCTGAAGTTCTATAGAATCTATGTTTAACTTGGAAATCTTTGCAACATAAATTAATTTCAATATATCAATAACATTGGTTATGCACGAATTCAATCTAGTATATTGTCCACGAATTACATTAGTCAACAAAATTTTGAGATGGTCCATGTGATAGGAAATCATAGGGAAAATGAAGACTTAACAATGACAATAATGTCAATATAAAGGGATGCAATAACTCAATTTATTCTCAGGAATGCTGATAGAAAATCCTTTGAATAAACAAACACAACAACCCTACAAATACACAAATTCAATATCATCGTCGAAAGGAGAAATTTCTATATAAAAGCAAGAATTAAGAGCTACATTATGGTGCCCATGTAACCATCCAAAAAGTCCACGTTATCATAGAGAAAGAAAAGAATTTGGAAATTAATCATATGGCGGAAGAAAGGCTACACATAATTACCACCAAAAATTTCACTGCAGTAGCTATGAAGAAATGGCTTCTGTTAAAACTCAGGAGGACTTGTTGTGGAGGAATGGAGATTGTTATACCGCTAGTGGTGGACTGGAGATGGTGTGCTGGCGTAATGTCATAAATATGCCACATATAAAATGGAGGAGGACCGTGATCGATGCCCTAGGATGCGCAGTTGTGCACTTTAAATAGAGGATAAGGGGGGTTGGAAGAGGAAAGTCATCGTTGTCATCCACGCTCCCCTCCTCCCTAATCAGTAACATGGATGAGTCGACGGAAAGCTCTGAATAGAGTAAAAAGCAGAACCCTAGCGGGAGGAGGAAGGATGAAGGGATCTTAGGGGTGATTCAGGATTTATTGAGTGTGGGCGCCCAAACTTAGGTCCACCCCTGCTTGCACTTCCCCTCTGATAATACTGCAAGTGTATATAGGTAAAATCTAATGCAAATAAATTGATCTATATATGTTTGGATAGGTGCTTACTACATGATTTAGAGAGACAAAAAGACAACTCTGACAGAGATGGTAATCACTTGAGAAGTACTCTAGAGGGAGGTGAATATAGTAATTAAGACTTTACATAGATTCATTTTACTATTTTCATAGTTTCACCAGATACCCCTATAATATCACAACCACATCAATTAAGAGTAAGTAAAGGTGCGGAAATGAAAAGCAAAGAGAGAATACAATTAACACAGACGATACAGAAAATATTGTGGTTCCCCAACCATGAGTATGTCCACTCTTTTGGTGCAACAAGAATTCACTATTGATAGTGCTTGAGTCTTTTGGTAAAGAGACTCTTAGAACCAGGATTATTGATAAGGTGTCCAAGAACTGATGAGCCTTTTGGTATGGAGACTCTTAGAACTAGGACTGTTAAAAAGGAATTTAAGAAACGCTGAATCTCTTGGTAAGGAGACACTTAGTGTTACAACCCACATTTTCCCTCATACAAAAATATATGAATATATGATCAGAGTCGGGGAAAACACGTGATGTGATGCCACGTCCGGTAGGGGGCAATTACCGACACTCGGGCCTCTTTAATGCACAGATTATCTTTCCAAGAAGCCATATTTAAAGTTTTAAAGTTGAAGTAAGTTTATCTTTGAAACTGTATCCCTCGGCCCAGTGGATCAACTAGTCCACCCGTAAAAGTATGTAAATACGCAGTTTAAAATACTTTCACTTTATTCTAAGCGAGTAGACAACCAAGAAAAGAAGTCCTGAGGATATGAAATTTCCTGAGTTTAGTATACATAAAAGGTTTTCGTATACACAGTTTAAAGTAGATGATACTCTATAAAACCATGCAATGAAATTGGAATGCAATTTTCTTGATACTTAAAATACCTATCATGCAACCTAACATAAAGCATTCCAAGAGAGCAAATACTCATCAGCAAGATGTACCAGCAGAGCATCAAAACTAATAGTATACAACTAGAAACTACTATGGGCGTCAACATGCTGACACGAACCCACAGAGAAACATGAAAGTGTCAACAAATAAACAAAAGGACTCCTCGCCGAGGAGAGAAGAGGCACCACCTTAAAGAGCCTGGGATAGGCCACCCGACCACCAGCTCAGCTACACACTTGAACCTGAGTCATTCTAAAGAAAGGAATGCCTCAGCCCAAAAAAGGGGAGCAAGAAAGCCGCACAAAAAAACTAGGTAGGATTACCAGATAGCAAGAGAATAGGAGTAATATACATTAATAAATTCAGCTCAATAAACGAGAACAAAGGGGAAATAGCACCAAGCGAGCTTAACCAACCACATGTCTGTCCCTGCGGATCAGAGGTGATGGTCAAAAACTGACCAAAGTCAACCACGTGTCCGTTAGTGGGGCTCATAGGTGATGGTAAAACTTATGAAGGTCAACCACTTGTCCATCAGTGTGGTTCAGAGGTGATGGTAAAACTGATCAAGGCCAGCCTCTTATCCATTAGTGCGGCTCAGAGGTGATGGTCAAACTGATCAAGGCCAACCACTTGTCCGTTAGTGCGGCTCAGAGGTGATGGTCAAACTGATCAAACACACAACAATTTTTAACATTACCAAATTACCATTCCGCACTAAGAACACACCCTCAGGAATTCACTCGGCAAATTTAACGTAGCCTCGTGACTTCACTCGATGAAATAAGATCAGTAGACGAATTTAACTAAACCTCTCGAGATGACTAGGCGATTTTAACTTAACCACTCGAGATGTCTCAACGAATTTAACTTAACCACTCGAGATGACTCGATGAATTTTGAAAGTGCACAGTGTGCCCCTAAGATATACTCTAGAGGGGGCGTGAATGGAGATTTAAAATTATTTCTATTCTATTATTGCAAATACAATAAAAAAAACTAAGTATTATGCTCTCAAACAGAATAAAATAGTACAGTCAAGTAAAGCAGGAAAAAAGAAAAGCAGTAAATGAAATGGACAACAAAGAAAATGATCAACCAGAAGACACACAGATTTTATAGAGGTTCCCCAAAATGTGGGGTCCTCTCTTCTACCACCTGGTAGGATTGCACCAACTATGCTTGAGTCTTTTGATAAGGATACTCTTAGAACCACTGATCTTTTGATAAGGAGATCATGAACCAACCAGATCTTTTGATAAGGACATCTTGAACCACCAGATCTTTTGATAAGGAGATCTTGAACCACTTAATCCTTTGGAAGAGGGATTCTTAAAACTCTTTTACAGGAGATAAAGAGAAGGAGAAAGAAGAAGGGGAGAAGAGTAAGAATTCTATTTTCAGAATTCTGATGAAGCCTGTATGAAGAATAGATTCTTGATTCTTTCAATGGATCTGCTTATGATTAACTCCTGCTTATGATGGTGATGTTTTGCAGGAGCTATGGTTATCATATCCTTCCTCTTTGTATTGATTGAGATCTGGCTGCTATATGATTGTGATGAAGAGCAACCTTCATATCTTCTGTTCTATGAGATGGAGAGCAGCTGTTCTTTCTTCTCTGTGTATTCTCTGTTAGGGTTCCTGAGGAGGAGGAGGAAGAAGAAGAGGGAACCCTAATAGAAAATTGTTAGCCGATTGTAATGAATGCTCTGCTTTTCTCTTTCTTCTCTGCCCTTTTATTGTCCCCCTTCCGATTTGAATTTCTTTCCCTTTCTGGTAAGACCTGAAAAGGTATTCTATTCTGGACAATCTCTTTCTTTCCTTCTTTAATTCTTGACCCGTCCAACAACAATAAGCATGTTTCCAAGAAAGCTTTTCTGCCTCTTTTAATTCTTCATTCGATTTGAGGCAATTAAGAAGCAGTTGGAGAACGGTCTTCAGTGTTGTGGGCCAGGAGAGAAGGTCAAAAAATGACGGCTGAAAAGATTTCCTTTTCAGACTGTGTTTGACGTAGCGTCGAGTTCTCTTCCTCTCTTATCGACGCACCTTCGAGTTCTTGTAGGAGCAGCTTCAAATTCATCCCCGCTCTGATTGAACTTTGCTAGTCGACGTTGCGTCAATATCTTATCGACGTAACTGTCGAGTTGAGGACATGGCTCTTAAATCCATTATCTGCGTCGAGATAAAGTCGACGTTGCGTCAACTTTAGATGGCTTCGACAGATACCTCCTTCTGAGTTGAGTTGAAGTAGAAGTTGTGTTGAATTCTTAAGGTACTTCAACCGGTCCATGGTCTCTGCGTCGATATCTATTCGATGTAACGTCGAATTGAATTACTTCGACGGAAGGGTTGAACCACTTGGATTTCTAGTTGGGGTAGCGTCGACAATAACTCGATGTTGCGTCAAATTCCATTCGACACAACTCTTAATTCTTCTCAATTTTCGCTTCTCTTGATAAAGTCTTGACACCCTAGGTTGAGTGTGACATCCTAAGACATCTAAAGACCAAATTACCGATACTATACAATGGGTAATTCAACCTAAGAGATAAAATCACTTTTTATATAATTTGTTAAGTTAAATCAAATGAGTTTTTCCCAATAATCTCCCCCTATTTATCTTAACAAATTTTATATATTGATTAAAGTGATTTTACACAATCCTTTTATAAGAACAAAAATACATTCAAGACAGCATGTACATTAAATGAATAAGTTAGATGAGCTGATAAATAGAGAAGGTATCTGATTAATGATCAACAAAAGTTTATCATAGATTACCCAAAAAGAGTATCACTTCCTTTCTTTGAGAAAGATGAATAAGTCCACATATACCCTCCTGTATTTCTTTTCCACATATCTAAAGTTTGCATGGGTGGCTTTCTCTAGGTTCTTCTGTATTCTTCCATGACCTTTGAACAGTTTCTCCAGGTCCATTTCAGTATTGGGTTGAACATCCTTGAGTGTGAAACCAAGATCAAAGACTCTGGCTGTCATCAGATTTATGACTTCTAGATTTAGATCATCTGATTCAGGTCCTTTATCAGGATTTGATTCAGCGGCAATTGCTTGTAATTCATCAATAGTTGCAAGTTCCTTCCCAGAAGTTGAGGCTTTTATAAATATGATCTTTCTTTTCTTCTTCTCCTCTGCAGGTGACTTTTCACCTTTCTTTCTTTTCTAAGGAAGTTGTACTGCATCCTCTGGATTGCACCCAATACCTCCTTTGTGGAGTTGCCCAACTCCTTCTAACATTTTGGCTTGGGGATTCTTTGTAGTATACATTGTATGATCAAATAGAGTAGATCTAATTGGAATGGCTTTGGCCAATTCTTCCTTTTCAACAACTTCTTTTCCTCTTTTCAGAATATCAATAAACCTCTTTTTCTTATCTTCAATTTCTTTTCGAGCTGTTTCATACTCATATCTTTCTCTATCACCAATGTCCTCCAAAGTTTCATAAAACTTTGGATCATTGTAGATTTTCATTATGTTCTCAAGAATTTCAATCCTTGCATACTTTTTGTAATATGATTTATCTTTTTTGTACTCCTTCCTTTGTTCCTTTGAGTGTCTTTCCCAAACAGGCAATCTTCCTCTTCCTCTTCCTCTACCTCTGAATGGAGGTCTCCCTCTGAAGACAGGAGTTGGAAGAATTGATTTAATAATTGGAGCAGGAGGAAATGGAAGCTGAGCTGAAGGTATAGATTGCAGCTGTGCTGAGGGAGGAAACTGAGTTGAAGGAGACAGCTGATCTGAGGCAAGATTAGGTGAAGCAAGTTCTTATTCTGTCAACTTGACTGGTGAGGGTGTTGTTGTGGAATCTTCAGAGGACACCATGAATGCAAGTGCATCTGGGATGGGTCTTTCAGTGTCTATCTGGAATTCCTGCAGAGTCTTTAAGTAAATTTGATCATCTGAGATTAAAGGGATCTCCCCCTGAGCAAAGGTCGGGATTGTTGGAAGGCTTTCCTCCCCCTAAGTTGTAGAATCATGAAGTTGTAGTTTGGAAGAGACAGATGGTTCTCCTTCAGAGATGAAAGAGAGAGGGATTGCGGTTGTGTAGACATTGTCTTTAGGAGGTTGCTGGCTGCTGGTATAATTCTCCCCCTGCATTATATCATTAACGAGAGATATAAAGACATTGGCAGGTACAACTGACGATCTGATCTCTGCGTCAAGATCCTTGATGTCAGAGTTTAGATCCGTTAATCTTTTGTGTTGGGCGCAGATCTTGCGATAACAACCCTTTGAGAAATCCAGATAGAGGTAGCTGAATTGTGAGAGAAGAGTTTCATGGCTTGATCAACTGCGTCGGCAACGTCTTGGAGAGATGCCATTGCTATGCTACGAGTACCTGGTGGCTGCTCCACATACACCTCTTCTTGTAGTTTTCCATTGAGAAATGCACTCTTGACATCCATTGGTATACCATGATCTTCATGTGGGCAGCATATGCCAGGAACATTCTGATTACCTTCAGCTTTGTTACTGGGGCAAATGTTTGGTTAAATTCAATGCCTTCCTCTTACCTGTACCCTTAGGCCACAACTCTAGCCTTGTTTCTGATTATGACCCATGTTGAATCCATTTTATTTTTGAACACCCACTAGGTGCCAATAACTTAGTAATTCTTTGGTCTTTTAACCAATGTCTAGACCTTGTTCCTTTCAAATTGGGTCAATTCCTCTTGCATAGCAGATATCCAGTGAGGGTCACTGTCTGCTTCTTCAAACATCTTGGGTTCATATTGTGACAGGAAACACTACAGCATTATCTCACTTGTGAGTTGGTTCCTTGTCTTGACTCCTGTTTGTTGGACATGTGTGTCACATCCCTTTGTTTGAGAATAACAAATCACATATTGTATTTGATATTGCTTGTAGTGTGTTTATAGTGTGCAGGAACTATAGGTGCAATACTCCACAGGTAGAAAGTAGCTTGGAACAAACTTTTGAAAGGAGCAGCGCTACCGCCAGCGCTATCGCTAACGCCGGCGCTACTACTAGCGCTACCGCTACCGCCAGCGCTATCACTACCGCCAAGCGTTATCTCGAGTTCGTGCACACGACGGTTTCGTAACCGCTATCGCTACCCCTACCGCCAGACCTATCTCCCACTACCGCCAGCGCTATCGCTACCGCCAGGCGCTATCTCCAATTCATGCACAGCGCCACGCCGCCGACGGTTGCGCAACCGCTCCACACGAACGCTACCGCAGGCGCTAGCTTCAAGTTCTATAAAAGGCTGGGCTCTCTCTCATTTTGATTAGACCTTCCAGAGAGATTACTTGTGCCCATACTCTCGTGCTGCTACTCTGCCAAAACATCATCTCCCACTCAAAGCCAAAGAAGAAATTCTGGAGAAGGAAGCCATCACGCTGCATCCGAAGAACGATCGCTTCGACCTCGCTTGTGCTTCAGCGATCCTTCATCCTCATCTCCAGAAATCTCAAGAGGGAGTTTGCTTGTTATTTACTTCATTTCTTTATTTGTATCTTGTAGTGAAATCGCCTTGTTTTTGGCGACTAGGTCCTTGCGCAGCTTAGGGGGAATTCGCCGCGTGAGTTGGCGACTAGGTCTAGGGGATTAGATCTAGGGGGTGCTCGAGGCCATATCCGGGGAAGGATTGGCTAGAGCGACTTGAGGCCATATCCAGGGAAGGATAGGCAAAAGCCAACCGGTTTGTGGGGATACAAGTCGGTATAGAAAAGGAAAAGAAATCTACATTTGTACACCTCCAATTTCTAGCGATATAGAAATCAAATTTTATGTAAACACTTTTTCATATAATATAATCATGTCTCTTTTGTGTTTACTTTGATTTCTCTCAATTGGCGTAAAATTTCATTATTGCAAATTGTTATTTCTAAATTGTCATTATTATTTCCTATTAATCAAAACAAATTAGTAACTATCTTAAAATTTATAAAAAGAATTTTATTCCCTTCTTCACCCCCTCTCTAAGGGCGCCTCAAGATCCAACAAGTGGTATCAGAGGGCAGGTTATTCCAACCGGTTTAAAAACTAGGAATAATGGCGTCTTATGATCTCGCTTTTTCCGAGGGTCAGGGAATTAGTAGACCTCCACTATTTACTGGGACAAATTATAATTATTGGAAAAATAGGATGCGTTGTTTTCTAATGACCCTAGATATTGAGGTTTGGAACATGGTAGAAGAAGAATACACTCCTCCTACATTTGTAGTTGGAGAGGTTATGTTAGAAAAACCCAAAGATAAATGGATGATCGGGATAAACTCAAATGTAAAAATAATGCAAAAGCCATGAATGCTCTATTTTGTGCGTTAGATAGAAATGAATTTAATAGAATCTCTGCTTGTACTACTGCATATGAAATTTGGAATCATTTGGAGGTTACTCATGGAGGTACATCGCAGGTTAAAGATTCCAAGCTTTTCCAACTGGAGTCGGAATATGAAAAATTCCGAATGGATGAAAGCGAAGATGTTGATGGTATGTACACGCGCTTCACCAAGATCGTCAATGCCTCAAAAGCTCTTGGAAAGACCTTCTCAAATGGCGACTTGTTTCGTAAGATCCTTCGTTCTCTTCCTCCAAAATTCAACCCGAAGGTGACGGCTATTTCGGAGTCGCACAACTTAAGGACGCTCCAAGTTGAGAGCCTCATTGGGAATCTCAAAACCCATGAGGTAGAACTCAAAATCCAACATGATGAATACAACAAGGAGCCAAAGAAGAAGGCGTTGGCATTAAAATCAAAGAAGGAGTGCCAAGAGGATGAGGATGAAGATGAAGAGAGTCTTTTGGTAAAGAACTTCCGAAAGTTCATGCGCAATCCGGAAAGGAGAAACACCTTTCGAAAATATTTCCAAAAGGGTGATAGATGGAAAGGGTCATCTTCAAAGAAGGAAAAAGAGAGCGACATTGAAGAAGAGAGACCTCCACCGAAATGCTATCATTGTAGGAAGACGGGGCACATTCGGAGCCAGTGCCCAAAGTTCTTGAAGGAGAAGAAAGAAAAACGGCACAAAGGGAAGGAGAAGAAAAAAGTACTAAAAGCTAGAACATGGGATGACTCTTCCTCCTCCTCCTCCGAAGAATCAAGTGAGTCTTCATCAAGCGAAGATGAGGAAGCAAACATGTGCCTCATGGGACATGAAAACGACGGCGACGACACCAGTGTTCCTAGTGACACTGAGGTAACTCCTCCCACTTATGATGAATTGTATAATGAATTTCTTGAAACTTGCAAAGCTTTTGATAAAAATATGAAAGATAGTATTTTATTAAATCGTGAAAATGAATCTCTTATTAAAGAAAATCAAAAGATTTCCAAAAAGGTAATTGTTTTAGAAAAGAGAAAGGTTTCGTGCCAAGAATGTGATCACTCCACAAAATTGGCAAAAGATATAGAAGAGTCACTTTCTAAAGCCCTCTCTCATGCCAAAACTCTTACAAAAGAGAAGGGGGAATTAGAAAGGAAATTGGAAGCCTCTCTTTTGCAAATCAAAAATAATAAGAAAGGTTTTGAAAATAGGTGTGTCATGCTTGTGAAAGAAAATTCTTCACTTAAAGAACAAGTTCTTGATCTTACCATGGCCATTAAAAAATTTGGTATAGGCCAAAAATCACTGGAAATGATTCTAGGGTACCAGTGCCATGGATCTGGAAAGTTTGGGCTCGGATATCGAGGTGAGGGCTACCGCCCGGCGCTAGCCACTAATGCCGGCGCTAGCACCTCATACCTGAAACATGAAATTTCTTTTTCAAAATGCTTTCCTTCTGTAAATCAAAATTATTCCAGCAAGAAAATTTTACAGAAAAGGGTCTCAACCCCCTTTATTTCGTGTGCAAACTATTATAGGTTGGGTCACACAACTAGTTCTTGCAGGAAAATAAAACAAAATACTTTAAAGCAAATCTGGGTACCTAAGGCTTCCATTTATTCTATGGGAGGTTCCACTTGGGTATCCGGATCTTTACTCTCATCTTCTTTCTAGATGTGCAGGCAGGCTAAGGATAATGAAGACATGTGGTACTTGGATTTAGGATGCTCCAAGCACATGACGGGCAATAAATCAAAGTTCCTTAGCCTAGAAAGGAAGAAAGGAGGGATTGTGACTTTCGGCGACAACGGAAAAGGAAGAATCATGGGAATTGGTCCATTTGGTAACGAATCCTTCACTATATCAAATGTTCTTTATGTAAAAGGGCTAAAACATAATCTTATTTCAATTAGCCAATTATGTGATAAAGGATTAGATGTTTTATTTGAATCTTCTACTAATCTATGCAAAATATCTAATCCTATTACAAACAATATTTTACTAACTGCACCTAGAATACACAATGTTTATATTGTTTCATTTCATGATCTTTCAAAATCATCTTTAAAATGCTTTATTACCAAAAATGATGAACTTGATCTTTGGCATAGAAGGCTAGGACATGCTAGCACAAAGCTTATTGTAAAACTTGCCAAAAGAGATTTAATTAGAGGATTGCCTAGATTAAATGGAAATTTACCTTCACTTTGTTCACCGTGTCAAAAAGGTAAAATTACTAGATCCTCTTTCAAAAGTAAAAATGCTATTTCGACTACAAGACCTTTGCAATTAATTCATATGGATCTCTTTGGTCCTATTAGCACCGCAAGTCTTGGTGGTAGATTGTATACATATGTTTTAATAGATGATTTTTCTAGATATTGTTGGACAATATTTCTCTCATCGAAATCCGAAGCGTTTTGCGAATTTTCAAAATTATGTACTCGTATTCAAAATGAAAGTGATTTAAAAATTAAATGCATTCGATCGGATCATGGAGGAGAATTTGAAAATGAAAAATTTACTTCGTATTGTGATATGTTAGGCATAAAACATGAGTTCTCTGCACCACGCACACCACAACAAAATGGTGTTGTAGAAAGAAAAAATAGGACACTTCAAGAACTAGCACGCACTATGTTATGTGAATATAAATTACCTAAGTCCTTTTGGGCCGAAGCCGTAAACACATCATGTTATGTTATAAATAGAATCATGCTTCGCCCATCTTTAAATCTCACACCATATGAACTCTATTTTCAAAAGAAGCCTAATGTGTCTTACTTCAAAGTTTTTGGTTGTAAATGCTTTATCTTAAATACAAAAGATAGCTTGGGAAAGTTTGATGAAAAATGTGATGAAGGAACATTTCTTGGATACTCTTCAACTAGTAAAGCTTATAGAGTTTTTAATAAAAGAACGAGAAAAGTTGAAGAGTCAATTAATGTGAAATTTGATGAGCTTGTTCCTTGTATAGAAAGACTTTCCGCAGGTAAAGAGGATGATCTATTACCTCCTTTGGAGCATGGTGATGAAGAACCTTCCAAAGAAGAAGAAGAGGAGGCCAAGAAAGATGAATATGTACCTCCAAGCGTCTTAAAATTCACAAAGGATCATCCACGGGAATTGATAATTGGTGAACCATCCATCGGGGTAAGAACTCGCTCTTCTCTTCATGAATCTTTTTCAAATATTTGTTTTGTTTCCGAAATAGAACCAAAAACAATTACTACCGCTTTAAATGATGAATTTTGGTTTTTGGCTATGAATGAAGAATTAGAACAATTTGACCGACATAATGTTTGGAAATTAGTAGAAAGACCATCTAATCACCCGGTTGTAGGTGTAAAATGGATTTTTTAAAAAAAATTAGATGGTGAGTCTAGAATATCTAGAAATAAAGCACGCTTAGTAGCACAAGGATATTCTCAAATCGAGGGGATAGATTTTGATGAATCTTTTGCACCCGTTGCTAGATTGGAGTCTATAAGAATTTTTCTAGCATTTGTAAGCTTTAAAAGAATAAAACTATTTCAAATGGATGTGAAAAGTGCTTTTCTAAACGGGTTTGTAAAAGAAGAAGTTTATGTTGAACAACCCCCCGGTTTTATTAATGAAAAATTTCCAAATCATGTTTATAAACTAGAAAAGGCGCTTTATGGTTTAAAACAAGCACCCCGTGCATGGTATGAAAGACTTACCTCATTTTTATTGAAGCACAGTTATATTATGGGAAGTGCGGATAATACTCTCTTCATTAAGCACAATAATGGTGATATAATTATTTTACAAATATATGTTGATGATATTATTTTTGGATCTACTAATGAAGAGATGTGTATCGAAGTTATTTTAGTGATGAAAAATGAATTTGAAATGAGTCTTGTAGGAGAACTTTCTTATTTCCTTGGTTTTCAAATATCACAAAGAATTGATGGTATCTTTGTATGTCAAACTAAATATGTCCATGATATGCTTAAACGTTTTGGATTTGAAAACCTTAAACATGCTTCTACACCAATGACTGCAACACTAAAATTATGAAAAGATGAATCAGGAGTTTCTATAGATCAAACTTTATATAGAGGTATGATAGGATCTCTACTTTATCTTAGTGCAACTAGACCCGATATTATGTTTGTCGTATGCTTATGTGCTAGATTTCAAGCCAATCCAAAAGAATCTCATTTAAAAGCGGTAAAACGAATTTTTATATATCTCATTGGGTCATCTAGATTAGGATTATGGTACCTGCATAATGATTCATTTACATTGCATGGCTATTCCGATTCGGATTATGCCGGTTGTTCACTTGCTAGAAATAGCACTAGTGGTACTTGTCATTTTTAGGACCTTCATTAGTTGCATGGTCTAGTAGGAAACCAAATTTGGTTGCACACTCCACCACGGAGGCCGAATACATTGCATTAGGGAGTTGTTGTGCACAAGCTCTATGGATGAGCCAAACTTTAGAGGACGTTGGTTTTCATCTAAGAAATATTGAACTAAAATGTGACAACAAAAGTGCCATTGATCTCACAAATAATCTGGTACACCACTCTAGATCCAAACATATAGATGTGCGTCATCATTTCATAAGGGATCACATTAAAAAGGAAAATGTAAGGATTAGTTTCATTGGCACGGACTCTCAACTTGCTGATATATTCACTAAACCTCTTCCCGATGCAAGGTTTCAAATGTTAAGGTTATAATTAGGAGTCTTAGACATCTTAGGATGAAAAACATATAAAACGCTAATGTTCTATGCAATTTCAGCAATCAAGACATCTCTGATAATTACAAAACTTCTGCATAAGACTACTCTTAAGACCCCTAACCAATATCAAAAATCAAAAATTTAAAATTCATGAAAAATCGTGTACTGTTTCCAGCGCTAGCGCCGGCGCTAGCGTGGGTGTGTGATTTTTATGATTTTTAAAATTTCTAAAATTCAACAAAAATATGTTAGTTTATTTGTGCAAATTTATTTTTGTGTTACTGTTTATTTTATTTTTGTTTTGTTTGAATTATGAAAAATGAACTACAAAAATTCAAAATTCAAAAATACAAAAATATGTTTTTGTTATTTAAAAAATTTCAAAACAAAAAAAAACTGTATGATCTCCATTGCCAATATCAAGCATGTATGAATTCTATTATTTAGAATTATTTACAATGTTAAACCTTATTTCTTCAAATTACTATGAACATTGTTTTGCTCATCATGCTTTGATATATCTAATTAAAGTGCATCAATTGTATTGAAAAATGTGTAGAACCAAGCTTAGCATGCCTCTAAGTATGAGTAAATGTTTTATGATTGATAATGATACATTTCACTCACTTATTTTGGTAATCAACAAGTGTGTCTAAATCTAAAAATGCTTGCTTGTGTATTGTATTTGTATAATGAATTAAAACTTGCATAAGTTTATTGCCTACACTACATTTGAATTGCACTTATGACATTTAGAAAAGTGGTTAAGTTAAATTTTTTGGTTTGCAAAACAAGTGTATTCGGAGAATGTTGTCTCACAAATGTGAACAAAAATAATATATGTAGACAAATATAACTCCACCAAGCACTACTTGAACCTCCTGATAAGTCTTCATAAGCATTGTGAGGTTGAGCACCTTGGAAAGAATAGTAAAGTTACTTGTGCAAACCTTGGTTATTACACCACTTTGTTATAAACTATGTGCATTAAAAGTGTGAAAGTAATTTACTTGTGTTTTATTATGCACTTTACTTTGCATATGTCTTGTATTTTGTGATTTAAATCAATTGTTAACATGTCCAAAATACACTTATGTGCACATCATTATCTTTCATAACACTTCTTCTCATGAGTATTGGATTCTAATGCTTTATCTATACTACTCTTTATATAAGAAATGCACTAGATAACCTAGCATGATCTCTACAATGTTTTGTTATTTCTTGAACTTAGAATTAAGTAACATTGTAGTATAATCTCTCTTTGGTATGTTCATATCATGCTTGGTATTTTTATGAAAAACTTTGAGATTTCAAAAAGATTAAAACATCTTTCAAATTTGAACTAAAACTCATATTTCTACTTATGCTTTTCATGCTTACAAAAAGATGTTTATTATAATCTTCTGCTTGCTTACAACTCTTATCTTTATATTTGAAATCTCTTATATATGCTATGCTTAAACTCCTTATCATTATTTATATTTTGAAAAGCTCGATCATGTTATATAAATGCCTCCTTACTACCCTCACCCCACCTTCTTTTGATAATACCAAAAGAGGGGGATTAATTGAAGAAATCTATATAGAAGAAATATAGAAGATTAAGGGGAGAATAAATTCATGAAATCTATCATTTAGGGGGAGTAACACATAAATTGCATTTATGTAGGGGGCATTAAGATAGGGGGAGTATGCACATTATCATGCATATCATTTACTATAGTTGCACTTTTATCTTGCTTATCTTATCAATAAACATTATTGTTGATTTCTTGCTTAGAGGATTTGTTATTATCAAAAGGGGGAGATTGTTGGACATGTGTGTCACATCCCTTTGTTTGAGAATAACAAATCACATATTGTATTTGATATTGCTTGTAGTGTGTTTATAGTGTGCAGGAACTATAGGTGCAATACTCCACAGGTAGAAAGCAGCTTGGAACAAACTTTTGAAAGGAGCAGCGCTACCGCCGGCGCTATCGCTAACGCCAGCGCTACTGTTAGCGCTACCGCTACCGCCAGCACTACCGCTAGCGCTATCACTACCGCCAGGCGTTATCTCGAGTTTGTGCACGCGACGGTTTTGTAACCGCTACCGCTACCGCCAGCGCTATCTCCCGCTACCGCCAGCACTATCGCTACCGCCAGGCGCTATCTCCAGTTCGTGCACAGCGCCACGCCGCTGACGGTTGCACAACCGCTCCACACGAACGCTACCGCAGGCGCTAGCCACTACCGCAGGCGCTAGCTCCAAGTTTTATAAAAGGCTGGGCTCTCTCTCGTTTTGATTAGAACTTCCAGAGAGATTACTTGTGCCCATACTCTCGTGCTGCTATTCTGCCAAAACATCATCTCCCACTCAAAGCCAAAGAAGAAATTCTGGAGAAGAAAGCCATCACGCTGCATCCGAAGAACGATCGCTTCGACCTCGCTTGTGCTTCAGCGATCCTTCATCCTCATCTCCAGAAATCTCAAGAGGGAGTTTGCTTGTTATTTACTTCATTTCTTTATTTGTATCTTGTAGTGAAATCACCTTATTTTTGGCGACTAGGTCCTTGCGCGGCTTAGGGGGAATTCGTCGCGTGAGTTGGCGACTAGGTCTAGGGGATTAGATCTAGGGGGTGCTCGAGGCCATATCCAGGGAAGGATTGGCTAGAGCGGCTTGAGGCCATATCCGGGGAAGGATAGGCTAAAGCCAATCGGTTTGTGGGGATACAAGTCGGTATAGAAAAGGAAATGAAATCTACATTTGTACGCCTCCGATTTCTAGCGATATAGATATCAAATTTTATGTAAACACTTTTCATATAATATAATCATGTCTCTTTTGTGTTTACTTTGATTTCTCTCAATTGGCGTAAAATTTCATTATTGCAAATTGTTATTACTAAATTGTTATTATTATTTCCTATTAATCAAAACAACTTAGTAACTATGTTAAAATTTATAAAAAGAATTTTATTCCCTTATTCACCCCCCTCTAAGGGCGCCTCAAGATCCAACATTGTTGTCAAGTTTCCTAGTACTTGAGTTGGAGGATAATCTTTTTGAGTCATCCTGATCTTGTTGAGTGATCTAGGATCTGCTCTTCTTCCTGATCTATCACTTGCTCAGTGACATTGGGAACTTGTTGGAACAACCCTATTACTGATTTGGGCTAGGATCACTATCTGTTGATTAGGACTAAGTTGACCCCAATGTATAGTATAAGGGTCAAGGTTTTAGGTTGTTAGAACTTAAGGAAAAGACCAGTTTCTGCATTCGACGAACTCCATACTGCGTTCGACGAACTCTATGCTCCGTTCGACAAACGACATGCTCCAGTTTGACGAACTTAGCAAGGTTCTGCGTTCGACGAAATATATTCGGTGTTCGACGAACTTCTCTCGGCGTTTGACGAACTTGCTCTCCAGCTCGACAAATTCAATATTCCAGCTAGCTTATCAAATTTTATCTCTCAGTTCGACGAACTCTAGCTTGAGATCGACGAACTCCAGATTGTGTTCGATGAATTTATTCAGATCGACCAAATTTCTCTTCAGTTCAGTATTTCAGAAGGATTATTTTTATTCTATTCTATGAACTCTGATCGACTTTCAGCAACGGATCTATTCCTACCAGATAAGTCAAGGATTATATCTTTCCTTTTATTATTCTCTTATCTCGAGAAAATAGCCGTTTGGCTTATTGGAAAAGGATATCATTTATTGAAAAGGAAAAGGAATTAAATATTCAGATTGCAGTTCCAAGAAATAATCCTCCTGATTATTCTATTCCTTATTCAGAGGATTTGAAATTCAAATCAGAGATATATTGTAAAAAGAAAAAGGAAGACAGAAGGAGAGTAGTACCAGTATTATTGCAAAGAAGAAGAAGAAGAAGAAACAGTCGAGAGAAAATATACAGAAAGAAGAAAGAAAAAGTTTACAGATCTTCATCTTCCTCAAGCAGCACTTCTTAATCTCTGAGAACAACATCAACATTCATATCTCAGATTTCTGCTGCAAGTTTTAAATCTTCAAGAGCAACAAACAATCTGAGAAACCTTTGTCTCTCAGATTCATCAGCTATCAAAGGAAGATCTACATTCAAGAGAAAGCTCCATCCTCAACTGTCAACTATTTTATATCAGACAGGGGGGCTTTACAACATCAAATCCACTAGTCTTCTCTAACATTATTGACAGAGAAGAACTTCATAACCCTTTTTATCCCATCTTGTACAGGGTTCTAACTCCCTTCAAAAGTTAACTCCTTGGCGGCAGGGCACCTGAACAAAAACCTGTAGTTTGGTTTGAGCACCTGATCAAAAGCTCAGTTGGTGTATTAGGCACCTGATCAAAACCCCATTAGTGATAGGGCACCTTATCAAAAACCGAGTGGATTCCTACCAAGGGTGGTATAAGAGCAGATGTACCCAGGTTTATTGGGGAACTACTATAGATCCTTGTGCCTCTGTGATTCTTGTTTATTTTTCTGTATTGTGTTGTGCTGTGTTCTTTATTTTGTTTTATAACTCACTCAGCACACATATATATATATCACTATTTTAATTCAGCTATAAAAATAAGTGAAAAACTTTCAAATACTCTATTCAACCCCCTCTAGAGTAACTTTAAGATCTAACCTCTCTTTCAATTGGTATCAGAGGTTTCAACTGATATCAGAGTACTTTCAGAACTTCAGCCTCATGTACTGGAATAATGTCTGTGGCTGGTAACCCAGGTGCTGTTGTTTTCTCTTCATCTACTGTAGAATCCTCACCAGAGTTAGTGTCCATCTCCTATTGTCCTTTTTCCTGACATACAGATGGATGGTCCACTATGATCATCCTTTCAACTTGTTCTGCTAGTTGGTCTTCTTCCTGCAGAATAGGACTGGTGGAAGTTTCCTTCCCCTTATAGACCATATTAGTTTCATCAAAGACCACATGCATAGACTCCTCAATTTTGAGAGAGCTTTTATTGAAGCACCGATTTGCCTTGTTTGATGAGGAGTATCCTAAGAATATCTCATCATCAACCTTCTTGTTAAATTTGGCAAGATGGCTTTTTCCCTTGTTAAGGATAAAGCAAGTACACCCAAAAATTCTAAAATATGTGAATATAGGTGTCTTTCCTGTTTACCCATAAGATCGCATCCGAGTTTCCTTTCTCACAGACAGGGCGGTCTGAGAATGCAAGTCGCCCGGCTCAGATTCAACAGGGTCCATCAGCACCAGCCAACACAAACCGGGCGGTCTGGTAGAATTTAGATCACCCCCAAGGATTGAAGATCACCAAGGCTCAAGTCCAGAAGGCAAGTCGCGGTCTCAAGATGGAGACCGCTAGGGTTGTTCCATGAAGGCTACCAAGGCTCAAGTCCAGAAGCCAAGTCGCGGTCTTAAGATGGAGACCGCTTGGGTTGCGCCATGAAGGCTACCAAGGCTCAACTCCAGGAGGTAGGCCACGGTCTCAAGACGGAGACCGCCCGGGCTGCATCATCACCTTGACCGTAGCATCTTCAGTCTCCAGCCAGGACAGACCGGGAGCGCAAGCCGCCAAGCCACGCGGCTTCACTCTTTTCTCCTCTCTGTATCTCGTCACCGCCTGCCCGATTCTCTTGTACCCGGGCAGGCGGTTATTTTATCCCTGCCCGTTCGGGCAGGCCCCCAAGCCTATAAATAGGGGGCGGCAATGTTCCCAAGACACGCACACTCGAATCCAGGAGCTCGCTTGTTTGAGCTGCGGTATCGAGTTTCCCGTCTTGCGACCTGTCTGACCGGCCGGCTTCTTCTTTTCTACTCTTGCAGCCCACTGTAATCTCTTTATTTCAATCAAAGGAAAAGCCCATCACAGGAGTGGCATTCACCGTGATGGGCGAAGTCTGGCCTTGACCGCTGCCAGTGGTCTCGATTTCTCTAACTAAAAAGTAACCGGCAGCCCGCAGCCTCCAATTTCCTTCGGAGGTGCAATTTCGGATTCAACAGAAACACGCGACCTTCAGATCGCGTATTGTCGGTGAAATACTTGCCACAATGTCAGACTGCCAGTTCCCTCTTAGAGACCGCTCTGACCACAGTGAAGACTCCTTGTAGGAAGCTTTGGAACAGTCAAGAAGAGAAGCAGAACGGGCTCAGAAAGCGATTGATTAGCATTTGGACGCAATCAGTCAGACCTTAGCACTATTAACCGAGCGGTTAGTCCCACAACAAAACGCGGTTAACCAGGCGGTGACTCCAGTCCCTCCTCCACCTCCTCCTTACCCGCTTCCACAAGTCGCCAACTTCTAGCCACTGCAAGAGGGTTTTGCGGCCAGGCAAAACTTCTACCAAGAGGCCGCGCACAGCATGCCGGCCCGAGTTCTTGATTTCCAGGGGCAGCTTCTCATGCAGCCCGCCTCTCCTATCCCCCAGAGGGAGCAGCTCGCCTTTCCTACCCACCTGAGGTCGCTGCTCATCATTCCTACCTGCCAGAAGCCGATGTTCGTTCCTCCTACCAGGCGGCTTGTCCGCGAGTAGCCGCAGCTCAAGCGGCTTACTATTCCCCTCCTCTATATGAAGATGTTGAAGAAACTTCTCCCTTCGTGGATGAAGTCCGAGGGGAGCCAACCCCGAATAATTTTAGAGAGCTATATCTGCCGGCGTATAATGGGGAAACTGATCCAACCGTCCATCTTCAGGCCTTCGAGTCGGCCATTGCTCTGAGGACCCTCTCGGATGCGACCAAGTGTAAACTCCTTGCAACATCCTTTGAAGGACAAGCAAGGGAGTGGTTTTATGGGTGCACCCAGGTCGATCAATTGTTTTGCTGAGCTGCGTAGGGAATTCCTGCTCAGGTTTTCTACTTCATGAAAGAGGAGAAGTGGCCTGGCGGCCCTTTTTGATATAAGGCAGCGAGAAGACGAAACGTGGGCTCGTTTCGTGGACCGTTTCCAGAAGGAGATTATGGAAGTTCAGAATGTGGATCCAGAACTATACAGGGTGGCCCTTATTCATGGCTTGAGGGAAGGCCCCCTGAAATTCGAGGCAAACATAAGGGAGCCAAGGACTTATCAGGAGATGATAATTTTGGCTAATATGTTCATCAGAGGAGAAAAAAGCAATCCTGGCTATGTCGCGAAATTGGTGAGCGACAAGGAGCAATCTAATCCATCCTTCCATCATCCACCATCAAACCAACCCCACTTTGAGCCACGTTCCAAGAGGGGAAGAAATTACAAAAACAAGCAACCCTTCATCGGTCATCAACGGTTTCAGGATCAGAAACCGCCGTTGGCCATCACATCCACTCCATCCGTCCCTCTTCCACAAATAATGCTGGTATACCTACCGCAATATACCGTGCAACCACCTCCAGTCATTCCATCCACCCAGTATGATGACTCTCAAGAGTCATTCACTCCTCTGAATGCTACTATGGACGAAGACGTCCAAATCCTCCAGAAAAGGTCGGACTTCAAAAGTCCTGCTCCTCTGAAATCGGATGTTCGTAATCGAAATCCAAATCTATACTGTGAATATCACAAGGAGGGAGGGCATCTGACCGAAGATTGTCGGGCCCTCCGCTTGTTGATTGAAAGGCTCTTGGGAGAGGGAAAACTCCGAGGCCTAATCCGGAAGGAATCAAATGCTGATCCAGCCACCGAGAAGAAGAAAGAAACAGCGGAGGTAACTTGTGAATGCGCCAACGTTGAAGATGTTGGTTGCTATGGAGATATTCACCCCTCGACCGAATGCATTGAGGTCAATGATGTGGGCCCCATGGGGGACATTTATTGCATTCATGGAGGGGCTGGAGCTGAATCGTCTCGCATATCCATCATTGCAAGAGTTCTGAAACAAGAAGTGGCAGCGACCACAACTTCTCCCCTTGAAAGCACCGTCGTCACCTTTGGTCAAGATGACCTTCCTCCAAATGCCAATCCCTTTGACGAAACCGTGGTCATCAAGGCCGTCATTGAGAACTATACCGTTCATAAGATCCTCATCGACACGGGCAGTTCCGTTAACCTCCTCTTCCGCCCAACCTTTGAAGCCTTGAAGACTGGGAAGCCTTTGCTTTCCACCGATGGGACCCTCTATGGCATTTCTGGGGAGAAGAAAGAAGTAGAAGGTTCTGTAAAGCTCCTTGTTTCTCTGGGGGGGGGGGGTAATAAAGTTGATCAACTTTGTGGTGGTGGATGCCCCAATCAACTACTGCGCTATCTTTGGGAGGCCAATTCTTAATGCCTACAGGGCAGTAGTGTCCACCTTCCACCTTGCTCTTAAGTTTGCTGCCTAGGGAAGGCAGTATCGCATCAGAAGCAACCCAAAGGTGGCTCGGTAGTGTTACGTGTGAACCGTCAATATGATCACCGACGTTCCACTTCCCGAGGCCACAGCTGAAGTGCTGTAAATTGCTGAATCTTCGAAAGCTTCTGAAGGGAGGAAAGATCGAGAAGGGGCCCACTTGGAACCTGCCCAAGTGACCAAAGAAGTCCCCATTTCTGAGGAGGAATGCAAGAAGCTGATCATCAATGTAGAGCTGCTGGAGGAGGAGAAAGTGGAGCTGATATCCTGTCTTCTGGAGAACCTAGATAACTTCGCCTGGTCAGTGGAGGATATGCCAGGAGTAGATCCGGGCGTGGCTTGCCATCATCTGAACATATCTCCTAAGTTCAAGCCAGTCCAACAAAAGAAGAGTGAAGTGGCAACCAAGCTGGCGGTGCCCATCAGAGAGGAGGTTGCCAAACTCCTGAAAATGGGCTTTATTTCTGAAATTCAATATCTCACGTGGATGTCGAATGTTGTAATGGTTAAAACATCCGGTGGAAAATGGCGTATGTGTGTAGATTTTACTATACTCAATAAAGTGTGCCCTAAAGATTGCTACCCTTTGCCTCGGATAGATGTTTTAGTAGATTACGCGGTTGTGTATAATTTTATGAGCTTTCTTGACGCATTTTCGGGGTACCACCAAATCAAAATGCACAAACCCGATATCCCGCATACTTCTTTATCACGAACGATGGGTGTTACTGTTATCTTGTAATGCCCTTTGGACTTAAAAATGCGGTGCAACATACCAGAGAATGATGGATACAGTTCTTAAACATCAAAAAGGCAGGAATCTTGAAGTTTATGTTGACGATCTCCTCCTGAAAAGTAAAACATTCTCAATACATTTGAAAGACCTCGTAGAGACGTTCGCTACTCTACAGAGGTTCAAATTAAAATTGAACCCATTGAAATGTGTGTTCGGAGCAAACAAGGGGAAGTTTCTTGGGCATCTCCTCACCCCCGATGGCCTTGCACCGAACCCATATAAGGTGAAGGCCATCCTCGATATGATTCCACCTCGTAATACCAAGGAGGTCCAGCAACTTGGAGGAAGGTTGGCGGGACTGAGCAGGTTTATCTCCAAACCAGGAGATAAAAGTGCTCCATTCTTTAAAATACTCCGGGGAGGATCAAAATTTGAATGGAATGAAGAATGCAGCAAAGCTTTAGAACAGTTAAAAGTAGAGTTAACTTCAACTCCACTACTTCAAAGTCCTCGTGAGGGGGAGATATTATTCTTATATTTGGGGGTCGACCCAGATGCAGTGAGTTCTGTCCTCATCCCAGAGGAAAAGAAGAAGCAGTTCCCAATATATTTTGTCAGCCATATCCTCAAGGATGCAGAAACGAGATATTCAATCCTGGAAAAGCTAGCTTTGGCTTTGGTCATGTCATCGCGAAGGCTCCGCCCTTATTTTCAAGCTCATCTGATCCAAGTAATTACAGATCAACCTTTGAGAAGCATTCTTGAAAAACCAGATCATTCAGGGAGATTGGCCAAGTGGGATATTGAATTGAGCAAGTTCGAAATATCTTACACTCCCAGAACGGCAATTAAAGCGCAGGTCTTGGCAGATTTCTTGGTTGATACAACAGAATCCAGCCCAGAACAAGCAGAGAAATCACCTTTAGCTTGGGTTGTATATGTGGATGGGGCTTCTGGAAGGAACTCCGTGGGAGCCGGAGTAGTTTTAATTAGCCCGAATGGCATTAAACTGGAGCAGGCTATCAAGTTCTTCTTTCCAGTCACAAATAACCAGGAAGAATATGAGGCGCTCTTGGCTGGATTAAGACTTGCAAAAGAGCTGGGCATCGAACATGTGCATGTTAAAACCGATTCATTGGTAATGGCTTCTCAAGTTTTGGGGAATTACGAAATGAGAGAGCCAATGCTGAGGAAGTATCCACTGCTAGCAAAAGAGGAGATTGGGAGATTCAAATCATTTATCATCGAGCATATTCCTAGGACACAGAACGAGGAAGCAGATGAGTTGTCAAAGTTCGGTCTTCCATCAGGGGGAGTGACCTCTAAACTTTTTCATCCGGCAACAGAGGAGGGTGAACTCATGCAAATCGATCAACATCCTTCTTGGAAGGATCCCTATGAACTATATTTATCAAAAGGAGAGTTCCATCAATCTATCAAAAGAAAGTTCAAAAGAAAGGCGGCATATTATTACCTGATAGCAGGAATCTTATATCGGAAAACGTTGATTTCTCCCTCGGCGCGGTGCGTTTCGGAGGAAAAAGTTCCGACCATACTTCAAGAAGTTCATTCAGGGGAATGTGGTAGCCATTTAGGGGCGAAGACTGTAGAGAAAAGAATCTTGAGCCAGGGGTATTTCTGGCAAACCATGAGGAAAGATGCCGATGCATTTCCCAAGCGATGTGTTCAGTGTCAAAAGTTTGCTCCTCTTCAACATTTTCCTGCTCAGTCGCTTAGATCAATAACCGCACCTTGGCCCTTCGCAGTTTGGGGAATGGATCTTATCGGACACTTCCCAATGGCTAGTGGCCAGCGTCGTTTTATCATTGTGATGATTGACTATTTTAGCAAGTGGATTGAAGCAAAGGCATTGGCAAAAACTACAACCCAAGTCATCAGAAACTTTATCTGGGGAGAGATATTTTGTCGGCATGGAATCCCACTGGCGATTGTCACTGACAATGGCCCGCAATTCAACAATTCAGAAATGATAAACTTCTGTGACCAGATTGGAATTGATCTTCGGTTTTCCTTAGTGCATCATCCCAGAAGCAATGGTCAAGTGGAAGCATCCAACAAGCAAATTCAATATCTTCTGATGAAGAGGGTGCTGAATCAAAAGGGAAATTGGGCAGAGAAACTTCCTTCTATCCTTTGGACTCTTCGTACTACTCCATCCTCAGCTACAGGAGAAACACCTTTCAAGTTAACACATGGCTCAGAGGCAGTTATTCCTATAGAATTTGAAGTGTTTTCCCTCAAGGTGGTGTATGCAAAAGAGGGAGAAGAAGCGTGGATAGAGCATAATGACGAAGCCATCAAATACAGTCTGGATCTGATCGATGAACTTCAGGATGAGGCAACAATCAGACAGGAGGATGTAAAAAGGAGAATGGTCAAGTACTTTGACAAGAATGTCAGGGTAAAACATTTTGCAGTCGGAGACATTGTGCTAAAGAAAGTTGATGCAGCGTCCAGAACAGGCAACGTCGGAAAGCTAAATCCCAACTGGGCTGTACCTTTCATCGTCAAGGAGGTGCTAACAAGCGGGGCTTATCGCCTCCAGACAAGCGAAGGAGAGGACATCTCATGCACCTGGAGCGGTGACGAGCTTAAACGGTTCTATCCTTAAAATGTCTTCTTTATTTCTTGCATTTTTGGATATTCAATAAGAAGCCCCATACTGACACTTCTCCATGTCTGATGATTCTTTTTGCACTTTTTTATACATATATCCTCCTCACTGGACCACGGAGACATCGCCAAGTTCTGCTCAAACCCCCTCGGATTGTAGTCATTAGCATAAAACCACTGGGATCATGTGTAGCGGGGAGTTTTCGCACACGTGTAGTTGTAGCTTGCCAATTCTCGTGCGGTGGTCTTTAGAATCTTGGATCCCGGCTGATATCTGACACACCCCTGCATCAAGGGAGGTTTAGGTGAATGTTAGCTCTGTCATGCCCCGAGAGGGATATAGTTACAACTTTGATGATCTTTCTGAGGAAAGCAATGTCGGTATAGCCCCCGCGGCATAACCACACCTACCCAACTGATCATCTTTGTCTGTGACCATCGAATACTCCAAGGTACTCTCAAGCGATGCCTAAGCGGGACCCACAATTGAGTTGATCTCTCTGAGGAAAGCAATGTTCGCCACCTAGGCCCACCTGCCCAATTGATCAACTCGGCTTGTATCCCTAGGCAAGAGGGCAGTTGAGTCGCTTACAGCCCTTATGACCACTTGAGGAAAGCAATGTTCGCCGCCTAGGCCCACCTGCCCACTTGGTCATCTGGGCCTGTACTTATCTTTTTCTACAGCTCTTATGAAAGTGAGCTTAGTTCTTAATATATTAAAAGTTGTTGTTTAAGTTTTACTTCAAAGTAAATGATATATATAAATATATGTGTGTGCTGTGAGTAATAATAACAAACAGTAAGTTGGCACAGCAATACAGCACAAATAAAAAATAAAAACAAACTAGCAAAACACACATCTAAATGACACAAGATATATAGTAGTTCCCCTCAACCTGGGTACATCTACTCTTCTACTCATTGGTAGGCATCCACTGGAGGTTGTTGATAAGGTTCCCTCACACCAAGGTGTTTTTGTTCAGGTGTCCACACACCAATGGAGGTTTGATCAGGTGCCCAAATCACCTATGAGTTTTTGATCAAGTGCTTATAAACCAAGATGCAGGTTTTTGCTAAGGTGGCCTGTCACCGGGAGTTAGCTTTTGAAGAGAGTTATAACCCTTTACAAGATGGGAAGGAATAAAAGAAAATAGAAAAAGGTTTGTTGTTCTTCTCTTTTGCTGAGAAGACTCTTGATGAAGATGTTGAAGAGAGCTCCCCCTGTCTGATTTAGTTTGATGACAGCTTGTGGATGGAGCTCCTTCTCTAGATTGCAAATCCTTTTTTCTTCTTCTTGCAGTTTTGATCCTAAGCAGTTGATATTGATTTGGTGTCTCAGGTTGTATATAAGATCTGCAAAGAAAGAGTTAGGCAAAAAGAAGATATAATATATTTTGAATCTGCTTCTTTTTTTTTGCTCTGTTCTTCTTTTTCTCTTCTTCTTCTTCTTCTTCTCTTTTCTCTGTACAGCAATATGATATATTCTGTGTATATTCTGTACAGCAATATATTCTGTTCTATCTTCCTTGCTGCTAGCTGTTCAATATCATATATTCTGCTGCTACTTCTTTGATCTTCTCTCTGTATATTTAATCTGAGAGCTTTCGGCTGATTTGAATCCTTGCCGACAGAAGAGGAAAGGATATAATATTTCTTTTATTTCCCAGATCCTCAAGCAGACAAATCTTGCCGTCTTTGGCTTCCTGCAACGGCTACAGCATTTATTATTTCTGCCAACGGCTAGAACATATAATGTTTGCACGGCTATAATGTCAGATCAGCAATATATATATTGCAATAAATATAAATAGAAATAATAAATATTGCTTTAATAAAATTGACAGCATATATATTATTTTAGCCGAGCTGAGAATAAGAAATATAATATTGAAGATATTTCGTCGAGCTGAGCTTCAAGTTCGTCGACCTCATCATTTGATTCGTCGACCTGAACATTTGATTCATTGTTCTGAACATCTGTTGAATATTCGTCGAACGCAGACTTGAGTTCGTTGATCGAAAGGATTCGTCGACCGCTGAGACGGGCTGGATCGCCGACCGCTGAATATTGAGTCGTTCGTCGAACGCAGACTTGAGTTCTCGAACGCAGGATTTCGTTGACCGCTGAGCCGGGGTCTGTTCGTCGACCGCTGATATAATCTGTTCGCCGATCGCTGAACCAATCTGTTCATCGACCGCTGAGCTGAGGCGGGATCGTCGAGCGCTGCTTGGATTTCGTCGAACACAGCTTTGAACCTTTTCGTCGACCGTAGGGCGCCGTTCGTCGAACGCCGATGGTCGTTCGTCGAATGCAGAGAACTTATGTAAATTTTATTCTTCTCTTATTTTATGCCTATTAAATATATATCTATTTTCAGTCTTCTTTCTTAATGAGATTTAATCTAAGTTATAAGATATGTTATGATATAAACTTAGACACTAAATGTGGATCCTAACTCAAATCAAAGCTAAGGTTCCAACAATCTCCCCCTATTTGAGTTGGAATCCTAATCCAAATTAATACTAGGTTCTAACAATCTCCCCCTACTAAGGTTCCAACATCTTATGACCACTTGAGGAATGCAATGTTCGCCTCTTAGGCCCACCTGCCCACTTGGTCATCTGGGTCTGTACTTATCTTTTTCTACAGCTCTTTTGACCACTTGAGGAAAGCAATGTTCGCCGCCTAGGCCCACCTGCCCACTTGGTCATCTGAGTCTGTAGCTGTCTCTTGTTACATTACAGGGAATTATCTCATCTAATATGGTCACTCTAGACCATTTGGGAGAAAACAGAACTTTTATAGGTACATCGCAGACCGGTCGGTTTGATGCTTAAACTGGGCGGTTTGAAATAAGCAGGTACCAAGGTTATCGAGCGGTCTGGTTATCAAACCGGGTGGTTTGAAATAAGCAGGTACCAAAGTTATCGGGCGGTCTGGTTATTAATTCGGCCGATTTGGAAGCAGGATATCACAATGTCGTGAGTCCTATAAGGGTTTTGAGCATAACCGTGATCGGTCGGTCTTATCATCCGGTTTATAATCTATCATCCTTATGAGTATTGGTTCTATCTGTTCGGGTAGAAACGGGCTTTCCGCAGGAAAGTAATTATGGTTCTTGATAGATGGAAATTATTACAAGTATCAAGCCATTAACCGCCAGAGTTATATACGGATCTTACGGGTTTATCAGTTAAAGCTTATACTCAATAATGGGACTCACAGAAATCTGAAATTACAAGTCGCTCGAATTAAATACTAACCGCACGACCTGTTGATTGTTTTCTTTTGACTTGGTATTCTCTATCTTGCGAAGTGATTATGCAAGGCCGGGAAGTAGTCGCATGGCTTGAATTCACAAATACGGAGACATCTAGTCACATGAGATGCATTCAAGTCACACAGTTGGCGATCAGGATATAATCATCGCAGTGACTTAAAGCTGTATTCGGTTGACTCAGGGTATTCATATTAAGAACCTACATAGTTCGAATATCTATCCGCCCGACTATATATTATAATCGCATCAAATTATTATCAAGGTATGAATGGTTAATATTCTTTCGGGTTATATGGCATTTGCTGAGTCGAGATCGAAGAAACAGGCCGTCCGAACAGGATTTACAGCATTCGAATGGCTATCTCATTGGAATTCTGAAGGTTCAGTACCCGAACCGACTGGGTTATTGTTAAATCACACGACTTGATTAAAAGAAAGTTAATTATCCAAAATAGAAAGAGATCGCAAACACAAGTAAGTCACAGAAAGCGAACAACTAGACAGGTAAAAACTTTCCATTTCATTAACAAAATATCTTTACGTTGTTTTATAACCGACCAGTTAACAAAACCAAGTCGTCTGCTATTCAAAATAAAAAATAAAATACAACTATTGCCCGTCCGGCTTAAGCCTTTTTGATGCAGGAGTGCTCGAGTGTTTACTGCCATCAATCGAAACGTTGGGTGAATATCCCTCGCTGCCCGACGAAGACGAGCTGCCCGGTTCGCCTGACTTGCGTTCGGCTTCTTCTTCCGAATCACTGGACTCAGAGTCCGAGCCGCTCTCTCCCTCCTTAGCTGCAGCGGGCTCTTCAGCTTCATCGTATTTGTCATCACTCTCCTCCTAACTGGTCCCGTCGACCTTATTCTTTCCTTTTGCTTTCCGCCTAAGCTTTTCTAGCTTCATTTGTAAGGTCAGATAGGCGTTCGAGAAAGTGAAGTTCTCAAAGCCAGGCGCCAACCCGCCAAGCTCCCTCAGATGGTCGAAAGATCCATCAATCCCCTCAGCTATGTGGGGGAAGAGTTCTTCCTGATAGACAGGGTCGGTCTCATCATACTTTTTCTGCAAAAGGAAATAAAGGTAAGACCGCACGGTCTGGTAAATAAGAAAGCTGGCTAAGAAGGTGATTACTTACCAACTCCGCCTCCTTTAGTCGTTCGACTTCCTTTTCCAACGCAGCGACCTTCTTTTCTAAATGATCATTTGCTCTGATTAACCTTTTGAAGGTCATGCCCATGAAGTGGTTGGTGATAAAAACTTTCAGCACCAACCCGCGCGGTCTGCCGGGCGAGCTCCTCTTCAGGAATCTTTCTTAATCGCCTGAAGTTCCGCCGGCCATACATGGCAATGCCGGCGGCCTCTGCGTGTCGGCCGGATTTGTCATTTATCCAGTGGGGGAGTGCGGTGGAGACCTGGACACCATCACCGTCCGGGTGCCAGGACAAGACCATGCGGTCGTTCAAATCCTTCACTTTGCTGAAGGATTGAAGAGAAGAGAAGTCGTCGGAGGAGGCCGAATCCTCGCCGTCAGACACTGGAGGCTTGTTTCTCCTCTGCCTTTTTCCCTCTGAGTCAGAACCAAGGCAGCCGGACTGACCGGCTTGTTATTGGGATCTACAGCCTCGGCTGGAAAAAAGAAGTGGAAATATCAAAACAGGAGGCCGCCGATCAATATCAAAACAGGAAGCAGTTTGAAGAAAACTTACTGTCCTCAGGCCGGATATTCTCTAGCTCAGCAAGCAGCAGAATGTAGTGGCTTACATTAAGCCTCTCATTCTCAAGAAGTTTGCAGGTCTTCATCTAGACCTCATTGACAGCGATCTGTTGAAAGGCCTCCTCTGGCCGAACCTGCGGGTTGGGGTTTAGCAGTCTGAGGCGGCCTTCGAATATCAGATACCTTTCTAACCAGGCCGTAACCTTGTTCACAAGGTTAACCAATTTCAATCCCCTATAACCGAAATACAAGTGGCCTTTGAATACATTTGACTCGGAATCCGAGATAGCCGCACCGAGAAGATTCTTCTAAAGAGGTCCATCGAGAAGCGAACTCTCACAGACCAAAAATAAGCAATGAAGCTGCATAAGCCGGCCATCGAATTAGGGGAAATTTGACTGGGAACAACCCCGTAATTTTCAAAGACCATGGCAAGTTCGAGGGATATTGGAATTTTGAAGTCGCAATCGAAATGATCAATTGGGATAGCGATCTGGTTTGGTGCGGAGGAGTTTATTCGCTCATCACGGAATGGAAGCCGCGCGAGTAGCAGATTCCCTACCATGTGCTTCTCCACGAACTCATCTAACTCTGCTTTGGTCAGCCGGCATTCCTCGTGGTCTGCCGAGTGGAATGCTAAAGCGGCTTCAGATCAGGTAGCGGACACCTTCACAGGTCGCTTCGGCTGACGCTTCACTCCTATCTTGAGATTCTGCTGAAAGGGTCTTCGGAAAGGCGTTACTTATAAGAATAAGTGATCTGCATTTAGCAAAGGTCAAATCGCGGCTAGCCTAATCAGCCCGCGCAGACAAATTTTCATACAGAAAGCTAGTTCATTAGCAGCAAACCATAGGAAGTAAAATCCAATCAAGCGGTTTAAAGAACAGCAGAAACAAGTCGCTCGGCTTGCAAAGCAATGCACAGGCCTCCATCAATATACAAAGGAAGAAAATGAACGCATTCATAATAAAAAGACCGCACAGTCTGCAAGACGAACCGAATATCATAAAGTTAAACCCAAGAAGTTAAGTTGTCCGAAGGACCGAATAAAATATTACAAATGATTGTCTTAAAACCGCTCATCAATAGCGGGCATCGCTCGGTGCATCCTCTCTATGAAGTAGCGCGACATGGTCGCCGATTTGAAGAACAGTTCCTTGCATCTGATTAATTCTATGATTAAGATGGTTGATCATGCTATGAAGCCGCGCGGCTTTGGAATAGAATTATGATCGTCTGCAATAAAAAAAGACAGTCAGAAAGGTCGAGCGAATGTAATTTTATATAACAGGGGAACTGTCAAAAGAAGACCGCTCTTTCCAAACTCTCCTTGAATACAAGTCGCAGCAGTTCGGGTAAAGTTCGGATGGATAGGCTGTCTCGCTTGCTCGGAATCGATCTTTCGACGCTGCTCTCTCCACGACCTCTCGTTTTGCCTCTGCTTGGCAGCAGAAAATTGAGCAGCGGAGGGAAAGAAACTTGGTGATGGGTTCAGTAACAAGTCGTGCGACTTGTTTCGAGACCGCATTTTGAAAAAATGAATAGGGCGGTAACCCGCAACCCCTTTACCTTGCATAAGAAGATTAAGTGGCGGTGGTGGCGGCTCTTTCAGTTCATCTCGCACTCTCTCCGGCTTCACCTTCATCAGCCGCAGCTCGGTCCTCACAGAATCCTCGGAAGCTGGGGCGGCCTTCTCAACTCTGACCGCATCCTCAGCCTGGGCGGCCTCCTTAGCTTTGGTTGCATCTTCTCCAGGGAAGTCAGCCGCATTCAGGTCGGCAGAAGTCCCAAGCAGTTCATCCTGCTTCTTAAGAGTTTCAAAATCCTTAATAATATCGCTCAGAGACGTGCTATGAGCAGGGGCAGGGACCTGGTAGTCCGGCTTGGGGGAGGGGGTTGTTAGGCCCTCAGAAACTTCCCTTTCACGTGCCTTGCCTTGAATATTACCCGTTCCCAGCTTTTTTGAAGCCGCTCCATTCCTCGCCTTTAGACTCTTGGCTTTCCTCAAAAGCCTCTCGGTGGTTGTCTCTGCTCTCTTTCGCTTCTTCGCCGACTCTTGTTCGGCTTGCCGTGAGCGGACAGGGCTATCTTCAACATTCACCGGTGTCACCGGGCTTTGCTGTTCGTTCGGCTTGGGAGAATCAACTTCCTCTCCATCATCCCTTATCTTAAGGTTAAAACCCCTGGAAGGGGTGATCTCCATATTAAAAGAATCACCGTCGTCGATTTTCGAGAGGGCGGCTTCAGATTTTATCCTGTCTGCAAGAACGGGCGGATTTTCCTCCTTATTAGGAGGGGGAAGCAAACCAGCTGGGGGCGGCTTGGAGCCACCCACTTCATTTTTGGTCAAATCAATGGTTAACTCAGGGGGCATGTCGGTCGGCTTGCCCTTGGAAGCGATGGTAACAGTCAGATCAACCTTTTCAGGCCGATGTGTCTTCTTCTTTTTACTCTTCTTTTCTTTCTCGCGGTCTCCACGGTCATTGGCGGACTTCTGGCGGTTTTCGATCTCGGCCATAACGTTCACCATTTTGAGCGGGCTTGTTAGCCGGAGTGTTCTGACCGCAAGAAGCGAGTAGCGATCCGTGATGCAACTTCAATTATGCGGAAACAGAAGCTTCCAGAACATTTATAACCCACGAGGCAAGATTGGCGCGGTCTCCGGCTAGAACTAATATTTTCAAAATCTCTTCGGGATTTGAAAATATGCGTGGATTATGTTTACCAAGAAGACCGCATCTGAGTTGCCATTCTTACAGACCGGGCGGTCTAAGAATGCAAGTCGTCGGGTTCAGATTCAACAGGGTCCATCAGCACCAGCCAACACAAACATGGCGGTCTGGTAGAATTTAGATCGCCCCCAAGGATTGAAGATCACCAAGGCTCAAGTCCAGAAGGCAAGCCGCGGTCTCAAGATGGAGACCGCTCGGGTTGCGCCATGAAGGCTACCAAGGCTCAAGTCCAGAAGGCAAGTCACGGTCTCAAGATGGAGACCGCTCGGGTTGCGCCATGAAGTCTACCAAGTCTCATGTCCAGGAGGCAGGCCACAGTCTCAAGATGGAGACCGCCCGAGCTGCATCATCACCTTGACCGCAGCATCTTCAGTCTCCGGCCAGGACAGATCGGGAGCGCAAGTCGCCAAGCCGCGCGGCTTCACTCTTTTCTCCTCTCTGTATCCTGTCACCGCCTGCCTGATTCTCCTGTACCCGGGCAGGCGGTTATTTTATCCTTGCCCGTTTGGGCAGGCCCCCGAGCCTATAAATCGGGGGCGTCAACATTCCCAAGACACACACACTCGAATCCAGGAGCTCAGTTGTTTGAGCTGCGGTCTCGAGTTTCCCGTCTTGCGACCTGTCTGACCGGCCGACTTCTTCTTTTCTGCTCTTGCAGCCCGCTGTAATCTCTTTATTTCAATCAAAGGAAAAGCCCGTCACAGGAGTGGCATTCACCGTGACGGGCGAATTTTGGCCTTGACCGCTGCCAGGTTCTCGATTTCTCTAACTAAAAAGTAACTGGCAGCCCGCAGCCTCCGATTTCCTTCGGAGGTGCAATTTCGGATTCAACATTTCCCTTCAACAACTCATATGGAGTCTTCAACTTAGTCTTGTGGATGAGACATCTATTTAGAACATAATTTGCAGTATTTACTGCCTCAGCCCAGAAGAAATTTGGCAAGTTAGATTCAGCTAATAATGTCCTTCCTGATTCAATTAGGGTTCTATTTTCCTTTCAGCCACCCAATTTTGTTGGGGGTTCTAGGAGCTGAAAAGTTGTGCATGATACCTTCATCCTCACAGAATCTACACATTAACTGATTCTCAAACTTAGTGCCATGATCACTTTTGATCACAGCTACCTGTGTATTGAGATCAGATTGAATCTGTCTAATGAATCTTGAGAGGATCTTGAAGGTGTCTGACTTAGCTTTTAGAAAGAACACCCAGCTGAACATAGAAAAATCATCAACTATGACTAAGGTGTAGGACTTTCTTCCTAAGCTTTGAGTAGAGATAGGACCAAACATGTCCATGTGCAACAGGAAAAGGATTCTAGGAGAATCAATCTTACTAATTGGTTTGAATGAAGCTTTGATCTGCTTTCCTAATTGGCAAGCTCTGCAGGGGAGGTCTTTATTGAATTTATCAGTTGATAAACCCCTGACTAGGTTGAGTTTGGAGAGTTTAGCTATGGTCTTAAAGTTAAGGTGACTAAGTCTCTTATGTCATAGCTCATTATTTTCTTATTGAGAGTTAAACAAGCAGATCTTAGACTTTGTGTACTCAGAGTCTACAACATATACCTTACCATTTCTGAGACCAGTCAAAACTATTTGATCAGTCTTAGAACAAACTATATGACACAATGACTTAGTGAATACAACTTTGTATTCACCATCACACAGCTAACTAATGCTAATCAGATTATGTTGAAGTCCTTCTGTTGGGACTATTACCCTTAATGTTCCCTTGATTTGAAGAAGCATCACACTCAATGCTAAGTATAAGTTTAATTTGATAAACCATATGTCATCCCATGGCTATGGAGGGTTAGCTTATCCCAAGATGGAAAAATAGTTCAGTGGGTTACTGCCAAAACTGCTGAGACAAGCTCTCGGTCTCAGCTAAACCGCTGAGACAAGGCCAGGAGCCGCTGAGAAGGTGTCTGGGCCAGCTGAGCTGCAGATAGATGGAAACCGCTGAGACAACTATCTGTCTCAGTGGATCCGCTGGGACGGGACAGAAGAAGCCGCTGAGTTTTGAAGATGTTCATCCCAACCGCTAAGACAGATTCAAAAGGTCTGGCGGGTTTTGCTTTTGGCGCAAGCTGTAGAAAAGCAAGATATGGTACTCCAATCTTGTCCATGCTGTGTCAGAGGACATCTCATAGCCATTGAAGATCATTGGAGTATAAAAGAATAAGTTAGGGCTTTGTAAAAGCACTCTCTCCAACTCTCACTCACTGAAGAAGAACAAATTACTGTTCCATTGACGGCAGCCATGAAACATTCATTTCCAGCTTCCTGAAGCTGCAAGAAGATAGAGAAGATTGTTCCTCTTGATCACCTCAAGATAGAGCAAGTTGATCCTCATCCATCATCTGAAGGAAAGGATCAAAAGAATCACTGTTGAGGCCATTTCACTCTTCCTTGCTTCAAGACTGCAACAGCAGTTGTCCAGCAACAGAAGACCAAGGCTTGACCTCTTATATCTTCTGATTGTAATCATCTATTATAACTTTTGTAGCAACTTAACAGTTCTGAGATTGTAAGGCATCTTTGCTTGAGGGTGTAGGGTTGTTTGGTCTGAGTTGTAGAGCTGAGAGGTCAGCTTGAGTGTAGGACCTTTGGGAGATCTGAGGTAGGGTTGTTGAGTCTGAGGTAGGGCTGTTGAGCCTGAGGTAGGGTTTGGGAAAACATGAGAGATCCTGAGAGATCTGTGTTGTAAGCTCTTGGAGCCGAGTTTGGAGGTGTTGGACTTATCTAACTCATTGTTAGAAAGGTGAAGGGGGAAAGAGGACTACTCAAGACACCCTGTCTTGAGGAACCTCTATACACTATTGTGTGTTTTTTGTGTGCTTGATATATAACTAACCTGAAATCAGAAAACAACTAGGTTAAAGCCTAAAACTAAAAGAGACCTATTCACCCTCCCCCCCCCCCCCCCCCCCCTCTAGGTGACTAAGACTACATCCTAGCAAACTATCAAGTGGTATCAAAGGTAGGTTTGTCAAGTAGGACATAACTGTCTGACCAAATCCTATAAAGGATTACTCTTATCTCAATCCAATGGCCTCCACAGGATTGTAGAAGGAGATGGGATCCATGAAGTTGCCCATATGCAACAAAGAAAACTTTGGCATATGGAAGCAAAGGGTTATATTGTTTATGGAAGCATCAGACCCAAGAATTTACATCATTGTAAAGCAAGGGCCTTTCACTTTTCAAACTGCCTCCACCATAGATCCAACTAGGAGGGTGGCCAAGGCTTTCAATGACTTGACCAAGGATGAACTTGCATTATTCACTATGGACAAAAGAGCCCAAAACAAAATTGTTAATGCAATAGATGACTCTACAATTCAGAACTTAGTGCACTACACAACTGCCAAGGAAATGTGGGATACACTAGTAGTGTATATGGAAGGGACATCTGAGGTGAGGGATGATAGAAAATCACTCCTCAACCAAGAATATGAAGCTTTCAGGCAGCTGAGCCAGGAAAGCATTTCTATTTGCTATGAAAGGTTCTTTAGGATAGTCAATGAACTAAGAACCTATAAAAGAGTGTTCAGTGACTATGAGCTTAATGATAAGTTCCTTAGATCTTTAACTAGATACTGGGACACAAAAATTTGTGCCATCATGGAAGTGTCCAAGCTTGGTGAGACTCCTACTCACACACTGTTTGGGAAGCTGCTCTCTTATGAGATGCAGTTATCTGCAAGAAAGGAAGAGGACACTTCAACAAGGGCTCATGCAAGGTAGAGATCTGTGGCTCTCAAGGGTGACAGCTCCAAGAAGAGCAAGGCCAGGATGGTGTCTCCTCCAAGAAGGAGTGCTTAATCAGATAAGTCTGAGAACAGCACTTCAGACAGCTCTTCATCTGATGAGGAGTTTGCTTCCTTCTCAAGGTAGTTCAAGAAGATGATGAGGAGGAAGCAGTGGAAGTACAAACCCTCCTCCTCCTTACACTCCAAGAAAGACCACAGCAGATCTGAAAGGCAGCACCCCAAGGGTGACAGGTATGATTCTAAATCTAGTAAATATGTTTCAAATAACATCATTTGCTATTGCTGCAGCAAGCCTAGACATGTCACAGCTTGCTGTCCAGTCAAAAGGAAGGAAAAGGGTGATAAGAAGCATCACCACCATAAGGATAAGAAGGGGAAAATCCTTCCTAGCAAAGAAAGGGAAGAGATGGAGTGAATCTGAATCCTCATCTTCAGATTCTGATGTTGAAGAAGAAACCTTCATCAGGTTGTTTGCAGCAGATAAAGAAGATGACTGTCCTGCTGCCAAAATTGGAATCAGGGTCCCTCTATCACATTCAGACAGTGACATAGAGGAGGATGAAGAGGACAAAGTTCAGCTAGGAATCATGGCCATCACTGATGAGGAGGACAGTCAGAACAACTATGACAATGAATATGTATTGATTCATTCCATCTCCTCTGCTGATTATGAGGCAAGCCCAAAATCTGCAGCACCTTCATCAATTGGTAAGCGCATGCTAGCTACTGAATCTCGCTGCACTGACCTCCCAGAAACTGCTTCAACTTGCCCTCTTTTGTGGCCATTAAATCTGGAGCAAACCTGCTCATTTTGCTGAATTCTATCTCATATTCACCAACTGTGAGTTGTCTTTGCTTTAAGTGTAGAAAATTATTCATCAATCTGTCATGCTCAACTGTCGGCAGAAACTTCTTCAACAACATCCTCTTGAATTGACCCCACAAATAGCCATCAGTAAGCCATTCCTTTTCTTTAATCCACCAGCCTTTCGCAAGGCCCTTCAACTAGAAAGTAATGACCATAACCTTTTGGTCGGCGGAAATTCCCGAGTACGAAAACATCTCCTCCATTGCTATGATCCAATCATCTAGCAGCATAAAGTTAGATCACAGCCTAATCGCTGTAAGTGCGAGATGAAGTTCATCTCTGGCAGAAACAAAATAGGAGGAACTAAAGGAGCGAGAGGAAACTGGTACAGGCTGGCCTACCGCAGGATTCTGCACCCTCGGCTGCTGCCCAGCGGCGGCAGTCAACAACGTCTGAATTTGTGATTGCATTGCAACCAACTACCTTAACAGTGCCTCATTACTCTATCGCAGACTTTCGATCACAGCCTCACTCTGCGCACCCAAAGACCCGCCCTCAGATTGGGGAGTCAACCTTATCGCAACACGCTTCGGCGGCATATCTATACATACGAACAAACAACTCATCAAAACCCTAACTTAGAACCAGAACTACTCCACTTAGATCAAACCATAGAAGCAAAGACACCTGCTCTTGCTACTACATGTTGGATCTTACGGCGCCCTTATAGAGGGTGGGGGTTAATAAGGGTTTTATAGAATTTAAACCTTAATTAAAAATATCAGAGTTTGTGACTGAAGTTTCGGAATATTTTATAGGAAAATATATTTTAATATCTCAGATAAGGTTAACAGAACTTTTCCTTACTATTGCTAATGCCTAGCGTTAAGTGTTAACGATGGGCATTAGCTCTTCAGAAAATTAAGCTACTCAAAATTATGTCAAGGAGATTTTACTTATGAAAACTTTAATGAAATACAATTCCAGAAAATTAGAGATAATGAAAACAAATATTGTATGACAAAGATAATTACACAAATGTTTGTTTTAATGCTTTGATGAATATATAATTTAACGCATTCCTAAAGAGGAAATAAAATCAATTGAATGAAAACATTAAAGGACAAGATTTTATTTCATAAGATCTTGGTTATACAAAAGTTTGATTTCTTTAACGCTAGAAATCAAGGCGAGAATATAAAAAACACTTTTTGATGTTTCACCGGTCCTTCTCCCAAGGACCGATTGGCTATAGCCTATCCAACCCCAGATACGGCCTCTAGCCACCCAATAGATCTAACCACGATCTAGTCAGCACACACAAGGCGACTAATTACCCCATAAGCCGCACAAGGACCTAGTCGCCAACAACCGCGGCGAATTTACCCACGAAATCCTTCCCGAAATTCGACGTTCTCCCCGAACGATTTCTCCACACAAATTACAAAAGGAAAAAGTAAGAGATTACAAGATAAATTAAGAAAAACCTCCCCAAGAAATTATGAAGGTGAAGACGAAGGCGATGTAGACGTTGGCGTTCTTGAAGAGATCATCCTTCGTATGGAATATGCGTTGTAGACCTTTTCCTTCAAAATCTTCTTTAGATCTTCATGTTTTCCCAAGGGAGATCTCTCAATTGTTGTACATGAGCCTCTCTCAAAAGAATCAGAATGTTGGCTTTATAGGCAATCAAATCAACATATAGAATGAGTGGGGCTGCTTTTTAAATAGGCACTGGAGCTAACGCCTGGCGTTAAGAGTTAATACCAGCGTTAGAGATCGTGCACTGTCGTGGCTGAAATCACGCAACCATCAAGATCATGGCAGATCATGGACTCAACGCGAGTGTTAGCTCTAATGCGGGGCGTTGTCTCTGGCTTCTCGACGGACTCCTTCTCGACATCATTTCAACTCGACGGATTCTTTCTCGACAAAAGATAATGTGGGGCGTTAACAGCTAACGCGGGGCGTTAGCTCTCTTTCCAGAGAATCGTCTCCATTCATCATACTACTCATAGGGATGTGTAGCTATAGTTCCTGTACAACCTGCACAATATAAACACACAAAATACAAGATCAAATACAACACGGTATTTGTTATTCTCAAACCAAGAGATGCGGAACATAGGCTCCAACAATCTCCCCCTTTTGATAATAACAAATAACCGTATGAGAAATTAGTGATATTAAGACAATTTGTGTTTATAGATAAGTGCGGTAATAAGATATGCATGAATAACATATTAAGAGCGTGATAGAATTAAAAGCGATAATGCATACTCTTTTTATATTATGTCCTCCCCCTACATAAGTGTTCTCATATAAATTACTCCCCTTAAATATCTATTTTACTAGATTTCTCAATTTCTTCTCCCCCCTTGTTATTAGCAAAAGCGGGTAGGGATGAGTGTATATCTACTAAGTGGTTAGGAATCACTTATTGAAGGATTGTCATGATTGCGCACGGGATAAAGAATGCACCTCCTATATGATTGCTCCACCTACAAAAATACTTCTTCTAAATTTTTAATGCACTTCCCCTAAATGTTAGATTTATGCAATTTAATCTCCCTTTTTGCTAGTATCAAAAGAGGGTTTAGGTGATAGTATGCAATAAAAATATAAATGATTTATGTTGAGAAGAAAAATAGGATGCAATATAATGCTTGTTAAATACTCCTTGTTGAGAAAAATATAAGCATGATGGAACATAAAGTAGTAAGCAACATAGCTGTAATGATAAGATAAGCATTCTTATTTTAAGATACCACTTGTTGAAAAAAAAAATCGTCATGAAAGAGCATAAGTAGTAAGCTTAGCGGAAGAATATATTAAGCACTCTTAAACATAAACATCATTTTTAGAAGATAAAATCATATAATGGACAAAGAGTCTTTAATTTCAAAAGTTGATGTTTGAGTTAAAGATTCAAGTGATGATATTCCATTAGGATAAAATTTCAAGCATGATTTTATAATATCAAGAAAAGATACAAAAACTACAATGTAATAAAATTTGCATTTAAAGTAAACATAAACATTGTAGCAGTCATGCTTTGTTATCTAGTGCATTTACTTAGGTTTGTAGAGAATAGTGTAGATGAGCATTAGGATCCAATTCTCATGTGTATAAGTTTTATGAAAGATAATGATGTGTACAAAATTTTGTTTTGATAAAGCATACAAATGAATCAATCAAAAACACATGACATATATAATGAAATAAGACAACATTAAAATACACAAATACTATTACTTCCATAATATTTCAATGCACATGAATAAAGAGTACAACTACCAAGGTGCTCTGCACACACAATGCATATTAAGACTTATCAGGGTGCAAAGTAGTGCTTGGGGGATCACTTTTATACTTTTTAGCATTATTTTCAAATTTTATTTGTTATCTGGTGTACTAAGAGAAGTGGTATATAAATTTTTTGCTACAAGACACTTTACAAATCTTTCCAAGGTGCTCAACCTCACAATGCTCATTAAGACTTATCAGGAGGGTGAGTAGTGCTTAGTGGAGTTATCCTTGTCATTTATTATTTGTTTTTAGTTTAGTGACTAAGGAGTCTGAATTCACTTGTTTTGCAAACATAGCATTTTAATTTTAAACCACATTTCTCTAAAGAATGAGGGCATGAAAGACAAAGAATTGTAATAACCAATTCAATGGTGTGTAGGTAATCAATTTATGCATTTTAATTATTTATGTTATTACACTACACAATCATGCAAGAATAAGATTGTAAACACATGTAAGTTATCAAAAATAAGTGAGTGAATGAATCATTATCAAACATAATACATTACTCATATATAGAGGCATGCAAAGCGTTTCTACATATGTTTGTCTATAATCAATTTTATTGCACATAACAAGATAATTTTCAAGGCATGACAAATGCAAAACAATGTATTTTAAGAAACTTGAAAGTTAAATTATACAATGTATTTAATCTTTAATTGATATAATTAATCATCATTGACAATGGCGATGAATAACAATCAATTTTTAAATATTTTTTAATTTTTATACAAGTTCAAAATAATAATCACACATAAAGAGAAAAACATATTTTTGTTCTTTGAAATTATTTTGTAATTTTGTATTTGTTATTAAATATTCAAATTTAAATATTCTCTGGAAAACATAGAAGTTGTTTTAGCCCTATCACTAAATGATATTCTATGCCAGATAAATAAACCAAAAATAATGCATGAGAAAAAAATTTGAAAAGAAATAAAATTTGTTTTAAAGGAAATTAAAAGATAGAAAACTTTTTACAAACAGAGAAATAAAAACACACAACATTAAAATAATACCAAAAAATATTCAAAACAAGAAAAAAATTTTGGAGCAAAGGAGCTAACGCCAAGCGTTAGCTTCTTAACGCCAAGACGGAATACTAAATTTTGACTTTTTGAAAAATCTTTTTCATGATTCCTTTGTATGAGAAAGAGCCCTTCTTACAGTTGAAATTTCAAACATTATGGAGTTGATTTGAAGGCTCTTTTAAGCATGTTTTTAATGATTTTTCAAATACTTGTCTTTTATAAAATCACTATAGCTCAAACTAATAAATAATGTAAACACAAGAGGACATTTTCGAACAACCCAAAATATGCATGAATTAAGTGCTAAGTGAATAAAATGTTCATGCAGTGAGTAATATGAGTATGTCTTAAGATTAAAAACTACCCAGACTAAATGTCTACACCCTAGCCCTGTACTAAGTGATGGATGGGCATGAGGAGCTGCACACATGCCGTAGGTTGGGGTGTTAATCTAATATGCACACACTAGAGAATGCTTAACCTAGCCCTTTTCCCCCCAGTGCCTCGCAAGGCCCTACTGGAACCCTCCTCGGTTAAGGACAAGAGATGACTTAGAGTCTAGGTCTCTAATGCACACAATCCTACGCCCTCGCTATTGTGAGACACATGTCATAGGTTTAATGACTATGGACAAACTAAGCGTGTAAGCCTTAAATATATGAACTATGGTATAATTGCATGATTAGTTTTGGATTTACAATTATATCGAAGATTGTTGAATTTAAATCCATTTAGGAAATTTTTATTCAAACAAATAACTACAAAGGAAATTATGATTTTCATATTTTAGTAATATAATTTACTTTAGCATTGCAAGATATAACTAGCATGGACATTTATTTCTTTATGGTAAGTGATGATGCTAGTATGATGAGTTAGAACAACATGGTGCAAAGCTATGTAAAGACGAACAAATATATGTTTGAGTGGCATGTATTCAAACCTAGAGTTTTGAATTTTCATAAACCTAGAATGAGGTGACAATTCTATTTGATTTCATCTTGTTTATATCAAGTTAATTCTTAGGTCTAAAGATAATGAGATACATGCAAATAATAGAGATGCACATCACACACACAAAACAATATATGAAACTATAATACCAATAGCCATCATATATTTCATAATTCCTAAAGTTGATATAAATAGTTGATATAAGATAAATTTTGATAGATCGTGAATTATGATATATTATAATAGTTAATTTTAGCATAGGATATCAATAGATCATGGTCGAGTGTGTGAAAGCATATTCATCATTTTTGTAGTTTTTTTAATTTCGATTTTTCTAAATCATGATTTTCCATTAAGGGGATATTATATGCAGCAAAGAAAAATAGACAAATATGCAATAAGTTGTGCATTTAATTTTTAGCCTAAGACCCCTAAAAGCCCATTTAAATAAAATTTTGAAAGTAATTTCATTAGTCTTGATAATATCATTTAGCAAATTTAGCATTCAATTTATAATGATAATATAAGACATTTATAGGCAATGGATTTAAAAAGGATAAAACATATAAATAAAAAAGATACATCACTTGAAAACTTTATGACTTTATATTTAATTTAATTCAATTTGATTTGATAAACATTAGGCTTAAAATGTGAAAGTCATATTGCATAATAATCCTAAGTGACCATAGCGAGTTGGCTCAAAAATAAGAAAATAAATAAAATAAAAAAACATTAAGAAAATCATGAAGTAGAGAATTGTATATTCCATTTTGATTTATTTCTACTTAATGCATTTGATTGGATACTAATCAATGAGAGATTTAAGTATCCAAAGGGGCCCAAGTTGTTGGATCGATAGGCACACTTAGAGGGGGGGGTTAATAAGGGTTTTTAAAACTTAAGTTATATTTTGATTATCTTTGAAATAATGCGTGAATAAGAAAGTGAGAAATCAAACAAAATAATTAAAATAAAGTAGAGACATGTTTTATTAATATGAAATAAGGTTTTACAATAATTGATTTCTATAACGCTAGAAATCGGTGGCGAATAATAGTAAGCTCTTTTTGTTTTCTATCCTGACTCGCATCCCCACGAACCGGTGGCCCTAGCCTATCCTTCCCCGAATTCGGCCTTAAGCCGCTCTAGCCAATCCTACCCCAGATATGGCCTTGAGCACCCCCTAGACCTAACCTAGATTTAGTCGCCAACACGAGGCAGATTCTCTGACGGTTTACAAGAAATATGAAATGATAATAAAAAAACTCCCTCTTGAAGAAATTCTGAAGTTGGAGACGAAGATCCGCTGTAGAATAAGCGTTGTAGAAGCAGACATTGTTTGGATCCGGCTTGAAGAGATTCTCCTTCAGAAATCCGCAGAGCTTTGGTAGGACATCAACTTTGGCCAAACCAGCCTCTAGAATTCTAGCACTCAATCTCTCTCTCTCTGATGTCTATCTGAAACGAGAGAAGAGGGGTCCAATTTATAGCCTCAGCACTATCGCCTGCGCTAGCGCTACCGCCGGCGCTATCCCAGATTAGGCATTATTCTACGCGGGGGAATCTTCAATCCGAGGAAACATTTCTCTCTTGCCTTCTGTACTCCGTGCTACCGCCTGCTGTATCTGCTACCGCCAGGCGCTAGCTCCTTCTATATGTGCTCCAGAATTGCGCTAATCATCGCTAGCGCCTGGCGCTAGGTGCTACCGCCGGCGCTAGTGGGCATTTTGGATTTGTTGGCTCAAATTTGGGGGCAAGCTTCTTATGTAATCATTGAGTCATATGAACCTTGTTTCTTGCACACTTAAACACACAAGATCAAATACACATAGGATTTGTTATTCTCAAACCTAGGAGATGCGGAAGACCTTGTTTCAACAAACTCCCCCTTTTGATAAAAACAAATCCATTAATGATAAATCAGAGCATTAATATATATATAAGCATGATAAACTACTTGTGTGTGTGTGTGTGAGTGATGACTTAGGATAATTATCAATTTTAGCATTTAGAATTGCTCCCCCTAAATACATGCTCCCCTTAAGTGAATGCTCCCCTAATATTTAAGCTATCATCTTAATTAATCATGTTAGTTTTCCATTTTGATAGCGGATTATATTTATCATGTTTGTTCTCCCCCTTTTGTTATTAGCAAAAATGGGTAAGGAAGCAAAACACAAATTTTTTTGATAATAAGATTAAGGCATGATCGAGCTTTTAGCGAGAAGGAAATGATAAGGAGTTTTATAATAATTTTTATAGAGATAGATCATAGTTTTTAGCTTAAAGATGAACAATATAACATTTGCCAAGTAATCAATATTATCATGTTAGTTTTCTCCTTTATATAAGAGTTTTAAGCATAAAAAGGTAATGATTTCCAAGTAACCAATCTACCCAGACAATATGTCTACACCCTATCCCCGTACAAAGTGACGGATGGTCATGAGGAGCTGCATACATGTCGTAGGTTGGGGTGTTAGTCCCATATGCAAACACTAGACAAAACTCAACCTAGCACTCTTTTCCCCCAGTGCCTCGCAAGACCCCACTGGAACCCTCCTCGGTTAAGGACAAGACATGACTTAGAGGTTAGGTTATCTAATGTCTACAACCCTACGCCCCCGCTATGGTGAGATATGTAATCATGGATAATAATTATTGGAAACATTTAAGCGTTTTAAATCTAATTATAATTTCATAGCCAATGGGTTTATATCTTTGTTTGATTTTTTGAAAAAAAACTCACATAGCTATTTTGAAATCCATTAGTAAATCAGAGTTTTTAGCGTAAAAATGATATGCGTGTTTAGAGTAACCAATATAATTTCTACCAAGCAAGTCTACTACTTGTCGAAAAAAAAAGGAATTTTGAGATTTAGGACTTTGATATAGGCATGAAAGCGCAAGGTAAAAAATATATGGTGATGATGCGGAAGACTTATAGAAATACAAGAAACATCTTTTTGTAATCATAAAGATATATGAGTTCCAAAAAGAAAGATGTTTTTGTAAATCATTTTTCAATTAAAAACTTTAAGATTGATAATAAAGTAACCAAGCATGAAATAATGTTATCAAAAAGAGATTACTACAATGTTATTTTAATTCACAAATTCAAAACATACAAAACATTGTAGAGAGCATGCTAGGTTATCTAGTGCATTTATATATAAAGAGTAGTATAGAATTAGCATTAAGATCCAATACTCATGAGAAGAAGTGTTATGGATGATATTGATGTGCACATAAGTGTATTTTGAATAGAGTAAACAAATGATTTAATCAAAAATACAAGACGCATGTAGAGTAAAGTGCACAATAAAACACAAATAATTTTACTTCCACACACTTCAATGAACAAAGAAAATGTACAACTACCAAGGTGTTTTGCACACACAATGCTCATTAAGACTTATTAGGGTGCAAAGTAGTGCTTGGGGGATCACATACTTATTTTTCATTATTGATTTTTGTGATCCAGTGTACTTTAGAATAAGTAGTGTAAAAATGAAGGTTTGCACAAGACACTTTACTATTCTTTCCAAGGTGCTCAACCTCACAATGCTTATTAAGTCTTATCAGGAGGTTCAAGTAGTGCTTGGTGGAGTTATCTTTGTCAATTTATTTCATGATTATTTTTTATACAAAGTTCTCCGAATACACTTATTTTGCAAACCAATGTAATTTTGAAAGTACAACCACTTTTCTTTATTTTTAAGAGTGCAAATAAATTTAGTGTAGGTAAGATACTTGTGCAAATTTAATTCGTTGTACAATTACAATACATAAGCAAGCATTCTTGGATTATAAACACATGTAGACTTTACCACAATAAGTGAGTGAATAAATATCATTATCGACCATAAAACATTTACTCATACTTAGAGGCTTGCTAAGCTTGGTTCTACACAACCTTTTTATTATAATTGGTGCACATATGAGTAGATATATCAAAGCATGATAAAAACAATGTTCAAAGTAGTTTGAACCGATGAATTTCAACATTATAGAAGTTCTAAATAATAGATTAAATCATGCTTGATTTTCACAATAAAGTCCATATAGTATTTTTGATATTTTTTTAAATTTGATTTAAAGTTTGAACTCTTAAAATTGATCTTGGACTTCCCGAGGTCTACCCTGTGAGGGGTTCTCCCAGTACTAGGAGATGTGATGGTATGATAGCCCAAATCTCCCTTTCGCAAGATACATGTAAATAGAAAAGTTAAGTTCAAAAGCTAATTTTTGATACTTGTTTTGTTTTATATTTTTGTATTTGATTTTTGCATATAGAAATAGAGATCAAACAAATAACCAAAGAAAGGAAGTAAGAAAAATATTTTTTGTAATTTGGCTTTTGTAATTTTGTATTTTATGTTTTCAAAAATCAATTATAGGCATAGATGCAAAAATGAGTAGTACATATAAAATAATATATTTTTAGTAATTTTTCAGAATTTTAAAATTACAGAAAATCAGACACTTGAGCTAGCGCCGGCGTTAGATCCTAGCGCCTGCGTTAGCTCACAGAGAATGCTTATTATAATCATATAACCTAGATTTTTTTTATTTCACTTCTGATTTTGCTTAATTATGTTTGTGCAATGTAAGACCTGTCTAATGAAGTGAAGAGATGAGAAGAAATTGCAAAAAGTTGCAGAAGTTAAAATTTTAGAACATGGCTACATATTCAATAAAGCTCCATATTCATTAAATCTTAATTCTTGAGTTTTGAACAACCATTTAAGCTTAATATTATAGGATATGCAAACAAAGAAGACATGTTACTAATATTCTTTAGGTGGCAATGTTTTAAGATTAAGGCTATGCCAAAGTATGATAGTGTTTCAACTTATTGACCTAGAATGAAGTGAAGATTCTATTTGATTTGATCTTATTGATATCAAGATGATTCTAAGGTCTAAACTTGAAATAAATCACAATACACACATAATACACCAACTATGGTAAACAATTATAATGCCAATTGTTATCATATAATTCATATACATGTGATAGAGATAGTTGTTTTTAGATGATTTTTTGATATGAATTATGATATATGATTTTTAGAGAATTTTATCAAAGGACATCAATAGATCATGGTGGTGCGCGTGGCATTAGTACTTAAGACAATTAATCTTTCAATATGTCTTTTGTGATTTTCTTTATAATTTAGATAAATATCTCATAACAAATTTAGAGTTTGATTCATATGGATAATATAAGATATTTATAAGCAATGAATATAAGAATAATACATAGGTCATCAAAATAAAATATAATTTTGAATTTTGATTAATTTGATTTATTAACTCATTAAGTTTTAAGAGATAAGATCATACTTCCTGTAATATATAAGATGACCATAACATGATAGCATAAAAAATAAGAAAACAAAAAGAAAAATAGAAAGACATTAAAGCATATCATGAAGTAGAAAAATTTGTATATTTCATTTTTGAAAATATTCTACTTCATGCATTTGGTGAAACCTAATGAATAAGTGATTTAGGTATCCAAAGGGGAACAAGTGTGGTGGTTCCTTTGGGTACCCAAATATAACGAGTAGGTTTATGGGTAGATATTGATGAATGGGTCCTTTCATGTGAAGTTAATGTTTTAGTTTTAATTTTGGGCCTCCATTCAAATCTTGGTTAATTTTTATTCTTATGCATCAAATTTCTATTGTGATTATCATTATTTTGAAAATTATAATTGGAAGTATTGTTCCAAGGAAATTTGTGTAGTTTTATTTTTAAGTTGGGAGAAACATGATTTTGTAAATAATGGTGATTTTGATTTTGATTTACAAATCCTTTGTGTTCCTTACTCCCATTATTAAACTTAGTTAAGATGTTCATATTCATATTCAACTTGTTTTTAGATATAGTTTGATATTGTGAATTTGTATTTATAATTTTCATAAACAAGTTGATTTTTTATTTTAATTCATCATTCTTGATCTTTAGATTATGCCTAGCTTTATTATAAGCTATTATGTTATTTTTAAGAGTAGAAACAATAGAGTCAATATGATTTTGATAGTCATTTCTAAATTCCTCAAAAGTTTCGTTCATCTCTTTGATTTCAAATTTATAACTTTTGCATGTAGCACAATCACTTTTCAAATATGAATTTTCTAAAGATAATTTTTCATTTTGTTCTTTAATAATTAATAATTATTTTTCAAAATCCTTGAATTTTTCTTTAATATTATTATAATCAAAACACGGTTTAATATTTTCAATTAAAGTGCAAGGTGGAGAATAATCAAAGACATTAATCATTGTTTCTACATTAATTTTAGCTTTTAAGTTTTTATTTTCTAAACGTAATTTTGAATTTAAATTTTTTAATTTCTTAATTTTACGCTTAGAAGTTTGTAGCAATTATAATGCAAAAATAGAATTGCAAAAGATGGAATTTGATTTCCTTACAGCGCTTTTGGACGCGATGAGATTTGAGCATAGAGTTCCTTTGTTATCTTTATCATTTTGGCATTCATCTTCCAAAGACATGATTTCTTCTTTTCCACTTGATGTACTCTCCATTGATTCATCATGAGAGGAGTTTTCTTGAACATCTTTGCATGCTTGTATGTTCTCCGATTCTTGCGTTTGTTGTATACCTGTAGATGGAGAATCATAAGTTATCTCAAGAAAATTCCACATCTCGTATGCAGTAGGAAAAGTACGAAGGAGTTTCGAAATATTTTGATCTAACGCACAAAATAGACTATTCATAGATTTTGCATTTAAAACCATTTTGTTTTTATTAAATACGTTAGGTGGCTTTTTAATAGTAATACTCCAAACTTTTTCATCTAAAGCTTTAAGAAAATTTTCCATTACTATTTTCCATCCTTTATAATTTCTTCCTTCAAATAAAGGTTGTTTAAGAGATTTTTCTTCTTCATAAAAATTTACCCCACTAGTAGAATCGAGATCAGGAGATGCCATTATTCCTGGTTGTTAAGTCGATTGGAATAAAACCGCTTAGATACCACTTATTGGATCGGTAGGCGCCCTTAGAGGGGGGGGGGTGAATAAGGGTTTTTAAAACTTATGTTCTATTTTGATTATCTTTGAAATAATGCGTGAATAAGAAAGTGAGAAATCAAACAAAATAATTAAAATAAAGTGGAGACATGTTTTATTAATAAGAAATAAGGTTTTACACCAATTGATTTCTATAACGCTAGAAATCGGTGGCGAATAATAGTAAGCCCTTTTTGTTTTCTATCCCGACTCGCATCACCACGAACCGGTGGCCCTAGCCTATCCTTCCCCAGATTCGGCCTCAAGCCTCTCTAGCCAATCCAACCCCGGATATGGCCTTGAGCACCCCTAGACCTAACCTAGATCTAGTCGCCAACACGAGGCGAATTTCTTCCCTAAGTCCTACCCAGACCTAGTCGCCAACACGAGGCGAATTCTCTAACGGTTTACAAGAAATATGAAATGATAATAAAAACACTCCCTCTTGAAGAACTTCTGAAGTTCTAGACAAAGATTCGATGTAGAATAAGCGTTGTAGAAGAGGACGTTGTTTGGATCCGGCGTGAAGAGATTCTCCTTCAGAAATCCGCAGAGCTTTGGTAGGACATCAACTTTCGGCCAAATCTGCCTCTGGAATTCTAGCACTCAATCTCTCTCTCTCTCTGATGTCTATCTAAAATGAGAGAAGAGGTGTCCAATTTATAGCCTCGGCGCTAGCACCTGCGCTAGCGCTACCGCCGACGCTATCCCGGATTAGGCATTATTCCGCGCAGGGGAATCTTCAATCCGAGGAAACATTTCTCTCTTGCCTTCTGTGCTCCACGCTACCGCATGCGCTATCCACTACCGCCAGGTGCTAGCTCCTTCTATATGTGCTCCAGAATTGCGCTTATCATCGCTAGCGTCGGGGGCTAGGTGCTACCGCCGGTGCTAGTGGGCATGTTGGATTTGTTGGCTAAACTTTGGGGGCAACCTTCTTATATAATCCTTGAGTCATATGGACCTTGTTTCCTGCACACTTAATCACACAAGATCAAATACACATAGGATTTGTAATTCTCAAACCTAGGAGATGCGGAAAACCATGTTCCAACACAAGTGGGATGGTTCCTTTGAGTGCCCAAATACATCGTGTTGGCTTTTGGGGAGACAAGGATGAATGAGTCATTTCAAGTAAAGTTGATGTGTCATTTTTTTTATGGGTCTCCATTCATACCTTGGTTGTTTGTCTTTCAAATTCATATTATGTTTATATGACATCTTTTTGTGGTGATAGTTGGTTGAAAAACAATTCGTTTGGGAAATAAGTTTATTGACATTGTTTTTCAAAATAGATTGATGTTGATAACCATAAAGAGTTGTAGAATAATCATTCTTAGAGAGTTTATAAAAGTGATGGTCTTTCTGAAGAATTGAATGTTGAAAGAGTGGGTGATTATGGGCATTTGATAAAACATTTTTATTTACTTATTGATTTTCAATTCCACTCTTTCTTATAGACCTACTTTTATAATATGAAGTTAAATTTTTTGACTTTTGATGGTTTGATAAACTAGAAATAAGAGATTTTTTAATACTTGAAAACTTTTGTATAATCATTTTTAATGATTCTAGTTTATCCATTAAAGCATCATTTTCTTTAATCAATTTTTCATTATGCTATTTTGAATTAAAAAAAAAATTTCTAAAACCATGAGTTCCTTTTTAAAAGTATTACAATCAAAACAAGGTTTAGCATTTTCAATTAAAGAGCATGAAGGACAATTTGAAACATCAATATAAGATTCTACTTTAGCGTTTGATTTTAAACTTTAATTTTCTAAACGTAATATGGAATTAGCAATTTTCAACTTTAAAATGTTACGTTTAGACATTTCACGCATGCAAAAAGTAGAAATGAAACTTTTTACAAAAAGAGAAGATTTTGATTTTCTTTCCTTGCAATGGGATGAGGCAAGATTTGAACCATAGGTTCCTTTGACATCTTCTTGACATTCCTCTTCCATAGTTGAATTTCTGTCTTCTCTTTTGCTTGATGTGTTGACATCATTTGAGTCCAATATTGTGACGTTGAATTCTTCTCTCTTAGATAGATCTTCCTCCAAGCATGAGTCCTCATCAGTTTCTTCTCTTGGATCCATAAGGAATTGCTCTTGTTCATTATCTATGGAAGGAAGACTATAAGTATTCTCAAGAAATTTCCAAACTTCAAAAGTAGTAGGAAGCATATAAATAAGTTTGAAAATATTTTGATCAAGTGCCCAATATAGACTATTCATAGATTAGGCATTTAAAAACACTTCATTTTTATTTAGAATAATTGGGGGCATTTTAATTGTAATATTCCAAACTTCAATATCCAAAAAATTAAGAAATTTTTCCATAAGAGTTTTCCACACATTATAATTTTCACCCATAAATAAAGGTGGTGATAATGATTTTTCATTTTCATAAAACTTATCCCCTCTAGAAGATGCGAGATCAGGAAGCGTCATTATTCCCTGTTGTGAAGCCATATTGGAATAACCTACACTCTGATACCACGTGTTGGATCTTACGGCGCCCTTAGAGGGGGTGAATAAGGGTTTTATGGAATTTAAATCTTAATTAAAAATATCAGAGTTTGTGACTGAAGTTTCGGAATATTTTATAGGAAAATATATTTTAATATCTCAGATAAGGTTAACAGAACTTTTTCCTTACTGTTGCTAACGCCTGGCGTTAAGTGTTAACGTTGGCGTTAGCTCATCAAAAAATTAAGCTGCTCAGAATTATTTCAAGGAGATTTTACTTATGAAAACTTTAAGGAAATACAATTCCAGAAAATCAGAGATTATGAAAATGAATATTGTATTACAAAAATAATTACACAAATGTTTGTTTTAATGCTTTGACGAAAATATAATTTAACGCATTCCTAAAGAGGAAATAAAATCAATTGAATGTCAACATTAAAGGACAAGATTTTATTTCATAAGAACTTGGTTTTACAAAAGTTTGATTTCTATAACGCTAGAAATCGAGGCGAGAATATAAAAATCACTTTTTGATGTTTCACCGGTCCTTCTCCGAAGGACCGGTTGGCTATAGCCTATCTAAGCCCAAATACAGCCTCTAGCCACCCCCTAGATCTTACCTAGACCTAGTCGCCTGTTTGCGCGTCCCGAGCAAACAAATCCGGCGGAGTAGGAAAAGCATAGCTAGCTAAAAAAAACTGCGACATGGAGTAGTATGTGAAGTTGCATACTTGTGTGCATAGAAATTCATTAGAAGAAGTTTCTACATATGCTAGTTAATTTATACAAAAAGTAAATGCGTAAAAAGAAATTTATTTTTACTCAAAAATGGAATGTTGGTGAATCTCGTGGTCACGCGTAGTACGAAAGTAAACAAGTCGCGAAAGTGAATGTTACCCAAGACCGGAACTCGGAATTATCTCCGTTGAAATCCATCAACATCGAGAACCATAAGCTCGCCCGGTTACACTCTATCCATGGCGCTTGTGAACTCACAACACGAATCGATAAGACTTTAGGTGTACACGAGGCTTAGGTTACGGTTTGAAATGCAAAGATAAACATGATGGCTAATCGCAACCCAACAGAGCTCACAAAAGTGCTAATTCAAAGCAGCCACAATAATACACGTGTACACACCCCCAGACTTGACTTTGAAACCGGATGTGCACACGACCTACAACAATCAATACCAAATAGATGTTTCAATTACAACGCTGGGGATACAAATCTTTTTTTTTCTTTGCTTTTCTTTTTCTTTTCTTTTCATCCCCATATCTATTAGCACAATTTCAGCACATAGACATTTTGAAACTTCCACAACAACACTAAGATTTCCCATCGCCGCACCGCATTGGCAAATTACAATTCATTAATGCTTTTGGCTTATTTTTGGTTGCGATAATGGGATTAACTTTTAGGCCTTGGTGAAGTATGGTGGAGCTGAACCAAAAGGTCGGGTTGGCACAAAATAGGCTAGCAACGGTTAGCACATAGGAATGGTAGAACAAAGCTCAAACTTGCCAAAAAGATGGCTTACGTCACGCTCAACTTGCAAATCAATCGCACCCATGCCTCGAGAGTCGCTTGGGGCAAGTTCTTAGCCCCCGAGAAAGGTAATCCTTCCTCCCGACTTGAGCAACACGAACCTCGTGCTTGCTTACACACAATACCACACTACCACTAGATTCAACCACATTCAGCATTTTGAGTAAAATAAATTAAAATCTACGCAAATCTTCTAATTATAAATTAGAAGAATAAATAAAAACAAATTCTACTCAAATCCCTATGCAAGACACAAGTACTCAACTATAGCACCACAAGAGTCAACATGTCACTCCATCTTGCAATTTTTTTAGGCTAATACAGCAATTTCTACATCACAACCAAGAATTGAATATACAGGAGCATACAAACAAGCGAGTGCGCTCTCAAGTGGGTGCTTTGCGTGCAGACAAAATGAACAAAAATAATTGAATTAAGACTTCTAGCATGCTAATTAAATGTGCATGTGAGTGGGTACACAAAAATATCTCCCCCAGACTTAAAGCATGCATTAAGATATTCTAAAACAAAGTTAGGGGAAGAGGGTACCCAATGCTTAGCAAGTAAGCATGTCGGAAGCCTGGAGCGAAGCTCTACGAAGAATCACAACCACCGCCTTCACAAATAGAAAATACCTGCAAGTGGTTGTCACCGCAAAAGCAAACCAAAATAACATCTAACTAACTCGTTAGAGTAGGCGATAAAATCAAAGACAAGAAAAAGTAAGATAACTACTGGGGTTATTGTCATCCCAGCACGACTTATTCAGGAAGGTAGGGGTCTTAGCTAATGGGAGTATGGAAAGCGAAGTGGACAGGCAGCTGTTCTAATTCCCGTGTCGGTAGCGGGTACTGATACGGCGACAGAACAGTTACTCCCCTACCTAAATAAAAATACCTGCTCGTCACAGGTAGAGGGAATAGGAAGTAAGAAGAGGAGGAAGGCTGGTCCTCACTCATCTCACCACAAAATAAATCCTTGCCCAGCAAGGTGTCATCTCCAGGGAGGCAGCAGGAGGAGAAGGCAATGAATGGAGCTTTGATGAGTCCTGATCATATACACATTTTTTGGACTCATCCGGGCCGTTATTTAGTCAATTCTACGCACTATAGCCTTGTTATAGTTTATATTTGATAATCCATGCTAGGTGCACATCTTGGCCCACTTTGGCGTGATTTTCGTGTTTATTGTCTTTAGTATATTCTTGTGCTGATAAGTGCCACTTTCAGTGGCTAGATCTGTGGTTGTGCGGGAATAGGAGTCGTGCAAGTGTTCCCGGTGCAATTCTGCACAGCAACACTGCGCACGATCACCGGTTCTATTGCGCACGACCACTGGTCGTGTGCCACTGATCGTGTGCACTTAACCCTTTTTCACGAGTTCTGTTTGGTGCAGTGCGCACGACCATCAACGACAGTGCGCACGACCACCGGTCGTGCGCCACTGCTCGTGCGCACTTACCATTTAATTTCTGAGTTCTGTTTGCGGTAGTGCGCACGACCATCAACTCCAGTGCGCACGACCACCGGTCGTGCGCCACTGGTCGTGCGAACATTTTATTTTATAATTTCGTATCTTGCAGGTTCCACCCAGGCAGTGCGCACGATCGCCGAATTCCAGTGCGCACGACCACTGGTCGTGCGCCAATGATCGTGCGCAGTATTTAATCCAGCGCCTATTTAAACGCCTGTTGTGATTTTAGGGCGGATCGTTCATGCCGGGAGCGGGATTCCTGTTCCGTACGCCGCCGATCTCCACCGTGGGAAGCCTCCACTTCATCTCCTACGCAAAGGGAAGCCTCCTCCATCCATTCTAAGACTTCCTCCATTGTCCGTGAGTGTTCTCCATCGTCTGTAAGCCTCCAAGCAAGCATTCTTTCATTCCGCTCGGTGAGAAGAAGAAGAAACCTAAAGTCGAAGACGACAGAGCACGTAGGGAGATCTTGACAGCTCTCTACGCCGGAAGCATTGTCCGTCCGAGTCCGGAGGTAGCCCGACAACCTACCATTCCGGCCGTGAACGGCCGCTAGTCTTCACCATCGGTTATTCCTTTCCTCTTTCCTCGTTGTACTCTTTGAACCGTGTAAAACTCGAATATTGAGATGTTATTTGTTTAAATGAATGTCTCTTTGTTATTCTTCATGGTTTGGTTGTGATTCACTCCGTTCTCATTCACTCACTCGCGCCCGCACGCAAGGTGTTTGACCCGCGTTAGCAAGAGCTAACGGCGGTTGTGAAGAGGTGTTTGCGACCCTCACCCTCTCGCACTCGAGCTCACTTCATCCGCCTCACGAAGCACGGCATCGCGGCCGTTGCATCCACCTCACTTTGCGAAGCGGTGTTTTCGACCCGCATTTCTTTTGTTATTGCTAAGATTAGGAAAACCAACCTAAAACCCCTCTTTGTGTTTGTTGAACGCTTGTGTAACAATCATCACTGCGCGATTCGTTCACCCATCCTGCATTCCTCAAGAGACCGACATCCGGGGAATTTATTCTCCACAATTATTACTTGACAGCGACCGGTGCACTTGCCGACACGCATCAAGTTTTTGGCGCCGTTGCCGGGGAATGCAGGCGTGTTTCGTCTTATGTTGTGACTTTCGTTATACGAGCAGTTGTTTTTTATTTTCTTTGTTTTTCTTTTTGTTTCTGACAGTTCATGCAGAGGTAGGTCGCAGGTGAACTCGCACCTTTTGATCCAGAAATCGAACGAACTGCTCGCGCGCGAAGGCGCGCTGCGGCTGTACAAGCGGCCATGGGTGATCAGGTAGACCCAAATGATGTTGATCCGAGAATGCCCGGCGTGGGGGAACATCAGCCTGGGATTGAGCAGGAGGCAGCTAGGCCTCGACCCCGCACGATGAGGGACTACACCACTCCAACTGCTGGGAGTGTGTATCCAGGTTTTGGGCCCAATATTATGAATAATCAGTTTGAGATCAAGCCAGCGATCTTAAACATAATCCGGAACAACGCTCAGTTCTCGGGGTTGGCCAGCGAAGATCCGCATCTGCATCTGGCGGAGTTTTCTGATATTTGCGGAACCTTCCGCTACACAGGGATTGCGGACGACACGGTCAAGCTCAGACTGTTTCCCTTTTCACTCCGCGACAAAGCAAAGGTGTGGCTCCACTCCATTCCGCCCGGGACTGCTGCAACTTGGGATGCTCTCGCATCCAAGTTCCTTGCTAAATTCCACCCTGTGGATAAGATTGTAAGCTTGCGGCGGGAGATCGCCACATTTCGCCAACTTGACCAAGAGACCCTTGCTGAAGCATGGGAGCGCCTCAACGATCTCCTTCGCCGTTGCCCTGGCCACGAGCTCCAACCATGGAATGTGGTTGAATTGTTCTACTTCGCGATCGAGCCCAACTACAGGGCAATGATCGATGCTGCGGCGGGTGGTACCTTGATGAACCACACTCCTGAAGAAGCCCTTCGAATTCTGCGCGACACTACCTCCCACAGTACATTCTGGACTGCAGGGAGAAATGCTCCAAGAAGCGGCCGAGGTCTTTTCATGGTCGACTCTCTCCCCTCACCATCCGCGACTGCTGCTGTCATTACCTGCGAGGGATGTGGAGGCGGAGGCCACCACGCGTATGAGTGTGCGGGGAACAACGTGGCAGGTGACTTCGCACACTTGAACTTGAACGAATCTGTTAATTATGTAGGAAATCAGCCTAGGGGGGGCGCCTTTCAATAATGCTTATAATCCGGGAGCGAGAAGTCACCCGAACTTCTCGTGGAATCCAAACACACCTGGCCAACGATGGGCACCGGGGCAGCATCAAAACGATGCTTACGCCTCCGGGAGCCAACCGAGGCCGCCGCACCCGGATTATAACCAAGCACCCCCTACCCAAAAGAAGAGTAATTTAGAAGAAATGATGGAGAAATTCATGCTAGCAGCTAATTCAAATATGGTAAATCAAACTGCATCTATGCGAAACTTGGAGACGCAGTTGGGCCAATTGGCCCAAGCGCTAACCGAGCGTTCGCAGGGGACCCTTCCCAGCAACACGGAGAAGAAACCCATTGATCAAGGGAAGAGTCTGGGGGATGTGGTAGATGCCAATCCGAGTGAGCTGGTAATCTCTTGTTCCATCAATAGGGTTGAAACAAAAGCTTTATGCGATTTCGGTTCCTCCCGCAACGTTATTGCGTTGCAAGATGTAGCCAAATTACAACTGGATTTGAACACGGAAGAAAGGAAATCCCTTGTGCTTGCCAATGGTACTGTTATTCAATCCGAGGGGGAAGTAAAGAATGTGGAGGTGACGGTTGAGGGGACAACTGTAGTTGCTGATTTTCAGGTTTTGGGCCCGCGGGAAAACCAGTCCATTCCTATCTTGGGCGTACCGTTCTTGAAAGAGAGCGGTGCTACCCTTGACTTTGCTACGGGATGCATTTCCCTAACCAATATGTTGCAGCAGCCCACTTGTCCCGAAGCCACAACTGAAACATTCACTCCGCCCCCTCTCGTTATTTCTGATGAATTTCTAAGCTGTGCAGGAAAGATACATGTTCAAGAAACAGGTGAAGGAGGAATGGAGGAGCTCCAATCGGATGAGGAAGAAGAGGTCGACCTCCGGAAAGAATTCGACTCCGAGAAGGAGGAAGACGGCAGTTTGGGAAACGTTGACGTGAATGTAGTTAGGGTTGCTGATTATTTATCTTCTTATGGTGAATCATGTAATAAACTATCTAAGCGCTCCATCTCCTGGGCCGATCCGGTAGTCACCACGATGCTGGAAGTGACGCCACCTGATTCTAAGGAGGAAAAATCTGAGAACTCTCAACGGTGGCAGTCTCCGACTGTCACCAAACTTAAAAAGGAAAAACTTCTGCGCGACGCTCGTGCTGCCGCTCTCCGTGGCAAGGTGGCGGAGGTTAGGGGAGCATTGGGTAATACCAGTGTTGGCCCTAAAGCCTTCACCTCCCGCCTACGTGCTACGGGAGAAGCACACCATAAGAGCGCTTTTAGTTGATGTGTGTTTTATTTGCTGTGGTGAACTATTTTTGAGATTTCTTTTTAATTCCTGCACTTTATAAACACTGCTAATACAGGTATTTGGTCCAGCTTAAGGACGTTAAATGAAAGCGCTACTGGGAGACAACCCATATTTCCTGTTTTCGTATTTCTTTTTATCTAACTTCTTTTAGTTCAGCTTTTGTTTCTGCTTTTGTTGCTTTGAGTTTGTGCTTGCAGGGTTTTGTGTTCGATGGAGCGGATGCTGCGGACTAGTCTTGATCGTAAACGCCAATCGTCTGGTATGCTCATTTCTGAGCATTGGGTAACACTTCCTCCCCTCTTTTTGCTTCAATTTCTAGATATATCGCTTAGTTTAAGTCTGGGGGAGCGGTTGTTGTTATTCACTGTGCACGAGTGCACCGCATACTAGAAGGTTGATTCTTTTTTATCTTATCATTATCGTTGTTTTCCATGTTTCACACACCATTTCACCCACTTGAGTGCGTGCTTATCTTTTTGTTGTTGTTCCGTTGTAAACTATCTTGGTTGGAGTATGAAATAGGTTGTTAACGTAGGAATTATTATTTGGAGTGCGATGTTGACTCATGTAGTGTTCTAGTCACTTCGCATGCTATGGTAGAATTTGTGTAGAACTAGATTTTCTTTATGCATCTAATTTATGTTTAGTATTTCTGCGTAAATTTAGATTTAATATACTCAAGTGGTGAATTTGTATGGAATTGACGATAACCCGGTGTTGTGTGTGTGTGGTTGCTAGTCGTGTGTTGCTCGAGTCGGGAGGAAGGTTTATCTTTCTCGTGGGCTAAGAACTTGCCCCAAGCGACTCTCGAAGCATGGGTGAGAGCTACTCATTGAGCCAAGCATGATGTAGGCCACCCTTTGGCTAGTTTGAGCTTTGTTATTCCATGTCCATTTCATTCACCTTTGCAAGCCAATTTTGTGCCTACCAATCCTTTGTTCAGCTCCTCTTCATCCACCAAAGCCTGGAGCCTATCCCACGCCCGCAACCAAATTGTTTTTAACTGCGCTCATAATTCTAAACTTGTGTGGTGTGTGGAATCTTTGTGTTATGGAGAGAAAATAAAGTCCATCTGCTGATTTTGAACCAACCGGGGGTTCAATAAAAGAAGTAAAATATGTAAAAGAAAAAAAAAAGAGTATTTTGAGAAAAAAAATCCTCCCGAGCTAAAAACGGAAAATCTGTTGGTATTTGTGAAGTAGGCCGTGTGCACACCTGGTTTTCAGGATAAGTCTGGGGGTGTGTCACACGAGCATAGTTTGTTGGTCTTGTGTGGTGCAGCGTTCCGTTAGCTCACTTGGGTTGCGTAGCCACCGTGTTTAACTTTGAATATCACACCGTAACCTAAGCCTCGTTTTAGTCCTTTAAGTCCTACTGATTTGATTTGCGAGTTTGCTAGCGCCGTGGAGAGAGTGTGATCGGGCGAGCGTATGGTTCACGACGTTGATGGATTTCAGCGGAGTTATTCCTAAGCCCCGATCTTTTGCAACGCCCGCCTCAGTATCTCGTCACTTTCATACTGGGCATGATCGTCAAATTCTTCATAATTCACCAACTGAGTAGGACTAAATCTTTACTTACGCTTTAATACTTATGTAAATTAGTTAGCATAATTAGAATCTTCTTCTACTAGAATTTCTACTCGCATGCGTATGTTACTTCGCACCGTACTCCCTTGTGTAATTCTCTATGTTAACTATCGTTTTTGCGCTCCGCCGGATTCGTTTGCTCGGGACGCGCAAACAGTTAAGTCTGGGGGTGTGATGAGTCCTGATCATATACACATTTTTTGGACTCATCCGGGCCGTTATTTAGTCAATTCTACGCACTATAGCCTTGTTATAGTTTATATTTGATAATCCATGCTAGGTGCACATCTTGGCCCACTTTGGCGTGATTTTCGTGTTTATTGTCTTTAGTATATTCTTGTGCTGATAAGTGCCACTTTCAGTGGCTAGATCTGTGGTTGTGCGGGAATAGGAGTCGTGCAAGTGTTCCCGGTGCAATTCTGCACAGCAACACTGCGCACGATCACCGGTTCTATTGCGCACGACCACTGGTCGTGTGCCACTGATCGTGTGCACTTAACCCTTTTTCACGAGTTCTGTTTGGTGCAGTGCGCACGACCATCAACGACAGTGCGCACGACCACCGGTCGTGCGCCACTGCTCGTGCGCACTTACCATTTAATTTCTGAGTTCTGTTTGCGGTAGTGCGCACGACCATCAACTCCAGTGCGCACGACCACCGGTCGTGCGCCACTGGTCGTGCGAACATTTTATTTTATAATTTCGTATCTTGCAGGTTCCACCCAGGCAGTGCGCACGATCGCCGAATTCCAGTGCGCACGACCACTGGTCGTGCGCCAATGATCGTGCGCAGTATTTAATCCAGCGCCTATTTAAACGCCTGTTGTGATTTTAGGGCGGATCGTTCATGCCGGGAGCGGGATTCCTGTTCCGTACGCCGCCGATCTCCACCGTGGGAAGCCTCCACTTCATCTCCTACGCAAAGGGAAGCCTCTTCCATCCATTCTAAGACTTCCTCCATTGTCCGTGAGTGTTCTCCATCGTCCGTAAGCCTCCAAGCAAGCATTCTTTCATTCCGCTCGGTGAGAAGAAGAAGAAACCTAAAGTCGAAGACGACGGAGCACGTAGGGAGATCGTGACAGCTCTCTACGCCGGAAGCATTGTCCGTCCGAGTCCGGAGGTAGCCCGACAACCTACCATTCCGGCCGTGAACAGCCGCTAGTCTTCACCATCGGTTATTCCTTTCCTCTTTCCTCGTTGTACTCTTTGAACCGTGTAAAACTCGAATATTGAGATGTTATTTGTTTAAATGAATGTCTCTTTGTTATTCTTCATGGTTTGGTTGTGATTCACTCCGTTCTCATTCACTCACTCGCGCCCGCACGCAAGGTGTTTGACCCGCGTTAGCAAGAGCTAACGGCGGTTGTGAAGAGGTGTTTGCGACCCTCACCCTCTCGCACTCGAGCTCACTTCATCGGCCTCACGAAGCACGGCATCGCGGCCGTTGCATCCACCTCACTTTGCGAAGCGGTGTTTTCGACCCGCATTTCTTTTGTGATTGCTAAGATTAGGAAAACCAACCTAAAACCCCTCTTTGTGTTTGTTGAACGCTTGTGTAACAATCATCACTGCGCGATTCGTTCACCCATCCTGCATTCCTCAAGAGACCGACATCCGGGGAATTTATTCTCCACAATTATTACTTGACAGCGACCGGTGCACTTGCCGACACGCATCAAGCTTCCTCTACGGAGGGGGGTCAATCTCCTCACATAAGATGATGCTCTCATCATTGACTTGAGCATCATGCTCCAAGTCCTCCTGGGTTACCTGTGGAGGCTCAACCTATGCAAGCTCAGATAGAGAAAGGGGATCAAGAAATAAATAAGAAGAAGAACATAAATAAAAATCAATCGGGGGAGTGATCTCGGTCTCACTCCCATCAGGTTGGGGAAGTAAAATAATGTTGGCATTGTCATCAATGCCGCAAGGTTCAGCGGGATCAATAGTGGCCATGCCCAAGATTTGGACTTCCTCCACCGGTGTTGAGGAAAGCTCCTCTTCACCTAGAAGGTTGTCAGAAATAAATGAAGTATGCACAACAGGGGGAGCAATAGTGCTTGGATAAATGTCAAGCACTGATTCCTCATAAAGAATCAAGTTCATGCATGGTGATATATGGACAGGGGAGATGGGCTCAGTCATGTTAGAACCTAGATCAGCCACACATTTGGTGACTGTGTCCACATCATACCCTTCAAAGCTTGAAGGTGAAATGGGCACATAACCAGATGTTGAAGGTGTGCTGCTAGAAGTAGGAGTCAGGACGATCCGGATATCCGAATCGTCATCCTCGTCCAATTGGCGATGGAATGCAACACAATCCTTCAAGGCATGATCCGTGCTCTGACAAAATAAGCACTGCCTTGCGGGCTTCTTTGGCACAGCAGGTGCTAAAGCCGAAAAGAAGTGCGACGGTAAAGGCTCGGCAGAATAGCCATAAGACTTCCGCGCATCATATGGAGTACCAGACGAAGTTGGTGCTCCATATGCTGGGCCTTGAGTACTAGGTCTATTATCTCCCTTTGGACATCTATCACTAGCATGCGATATATCTCCACAAAAGTGGCAACGAATATTAAAAGAAGCCCACATAATGTGAAGATAACAAGATTCAAAAGGAAAATACTATTGTGCAAAATAATACACCCTACAAAAATTTACTAAACAACCTAATAAAAAAACAGGAAAACAGAATAAGAAGAAATAAAACAAAAGAATGCAATACACAAATGGAAGGGCTTAAATCTCAGATTCTCCCTCTCCAGAAAACTCACACGACTGTGCTCCCCGGCAACGGCGCCAAAAACTTGATACACAAATCTCGCACACCGTTATAGGCGGTAGCTAGACTGCGGCACAAAATGGCAGTGTACCTATCGTTCAAGTAATATAAAATGTGGGAGTGAATCCCCAAGTATCGATCTCGAAGGAACACAGTAAGGTGGAGTTTACTATTGAGGAAGGACTTGAGATTGAAGTCCTTTAAGTCGGATGGATGCGGAAATGGGGGTTTTGGATTGGGGAAAATAAAGAGAAAAATATTACAACTACTCCTATGCAATGTCGCTATGCAAAGCTTCGCTTGGTGGGATGGAGGCTAGGCAGGCCTTGAGCGCGCTGCTTCGAAAGGGCGGATGGACGAGTAGTCAAACAGAATGAGGGTCGCAAACACCTTGTCGACAAGCACGCCACTAGCAATTGCTAGTGCGGCACACAAATGTGACGGCGGAATGGAAAATGGATGGCGGCGCACCTCATACACACATATAAATGAAAAGATACATTCACATAAATATGAAATAAATTTATAAAACAAGGTCTATAGTGCTCATCATCAAATAATGAAGGATCTAACTATTACAACACAAAATACAAAGAAAGAGAGAGTGAGGAATCGACCGAATCCGAAGTCATGTTGAAGGTTCACAGTTGGAATCGCTGGGTTGTCAAGCCACGTCCAAGATCGGTCCTCGACTGCGTCCGGGGTAGAGAAGGATGTCACTGTACAACCCCGATATTCGCCAGGCAGGGAAATCGAGCGAGACGGGAGTGACGAGATCTGGGCCTCGCCGAGATCGACCCCCAGCCAATGAGACCTCGGCAGACCACCAAAATGGGCCAACGCGGTCCTCGCGAGAACCTCGTCAGCGGACCCTCATCCTCGCGAGAGCTCCTTCAGCAGGGTTCTCGCAAAACGACCCTCCGAAGGAGATGCCGCGGGCAGTATTCGCGAGAGCTCCTTCCGCGGGCAGGATCTGCGAGAAGGCCGGCGAGAACTCCAACAGTGGGGCTCTCGCAACCCCTTACCCATATGTCATTAGGATCAACTTACCATTTTACCCTCGGTGGTCTGCTCTTAGCCTCTCCAAACAGCGGAACTTGGCTGTTAGCAGACCCACCCGGGGTGCAGATAGTCAAATCTGAAGGCGGAATCCTGTTATCTGCAGACCGCAAAACCAAAACCTATAAATAGACCTTAATGGGCACCTTGAAAGAGAAGGCGGTTCATTATCTTTGAGCTTTTCTCTCCCTAGGTCGCTTTGGTTTGGGATCTCTAGCTCTCCAAGGTGCCCGAGTCTTAGCTTTTGCTTGGGAGGGGAAGCGCTCAACGATCTTCCGGGTTAGTGGAGGGACCTCCTCGCTGAGACTAGGGTCTTTGTTCTTTGCTCAAATCGTCGGCCTTACCTCTCCCGAGGGACCGGTAAGGGCTAGCTGCCCCCTCATTTCAGTGAGGGCCCCGAGCTCCACTAGAGACCGAGAAATCGGTTTCAACATTTTGGTGCGGTGAGCGTGGAGCGTGGCTGGTTCAAGAAAGTCCCAGAGAAGAGTTATGGCTGGAGATGAAGAGCAGGGCGAGGAGTTCGGCGAGACCCCTCAGGAAGCGATGGCTAGGATGTTCGCGGATTTCAGGAAGGAGGTGCTCGACACCTTGGGGTTCACGGTCACGGCTCTGCAAAGTGAGTTTGCGACCCCGGCACCTCAGGCGACCACTCCCCCAACAGCAGTCGGCGAGAGGGCACCAGGAGGAAGGGCTAGAAAAGAAGTTGTCGTTGAACCAGGACATGACAGGGAAGGGCGAGTGCTGTTCGCCAGTACGGCGAGCCCGGTGTTGGCGAGCTCCGCGCCGGCGAGTTCGCTGCCGACAAGCTCGGCCCCAGCGAGCGCGACGCAGGTGAGCGCGCGCCAGGAGGATGCGGCGACAGTCGGGGTGGTTCAGGCGAGCGTCGCCCTCGCGAGTGCGACCCCAAGCTTGGCGAGCGAGCTAGGTCCGCGAGCCGAGCGAGAAAAGATGGCAGGAGGGGGAAGTCCCTTCTGCGAGTTGGTGTTGTCTGCACCCGTTCCAGCGGGATTCGGGGAATGGGATAGAGTGTACTACAATGGCAGAGATGACCCAGTTCAGCATCTGCAGTCTTTCGAGGACTCGGTCTCCATCAGGCCGATGTCCGATGCCTTCAAGTGTCGGCTCTTCGCCGTCACTCTCAAGGAGAAGGCCAGGGACTGGTTTCATTCACTTCCGGCAGGCTCTATCTACGCATTCGAGGACCTGCGCCGAAGTTTTTTGTTGAGATTTTCAACTTCAAAAAGGAGGAAGAAGGACGCTGATTCCCTCTTCGCGGTGAAGCAGGAGTCCAGGGAGACGTTGGCTCAGTATGCGGATCGGTTCCAGGAGGAAGTGCAGCTCACTCAGGAGGTTCCTGGGTTTGCACTTCAACTCGCCTTCACGGTCGGGTTGAAGGAAAGTTTTTTCAAGATGGCATTGAAGAGGAAGGCCCCCGTCTCCTACGAGGAGCTGATGGAGAGGGTGGCAGAGGAAGTAGCAAGCGAAGAAGCCAACCCAGAGCTCACCAAGAGGCTAGCAAATATCAGTGAGCCGGAGATGAGGCAGCAAGAGGTCAGAAGAAGGGAAGAGCCCCGGGCCCCGGAGGGGGAATGGAGGCCGCAAGGTGGAGGAATGCAGGGGCAGGGAAGGGGTTACGGCCCAGGAAGGGGTAACCGTTTCGAAGGACAATGGAGACCCCCCCCCCCCCCCAGTTAGGGTGGAGGCAGGGCCCGATGCAGTTACCTCCCCCACCTCAATAGGCCATGGCAATTGGACGAGGAAGAGGAAGGGGAAGGGGAGGAGAAGCGGAAACGGCGGCCGCTAGGAGAAGAAGGAATAGGGTAGCAGAGACCGAGGCAAGGGAAGTGGCGGTGCCATACTGCATCTTCCACGATGTGGAAGGCCACTCAACGGACACCTGTCCGGAGTTCCTGGAGGTGAAGAGGGGCAGAGCGCCCGCGCCACCACAGCAGCAGCCATTAAGGATCGTGGAGGTGGAACCTCGAGAGGAGGAGGAAATATGTGAGGATAGAGCAGATCTGGGGAATAGAGGAGGGATCGGAGTGATCCATGGGGGGGGTAGGGGTGGAGGCAACCCGCAAGGCTAGTCTCCATACCATCTACCGCCGGAGCATAGCATCAACATCCACCGCTCCACCCCCGGCCGAAAAAATTATTTTCACCCAGAAGGACATGCCGAGAAATGAGGACCCGTTCTGCGACGCGCTGGTCATCCAGACGGCGATAGAGAACTTCACCGTCTCCCGAATCCTAGTGGACAACGGGAGTTCGGTCAATGTCATCTTCAAGAAGGCATTCGACAAGATGGAGGTGGAACCCAGAAGGGTGTTGGCCTCAGATGGCCCTCTGTTCGGATTTTCGGGGGAGAGGAAGGAAGTAGAAGGAGGAGTAGGGCTCCATGTGACCCTGGGTGGGCAGTCCCGGAACTGTCGTTTTGTCATAGTGGACGCCCCGAGCAGTTACAGCGCCATCTTCGGATGGCCACTCATCAGCGCGTTCCACTGCGTCCCTTCCACTTTTCATCAGTGCCTCAAGTTCAACGATGGAGGGGTCCAGGTGCGGATCAGGGGGGATCCCAAAGTGGCAAGACAGTGCTACGTGACGGCTGTCAACGCCATCTCCTGGATGGGAGAAGCTGAGGAGTGGGATAAGGTGATGGAGGAGGTGGCCGAAGCCGGAGGTTTGGAGGTAGTCGAAGAGAAGGAGGGAGATGAAGTTCATGCCCAGGAAGGGGTAGCTGAGGTACCCCCGGCGGAGGGAAAGGAAGAAGAGGAGAAGGCCCAGGAGGGAAGGGCGGAAGAGCTGATGGTGGTAGGGAAGGAAGTCGAGGAAGAGACCCAAGCTCCCGCTTGTGCCGAAGAGGAAAGGGCTTGGGGAGAGCAGTCCCGGTTGGAGGCTGTGGACGAGGTCGTGGAGCCCGAGGTCACCACCCGGCTGGGGGTGGTGGAAAAAGTCCGGGTCAGCGGAGAACTCAGCCCAAGAGATCAAGCGGAGATTCTGGCTTGCGTACAGAAGAACGTGGACGTCTTCGCTTGGAGCGCCGCGGAAATGCCCGGGATCGACGCGGATGTGGCGTGCCATCGCCTCAACCTCGACCCCGGTGCCCGCCCCATCCGTCAGAAGAGGAGGGCCGTCGCGGACAAGCTAGAAGGGCCCATCCGCGAGGAGGTGGGCAAACTCCTGCAGGCCGGGTTTGTATCGGAGATCCAGTATCCAAGCTGGGTCTCCAACGTCGTTATGGTAAAGAAGGGAGGAGGTAAGTGGCGTATGTGTATCGACTTCTCGCTTCTTAATAAATCATGCCCGAAAGATTGCTACCCCCTGCCCAGAATCGACGCGCTGGTTGATTCAGCCGTTGGTTTTTCTGTAATGTCTTTCTTAGATGCTTTTTCAGGTTACCATCAAATCCGCATGCATCCCCCGGACATCAAGGATGTTTCCTTCATCACGGGGGATGGATGTTATTGCTATAAGATGATGCCCTTCGGGCTCAAGAACGCAGGGGCTACGTACCAAAGGATGATGGATAGGGTCTTCCGCGAGCAGAAAGGAAGAAATTTAGAAGTCTATGTCGACGACCTCATGGTTAAGAGCCGAGACCTCGAGACCCACCTCCGAGACCTCGAAGAGACATTTGGGACCCTGCGGCGGTACAAGATGAAGCTCAATCCCCTGAAATGTGTCTTCGGGGCGAGCCGAGGGAAGTTCCTGGGCCATTTTCTCACCCCCGCAGGAGTGGAACCCAACCCCGACAAAGTTAAAGCGGTGATGGAGCTAGGGTCGCCAAGAAATCTGAAGGAGGTTCAAAGCCTCAAAGGGAAATTGGCTGGGCTCAGCAGATTCCTCTCCAAGGCGGGAGAAAAATGTGCACCTTTTTTCAAAGTACTGCGGGGAAACAAGAAGTTTGAATGGACCCCGGAATGCGAGAAGGCCTTCCAAGCTCTGAAAGAACAGCTCACCCAAACCCCTCTGCTCCAGGGACCGAGGCCAGGGGAAGACCTATCTCTATACCTAGGGGTAGGATCCGAAGCAGTAAGTTCCGTGCTGGTCCGGGAGGCGGGGAAGAAACAGTTCCCAATCTACTACGTCAGCCGAGTGCTGAAGAAGGCGGAACTCCGGTACCCGATCCTAGAAAAGTTAGCCTTCGCATTGGTGGTGTCGGCCCGGAGGCTCCGGCCTTACTTTCAAGCCCATTCAATTAAAGTAGTGACGGACCATCCGCTCCGCAAAATCATGGAAGGGGTGGAGCTCTCAGGAAGGTTGGCGAAGTGGTCCGTGGAGTTAAGCGAATTCAATATCACGTTCGTACCCAGGACATCCATCAGGGCTCAAGCGGTGGCAGACTTCATGGCCGACTACGCGGCCGAAGTGGGGGAGCACGAGCCACCTCCCCCAGAAGCATGGAAGATGTTGGTGGACGGAGCGTCGGGAAAATACTCCTATGGAGGGGGAATAGTCCTGGTGAGTCCTCAGGGGACTCGGATTGAACAAGCCTTAAACGTCCGTTTCCCAATCACCAACAACCAGGCTGAGTACGAAGCAGTGATAGCGGGCCTTCGGCTGGCCCGGGAACTGGGTGTGCAGGACGTGGAGGTCTCCACGGACTCCATGGTGGTAGCATGCCAGATCAAAGGAGAGTTTGAAGCAAAGGATCCAACCCTCCTACTATACCTGGAAATGGTTAAGGGGGTCATCGGGCAGTTCCGCACCTTCTCGATCAAGCACGTGCCGAGGAGGAGAGCACCCAGGCGGACCTCTTAGCCAAGTTCGGTCCCCGAGCGGGGGGGACGACTTCGGAACTCTTTCGGCCCTCCATCGAGGAAGGAGAATTGATGGAAGTGGATCAACAAGCCTCATGGATGGATCCGTTCATCACCTTCCAATCCTCCGGGCAGTTCCCTGGAGAGGATGTGGACAAGAGACGCTTCAGGTATAAGTCCTCCTATTACTCTTTGCATGCAGGGGGGCTATATAGAAAGACTCTCTCGGGACTCCTGGCCCGTTGTGTCTCCGAGGAGGAGGTCCCAAGAGTGCTGGAAGAAATTCACTCCGGGGAGTGCGGCAGTCACTCCGGGAGTCGGACCCTGGAAGGGAGGGTGTTGAGGCAAGGCTACTTCTGGCCCACTCTCAGCAGGGATGCGGCAGAGTTCGCAAGAAAGTGTCAGAAGTGCCAACTCTACGCTCCGCTCCAACTCCTCCCCGCTCAAAGGCTCCGGACCATTGCGGCCCTCTGGCCCTTCGCCATATGGGGGTTGGACCTGGTCGGCCCCTTTCCCCAAGCCAGCGGCCAGAGGAAGTTCCTGCTGGTCATGATCGACTACTTCTCCAAGTGGGTAGAGGCGAAAGCACTTGCTAAGGTAACCTCTCAGGTTGTAAGGAATTTTGTGTGGGGAGAAATAATTTGCAGGCATGGACTCCCTCTAGCTATAGTGACGGACAATGGGCCGCAGTTTGCGAGTGAAGAGTTTGTCGGCTTTTGCACTCAGCTCGGCATCGACCTCGGGTTCGCTTCAGTCCACCACCCGAGGAGCAATGGGCAAGTGGAAGCGACGAACAAGATAATCGTCAACCTGCTAAAAAAGAAAGTGGAAAACCTACGAGGAAGTTTGGTGGAACAACTACCCTCCGTCCTCTGGGCCACGCGGACTACTCCGAATACCGCCACCGGGGAGACTCCATTCAAGCTCTCTCACGGGTCCGAGGCCGTTCTCCCCATAGAGTTTGAGGTGAAGACCCCCCGGGTGATCGCCGCGAGCGAGGGGGATGAAGAGTGGCTGGAAGGTAACAATGCAGAGCAGAGGCTGTCCTTGGACTTGGTGGAAGAACTCCGAGACTTGGCTACCATCAGACAGGAAGAGGTCAAACGGCGGATGGCTCGATATTTTGACAAACACATCCGGATCAAGCACTTCCAGAAAGGGGACCTAGTCCTGAAGAAGGTCGATGCGGCTGGCAGAGGGGTCGCGGTGGGTAAGCTTAACCCCAACTGGGAGGGCCCATATATCGTAAGCGAGGTGCTCAAGTCGGGGGGGGTAATAACCTCCAGGATGTGGAAGGGGTACCTCTCGACTGAGCTCGGAGTGGGGATGATTTGAAACGATTCTACCCTTGAAAGCTTTATTATGTTGTTTAAATCAATGTCTTACTTTCATTTGCTATGCTTTTAACTGCTGCTGTGTCGAGGTAACAAATGTTGGTGCTGGAATGCCCTAAATCGATTCCGCTCCCGGGCTCTCATTAGACGGGGGGTTCAGGTTGATCTCTGGAGAGGCTGGCAAGGTTGGATATGTTGGTGCTGGAATGCCCCAGATCGATTCCGCTCCCGGGCTCTCACTAGACGGGGGGTTCAGGTTGATCTCTGGAGAGGCTGGCAAAGTGGCAAGTATTGGTGCTGGAATGCCCCAGATCGATTCCGCTCCCGGGCTCTCACTAGACGGGGGGTTCAGGTTGAACTCTGGAGAGGCTGGCAAGGTGATAAGTATTGGTGCTGGAATGCCCCAGATCGATTCCGCTCCCGGGCTCTCACTAGACAGGGGGTTCAGGTTGATCTCTGGAGAGGCTGGCAAAGTGACAAGTATTGGTGCTGGAATGCCCCAGATCGATTCCGCTCCCGGGCTCACACTAGACGGGGGGTTCAGGTTGATCTCTGGAGAGGCTGGCAAGGTGATATGTATTGGTGATGGAATGCCCCAGATCGATTCCGAACCGGGCTCTCACTAGACGGGGGGTTCAGGTTGATCTCTGGAGAGGCTGGCAAAGTGACAAGTATTGATGCTGGAATGACCGAGAAATTGATTCCGCTCCCGGGCTCTTATTAGACGGGTGGTTCAGGACGGTCTATGGAGAAAATAGTAGGATGACAAGTCCTATGCTAACAAACTCCCTCTCGCTCGTCGGGCCTGCTCGCTCGGCTAAGAGAGGTCGCGTGCGACACTACGCAAGTGGCGAGGATCGATCTCATACGATCCCAAATATCCAGTCCTCGGCAGAAAGGTTGCCTGCACTAGGTAACAGGCGAGCTCTCGCCAAGAGGAAAAATACCCTACGAAACCTAAAGAAAATACGCGTAGCTAAAGGCGTAACAAGCCTAAGGAAAACGGCGAAAGACCCGAGCAGCCGAAGCATCCTGCGCGCACCTATCCAATAACGTGCGGCGTGAGAATGACCTCCGCGAAAGCGAATCACGAAATGAGCAAGGGCGAGACGATCGACAAGTGAAAATAACAAAACGAGAAAAGGAGAGCGCAGTGAACAAAACAAAATCTGCATTCTATACTTCATAATTCAGTTACAATCTTTGGCGATCTCGCCGATCAAAAATTATAACACAAGTTACAACACAAAAGGGGGAAGGGCGGCGAGCTTCAAGAATCGCCCGCAGATCCTTCTTCGCCATCACTGTCCTTCACTGGCGGGAGAGGGAGGAAGAGCTCTGGAACAATGTCTTCCAGAGTCATGTCAGCCGCATTATCCGCCAAAAGGACGATCGACTTCGCCACCGGGAAAATGTAGCGAGCCGACTCTATCGACCCCACATGAATTTCTTCGTCTCGCGCCCGCCGGTCTTCTTTTAAACGGCGAGGCGAAGGGGGAACCACGGCGCGAGTGAGGTCGCTATTTAGGGCCTTCAGCCCGACCACCTCGCTCTCCAAGTCCTTGATGCGAGCGTTGGCCCTCCCGGCGACCTCGACATCCTGTGAGCAAGTCAGGTTAGAGAGATGAAGGGGTTGGGGGAAAAGAGGAAGTTGGAAGTCTAGATGACTCACCACCCTTGCCTCCGCGGCGAGCAGCTTCTCTTTCAGCTGCGTGCTCTCGGCGAGAACTCCCTGGTAAGCCCTCGCGAGCTCCACATTCTGAAGCTCCAGCTGCAAGCAACTCCTCCCCGTCATATGGGCGAGCTCGGCAGAACGCAGCTGGGACCTCGCGCTCTCATAAGCAAGGGTCCTCGCGGTCTCATCCTTGTAAGACCCTGCATCTTCGCGACCATAAAGCGCGAACGAAAAGTCAAAAGCGTGACCACTAACAGTCTCCTTCTCCACCCAGGATGGGAGGATAGAAGAGATGTCCACCCTGTTGGTCTCTGGCTTCCAGGTGACAAGGGGCTCGCCAGTCTCGTCCATACGCCTCTGGCCGAGCCCGAAGTTATAATGGTTCACCGGGATGGGGAGGACGGAGGCCCTGACCGCCTCCTGGCCAGGATCTTCGTCCTCGCCCGCCGAAAGGCCGGTAAGGTCAAGCTCGTCGAAGGTAGCCTCGCGAGGTTCCTTGCCTTTTGACGAAACGAGCGAGGCCGCGCTTTTCTTGCTTTTCTTTTTTGGCGGAGATTTCGGAGGGGCGGCATGACTGCCGGAAGCTCCCAATCTCTTGCGAGAGGATGGCTCGGCCGGGGTGACATCGCCTCGGCAAGCTTCCGCCCCCATAGTGGCGAGGACCATTGTTGCATCGGTCTTCCGGTTGCTCGCGTAGGGGGGATGGAGGGGAACGTCCCGCTCGCCTAAAAACAAAAAGTCATATGGATAAGAATGATAGGCATGCGAATTGAGATATATATATTAGACAGAGATCTTTACCTTCTCCGGCGAGGACCGGAGGCAGCTTGTCTAGGTTGCGGCGGAGGTAGATGACTTCGAAGTTCTTCTTGCCGAAGAACTGATGGAGGAGGGCGTCATGACCGCCGAGGGCGGTGGGTCGGTAGGTGGTCTCGCTATGTTGAATCGGCGAGAAGGGAATGTTGCCGAAATTCCCCTTGACGACGACGAACTTTTGGGCCCAGAAGTGGGCCTTGTTGACGGTCTCAACCACTTTCGGGCCTGTGCCCACGAAATAGGTTGTCCCATCTTTGTAGGCGCGGAAGGAGAATAGCTTCCGGAAGACAGGAAGGCTGAACTCTATTCGCTCCTCGCGGAGGTAGCAGGCGAAGGCGATGATCACCGCCACGGCATTGGGTGTGAGCTGGCCGGGAACCACACCATAATGCTTGAGCACCTAACAGGCAGCGAGAACAGGATCAATCCGTGTGGCGAGCGAGACTCGAGTGGCAAAATAAACAGAAAGTAAGCGAGAACGATTGTTACCTGGCGAACTTCTGGCCACAAAGGAAGGCGCAAACCAACCGAAAAGTGGGCGATAGGGATGGCCAACTCGTCGACCAACGGGTCGTTGATCACGTCGTCCTCACTAGGGCGGCGTGACTCGAACGGGGGGAGAACGAAATCGGCAATCGCGCTAAAGTACTCTTCGTCGGTCAGATTGCAAGTGAAGAAGCTATGCTCGGCGAAGGCTTTCGCAACCCTTCGCCGGCCCTCTGACTCCGCGTCTCCGCCCATCTGGAAGATCTGCGAGAAGGGGAAGAATGCGAGAACGAGAAAGAGCGAGAGCTCTGTAGCAGAAGAAGAAGAAGAAGATCGAGAATAAATGCGGTGGTTGACTCAGCAAAGACCGCCTATTTATAGCCAAAACAAAAAGGCGGGAAGAAGTCCAAGCGTCAGCGAGCACGAGTATCAACAAAAACATCACATCGTGTCCGCGGGCGAGAAAAACCTGCGGGGTTAGTACAAACGACACTTTCGAGAGATATATTTGGCGAGAACAGAGGGTCCGCGCGAGCACAGTATAATATGAAAATGTAGACTTGCTAGCACCGAGCGAGAAATAATAAAAAGCTAGTAATACTTAATTGTCAGAAGAAATAAAGCCAACATATAAGTGGCAAATATGCGAGTTGCGAGCCATGGCGAGATTGTCTAAAACAACGACACCCATTAATAATAATAAGAGTTCACAACAAAACGTCTAACGAGAATCGTGGGGGAGCCATTTCCACCGGCCACCACCCCGCGACCCTGACCTCGGCGGTGCCCTAGAATTATAATATTCCTCCGCCAGGCGACCCTCCCGATCCGTGAGGTAGGCGTAGTCCCTCATCCTCGCTATGTGTACCTCCGGCGTCGTGGCGACCTCATCCTGATCGCGGTGTCTTGCTTGCCGGAGCCTCGCGCACTCCTCCATCAGGACCGCGTGCCTATCCTCCGCGGCTTCCCTATCCCGCCTCGCCTGCATATTGAGGTCCATCAGCATTCGCCCATGCTTCCTCAAGAGTTCCGCGGCTCGCTGCTTCATCATTTCCGGATCGTGCGGATCCCCTAAGAATTCCTCCACCTGGTCAGGAAGGGGAGACATCTCGTCATCACCAGCTCGGAATCGGTAGGTGGATTCTCGGCATTATCTGCAAGATTTTAGAATGATTAGATGACGAGCGCGAGATCACGCGGGGTTTCGGCGAGGCCATAACGCTTACCGAGAGGGCGGCGAGAAGTCGAAGGACGGCCCTGGAACACATTGCCATAGTGGGGGTAGAGGGATTTGCCCAGGCCGGCAGGATAAGCCGTGCTATTGGTCGGGAGAATCTTCGGCGGGGCGGAGCCACCGGTCTCCTCGCTCGTCAGGAGCTGGAACCCGGGCTTGTCAACGATTCTACCTGGAGGGGGCGGAGATGGAGGCCGCGACGACGGGCGGATCGGGGACTTCAGGGGCGAGACTGTAAGAAAAGAGTAACGGAGATCGTATATGGTTGACATAAATATTACGGTATGCGAGATCCAGATCGTACCGGTGGTGTCTTTCCCAGCAAGGTTCGTGTCCACCTGCTGGCTTTTCCGAGACCCCTCAGCACGTTCCTCAACGATCTCGCTCGGCAAAGTATCCTGCGATTAGAAATGAATGAAGAGCAATTTACCGACGTGAATTCGAATAACTCATACCTTCTCGGGGCGGCGATCGTCCGGGGAGGAGTCCAGCGCCACAGAGTCGTCTCCAGAGAGGCGAACCGCCTTCGCCTTCTTGACTTTTGGCGACTGGGCGGGAGGCGGCCGGCTCATCCAGGCGGGTACCTTGGTCGTGGAAGGTAGCCCGCCGGCTCTCAACGCCCTCAGGCGAGCCTCTGCTTCTTCGGAAATTGGCATCTCCCGGCAGCTAGAACAAGAAAGTAAGGAAAAGAAACGACGCGCACCAATGGGGGCTCGGGATGATATTTATAACTTGCATGGTGGGTCCCACCAAAGATTCCTGACAGGTCATCTGGGGGCGGTCGAATATCAGGGGTTGGACGATTCTTCGCGAGGACATTAGTCTTCGCGAAGAGCGGGGATTATGTACAACCCCGATATTCGCCAGGCAGGGAAATCGAGCGAGACGGGAGTGACGAGATCTGGGCCTCGCCGAGATCGACCCCCAGCCAATGAGACCTCGGCAGACCACCAAAATGGGCCAATGCGGTCCTCGCGAGAACCTCGTCAGCGGACCCTCGTCCTCGCGAGAGCTCCTTCAGCGGGGTTCTCGCAAAACGACCCTCCGAAGGAGATGCCGCGGGCAGTATTCGCGAGAGCTCCTTCCGCGGGCAGGATCTGCGAGAAGGCCGACGAGAACTCCAACAGTGGGGCTCTCGCAACCCCTTACCCATATGTCATTAGGATCAACTTACCATTTTACCCTCGGTGGTCTGCTCTTAGCCTCTCCAAACAGCGGAACTTGGCTGTTAGCAGACCCACCCGGGGTGCAGATAGTCAAATCTGAAGGCGGAATCCTGTTATCTGCAGACCGCAAAACCAAAACCTATAAATAGACCTTAATGGGCACCTTGGAAGAGAAGGCGGTTCATTATCTTTGAGCTTTTCTCTCCCTAGGTCGCTTTGGTTTGGGCTCTCTAGCTCTCCAAGGTGCCCGAGTCTTAGCTTTGGCTTGGGAGGGGAAGCGCTCAACGATCTTCCGGGTTAGTGGAGGGACCTCCTCGCTGAGACTAGGGTCTTTGTTCTTTGCTCAAATCGTCGGCCTTACCTCTCCCGAGGGACCGGTAAGGGCTAGCTGCCCCCTCATTTCGGTGAGGGCCCCGAGCTCCACTAGAGACCGAGAAATCGGTTTCAACAGTCACTACCCTCCAATGGCCCGTCTTCTTCGTGTCACGATTCAGCACACAACCTAGCTTCCTTCTCTTTGAATGATGGCAGATAAAGAGCTGGATCCTTCTCCTTGAAGCTTAAGGATGATGGAGGAGGCCTAGGGCCAAGTCCTGATGGAGTGGTGGAAGGGGTACGGAGCTGGAGCTCCTTTTGCAGCGAAAAAAACGGAACAAGTACGATCCCTCACGACTAGGGCAGAGAACTGCGCTTTTATAGAAAAGAGTTAGAAAAATGGTCACGCACGGTCGAACGCACGACCGTGCATAGACTGTGCGAAACTTATTGTAAAGACAGCGCAAGAAGACGACCTAGACCACCCGTGCGATTTACTCACGCACGGGAAAATCCTCCCGTGCGTAAACGCACGGGTAAATTCGGAAAGGGAAAATACAAGGCCAAACAGGGAGAGCGTGTGATTCCTTCACGCACGGGCTCTGCCCATGCGCAGAGACGCATGAATAACAACAGAACATCAGTTTCTTCCTCAGCAAAGGGCAGCCAACATAACGCACGATCGTGCGATATGTACAGACATAAACTTAGGTTGAAACTGATGAAATGTCCACCTGCATTTGCCACAACAAAGCTGGGAATACCCTTCCAACACAGGATATAAAGCATAATAAGAAAGAGGAGCACGCTATTCTTACCCTCGACACTAACACGTGCAAACGCACACCACAACGGGCCTAAGAGTGCACTAAGCAAGGAATAACAAATATGAACAAAATATGCCTAAAGTGTAGTGCAAATACTAGAAATACGGCCCAGATGAGCCCATAAATGTGTATATAAATAGGACTCATCATCGCCATGCACAAGGCATCGAATTACCCCCTAAGACGCACAAGGACCTAGTCGCCAACAATTGCGGCAAATTTACCCATGGAATCCTTCCCGGAATCCAACGTTATCCCCAAACGATTTCTCCACACAAATTACAAAAGGAAAAAGTAAAAGATTACAAGATAAAGTAAGAAAAAACTCCCCAAGAAATTATGAAGGTGAAGTCGAAGACGATGTAGACGTTGGCGTTCTTGAAGCGATCATCCTTCGTATGGAATAAGCGTTGTAGACCTTCTCCTTCAAAATCTTCTTTAGATCTTCATGTTTGACCAAGGGAGATCTCTCAATTATTGTACACGAGCCTCTCTCAAAATAATCAGAATGCTGGCTTTAGAGGTAATCAAATCAACATATAGAATGAGAAGGGCTGGTTTTTAAATAGGCACTGGAGCTAACGCCTGACGTTAAGAGTTAATGCCAGCGTTAGAGATCGTGCACTGTCGTGGCTGAAATCGCAAGCCTCTCTCAAAATAATCAGAATGTTGTCGTGGCTTAACCACTCATGATGAGTCGACGAATTTACTTAACCACTCTAGATGACTCGATGAATTTACTTAACCACTCAAGATGTCTAATTTACATAACCACTCGAGATGACTCGACGAATTTAACTTAACCACTCGAGATGAATCGATGAATTTACAGAACCACTCGAGATGACTCGACCAATTTACTTAACCACTCGAGATGACTCGATTTACTTAACCACTCGAGATGAATCGACGAATTTACTTAACCACTCGAGTTGTCTTGACAAATTTAACTTAACCACTCGAGATGTCTCGGCGAATTTAACTTAACCACTCGAGATGTCTCGATGAATTTACTTAGCTCCCAGAAATTTCTACACAGCTACCCTAAATCCTTTGAAAACCGAAAACTCACCAAATACCTGATTTTTTTTTCCATTACTTACGTAATCCAACTAGCCTTGGTCAAATAAAAAGAAGATGAAGAAGAAGAAGAGTAAGAAGAAGAATATGAAGAAGAAGAAGAGGAAGAAGAGGAAGAAGAGAAGAAGAAGACTTCTTTCCTTAGCTAGAAGCCAGCACCGCAAAACCTCCTTCACCGAGGAAGAACTCGACGAGAGCTCTCCTAAACCACGCTCCGGCGAGAGATCCGACCACCTCCACCACCAGAAATGAAAGAAAACCTACGACGAAAGCCCTAATCTTTTGACCTCCTCTCTCTTTCTCGACTAGAGCTCACGAAACGAGGACAGGAAGAAGTCTTCTATCGGAAGAAAAGAGAAATCTATATATAGACAAGGAAAGTGGATTCCACTAAGCCTTTCTGAAATGTAAATTTTTTTATCAAAACTTTTCTTTTATATAGGAATTTCACTTATACATCTCATCAAAATTTTTATATAGAATTGTTTTATAAGAATATTACTTTATATAAATTCTGTAGAGAACTTTATAAGAAAGCCTTTATAAAATATTTTATATGCTAATTAAATACGGGTACCAAGATAAATAAAAATTTGATCAAACGCGACCTCACGAACACACGAAACGAACTACGACGACGCACCTAAGACGATAACGCCCTCGCTACAACTGAATTAACGATTTAAATATAAATCGAAAATTTTGGGGCGTTACACTTAGAACTACTGAGTCTTTTGATTAGGAGACTCTCAGAACCAGGAGTTGTTGGTAAGGTCTCTACAAAGCCAAGTAAGTTGTTGATAAGGAAGATCAACCATGAGTTGTTGATAAGGTCTCTCCAAATCAGTTAGACTCTTTTAAAGAGAGATGTAAGAACTCTTTGAGCATGTTAAGTTGGTTTTTCCAGAAACTGTCCTTCTATAACAGATGTTTGAAGGAACTTATTCTTTACAGTGCGTGTGGACTTAGACTGAAGTGAACAGAAGCTTCTTCTTGTTAACCAAGATTTTGGAGAAGGATGAATATTATCTTCAGTAATGAACCTTACGATCATGGGTTCTCTACTTGAATCTTTAGAAGTAGGAGAAAATTTTTCTTCTTCAATTGGAGTTTCTGAGAGGAAACCTCCTTTAGTGGTTGAACACCACACAAGGAAGGGGTAGATCTTTTCTTCTTGATAATTAGCAATTATTTTACTGATCCCTTTTTCCTTTTTTCTTTTCTTGTCTTCTAATCTTTTTTCATTGTTTGATCTTTCTTTATATATATTTTCATTTGAATTGTTTCCAAAACCTTCACAGTAATTGCTCTAGACACTACTTCCATAAGATTGGATATATTTTTCTAAAAGAAGAAATTCAATAGTTGTATTCTGCCCATGCTTTCGGTCGTAACACATTTAGAGAGATGACCGTTGGAGGATTTCTTAAGAATTTCGATGCTAGTTGTTTTTCATGGACATTTCGACATATACTCTAAATAGAGGGAAGAGACATCATTGTTTCTAGGAAAAGTCATCTTTACTTTTATGATTTTGACGTTGCTCTGGCTGATTCAACACTATTTGGAGGATTAAACACTACTTTGATGAGTTTAGCGCTCCGTGAAATTTCTGATTCTACATTAAGAGGAAATAGTCGTAGCTCTGTGATCGAAAATATATAAGAGCTTTTTCTGACATTGCGTCGATTACTCTTGACGTTACGTCGACTATATTTTGACGCTACTTTTAGAATTCTTTCTTTGAACATAACTTTGAACCCGAGTTCTTTTGTTGCTTTCTTAGGGGACATTCTGGTATCCTAGATATTAAGTCCTTATGAAAAAATTACTCTTCTATACAACATGAGTAATGTCCTAATTAATTACTCTTAAAACTGTATATCAAATCAAGAGGTGGATTTTTCACAACAATCTCCTCATATTTGATATACTAGTTTTTACAAGAAATTTGAGTGAATTATAAAGAGTAAATGACAAAAAATAATTAAAAATTCATTTACCTGATATATTGCACAGAAAGTAACAAAATGCATTTCACATTGACGAGACAAATTATTTGAGCAATTTTCAATCATTATATTTCATTCTAATTTTTAGTGACCATTTCATTTCATATTGTTCTAGACCTCTAGACCTCTTTTAGATAATTTTTAAATTGTCTTTTAGGCATAAAAGAGGGAGAGGAGGGAATTGAGAGATAAAACGTGCTCTGTCCAGCACACATTTCTCCCATAGATTATTGCACCGCCATACACTTTTTGAGACAACCAACTCTGAAGATAAGGTGAGAAGGGAGCTTTGATTATATTATGTTCTTCACGCATATTTAGAGTTGACCTTATCGGGAGAGGTTTTAGTGGGAGAGAGCTTGGGAGATGCTTCTCCATCGTCGATATCTTCTCCCTTTAGGAAAGAGCCCAACATACCACACTAGACATCTACTGAGCATATGTGGCATTGCCAGTTACAATAAGAGGTTGTTTAGTATCAACCTCATGTAGGGAACTATACTCCAGTGACCATATGTGACATTGCATATTTCATGGTTCACACTAGGATACACAATTCTCCCCCTTCTTGATTCTATAAAGGATAAAGATCCAGACCATCATAGGAGAGAATAGTTCAGAGGAGTTGGAGAGTTACTTGAGGAAGATAGAGTGATTCAAGACCCGGAGGCAGCACAGTCGAAGCAGGATGATGAAATGAGATATTTCGGAAACTTGAAATGGGAATGGAATGCTCAATTTCAGCGGATTTTAAATAGGCAAGAGATTTGAGTCTTCTTCTATGATAATTCATTTCTTTTGACCGATACATATGAGAGGAGTAAAGGCGTGATTGCTAACATTTTGAGTTTTTGAGAGACGTTACAATATCTTGGTACCAAGGAGATATGAAGCTTTTCGTGTCTTTTATCGCGTCCCAATGCAGCGACTGACTTCTAGATGCTAGGTATTAGACTTATTCTAGTTCAGAAGAGCGCCGACTTATGCAGATTATAATCTTTATTTCTTATTCTCGAAGGTTCATTAAATTTACTTATTCCAACAATTTTAATATTCTTAGATCAGTATTCATTCCACAAATGGTTTTTGGTGATGAGGGGTTTTTACTTGTGATAAGGGTGAACAACCGAAGGATCCAGTATATCTTGGGTCCTGAGTGTTTCAGATTATAATTAATGTGAGAATGAAAAGGAGTTCTCACGGGACTACTGGGGTGAGATGTAGCAGATAAATTATACATGCAATCTCTCATGAAATGCCCTACCTTATGGCAACAATAACACTTATAATTATTATATTTGGTTTTTCTTTTCAGATAAATATTATGAGAATGAGGTTTAGAAGTTCTGAAATTTATTTCATCATATCCGCAAGAGAGGGAGGAAGTAGTCCAAAATTTATGATTAGTTTGAATTGTATTTGACATACAAAAATTGTGCCGAGTAATAATATTCAATGAAGCAAGGTAGTTGCATCGAATGACATTCGACGGGACATAAGAGCACTCACTATTTGGCACAAATTTGGAGTTGTTTCGAGTAGTATTCGACGCATACTCTGAGCACTTAAGATTTTTACTAATCTTTTTCTTTTCTTCATTAAATTTTCTTAGAGCTTTTCCAAGAATTCCTTCCAGAGAGAAAGAGATTGGAATGTTTTCCTTATTATGATTTACTGCTAGACTTCGATGATAAATAAACATCTTTAGAAATCATTGGGGATTTTCCCCTGAAAAATGCCACTGGGCTCTTCCAAGAAGGAAGGTTTGAAGGGCCCTTTGGATGGCAAGATCAGCACTTAACCCTAGATACATAAACCTTATTTTAAGATTTTTAGAAATGTTTTTTAGTTTGTTGCTTCCACCATTTATGGAATTTTAAATTCCTTTGCTTCGTGCAGTTGTTTATTTAATCGAACAACTTAAGTTTTTAGGGAGATAATTTCCTTATCAAGTTTAGTGTTCTGTATTTTAAGAGCCCAATTTTTCAATTTCAGTGGCATCACTCATCATTACTTGTTTTACTGATGCCAGCTCTTCCTTGGGATACTTGATTTCCTCTACTTCCTCGAGATGAGCAAGGTGAAGGATTTCAAAGTATTTTTTGAGTTCAGAAGTATTGCAGTTAGTAGTGTTAAGGGATTGTACCTCATTTACCTAAGTGACTTCTTCAAGGTCTAAGTCATCGAGAGCCATACAATTGACTTCACTATCGTCAACCTCTTCCTCATTATTAGAGCTAGAGGAGCTTTCTTTACTTTGTCTTCAGATTTTAGTGATGAAATATTTGTCCTTCTTGACTTTATTCCTTGTGTCCATAGTGCACTCAGTGGATCCTTTTAATAATCTGATGAGGGAACCCAAAATTTCTTTTGTCGGTGTGTAATCAGCTACTTTCAGAATAATATCATGAGAAATTATTGGCATAGGAATATTCACGGCTTCAATATCATATACATTGGCCATCTTGTTGTTTTCAGACCAATCAGCTCTAGAAATAAGCAATTTTTCTCCATGGTCATTTGTCCTTATAAGATTTCCAGGGCCAGCCAAAACAACTGAAAGTGCACAATTAACCTCACTAGAATTCTCTAGAGGGGGGTGAATAGAGATTTAAAAATTATTTTGTGCAAAGTTAATATATATGTGTATGATCACAGATTAGAGCTTCCCACACACCAACAAGAATTAAGCAAGAAAATAAAGTAAATGCAAGAAAATAAATCACAGCACAACACAAGAAAATATAGTGGTTCCCCAAACTTTGGGTAGTCCACTCTTCTACCCCCTTGGTAGGAATTCACTATCTTGCACTGAGTCTTTTGATAAGGAGACTCTTAGAACCACCCTGAGTCTTTTGACAAGGAGACTCTTAGAACCAACTGAGTCTTTTGACAAGGAGACTCTTAGAACCAGTATACTGAATTTTTTGGAGAGAGATTCTAAAAACTCTTTTACAATGTTTAAGTGAGAAAGAAAGAAAGGAGAAGAAATAAAAAACAAGAAAGAATCTTCTTCCTAGCAAGAAGATGGGAAGCACAAGAAGTGAATTGAATCTTTCTTCTATAGAGAGAAGAAGATTTGCAGTCTTTCTCTCTTTGTGAGAGCTATCAGATTTTGCAGCAGTATGACTTCAGAAGCAGAAGAAGAAGAAGTGCTTGAATGTTGTTGCAGAGCTTTTTCTCAATTTCTCTCTTTTCTCTTGGGAGCTTTTCCTCTATTTCAAATGTGTGTGGTAGATCACTCTCCTTTATTTTCTGCCGACCTCCTCTTTATTTATAGCTCTGTTAATTCAACATAATACTATAGGAGGATAATCAATTAGCAGTTAGAGAGAATAGAAAGAAAAAATGTTTCCATAATGTTTATTTCTGTAGAAGGAAAGAATGAATTCTGATTTCAAATAAAATCCAAAATAGAGTTAATCAGATTAGCCAAGAATCAAATAGAAGGAAAGAATGATTCAGAACGGCTATAAAATATTAACATTATTCCATACAAATCAGATTTACTGAAAGAAGGAAAGAGATCTGGCGCATATTTAAGTCTGTCAAATAAATCGACGTGCGTCGATTGCCATTCGATGAAAGCGTCGAGTACATCCTGTCTGGACGTTGAGAGGTGAATAAGGAAGGTGCGTCGACTAAGGTGCGTCGACTTCACTAGTTGCGTCGACTAGAAATCAGAGTAACGTCGACAACACATACGTCGAAATCTTCCTAGAGTTACTTCGACTTAATCTGAAAGAGACGTCGACTACATTTCGACATTGCGTCGAACACTATTCGACGCATATTTACTTAGCCATGTTTTTCATTCTTGGAATTCATATTTGACTCATTTTCAGGGGTTAAGAGAAATCATTTTCCCAACAATCTCCCCCTATTTGTCTTAACCCTTCTTAGAGAGAAATTAGCATATAATTAACATAGCAAAGCATTTGTAAAGATAATGAAGATTTCACACAATCAGAAGAGAATATATAAACAATCTTCATGTTCAGACCAATCACAAAGTAAAGTATGTGAAACATTGTTTTCAAGTATTATTCAGGAGGAGTAGGAGGAGTTTTTCTTTTTCTCTTGAATACTATTGTGGATTGCTCTTTCCCAGTAGCAGGTGATTCCCTCAGCTCCCCCTGGGTCTCAGCTCCCCCTGCCCCTGTCTCCTGAGCCCCTTCTTCAGCCATCACAGCATCAGCTTCATTTCCTTTTTCAGTTTCAGCAGCTGGTTCATTTTCTTCTTGATTTATAGCAGTATTCAATTCTTTCTCACCTTCTTCCTTTTCAGCCTCATTTTCTGCTCTGCTTCCCTCCCCTTGCAGTAGTACCACTTGGTCTGCAGCCTCTCTTGCTATGCTGAGTACCTCAATTGTTTGTTCATCAATATGGAGCTCAGGTACTAACTCATTCCCAATTGTCTTGAGCAGTGCAAGACTGTCAGATTTTGAAGAAGAAGGGGATTTGTGAGAAGGAGATTTAGGATTGGAGGGCTGATTTTCATCTAGATTCTCCCCCTTCTTGACCTTCTTGGCCAAGGAGGATAAGAAAGACTTAGTCACTCTAGAGGAAGAGAGAGATGACTTCAGATCTTGCACAGAGGCACTGACCCCATCTATTTGGGTGTGCATGTGAAGGATGGAGGAATGAATCTGGGAGCAATGCTCATCTAGCATTACTTGGAATCTTTGAGCTGTGGATTGTATGCACTGGGTGATGAGAGCCTCAGTGGATTCAGATGGTTCATGGTGTGAGAGATGATGAGGTGATGGTGGAGGAGGAGGAGAGGGTAGTCTATTATCTGGATGAGGTGTATCTGAATGAGGAGGTGGAGGGATAGAAGAAGGCTGAGTAGGTGATTGAGGAGGTATTGGTGAGGATGATGGTGGGCAGAAGATGTGACTGTTTGAGAAGGAGGAGGATGAGCAGGAGAGATAGGAGGAGATGGAGTATTTTCAGGGATGGAACCAGGCTTGGGAATTTGCCTGGTCCATTTGGAGAAGAGGGCAATGGACATCCTCTTTCCAGGAGGGATAGGAATTCCTTTTGACCTGCAGAGATCAGGGAAGGAATAGAAGAGAACCTGACTCATGATTCTCATATAAGCATTTTCCTTGTGGGAATATTTGGAGGCTATCATTTTGAGAAGACAGCTGGCCCAATCCACCTTCTTCTTCAGCACAAGGGCCCCCATGATGTTCAGCTGCTATTTGGGCACTGCATCATGGGCTGAAATCTTGCATAGCAGTATCTTCCCTACTATATCTGCCAGCAATCTGTACTCATCTGAAAAGTCTATCTTTTTCAGATGGATTGGTCTGTCTTTTGAGAATTTCATGGTGGAGAGCACATGCTTGATTTCATCAGGTGTGAGGTCAATGGATTCATCACCTAATAGGGGGATAATTAAGACTTATTTAGTCATTCTTCTCAAACTTATTTTCTTCCCCTTTTTCATTTAAATAAGGATGATATTAGGATATACCTGATGGAAGATCAAAGGTGGCCCTAACATGTTCTGCTGAGATTGAGACAGGTGTCTCATATAGTGTTCCCTGGATTTCTCCTTGTTCAGATATCTGAACATGAGTCAGCAGCTCTGTGAGCTCTGTTTCTAGTAGCTTGCACCTTGTGGAGATGAGTTTGTCTAATCCAGCTTCTGTGAAGAGAGCAATGATGCTCTTGTAGTTTTCTGCGGCAGCCTGGAAGGACTCAAGGTCAATGTCGAACCCAGAATTTATCTTTGGAGCCATTGTAGATCAGTGGGAAAGAGAGAGAAAGAGATGGCTGACGGAGGAGCAAGGAGAATAAAAGATGCGGAGGTCGTGAAGGTTTCTAACTGAAGAGTCTATTTAAGTCAGGTGAAGCGTCGAAACAGGACTCAATTCGAGGCTTATTAGGTACTTCAGTGGATGTGACCGAAAATGATTCAGCCTTGCCGCTCATTTTTATGAAGTCGACGTTACGTCGAGTGGGATTCGTCGTGAGCGTCGATATAGTCTGCTTTGGGATGAAGAGATTTCTAGTCGACGTACGCGTCGATAATAGTCGACGTATGCGTCGATTATGCCTATTGATCTGAGTCGTCGACGGTGCGTCGATTATAAGTCGACGTGACTTTTAATTTTTCAGAACAGCTCTATGTGCTTATTTCTTTTTGTCTCTTCCTATTCCTAGAGGTTTCTAAGTCAATTTTGGACTGATTTTCTTTTACATATAATTTGATTGATTATGCCAACATTGTTTGGCAAGGTGGCCGGGTTTGTTACATATATGGCATTTGATTGTCTTAGAGTTGTAAGGATTTGATTTTAGAGAAGGATAGAAGTGTTGATTGGGATAGGAATATTGTTTAGAGTAGAAATTTTGATCAGGATGAATGGGTCCTGAATAGGGGTTTAGATGAGAGATTTTTGAAGGGAAGACATTTACGTTGCTCTGAATATGTGTGCGTCGATATCGATTCGACGCATGTTGATAGTCGCGTTGATTTCTATTCGGCGCTTTCTCCAGGTGGCGTCGATCTGATTTCGACGCGTAAAAAGAGTTGCATCGATTGGAAGTCAACGTACTTTTGTTTAAGCGTCGAGAAGAGATCGATGCATCTGAGAGGTTGCGTTGAGTAGATGTCGACGCACTATTATGCATGCGTCGATATGAAGTCGACGCAACTGAATCTTCATAGATTTTTACTATTCCTTTTTCTGTTTTTACTTCTTTATGAGTTGTTTCTCTTGGTTTAGTTATCTCTTCAGATGAAGTTTGTGAGTCATCAGCTGAATAATATGATGTATCATCAATTTCCTTGGAGAGGTGTTCTTTCTTATGTTGTGATTCTTTTTCTTGGTTGTCTAATTTGACAGGTTTAGTGAATTTTACAGGGCTCATCCAAGCAGGTTTGTTGGATGGAAATAGGCTGATTGAGGGATCAGCCACTAGCCCAAGATTCTTGTGTCTTATTGTTTGTTTTTCCGTGATCTCTTCAAGAGTTTGGCTTCTCATTTTTATTGATTCTTCAAAGGCTTTTGCCTGGGTTACTTTATCCTTAAGGAACTGATTTTCTATTCTAGCCCTTTCTATTTCCTTTTCTATTCTGCTAGCTATTGATTCATAATCTTTAAAGGATTTAATTTTTGTGTTTCTCTGGTTTTTAGCTACATTGATTTGTTCTTTTAGATCTTTAATTTCTTTTGTTGCTTTTAGTTGATCTAGATACATTCTCATAAAATCATTTCTAAAGTTATCACTTTGAAAATCTATTTCATCAAACATGCTTACCTCATCCTCATCCTCAGATTCCTCTATGAGAATGAGGTTCTTTTCTTTTTCATCATCAGAAGATATGCTTTCTTCTGATCCTGTTTCACTCCATGATTTATCATCATTCTTTGAGTCTTCAAAGGCCATTAAGCATAGGTCTTCTTGCCTAGATTCTTCATTGTCACTCTTAGAGGATGAACTATCCTCAAAGTTTGTTTCACTCCAGACTTCTGCAATGAAGTCTCTTTCTTTCTTCTTCCCCTTTTTCTTCAGATCTTTCTTTTTCAGATCCTTTTCTATTTCAGCATTCTCTGGACATTCTGGGGAAATATGTCCAGGTTTCCTGCAAGAATAGCAAATAATTTCTTTAGTGGGGGTTTTGTCATACCTTGGTTTTGACTCCCTCCTTTTTGATCCATCTGTCTTGAACCATTTCTTAAATCTTCTGGCCAAGAAACTGAATAGTTCTTCTTCAGTGACAGCGGCTCCTCCTTCTGTTGCCTTTAGAGCAATGTTCCTGCCTTTTGAGGAAATTGGAGTGTTTTCTCTTCTTTCCTTCTCTTCTCTAGTTTTCAGCAATTGCTCATAGGATCTGAGTTTTCCTAAGAGAGCATTTGTTGAAATCTCTTTTTGTCCTCTTGTGTCTCTTATTGCCCATATTCTTGAGTCCCATGAACTAGGGAGACTCATTAGCAATTTGTCATTAATCTCAGTGAGAGAGATTTCTCTGCTCAAGTCTCTTAGTTGATTGATGATCAGACTGAATCTGTCATACATATCAGAGATGCTTTCTTCAGCCTTCTTTTAGAAGTTCTCATATTGAGAAATCAATATAGCCTTTTTATCTTTCTTTTCATCAGCACTTCCTTCCACCATCTTTGTGAGAGCATCCCAAATTTCTTTGGATGATTCACAGTCAACAACCTTTTGAAAAATGTCATCTGAGAGAGTTGAGACAAGTATGTTCATGTCCTTTAGATCATATGTTCTTGCCTTCTTTTCATCTTCTGTCCACTCAGATCTTGGAACAAGTGTTTGTGTGACATTGCCATTTGCATCCTTTCTATAAGGCTTTGGGGGACCTGTCATAGTAATATTAAATAAGTCAGCATCAATGGAATTCATATAAATTCTAATTCTTGTTTTCCAAACTGCAAACTTTTCAAGATTGCATATTGGAGGTCTGGTGGAAGCATAATCTTTGATTTGTGCCATATGATAAAATAGTTTTGAAAAATATATATATATATGAGAGGTAGGATCTTCTTGATCAAGGAGTTATCCTTTTTAGATCAACCTGGCTCTGATACCAATTGAAAGTGCACAATTAACCTCACTAGAATTCTCTAGAGGGGGGTGAATAGAGATTTAAAAATTATTTTGTGCAAAGTTAATATATATATATGTATGATCACATATTAGAGCTTCCCACACACCAACAAGAATTAAGCAAGAAAATAAAGTAAATGCAAGAAAATAAATCACAGCACAACACAAGAAAATATAGTGGTTCCCCAAACTTTGGGTAGTCCACTCTTCTACCCCCTTGGTAGGAATTCACTATCTTGCACTGAGTCTTTTGATAAGGAGACTCTTAGAACCACCCTGAGTCTTTTGACAAGGAGACTCTTAGAACCAACTGAGTCTTTTGACAAGGAGACTCTTAGAACCAGTACACTGAATTTTTTGGAGAGAGATTCTAAAAACTCTTTTACAATGTTTAAGTGAGAAAGAAAGAAAGGAGAAGAAATAAAAAACAAGAAAGAATCTTCTTCCTAGCAAGAAGATTGGAAGCACAAGAAGTGAATTGAATCTTTCTTCTATAGAGAGAAGAAGATTTGCAGCCTTTCTCTCTTTGTGAAAGCTATCAGATTTTGCAGCAGCATGACTTCAGAAGCAGAAGAAGAAGTGCTTGAATGTTGCTGCAGAGCTTTTTCTCAATTTCTCTCTCTCTTGGGAGCTTTTCCTCTATTTCAAATGTGTGTGGTAGATCACTCTCCTTTATTTTCTGCCGACCTCCTCTTTATTTATAGCTCTGTTAATTCAGCATAATACTATAGGAGGATAATCAATTAGCAGTTAGAGAGAATAGAAAGAAAAAATATTTCCATAATGTTTATTTCTGTAGAAGGAAAGAATGAATTCTGATTTCAAATAATATCCAAAATAGAGTTAATCAGATTAGCCAAGAGTCAAATAGAAGGAAAGAATGATTCAGAACGGCTATAAAATATTAACATTATTCCATACAAATCAGATTTACTGAAAGAAGGAAAGAGATCTGGCGCATATTTAAGTCTGTCAAATAAATCGACGTGCGTCGATTGCCATTCGACGCAAGCGTTGAGTACATCCTGTCTGGACGTCGAGAGGTGAATAAGAAAGGTGCGTCGACTAAGGTGCATCGATTTCACTAGTTGCGTCAACTAGAAATCAGAGTAACGTCGACAACACATACGTCGAAATCTTCCTAGAGTTACTTCGACTTAATCTGAAAGAGACGTCGACTACATTTCGACGTTGCGTCGAACACTATTCGACGCATATTTACTTAGCCTTGTTTTTCATTCTTGGAATTCATATTTGACTCATTTTCAGGGGTTAAGAGAAGTCATTTTCCCAACAACAACATCAAAAATTTCTTTATATATATATATATATACCCGACACGGGGCTCCGCCCCTACGACCAAGTGTGACAGTACCCGGTCGGCGACGGAGGGCTTCGCACGCCCCCGGCGTGATGCTGTTGGGCGACCTTCGGCCGTCCAGGCGAGCTTCGCCCGCTTCAGCACGGGCTTCGCCCGTGCTCGATGCGTCTGCGGCCTGCGCCCACAACATATACAAATGAGTACTCGAAATGACCGTAAAAAATATACATCAATATTACAATATTTATTTTGTAAAAACAAATACGTATATACTTAAAAAGATTATTTTTTCCCTCTCTTTCCCTCTCCACCGCACTCTCTCCTGCTCTCTCCTCTCTTTCTCTCTCTCCCACTCTCTCTCTCTATCTCTCTCCCGGGAAGTTTATTTTTTATTTTTTATATTAAATATGTTTTAGATAAAACATGTGAAATATCCAACGGTGGAAAATGAAAGTACGGTAAGAGCATGGAGAATGCTACATTCACTTATATAATAAAGATATATATATATATATATTAATTCTAGGTTTCCATAAAGAAAGATTGTTCAGGTTGCACATAGGAGGTGTTGTTATTGCATAATCTTTGGCTAGAGATGTGTTCATGTTTTTTATATAAGCTTTCCACTGAGGATCTTGTTTATCAAGGTGTTTACCTTTTTTCTTATCAGCCTCCCTCTGATACCAATTGAAATTAATAGTAATCACTTGAGATATACTCTAGAGAGGCTAAATAGAGTAATTAAGACTTTACAGAGATTCATTTTACTATTTTCACAGTTTCACCAAATATCCATATTATATTACAACCACAAAAATCAAGAGTAAATAAAGGTGCCGAAATAAAAAGCACAAAGAGAATGCAAACAACACAGATGATAAAGAAAATATAGTGGTTCCCTAAACATGGGTATGTCCACTCTTCTGTAGTAGTAGACATTCATTATTACTAGTGTTGAGTCTTTTGATCAGGATATGTTAGAACTAGGACTGTCGATAAGGTGTCCAAGAACCACTGAGTTTTTTTGGTAAGGAGACTCTTAGAACCAGGACTGTTGATAAGGTGTCCAAGAACCGTTGAGTCTTTTGGTAAGGAAACTTTTAGAACCACTGAGTCTTTTGGTAAGGAGACTCTCAGAACCAGGAGTTGGTTATATTGACTCTCTAAAGCTGAGTGAGTTGTTGATAAGGAAGCCCAATTAGGAGTTGTTGATAAGGTCTCTCCAAACAAGTTAGAATCTTTTAAAGAGGGATTCAAGATCTTTTTCAGCAGGTTAAGTTGTTTTTTCCACAAGGTGTCCTTCAAAAAAATATGTTTGAATGAACTGATTTTTTTAGTGCTGTGTGGATTCAGACGAAAGTGAACATAAGATTCTTTTTGTTAAGCAAGATTCTGGAAGAGAAGGATGAATCTTGGTCTTCAAAAATGACCCTTAAATCGAGGGGTTCTCATCTTGAATCTTTAGAAGTAGGAGAAGATTCTTCTTCTTCAATTAGATTTTCTGAGAGGAAACCTCCTTCAGTGGTTGAGCACAACAAAGGGAAGGGGTTGATCTTTTCTTCTTGGTAATTAACAGTTATCTTACTGCTTCCTTTTTTCTTTTCTTCTCATTTTTTCTTTGTCTGATCTTCCTTTATATATGCTCTTCATTTTGAATCTAATTCCAAAACTTTAGCATTATTTGCTCTGGATACAACTTCCATAGGCTTAGATATCATTTTCAAAAGTAAAAAACTCAAAGACTATATTCTACCCATGCTTTCTACTGTGATGCATCTGGAGAGATGACTGTTGTAGGATTTCTTAAGAATATTGACGCCTATTGAAGGACCTTTCGATGTATACTCGGAATAGAAGGGAAGAGGCATCAGAGTTTCTTGGAGGAGTCAGCATTACTTTAATGATTTTGATGCTGCTCTGACTGATTCAATGCTATTTGGAGATTTAGACGCTGCTTTGACCAATTTATCGCAGCTTGAATATTTTGACGCTACATTGAGAGGAAGTAATCGTAGCTTTCAGTTCGAAAATACTTAAGAGCTTTTTTTGACGTTGCATGGATTACTCTTGATGTTGCATTGACTACATTTCGGCGCTACTATGAGAATTCTTTGTTTGAACATAACTTTGACCCGAGTTCTTCTTGTTCTTTCATAGGGCACATTCATGTTTCCTAGATACTAAGCCCTTATGAAAAAAATTATTCTTCTATACAACATGGGTAATGTCCTAATTAATCACTCTTAAAACTGTGTATCAAATGAAGAGGTGGGTTTTTCCCAACAAACTCTTTAGTCCTTTCGACTTCCACTTCTTCTTCGCGGCTAGGACAACAACATGTACATTAAAATGTGTGTCAAGAAGAAATCCTACTCCCATTAGGTAATCTAGTTACGCTCTTGTCAGTGTTATGTTTTCACTCTAGATAAAAATTCTTTTTCTGGGGAAAGTGAATAGAGTTGAGCTTAAAATGTTTTCATAAATATCTCTAAGTTGAATAAAAACAATACATTTAAATATAACAAATTTTAAGTTGAAAACATAAAGAAAACCAATCTACCCATTCGAAAATATGTTCAGAATGAAATTTATATTATCTCACAATTGTGCGTACTTTTGGGATCTGATGGGGTAATTAGGCTCCAAATGAACAATACTTTCATCCTTGAGGGGGTATCCAATAACCTTTTCTTTTGATTAGCCTTGCCCTTCACATTCCATATTAAATAGCTTGGCTTAACTGCAATCTCGACTCATGTTTCTTCAATAATGGGCTGATGGTTATAATTTGTTGTGAGTGGATTTGGGTAAGGGGGGGCAAGTGTCAATTTTGGCGTCGATGTGAGGGTGGTAAATTGTGTAGTTGATGAGTCCCATTTATATACACTTTTATGGACTCATCTGGGCTAGTTTTCACACACTTGCACTTCACTTTTAGTTCATTATTACTTATATTTCACTTGAACACATTTCTTCACGAAGTGCACATTTATGCCCGTTGTGGTGTGCAATTGCATACTATTCTGTTGGGGTTAAGCACATGGTGCTCCCCATATCTTTATTTTGTTGTGATTATACTTTTATGTGTGTTCGTGGTCTGTGCCCCAGCTTGTTGGTTTATATTGCAGGTGGGCAGATCTTCATTCTATGAGAATTGTAACCTGGAGAAATGACATGGTCCTGCGTTTCCTTGACGCACTATTTCTGCGACCGTGTGATTCCTGCAGTACTTAAAAATGGTGATCTGCCCTGGCTCGAGCGTTTTGTTCGCGCGGTCAGTTTTGATCGTGCATGAGCAAAATCGCACAATTTTTGCTCTTTTATCTAAGAATTTATGTTATTTTGCAATTTTTCAGATCGCACGATCGTGCATTTATCCTTCACGCATGATCTGGTTGATCGTGCGTTTTCATTTCGCTCAAAATCATGAAAATCTGCCATTCTGAATTTGTCAGTGCATTTTCTTCATGCACGAGCATTTTGCTCGTGCGTGAGTAAAACGCACGAGCAGATTGATGTTTTCTAAAATATTACGTTTTTGCTCCACCCGTGCAATTCATTCGCGCACGGTTGAATCTGAACGCGCGTTAGGTCGTGCGTGAAGGATTTTCTGACATTTTTTCTATTTAAGTCCCGATTTTTAGGTCATTTCTGACCCGAACAGTTCTGCGATTTCTTCCGCTGGAAGGGGCGACTGCTTCGTTTTCTTCCACTATTCCTCCCCCTTCTGCCCGAGGCCACCTCACATCATCCAAGCGCTTCAAGGAGAGGATTCTACACTCGTCTTCATCGCCAAGCTAGGAGTTCTTTGCATCGGACGTGGCCGGATTGTAGTTTACTAGAGAAGACGGGTCCATTGGGAGGATGTGACAGCTCTCCTCTACCCCGGACGATAGTTGGGACCGAGCTAGGACGTGGATTGACAACTTGACAATTCCTACCGAGAATCTACAACAAGCCTCCGGATTCGGTTGTACCTCTTGCATTTTTCTCTACTTGTGTGGATGTATTTGATTTTGTTCTTCATTATATTGATGATGTGCACTATAAACCTTTATTTGTAATGTTTATTTCAAGTTTATGAAATTATCTTGTTTATATGTGTGTTTGAGGTGCGCCACCAAATCCACCATAACCCTCCACTCCATTCCGCTTGCCTACTCGTCCATCCGCCCTTGTGAAGTAGTGTGTTCAAGGCCTACATAGTTTCCAGCCCGCTTTGTGAAGCAGTGCGCTCAAGGCCTGCATAGGAGTAGTTTAGTTCTTGTCTTTTATTTTCCATAATCCAAATCCCCCCTTTTCCGCAATCCATCCGACCTGAAGGACTTCGATCTCAAGTCCTTCCTCGAAAGTCAACTTCACCTTACTGTGTTCCTTTGAGATTCGATACTTGGGAATTACTCGCCCATTTTATATTACTTGAATGATCAGTACACTGTCGTTTCGTGCCGCATCTCAATATAGCCTATAGCGGTGTGCTAGATTTGCGCATCAAGTTTTTGGTGTCGTTGCCGGGGAACACATTTGTGTGAGTTTTCTAGAGAGGGAGAACCTGTGAGAGAAGTTCTTCCATTTGTATATTGCATCTTTTATTTTATTTCAGTTCTTGTTATTCCTTTTACTTGTTTTAAATTTTGGTTGCTTAGTAAATTATTGTTGGGTATAGTATTTTGCACAATAGTGTTTTTCTTTTGAATCGAGTTATATTCACACAATGTGGGCTTCATTTAATATTTGTTGTCGTTTGTGTGGAGATATATCTCATGCTAGTGATAGATGTCCAAAGGGAGATAATGGCCCTAGCACTCAAGTCCCGGTATATGGAGCACCGACTTCGTCTAGTACTACATATGGTGTGCGTATGTCCTATGGTTATTCTTCTAAGCCTTTACCGGCATACTTCTTTGCGACTTCAGCACCTATGGTGCCAATGAAGCCAGCAAGGCAGTGCTTGTTTTGCTGGGCAAGGACATATATTTTGGTGAGAATAGTGAGGAGGACTCCTTCTCCACTTCTTACTTTCTGCTTCCTCTACCTGTGAAGAGCATGTATTATTATTTAGGTAGAGGGGTAACTACTTTATCGCTGTATTGGTACCCGTTACCGACACGGATACTAGAACAGTTACCTGTTCATTTCCTTTTTCATACTCTCATTAGCTAGAACTGTTTTAAATTTGAATAAGTCGTGCTAGGAAGACAATAACCCCAGTAGTTATCTTACTTTTCTTGCAATTTCAGTTTTTCTAGTTTGTTTAGTTAGTTGTACTTTATTTTAGTCTGTATATTTTCTTTTGTTTTTGCGGAGCTCACCCCTGCAGGTCCTTCTTCTGGATGGTGTATGCTGTAGCTAGGTCTAGATTTAAATGTCAATCTTCTGGTATGCTCACTTTTGAGCATTGGGTACTCTCCTCCCCTACTCTTTTCTGATTTTCATAGCTATATATTGTGTTTATCTAGTTTAAGTCTGGGGGAGAGTAGTTCTGTGTGCCCACTGACGTGCACTATTGCATAGCATGCTAGAAGTACTTTTATTTTAGTTTATTGAAAATTGTTGTTCATTCTCTTTGCGCACCACATCACCCACTTTAGCGCGCACTCACTTGTTTGTATGCTCCTGTATATTCAATTCTTGGTTGTGATGTAGAAATTGTTGTATTAGCCTAAAAAATTGCAAGATGGAGTGCCATGTTGACTCTTGTAGTGCTTTAGTTGAGTACTTGTGTCTTGCCTAGGAATTTGAGTAGAATTAGTTTTTATTTATGCTTCTAATTTATAATTAGTAGATTTGCGTAGATTTTAATTTATTTTACTCAAAATGGTGAATGTGGTTGAATTTAGTGGTAGCGTGGTATTGTGTGTAGGCGAGCACGAGGTTCTTGTTGCTCGAGTCGGGAGGAAGGATTACCTTTGTCGGGGGCTAAGAACTTGCCCCAGTGACTCTCGAAGCATGGGTGCGAATGATTTGCAAGATGAGCGTGACGTAGGCCATCTATTTGGCAAGCTTGAGCTTTGTTCTACCATTCCTATATGCTAACCGTTGCTAGCCTATTTTTGTGCCTACCCGACCTTTTGGTTCAGCTCCACCATACTTCACCAAGGCCTAAAAGCTAATCCCATTATCGCAACCAAAAATTAAGCCAAAAGCATTAATGAATTGTGATTTTCCAATGCGGTGCGATCTTGTGAAACTTTTGTGTTGATGTGGATATCTACAAAAATTCTATATGCTGAGATTCTTGCTAATAGATTTGGGGATATAAAAAAAAGGGGAAGAAAAAGAAAAAGAAAAAGAATAAGCAAAGAGAAAGAAAAAAAATATCCCTAGCATTTTAATTGAAACATCTATCTTTATCGATTGGAGTAGGCCGTGTGCACACCCGATTTCAAAGTCAAGTCTGGGCATGTGTTACACATGTTTTATTGGGGTTGCTATGATTTAGCACTTTTGTGTGCTCATTTGGGTTGTGATTATCCTTCACATTTATCTTTGCATTCCAAACCGTTACCTAAGCCCCGTTTTAATCAAAAAAGTCCTATTGATTCATCTTGTTTGTTCACTAGCGCTGTGGAGAGAGTGTGATAGGGCGAGCTTATGGCTCTCGACGTTGATGGATTTCAACGGAGTTAATTCTGAGTTCCTGTCTTGGGTAACACTCCCCTTTGTGATTTGCTTACTTTCGTACTACGCGTGACCACAAGATTCACAAATATTCCTTTTTTGAGTAAGAATAAATTCATTTTTACGCATTTACACTTCTATAAATTATCTAGCATATTTAGAAACTGAGAGGACCCAGCGCAACCAACTGCACCAAAATCCCGAACTGTTGGTGAAGGCACAACTTGATCTTTATATCAACAGAAAGGCGCTACGGGTCAAGTGAAGGAACGCTAGACCCCAACAATCCCCCCCCCCCCCCCCCCCAGCGTCCAGCACGACCCGCAAGCTCAGAGGTGCTCCACATGGCTCAGAGGTGGCGCACCACATGGTTCAGAGGTGGCTTGACACAGCTCCGGCCGCCTGACCCGCCAGGACCCACACAGGTAGAGAGAATTTCAGGAATTATCAGCGCCCCCCCCCCCCCCCCCCCCCCCCCCGGTCTCGAACCCGCAACCTGCTTTGACCAATTGAGAGGACCCAGCGCAACCAACTGCACCAAAAGCCCGGACTGTTGGTGAAGGCACAACTTGATCTTTATATCAACGGAAAGGCGCTACGGGTCAAGTGAAGGAATGCTGGACCCAACAGAAACTTCTTCTAATGAGCTTCTACACACACAAGTATGCAACTTCGTATACTACTCCATGTTTGTAATGTTTTGGCTAGCTATGTTTTTCCTATTTCACAGGATTTGTTTGCTCGGGACGCGCAAACAGGTAGGTCTGGGGGTGTGATGAATCCCATTTATATACACTTTTATGGACTCATCTGGGCTAGTTTTCACAAACTTGCACTTCACTTTTAGTTCAATATTGATTATATTTCACTTGAACACATTTCTTCACGAAGTGCACATTTATGCATGTTGTGGTGTGCAATTGCATACTCTTCTGCTAGGGTTAAGCACATGGTGCTCCCCATGTCTTTATTTTGTTGTTATTATACTTTTATGTGTGCTGGTGGTCTGTGCCCCAGCTTGTTGGTTTATATTGCAGGTGGGCAGATCTTCATTATATGAGAATTGTAACCTGGAGAAATCGCATGGTCGTGTGTTTCCTTGACGCACGATTTCTGCGACTGTGCGATTCCTGCAGTACTTAAAAATGGTGATCTACCCTGGCTCGTGTGTTTTGTTCGCGCGGTCAGTTTTGATCGTGCGTGAGCAAAATCGCACGAGTTTCCCTCTTTTATCTAAGAATTTATGTTATTTTGCAATTTTCCAGATCGCACGATCGTGCGTTTATCCTTCACGCACGATCTGGTTGATCGTGTGTTTTCATTTCGCTCAAAATCATGAAAATCAGCCGTTCTGAATTTGCCAGTGTGTTTTCTTCATGCACGAGCATTTTGCCCGTGCCTGAGTAAAACGCACAAGCAGATTGTTGTTTTCTAAAATATTATGTTTCTGCTCTGCCCGTGAGATTCCTTCGCGCACGGTTGACTCTGAACGTGCGTTAGGTCGTGCGTGAAGGATTTTCTGACATTTTTTCTATTTAAGTCCCGATTTGTAGGTCATTTCAGACCCGAACAGTTCCGCGATTTCTTCCGTCGGAAGGGGCGACTGCTCTGTTTTCTTCCACAATTCCTCCCTCTTTTGCCAGAGGCCACCTCACATCATCCAAGCGCTTCAAGGAGAGGATTCTACACTCATCTTCATTGCCAAGCTAGGAGTTCTTTGCATCGGGCGTGGCCGGATTGTAGTTTACCGGAGAAGACGGGTCCATTGGGAAGAACTGACAGCTCTCCTCTACCCCGGACGATAGTTGGGACCGAGCTAGGATGTGGATTGATAACCTGACGATTCCTACTGATAATCTACAACATGCCTCCGGATTCGGTTGTATCTCTTGCATTTTTCTCTACTTGTGTGGATGTATTTGTTTGTGTTCTTCATTATATTGATGATGTGCACTATAAACCTTTATTTGTAATGTTTATTTCATGTTTATGAAATTATCTTGTTTATATGTGTGTTTGAGGTGCGCCACCAAATCCACCATAACCCTCCACTCCATTCTGCTTGCCTACTCGTCCATCCGCCCTTGCGAAGTAGTGCGTTCAAGGCCTACGTAGTTTCCATCCCGCCTAGTGAAGCAGTGCGTTCAAGGCCTGCATAAGAGTAGTTTAGTTCTTGTCTTTTATTTTCCATAATCCAAATCCCCCCTTTTCCGCAATCCATCCGACCTAAAGGACTTCGATCTCAAGTCCTTCCTCGAAAGTCAACTCCACCTTACTGTGTTCCTTGGAGATTCGATACTTGAAAATTACTCACCCATTTTATATTACTTGAACGATCGGTACACTGTCGTTTCATGCCGTAGTCTCGCTACCGCCTATAGCGGTATGCTAGATTTGCGCATCTGTGGTCTAAATGAATTTTGCATGGGTGTTGACATTGAGGGTCATGGTGTACGCGGGTTGGAATGTGATGCACTTGCGCATTGGGATTGCAAAGTTTCAAACCATGAATCACAAAATATTTGTAGGGATGCAATCTCCCTACTAACTTCAACTCTAATGAATGTACGCAGAAGGGCCTCCATTCCTCTCTATCCCTCAACATATTCAAGTACTCCCTCCTTTCCCTTCACTCCAATCTCATATTTCTTCTCTTTCCTCACCTTCTCCATCTTCTTTCTCACCTTTCTCAAAATTTTCTTCACTTTTATCCCCATCTCCCTTTTCTCTTTCTACACCTCTCGTACCTAAATTTATCAATTTGCTCCATTAGCCAAATGTCTTCTCTTTTCCTTTTTCCCGTATTCTTCCTCTTCTGTACTGATTCAAAGTCAGACTCTTACTCCTCTGCTCCAAGTAGTGACTTCTCCTCTCTCATAATATTTTCAAATTTGGTATTAACCTACAAAACAAAGCAAAACATATATGAGATTTGGATAACCATAACACTTTTGGATAATGAATTTAAGGTTTATTGAAGCTACATAATTATTCTTCATTAAACGGCTCTGTAGTTCGAAGCAGTACTTCGCACAGTAACACATTGAAGGATACCGATGACATATTCACGGTCGTGCTAAGTCCTCAACCACCGTTTGCACCTCCGTGTACCCATACAACAACATCTTCAAATAAACATGATAGTGAGAGCAATATAATGTAATATAAACAGAAATACATAGGTGGACTTCGTACCAACAAGATCGCGATGCATCCTTCTAAGTAAACCAGAGTGGTTTTTGCATCTCGAATGGCACTTAGATAGCTTAAATCCTCGGACTGCAAATCAAAGAACTCGTGGATGGCACCTGGCCAGTTGTACTGTACAAAACCCTCAAGACTTTTCACTGTCAATACAAGTTGGGATTCTCAAACCCTTCAATGGAAAAAGAAACACATCCAACAAATATTTCATTAACATATTCACTCTCCGCGGCTACAATGTTGGGGACCACTCCTCGACCACTAACATTTGTATTTAGTTATGTTCTTATGCATTCTGTCCACAAAGGGCCGTCTTACAAATTTAAAATGTAGGTCTCTATTAGGGTGCCCCAAAATCAACGCAGCCTCATTCACATTCATTTCCAAATAGTACTTGTCTACTAAAAATATTTTATTTTCCCTATTATAACTCTTCAAAAGAAAATACCACAATGGTATATATTATGTGGGATGTTTGGCATGCCAAATAATGACAGCACTCTAGCATCCTTAAGGACGATCATGGACTCCTCAATTACTACATCCAACAATGGTCGAGCATACGCTTTGAAGCTAACTGACAGTTTCCAGAGATGAAAAAAAAAAGTAAACTATTAGGACTATTATAACTGTACAAAAATGATCTTATGCAACTGTAAGAAAGATGATATAACTGCAAAACATAAGTCATATTACTGTATAAATAAAGATTCATCCGTGAAAACTAAACCATATAAAACTGAAGACATGTTGAAGCAACAGTCAAAACCAAAACTATAAAATAATCATCCTAACCTGTAAAACAATTGAAGCACCGTAAAAACTATATAAAAACTGTCATATGATGAATGCAGCGGAAAGAAACTAAAATAAAAAATAAATTTTTAAGGATTATTATAACTATAAAAACTAAACCACTCTAAACAATAAAATTACAGTGGTATAAATAGACACGATACAATGCTGGCATCTGATACAGACATGCATAAACATCAAAATATGATATCTTGACAACTACAATAAGAAGCAAATAAGTCAAAATAATTTTAAATAGTCCTTTGGGATATAAACAAGTTTGTTGCGTGTCGCTTAGGGCTCTTGGTAGACCGGTCGAATTGAACCACCTTAGCTCGAGAGCAAACTAAGCGCGCAAACAGTCACAGAGAAATTCGTTGAGTACACTGGGACTTTTTAGAGTGGAAAACCCGGAAAGGGTAAAAAACCACGTGGCCGGAGCTGTGCCGACCAAACTTCCACTATCTTCTGGGGGTTACAATTAGAGATTCAGAAGTCGAGCGCGACAGGCCGCTGTTCGTTACAATATCAGAGAGAGAGAGAGAGAACGTTCCGAGGGCGACAGGCCACCTCTCGGAAAAAACTAAGTCTTTTCCTTCTGAGAACGGTAAAGAACGAAAGTGAGAATGTCTTGTCCGCTTTCGTGGAGATGAAAGTGAGAAAGCCTTATCCGCTTTCGTGGAGACGAAAGTGAGAAAGCCTTGTCCGCTTTCGTGGAGACGAAAGTGAGAAAGCCTTGTCCGCTTTCGTGGAGACGAAAGTGAGAAAGCCTTGTCCGCTTTCGTGGAGATGAAAGTGAGAAAGCCTTGTCCGCTTTCGTGGAGATGAAAGTGAGAAAGCCTTGTCCGCTTTCATGAAGACGGAAAACTTCAAGTCTGCGAAGGAGATCTTCAAGCGCCGAAGGAGAAATTCGTGGAAATCTTCAAGGAGCTCTCTCTGGGCATTTAGGCCGGATCCCCTCAAATGAAGCCTAGGGGTCCTTTTATAGCTTTGGCCGGGGTAGCCCGGTAATTTTGCTGTTGTAACCACCATAACCACCTGGGAGGACGAATCATATTTTCCGGTTCAGAGCCCACGGATCACCATTTTTCGTAAATGACCATGCTGCCCTTCGAGGAAAGGCGACAAGCTGTTCCTGAAAAGTGAGAAACTGAAAAGACAAAAAGTGAGCGAGCCGAGTCGGAAAAGTGAGCGAGTCAGAAATGTGAGCGTTCTAGAAAGACAAAAAGTGAGCGAGCCAAGTCGGAAAAGTGAGAATGCTCCGAGCGGAGCCCGGAGCCCGAAAAGCGGGCGGCGAGCCGGAAGAGGGGGGACTCACCCCCACCTAGCCACGGAGGAGAGCGATCCGACCGACCCTAAAGGCTGGCGCGGCACGGCCGCGCCCGAGGGAGGGGGGCGACTCCTCTCGGTCGCACCCCAAAAAGGGGGGTGCGGCTTGGCCGCACCCCAAAGGGGGTGCGGCTTGGCTGCACCCCAAAAGGGGGGTGCGGCTTGGCCGAACCCCAAAGGGGGGTGCGGCTTGGCCGCACCCCTCATGGGGTGCGGCTTGGCCGCACCCCTCATGGGGCTCGGCACTACCGAGCGCGCTACCGCGCGGTAGCGCCGGGCGGTAGCGTCGCGCTTGCCGTGGGCGCTACCGTGCGTGGTTCTGCTTTGCGCGGTGGTGTAGTGCTCGGATGCGGCGATCGTGCGCGGTCTTGCACTGGCGGTTGGTGGCGGAGACGGCGGTTCCGACTTTGGTCAATCACTCTCTTCCACTAAAGTAGTGGGGGAGTGGTTTTTGGGAGTAACCGTCATCCGGTTTCTCTCATAAATGAGAGCCCGTGATGAATCCTCATCATAAGCCCCCCAAACCTTCGGAGTCCGATCACCGTGCGAAGGAGTACGAAGGTTTCATCCCATGCATTGACTTCGGTCATCGTTATTGTCGGCTTGCGGCGCAATGAACCATGGTGGAGGTAAGCTCATTATTTTCATTTCATTTGCAAAGGAAGGAGGAGATGGCGGAGCGCGCCCGTGAGGGTGGTTTCGACCGAGGGAGCGAGCCCGCGCATAGGTGTTTCCGGCCGCGGGATCGAGCCGCCGGCGTCCGGCGGGCGCTCGCAACCCGCGCGCGGGTGTTGACGACCACGGGGGCGGTTCACCGGCGCCCTTCGCGGCCCGCGCGCGCGGCGCTGCCGGCCTGGGATTGGGGCGCCGACGGCCTCCGCGGCCCGCGCGCGCGGCGCTGCTCGCCGCGAGATTGGGACGCCGGTGCCCTCTGCGGCCCATATGCGCCGCCGGTCAGTGGGGGGGCACGCACGTGCCCCCACGCACGTGGCGGTTGGCCACGCGCGCACCCCCACGCTCGCGTGCGGTGGTTGGTCGCGTGCGCGCGCGGCGGTTGGCCGTGTGTGCGCGCGGCGGTTTGCCGCGCGTGCGCGCGGCGGTTGGCTGTGCGCGTCCCTCCGCGCGTGCGTGCGCGGTGTTTTTCCGCATGTCTCTGCGCGGCTATTTTCGAGGAGGAGCATAACAGACGTTGCAGATGGAGGGCTATAAATAGAAGGCATGACCTATGGGTTACAAAGTTGATTATTCCTATCTTTCGAAAGCCATTATCGTCTCCATCAGTTTGAGAGAAAGTGTGAGAAAGAATCTGAATAAGTCGTCTTCCCTTTCAGAACCAATCTAACTTGAAGGTTTCATTCAGCAATCTGCTGCTGATACATCTTTCTGAAAGAAGAAGACCAAGAAGGAAGAATCTGTCTTCCTAGGAAGAAGAACAGTCATCACAGCCTGTCGAATCAAGAAGATCATTTGCTGCTGCTGTTCTATTGAAGATTTCTGTCTGATCATTCAGGAAGATCAAGAAGACTCAACTATCTGAAGAATCTGAGTCTAAGTATTATTATTTTTTTATCAATCCATGTAGGATCTGAGTTGTCAGATCTGAGTGTAGGATCTGTCAAGGATCTGAGTTGTAAGATCAGGTGTGATCTGAATTGTAGGATTCAGGGGTGAATCTGAGCTGTAGGCCTAGTTATAAAGGCTGAGGTAGGATCTGTGAGATCTGAGTTTGTAAGATCTACTGAGATCTGAGAGAGTAAGATCTGTAAAATCTGAGTCTGTAAGATCTGTTGTGATCTGAGTTGTAAGACCTGTTTGTGGCCTGAGATCTGGAGGAGATATAAACCCTATCTAGCACACTGCTTGAAGGGGAGAAGGGGGAAAGTGGACTACCCAAGATAAGGGGAACCACTATAAAATTTTGTGTGTCTTTTGTGTATGTGTTCTTATTCTTGAAAGCTCTGATCGGTTTTATTTTGGTTATAATCAAGAACTACAATAGATTTTAAATAACCTATTCACCCCCCCCCCCCCCTCTAGGTGATTAGCTACCCTTAATTAAAGTCTTTCAGGTGGTATCAGAGGGTTGTTGTTCAAGAAAAGGTTTAACAGCCTGAACATGATCTTCTAAGGGTAGATTTCTGAAGTCGTGATGGCTAATACAGAAGGAAGCAACGAATTCACATCTATGAAACTACCAATTTGCAGAAAAGAAAACTTTGGGATTTGGAAGGAAAGGGTCAGACTTTTCATGGAAGCCTCTGATCCTATGATATACATAACTGTTCTAGTGGGACCTTTTTGTTCCTATGAAAGTTTCATTTACAGATGGAAGTATTAAGACTCCTAAAGCTTAATCAGAGATGACCAAAGATGAAGTGATTCTGGCCTCCGTGGATAAGAGGGCTCAGAACAACATTGTTAGTGCTATTGAGGATTCAACTTTCCAAAACTTAGTCCATTGCAAAACTGCCAAAGAAATGTGGGAATCTCTCATTGTCTATATGGAAGGGACTGAAGAAGTCAGAGATGACAGAAAGTCACTTCTAAATCAGCAATATGAAGCCTTCAGACAAGATAAGAAAGATTAAATAGCAGTCTGCTATGAAAAATTCTTCAAAATTGTAAATGGTCTAAAAACTTATGGAAGAACTTTCACAGATTATGAGCTGAATGATAAATTCTTAAGATCACTGAACAAAGAATGGGATATCAAGATCTGTGCAATCAGAGAAATGGGAAATCTGGGAAACATTCAGCCACAGAATTTATATGGGAAACTCTTGTCCCACGAACTTCATCTAAAAACCAGAAAAGCTGAGGAAGGACACAACAGGGAAAATCCTATTGCTCTGAAAGCAGAAAGTTCCAAGAAATGTAAAGAAAGAATGTCACTATCCCCCAGGATACCTTCTGAATCAAAAAAATCAGAAACCGGTAATTCTGATTCTGAAATATCAGATGGTGAACTGGCACTCTTCACCAAACAACTGAAAAGAATGTTAAGAAGAAAACAACACTAGAAAACTAGACCCTCTCAGTTATCCAGATCTAAGAAGCACTCCAATTCTTCAGAGGGATTCAAACAAGACTCCAAGAAGGACAGGTACAACTCTAAACACTATAAAATTAATTCAGAAGAAATTGTGTGTTTTGGTTGCAGGAAATCAGGACACATGATTGCTGATTGTCCTTCAAAGAGAAAGAACAACAAGAAATCTGATGAAAGGATGCACAAATCTGACAAGAGACATGAGAAGAGTCTAATAGCCAAGAAGGGCAAAGTCACTCTTAGTGACAGTGAATCTCAGTCATCATACTCAGATAGTGAGGAAGCACTCATAGCTCTGATGGCTGTCAATGAAAGTGAAGACAGTCTAAATCAACGATCTATGATAAGAGCCCCACTATCAAGGTCTGATAGTGAAGAGGATGAATAAGAAAATGCAGGACTCATGGCACTAAGTGATCAAGAAGATCAGGAGACAACTACTGATATAAAGGTACTTGATAAAACTCCTCTATCTGATTCTGATTCTGAACCTGAAATAGATTCATTCTCTTCTGATGAAAATGACTCACAATCTAAACTTCATGTAGATGAAATTATTGAGAAATATCAATTACTTCTTAAAGCACTTAAAAAGAGCAAAAGACCTAATAAAAGATTACAAAAAGAAATATCTGATTTAAAGCAAACTAATTCCCAAAGCTCTGAGGCAGCTGAGAGGCTGAATCAGACAAGCAAAGAACTTAGCAAACTAAAAGTCATGTCTATTATTCACATACAGACTTTATGCACTAAGGAAAAGTTAATAAAAGAACTTGAAGCAAAACTCCTAGCTGAAAGGAAACTTGTAGCAAAGTTCTCAAAACCACAAACTATTCTTCCCATAATAGAAACATTTTCTGTACAATACAGATCTGGCATAGGATATGATAGGAATGCAGATAATAACCCTAAAAGTAATGACAAGGCACCTATGCAACCTATAAAATTTAACAAAGCCATGCCTATCACAAATAAGCATGATCAAAAAGGTGTGCATAAGTTTTATAAGGGTGAGTGTTCTAATAGCAAAGATGATTCAATTCAACCAAGTAAAAATAATGCCAAATCACTTTGCAAAGAAAAAGTATTAACTCATCATGACTCCTTTGTATTTAAAGCAAACACAAAATCCAAAAGAAAGGAATTAAGACCTGAAGTGAAAACCACTGCTGTCAAGAAAATAGAACCAGTAAAAGTTACTAAAACAACTTACATAGCTCCTTTGAATAAGGCAATTAGGCAAAATATGAGTCAACATAAAGAAGTAAGAAGACCTCCAAGGAGATATAACTGATATGAATGCTGGTGCTGTGGAAGGGTTGGACATTTTGCTCTTGACTGTTGGTTCAATCCAACTGTTCCAAGATTCAACTCTAGGAGACCAGTACTCAGACCTATGGCAACTCTCACAGCACCAAGGATTTTTCAACAACTAAATGTTCCAGCTCATACTAACAAGGTTCTAGGACCCAACTTGGTGTGGGCTCCTAAGAAAAGGTAATTTCTTTTTGCTGAGAAATTAGCGTCGTGCTGACGTGGAGAAGCGTAATAGAAGACATGACCGCTGGGTTTTAAGAAGTCAATATTCTAGTACAAATATATGTAGATGATATAATATTTGGCTCTACTGATAATAACCTTTGCAAAAGGTTTGCAAACCTTATGCAAGGGAAATTTGAAATGAGCAGCATGGGTGATCTTAAATACTTCTTAGGACTCCAAGTGAAATAGTCTGAGGAAGGAATTTTCATTTCTCAGACCAAGTACACAAAAGAGATTATCAAGAAGTTTGGAATGGAAAATTCCACTGTCATGAAGACACCTATGGCAACAAATATGTCACTGGACAAGGATGAAAAAGGGAAACCTATTGATGAAACCTTGTACAGAGGCATCATTGGCTCATTGCTCTACCTAACTGCTAGCAGGCCAGACATTATGTTCTCAACATGTGTGTGTGCTAGATATCAAGTGAACCCTAAAGAATCTCACTACAATGCTGTCAAAGGAATCCTGAGATATCTGAAGGGCACTCTTAATCTTGGCCTTTGGTATCCTAGAAGCAATGACTTTGAACTAATTGGCTTTTCATATGCTGATTTTGAAGGATGCAAGGAGGATAGAAAAAGTACATCAGGCACATGTCAATTTCTTGGCAAAAGACTAATATCTTGGAGTAGCAGGAAGCAGACCAGTGTGGCTATTTCTACAGCAGAATCTGAGTACATCTCAGCTGGAAACTGTTGTGCTCAGCTACTATGGATTCAGCACCAACTCCAAGACTATAAAGTTCAGCTAAGTAAATCTCCTATATATTGTGATTCAACCAGTGCTATTGCTATAGCTAATAATCCTGTATCTCATAGCAGAACTAAGCACATAGAAATTAGATATCATTTCATTAGAGAACATGTAGAAAATGGAGATATCTCAATTGAATATGTCCCCACTGACAAACAGGTTGCTGACATATTTATTAAACCCTTGGATGAAACAAAATTCAATAACTTTAAAATTGAATTAGGTATGTTAAAAATGGATTAAAGTTGTTTTGAAATAAATAAATGAAAATAATAATTGAGTCCTAAAAGGTGAGTGGAGAAGTTATCTGGCGTCGAAAGAAGATACCTGGCGTCGAGAGAAATTACCTGGCGTCGAAAGAAGATACCTGGCGTCGAGAAGATATCTGGCGTCGAGAAGACACATGGCGTCGACTGAAGATAAATGGCGTCGAGCTATCTCAACGCTTGTGCGAACATAGCTAGGTCATCTCAACAGAGTAAATTTGAACCATTAGATCAATCTTGTCAAACAAGTTCGGCGCGCGGCTATTCATCTTCTTGAATTAGAACTTCTATAAATAGGGAAGACACTTCGTTAGTACATATGCCCTAGATTTCTAATTTCGAAATTGTCTGCCCTAGAAAATTTCTCCATCAATTCTTTCTCTCTTCGATCATCAACCACAATGCCTCCCAAAAACAGTGATTATCTTTATGAAGGAAGCGAGCTTGTTCGAAATGGATTTCAATCAGCTCCAGTAGAAATCAAGTCAACCATCGAATTAATCTACAAAGCAGGACTGGAATTTGTGCTATCTGAATCGACTCTTATCTGGAAACGAGAAATATTAGAGCTTTACTCCAATATAGTAATAGACTCCATCAATTCAAAGCTTAAGACCAGTGTGAATGGTAAGAAGATTAAGATCACTCCATCAAGACTCGCTAAGGCACTAGAACTGCCTAGGTTAAAAAGCAATGAAAAAGAAGAAGAAGTTACCTCAGAACAGATTAAATTAGCACAAATCTGGTGCGGAATTGAAACATCACGAGAAATCACAGGAAGTATTCTTAGAAAAGGAATGAATTCAAAAGGAAAATTGCTAACAGATTTGATAGGAAAGGGCTTGTTGTGCAAGACTGGATCTCTTGATAAAATTTCCAGAAAAATGTTTATTCTACTAACCAGGATCATTCACTCTTTGAGAACAGATTGGGGGAGAGTGGTGTTTGACAGGATAATTGAATGTATCCAAGTACCCAACATGGGTAGGATATTATCTTTGTATTTAGTAAAAGTCATTCCTGACTCTTTGAATAACAAACTTGGATCCAAGATAAACCACGTGAAGAAAATGGATATTAGAATGATAGAGAGATGGGACGGAGTTTTATCAGATCTTCCACCAGCAGATCTTTCTCCCAAGCAGAAGAAAGCCAAGAAGCAAAAGAAGAAGAAGGTTTCTTCAAGCTCATCCTCTTCCAAAGGAAAATCTAGATCTTCTCCAATTCATGATCCTAACCTCACAACATCTGAAGAAGAAGAAGGGAATAATCCAAGGGACAGTAATCCTGACACACCAAAGGATGAGAATGAGAAAGAAAAGGATGAGAGTGAGAAAGGAGAAGAAGAAAGAGGAAGTCTTCATGCATCCCCTGCTAGACTTGAAGGGATTTTTCAAAATGAGAAGGAGGCTCAAAATGAGATTCTTGATCAAGATAATACTGAAATGAACAAAGCAGCAGTTGAGGGGGAGGCTCAGGATGAGATCCCTACTTAAGACAAAATTGATCTGATCCATGCAGAGATTGAGGGGGAGCCTCAAGATGGAATTCCAGCTGAAGACAATGCACCATTTGAGGGGGAGTCTCAGGCTGAGATCCCTGCTAAAGTGAATTCTGTAGCTAATGCTAAGGATGTAGAAGGAGAGCCTGAAGCAACAAAGGAACCTGTTGAGAAGGTAATCAAGATAGAATCCTCTAGCTCCCATATGAGCCAGAGAAATGACTCTTTCATGAGAGAAGAAAGCAGTAGAGGTGTTGAAATGGAAAAGGAAATCAATGTGGATCTTAGTCCTATTCTACCTCAGCTGGAGGTGTTGCTTAATAATCAAAGAAGATTATTAGAACAGTATATTGAGGATAATAATACAAAAATGAAAAATGAAGTAGATTTCCAAATGAAATTGGTTAGATTTGAAGTCAATCATCAGATGACTGCTTTGAGAAAAGAAATGGTAAAGTTTTTCAAAAGAGCTGGTGCTTCAGTAGATTATACAACAGAACAACTTGATGCAATCAAAGAGACACCAAAGGTTCTTAAAGAGTCACAGGCAGGAATTACAAAGACAGTGGATGATGTTCAGATAAATCAAGGAATTCTAAGTAATAACATGCAAGTCTTGTATAAAGAACAGGTGGCACAAGTCCTTACGGGTACAAATAAGATTGAAGCTAGAATGCAACAGCAGAATACTGATATTTTGTCCATAATTGATGAGAGCTCCACAATTCTGAAAGATCAAGCAAAGTTGAATGCAGATACTATAGATGACCATCTCTTTAAGGTAAAGAAACCCATTGAAAGTGGAATTAATCACTTGGAAAGTCAAGTCAGGTTTCAGAAAAATGTTATAAGAGATCATATTGTTGAAGAAGTCCTAAAGGGGGAGAGGTCAATGATTCAAGCCAGCTATGAGCATGTTGTGTGGACCTCAAACTCTATAAGAGAAATTTTAGGATATCCTCCCTTTGATTATGAGAATGATCAAGTCTCTGAGACCAGGCCAGCTTCTCTTACTCAAGTCCAAAAGCAAATTGTATAGTCCTGAAGATAAAAGCAAAGAGAGAATTATACTAGTGAACAAGTAGAATCCAGTAAAAGAAAGTTCAGAGAAGAGGTTCAATCAAGGGTTGATTTTGAACATTGGTTCTGACAGCATGGGAAGCTGTGAAAGGTAATCCAGAGGAAAGAGGAAAGTGGTATTCTGAAGCTGAATGGTTGAAGCATAGGGATCAAGAGGAACTGAAGATCAAATTCAAGGCTGACAAAATGGCTGGGAAGGTTCAGGCAGGTGATAAAGAGCCAATCAGATACTTTCCAAAACCATTTGGCTATTTCAAGAGAAGAAAAGAAGTTGCTGAAGCACTTTCCAAAAGAGCCAAAAGAGGAATAGAATTCAAGGATCCTGAACGGAATTAGGATTTTAATTTTTACTAAGTATTTTCAGAAGAATGTAATTGATATATCTTTGAACAATCTTGATGAATTTCCAATGCTAACTATCTTTCATGATCATATATATATATGCCTGTGATGTGATTCTTTCTCTCTTCATGACATGTCTTATTCTGAATTGCTTGGGTTTTTGTGCTTATATTAGGAATCATGTCTGAAATAATTTCTGTGGATAAAATGTTTTGGTAATCCAATTTTATAAGGAATTATACTACTTATTTTGATTACCTGTATAGAAATTAGAAAATATTGATTATCTTTGAAAAGAGGGATATATCATTGACTGAGATTATGACTTCTTCAAATAGGGGGAGATTGTTGGGATCATTGCCCACAATGTCTTATATTTGGAGAAGTCCATTCTTAAGTCAAAGATATATCTCAGAATGTATTTGATATACTCTCTAGAATCAATGTGCAGGAGATCAGGTCAGGCAAAATGCTCATGGAATTCATCCAAGTTCACAAGCGTCGAGACATCATACATCGCTCGACGCCTGTGACCCAGAAGCGTTGACTTATGTCCATTGCTCAAATAGACAAGGTCGCCGCTGAAGTTATGAGACCAAGTTTGGAAGCGTCGAGCCAAGTTATATCACTCGACGCCGTGGAAAGAGAAGTGTCGACTAATCTTTAGTCAGCTCAGTGCAAACAGGAAGAGTCGAGTTATGAAGGCATAGTTAAGAAGCGTCGAGCCTCTGCACGTTGCTCGACTTCTACAGATAAAAAAGCGTCGACTAAGTGATGATTGCTCAACGCCTAAGAAGGAGGAGTCGAGAGCTTCAGTCTAAGAAGTATGCGTCGAGTATCTACATATCGCTCGACTCCTAATGGAAAAAGCGTCGACAGTGATGCTCAGTGCTCAACGCCTCTTCTACAGATACTCTGAGCTGAGAAATTTCTTCTACAGCTAGTTGATCCTTTGTTTCTTTTGAAAACATTGAAGACCATTGAAGACTTAGCATCGTGCTGACGTGGAGGAGCGTAACAGACGTTGCAGATGGCGGGCTATAAATAGAAGGCATGACCTATGGGTTACAAAGTTGATTATTCCTATCTTTCGAAAGCCATTATCGTCTCCATCAGTTTGAGAGAAAGTTTGAGAAAGAATATGAAGAAGTCGTCTTCCCTTTCAGAACCAATCTAACTTGAAGGTTTCATTCAGCAATCTGGTGCTGATACATCTTTCTGAAAGAAGAAGACCAAGAAGGAAGAATATGTCTTCCTAGGAAGAAGAACAGTCATCACAGTCTGTCGAATCAAGAAGATCATTTGCTGTTGTTGTTCTATTGAAGATTTCTGTCTGATCATTCAGACAGATCAAGAAGACTCAACTATCTGAAGAATCTGAGTCTAAGTATTATTATTTTCTTTATCAATCCCTGTAGGATCTGAGTTGTCAGATCTCTGTGTAGGATCTGTCAAGGATCTGAGTTGTAAGATCAGGTGTGATCTGAATTATAGGATTCATGGGTGAATATGAGTTGTAGGCCTAGTTATAAAGGCTGGGGTATGATCTGTGAGATCTGAGTTTGTAAGATCTGCTGAGATCTGAGAGAGTAAGATCTGTGAGATCTGAGTCTGTAAGATCTGTTGTGATCTGAGCTGTAAGACCTGTTTGTGGTTTGAGATCTGGAGGAGATATAAACCCTATCTAGCACACTGCTAGAAGGGGAGAAGGGGGAAAGTGGACTACCCAATATAAGGGGAACCGCTATAAAATTCTGTGTCTTTTGTGTGTGTGTGTTCTTATTCTTGAAAGCTCTGATCAGTTTTATTTTGGTTATAATCAAGAACTGCAATAGTTTTTAAATAACCTATTCACCCCCCCCCCCCCCTCTAGGTGATTAGCTACCCTTAATTAAAGTCTTTCAAGTTCCTTCCTATCCCCGGTTTTCCTTGCCGAGAGGGGCTGTCGAAGGACTTGCTTTCCATTTCTGGATACGTAGATGAACGTTGACTGCACTCGGTGGGGCTTTCCTGGGATCCCGAGCGGGAGGTTGATGTTCCCTTAGATCGTGGGAAAAAGAGGAAGATCTTTATTAAGAACGGCCCTTCCGGTCCGCGCCCTGCTCCACTGGCGCCTATGAGTCAAGATTGCGAGGCCGGCCCGAGCCGTCCTAGGAGTGAGCCGGTCTCATCCGATCCGGACGTGGAGATTTTGGCATCTCCTATTGCCGACCGGGTCCCGCCGGAGGATTTGCCACCACCACCTCCCCTCATGCCAGCAAAGCGAGTTTCTTCCTCACTTCAAGCGATGGCTTGTGGGGTAAGTGAAGCTCTTCTTTCTTGATCTCAGTGTTTACTCTATGTTCTTACTTACACTTGCTAACCGTTCGACTTTTGCTTGCAGGCAGAGGCTTTGACTAGCGTTGCGCTCACCTGGAACGATCATTATGTGAGCCTCAAGGACAACTACTTCGCTCTTCAGGAGGAGTTACGCGTGGCGAGGTGTGACATGTCCGTTTTGTATAGGAAGAGAGACCGTGACGCAGCTCATATCAAGCAGTTGGAGGGTGAAGTCGAGAAGCTACGAGCAGAGTACGGCGGAGATAAGACACTCTCCCAGGATGCCCTTCGTCAACTATCAGACGCGCAGGGAGAGATGTTTCATTTAGAGGGGGAGTTGGGCTTCCTATGGCGCGAGGTGGATCGGCTGTCGTCGATCGAGCAGGGTCTTGAGGAGGCCAAGGCGATTGGAGTAGCCGAGTACAAGGATTCCCTCACTTTTGCGGAAGAGCGTTTCCAGATGGTGGAAGAGATTCGCGCCGAGGTGATGACGAAGGAGGTAGAGCCCCTGATAGCAGACGAGTGCGAAGTCTCTTTTCAGAGAGGCATTCAGAAGACTCTCCGTATGATGGGGAGGAAGTTCGGGTGCGACACCGCTGGCCTCGGAGCTGGAGATCTTTCTAGGGATGACTACTCGGACGTGGCCGAGGACTGATGCTGTTTATCTTTTATTTTCTCGCTTTCAGCTTTTTTTTTGTATGTTTGTCGGATGTGGTTGTATTTCCTTTATTGCATGCATTGTACTTGTTTTCCTGCATGATCTTGTCAATCTGGTTGTTAGCACCTGCACAGTTTGATTGTTTTCAAAATTACAGATGAGTTTGCATGGGTCTGAGCTCGTGGCTTTTATACTAGTTTGTACGAGTCTGCTCGCGGGTTTTACATAAAAAATTAGTTAGCGCAAGTCTGTGCTTGCGGCTTACGCACGAGTCTAGCTCGCGGCTTGGCAAGTGAATAGCGGGTGTATTCAAACTGAGGGTGAACGTAAGGGGGGCAGGCCCCTACGACATCGGGACTCGACGGCGGTGGAGAAGGGCGAACCTTCAATCGACGGCGATGCAAAGTCCCCGGGGCAGGGCCCCGAAGTGGCCGATGAATAGCTGGTGTATTCAAACCGGGGGTGAACGTAAGGGGGGCAGGCCCCTACGACACCGGGACTCGACGGCGGAGGAGAAGGGCGAACCTTCAATCGACGGCGGTGCAAAGTCCCCGGGGCAGGGCCTCGAAGTGGCCGGTGAATAGCTGGTGTATTCAAACCGGGGGTGAACGTAAGGGGAGCAGGCCCCTACAGCACCGGGACTCGACGGCGGAGGAGAAGGGCGAACCTTCAATCGATGGCGGTGCAAAGTCCCCGGGGCGGGGCCCCGAAGCGGTTCCTATAGTAGAACAGTTTAGAACATATAGAATATAAATAGAAAACATTGATACATGCGCAAGTGCAATCTTGCGGCTTTTGAGCCAGTAAGCTTCTGATACATATTTTACGAGAGAGGAGGTAACGCCGAGCTCGATGCGCTTGCTCGAGCCTTTTAGGTCATTCAGCATGGTGGGCTGCGGTGACCCGGCGACTGATCTTTGGTGGCATCCCTCTGTGCCTCTTCTCGGAAAGCCTCCAGATGCCCTAACTGGACGAGGCATTCAATTTCTTCTTTCATTCTTGCACAGTGCTCCGTTCGGTGCCCTCGGCCTTTGTGGAAGTGGCAAAATTGGGCTTGATCTCCCCTGTGCAGGGAGAGCCGTTTGGGCCAGTTGATGATCTTGCGATTGCTGATTACAGACAATATGTGCTCGCGGGGGTATTCAGTGGGGTGAAGCTCCGGGAGCCTTGATTTGCTATCCCTTGGGAGCGGTCTGCTCGGTTCTGAGTGAGAAGTTCAGCCTTCTCGAACTGCTGTTGCTGCCCCTTTCTCTTGCGACATGTATCAAACTGCAGCGGATTTGCTGATGCCTGAAATTTGACTTTTTCAGCCAACGTGGGAGTTGCGCGATCCTTCCGCGCGCCTTGCTTCTCAGGCTTCGGTTTCGGCGATGGGTCGTTGTTGATCCAAGGGTTCTTGGAGGTGGGTGTGTCTAAACCGTGGATCGCGTTCCTGAGGATACTCCCTTTGTTGGCCATGCGTCCGGACATGGAAACGTCGTGGTCCAGGGCGTCCAGTAAGAGGCTCCCAAATATTGCGTCGTAGGGAGTCTGCCTCGGCGACGACGAACTGAAAGTCGTACTGCACTGGTTCTGCGTGCATCCCTACTTGGACGGGGAGGGTGATGATTCCTACGGTGTGTACCGTAGTTCCGTCTGGGAGCTCCACGTCGCTGGCCCTGAGTTTAAGGTCCTCCCTTATGAGTTTGAGCCGTACTACGGCAGCCAGGAATAGGATGTTGAAGGAGATGCGATGAATTACCAACCCTCTCCTTAGCTCACAGGGTGGACTGCCTATGCTCGCGTCTAAGGCGAAGTCCATCCATGCGCAGGGATGCTCCTGGTGAAAATTTGTGCAGATCTTCTGTTGCTGCGTACTCCATTCCGCCTCCCTTAGGCGGGGCTGTTCGTCCGTGCCGTGCTTTTCTTGCCCTTCTTCTTGGATCCTTGGCGCGCGCGCTTCGCGGCATTCAACGAACAGCTGGGAAAACTCGGTGAAGTTGTGGATCGCTCCATTTGGCAGGGATTGATACCAGCGGAGGGCGTTCCCGCGCAGTGTCTTGGCGAAGATTTTGCAACTGATTTGGTCGGGAAGTCCGAACGTCCGCACCGTTATCAAGAAGTGATTAACGTGTACGTACGGGTCTTCTATTTCGTGGAACTCCTTGATACGCGGGAGCTTTTGCCATGACGGGACTGGGTATGCCAAAATTGACTCTGACAGGGGGGATCGCCTTTGCTGGTGCGCGATATAGTTAGGATCCTGCCCCTCGGTGAGAGGGGCCGGCTTGCTAGTCGGTCCATCCCACTGGGGTTGGATTGGTGCAGCGATGAACGCCCTTTTCGTTGGGCCTTCAGGGATTGAGGAACTGCATACATCAGATAGTTCGGGGGAGGTGTCAACCCTTGCCGGTTCCGTGAACTCCGGTGAAGCGGAAATTGCGTTCGGAAATCCTTTGTTCGGTAGTTGGGAATCCATTCCCACAGACGGCGCCAAACTGTTGCGGGTCTCTTAGGGCTCTTGGTAGACCGGTCGAATTGAACCACCTTAGCTCGAGAGCGAACTAAGCGCGCAAACAGTCACGGAGAAATTCGTTGAGTACACTGGGACTTTTTAGCGTGGAAAACCCGGAAAGGGTAAAAAACCATGTGGTCGGAGCTGTGCCGACCAAACTTCCACTATCTTCTGGGGGGTTACAATTAGAGATTCAGAAGTCGAGCGTGACAGGCGGCTTCTCGTTACAATATCAGAGAGAGAGAGAGAGTGATGAGTAATTTATTTACTCATCTTTTAGTTTAGGTTTATTATGTTTTCTATATAAAATTATGTTATTTTTAGGAATTATTTCATATAAATCCTTCCATTGTTATTTCATAAGCTAACTTAAGGTTATTTTGTGTTTACAGGTTTTCTGGGCTGTTTCGAGCAAAAAGTTAAAATTACACGCCCCAGGTCACGGGCGTGACCATGGGCGTGTAACCTACGAAATACTCCGGACCTGCTTCTGCCGCTCCGGGGACGCTCCGTGAAGATTTCACCAAGTACACGCCCCAGGTCACGGGCGTGACCAAGGGCGTGACCCAATGTCACGGCCACGACCCGCCACAAGCATCCGGAGCACGCTGCCACGTCAATTAAAATTACACGCCCTCGGTCACGGGCGTGACCGAGGGCGTGACATCAGGTCACGGGCGTGACTCGGCCCGCGCTTCTTCCCGCCAGAGTTTCCCGCCAGCAGCCAGATTTCAGGATTACACGCCCCAGGTCACGGGGGTGACCTAGGGCGTGACACGGCCGAAATGCTCGCAATTACTCAAGAAGGCGCCCTCTCCGCTGCCGCTTCGATCACGCCCCTTACACGCCCCAGGTCACGGGCGTGACCAAGGGCGTGTAACACCAAAAATTCAGCTATTTAAAGGGAGCTTTTCCAGATGTTTGGGGACGAATTTTGGGAGTTCTAAGTTATTTTCTTGCACTGCTTTCATTATTCTTAAGCTTGTAATCTTCTTCCTTAGCTTGCACTTTCATTTCAGGTTTGTAATCTCTTGTTTCCTAGTTGTAATTTTCCCTTTCGATTAATAAAATAGCACTTTTACTCTTATTCTGCTCTCAATCTTCATTATGCACCTCTTGTATTTCATCAATTCCTCCATCTCCATGAGTAGCTAAATTTCATTAGTACTCGGCCGAGATGATCCAAGGAAAATATAATCCATAATTCAGTTTAGAAATTCTTTTTCTCTTATTTAGATCGCTTAAGATTTATCCTTGAACTTATATTGATTGAGATTATATTATCGATATTTAATCTCATTCTTGTTTTCGTAGTCAAATAATCGAGAGGTTTTGAGTTCGAATCGATCACTTTAAGGATAAAGAGATTTGAATGCACTCCTCGAGAGAGGACGACATAAATCTCCCGGATTGGAGTTATATCCAATAGAGGGGTTCACTTCGATAAAGCGAGCTTTAGGGGTTTCAATTCTAGAACGAGAGTTCGATTGATCAACCTAAACTCAGTTTGGTGTATCCTCGAGAGAGGTACGTTCATAAATCAGGAACCTCCACGGTCAAGCATTTCTTTTAAAGAGGATTAGAAGTTCTATTTCTTTATTTATTTATTTTTCCAAGGTGATTCAAGGTTGAGTACTAATTTTTAATTCATTAATTTAAATAAACTATTTCTCATTTTTCGCAACCAACCAACCACAAATTCTATTCGATAAAATAATAGAGATTTTCCGAAGTAAGAGTATTCAACCGCCCCGAGTCTAATACGACCTTGTTTTAATAACCTATACTACATTCGATACGGTACACTTGCCGTTATCGTTTGCAAGCATAGTTTTGCCCATCAAGTTTTTGGCGCCGTTGCCGGGGACACGGTTGATATTTTGAAAACCGAAATATCTATTAATTTTATCTTTTTCCTTTTTCTTAATTTTAAGGTGCAATTAAATTCCTGGAAAGGACGCTTTGGGTTTGAATTCCCATCATAGCCTCTAGTACCTTGCAAACCCTTCACCGGGTAGATCTTGGGAAGTCCAGGACTAATTTTAAATCACCTAATAAAATAAAAAAAAATCAATCAAAAAAATTTTAATAAAATAAAAATTAACTTTTTTATCTAACAATCTTATTTTTCCCTTTTACTTTTTCCGCTTTCTCTCTTTTCTTTTTGGTTTATGACCCGAGGAAACTCTTCAATTGATTTTGAATTTGGTTTTGATCCGGAAATCGAGCGCACCCTGCGGCGACGTCTCTGATTTAGTGATCTACCAATAATTCGCGAAGAGTCAGTCGGAGAGACTAACGAAGATATAATGGGTGACCCCGACCATAATGAGGCTCCGCTACGGACTATGTCCTATTATGCTAGGCCAAATTGGGAGGGAACACAATCAAGTATTATTCGCCCAGCAGTGGCAAATAATAATTTTGAAATCAAAACGAGTATCATTCAAATGGTACAACAAACCGTCATCTTTGACGGGTTACCAGATGAAGATCCAAATTTACATTTATTGAATTTTTTGGAAATTTGCGATACGTTTAAAATTAATGGCGTCACCGATGACGCCATTCGCTTGCGTTTATTTCCATTTTCTTTGCGGACTAAGGCCAAGCAATGGTTGGGATCTCTTCCTAGAGGTTCCATCACTACATGGGCCGAGATGACGGAGAAATTTTTGACTAAATATTTTCCTCCGGCGAAGTCCGCTAAATTACGTACGGACATTCTCTCGTTTACGCAAATAGACTCGGAGTCTCTCTATGACACATGGGAGCGCTTCAAGGAATTATTGCGGAGATGTCCTCACCACGCCCTTCCCTTATGGCAACAAGTTCAAACATTCTGCAATGGTTTGAATCTCCAAACGAGGCAGATGATTGACGCAGCAGCTGGGGGAACTCTAAATAATAAAACCCCAGATGCCGCTCAAGAGCTTTTTGAGGAGATGGCCATGAATGCTTATCAGTGGAATGCGCCACGGTCGCATCCTAACAAACCGACCGGACTCTTTGAAGTCGAGGCCACACCGAATTTAGCACATCAAGTAGAATGGCTTACTAAGCAATTGGCGGAGATGTCTGCTTCCTCCGCAATTAACGGGGCTAATAATAATAACAATTATAATAATAATTATAATCAAGAACAAGTAGACTATATGGGAAACTCTTATCGTCCTCCTTATAACCCAAATAATATTCCTAATAGTTATAATTCGGGTTTAAGGAACCACCCAAATTTTTCATGGAGCAACCCCAATAATGCTCAACGCCCCCCACTAGTGAATCCTCCCGGATTCGCTCAACCACAACCACCAAAGTCCCCTTCGCTTGAAGAGGTCTTCACCAAATACGTTGCCACTACTGACTCCAATATCCGGAACCTTTCCGGATCTATCAAAAGTCTAGAAAATCAAATTGGACAGCTCGCCAAGATGTTCTCCGAACGCCAGCAGGGAGCTCAACCGGGCAATACTGAGCCCAACCCTCGGGAGAGCGCCAACGCAGTTACCCTCCGTAGCGGAAAGGAGGTAACTTCTTCAAAATTGGTCGAGCCAGAGGTAAATGTTTCAACTTCATCTCCGCAAGTTATTTCTTCTCCTACTCTACCTTCTTCTGCTTTAGCTCCGCGTATTCTTAAAAATTCTTCTATTCCTTATCCTTCGCAATTTAAAAATTAACGCAATGAGGAGCAATATAGAAAATTTACTGAAATTTTTAAACAAGTTCAAATAAACGTGTCATTTTTCGAAGCAATCGCCCAAATGCCCAAATACGCAAAGTATCTAAAAGATCTACTTTCTAATAAAAATAAACTTGAAAATTTTTCGCGTATATCTTTAAATGCTGAATGCTCCGCAATTTTATTAAATAAATTACCGCAAAAACTAAACGATCCGGGACGGTTTTCCATCCCGTGCTTGTTTGGTAATTTCTTAATAAAACACGTCTTGGCAGACTTGGGCGCTAGTATAAATTTGATGCCATTTTCATTATTTAAAAAGCTTGGTTTGGGCACCCCAAGCCCAACCAATATTAGCATCCAACTAGCGGACAGATCTATTAAATACCCGATAGGGGTGATTGAGGACGTGCTTGTCAAGGTTGACAAATTTATCTTCCCGGTAGATTTTGTCATCCTAGACATTGAGGAAGACGCCGAACTCCCAATTATACTCGGACGTCCTTTTCTCGCCACCTCTCTGGCAATCATTGATGTTAGTAATGGCAAACTTCTCCTACGAGTTGGGGATGAAAAAGTAACTTTTAGCATTAACAACTCTATGAGAAATTCGTTGTCTAATGACGACTCTTGCTTCACGTTAGAATCAAATTTTGAAGAAGAAATAACGTCAATTTCTGAATTAATTTCACCCTTATTTGAAAATCCGGAAATTGAAAATTTATTTTGTCTAAAAGAAATAACTCGGCCGCTCAAATTTGAAGAAGTAAAATTAAATATTTCTAAAATAAAAACATCTTACGAGGAGCCACCGAGTTTGGAATTGAAACAACTGCCGGAACATTTAAGATATGTCTTTTTAGAAAAAGATTCAAAATTGCCTGTGATTATATCTTCCGCGCTTAACGATTCGGAAATTTCCGAATTAATAAAAATATTAAATAATCACCGCCATGCAATTGCATGGAAAATTTCTGATATCAAGGGGATTAACCCCTCTTTTTGCACGCACAAAATTAATTTAGAAAATAATTCTCGCAGTACTATTCAGCCTCAACGACGGCTTAATCCAAATATGAAGGACGTCGTTAAGGCCGAAATAATAAAATTATTAGATGCGGGAATTATTTACCCAATCTCTGATAGCACTTGGGTTAGCCCAGTGCAAGTCGTGCCCAAAAAGGGTGGAATAATGGTAATCACAAATGAAAATAATGAGTTGATCCCGACCCGTACTGTTACGGGTTGGCGAGTATGCATCAATTATAGAAAATTAAATGATGCTACCCGCAAAGATCACTTTCCGTTACCCTTTATTGACCAAATTTTAGAAAGCTTATCCGGTCACTCACACTACTGTTTTCTCGATGGTCTTTCGGGATATTTTCAAATCCCAATTGCGCCCGAAGACCAAGAGAAAACCACATTCACCTGTCCGTTCGGCACTTTCGCATATCAAAGAATGTCGTTTGGTCTTTGCAACGCGCCGGCTACATTTCAACGATGTATGCTGGCAATTTTTAATGAACTTGTAGAAGACGTCATTGAAATTTTCATGGACGATTTTTCTGTTTTTGGCGATTCATTTAAAAATTGTTTAAATAATCTTGATCGTGTTCTTCAACGCTGCGAAGACACGAATTTGGCACTCAACTGGGAGAAGTGCCACTTTATGGTCCAAGAGGGATTAGTCCTTGGGCATAAAATTTCTAATAAGGGGATCGAGGTCGATAGGGCCAAGATCGAGGTCATAGAAAAACTTCCCCCTCCTACCAATATAAAATCTATTAGAAGTTTTCTAGGACATGCGGGTTTTTATAGACAGTTTATAAAAGATTTCTCAAAAATTTCGAAACCGCTAACTCATCGTTTGGAAAAAGAATCCGCGTTTAATTTTGATGACGAGTGTTTAAAAGCGTTTAACAAAATCAAAAATGAACTAATAAATTCCCCTCTTTTAATCGCGCCAAACTGGTCTCTTCCGTTTGAAATCATGTGCGATGCGAGCAATTTTACTGTAGGCGCAGTTTTAGGGCAACGGGTGAATAAACATTTTCACCCAATCTATTACGCAAGCAAAACGCTAACATCCGCACAAGCAAATTATACAACAACGGAAAAAGAATTTTTGGCAATAATTTTTGCGTTTGACAAATTTCGATCATATTTAACGCTTTCAAAAGTTATTGTTTTTACAGATCACTCCGCTCTCCGGTATTTACTACAAAAAGGAGATGCAAAGCCTCGACTGCTAAGGTGGATCCTCCTACTACAAGAATTCGATTTGGAGATCCAAGACAAAAGGGGAGCGGAGAATGTTGCGGCCGACCACCTCTCACGGTTGGAGAATCCAGCTGCAGGAGCACTAGTGGAATCCGCAATTGACGACAAATTCCCTGAAGAGCGCCTCCTTGTTCTCGAAAAGGTAACGACTTCTTCCACCCCTTGGTACGCGGATTTGGCCAACTATTTAGTGGCCCGGGTCCTACCAAAAGATTTTTCAAGTCAACAAAAGAAGAAATTCTTTTCAGATTTGAAAAATTATTTTTGGGAGGACCCCTTTTTATTTCGTGTCTGCGCGGACCAAGTGGTAAGAAGGTGTATTTCGGGTGAGGAAGGCGCCCAAATTCTGCGGCACTGCCACGAAGGGCCAACCGGTGGCCATTATCAAGCGAACCGGACCGCAAGAAAGGCGCTAGAGTCGGGCTTCTATTGGCCCACCTTATTCAAAGATGCTCACAATTTCGTGAGTAATTGTGATTGGTGCCAACGGTCAGGTAACATTTCTAACCGGGACGAAATGCCCCAAAATATTTTTTTAGAATGCGAAATTTTTGATCTTTGGGGAATATATTTCATAGGTCCTTTACCCTCCTCTTTTAATAATAAATATATCCTTGTTGCGGTCGATTACGTGTCAAGGTGGGCGGAAGCACAAGCTTTTCCCACTAACGACGCGAGAGTCATCGTTAAATTTTTAAAAAAATTATTTTCACGATTTGGCACACCCCGAGCACTAATTAGTGATCGGGGCACACATTTTTGTAACAACCAACTTGCTAAAATTTTAGCAAAGTATGGAGTTACCCACAAGCTATCTACCGCCTATCACCCACAAGAAAATGGCCAAGTGGAGGTGGTGAACCGTGAACTTAAAAGAATTTTGGAAAAAACTGTGTCCGTTAATAGGAAGGATTGGTCGCTAAAATTAGACGACGCTCTATGGGCATATCGGACAGCGTATAAAACCGCCATCGGATGTACACCGTACCGATTAGTCTACTGAAAAGCTTGTCATCTACCGGTGGAATTAGAACATCGCGCCTTTTGGGCGCTAAAATTTTTAAATTTGGATTTAAACTTAGCCTCCGAGCACAGAAAACTACAATTAAATTAATTAGACGAGTGGCGCGCAAACGCTTACGAAAATAATAAGATTTATAAGGAGCGCACAAAATTTTATCATGATAAAAAAATCAAAAATCCAAAAACTTTTTCACCAGGAGACTTAGTCCTATTATTTAATTCAAGACTTAGGCTTTTTCCGGGTAAATTAAAATCACGATGGTCCGGTCCCTTCATAGTTAAAGAAGTTTGGCCATACGGAACGGTGCTAATAGAGCACCCGGAAAAAGGCTCTTTCAAAGTCAACGGACAACGCTTAAAATTATATCACCCGGGCGACCCAGTGCCCGGAAACATCGAAACCATTCACTTCCAAAATCCTTAAAATTACCACTTAGTCAAGCTACGCGACGGTAAACAAAGCGCTCCTGGGAGGCAACCCAATGTTAACCTCTTTTTTTGTCTTTCTTTTCTTGTTTGCTTTTTTTTTTCTAATTTAACTCTGCAGGTGTTCGACCGGCAACCCCGACTATCATTCAGGGAAGCCCTCTTTACACTTTAGTAATTTCTCTTGATTTTTCTCGACATTTTTTTTGTTTTATCTTTCATACTTAGTTTTAAACATTGGGGACAATGTTTAATTTTAAGTATGGGGGTTTAGCATAGCTTTCTTTGTAGTTTTTCTTGAAAAATAAAAAATATAATAATAATAAAAAAATGCAATTAAATTTCTTGGAAAGGACGCTTTGGGCTTGAATTCCCATCATAGCCTCTAGTACCTTGCAAACCCTTCACCGGGCAGATCTTGGGAAGTCCAAGAACAAAAAAAAATCTATTAGAAAATGTTCTTTTTATTCATCAAAACTCCTACTTGCTAAATTATAAGTTCCAAGTAGACTGTTTTTCATATGGACTAAAATAATTTTGTGCTAGAATAGTTTTTGAAACTTTAGAGTAAAATTGTTGACTCATGTAGTGCTCCTAGTCATATGCTTGTCTTTGAGTAGTTTTGGTGTAAAATTAAATTCTTGGCATAGATCTAAAATTATGTTTTATTAACTTGCGTAGTAATAATTTATTTTACTTTTAAATTCGAATCCGGTCTTATCCAAAAGTAGTTTAGGTGAGTGTGTAGAAGATTGTTAGAAAGCTATTACTCGAATTGAACAAAAGGGTATCCTTTCTCGATGTCTAGAACTTGCCCCAAGCTATTTTCAAAACATGTGCGCTTTAGACAAATTAACTTTACGGAAATGATTTAGGCCTTTCTTTGGATAGTTTGAGCCTTTGCACCCAACCTAGATTTACCACCATTATTCACACAAATTTGAGCCTTACACCTTTATTTAATCCACCCTCATCATTTCGGCACCAAAGCTAAAAAGCCCTAAACCCAAATGAACACTTTGAAATTTTGAGCTAAATTGAAAAAAAATATTTGGGTACGATTCTATGAAAAAAAAATTATGGGTATCAATTCAAAATAAAAACAAAAAAAAAAGTGTTTAGATCTCAAAAAGCAATAATCTCATAATGATATGCGGCTCAGGTATGTACATGCATACTTGGAATGATCCCAATTATGAAGATTCATGATTTAAATAAAAGTGTATGAGAGTGTTTTTCCCTTTGAAAAAAAAATGAGTATGAGGGTAAAGCTTCATTATTTTGTGGTGGCAATCATTTTCTTTTAGCTCAAAAATTTTGTTTAAGTGGAATGCGCCTTCATGTTTATCATTGTTACCTCACCCTTAAACTCAAGCCTTAAAATGCACCCTATTTAAGTCCTAAAGATCCATAGAGTCGATTTAGTTCGAAGTGTAGTGGAGAAAGTGCAAACGGGCAAGCCTATGGCCGTCGACATTGATGGATTTCTTTGGAGGCCACCCCGAACATCTACATCTAGTAATTTAAATCTCAGCAATCACGTTATTTTCTCCCTTCACATAACTTTTTGATTGACCGTCGACTCATTTTAAAAGTAATGATAAATAATTATAACGCATTTTTTTAAGTATTTCATAAATTAGCATTTATGCCAAGAACATCTTTTTACTAAAATATCTACACATGCCAGCATATTACTTCGCATTTTACTCTGTAGTATTCATAATTCTATCTTGCATTAATTTTTCTCACCCTTGTGAAAAATGGACTGCTCGGGACGAGCAATGAGCAAGTATGGGGGTATTTGATGAGTAATTTATTTACTCATCTTTTAGTTTAGGTTTATTATGTTTTCTATATAAAATTATGTTATTTTTAGGAATTATTTCATATAAATCCTTCCATTGTTATTTCATAAGCTAACTTAAGGTTATTTTGTGTTTATAGGTTTTCTGGGCTGTTTCGAGCAAAAAGTTAAAATTACACGCCCCAGGTCACGGGCGTGACCATGGGCGTGTAACCTATGAAATACTCCGGACCTGCTTCTGCCGCTCCGGGGACGCTCCGTGAAGATTTCACCAAGTACACGCCCCAGGTCACGGGCGTGACCCAATGTCACGGCCACGACCCGCCACAAGCATCCGGAGCACGCTGCCACGTCAATTAAAATTACACACCCTCGGTCACGGGCGTGACCGAGGGCGTGACATCAGGTCACGGGCGTGACTCGGCCCGCGCTTCTTCCCGCCAGAGTTTCCCGCCAGCAGCCAGATTTCAGGATTACACGCCCCAGGTCACGGGCGTGACCTAGGGCGTGACACGGCCGAAACGCTCGCAATTACTCAAGAAGGTGCCCTCTCCGCTGCCGCTTCGATCACGCCCCTTACACGCCCTAGGTCACGGGCGTGACCAAGGGCGTGTAACACCAAAAATTCAGCTATTTAAATGGAGCTTTTCCAGATGTTTGGGGACGAATTTTGGGAGTTCTAAGTTATTTTCTTGCACTGCTTTCATTATTCTTAAGCTTGTAATCTTCTTCCTTAGCTTGCGCTTTCATTTCAGGTTTGTAATCTCTTGTTTCCTAGTTGTAATTTTCCCTTTCGATTAATAAAATAGCACTTTTACTCTTATTCTGCTCTCAATCTTCATTATGCACCTCTTGTATTTCATCAATTCCTCCATCTCCATGAGTAGCTAAATTTCATTAGTACTCGGCCGAGATGATCCAAGGAAAATATAATCCATAATTCAGTTTAGAAATTCTTTTTCTCTTATTTAGATCGCTTAAGATTTATCCTTGAACTTATATTGATTGAGATTATATTATCGATATTTAATCTCATTCTTATTTTCGTAGTCAAATAATCGAGAGATTTTGAGTTCGAATCGATCACTTTAAGGATAAAGAGATTTGAATGCACTCCTCGAGAGAGGACGACATAAATCTCCCGGATTGGAGTTATATCCAATAGAGGGGTTCACTTCGATAAAGAGAGCTTTAGGGGTTTCAATTCTAGAACGAGAGTTCGATTGCTCAACCTAAACTCAGTTTGGCGTATCCTCGAGAGAGGTACGTTCATAAATCAGGAACCTCCACGGTCAAGCATTTCTTTTAAAGAGGATTAGAAGTTCTATTTCTTTATTTATTTATTTTTCCAAGGTGATTCAAGGTTGAGTACTAACTTTTAATTCATTAATTTAAATAAACTATTTCTCATTTTTCGCAACCAACCAACCACAAATTCTATTCGATAAAATAATAGAGATTTTCCGAAGTAAGAGTATTCAACCGCCCCGAGTCTAATACGACCTTGTTTTAATAACCTATACTACATTCGATACGGTACACTTGCCGTTATCGTTTGTAAGCATAGTTTTGCCCATCAGAGAGAGAACGTTCCGAGGGCGATAGGTCACCTCTCGGAAAAAACTAAGTCTTTTCCTTCTGAGAACGGTAAAGAACGAAAGTGAGAATGCCTTGTCCGCTTTCGTGGAGACGAAAGTGAGAAAGCCTTGTCCGCTTTCGTGGAGATGAAAGTGAGAAAGCCTTGTCCGCTTTCGTGGAGACGAAAGTGAGAAAGCCTTGTCCGCTTTCGTGAAGACGGAAAACTTCAAGTCCGCGAAGGAGATCTTCAAGCGCCGAAGGAGAAATCCGTGGAAATCTTCAAGGAGCTCTCTCTGGCATTTAGGTCGGATCCCCTCAAATGAAGCCTAGGGGGTCCTTTTATAGCTTTGGTCGGGGGTAGCCCGGTAATTTTGTCGTTGTAACCACCATAACCACCTGGGAGGACGAATCATATTTTCCGGTTCAGAGCCCACGGATCACCATTTTTCATAAATGACCATGCTGCCCTTCGAGGAAAGGCGACAAGCTGTTCCTGAAAAGTGAGAAACTGAAAAGACAAAAAGTGAGCTAGCCGAGTCAGAAAAGTGAGCGAGTCGGAAATGTGAGCATGCTAGAAAGACAAAAAGTGAGCGAGCCGAGTCGGAAAAGTGAGAATGCTCCGAGCGGAGCCCGGAGCCCGAAAAGCGGGCGGCGAGCCGGAAGAGGGGGGACTCACCCCAACCTAGCCACGGAGGAGAGCGGTTCGACCGCCCGTAAAGGCGGGCGCGGCGCGGCCGCGCCCGAGGGAGGGGGCGACTCCTCTCGGCCGCACCCCAAAAAGGGGGGTGCAGCTTGGTCGCACCCCAAAGGGGGGTGCAGCTTGGCCGCACCACAAAAGGGTGGTGCGGCTTGGCCACACCCCAAAGGGTGGTGCGGCTTGGCCGCACCCCAAAGGGGGGTGCGGCCTGGCCGCACCCCAAGAGGGGGGTGCAGCTTGGCCGCACCCCAAGAGGGGCTCGGCGCTACCGCGCGCGCTACCGCGCGCGCTACCGCGCGCGCTACCGCGCGCGCTACCGCGCGCGCTACCGCGCGCGCTACCGCGCGCGCTATCGCGCGGTAGCGCCGGGCGGTAGCGCCGGGCGGTAGCGCCGGGCGGTAGCGCCGGGCGGTAGCGCGGCACATGCCGTGGGCGCTACCGTGCGCAGTCCTGCTTTGCGCGGTGGTGTAGTGCTCGGATGCGGCGATCATACACGGTCTTGCATGGGCGGTTGGTGGCGGAGACGGCGGTTCCGGCTTTGGTCAATCACTCTCTTCCACTAAAGTAGTGGGGGGAGTGGTTTTTGGGAGTAACCGTCATCCGGTTTCTCTCATAAATGAGAGCCCGTGATGAATCCTCATCAAAGTTCATGCTGCGAAATTACCTTAACAAGTCACAATAGTAGAACATAAATGCAAATACATGGTAAGCAACAGTAGCTAAACGCATAATAAAACGACTGAGAAAGGAAAGAAATCTGTTGCAAAATTACCTTAACTAAGCAAAAGATACGACATTTTGAAGAGTCGTAAGTGGTAGAGAATCTGCTGCGAAAATGTCTTTGGTGGTTCACCGCAGGAGCACAACATGTCATAATATTAAAGCTCTAAGCTTCATTGTGTATTCAAGACTTGCAGGTGGGAGAAGGGAAGAATACGGGAAAGTCATAAGAGAAGAAACATGGAAAATTAGAGTAAGCACGATTACTTCATTTCATTCATTTTCAACTGAACCAGTTCCTTCCTTTTATAGATGCAAGGAGGAGAATACAAAACATCACAAACAGGTAATTAATGAAGAATAGAGGTTTCCAAAGATTATAAGTGTCTCTTTGGAAACGGGTACAATAAATTCCTTTATTTAAAACTCCTCCTGATGGTCCAAGACACGATGCCAGCTCCAGCCGGTTCAGTTCTCAACACCCCCTCTTGAACCGGGGGGAGGAAAGATGTTCAGTCCCTGTTTTAAAACATCGAGGCGAGCCCGGCTCATCACTTTGGTAAGGATATCAGCGAGCTGATCGGCGGTAGAGCAGTGATCCAGCTTAGTTATCCCTCTTTCAAGCTTTTCTCTGATTGAGTGATACTTGATTTCGATATGTTTGCTTCGATTATGGAATACTGGATTTTTTGAGAGGGCGATAGCGGAGACGTTGTCACATTTCAGTAAGAAAGGGTGTTCTTCAGCGCCGGTGAGCTCTTTGATCATTCTTTGCAGCCATATGCCTTCACGCATAACTGAGCTCGCCGCCATGTATTCTGCTTTTGTTCTTGATAGGGCTACAGTCTGCTGCTTCCTTGATCTCCATGAAATGGTATTTGTCCCATAGAAGAAGACATACCCCTCTTTGCTCCTTATGTCGTCAAATGAGCCTCCCCAATCAGAGTCACTGTATCCTGTGAGAGATGGGTTGAGATCCTTGTTGAAGAGAAGCCCATGGGTGATTGTTCCTTTTAGGTACCTAAGGATTCTTTTTGCGGCATCCATATGCATTTTGTTAGGTTTACTTACAAAATGAGATAGGAAATTGACTGGATATTCAAGATCTGGTCGCGTATTAGATAAGTAGATAAGAGATCCAATTAGGCTCATATATGATTCCTCATCAGCCATTTCATCTCCATCTTTGGACTTGATCAGCTTCAATCCCGTGCACATGGGTGTAAGACAGGCATTGCACTCGAACATTCCAAACTTCTTAAGCAGCTCTCTTGCATAGCATTCTTAAGAGATGAAGATAGAATCTTTTTGGCGTTTCACCTGCATACCAAGAAAAATTCTTAGATGTCCAAGGTCTGTCATTTCATACCTGGATTCCATCTTATCTTTGAACTCTGTTATGGCTTCGGCAGATCCCCCAGTGACCAGGATATCGTCGACATAAAGGTAGACTATGATGTTCTGTTGCGAGGGCCCGTGCTTTTATAAAGAGGGATGGCTCATTTTCACATGCAGTAAAACCATCTTCATTGAAGTATGTTGTGATGTTTGAATGACAGGTACATGGGGCTTGTTTTAGTCCATACAAATCTTTGTTAAGCCTGTAGACATTTTCTCCCCCCCCCCCCTTCTTTATGGGAACCTTCTGGTTGCTCAACAAACACTTCCTCAATCAAGGTTCCATTGAGAAAAGCCGATTTTACATCAAGTTGGTAAATTGGGTAGTTATTGTTTTCGGCAATAGCAATGAGAAGCCTTATAGAGTCAATCCGAGCCACAGGAGCAAATGTCTCCTCATAATCTTTTCCAAACTTTTGAGTATAGCCTTTAGCTACAATTCTAGCTTTGTGCTTGACTACATTTCCCTTCTCGTCACACTTGAGCTTAAAGATCCACTTCAGCTCAATTATGGTTTTGTTTTTTGGTTTTTATACCAAGCTCCAAGTATTGTTTTTCTCGATCAGGGGGATCTCCTCATCCATGGCATGCCTCCAGTTTTCATCTAAGACTGCTTCTTTATAGCTGTAAGGAGTGGTGTGCATCATGGCAACTTCAGTATTGGCGTAGATGTCCTGTAACGACCTAATTTTTGGGGGCGGTGATGACTCAGAAATCTCAGATTCAGATGTATTTCCATCCTCATCATCTGATGATTCCGGGGCATCTGGCTGAGCATGACTGGAGGGTATCTCTTGGATAGAGTCTTTAATGGGCTGAACCGAGATGCTAGGACAAAGGTCAGTTGACCCTTCTTTGTCTGATGCCCATTGCCAACAATCTTCTTCATGAAACACCACATCTCTTGATATAATTAATTTATTTGATGAGGGAATGAGCAGACGATATGCTTTGTTTGTATCACTATACCCAACAAAAATGCTCTTTTCACTGGACGGATCCAGTTTATCCCTCTTTTCTTTGAGCACATGAGCATATGATACACATCCAAAAGTCCTTAGATAGCTGAGATTTGGTTTTTTGTTATACATCTTTTCATAAGGTGTAGTGTTTACAAGAGCCTTGGTGGGAGTTCTATTGAGGATGTGCACGGCTGTACTTGTTGCTTCACCCCAAAAATGTTTTGGCAGATTTTTGTGGGTAGCATAGATCTTGCCATCTCAATAATAGTGCGATTTCTTCTCTCCACCACCCCATTTTGCTGAGGTGTCCCTGGTGCTGAGAATTCATGTCTTATCCCATGGTTGGAGCAAAAATGCTTGAACACATGGGCGGTGAATTCTCCACCATTGTCACTTTTTATTGTTTTTATCTTTCTTTCTAGTTTTTTCTCTATTTCTCTTTTGAAATCAGCAAAGAAAGATAGAGTTTCAGATTTGGCAGCCAAAAAATAAATCCACATGTTGAGAAATCATCCACAATGAGAAAGAAGAACTGTTTGCCACCAATTGTAGTTGTTGAGGTGGGACCCCATAGATCATAGTGAAGAAGCTCCAAAGGTTGGGAGCTACGTGTAGTTGAGGGAGAGTGTTGTTTATGGGGGAGTCTACTTTATCACCTAGAGGGGGGTGAATAGGATTTTCTGTTTATATTATCCCCCTTTGGATTTTCTTAGTTTCTGGTTAATAGCTTTATGAAATAAAGAGCAAAACACAGAAAGCACACAACAATCTATAGAGGTTCCTCAAGACCGGGTGTCTTGAGTAGTCCTCTCTCCCTCTGCGCCTACCCTGCAATGTGCTAGGCTCGGCAAACTCCGCCAAAAGCTTCAGGCTCTCAAGCCTTACAACACGGACCCGCAAGTCCCAACAGCCTAAGCCTTCAAGCCCTTACTGCTCCCGAGCCCGCAAGCTCGACACTCAGGCCCTCAAGCCCTACAACTTGGACCCGTAAGTCCCAGCAGCCTAAGCCTGCAAGCCCTACTTCCCCCGAGCCCGCAAGCTCGACAAGACGCACCCGCAAGTGCACTGCCCTGGCCCTCAAGCCTCACAGCTCTCCAGCCCTCAAGCTAGACAATTTTGCCCGCAAGCCTTACAAGAGAATACAGTAAAGAAACTGTTACTTCTGCCTTATGGTGATTGGCGACTTAGCCTGATGGAGATCGGCTTCTTTAGGTTGAAGAAGATGCTTCTTGATTCGGAGTTTCAGCACTGGATCTTCTTCAGCCTTCACTTCCTTTGCCTGGTGTTGATCGGCTTCCTTTCAGTCGATGAAAATGACTGATTCTTATGAGAACTCTTGAATCTTGTTCTCTTCCTTCTCCGCTGAAAAATACTGTTCTATTCAAGAGTGGCGGGATTCTTTTTCTCGTTCTTTTTCTTGCATAGAAAAACTTCTTTTTCTAGGGCAACACTGTTCCCTTTTATAGGACGGACAAGCCATATAACGGTCACATACAATTTCCTTTACTTGTCAGAAGCCCATCCATCATAGCAGGGCCTTATTGGACAATCAGTGGGTGGCATTAATTGCTGACATCACGTCCGCAAGATTTGAATTCTATCTTGAAGATATTTGCATCATTACGACGACAAGCTGTCTCTGACTTTGTCGTCGCGATCTTTCTTCTGCCTCTGATGGTGGTATCTCGATGATACAGGATATCCTGGCGATTCTGTATATACGACGATCTTCTTTCTCTGACAGTGTCGTCGTGAGCTTCCTTCTTGCATCATGTCGTCGTAATCATATGTTCTCTCGACGACATGAGTTCCACATGACGATGTCCTATGTCTTCTCTGCATTTGACGAACAGCATTCTGCGATCGACGAACTTGTCATCCTTCGTTCGACGATCGCCATTCTTCGTTCGACGATCTCGCCATGTCTCAGTGGTCGATGAATACTTTGCTTCTCAGCGGCTGCTACTCTGCCCGTCATTACGATGACAAGCACGCATTGTCGACGATATCGCCTGTTCTTCTCGACGATATGGTACTTAGTAAAATAACTAAAGTACATGACATATTGTCGATTCCTGCAAGCATGAACTAGATGGTATGTCAAATACAACTTGAATTTATCATTGAGTTGGGCATTTCTTCAAATCAGGAACATTGTACGACACGTCTCACATTGGCAGGACTGAATATCCATTTCAGGTACTCCATCTGCAAGCCTTCCCTTTGTCAACATCTTCTTATCTCCTTGATAAATTTCTTGAAGGGTGTCCCATGCCTTTTTTGTTGTTTTGGCACCAATGATCCGTGGAAAAGTGGATGGGGTGACTGCATTCTGGATGATCAGCAGTGCCAAGGAGTTGCTTTGTTTTGCTTCCTTGGGTATCCTTGCTTCTTCACCAGCTTTTGACTTCCCATCAGGCTGCGGACCGTTTTTGACAATCTCCCAAAGATCTTGGGAGTCCAGCAGTGTCTCAATTTTTGCAGCCCAATGATCATACAGCTCTCCATTGAACATGGGAGCGGGAATATGAGGGTATGGAACAGCTTTTGCGGTTGATGATGAGCTCATTGCTTCCTATCAAAGAGATCCAGGACCGCAGATGGCTCTGATACCACTGTTATAATATAAAACTCTAAGCTTCATTGTGTATTCAAGACTTGCAGGTGGGAGAAGGGAAGAATACGGGAAAGACATAAGAGGAGAAACATGAAAAATTTGAGTAAGCAAAATTACTTCATTTCATTCATTTTCAACTGAACCGGTTCCTTCCTTTTATAGATGCAAGGAGGAGAATACAAAACATCACAAACAGGTAATTAAAGCAGAATAGAGGTTTCCAAAGATTATAAGTGTCTCTTTGGAAACAGGTACAATAAATTCCTTTATTTAAAACTCCTCCTGATGGTCCAAGACACGATGCCAGCTCCAGCCGATTCATTTCTCAACACAACATAGAAGGCCTTGAAGAAAACTTTATCCTGGATTTCCAAATTTTGCTGCCTAACTTTTCGACGGTTACTCAAACGACAAGCTAAGGGTTTTTATTGGGAGGGAGAGGGGCCGAAGAGTTTGGAGCTAGGGCAGCAAACTCGTGCAAAATCCCAAAATTTTCAAAACACGGCTGTGCCGGTTAGAAAAAAAAGAACTACTTATATCTGCACGATACGCATTGTACGGTGAATGTGTATATAAAAATTTCCCTTAACTAAGCATGCATGTGTGAAGGTGCGCTCAGTCACAATTATAACGTCCCAAACGACTCACTAATAAAAAAAAAATAATGGCAACAAAGTTTCATTGTCAATCGGTAGGTTTGGAATAGTTTTTCGAGGCTACGTCACAAAAAATAAACAATAACTAAAGACTAAAAAATGTCAAAATACATGCGTCATCTTGCGCATCTTTCAATGTTAGGCTCTGTTTGGAAAACTTTTTTATATTAAAAAGTTATAATTTCAACAACAAAAATTATTTTTTGATTGGTTGAATACATAACTTTCTCAAAAGTGCATCTTCAACAAAAAAAACTGTTTTAAAGACTTTTTGAGAAATCAGTCTAACATAGATTTCTAAAAATCATTTTTCTGCTTATAGCTTTTTCTCTTTTATTAACTTCATCTCGCTACATACCAATCGATCATTTTCGGCGAGCGCGCATTTTCGACCGGGCACTCGTTTTCGGCCTAGCGATCGTTTTTCGCAAGAACGGAAATTTTTTGCACATTATTTTCGCCCGACCACGCGATTTTTGTTCGGGAGCGAGTATTTCGCCCGGGAGGGCATCTTTCGCCAGGGTGGCCATATTTCACCCGAGCGCACGTATTTCACCCGAGTACGCGATTTCCGCCCGGTCGCGGGTTTTTCTCCCGGGAGGCCGTTTTTTCGCCCGGACGACGTATTTCAAACGGGAAGCTATTTTTTGACTGGGCGCGCATTTTTCGCCCGAGCGGCCGTTTTTCACCTGGGCAGCGATTTTTCCCCGGGGTGGCCATTTTTCGCCCAGACGGCCATTTTTAGCCCGGGCGTCCGTTTTTCGCCCTGGCAGGCGTTTTGAGCACGTGCACGCATTTTTCGCCTGGGGCGCGTTTTTTGCCACGGCTACGATTTTTCGCCCGGATGCGCATTTTTGTCCGGACGCCCGGATGAGCATTTTTCGCCCGGACGACGCCCGGATGAGCATTTTTCGCCCACGCACGTTTTTCGTCCGTGCTGTTATTTTTCTCCCGGGAATGTGTTTTTCGCCCGGGCGAGCGTTTTTCACCGGGTGCCCGTTTTTCGATTTTAGCTTTTTCTTTTTTATTACCTTCATCTCGCTACATACCAATCGAGCATTTTCGGCGAGCGCGCATTTTCGACTGGGCACTCGTTTTCGGCCTGGCGGTCGTTTTTTCGCAAGAGCAGAAATTAATTGCCCATTATTTTCGCCCGACCACGCATTTTTCTCTCGGGAGCGAGTTTTTTGCTTGAGAGGGCATCGTTCGCCAGGGTGGCCATATTTCACCCGCACGCGCGTATTTCGCCCAAGTACGTGATTTCCGCCCGGTCGCGCGTTTTTCTCCCGGGAGGCCGTTTTTCGCCCGGACGACGTATTTCAAACGAGAAGCTATTTTTTGACTGAGTGCGCATTTTTCGCCCGAGCGGCCGTTTTTCCCCAGAGCAGCGATTTTCCCCGGGGTGGCCGTTTTTCGCCCGGGCGGCCATTTTTCGCCCGGGAGGCCGTTTTTTCGCCCGGGCAGGCGTTTTTCGCACGTGCACGCATTTTTCGCCTAGGGCGCGTTTTTTGCCACGACGGCGATTTTTCACCTGGATGCGCATTTTTGCCCGGACGACGCCCGGATGAGCATTTATCGCCCGGACGCACTTTTTTCGTCCGTGCTGTTATTTTTCTCCCGGGAAGGAGTTTTTCGCCCGGGCGAGCGTTCCCCGGGTGCCCGTTTTTCGCCCGCGCTGGTATTTTTCGCCTATGGGCCGTTTTTTCCCCATACGACCGTTTATCGCCAAAGCGACCGTTTTTCACCCGTGCGGTTGTTTTTTGCCCGGACACATGTTTTTCGCCAGGACTCACATTTTTCACATGAGCGCGCGTTTTTCGCCCGGGAGTGCGTTTTTCGCCCGGGCGGCCGTTTTTCGCGAGGGCGGGTGTTTTTCGCTCAAGTGCGCATTTTTCGCACGGGCGACTATTTTTTCGCCTGGGCGCGGGTTTTTCGCCCCGACGGCCGTTTTCTCCTGGGTTGCCATTTTTCGCACGGGCTACCGTTTTTCGCCCGGGCGACGATTTTTCTCCGGGGAGGCAGTATTTCATCTGGGCGGCGGTTTTTCACCCTTGCACACGTTTTTCACCCGTGAGGCCGTTTTTCTCCCGGGCGGCTGTTTTTTGCCGAGCGTCCGTTTTTCGCACGAGCGACCATCTTTCGCCCGGGTGGCCCTTTTTCACCCAGGCTCGCGTATTTTGCCCATCCGCACGTTTTTCGCTCGGGCGCGCGTTTTTTGCCCGGACGGCATTTTTTCACCTGGATGCGCGTTTTTCGCTCGGACGCTTGTTTTTCACCCGCACGGTCATTTTTCTCCCGGGCAACCGTTATTTGCCCGGGGCGCATTTTTCGCGCGGACGCGCGATTTTCACCTGGGCGGCCGTTTTTTGCCAGGGCGGTCGTTTTTCGCCTGTGCGCCCGTTATTTGCCCGGACACGCGTGTTTGCCCTAGCGCTAGTTTTTACCAACATTATATTTCAATATTTTTGTTCATAAAAGCAGCTTTCAAGCTGTTGTTTTACCAAACAGTTTAAATGAAAAAACTCTATTCAATCATCATTTAAGAACATACTGTAACATCTCAGTGCGCGCTAAGCCCTCATGAGTGTGTTGTGTCACCGGAGGTTGACTCAGACTCGGTAGAAGCCCTAGGACCCCGAGGTGATCAGGTTTGAGTCACGGTCAACAAGTGATGATTAATTTACTTACCCTAATTGAAGCTTATTCTTGTGTTCTGGAGCTGAGTTTGAGCTCGGTAGGATGTTGGGGTAGTTTAGAAGAATTTGGTAAACTTCAAGACAATATCGACCTCCCATCCCGTCGATCGACGGGATCATCCAGTCGATGGGCAGCAGTAGCAGAGTAAGCTGCTTTCTTTAGGCTTTTAAGTCAAAAATCGTCTCTGTTACTTCCGTTCGACGAACGTCGAAGGGGCAGCGTTCGACGAAGTCGAAGGGGCAGCGTTCGACGAACGTCGAAGGGGCAGCGTTCGACGAACGTCGAAGGGGCAGCGTTCGACGAACGTCGAAGGGGCAGCGTTCGACGAACGTCGAAGGGGCTGCGTCGACGAAGTTGAAGGGGCTGCGTTCGATGAAGTCGAAGTTGTAGCGTTCGACGAAGTAGTAGCGTTCGACGAAATTGCGCCGTTCGACGATCAACGAAGTTGTAAGCGTTCGACGAAAGTGTTGCTGGGCAATTTTTTCTGTCGTCGTCCAGTAAAGCTTAAGTGCTTATTTTTTAGGCAGTAGTGGAGTCGATGTCCAATAGGAGGCTGACACCAAGCTTAGAGTTTCAATGCATTTCTTGGAGAAGGGTTTGACCATTAAATACTTATTAATGCAAATGAAATCACCGACTCTCTTCTCTCTTAAAGTAAAAGGGTTGCTGGTTAGATTACCCTATTCATCATCTTCTTCTTCTCCTCCTTCTTCTCTTCATCTTCTTCCTCCCACCTTAAGGTTTCAACTTAGGGTTCTTGAAGGAGCAAGCTTGGAGAAGGATTTGGAGCTTGGCCGACCACCACCCCGCTGCCATGAAGATGAGCTTGAACCATGGCTGGAAAATAAGGTGACTTCCGACCCCTCTCCCTTGGTGCTAGATCGTAGACAAAATTGGGAGAGGTGTTGAGCTACGGGCTTGCTAGTCGTGACACCGACAGAAGCCAGCAGTTAGACTCTAGACCGGTTGGATTGGACTCTTGCTGCTCACCTACCCAAGTCCCCTTCTGTGTCCTTGAAGGATCACCATGATGCGAGCAGTACGCAGGGTCTCCGCTGTGTGTTCTTAGCGTCGAGGCGTATAGAGGCCTAGGACAGGTAGTATTCATACCCTCCTAGTAGTGGAGGAGCTCGTTCCACTGTCTCCTTCTGGCCACGACGAGAGATGCCTGAGTGGTTAGCTACCTCTCAAAAAGCGAGAACTGTAGGTCTATGTCGACATAGCAACATTGCATGGGTGAGTATCATTACATAATCATTGCATTCATCATTACATAATCATGTCATTGCACCGCATCGGAACTCATCATATAAACTTGTATGGGCACCTTTATATGATGGGTTACATTATGCTCGGATCCTAAACTTATAAGCTTGTATGGGCACCCTTATAAGTTAAGTTCAAATTCTGTTATTATATGCTCAACTGCTTATACACTGTCGTTAATCCTGCTCACTTTTGATGTACTCTCGTATACATATGTTATAACTGCTCTCTTTTGATGTACTTTCTTATACCACGATATAACTATCGTGATTACATCTACCCTTGTCACCTGTTTTTGCTAGTAGTGATTATATTGCAGTTCCCCATTTTTCCCTTCCTCCCGGTGCCTTGGAGTCGCCAGGGGAGAGGATGTGAAGCCACTTAGTCTTTATGACTAACGGTTGTTGCACCCCTCTTTTAGGAGCGCACCCTGGAGCAGTAGCACACAACGCTGGAGGAGGATAGCCAGGTCAGGACGACAGGGACGGAGACCACGATACCCTCACTGCCGTCGGTGACAGATGTGCGCGTAGTTTAAGATGTAGCCCTTGGGGCCTTTCTTTTGATACTCTGATATAGTACATGAGCTCTCGGAGCAACCTGTCTCATAATTTTGTGACACTTACTTATGTGAATATATATATGGCTTCTTGCTTTTACATTATTGATGGGTTGGCGCTATTCAGTTGGTTTGGCCGGTAGGATAGGCGTCTTGTGGGGGAGGCTAGCTCGTGTGCTGGCACTTCCGCAAGGCGGCTGTCGTGGGCATAGGACTCCCCTCGGCCGTGTCTTACAGTTGCATCCTTCCCTACCTCCTCATCCTATGTCCCTTCTTCTAGGGGCCTAGACTCAGGTCTCCCTGAATCTAGGCAGGGGAGATGCTTGATGAAGAAGCTCCAATTGATGCAGTTTCAGTTGTAGTTATTGATTCAGATATGATAGATTCAGTTGCAGTTATAAATTCAGTGAATAATGATGATAATGATGATTCTGATGATTCTGATGCAAAATCCTCAAAGAAAAGAAAGTCTAGAAGCAAAGCAAAGGCTGTTCCTAAACCTCCCTCTTCAACAAATGATACTCCATATTACATTTTGAATAACATTACCCTCACCAAGGATTCTCCAGCATGGATGAGATTCTCTAGGAATGACAATAAAATGAGAAAGAAAATGAAGAAATCAGGATTCTATTCTGACAAGCTTGTCAAGTTTAATCCTCCTCCTCCTCCAACAGCAGGCTCAACAAGCATGTCTTCTTCCTCTCAAAAATCTATCCCTCAGCATTCAAGAAAATCAGGAGAAAGTCATAGAAGCTCAAGTGGCTCTCATAGTCAAGATCATCCAGAGCTCCTCCTTCAGGATCTGCCAGAGCTCTTTCCTCAGTTTATAAATATCATGTATCTGATGGTTCTTTTCACAGAAAAAGATATCCTCAAGATTTTCAATCCTCATATCAGTCCAATGAAATTGATGAAAGGCCTCTATCTCCTATCAATCCAGATTCAGAAAAGAATGCTCATATGGCTAGATAAAAAGAAACTATTGCTACATCTCAGATAAATAAAGCAAAAGCAGAAAGAAAAGATTACTCTCAGTTTTCAACTATGTCTGAATTCAGAAGAAAAGAATTTGAAAGGTACAGCTCAAGACATCTCTTTAATGCTGAAGATTATCAAAGGTTGCACCTAGCTGCAGTGGTTCCTCATGCATCATCTCAAACCCTGCTGGGAGCTAATGACCTCTATATGAGCAATAGAGAATCAGAAAACCCAAACAGAGAAATCATTTTCAAGCCTTCCTCAAAGAAAGAGTAAAGCTTCTGATTGTTTTGGTTTTGCTATATTTCTGCTTTCAGTGTAAAGCTCTCTAAATGATGGGCAAAACTATGCTTGCAAACGACGACGGCAAGTGTACCGTATCGAATGTAGTATAGGTTGTTAAAACAAGGTCGTATTAGACTCGGGGCGGTTGAGTACTCTTACTTCAAGAAAATATCTATTATTCTATCAAATAGAACTTGGGAGTGATTTTTGCAAAGGAAAATAAAAACAAGATTACAACGACGAGTAAAAGGGGCTAGCACTCGATCTTTGAATCACCTTGGAATAAAAGGATAGAAGAAACAAGAAAATCTAGATCCCTTAGGAAATTTGCTTTGACCGTGGAGGTTCCCGAATTATGAACGCACCTATCTCGAGGATACGCCCAACTAAGATTAGGTGGATCAACCGAACTCTCGTTCTATAATTGAACCTAAAACTTGCTTTATCGTAATGAACCCCTCTATTGGATTTGACTCCAATCCGGGAGATTTATGTCATCCTCACTAAAGGGTTGCATTCAACTCTCTTTATCCTTGAATGATCGATTCGTCTTACGAGCTTGTTCGGCTAACTAAAGAACGAAAACAAAAACGAGAATTATAATTCGAAAGTATAATCTCATTTCATTAAAATCAAGGATAAATCGAAAGTATTTCCAAGAAGAGAAAAAGATGTTCTAAATTACTTCATGATAATTATTTTTCCTCGGATCATCTCGATCGAGTACTAAAAGAAATCTAAGTGCTCATGGAGATAGAGGAATTAAAGAAGGTAAAAGAACACATGAAGAGGGAGGAGAAATAAGAGAATAGAACAACTTTATTAATTGCAATTGAAAAGAAATACAAGCTAGAAATTGAAAATTACAACTATTGAAATAAAAGGACAACTATAAGACTACTAAAACATGAAAATAAAACAAGAAATGGAGATTGAACTCCCAAAATTCGTCCTTGAAGATCTGGAGAAGCCCCCTTTATATAGCTGAAAAGTTGAGGTTACACGCCCTTGGTCATGCCCGTGACCAAGGGCGTGTAAGGGGCGTGATCGAAGCAGCAGCGGAGAGGGCGCCTTCTGGAGTAATTGCGAGCATTTCGGCCGTGTCACGCCCTATGTCACGCCCGTGACCAGGGGCGTGTAATCTTGAAATAGTGCTATTGGCGGGAAACTCTGGCGGGAAGAAGCGCGGGGCGAGTCACGCCCGTGACCTGATGTCACGCCCTTGGTCACGCCCGTGACCTTGGGCGTGTAACTTTAAATGACGCAGCGGCTCGATCTGGATGCTGGTGGCGTGGTCCCGACCGTGACTTGGATGTCACGCCCTTGGTCACGCCCGTGACCTGGGGCGTGTACTTGGCGAATCTTCACGGAATGGGCCCGAAGTAGCGGCAGCAGGTCTGGAACACATCTTAGGCTGACACGCCCTTGGTCACGCCCGTGACCTTGGGCGTGTACTTGATATTTTTGCTCAAAGTGCCCAGAAAACCCTGCAAAACATAAATTAAACTTATATTAGTGACAGAAATAAAAAGGAATGATTATTATAAGATAAAACAAATAATTGATATAAATTCATATTAAAATTACATCGAAATTATGCTAAAAGATGAGTACAAAGAGTACTCATCAAACACCCCCATACTTGAGCTTTTGCTATTCCAGAGCAAAAGAATGAGGGAAGAATTACAAGACATCGGAATTATTTCTAATTAACTAAAATTTTATTAAACCAAGAATAAGTCAAAAGCAAATTTTAGGAATTCAAGAATTAAGTCATAAGTTATATTGATAATTTAAAAAGAGAAATTTGTTTAGCTAACTACTTCTCAAGATAACTATTTAGCAATCGAAATTATAGAAATTTTCAAACAAAATTAGATTGAAATTATAGACACTCTAACGTAAAAGAATCTTAAGGAAAAGACACCTACCAAAATATTGCTCTCTTAATAATTTAGTTTGGGACTAGAAACAATGAAATTGGCTATGGATGGGTTTAAACGGAATGGCAAATGAAGACAAAGGATATGAAGAGGTTTTTTTTATTGGGGTGATGAATTTTATCCTCTCAACCCCTTTTTTTCATTTTTTAGTATATGTAATACCAGAGAATGATAGGCGATTATCCTATCATTTCCACGACATATACACTTTTTTTTTCTCTCTTCATTTTTATTTTTGGGTTGCATATGTTTACCAGAGAATAAAGAACTAACATCTCCTTATTCCCATGACATATGATCTAACAATAGGGGAAAAAAAAGATACAAATATTTACCAAGGGTAAAGAAAAACTTCTAGTTTATAAATTAAACTATTTTGAGAGCAAATTTTTAGTGGAATGAAATTTCCTAAGATCTTAAAGTTAAAAGCGAATATAATGAAAAAAATCTAAAGATGTTTAGCCAATTTACCACAAAGTGAAGCTATTTAAAATTAAAATGAGAAGTAGTGCTAAATAAATTCTCTAATCAAATAAAAAACATAAAATGTTTCTTAAAACCAAATTACTTCAAATTTAAATTTAACAAATTCTGATAAAACAAAATTTTAGCTAAATCAAAAATGTAGGAATACTTATAATCAATCCTCAAACTAGATTTCTAGAAAAATAAAAACAACAAGTACGGATTTTATTGAATTTTTTTTTAAATAAAAATACAGTGAATGCAAAGCTATACCCCCATACTTAAAATTAAACATTGTCCCCAATGTTTAAAACTAAGTATGAAGAACACTTTGAAAAATAAACTTTAAAAGAAAAATACATAATATTAAAGATAAGCAAGGGGTGCCTCCCAAGAGCGCTTCCTTTTTCCCGTCTTTAAGCTAGACGGTTAGTGTTAGGAAAAAGGAAATTTAAAAGAGAAGTGAACAGGCAACTCCCCTAATTCACGCGTAGGTGAATGTGCCGGCGTCAGTCGCCCGGCTACTCCTTCGATTATCTTGTGATTCTCCTTTTGTCCTTGAAGTTGAATATGTAAATCCAAATCACCTATACATACCTGAGGTGATTTGAATTTATAAAGATGAGCGGCATATGGATCATTGATTTTTTGGGGTGGCAACGGCTCATCCTTAACCTGAAAATTATTAGAATAAAGCGAATCACAAATAAACGAGTCAGAAAAATTTTCGCAAGGAGGAGGCGCTTGCGAAATTATAAAATCAAGCTCCGGTTGTTCCTTTTCCAAAATAAAATTTTCATTAGGAAAATCTAGCGTATTACCAAGCGGAATGAGATTTTCGAACACAAAAGTTTCATGAATTTCTGGTTGAATTAAAATAGAAGGGATTTGCGAAAATTCATGATAAAGAAAAGAAGATCCGGGTGAAGTAGGAGAGGAAACTTGTTCATCTTCTAGTTCATCCGGGGTGCCCGAAACATTAAGAATTTCTTGGTAAGAGAATTTTTCTTCATAATTGGGAAAAGAAGCTATGGGAGTACATGAGCAATCATGTTCCTCCATAACTAAATTTTCCAAAGACGAGGAAAAAACAGTAGAAGAAAGAAAATTCTCATCTAAATTCTGGGGTGGAGTATCAAATTGAAAAAGTGGGTATTCCCCAAAATTAGAGTACGAAAATTGCGGCGCAAAAGAAGAACAAGAATTCGGATCTAAAGTTTTATCTTTATCGCCTCGAAGACTATCCGGGTGACCGTGCCACCAAGAATAATCTACTTCGGGGCTAGAAGACAAATTATTAGAGGCCGAAAAATTATTCTCGTGAAAATTAGAAAAATTATTTTCCTCTAAATTTTGGGGGGAATTATCTATTTGGATCTGCGAAATTTCCCCCAGATTAGAGAACGAAGACTGCGGTGTAAAAGAAGAAAAACAAAAATTCGGATCTAGAGATTTATCTTCGTTGCTCCGGGAACTATCCGGGTGAGCTTGCCACCAGGAATAATCAACTTCGGAGCTAGAAGAACAATTATTAAATGCCGAAAAATTATTCTCATTAACATTGGAAAATTTATTTTCATCAAAGTTTGAAAATTTATTTTCATTAAAAGATGAAAAATTATGATCGTAATTATTATCAAAATTATTTGCATAATATTGAGGATAATTATTTTCATAATAATTATTTTGGGAATAAGAATGTAAATAACATTCCTCACTTTGATGAGGCGCACCACAATAATAACAACTAATTTGGCGTTTTCGTGCGGCTTGTAAGATATAAACTTGGTTTGTAAGCTCGGCAACTTTAACGGCCAATTCGGATAATTTCATAATAAATAAAATAAAAAGGAAATAACCTTTACCTAAATGAATGGAATTTTATAAATATTTTAATTAAAAAAAACATTTTTTTTTTCAAAAAAAACGGGTTAAATTAGTCCCGGACTTCCCAAGATCTACCCGTTGAAGGGTTTGCAAGGTACTAGAGGCTATGATGGGAATTCAAGCCTAAAGCGTCCTTTCCGAGAATTTAGATTGCGCTTTTTAAAAATTTTTTTTTTTTTAATTTTTAAGAGAAGGGGGAGAAGAAAAAGAACGATAAAATTAATAAATATTTCTTTTTTCGGAATATCAACCGTTTCCCCGGCAACGGCGCCAAAAACTTGATGGGCAAAACTATGCTTGCAAACGACGACGGTAAGTGTACCGTATCGAATGTAGTATAGGTTGTTAAAACAAGGTCGTATTAGACTCGGGGCGGTTGAGTACTCTTACTTCAAGAAAATATCTATTATTCTATCAAATAGAACTTGGGAGTGATTTTTGCAAAGGAAAATAAAAACAAGATTAAAACGACGAGTAAAAGGGGCTAGCACTCGATCTTTGAATCACCTTGGAATAAAAGGATAGAAGAAACAAGAAAATCTAGATCCCTTAGGAAATTTGCTTTGACCGTGGAGGTTCCCGAATTATGAACGCACCTCTCTCGAGGATACGCCCAACTAAGATTAGGTGGATCAACCGAACTCTCGTTCTATAATTGAACCTAAAACTTGCTTTATCGTAATGAACCCCTCTATTGGATTTGACTCCAATCCGGGAGATTTATGTCATCCTCACTAAAGGGTTGCATTCAACTCTCTTTATCCTTGAATGATCGATTCGTCTTACGAGCTTGTTCGGCTAACTAAAGAACGAAAACAAAAACGAGAATTATAATTCGAAAGTATAATCTCATTTCATTAAAATCAAGGATAAATCGAAAGTATTTCCAAGAAGAGAAAAAGATGTTCTAAATTACTTCATGATAATTATTTTTCCTCGGATCATCTCGATCGAGTACTAAAAGAAATCTAAGTGCTCATGGAGATAGAGGAATTAAAGAAGGTAAAAGAACACATGAAGAGGGAGGAGAAATAAGAGAATAGAACTACTTTATTAATTGCAATTGAAAAGAAATACAAGCTAGAAATTGAAAATTACAACTATTGAAATAAAAGGACAACTATAAGACTACTAAAACATGAAAATAAAACAAGAAATGGAGATTGAACTCCCAAAATTCGTCCTTGAAGATCTGGAGAAGCCCCCTTTATATAGCTGAAAAGTTGAGGTTACACGCCCTTGGTCACGCCCGTGACCAAGGGCGTGTAAGGGGCGTGATCGAAGCAGCAGCGGAGAGGGCGCCTTCTGGAGTAATTGCGAGCATTTCGGCCGTGTCACGCCCTATGTCACGCCCGTGACCAGGGGCGTGTAATCTTGAAATAGTGCTATTGGCGGGAAACTCTGGCGGGAAGAAGCGCGGGGCGAGTCACGCCCGTGACCTGATGTCACGCCCTTGGTCACGCCCATGACCTTGGGCGTGTAACTTTAAATGACGCAGCGGCTCGATCTGGATGCTGGTGGCGTGGTCCCGACCGTGACTTGGATGTCACGCCCTTGGTCACGCCCGTGACCTGGGGCGTGTACTTGGCGAATCTTCACGGAATGGGCCCGAAGTAGCGGCAGCAGGTCTGGAACACATCTTAGGCTGACACGCCCTTGGTCACGCCCGTGACCTTGGGCGTGTACTTGATATTTTTGCTCAAAGTGCCCAGAAAACCCTGCAAAACATAAATTAAACTTATATTAGTGACAGAAATAAAAAGGAATGATTATTATAAGATAAAACAAATAATTGATATAAATTCATATTAAAATTACATCGAAATTATGCTAAAAGATGAGTACAAAGAGTACTCATCACTAAACTCAGAGTACAATATTTTTCTATCTGCTGAAATGAATCTAAATTCTGTCATATATATATGCTCTCTGTTTGTTGTTTGTTTTATTATTTGATTTTGTTAAATAGTATCCTAACCCAAATAGGGATAGATTGTTGGAACAACCCTATTACTGATTTGGGCTAGGATCACTATTTGTGAATTAGGACTCAAGTTGACCCCATTGTATAGTCTTAGGGTCAAGGTCTAAGTTTATCTAAGTTAGCTAGAACTTAGGAAAATTCAAAGTTTTTGTGTTCGACGAAAATCTTTCTGCATTCGACGAACTCCTTCCTGTGTTCGACAAACGTCAGGTTTCATTTCGACGAACTTGTTCTTCTGCTTGACGAATCCAGTCTTCAAGCCAGGTCTTTAGATTTTATCTCAGTTCGACGAACTTCAGATTGAGATCGACGAACTCAGCTTTCTGTTCGATGAATGAGTATCTCAGTGTTCAGTTCGACGAACTCAGCTTTCAGTTCGACGAACTCAGCTTTCTGCTTGTCGAAATTTTTTTCTTCAGCTTGAAAATTTTGTAGAATCAATTCTATTTTCTCTAAACTCAGATCGACTATTCAGCAACGGATCTATTCATCTATTTGATCTTTCCTTTTAATATTCCTTTCTATTCTCTTCTTTCGAGAATATAGTCGTTGACATATTGGAAAAGGATACTTTCATTGAAAAGGAAAAGGAATTAAAGTATTATTGCTTAATCAGATTGTAGTCCCCAAGAAAGATTTAATTCAGATTATTCTATTCCTTAACCAGAAGATTTGAATTTAAAATGAGTCATATATCTCTAAGGAAAAGGATGTAGCAGAGTATGACTTGAGAAGTAACATACTTGTGAAATACAGAAAGACAAAAACAAATACAAAGATCTTCATCAACAACAACATTTTTCATTCTCTGAGAACAACAAAAATCTTCTCTCAGTTTCAGCTGCTGGTTCTTAATCTTCAAGAGCAACAATAATTTGAGAAATATCTTCTCTCAGATTCATTAGCTGTCAAGGAAGATCATTTACATCCAAGAGAAAGCTCCATCCATTATCTGTCAAGAAATTCAATCAGACAGGGTGAGCTTTACAACACAATAATCCACTAGTCTTCTCTCAGATCTTGTTGACAGAGAAGAACATCATAAACACTTTTTTTGTTTATCCTTTTTACCCATCTTGTACAGGGTTCTAACTCCCTTCAATAGTTAAACCTTTGGTGGAAGGGCACCTGATCAAAAACCTGTGTTTTGGTTTGACCACCTGATCAAAAGCTCAGTGGTGTTTGGGCACCTGATCAAAAATCCCAGTGGTGTTTGGGCACCTGATCAAAAATCCCAGTGGTGATATGGCACCTGATCAAAAACCTAGTGGATTCCTACCAAGGGTGGTAGAAGAGTAGATGTACCCAGATTGATTGGGGAACTACTATAGATCCTTGTGTCTGTTGTGATTGTGTTTTTCCTTCTGTACTGTGATGTGTTTATTGTTTTGCTTTTACACTCATTCTGTTACACAAATATATATCATTATTTTAATTCCGCTATAAAATAAGTTAAAAACTTTTAAGACTATATTCACCCCCCTCTATAGTAAATCTAAGATCTAATACCTCACTTTCATAGCCTATTGAGGGTCATACCATGGCCCAACCAAGCCTTGGTGGTTCCATGGGACCCATGACCATCATATGAGGTCAACCCTCACCCCTAGTTGACCAAGTCAACCCAAAAGTCAACATAGATCAAATTGACCTAAATGGCTATTTGAACCAATTGGACTCAATTCCCTTGCGCTAAGCCTTCTCCACCAAGCTAAACCAACTGCCGACATGCCTATAGCAAGTCCTATGACTAAATTCTGGAGAATTGAGGGCATGGCTTGTAATTTATCATTTCCCCCAATTTTGAATTTAAGCAAAATTGGGAAATGGAAATGGAGCTCCACTTGGCATGGCTCTCCTCTTCCCAAGCCTTCCTCTTACCCTAGGGAGTAATTTCCAGCTGAATTCTAGGGAGATTGATGGCCACTTGGCAGCAGGGAGGAGCAACCAAGGCTTGCCGAGAGCTCTTCTATGGTAACTTTAAAACCATCCCTCCTCAGCCCACTACAGCCTTTCCTTTAGCTTCAGAGAGCACCAAGGAGTCGATCCAGCACTTTGTGGATGGTGATTTGGTGGAGAATCCAGAGATCAACAAGGAGCACTTCTCTGATTGTTGGCAATGGAACCCAGGAGATCTAGACGCAATTTTGCACCCACTGAGGTTGGTTTCTCCCCCTCTCCCTCCGTGCTAGTCTCTTAGATCAATTAGGAGAGGTGTCTAGCTCAACAGATCTGGATCCAAGTGAGAAAAAGTGTGATTTTTCTATGGATTTGTCCATGCTCGGGATTGCCAGAAAGGCCATCTCCAACCGCCATTCCGCCGCCAATCAAGAGCCCCCACGTAAACAGAGGCGGTGGTGGTTGTAGCCGGTCGTGGGTCTGCGGTGGTGGATGGGAAATCAACTCGCACGATCACCCAGCACGATTGAATCCACAATGTTGGATGGAGGTAGACGATGACTAGATGTCATCAGATTTGCGCCAAGATTCGTGCACATCACGACAAATATAACTTAGTTAAGGATTAATATCATTTCATTCTGTCACACAATTAACAACATCTTATAGCTTATTATTAGGAACCTTAAAAGCAGAATTAGGGAAAATGCTGAATATGAAAGTTATATATGTAGGTTTTAACATTAATTGGGCACTAATTTCATGGGATTTGGTGCACCAGAGCTCCCTGGGCACCAGTTTTGGTTCAGGGTGTACAAGGTGTGAATGCATGTGTAATTCGTGTATTTTTTTATAATACACCATGCATTCAAATGAAATTTAAATCATAAGTGTGGCATGATTAAATACACCTCCTGCCCAAAAATCAGAAGTTTTGGAGAATATTTTTCCATAGTTTTAGAAATAATATAATTAATCATGCATGGTGTGATTAATAGGTTATATGAATTCAAATGCAATCAAGACTTCTCTAGAAGATTAATTATGTTAATATAAGCTCCTGGTCAAAATTTTGGGCCATTTGGATTCATGCATGTGGATCTACCCACGTGCAAATGAATCCTGGTATGAGAAATTTCTCCCAAACCCTTTGGATAATAAGTCTGAAATTTTAAACATAGGTTTGCTTACCCAATTACACCCTCTGACCAAAAATGAATATTTTTGGAAAATATTTTCCCATGGTGTTTATAATTTTTTGATAAAGCATGTATATGTATTATACATGGCTTAGTAAATCCTAATGACCCCAAATTATGTTGGTAGGTAGTAAGGGTTAATATAAGTCTCTGGTAAAAATTTGGGGACAATTGACTTAGAGCATGTGAGGGAATTCCACATGCAAGTTTCATGTAGAATGGGGAATGGTGTGCTAATAGCACAAAATCATATTTTGAGAATCTAACTCAAATTACTTGCTGCATGTGAGAGGTAATACCTCCATGCTTGGAATATGAGGAAATACAGGTCCTCTGGAAATTTGGGAATTTTTGGAAAAAAATTCCCCTAGGTATTTAATTTAAATACATTTGTCACCTAAGTAAATTAATGAAATTTTTGTTGGTAAAACTTTAAGGAAAATTCCAGAACTTTGGAATATGAATATTCATGATGGAATACACCTTTGGTAATTTTGAGAGATTTTTTGGAGAAGTTTTTCCTAAGGTTTAAGGGAATATTTCATTTGTCACACTTTTAAATAAAGGAAATATTTGTAACCATATAATTGAGGAAAAATCTAGATCTCTGTCAATTGAATTGTTAGACCCTTATACACCTCTGGAAATTAATTGTTCAAAATAGCTTGAAAAATTCCAATCTTCTGGATGTTCACTGATTATAGCATTTTGTAGCTCTGGTAATTTACTTAGAATATTTGGATGATAACTTAGCATACTTCATGTTCAAAAGTACATGAATTCAATATTTGTATTCTTGCATTTTAATGACCATAAGTTCCTGAGAAAAATTATGAAACCTTGCTAGACTTATTTTCATGACATGCTGAAACTTTGGAATTTTAGTTGGAATATTATGACAACAGTGGAGTATACTTCCTGTGTAAATTGGTCTCATTTTCATAAATGGTTCATTGTGGTTATGGTCTAATACCTTGTAATTATTATGAACCTTAGCATAGAACAATATGATGAATCTCTGAGAATGATCTTAGACTTAGGCCAAATGAGTTGGAAGAATGTTTTCAAGAGAGCATGTTACATACATTAGTGCATATGAGCTTATATATAAAGAGGTTTAGACGTCTAGCACAAATATTCTCACTTTGTCTTGGTGTAAATGTTGACATGTAATGTCCAATGATGAACCCTAGGTTGAGGGACTAAGTATAGAATGTGTAAGGATATGTGATTATCAAATTAGGGGGAGTCGCTATGCTGGAGTTGAGAGAATAAACCAACTCTCCCCCGAGAGTAATGTGCAAATCTATCTACAGAAGGAAAATAATGTGAGAGATGGTTTTAGGATTGGGTAGATACCAACTATACCTAATTATCTTGAGAAAGGGTGGTTTGGGATGTCAGCCCATAGTACCCCTAGAACCGTTGCGATCCCTTCACCGATAGTCCTCGGGAAGTCTATGATTCATTCCAAGATGGTAGGTTCACATAACACTTATGAAACATAAAGGAATTATAAGTATGTTGAGAATTGCATATGCATCCCTAGTGGATAGGGATGAGAAGGACCGGTGAGTTTTGCGAGATGGAGGATCGAGTTAGATTTAAAGGATCAGAGTGTACTACAAGCGGGAGGCTCGATTAGGAAATATCAACTGAATTCTCATTCTTTAATCGATAACCTAATACTTGTTTTACGGGGTGAATCCCACTATTGGCTTTTACTCCAATCCGGAAGGGTAACATTGTCCTCTCTCGAGGGTTGCATTCTACTCTTTTTTATCCTTGAGTGATCGATTCGCATTATGAGCCTCTCGGCTAACTAAAGTATGAAAACAAGAACAAGAAATATATATCAAAAATATAATCTCGTTATCTTAAAATCAATGATAAATCTTAAGCATTTTAGAACAGAGAAAGAACAACTCTAAATTATTTCATGACTTATATTATTCCTTGGATCATCTCGATCGAGTACTAATAGAAAATTAGCTACTCATGCAGATGGTAGAATCAATAAAAATAAAAGAGTTCATGATGAAAAAGCGAATATAATAATAAGAAGAGAGAACTAATTTTATTAAAATTGCAAGGAGGAGAATTACAAGCTATTAAAATGGAAATTACAACTATTAAATTGAAAGAACAATTGCAAGAAAGAAAAGAGTACAAGAACTACTAAAATGCTAAAAACAAGAAAATAAAGCAAGAAAAGGAGTTTTGAACTCCCAAAATTCGTCACGGATCATCTGGAAAAGCTCCCTTTAAATAGCTGGAAATTTGGTGTTACACGCCCTTGGTCACACGCGTGACCAAGGAGCGTGTAAGGGGCGTGATCGAAGCAGCAGCGGAGAGGGCGCCTTCTGGAGTAATTGCGGGCGTTACGTGCGTGTCACGCCCCTAGGTCACGCCCGTGACCTAGGGGCGTGTAAATTTAAAACTGATTGCTGGCGGGAAACTTTCGGCGGGTAGTGGAGCGGGATGAGTCACACCCATGTACTGGATGACACGCCCCATGGTCACGCCCGTGACCTGGGGCATGTAATTTTAATTGACGAGGCATTGCGATTTTGCTACTGGCTGCGGGTCATGGCCGTGACATTGGGTCACGCCCCTAGGTCACGCCCGTGACCTAGGGCGTGTACTTGGCGAAGCTTCACGGAATGCGCCTGAGGTGGTGAAATCGGGTCTGGAACACATTTAGGCTGTCACTCCCCTTGGTCACGCCCGTGACCTTGGGCATGTACTTTGGAAATATTCGCAAAAGTTCCCAAAAAACTTTAAAATATAAAATAAACTTAAGTTAGTTCATGAAATCATGAAAGGAGAGATTTATATGATATAATCCATATAATTTATGTAATTTCATATTAAAAATATATTAAAACTATACTAAAAGATGAGTATATAAACTTCTCATCAAATACCCCAATACTTGAGCTTTTGCTATTCTAGAGCAAAAGAATGAGGAGAGAATTGCAAGACATTGATATTATTTTTAATTAACTAAGATTCATTGAACCAAGGGTAAGTTAAAAGTAAATTCAAGGAATTCAAGAGTTAAGTCATAAGTTATGTTGATAATTTAAAAAAAAGAAATATGTTTAACTAACTATTTCTCAAGATAACTATTTAGCAATCGAAATTATAGAAATTTTTCAAACAAAAATAGATTGAAATTATAGACATTCTAACATAAAAGAAGTTTAAGGAAAAGACACCTACCAAAATATTGCTCTCTTAATAATTTAGTTTTGGACTAGAACCAATGAGATTGGCTAAGGATGGGGGTTTAATCGAAAACGACAAATGAAGAGATACTAAAATAAAGGTGATGAATTTTATCCTCTCACCTAATTTGAATACAAATTTGTATATGTTTAGGAAAATAATGAATTTTTTCCATGTCATATAATCTTTTAAAATTTCTCTTCAAATAAAGACCCAAAATGTATATGTTTAGATGTAATGAATTTTATCCTCTTACATCATGACAAATGGTCTTTTAAATGATTTTGGGTGCATATGTTTAGGGGATAATGAATTTTATCCTCTTATTCCCATGACATATGATCTTTTTTTTCTTCATCATTTTTTTTATTTGCCAACAAAGGGTGAGGGGGAAGAAAATACTTCTAGTTTATAAATTAAACTATTTTGAGAGCAAATTTTTAGTGAAATGAAATTTCCTAAGATCTTAAAGTTAAAAGAGAATATAATAAAAATCTAGAGATGTTTAGCCAATTTACCACAAAGTGAAGCTATTTAAAACTAAAAAGAGAAGTAGTGTTAAATAGATTCTCTAATCAAATTAAAAAAAATGTTTCTTAAAACTAAATTACTTTAAATTTAAATTTAACAAATTCCGATAAAACAAAATATTAGCCAAATCAAAAATGTAGGAATACTTATAATTAGACCTTAAACTAGATTTCTAGAAAAATAAAAAACAACAAGTAAAAGGGAGATATATCTATAAATATATTATTATATATTTTTTTAATCTTGGACTTCCCAAGGTCTACCCGGTTAAGGGTTCGCAAGGTACAAGGAGGTGCGATGGGAGTTCAAGCCCAAACCTCCCTTTCCAAGATATTAGATTTTTTTATGATATTTATAAATATTTTTATTATAAATTGAAAAGAAAGCCTAGAACGCTATGCTACACCCCCATACTTAAAATTAAACATTGTCCCCAATGTTTAAAACTAAGGATGAAGAATACGTGAAAGGAAAATGCATAAAAAAATGCATGAACATTTAAAGATAAGCAAGGGGTGCCTCCCAAGAGCGCTTTCTTTTTCCCGTCTTTAAGCTTGACGGTTATTGTTAGCTAAACGGAAATTGAAAAGAGAAGTGTACAAGCAACTCCCTTAATTCACATTTAGGTGAATGTGTCGTCATTAGTCATCCGGCTATTCCTCCATTTATCATGTGATTCTCCTTTTATCCTTGAATTTGAATATGTAAATCCAAATCACCTATACAAACCTGAGGTGGTTTGGATATATAAAGATGAGCGACATATGAATCATTGATTATTTGGGGTGGCAACGACTCATCTTCAACCTGAAAATTATTAGTATAAAGAGAATCACAAATAAATGAGTCAGAAAATTTTTCGCAAGGAGGAGGCGCTTGCGAAAAAATATGATTAATCCCCAGTTGTTCATTTTCTAAAAAAAATTTTTCTTCAGGAGAATCTAGTGCAATATCAAGCGGAATAATATTTTCGGACACAACGTTTTCATTAATTTTTGGTGGAATATAGGAATTTTGCGAAAATTCATGACAAGCAAAAGATGATCCGAGTGGAATATGGGAAGAAACCTGTTCTTCTTCTATTTCATTCGGGGTGCCCACAACATTAAGAAATTCTTGGAACAATAATTTTTCTTCATTTTTGGTAAAAGAAATTATGGGATTACATGAAACCACATGTTCCTCCATAGCTAAATTATCCAAAGATGGAGAAAAAGCACTAGACGAAATAATGTTCTCATCTATATTTTGGGGTAGAGTGTCAAATTGAATTGGTGGAAATTGGCCAAAATTAGAGTACGAAACTTGCAGCGCAAAAGAGGAAGGACAAAAATTCGGATCTAAAGATTCATCTTCATTGTTCTGAAAACTATTCGGGGGAGCTTGCCACCAAGAATAATCTATTTCAGAGCTAGAAGAGAAATTATTAGAAACCAAAAAATTATTCTCGTGAAAATTAGAAAAAATATTTTCATCAAAGTTGGAAAAATTATTTTCTTGAAAAGATGAAAAATTATGATCGTAATTATTATCAAAATTATTTGCATAAGATTGAGAAAAATCATTTTCATAATATAAGTTTTGAGAATAAGAATGAAAATCACTTTGATGAGGCGCACCATAATAATTGTAACTAATTTGGCGCTTTCGTGGTGCTTCCAAAAGATTAACTTGGTTTTGAAGCTCGGCAACTTTTACGGCCAATTCAGAAAATCTCATTTAATAAAAAGAAAACAACCTTCACTTAAATGAATGGAGTTTTTAGAGGGCGCAAAGAGAAGAGAAATAATTTATATAAAATATTTTTTTCCTTCAAAACACGGGTTAAATTAGTCCCGAACTTCCCGAGGTCTACCCTGTGAAGGTTTCGCAAGGTACTAGGAGATGCGATGGGAGTTCAAGCCCAAATCTGCCTTTCCGAGAATTTAATTTACGCCTTTTATGATATTTAAAAATTTTAAGAGAATGAAGAGAAGAAATAGGATGATAAAATTAATAGATATTTCTTTTTTCAAAATATCAACCTAAATTCCCCAGCAACGACGTCAAAAGCTTGATGCGCAAAACTATATCCACAAACGACAATGACAAGTGTACCGTATCGAAAGTAATATAGGTTTATAAAACTAAGGTCGTATTAAACTCGGGGCGGTTAAGTACTCTTACTTCAAGAAAGTCTCTATTATTTTATCAATAAATCTTTGAGTTGGATTTTGCCACTAAAGAGGATTCAAAATAATGATTCAAACAATACCAAGAACAATTAGCACTCGATCTTTGAATCACCTCGGAGATAAAAAATATGACGAAAGAACAAAATTGCTTTCTCTTAATAAAATAGCCCCACTAAGATTAGGAAATATCAACTGAATTCTCATCCTATAATTGATAGCCTAATACTTGCTTTACAGGGTGAATCCCACTATTGGCTTTTACTCCAATCCGGAAGGGTAACGTCGTCCTCTCTCGAGGGTTGCATTACGAGCCTCTCGGCTAACTAAAGTATGAAAACAAGAAAAAGAGTTATATATCGAAAATATAATCCCGTTATCTTAATATCAAGGATAAATCTTAAGCATTTTAGAACTGAGAAAGAACAACTCTAAATTATTTCATGACTTATATTATTCCTTCGATCATCTCGATCGAGTACTAATAGAAAATTAGCTACTCATGGAGATGGTAGAATCAATAAAAATAAAAGAGTTCATGATGAAAAAGAGAATATAATAATAAGAAGTGAGAACAAATTTTATTAAAATTGCAAGGAGGAGAATTACAAGCTATTAAAATGGAAATTACAACTATTAAATTAAAAGAACAATTGCAAGAAAGAAAAGAGTACAAGAACTACTAAAATGCTAAAAACAAGAAAATAAAGAAAGAAAAGGAGTTTTGAACTCCCAAAATTCGTCCTGGATCATCTGGAGAAGCTCCCTTTAAATAGCTAAAAATTTGGTGTTACACGCCCTTGGTCACGCCCGTGACCAAGGGGCGTGATCGAAGCAGCAGCGAAGAAGGCGCCTTCTGGAGTAATTGCGGGTATTACGTGTGTGTCACGCCCCTAGGTCACGCCCGTGACCGAGGGGCGTGTAACTTTAAAACAGATTGTTGGCGGGAAACTTTCGGCAGGATGTGGAGCGGGATAAGCCACGCCCGTGTACTGGATGACACGCCCCATGGTCACGCCCGTGCCCTGGGGCGTGAAATTTTAATTGACGTGGCATTGCGATTTTGCTACTGGCTGCGGGTCACGACCGTGACATTGGGTCATGCCCCTAGGTCAGGCCCGTGACCTGGGGCATGCACTTGGCGAAGCTTCACAGAATGCGGTCGGGGTGGTGAAATCAGGTCTGGAACACATTTAGGCTGTCACGCCCCTTGGTCATGCCCGTGATCTTGGGTGTGTACTTTGGAAATATTCGCAAAAGTGCCCATAAAACCTGAAAATATAAAATAATCTTAAGTTAGTTCATGAAATCAAGAAAGGAGAGATTTATATGATATAATTCATATAATTTATATAATTTCATATTAAAAATATATTTAAACTATACTAAAAGATGAGTATATATAAACTACTCATCACCTCCCCGCCCGGTTCTAGGAGTCGTGGGGGGAGGCGGGGAAAAAATCTCTTAGTTTTTTTAGACTAACGGCCGTATGTGGCATAATAATTCTGGAGTGCATTGAGCAAGAGCAGCAACAGCACCAGGTACAGAGGGAGCTACGTAGTTTGATGTCCCAGTATGTGGTAGGAGCTTCTGCAGCATCATGATGTGCCCCGGGGAGACATTACCTTCCGAACGTCGTCCTTCACATCTACCCTAGTCAGATTTGGGAGTTACTCATTATTGAAGGCACTGTTGAGTGTCGGTGCTTACAATGCTTAATCTTTGCCAAGAGAGAGGCGGAGAAAAAATGATGTATCGGGCATAAGCCCCTTTTCATCTCAGCACTTGTTTATTCTATTCAGCACTTTGATTATTGTCTCTCGTTGGACATTAATTTTATATTATGTGATATATCGTGGACTGTGGTTTATGTCATTTATGCTTCTCTTGTTCTGTGGTGAAATGGTTGGCCTGGATGTTGATTAGCCTGTTTGCCTAGAAGTCTGCGACCTCTCGTTGTCGGTCAGAAGGGTCAGTTCCAGCGGCCTCAATTTTTGAAGACCTCCCAGACTGCCTGTCTCCTCTTCAACAATTCTCCTAAGGCACAGGAGGACAGACTCCAGTCAGACCGCCAGACCGCGTGGTCTGGTGTTTTTCTCCTTTTTGTTATTAGCACCTCATATCTCAGCCACGGTTCTCCTGTACACTGGTCAGCCCGTAATTTTGAGATCTGCCTATTTGGGCAGCCTCTGCATCAATAAATAGAGGGGCAGGGGTACCTGAAAAGGGACTTTTGCTTCGAGCCTCCAGCTTGAAACCTGTGCAAGCGGTCTCAAATTCTGTCACTTTTCTACCTCTCATCCTGACCTATTCTATTTTCTCTGTGTGTTTTCTTTTTACAATCAATCATAAGCAGTATTTCCTATGGAGATCTCTCTTCTGACATCCTTCATCCCAAGTAACCGGCACTACACAGCCCCCCTGTCTCTTTCTAATGTGAGTCTTGGAGGTATATTTTTTGTACCAACAGAATGAACACGTGACCTTTAGATTGTAGTGTTTAGGTGAAATCAGCGGACATCCAAGATGTCAGACCGCAGGAATCGTTCTCGCCGGTCCCCCAGCGAACACTCTTCGAGCAATCTGATCTCCCTAATGTTGAAACCAGGACTTGGCTTCCTTATGGAGCTCGGGCCCTCAATGAAGAGGGGCAGCTAGCACTTACTAATTCCTCGGAAGGAACCGGCCAGAGACTCAGAACTAAGAACAGACCCTTGGTCGCAGCTAGGAGTTCTCACCACACACCCGGAAGATCTTTGAGCGCTTCCCCTCCCAAGTCAAAGCTGAGACTAGGCACCTTGGAGAGCCTGAGAGCTGAACCAAAGTGATCTAGTGAGGAAGAAGCTCAGAATCTTTAGATTGGAATCCTCTCCCAAGGCGCCCTTCAAGGTGCTCCATATGCAAGTGCACCGGTCGCGCAAGTAATAATAATGGGGAAAATCCCCGAGTGTCGGTCTCTTGAGGAACACAGTAAGGTGGAGTTAGGTTTCGAGGAAGGACTTGAGATTGAAGTCCTTAAATCGGATGGAATGCGGGGGAGTTGGGTTGGCTTTTGGAAAATAAAATAAAAGCTATCAACTACTCCTATGCAATGCCGCTGTGCAATGCTTCGCTTGGCGGGATGGAGACTAGGCGGGCCTTGAGCGCGCTGCGTCGAAAGGGCGGATGGGCGAGTAGGCAAGCGGAATCGAACAGTGCAGGCCTTGAGCACACTGCTTCGTTAGGCGGGATGGAATACGGGCCGCGATGCCACGCTTCGGTAGGCGGATGGACGAGTAGGCTAGCGGAGTGAGGGTCGCAAGCACCTCTTCGACAAGCACGCCACTAGCAATTGCTAGTGCGGCATACGAACGTGACGGCGGGATGGAGGATGGAATGGGGCGCACCTCAAGCACACAAATAAACAAAAAGGGTATTTCACATAGACATGAAATAACTTTAAATAGCAAGGTTTATAGTGTTCCACATCAAAATACAAAAGATCTAACTATTACAACAATCAATAAGAAGAGAACAAGGCAAGAAATCGACCAAATCCGAAGGCTCGTTGGAGATTCACGGTTGGAATCGCCGGGTTGTCAATCCGCGTCCAAGCTCGGTCCGCAACTACGTCCGGGGTAGAGAGAGTTGTCACGACTCTCCAATGGACCCGTCTTCTTCGTGTCACGATCCGGTAGAGGTTGCAAACTTCCTATTGCTTGATGGTAATGGCGGCTAGGTCTTCCTTTGGAGCTCTTGGATGAAGGAGGAGGGCGAGAGGAAACTCCGGCTCAAGATTGGCGTGAAGAGCAAGCCCGGAGCACCTCCATATGGTGGGCGGCAATGGAGGGGCGAATCTGGGCGGAACCGGGCGGAAAACGGCGGAAGAAGACGATCGATCTGACCTAAATCGCGAGCAGCGGATTTTATAGGCGCTGGAATTAAACAGTGCGCACGGTCATTGGCGCACGACCAGTGGTCGTGCGCACTAGAATCTTGTGATCGTGCGCTCTGCCTGGACGGAGCCTGCAAAGACAAAAATTGTAAAATAAAATGTTCGCACGACCAGTGGCGCACGACCGGTGGTCGTGCGCACTAGCGTTGATGGTCGTGCGCAATACAGCAAACAGAACTCAGAATTTTAATGATAAGTGCGCACGAGCAGTGGCGCACGACCGGTGGTCGTGCGCACTGGCGTTGGTGGTCGTGCGCACTGCACCAAACAGAACTCGTGAAAAAGGGTTAAGTGCACACGATCAGTGGCGCACGACCAGTGGTCGTGCGCAATAGAACCGGCGATCGTGCGCAGTGTTCCTGTGCAGAATTGCACCGGGAACACTTGCACGACTCCTATTCCCGCACAACCACAGATCTAGCCACTGAAAGTGGCACTTAACAGCACATGAATACTACTAATGACAATAAGCACGAAAATCACACCAAAGTGGGCCTAGATGTGCACCTAGAATGGATTATCAAATATAAGCTATAACAAGGCTATAGTGCGGTGAATTGACTAAATAAATGGCCCAGATGAGTCCATAAAAGTGTATATGATCAGGACTCATCATGAGGCGCGCAGCCCTTTCCTCCAGCTCTCTCGCCGTCGCAGCCGCCGATGCGTGCCGATATTCTCTCGGCTCGACTTCGGGTAAGAAACGGCCGCCCTCCGCGACCCAACAAGATGTGAAGCCCCCCACCAAAAAAAGAACAAGGAAACTCCCTCCTCCACCAGGGGAAAAGAGGTCATGGACCTCAGCGAGGGCGACGCCCCGCTCCTCCCGCCTGCTGGCCAGAAGGCCGCCGAGGGAGGCAGCGAACCGAGGGGCGCCTCCACGGGCCCAACCCCTCCAGTCACAAGAACTTTGGCTTGGGGGAAAAACTCCCCGATGCCCTGGGCGAGCCGGTGCTTGTATGGGACCCTGACTATAACAGGATCTCTTGCTCGTCCCTCCTCCCATCCTGGGTTCAGAGTGACAAGGTGGGAGGCGAGGCATTCGCCCTCGCCTTTGGGCTATATGGTCGCGAGGACGCTGCCAACTTCAGTGCCCTGCGATCTAGGCTGCTAGCCAACGAGGCCATGCGCGCCCACTTCCGCTCCATGGAGCTCAGCCATATGGTGGCTCGGTGATACCTCACCGCGGAGAGGGATTCTAAGGAGCTCCAACGTGAGCTCAAGGAGGCCTCAGACGCAGTTGCGAGCCTCATGGTGCAGGAAGCCCTCTCGGAAGGTCTCCTCGCCGGCCTTCAGGGGGAATGGTAAGTGCCTTGCATAACTTTTGTCTTGCTCCCCCTTTCTTTCGCTTAGCTTACACATTTTCTTCCCCAGGACGCCGAGACCGCGAGTCAGTTGCTCTCGCGGAATGCTAACCTGGAACCAGAGGTCATGTTCCTCAAAGCCCACGTCTGCGAGCTGACTAGGGTAGTGCTCATGCCGCCTCCTCTGCGAGTAGGGGCTCGTCAACCTTCGTGGGGTGAGAAAGAGGCGGTCCGTCAGAATTCCATGGGCATCGCCGACCTCGTCTTCGAGACCCTCAAAAGGGCGGGCCTGCTTTCTCCGGATGCTTTGGAGTTCAACATCGAGGACATCATCCCAGACCTATACGCGCTGATCTCGGAGCCCGACGAACGCGAGAGCGAGGAAGGGCCCCCCAGCGACCAAGATTAGCACTTTATTGTTCAGCGTAAAATTTGTTTTTGCCCGGTGGGTTCGCCTTTTGTAATATTTTGGGGAAAAGTGAACTTGAAACATTTTTTTCATCTGATAATGGTTCTTTTATCTTGCTCGCATTAATACGTTTGTGATGTGCTCGTGCTCTTACTTTTACACTCGCTTGCACCTGTAACGCCATTATTTATGCTCGTGTTCGCACTTTCTTTTATGCTCGCGTTAAATGCACTTGGGCATGTTTATGCCCATTCGTTTAGCAGGGCTCACGCCTCATTGTTTGTTTGTGCTTGCGCTCGCGCAGTTATAGGTGATGGATACCAGACTCACCCTTGTGTCATACTTTTACTTTGTCTCGCAACCCTACCTCGCACACGCCCCCATCAGGCATTTGCGCGACTTTTCTTGCTTAGCTATTCTTTAGGCAAACTTCCCTACCATCGTACGCGGACAGGACGCGGCTCGCTCCACGCCTCTGGCTCGCCCTGTAGGGTCCTCTGCAAGCGAGTTTGATTTTGACCTATCCCGCTCGTCCAACCCCCGCACGCGACCAGTGTTGCCTGCTATCCATTGTGCCGGCGAACCCCCCTGACTCGCTAGACTGAGGTGCTGCACACTTTCTCTAAGTACCTTTTGCGATCTAGGGCATGAATAGCGTTTTCCATTTGCTGTTGCTCTCCTTTTTTCCGGCGAGCGAGCCCCGGGGATCGCCCCCATATAGACCTTGTTCTGAGAGCCTTGCCAACCGATCCCCTCAACTCAAACCACTTGTCAGCCTCTCCGCAAAAACCACTCGACCCACCAGCTAGTGAGAGCCCGACAACTATATCGTCCAGGGCACTCCAGCACAAAGAATTGTTACCTTGCCAGCCTCTCCGTGAGATCCACCCGACCCACCGGCTAGTGAGAGCCCGGCAATGGGATCTTTCAGGGCACTCCAACACAAAGAATTGTTACCTTGCCAGCCTCTCCGCGAGATCCACCCGACCCACCAGCTAGTGAGAGCCCAGCAGCGGGATCGTCCAGGGCACTGCAGCACAAAGAGTTGTTACCTTGCCAGCCTCTCCGCGAGATCCACCCGACCCAACGGCTAGTGAGAGCCCGGCAGTGGGATCGTCCGGGCACTCCGCACAAAGAGTTGTTACCTTGCCAGCCTCTCCGCGAGATCCACCCGACCCACCGGCTAGTGAGAGCTCGGCCGCGGGATCGTCCGGGGCACTCCAGCACAAAGAGTTGTTACCTTGCCAGCCTCTCCGCGAGATCCACCCGACCCACCGGCTAGTGAGAGCCCGACATCGGGATCGTCCGGGGCACTCCAGCACAAAGAATTGTTACCTTGCCAGCCTCTCCGCGAGATCCACTTGACCCACCGGCTAGTGAGAGTTCGACAGCGAGATCGTCTGGGGCACTCCAAAACAAAGAGTTGCTACCTTGCCAGCCTCTCCGCGAGATCCACCCGACCCACCGGCTAGTGAGAGCCCGGTCGCCGGATCGTCCGGGGCACTCCAGCACAAAGAGTTGTTACCTTGCCAGCCTCTCCGCAAGATCCACCCGACCCACCGGCTAGTGAGAGCACGACAGTGGGATTGTTCGGGGCACTCCAGCACAAAGAATTGTTACCTTGCCAGCCTCTCCGCGAGATCCACCCGACCCACCGGCAAGTGAGAGCCCGGCAGCGGGATCGTTCCGGGCATTCCAACACAAAGATTTGTTAGCTTTCTAGCCTGAGAGGACCCAGCGCAACCAACTCGACCAAAAGCCCGGACTGTTGGTGAAGGCGCAACTTGATCTTTCTATCAACGGAAAGGCGCTACGGGTCAAGTGAAGGAGCGCTGGACCCAACAATCCCCCCCCCCCCCAGCGTCCAGCACGACCCGCAAGCTCAGAGGTGCTCCACATGGCCCGCAAGCTCAGAGGTGGCTTGACACATGGCTCCGGCCGCCTGACCCACCGGGACCCACACAGGTAGAGAGAATTTTGGGAATTATCAGCGCCCCCTGGTCTCGAACCCGCAACCTGCTTTGATACCAATTAAGAGGACCCAGCGCAACCAACTCGACCAAAAGCCCGGACTGTTGGTGAAGGCGCAACTTGATCTTTATATCAATGGAAAGGCGCTACGGGTCAAGTGAAGGAACACTGGACCCAACACAGCCTCTCCGCGATATCCACCCGACCCACCGGTTAGTGAGAGACCGGCAGCGGGATCGTCCGGGGCACTCCATCACAAAAATATTTGTGAACTCCTGCTAGAAGAGATATTAAAAACAATATACGAAGAATAAAACATACAATAAGTAAACTACCACAGCTTCACGGGTAGAATGGTTTTAAGTCATCCCCACTCCTGGCTAGGACGAGGAGTACCCCGTCCACATCTCGGAGTTGGTACCCTCCTGACCTGAGCACCACATCTACAATGTATGGGCCCTCCTAGTTGGGATTAAGCTTTCCTACCGCGTCTCCTCTCCCGGCCGCGTCAATCTTCTGTAACACTAGGTCCCCTTTCTCAAATTGTTTTATCCGGATATGCTTGTCAAAATACCGAGCCATCCGCCGCTTGACCTCCTCTTTTCGAACGGTGGCTAAGTCCCGGAGCTCTTCCACCATGTCCAGAGACAGCCTTTGCTCCTCTGTTCTCCACTAGCCATCCTTCACCCCCCTCGCCCACAGCGACCACCCTGGGGGACTTCACTTTGAACTCTACTGGGAGGATGGCCTCGGACCCGTGGGAGAGTTTGAATGGAGTCTCCCCCGTGGTGGTGTTTGGAGTGGTCCTCAGGGCCCAATGGATTAAGGGTAACTGCTCGACCCAGTTCCCCCGGAGGTTCTCGACCTTCTTCTTCAGCAAGTTCACGATAATTTTGTTCGCCGCCTCCACTTACCCAATGCTCCTTGGGTGATGGACTGAAGCGAACCGAAGGTCTATACCCAGTTGGGTGCAGAAGCTGACTAATTTGTCACTGGCAAATTGTGGCCCATTGTCCGTGACTATGGCTAAAGGGAGTCTATGCCTGCAAATTATCTCCCTCCATATAAAATTTCTAACTACTTGAGAGGTTACCTTGGCCAGCGCCTTTACCTCCAGCCACTTGGAGAAATAGTCGATCATCACCAACAGGTGTTGGGATCATTGTCCACAATGTCTTAGATTTGGAGAAGTCCATTCCTAAGTCAAAGATATATCCCAGAATGTATTTGATATCACTCTAGAATCTTTGTGCAGAAGATCAGATCAGGCAAAGTGCTCAAGGAATTCATCCAAGTTCACAAGCGTTGAGACACCACACATCGCTCAACGCCTGTAACCCAGAAGCGTCGAGTCATGTCTACTGCTCAAAAAGACAAGGTCATCGCTGAAGTTCTGAGACAAAGTTTGTAAGCGTCGAGCCAAGGAATGTCGCTCGACGCCGTGGAATGAGAAGAGTCAACTAAACTTTAGCTAGCTCTACGCCAACAAAGAGGAGTCTAGATATGAAGGCACAGATAAAAAGCGTTGAATGACTGATGATTGCTCAACGCCTAAGAAGGAGGACTCGAGAGCTTTAGTCTAAGAAGTATGTGTCAAGTATCTACATATCGCTCGACACCTAATGGAAAAAGCGTCGACAGAGATGCACAGTGCTCAACGCCTTTTCTATAAAAGCTCTGAGCTGAGAAATTTCATCTACAGCTAGCTGAGCCTTTGTTTCTTCTAAAGCCATTAAAGACCATTGAAGACTTAGCGTCGTGCTGACGTGGAGAAGCGTAACAGATGTTGCAGATGGCGGGCTATAAATAGAATACATGACCTATGGGTTTTAAGAAGTCGATCATTCCTATTTTTGAAAGCTATTATCTTCTCCATCGTTTTGAGGGAAAGTCTGAGAAAGAATCTGAAGAAGTCGTCTCCTCTTTCAGAATTGTTCTAACTTGAAGAATTCTTTCAGCAATCTGGTGCTGATACATCTATCTGAAAAGAGAAGATTAAGTAGGAAGAATCTGTCTTTCTAAGAAGAAGAACAGTCATCACAACCTGATAAATTAAGAAGACTAAATTGTTGCTGCTGATCTGTTGATGATTTCTGTCTGATCATTCAGGCAGATCAAGAAGACTCAACACTTTGAAGAATCTGAGTCTAAGTATTGTCATTATCTTTATTAATCCCTATAGGGTCTGAGTTGTCAGATCTGAGTATAGGATCTGTCAAGGATCTGAGTTGTAAGATCAGGTGTGATCTGAGTTGTAAGATTCAGAGGTGAATCTGAGCTGTAAGCCTATAATTATAAAGGCTGAGGTAGGATCTGTTGAGATCTGAGTTGGTAGGATCTGTGAGATCTGAGTAAGTAAGATCTGCTGAGATCTGAGAGAGTAAGATCTGTTAAGATCTGAGTCTGTAAGATCTATTGTGATCTGAGCTGTAAGACCTGTTTGTAGTCTGAGATCTAGAGGAGATATAAACCCTATCTAGGACACTGCTAGAGGGGAGAAGGGGGAAAGTGGATTACCCAAGATAAGGGGAACCACTATAAAATTCTGTGTGTTTTTCTGTGTGTGTTCATTTTCTTAAAAGCTCTGATCATTCTTTTTGGTTATAATCAAGAACTGCAAATAGTTTTTAAAAATAACCTATTCACCCCCCCCCCCCCCCCCTCTAGGTGATTAGCTACCCTTAATTAAAGTCTTTCAAGTGGCATCAGAGGGTTGTTGTTCAAGAAAAGGTTTAACAGCCTGAATAAGATCTTCTAAGGGTAGATTTCTTAAGTCGTGATGGCTAATAGTGAAGGAAACAAAGAATTCACATCTATGAAGCTACCAATCTGCAGAAAAAAAACTTTGGGATTTGGAAGGAAAGGGTCAGACTATTCATGGAAGCCTCTGACCCTAGGATATACATAACTGTACTAGAGGGACCTTTTGTTCCTATGAAGGTTTCATTTACAGATGGAAGTATCAAGACTCCTAAAACATATTCTGAGATGACCAAAGATGAATTGATTCTGGCCTCCATGGATAAAAGAGCTCTGTACATCATTGTTAGTGCTATTGAGGATTCAACCTTCCAAAACTTAGTTCATTGCAAAACTGCCAACGAAATGTGGGAATCTCTCATTGTCTATATGGAAGGGACTGAAGAAGTCAGAGATGACAGGAAGTCTCTTCTAAATCAGCAATATGAAGCTTTCAGACAAGACAAGAAAGATTCAATAGCAGTCTGCAATGAAAAATTCTTCAAAATTGTAAATGATCTAAAAACCTATGGAAGAACTTTCACAGATTATGAGCTGAATGATAAATTCTTAAGATCATTGAACAAAGAATGGGATATCAAGATCTGTGCAATCAGGGAAATGGGAAATCTGGGAAATATTCAGCCACAGAGTTTATATGGGAAACTTTTGTCCCATGAACTTCACCTGAATACCAGATAAGCTGAGGTAGGACACAACAGGGAAAATCCTATTGCTCTGAAGGCAGAAAGTTCCAAGAAAATCAAAGAAAGAATGTCATTATCCCCCAGGATACCTTCTGAATCAGAAGAATCAGAGACCAGTAATTCTAACTCTGAAATATCAGATGGTGAACTGGCACTCTTCACCAAACAACTGAAAAGGATGCTCAGAAGAAAACAACACTAGAAAACTAGACCCTCTCAGTCATCCAGATCTAAGAAGCACTCCAATTCTTCAGAGGGATTCAAACAAGATTCCAAAAAGGACAGGTATAACTCTAAACACAATAAATCTAATTCAGAAGAAATTGTGTGCTTTGGTTGCAGGAAATCAGGACACATGATTGCTGATTGTCCTTCAAAGAGAAAGAACAACAAGAAATCTGATGAAAGGAGGCACAAATCTGACAAGAGACATGAGAGGAGCCTAATAGCCAAGAAGAGCAAAGTCACTCTCAGTGACAGTGAATCTCAATCATCTGACTCAGATAATGAAGAGGCACTCATAGCTCTGGTGGCTGTCAATGAAAGTGAAGACATTTTGAATCATAGACCTATAATAAGAGCCACACTATCAAGGTCTGACAGTGAAGAGGATGAAGAAGAAAATACAGGACTCATGGCACTCAGTGATGAAGAGGATCATGAGACAATTTCTAATGTGAAGGTACTTGATAAAACTCCTTTATCTGATTCTGATTCTGAACCTAAAATTGCTTCTAAACCTGAGATAAATTCATTTTCTTCTGATGAGAATGACTCAAAATCTAATTTTCATGAAGATGAAATCATTGAGAAATATGAGTCACTTCTCAAAGCCCTTAAAAAGAGCAAAAGGCATAACAAAAAGCTACAAAAAGAAATATCTGAATTAAAGCAAACTAATTTCCAGAACTCTGAGGCAACTGAGAGCCTGAATTAGGTAAGCAAGAAACTTAGCAAACTAAAAGTCATGTCTATTATTCACATTCAGACTTTATCCACTAAGGATAAATTAATAAAAGAACTTGAGGCAAAACTCCTAGCAGAAAGGAAGCTTGTGGCAAAGTTCTCAAAACCACAAACTATCCTTCCTATAATAGACACATTTTCTGCACAATACAGATCTTGCGTAGGATACAATGGAAAGGCAGAAAGTAAATCTAAAAATAATGACAAGGCACTTATGCAACCTATAAAATTCAGCAAAGCCATGCTTATCACAAATGAGCATGATCAAAAAGTTGTGCAGAAGTTCTGTAAGGGTGAATGTTCCAATAGCAAAGATGACTCAATTCAATCAAGTAACAATGATGCCAAACCTCTATGCAAAGAAAAAGTATTAACTCATCATGACTCCTTTGTATTTAAAGCAAACACCAAATTCAAAAGAGAGGAACTAAGACCAGCAGTGAAAACCACTGCTGTCATGGAAACTAAACCAGTAAATTTCACTAAAACACTTTACAAAGTTCCTTTGAAAAAGGCAATTAAACAAAATATGAGTCAACCTAAAGAAGTGAGAAGACCTCCAAGGAGATACAACAGATATGAATGTTGGTGTTGTGGAAGGGTTGGACATTTTGCTCTTGACTGTTGGTACAATCCAACTGTTCCAAGATTCAACTCTGGGAGACCAGTACTCAGACCTATTGCAACTCTCACAGCACCAAGGATTATACAACAACTAAATATTCCAGCTCATACTAACAAGGTTCTAGGACCCAACTTGGTGTTGGTTCCTAAGAAAAGGTAATTTCTTCATGCAGGGATGTCCAAAGACCAATCAACTTCCTATCTGGTACTTGGACAGTGGGTGCTCTATGCACATGACAGGAACAAAAAGTCTGCTGAATGATTACACTCCTATGAAGAATGGACCAAAGGTTATCTTTGGAGGGTCTGAAAAAGGTAAAACTAAAGGTTATGGTAAAATCACAAATGGAATTGTCACCATCACCAAAGTTGCTCATGTTGATGGATTGCAACACAATCTCATTAGCATAAGTCAATTGTGTGATATTGGGTATGACATTTCATTCCACAAGGATGAGTGCCTGATTAAGAAAGAGAATGAAATAATTCTCTCAGGCACTAGAAGTGGCAACATTTACTGCTTAAACTTTATATGTTCTGATAAAGTAAATTCCATATGCTTAGTAGATGAGAATAAAGTATCTAACAGTGTACAATGGCATAAAAGGTTAGCCCACATAAACTATAAGACTATAAATAAACTAATTTCAAAAGACCTAGTGAGAGCTGGACCTAAGTGGAAGTGTGTGCAGGAGGGTCCCTGCCATGCTTGTCAAATGGGTAAGCAGACCAAGTCATCCTTCAAACCAATTGGTAAGAAGGATTCCATTAGATGTCTATACCTACTTCACATGGATCTATTTGGACCAATGTCAATCCATAGCCTAGGAGGAAAGATTTACACCCTTGTAATTGTTGATGATTATTCCAGATTCACATGGGTATTCTTCCTTAAACACAAGTCAGACACTTTAGAAATATTTACCAGCTTTGTTAGGCAAATCAACAATGAAATAGGAAATCCTGTAGCCAAAATTAGAAGTGATCATGGGACTGAATTTCAGTCAGGTGCAATGACCAAATTTTGTGAAAATCTAGGCATTTCACAAGAGTTCTCATCTCCTAGAGCTCCCCAACAAAATAGGGTTGCTGAGAGAAGAAATAGAACAATCATTGAAGCTAGTAGGAGTATGCTAAGTGACTCCTCTCTTCCTGAGTATTTCTGGGATGAAGCTGTAAACACAGCATGCCATGTGCAGAATAGGGCTCTTATCAATAAAAGACTGGATAAGACCCCTTATGAGTTGTTGAAAGGTAGAAAACCCACTTTAGCATATTTTAAAATATTTGATAGTAAATGCTTTGTATTAAATAATGGAAAGCACCATCTCACTAAATTTGCTGAAAAAGCACTTGAGGGAATTTTTGTTGGCTATAGCTCTCAAAGTAGAGCCTACAGAATTTTCAACAAAAGGTCAAATAGGATAGAAGAATCTATACATGTTGTATTTGATGAAACCAGCCTTATTTATAAGGATCTGGGAAGTTTATCTAGTAGTGCAAGTTCTATACAGAAATTGAAGGAGATGAATATCAATGAACAACACAATGAGGATAATGAAGAAACTAATGAGACTGTAATTGTAACTATAGAGGATGAATCTCAAGTAGAAGACATTTATGAAGAACCTATTGCTGTTGAAGAACCACAACATCCAGAACATCTAGAAGAGCCAACTCAAACCGGTGCACCAGAATCACAAAGGGAAAATGAGAGGTGGAGGAATGCAACCAAATATCTGAAGGATCATCCCAAAGAACAGATTATAGGAAATCTAAATGAAGGTGTGCAAACTAGAAGAGGAAACTCAATACATGAGGCCTTGCATCACAACTTTCTATCCAAAATAGAGCCTAAGAAGTTTGATGAAGCCAATAAGGACACTTCATGGATATTAGCTATGCAAGAAGAGCTAAATCAATTTGAAAGATGCAGGGTCTGGATATTAGTTCCAAGACCAAAGAAACACAAAGTCATAGGGACAAAATGGGTATTTAGGAATAAGCTGGATGAAAATGGTGTGATTATCAAAAACAAAGCAAGGTTGGTTTCCCAAGGATATAGACAGGAGGAAGGCATAGATTTTGATCAAGTGTTTGCTCCTGTAGCAAGATTGGAGGCAATCAGACTATTCCTGGCATTTGCAGCACATACTGGATTCATAGTTTATCAAATGGATGTAAAGTCAGCATTCCTTAATGGAACAATACTGGAGGAAGTATATGTAGAACAACCCCCAGGTTTTATTGACTCTACTCATCCAAACCATGTCTATCTTTTATTAAAAGCTTTGTATGGCCTGAAACAGGCACCTAGAGCCTGGTATGAGACATTATCTAGATTTCTCATTGAGAATAAATTCTCAATGGGAAAGATAGACAAGACATTGTTTCTTAGGGTAGTTAAAGGTCATATTATTCTAGTTCAAATATATGTAGATGTTATAATTTTTGGCTCAACTGATAATAACCTTTGCAAAAGGTTTGCAAGCCTTATGCAAGGGAAATTTGAAATGAGCAGCATGGGTGAGCTCAAATACTTCTTAGGACTCCAAGTGAAACAGTCTGAGGAAGGAATCTTCATTTCTCAGACCAAGTACACCAAAGAGATTATCAAGAAGTTTGGAATGGAAAATTCCACTGTCATGAAAACACCAATGGCAGCCAATGTGTCACTAGACAAAGATGACAAGGGGAAACCTATTGATGAAACCTTGTGCAGAGGCATCATTGGCTCATTGCTCTACCTAACTGCTAGCAGGCCAGACATTATGGTCTCAACATGTGTGTGTGCTAGGTATCAAGTGAACCCTAAAGAATCTCACTGCACTGCTGTCAAAAGAATCCTGAGATATCTAAAGGGTACTCTTAATCTTGGCCTTTGGTATCCTAGAAGCAATGACTTTGAACTAACTGGTTTTTCAGATGCTGACTTTGCAGGATGCAAGGAGGACAGAAAAAGTACATCATGCACATGTCAATTCCTTGGCAAAAGACTAATATCTTGGAGTAGCAGGAAACAGACCAGTGTAGCTATCTCTACAGCAGAATCTGAGTACATCTCAGCTGGAAACTGCTGTGCTCAGCTATTATGGATTCAACACCAACTCCAAGACTATAAAGTCCAGCTAAGTAAATCTCCTCTATATTGTGATTCAATTAGTGCTATTGCTATAGCTAATAATCTTGTATCACATAGCAGAACTAAGCACATAGAAATTAGATATCACTTCATTAGAGAACATGTAGAAAATGGAGATATCATAGTTGAATATGTCCCCACTGACAAACAAGTTGCTGATATATTCACTAAACCCCTGGATGAAACAAAATTTAATAACTTCAAAATTGAATTAGGAATGCTAAAAATGGAATAAAATTGTCTTGAAATTAAATAAAATAAAGCTAGAATAAATGACAACTCACAAATAAGTATAGAAAATGAAAATAATAAATGAAAATAATAATTAAGTCCTAAAAAGGTGAGTGGAGAGGATATCAGGCGTCGAGAGAAGATACCTGGTGTCAAGAGAAGATACCTGGCGTCGAGAAGATACCTGGCGTCGAGCGAAGATAAATGGCGTCGAGCCATCTCAACGCTTGTGCGAACATAGCTAGGCCGTCTCGACAGGGTAAATTTGAACCATTTGATCAATCTTGTCAAACAAGTCCGGCACGCGGCTATTCATCTTCTTGAATTAGAATTTCTATAAATAGGGAAGACACTTCGTTAGTACATTTGCCCTAGATTTCTCAATTGGAAATTATCTGCCCTAGAAAATCTCTCCATCAATTCTTTCACTCCACAATCAACAACCACAATGCCTCCCAAGAGCAGTGATTACCTTTACGAAGGAGGCGAGCTTGTTCGCAATGGATTCCAAACAGCTGCAGTGGAAATCAAATCAACCATCGAGCTAATCTACAAAGCAGGACTAGAATTCGTGCTATCTGAATCGACTCTAATTTGGAAACGAGAGGTCTTAGAACTTTTCTCCAATGTAGTAATAGACTCCGTCAATTCGAAGCTTAAAACCACTGTAAATGGTAAGAAGATTAAGATCTCTCCATCAAGACTCGCTAAGGAACTAGAACTGCCAAGATTAAAAAGTAATGAAGAAGAAGAAGAAGTGAGCTCTGAGCAGATTAGATTAGCACAAGTCTGGTGCGGAATTACAACATCACATGAAATCTCTGGGAGTATTCTTAGGAAAGGAATGAATTCAAGAGGAAAACTGCTGACAGATGTGATCGGAAAGGGTCTGTTATGCAAGACTGGGTCTCATGATAAAATTTCTAGGAAAATGTTTATTCTTCTGAACAGGATCATTCATACATTGAGAACAGATTGGGGGAGGGTGGTGTTTGACAGAATAATCGAATGTATGCAAGCACCCAACATGGGTAGGATATTATCTCTATATTTAGCAAAAGTCATTCCAAACTCTTTAAATAGTAAACTTGGATCCAAGATAAATCATATGAAGAAAATGGACATCAGACTGATAGAGAGATGGGAAAGAGTTTTATCAAATCATCCACCAGCAGAATTTTCTCCCAAGCAGAAGAAAGCTAAGAAGCAAAAGAAGAAGAAAGTCTCTTCAAGCTCTTCAAGCTCAACATCATCAACAAGGAAATCAAAATCCTCTCCAATTCATGATCCTAATCTCACATCATCTGAAGAAGAAGGAAACAAACCTAGGGACAGTACTCCTGACACACCAATAGGTACTGATCGATTACTAGAAGGGGTTGACAAGTTCAATAAAGAAAAAGGTGAGAATGAGAAAGAAGAAGGGAGAGGAAGTCACCCTGGATCCCCTGCTAGAGTTGAGGGGAATTTTCAGAATGAGAGGGAGGATCAAGATGAGATCCCTGCTCAGGATAATTCTGAAATTAGCAAAGCAGCAATTGAGGGGGAGGCTCAGGATGAGATCCCTGCTCCAGACAATAATGACCTGAACAATGCAGAGATTGAGGGGGAGCCTCAAGATGAAATCCCAGCTCAAGAAAATCTTGATCAAGACAATGCACCATTTGAGTGGGAGTCTCAGCCTGAGGTCCCTACTCAAGTGAATCCTATAGTTGATGCTATGAATGTGGAAGGAGAGCCTGAAGCCACAAGGAAAGATGATGAGAAGGTGATCAAGATAGAATCTTCTAGCTCACATTTGAGCCAGAGAGATGACTATTTCATCAGAGAAGAAAGCAGTAGAAGTGATGGAATGGCAAGAGAAATTAATGTGGATCTAAGTCCAATTCTACCTCAGCTGGAGGTGTTACTTAATAATCAAAGAAGATTATTAGAATAGTATATTGAAGAAAATAACACAAAAATGAAAAATGAAGTAGATTTCCAGATGAAACTTGTTAGATTTGAAGTTAATCATCAGATGAATGCACTGAGAAAGGAAATGGTAAAATTTTTCAAAAGAGCTGGTGCCTCAGTGGATTACACAACTGAACAACTTGATTCAATCAAAGAGACATCAAAGGCTATTAAAGAGACACAAGCAGGTATCTCGAAGACAGTAGATGATGTTCAAACAAATCAAGGAATTCTAAGTAATAATATGCAAGTGTTGTACAAAGAATAAGTTGCACAAACTCTTACAGGTACAACTAAGATAGAAGCTAGACTGCAACAACATGATACAGCTATTATAGCCAAAATTGATGAGAGCTCTTCAATTCAAAAAGATCAGGTAAAGTTAAATACAGATACCATAGATGACCATCTTCTTAAGGTCAAGAAAACCATTGAAAGTGGAGTACATCATCTGGAGGGCCAAGTCAGGTTTCAGAAGAATGTTATAAGAGATCATATAGTTGAAGAAGTCCTAAAGGGGGAGAGGTCAATGATTCAAGCTAGCTCTGAGCATGCTGTGTGGACCTCTAATTCTATAAGAGAAACTTTTGGCTATCATCCCATAGATTATGAAAATGATCAAGTTTCTGAGACCAAGCCAGCATCTCTTACACAAATCCAAAAGCAAATTGCCAAAATGTATAGTCCTGAGGATAAAAGCAAGAGAGAAAACTTTACCAGTGAGCAAGTAGAATCTAGCAAAAGAAAGTTCAGAGAAGAAGTTCAAACAAGGGTTGATTTTGAACATTGGTCTCCCTCTTCAAGAGAAATGATTCTGGCAGCATGGGAAGCTGTGAAAGGTAATCCAGATGAAAGAGGGAAATGGTATTCTGAAGCTGAATGGTTGAAGCACAGGGATCAAGAGGAGCTGAAGATAAAATTCAAGGCTGACAAATTGGCTGGGAAAGTTCAAGCAGGTGATAAAGAGCTAATCAGATATTTTCCAAAGCCGTTTGGCTATTTCAAGAGAAGAAAAGAAGTTGCTGAAGCCCTTTCCAAGAGAGCCAAAAGAGGAATAGAGATCAAGGAACCTGAACAGCATTAGGATTTTAATCTTTATTAAGAATTTTCAGAGAAATGTAATTGATATAACTTTGAACAATATTGATGAGCTCTCAGAGCAAACTATTTGTCATTATCATATATATATATATGCATGGGGTGTGATCTTTTTCTTATCATGATATGTTTTATTCTGAACTGCTTGTGATTTTGTGCTTATATGAGAAATCATGTATGAAATAATTTCTTTTGTTAGAATGTTTGGTAAACTAATTTAATAAGGTACTATACTCATTATATTTTGATTACCTGTATAGAAAACATTGATTATCTTTATAAAGAGAGATATATCATTGACTGAGGTTATGACTTCTTCAAATAGGGGGAGATTGTTGGGAGCATTGTCCATAATGTCTTAGATTTGGAGAAGTTCATTCCTAAGTCAATGATATATCTCAGAATGTATTTGATATCTCTCTAGAATCTTTGTGCAGAAGATCAAATCAGGCAAATTGCTCAAGGAATTCATCCAAGTTCACAAGCGTCGAGACACCACACATCGCTCAACGCATGTGACCCAGAAGCGTCGAGTCATGTCTACTGCTCAAAAAGACAAGGTCGCCGCTGAAGTTCTGAGACCAAGTTTGGAAGCGTCGAGCCAAGGAATGTCGCTCGACGCTGTGGAATGAGAAGAGTCGACCAAACTTTAGCTAGCTCTACGCCAACAAAGAGGAGTCTAGATATGAAGGCATAGATAAAAAGCGTCGAATGACTGATGACTGCTCAACGCCTAATAAGGAGGAGTCGAGAGCTTTAGTCTAAGAAGTATGTGTCGAGTATCTACATATCGCGCGACACCTAATGGAAAAAGCGTCGACAGAGATACACATTGCTCAACGCCTTTTCTATAAAAGCTCTGAGCTGAGAAATTTCATCTACAGCTAGCTGAGACTTTGTTTCTTCTAAAGCCATTAAAGATCGTTGAAGAATTAGCGTCGTGCTGACGTCGAGAAGCGTAATAGATGTTGCAGATGTTGCAGATGTTGCTGAGAAATTAGCGTCGTGCTGACGTGGAGAAGCGTAATAGAAGACATGACTTCTGGGTTTTAAGAAGTCAATATTCTAGTACAAATATATGTAGATGATATAATATTTGGCTCTACTGATAATAACCTTTGCAAAAGGTTTGCAAACCTTATGCAAGGGAAATTTGAAATGAGCAGCATGGGTGATCTTAAATACTTCTTAGGACTCCAAGTGAAATAGTCTGAGGAAGGAATTTTCATTTCTCAGACCAAGTACACAAAAGAGATTATCAAGAAGTTTGGAATGGAAAATTCCACTGTCATGAAGACACCTATGGCAACAAATATGTCACTGGACAAGGATGAAAAAGGGAAACCTATTGATGAAACCTTGTACAGAGGCATCATTGGCTCATTGCTCTACCTAACTGCTAGCAGGCCAGACATTATGTTCTCAACATGTGTGTATGCTAGATATCAAGTGAACCCTAAAGAATCTCACTACAATGCTGTCAAAGGAATCCTGAGATATCTGAAGGGCACTCTTAATCTTGGCCTTTGGTATCCTAGAAGCAATGACTTTGAACTAATTGGCTTTTCAGATGCTGATTTTGAAGGATGCAAGGAGGATAGAAAAAGTACATCAGGCACATGTCAATTTCTTGGCAAAAGACTAATATCTTGGAGTAGCAGGAAGCAGACCAGTGTGGCTATTTCTACAGCAGAATCTGAGTACATCTCAGCTGGAAACTGCTGTGCTCAGCTACTATGGATTCAACACCAACTCCAAGACTATAAAGTTCAGCTAAGTAAATCTCCTCTATATTGTGATTCAACCAGTGCTATTGCTATAGCTAAGAATCCTGTATCTCATAGCAGAACTAAGCACATAGAAATTAGATATCATTTCATTAGAGAACATGTAGAAAATGGAGATATCTCAATTGAATATGTCCCCACTGACAAACAGGTTGCTGACATATTTACTAAACCCTTGGATGAAACAAAATTCAATAACTTTAAAATTGAATTAGGTATGTTAAAAATGGATTAAAGTTGTTTTGAAATAAATAAATGAAAATAATAATTGAGTCCTGAAAGGTGAGTGGAGAAGTTATCTGGCGTCGAAAGAAGATACCTGGCATTGAGAGAAATTACCTGGCGTCGAAAGAAGATACCTGGCGTCGAGAAGATATCTGGCGTCGAGAAGACACATGGCGTAGACTGAAGATAAATGGCGTCGAGCTATCTCAACGCTTGTGCGAACATAGCTAGGCCGTCTCGACAGAGTAAATTTGAACCATTAGACCAATCTTGTCAAACAAGTTCGGCGCGCGGCTATTCATCTTCTTGAATTAGAACTTCTATAAATAGGGAAGACACTTCGTTAATTAGTACATATGCCCTAGATTTCTAAGTTCAAAATTGTCTGCCCTAGAAAATTTCTCCATCAATTCTCTCTCTTCGATCATCAACCACAATGCCTCCCAAAAACAGTGATTATCTTTATGAAGAAAGCGAGCTTGTTCGAAATGGATTTCAATCAGCTCCAGTAGAAATCAAGTCAACCATCGAATTAATCTACAAAGCAGGACTGGAATTTGTGCTATCTGAATCGACTCTTATCTGGAAACGAGAAGTATTAGAGCTTTACTCCAATATAGTTATAGACTCCGTCAATTCAAAGCTTAAGACCAGTGTGAATGGTAAGAAGATTAAGATCACTCCATCAAGACTCGCTAAGGCACTAGAACTTCCTAGGTTAAAAAGCAATGAAAAAGAAGAAGAAGTTACCTCAGAACAGATTAAATTAGCACAAATCTGGTGCGGAATTGAAACATCGCGAGAAATCACAGGAAGTATTCTTAGAAAAGGAATGAATTCAAAAGGAAAATTGCTAACAAATTTGATAGGAAAGGGCTTGTTGTGCAAGACTGGATCTCTTGATAAAATTTCCAGAAAAATGTTTATTCTACTAACCAGGATCATTCACTCTTTGAGAACAGATTGGGGGAGAGTGGTGTTTGACAGGATAATTGAATGTATCCAAGTACCCAACATGGGTAGGATATTATCTTTGTATTTAGTAAAAGTCATTCCTGACTCTTTGAATAACAAACTTGGATCCAAGATAAACCACATGAAGAAAATGGATATTAGAATGATAGAGAGATGGGATAGAGTTTTATCAAATCTTCCACCAGCAGATCTTTCTCCCAAGAAGAAGAAAGCCAAGAAGCAAAAGAAGAAGAAGGTTTCTTCAAGCTCATCAAGCTCATCCTCTTCCAAAAGAAAATCTAGATCTTCTCCAATTCATGATCCTAACCTCACAACATCTGAAGAAGAAGAAGGGAATAATCCAAGGGACAGTAATCCTGACACACCAAAGGATGAGAATGAGAAAGAAAAGGATGAGAGTGAGAAAGGAGAAGAAGAAAGAGGAAGTCTTCATGCATCCCCTGCTAGACTTGAAGGGATTTTTCAAAATGAGAAGGAGGCTCAAAATGAGATTCTTGATCAAGATAATACTAAAATGAACAAAGCAGCAGTTGAGGGGGAGGCTCAGGATGAGATCCCTACTTAAGACAAAATTGATCTGATCAATGCAGAGATTGAGGGGGAGCCTCAAGATGGAATTCCAGCTGAAGACAATGCACCATTTGAGGGGGTGTCTCAGGCTGAGATCCCTGCTAAAGTGAATTCTGTAGCTAATGATATGGATTTAGAAGGAGATCCTGAAGCAACAAAGGAACCTGTTGAAAAGGTAATCAAGATAGAATCCTCTAGCTCCCATATGAGCTAGAGAAATGACTCTTTCATGAGAGAAGAAAGCAGTAGAGGTGTTGAAATGGAAAAGGAAATCAATGTGGATCTTAGTCCTATTCTACCTCAGCTGGAGGTGTTGCTTAATAATCAAAGAAGATTATTAGAACAGTATATTGAGGATAATAATACAAAAATGAAAAATGAAGTAGATTTCCAAATGAAATTGGTTAGATTTGAAGTCAATCATCAGATGACTGCTTTGAGAAAAGAAAAGGTAAAGTTTTTCAAAAGAGCTGGTGCTTCAGTAGATTATACAACTGAACAACTTGATGCAATCAAAGAGACATCAAAGGTTCTTAAAGAGTCACAGGCAGGAATTACAAAGACAGTGGATGATGTTCAGTTAAATCAAGGAATTCTAAGTAATAACATGCAAGTCTTGTATAAAGAACAGGTGGCACAAGTCCTTACGGGTACAAATAAGATTGAAGCTAGACTGCAATAGCAGAATACTGATATTTTGGCCATAATTGATGAGAGCTCCACAATTCTGAAAGATCAAGCAAAGTTGAATGCAGATACTATAGATGACCATCTCTTTAAGGTAAAGAAAATCATTGAAAGTGGAATTAATCACTTGGAAAGTCAAGTCAGGTTTCAGAAAAATGTTATAAGAGATCATATTGTTGAAGAAGTCCTAAAGGGGGAGAGGTCAATGATTCAAGCCAGCTATGAGCATGTTGTGTGGACCTCAAACTCTATAAGAGAAATTTTAGGATATCCTCCCTTTGATTATGAGAATGATCAAGTCTCTGAGACTAGGCCAGCTTCTCTTACTCAAGTCCAAAAGCAAATTGCTAAAATGTATAGTCCTGAAGATAAAAGCAAAGAGAGAATTTTACTAGTGAGCAAGTAGAATCCAGTAAAAGAAAGTTCAGAGAAGAGGTTCAATCAAGGGTTGATTTTGAACATTGGTCTCCCTCTTCCAGAGAATTGATTCTGACAGCATGGGAAGCTGTGAAAGGTAATCCAGAGGAAAGAGGAATGTGGTATTCTGAAGCTGAATGGTTGAAGCATAGGGATCAAGAGGAACTGAAGATCAAATTCAAGGCTGACAAAATGGCTGGGAAGGTTCAGGCAGGTGATAAAGAGCCAATCAGATACTTTCCAAAACCATTTGGCTATTTCAAGAGAAGAAAAGGAGTTGTTGAAGCACTTTCTAAAAGAGCCAAAAGAGGAATAGAATTCAAGGATCCTGAACGGAATTAGGATTTTAATTTTTACTAAGTATTTTCAGAAGAATGTAATTGATATATCTTTGAACAATCTTGATGAATTTCCAATGCTAACTATCTTTCATGATCATATATATATATATGCCTGTGATATGATTCTTTCTCTCTTCATGACATGTCTTATTCTGAATTGCTTGGGTTTTTGTGCTTATATTAGGAATCATGTCTGAAATAATTTCTGTGGATAAAATGTTTTGGTAATCCAATTTTATAAGGAATTATACTACTTATTTTGATTACCTGTATAGAAATTAGAAAATATTGATTATCTTTGAAAAGAGGGATATATCATTGACTGAGATTATGACTTCTTCAAATAGGGGGAGATTGTTGGGATCATTGCCCACAATGTCTTAGATTTGGAGAAGTCCATTCTTAAGTCAAAGATATGTCTCAGAATGTATTTGATATACTCTCTAGAATCAATGTGCAGGAGATCAGGTCAGGCAAAACGCTCATGGAATTCATCCAAGTTCACAAGAGTCGAGACATCATACATCGCTCGACGCCTGTGACCCAAAAGCGTTGACTTATGTCCATTGCTCAAATAGACAAGGTCCCCGCTGAAGTTATGAGACCAAGTTTGGAAGCGTCGAGCCAAGTTATATCACTCGACGCCATGGAAAGAGAAGTGTCGACTAATCTTTAGTCAGCTCAGCGCAAACAGGAAGAGTCAAGATATGAAGGCATAGTTAAGAAGCATCGAGCCTCTGGACGTTGCTCGACTTCTACAGATAAAAAAGCGTCGACTAAGTGATGATTGCTCAACGCCTAAGAAGGAGGAGTCGAGAGCTTCAGTCTAAGAAGTATGCGTCGAGTATCTACATATCGCTCGACTCCTAATGGAAAAAGCGTCGACAGCGATGCTCAGTGCTCAACGCCTCTTCTACAGATACTCTGAGCTGAGAAATTTCTTCTACAGCTAGCTGAGCCTTTGTTTCTTTTGAAGACATTGAAGACCGTTGAAGACTTAGCGTCGTGCTGACGTGGAGGAGCGTAACAGACGTTGCAGATGGCGGGCTATAAATAGAAGGCATGACCTATGGGTTACAAAGTTGATTATTCCTATCTTTCGAAAGCCATTATCGTCTCCATCAGTTTGAGAGAAAGTTTGAGAAAGAATCTGAAGAAGTCGTCTTCCCTTTCAGAACCAATCTAACTTGAAGGTTTCATTCAGCAATCTGGTGCTGATACATCTTTCTGAAAGAAGAAGACCAAGAAGGAAGAATATGTCTTCCTAGGAAGAAGAACAGTTATCACAGTCTGTCGAATCAAGAAGATCATTTGCTGCTGCTGTTCTATTGAAGATTTCTGTCTGATTATTCAGGCAGATCAAGAAGACTCAACTATCTGAAGAATCTGAGTCTAAGTATTATTATTTTCTTTATCAATCCCTGTAGGATCAGAGTTGTCAGATCTGAGTGTAGGATCTGTCAAGGATCTGAGTTGTAAGATCAGGTGTGATATGAATTGTAGGATTCATGGGTGAATCTGAGCTGTAGGCCTAGTTATAAAGGCTGGGGTAGGATCTGTGAGATCTGAGTTTGTAAGATCTGCTGAGATCTGAGAGAGTAAGATCTGTGAGATCTGAGTCTGTAAGATCTGTTGTGATCTGAGCTGTAAGACCTATTTGTGGTTTGAGATCTGGAGGAGATATAAACCCTATCTAGCACACTGCTAGAAGGGGAGAAGGGGGAAAGTGGACTACCCAAGATAAGGGGAACCACTATAAAATTCTGTGTGTCTTTTGTGTGTGTGTGTTCTTATTATTGAAAGCTCTGATCAGTTTTATTTTGGTTATAATTAAGAACTACAATAGTTTTTAAATAACCTATTCACCCCCCTTCTAGGTGATTAGCTACCCTTAATTAAAGTCTTTCAAGTTCCTTCCTATCCCCGGTTTTCCTTGCCGAGAGGGGCTGTCGAAGGCCTTGCTTTCCATTTCTGGTTGCGTAGATGAACGTCGACTGCACTCGGTGGGGCTTTCCTGGGATCCCGAGCGGGAGGCTGCTGTTCCCTTAGATCGTGGGAAAAAGAGGAAGATCTTTATTAAGAACGGCCCTTCCGGTCCGCGCCCTGCTCCACTGGCGCCTATGAGTCAAGATTGTGAGGCCGACCCGAGCCGTCCTAGGAGTGAGCCGGTCTCATCCGATCCGGAGGTGGAGATTTTGGCATCTCCTATTGCCGACCAGGTCCCGCCGGAGGATTTGCCACCACCACCTCCCCTCATGCCAGCAAAGCGAGTTTCTTCCTCACTTCAAGCGATGGCTTGTGCGGTAAGTAAAGCTCTTCTTTCTTGATCTCAGTGTTTACTCTCCGTTCTTACTTACGCTTGCTAACCGTTCGACTTTTGCTTGAAGGCAGAGGCTTTGACTAGCGTTGCGCTCACATGGAACGATCATTATGTGAGCCTCAAGGACAACTACTTCGCTCTTCAGGAGGAGTTACGCGTGGCGAGGTGTGACATGTCCGTTTTGCATAGGAAGAGAGACCGTGACGCAGCTCATATCAAGCAGTTGGAGGGTGAAGTCGAGAAGCTACGAGCGGAGTACGACGGAGATAAGGCGCTCGCCCAGGATGCCCTTCGTCAACTATCAGACGCGCAGGGAGAGATGTTTCGCCTGGAGGGGGAGTTGTGCTTCCTACGGAGCGAGGTGGATCGGCTGTCGTCGATCGAGCAGAGTCTTGAGGAGGCCAAGGCGATTGGAGTAGCTGAGTACAAAGATTCCCTCACTTTTGCGGAAGAGCATTTCCAGATGGTGGAAGAGATTCGCGTCGAGGTGATGACGAAGGAGGTAGAGCCCCTGATAGCAGACGAGTGCGAAGTCTCTTTTCAGAGAGGCATTCAGAAGACTCTCCGTATGATGGGGAGGAAGTTCGGGTGCGACACCGCTGGCCTCAGAGCCGGAGATCTTTCTAGGGATGACTACTCGGACGTGGCCGATGACTGATGCTGTTTATCTTTTATTTTCTCTCTTTCAGCTTTGTTTTTTTGTATGTTTGTCGGATGTGGTTGTATTTCCTTTATTGCATGCATTGTACTTATTTTCCTGCATGATCTTGTCAATCTGGTTGTTAGCACCTGCACAGTTTGATTGTTTTCAAAATTACAGATGAGTTTGCATGGGTCTGAGCTCGTGGATTTTATACTAGTTTGTACGAGTCTGTGCTCGCGGGTTTTACATAAAAAATTAGTTTGCGCAAATCTGTGCTTGCGGCTTTCGCACGAGTCTGGCTCGCGGCTTGGCCAGTGAATAGCGAGTGTATTCAAACTGAGGGTGAACGTAAGGGGGGCAGGCCCCTACGACATCGGGACTCGACGGCGGAGGAGAAGGGCGAACCTTCAATCGACGGCGGTGCAAAGTCCCCGGGGCAGGGCCCCGAAGTGGCCGGTGAATAGCTGGTGTATTCAAACCGGGGGTGAACGTAAGGGGGGAAGGCCCCTACGACACCGGGACTCAACAGCGGAGGAGAAGGGCGAACCTTTAATCGACCGCGGTGCAAAGTCCCCGGGGCAGGGCCCCGAAGTGGGCGGTGAATAGCTGGTGTATTCAAACCGGGGGTGAACGTAAGGGGAGCAGGCCCCTACAGCACCGGGACTCAACGGCGGAGGAGAAGGGCGAACCTTCAATCGACGGCGGTGCAAAGTCCCCGAGGCGGGGCCCCGAAGCGGTTCCTGTAGTAGAACAGTTTAGAACAGATAGAATATAAATAGAAAACATTGATACATGCGCAAGTGTAATCTTGCGGCTTTTGAGCCAGTAAGCTTCTGATACATATTTTACGAGAGAGGAGGTAACGCCGAGCTCGCTGCCCTTGCTCGAGCCTTTTAGGTCATTCAGCATGGTGGGCTACGGTGACCCGGCGACTGATCTTTGGTGGCATCCCTCTGTGCCTCTTCACGGAAAGCCTCCATATGCCCTAACTGGACGAGGCATTCAATTTCTTCTTTCAATCTTGCACAATGCTCCGTTCGGTGCCCTCGGCCTTTGTGGAAGTGGCAAAATTGGGCTTGATCTCCCCTGTGCTTGAAGAGCCGTTTGGGCCAGTTGATGATCTTGCGATTGCTGATTACAGACAATATGTGCTCGCGGGGGGTATTTAGTGGGGTGAAGCTCCGGGAGCCTTGATTTGCTATCCCTTGGGAGCGGTCTGCTCGGTTCTGAGTGAGCAGTTTAGCCTTCTCGAACTGCTATTGTTGCCCCTTTCTCTTGCGACATGTATCAAACTGCAGCGGATTTGCTGATGCCTGAAATTTGACTTTTTCAGCCAACGTGGGAGTTGCGCGATCCTTCCGCGCGCCTTGCTTCTCAGGCTTCGGTTTCGGCGTTGGGTCGTTGTTGATCCAAGGGTGCTTGGAGGCGGGTGTGTCTAAACCGTGGATCGCGTTCCTGAGGATACTCCCTTTGTTGGCCATGCGTCCGGACATGGAAACGTCGCGGTCCAGGGCGTCCAGTAAGAGGCTCCCAAATATTGCGTCGTAGGGGGAGTCTGCATCGGCGACGACGAACTGAACGTCATACTGGACTGGTTCTGCGTGCATCCCTACTTGGACGGGGAGGGTGATGATTCCTACGGTGGGTACCGTAGTTCCTTCTGGGAGCTCCACGTCGCTGGCCCTGAGTTTGAGGTCCTCGCTTAGGAGTTTGAGTCGTACTACGGCAGCCAGGAATAGGATGTTGAAGGAGATGCGATGAGTTACCAACCCTCTCCTTAGCTCACAGGGTGGACTACCTATGCTCGCGTCTAAGGCGAAGTCCATCCATGCGCAGGGATGCTCCTGGTGAAAATTTGTGCGGATCTTCTGTTGCAGTGTGCTCCATTCCGCCTCCCTTAGGAGGGCGGTTCGTCCGTGCCGGGATTTTCTTGCCCTTCTTCTTGGATCCTTGGCGCGCGCGCTTCACGCCATTCAACAAACAGCTGGGAAAATTCGGTGAAGTTGTGGATCGCTCTATTTGGCAGGGATTGATACCAGCGGAGGGCGTTCCCGCGCAGTGTCTTGGCGAAGATTTTGCAACTGATTTGGTCGGGAAGTCCGAACATCCGCACCGTTATCATGAAGTGATTAACGTGTACGTACGGGTCTTCTATTTCGTGGAACTCCTTGATACGCGGGAGCTTTTGCCATGATGGGACTGGGTATGCCAAAATTGACCCTGACAGGGGGGATCGCCTTTGCTGGTGCGCGATATAGTTAGGATCCTGCCCCTCGGTGAGAGGGGCCGGCTTGCTAGTCGGTCCATCCCACTGGGGTTGGATTGGTGCAGTGATGAACACCCTTTTCGTTGGGCCTTCAGGGATTGAGGAACTGCATGCATCAGATAGTTCGGGGGAGGTGTCCACCCTTGCCGGTTCCGCGAACTCCGGTGAAGCAGAAACTACGTTCGGAAATCATTTGTTCGGTAGTTGGGAATCCATTCCCACAGACGGCGCCAAACTGTTGCGGGTCTCTTAGGGCTCTTGGTAGACCGGTCGAATTGAACCACCTTAGCTCGAGAGCGAACTAAGCGCGCAAACAGTCACGGAGAAATTCGTTGAGTACACTGGGACTTTTTAGCGTGGAAAACCCGGAAAGGGTAAGAAACCACGTGGCCGGAGCTGTGCCGACCAAACTTCCACTATCTTCTGTGAGATTATAATTAGAGATTTAGAAGTCGAGCGCGACAGGCCGCTGCTCGTTACAATATCAGAGAGAGAGAGAGAGAGAGAGAGAGAGAGAGAGAGAACGTTCCGAGGGCGACAGGTCACCTCTCGGAAAAAACTAAGTCTTTTCCTTCTGAGAACGGTAAAGAACGAAAGTGAGAATGCCTTGTCCGCTTTCGTGGAGACGAAAGTGAGAAAGCCTTGTCCGCTTTCGTGGAGACGAAAGTGAGAAAGCCTTGTCCGCTTTCGTGGAGACGAAACTGAGAAAGCCTTGTCCGCTTTCGTGGAGACGAAAGTGAGAAAGCCTTGTCCGCTTTCGTGAAGACGGAAAACTTCAAGTCCGCGAAGGAGATCTTCAAGCGCCGAAGGATAAATCCGTGGAAATCTTCAAGGAGTTCTCTCTGGCATTTAGGCCGGATCCCCTCAAATGAAGCCTAGGGGGTCCTTTTATAGCTTTGGCCGGGGGTAGCCCAGTAATTTTGTCATTGTAACCACCATAACCACCTGGGAGGACGAATCATATTTTCTGGGTCAGAGCCCACGGATCACCATTTTTCATAAATGACCATGCTGCCCTTCGAGGAAAGGCGACAAGCTGTTCCTGAAAAGTGAGAAACTGAAAAGACAAAAAGTGAGCGAGCCGAGTCAGAAAAGTGAGCGAGTCGGAAATGTGAGCGTGCAAGAAAGACAAAAAGTGATCGAGCCGAGTCGGAAAAGTGAGAATGCTCCGAGCGGAGCCCGGAGCCCGAAAAGCTGGCGGCGAGCCGGAAGAGGGGGGACTCACCCCAACCTAGCCACGGAGGAGAGCGGTTCGACCGCCCCTAAAGGCGGGCGCGGCGCGGTCGTGCCCGAGGGAGGGGGGCGACTCCTCTCGGCCGCACCCCAAAAAGGGGGGTGCAGCTTGGCCGCACCCCAAAGGGGGGTGCGGCCTGGCCGCACCCCAAAGGGGGTGTGGCTTTGCCGCACCCTAAGAGGTGGGTGCAGCTTGGCCGCACCCCAAGAGGGGCTCGGCGCTACCGTGCGCGGTCCTGCTTTGCGCGGTGGTGTAGTGCTCGGATGCGGCGATCGTACGCGGTCTTGCACGGGCGGTTGGTGGCGGAGACGGCAGTTCCGACTTTGGTCAATCACTCTCTTCCACTAAAGTAGTGGGGGAGTTGTTTTTGGGAGTAACCGTCATCCGATTTCTCTCATAAATGAGAGCCCGTGATGAATCCTCATCAAAGTTCATGCTGCGAAATTACCTTAACAAGTCACAATAGTAGAACATAAATGCAAATACATGGTAAGAAACAGTAGCTAAACGCATAATAAAACGACTGAGAAAGGAAAGAAATCTGTTGCAAAATTACCTTAACTAAGCAAAAGATACGACATTTTGAAGAGTCGTAAGTGGTAGAGAATCTGCTGCAAAAATGTCTTTGGTGGGTTCACCGCAGGAGCACAACATGTCATAATATTAAAGCTCTAAGCTTCATTGTGTATTCAAGACTTGCAGGTGGGAGAAGGGAAGAATACGGGAAAGTCATAAGAGAAGAAACATGGAAAATTAGAGTAAGCACGATTACTTCATTTCATTCATTTTCAAATGAACCAGTTCCATCCTTTTATAGATGCAAGGAGGAGAATACAAAACATCACAAACAGGTAATTAAAGTAGAATAGAGGTTTCCAAAGATTATAAGTGTCTCTTTGGAAACGGGTACAATAAATTCCTTTATTTAAAACTCCTCCTGAAGGTCCAAGACACGATGCCAGCTCCAGCCGGTTCAGTTCTCAACACCCCTCTTGAACAGGGGGGAGGAAAGATGTTCAGTCCCTGTTTTAAAACATCGAGGCGAGCCCGGCTCATCACTTTGGTAAGGATATCAGCGAGCTGATCGACGGTAGGGCAGTGGTCCAGCTTAGTTATCCCTCTTTCAAGCTTTTCTCTGATTGAGTGATACTTGATTTCGATATGTTTGCTTCGATTATGGAATACTGGATTTTTTGAGAGGGCGATAGCGGAGACGTTGTCACATTTCAGTAAGAAAGGGTGTTCTTCAGCGCCGGTGAGCTCTTTGATCATTCTTTGCAGCCATATGCCTTCACGCATAGCTGAGCTCGCCGCCATGTATTCTGCTTTTGTTCTTGATAGGGCTACGGTCTGCTGCTTCCTTGATCTCCATGAAATGGTATTTGTCCCATAGAAGAAGACATACCCCTCTGTGCTCCTTCTGTCGTCAAATGAGCCTCCCCAATCAGAGTCACTGTATCCTGTGAGAGATGGGTTGAGATCCTTGTTGAAGAGAAGCCCATGGGTGATTGTTCCTTTTAGGTACCTAAGGATTCGTTTTGCGGCATCCTTATGCATTTTGTTAGGTTTACTTACAAAACGAGATAGGAAATTGACTGGATATTCAAGATCTGGTCGCGTATTAGATAAGTAGATAAGAGATCCAATTAGGCTCATATACGATTCCTCATCAGCCATTTCATCTCCATCTTTGGACTTGATCAGCGTCAATCCCGTGCACATGGGTGTAAGACAGGCATTGCACTCGAACATTCCAAACTTCTTAAGCAGCTCTCTTGCATATCATTCTTAAGAGATGAAGATAGAATCTTCTTGGCGTTTCACCTGCATACCAAGAAAAATTCTTAGATGTCCAAGGTCTGTCATTTCATACCTGGATTCCATCTTATCTTTGAACTCTATTATGGCTTCGGCAGATCCCCCAGTGACCAGGATATCGCCGACATAAAGGTAGACTCTGATTTTCTGTTGCGAGGGCCCGTGCTTTTATAAAGAGGGATGGCTCATTTTCACATGCAGTAAAACCATCTTCATTGAAGTATGTTGTGATGTTTGAATGCCAGGTACGTGGGGCTTGTTGTAGTCCATACAAATCTTTGTTAAGCCTGTAGACATTCCCCCCCCCCCCCCCTTCTTTATGGGAACCCTGGTTGCTCAACAAACACTTCCTCAATCAAGGTTCCATTGAGAAAAGCCGATTTTATATCAAGTTGGTAAATTGGGTAGTTATTGTTTGCGGCAATAGCAATGAGAAGCCTTATAGAGTCAATCCGAGCCACAGGAGCAAATGTCTCCTCATAATCTTTTCCAAACTTTTGAGTATAGCCTTTAGCTACAATTCTAGCCTTGTGTTTGACTACATTTCCCTTCTCGTCACACTTGAGCTTAAAGATCCACTTCAGCCCAATTATGGTTTTGTTTTTTGGTTTTTCTACCAAGCTCCAAGTATTTTTTTCTCGATCAGGGAGATCTCCTCATCCATGGCATGCCTCCAGTTTTCATCTAAGACTGCTTCTTTATAGCTGTAAGGAGTGGTGTGCATCATGGCAACTTCAGTATTGGCGTAGATATCCTGTAACGACCTAATTTTTGGGGGCGGTGATGACTCAGAAATCTCAGATTCAAATGTATTTCCATCCTCATCATGTGATGATTCCGGGGCATCTGGCTGAGCATGACTGGAGGGTATCTCTTGGATAGAGTCTTTAATGGGCTGAACCGAGATGCTAGGACAAAGGTCAGTTGACCTTTCTTTGTCTGATGCCCATTGCCAACAATCTTCTTCATGAAACACCACATCTCTTGATATAATTAATTTATTTGATGAGGGAATGAAGAGACGATATGCTTCATTTGTTTCACTATACCCAACAAAAATGCTCTTTTCACTGGACGGATCCAGTTTATCCCTCTTTTCTTTGAGCACATGAGCATATGATACACATCCAAAAGTCCTTAGATAGCTGAGATTTGGTTTTTTGTTATACATCTTTTCATAAGGTGTAGTGTTAACAAGAGCCTTGGTGGGAGTTCTATTGAGGATGTGCACGGCTGTACTTGTTGCCTCACCCCAAAAATGTTTTGGCAGATTTTTGTGGGTAGCATAGATCTTGCCATCTCAATAATAGTGCGATTTCTTCTCTCCACCACCCCATTTTGCTGAGGTGTCCCTGGTGCTGAGAATTCATGTCTTATCCCATGGTTGGAGCAAAAATGCTTGAACACATGGGAGGTGAATTCTCCACCATTGTCACTTTTTATTGTTTTTATATTTCTTTCTAGTTTTTTCTCTATTTCTCATTTGAAATCAGCAAAGAAAGATAGAGTTTCAGATTTGGCAGCCAAAAAATAAATCCACATGTACCTTGAGAAATCATCCAGAATGAGAAAGAAGAACTGTTTGCCACCAATTGTAGTTGTTGAGGAGGGACCCCATAGATCATAGTGAAGAAGCTTCAAAGGTTGGGAGCTACGTGTAGTTGAGGCAGAGTGTTGTTTATGGGGGTGTCTACTTTATCACCTAGAGGGGGGGTGAATAGGATTTTCTGTTTATATTATCCCCCTTTGGATTTTCTTAGTTTCTGGTTAATAGCTTTATGAAATAAAGAGCAAAACACAGAAAGCACACAACAATCTATAGAGGTTCCTCAAGACCAGGTGTCTTGAGTAGTCCTCTCTCCCTCTGCGCCTACCCTGCAATGTGCTAGGCTCGGCAAACTCCGCCAAAAGCTTCAGGCTCTCAAGCCTTACAATACGGACCCGCAAGTCCCAACAGCCTAAGCCTTCAAGCCCTTACTGCCCCCGAGCCCGCAAGCTCGACACTCAGGCCCTCAAGCCCTACAACTTGGACCCGTAAGTCCCAACAGCCTAGGCCCGCAAGCCCTACTGCCCCCGAGCCCGCAAGCTCGACAAGACGCACCCGCAAGTGCACTGCCCTAGCCCTCAAGCCTCACAGCTCTCCAGCCCTCAAGCTAGACAATTTTGCCCGCAAGCCTTACAAGAGAATACAGTAAAGAAACTGTTACTTCTTCCTGATGGTGATTGGCGACTTAGCCTGATGGAGATCGGCTTCTTTAGGTTGAAGAAGATGCTTCTTGATTCGGGGTTTCAGCACTGGATCTTCTTCAGCCTTCACTTCCTTTGCCTGGTGTTGATCGGCTTCCTTTCAGTCGATGAAGATGACTGATTCTTATGAGAACTCTTGAATCTTGTTCTCTTCCTTCTCCGCTGAAAAATACTGTTCTATTCAAGCGCGGCGAGATTCTTTTTCTTGCATAGAAAAACTTCTTTTTCTAGGGAAACACTGTTCCCTTTTATAGGACGGACAAGCCGTATAACGGTCACATACAATTTCCTTTACTTGTCAGAAGCCCATCCATCATAGCAGGGCCTTATTGGACAATCAGGCGGCGGCATTAATTGCTGACATCACGTCCGCAAGATTTGAATTCTATCTTGAAGATATTTGCATCATTACGACGACAAGCTGTCTCTGACTTTGTCGTCGCGATCTTCCTTCTGCCTCTGATGGTGGTATCTCGATGATACAGGGTATCCTGGCGATTCTATATATACGACGATCTTCTTTCTCTGACAGTGTCGTCGTGAGCTTCCTTCTTGCATCATGTCGTCGTAATCATATGTTCTCTCGACGACATGAGTTCCACATGACGATGTCCTGTGTCTTCTCTGCATTTAACGAACAGCATTCTGCGATCGACGAACTTGTCATCCTTCGTTCGACGATCGCCATTCTTCGTTCGACGATCTCGCCATGTCTCAGTGGTCGATGAATACTTTGCTTCTCAGCGGCTGCTACTCTGCCCGTCATTACGATGACAAGCACGCATTGTCGACGATATCGCCTGTTCTTCTCAACGATATAGTACTTAGTAAAATAACTAAAGTACATGACATATTGTCGATTCCTGCAAGCATGAACTAGATGGTATGTCAAATACAACTTGAATTTATCATTGAGCTGGGCACTTCTTCAAATCAGGAACATTGTACGGCACTATTCCCAACAGAGAGAAAGGTAGCCTGTGTGATTTACACATGGCACACGTCTCACATTGGCAGGACTGAATATCCATTTCAGGTACTCCATCTGCTAGCCTTCCCTTTTTCAACATCTTCTTATCTCCTTGATAAATTTCTTGAAGGGTGTCCCATGCCTTTTTTGTTGTTTTGGCACCAATGATCCGTGGAAAAGTGGTTGGGGTGACTGCATTTTGGATGATCAGCAGTGCCAAGGAGTTGCTTTGTTTTGCTTCCTTGGGTATCCTTGCTTCTTCACCAGCTTTTGACTTCCCATCAGGCTGCGGACCGTTTTTGACAATCTCCCAAAGATCTTGGGAGTCCAGCAGTGTCTCCATTTTTGCAGCCCAATGATCATACAGCTCTCCATTGAACATGGGAGCGGGAATATGAGGGTATGGAACAGCTTTTGCGGTTGATGATGAGCTCATTGCTTCCTATCAAAGAGATGCAGGACCGCAGATGGCTCTGATACCACTGTCATAATATAAAACTCTAAGCTTCATTGTGTATTCAAGACTTGCAGGTGGGAGAAGGGAAGAATACGGGAAAGACATAAGAGGAGAAACATGAAAAATTAGAGTAAGCAAAATTACTTCATTTCATTCATTTTCAACTGAACCAGTTCCTTCCTTTTATAGGTGCAAGGAGGAGAATACAAAACATCACAAACAGGTAATTAAAACAGAATAGAGGTTTCCAAAGATTATAAGTGTCTCTTTGGAAACGGGTACAATAAATTCCTTTATTTAAAACTCCTCCTGATGGTCCAAGACACGATGCCAGCTCCAGCCGATTCATTTCTCAACACAACATAGAAGGCCTTGAAGAAAATTTTATCCTGGATTTCCAAATTTTGCTGCCTAACTTTTCGACGGTTACTCAAACGACAAGCTAAGGGTTTTTATTGGGAGGGAGAGGGGCCGAAGAGTTTGGAGCTAGGGCAGCAAACTCGTGCAAAATCCCAAAATTTTCAAAACACGGCTGTGCCGGTTAGAAAAAAAAGAACTACTTATATCTGCACGATACGCATTGTACGGTGAATGTGTATATAAAAATTTCCCTTAACTAAGCATGCATGTGTGAAGGTGCGCTCAGTCACAATTATAACGACCCAAACGACTCACTAATATAAAAAATAATAATGGCAACTAAGTTTCATTGTCAATCGGTAGGTTTGGAATAGTTTTTCGAGGCTACGTCACAAAAAATAAACAATAACTAAAGACTAAAAAATGTCAAAATACATGCGTCATCTTGCGCATCTTTCAATGTTAGGCTCTGTTTGGAAAACTTTTTTATATTAAAAAGTTATATTTCAACGACAAAAACTATTTTTTGATTGGTTGAATACATAACTTTCTCAAAAGTGCATCTTCAACAAAAAAATTGTTTTAAAAACTTTTTGAGAAATCAGTCTAACATAGCTTTCTAAAAATCATTTTTCTGCTTTTAGCTTTTTCTCTTTTATTAACTCCATCTCGCTACATACCAATCGAGCATTTTCGGCGAGCACGCATTTTCGACCGGGCACTCGTTTTCGGCCTGGCGGTCGTTTTTCGCAAGAGCGGAAATTGTTTGCATATTATTTTCGCCCGACCACGCGATTTTTGTTCGGGAGCGAGTATTTCGCCCGGGAGGGCATCTTTCGCCAGGGTGGCCATATTTCACCCGGGCGCGCGTATTTCGCCCGAGCACGCGATTTCCGCCCGGTCGCGGGTTTTTCTCCCGGGAGGCCGTTTTTTCGCCCGGACGATGTATTTCATACGGGAAGCTATTTTTTGACTGGGCGCGCATTTTTCGCCCGAGCGGCCGTTTTTCACCTGGGCAGCGATTTTTCTCCGGGGTGGCCGTTTTTCGCCCAGACGGCCATTTTTAGCCCGGGCGTCCGTTTTCGCCCGGGCAGGCGTTTTGAGCACGTGCACACATTTTTCGCCTGGGGCGCGTTTTTTGCCACGGCTGCGATTTTTCGCCCGGATGCGCATTTTTTCCCGGACGCCCGGATGAGCATTTTTCGCCCGGACGACGCCCGAATGAGCATTTTTCGCCCACGCACGTTTTTCGTTCGTGCTGTTATTTTTCTCCCGGGAAGGTGTTTTTCACCCGGGCGAGCGTTTTTCCCCGGGTGCCCGTTTTTTCGATTTTAGCTTTTTCTCTTTTATTAACTTCATCTCGCTACATACCAATTGAGCATTTTCGGCGAGCGCGCATTTTCGACTGGGCACTCGTTTTCGGCCTGGCGGTCGTTTTTCGCAAGAGCATAAATTAATTGCCCATTATTTTCGCCCGACCACGCGTTTTTCTCTCGGGAGCGAGTTTTTTGCTTGAGAGGGCATCGTTCGCCAGGGTGGCCATATTTCACCCGCACGCGCGTATTTCGCCCAAGTACGTGATTTCCGCCCGGTCGCGCGTTTTTCTCCCGGGAGGCCGTTTTTCGCCCGGACGACGTATTTCAAACGAGAAGCTATTTTTTGACAGAGTGCGCATTTTTCGCCCGAGCGGCCATTTTTCCCCAGAGCAGCGATTTTTCCCCGGGGTGGCCGTTTTTCGCCCGGGCGGCCATTTTTCGCCCGGGCGGCCGTTTTTCGCCCGGGCAGGCGTTTTTCGCACGTGCACGCATTTTTCGCCTAGGGCGCGTTTTTTGCCACGACGACGATTTTTCTCCTGGATGCGCATTTTTGCCCGGACGACGCCCGGATGAGCATTTTTCGCCCAGACGACGCCCGGATGAGCATTTTTCGCCCGGACGCACTTTTTCGTCCGTGCTGTTATTTTTCTCCCGGGAAGGCGTTTTTCGCCCGGGCGAGCGTTTTTCCCCGGGTGCCCGTTTTTCGCCCGCGCTGGTATTTTTCGCCTATGGGCCGTTTTTTCCCATACGACCGTTTATCGCCAAAGCGACCGTTTTTCACCCGTGCGGTTGTTTTTTGCTCGGACGCATGTTTTTCGCCAGGACTCACATTTTTCACATGAGCGCGTGTTTTTCGCCCGAGAGTGCGTTTTTCGCCCGGGCGGCCGTTTTTCACGAGGGCGGGTGTTTTTCGCTCGAGTGCGCATTTTTCGCACGGGCGGCTATTTTTTTGCCTGGGCGCGGGTTTTTTCGCCCCGACGGCCGTTTTCTCCTGGGTTGCCATTTTTCGCACGGGCTGCCGTTTTTCGCCCGGGCGATGATTTTTCTCCCGGGAGGCAGTATTTCACCTGGGCGGCGGTTTTTCACCCTTGCACACGTTTTTCACCCGTGCGGCCGTTTTTCTCCCGGGCGGCTGTTTTTTGCCCGAGCGTCTGTTTTTCGCACGGGCGACCATCTTTCGCCCGGGTGGCCATTTTTCACCCAGGCTCGCGTATTTTGCCCATCCGCACGTTTTTCGCTCGGGCGCGCGTTTTTTGCCCGGGCGGCATTGTTTCACCTGGATGCGCGTTTTTCGCTCGGACGCTTGTTTTTCACCCGCACGGTCATTTTTCTCCCGGGCAACCATTATTTGCCCGGGGCACATTTTTCGCGCGGACGCGCGATTTTCACCTGGGCGGCCATTTTTTGCCAGGGCGGTCGTTTTTCGCCTGTGCGACCGTTATTTGCCCGGACACGCGTGTTTGCCCTAGCGCTAGTTGTTACCAACATTATATTTCAATATTTTTGTTCATAAAAGCAGCTTTCAAGCTGTTGTTTTACCAAACAGTTTAAATGAAAAAACTCTATTCAATCATCATTTAAGAACATACTGTAACATCTCAGTGCGCGCTAAGCCCTCATGAGTGTGTTGTGTCACTGGAGGTTGACTCAGACTCGGTAGAAGCCCTAGGACCCCGAGGTGATCAGGTTTGAGTCACGGTCAACAAGTGATGATTAATTTACTTACCCTAATTGAAGCTTATTCTTGTGTTCTGGAGCTGAGTTTGTGCTCGGGTAGGATGTTGGGGTAGTTTAGAAGAATTTGGTAAACTTCAAGACAATATCGACCTCCCATCCCGTCGATCGACGGGATCATCCAGTCGATGGGCAGCAGTAGCAGAGTAAGCTGCTTTCTTTAGGCTTTTAAGTCAAAAATCGTCTCTGTTACTTCCGTTCGACGAAGTCGAAGGGGCAGCGTTCGACGAACGTCGAAGGGGCAGCGTTCGACGAACGTCGAAGGGGCCGCGTCGACGAAGTTGAAGGGGCTGCGTTCGATGAAGTCGAAGTTGTAGCGTTCGACGAAGTAGTAGCGTTCGACGAAATTGCGTCGTTCGACGATCAACGAAGTTGTAAGCGTTCGACGAAAGTGTTGCTGGGCAATTTTTTCTGTCGTCGTCCAGTAAAGCTTAAGTGCTTATTTTTTAGATAGTAGTGGAGTCGATGTCCAATAGGAGGCTGACACCAAGCTTAGAGTTTCAATGCATTTCTTGGAGAAGGGTTTGACCATTAAATACTTATTAATACAAATCAAATCACCGACTCTCTTCTCTCTTAAAGTAAAAGGGTTGCTGGTTAGATTACCCTATTCATCATCTTCTTCTTCTCCTCCTTCTTCTCTTCATCTTCTTCCTCCCACCTTAAGGTTTCAACTTAGGGTTCTTGAAGGAGCAAGCTTGGAGAAGGATTTGGAGCTTGGCCGACCACCACCCCGCTGCCATGAAGATGAGCTTGAACCATGGCTGGAAAATAAGGTGACTTCCGACCCCTCTCCCTTGGTGCTAGATCGTAGACAAAATTGGGAGAGGTGTTGAGCTCAAAATAGCTTGGGTTGTGAGTTAATGGAGTTTCCTAGGAAAAGATCAAACCGGATCTTTCTTGTTAGGGCACCGATTGCCGCGAAAGTTCCTTCAATCACTTCTTCTCTTCAAAAGGAAGAGATATGATTTGATTTTGTTGAAATCCATGGTCTATGGAGGGAGTATTGGATGTGAGAATGTGTAATTACCTAACCCTTGTTTTTTTGGGGAAGATGATGAATAGTCCCCTGTTATGCAGGATTTTAAATTATTTATTATGTGATAAAGGTGATGATAGCCCTCTTGCTAAAGAAGTTTTCAATTTATAATATTGCACTTGGTTGTTAAGGGGTAAAATTGTGCGCGGCTGGGTTCAAGCCAATTCTTAGGCTTGATCCCACTGGAATTAGACTTCGGGCTCAACATGAAAGTGTGAGCCCTCGGAAAGAGATTTCCGACGATAGGTTACGCGTTTTCTGAAGTGACCTGTAGCTTCCTACAAGTCCAATCGAGTGGACTGCCCAGAAAGCGTGAATGGGTTAAGTGCGTGCTGTTTTGCTGTCCAGATTTCTGCAGTTGACTTCGGAGCATATTTTAGATAGGATCCGCTTGGATCTGGGTTTAGGACTCAACATGAATGTTGTAGCCCTTGATGTTAGATTTCCAAAATGTGGTGGATCATAATTTTTGAACAACTGTAGCACCCAAAAATCCGGTTTTAGTAAACTGAGTCATAAGACTTCCTATCTCAGTATTTTCTGGATTTCTCTTAAGATATTGGTTGGATGCTCATGAAAATTGGTGGAGACATAGGTGATAACAATGTGTAGATTCCTGTTGAATTTTATTATTTTTGGATAAGTAGTATTAAAGTTATTGCTGTTTCGTTTTATAATTTGAAGGAGATATAAATGCTGAATGTGAAGCCCGATTGTATCGAAATTTTGTATGAGTCATGCACCTGCTAATATGGACCTGTGATAATAATTTTCAGATTTAATTATGTTGAGATGTCTCCTTAAATGAATCTTTAATTGCTAGTTATATGTGGAATCGTAAAAAGGCCATGTGTTGTTGATGATGAAGGTAAATAACATTGATTATGGGTGAGGTCTAAGTGTTTAGCATTGTTTATAATGGTCATATAAATGTAGAGCACCGTAAATACGTATTGCATAATACAATGAGGTCGAAATTTGGTGATAATGATTCCGGTATTAATTACGACTTATAGTAGAAGTTTCAGTGGATTTGATTTTAGAATGAATCCATAATTAAACGTGCCGCTATAAATTATTATACTGAAAAGAGAGCTTAAGGTGCTCATCTGGACCAGGATCTAGTAAGGTAATTTCCATGTTAAACACACGCTACTGCATAGAGTCATGAGAACTCGGCATGAGTAGCATTGACGGCTTGGTGTGGATTATAAGATATGGTTATATCTTGTGGTGAAATGTTAAGGACCCAGTTGTTGGGGGACTTGGATGCTAATTAACATCGATTGAACCGTTATGATGTGAAAGGTAAGAAGGCTCCATCCGTGAGCCCCTGGGTGCTTGATAGCACGGGCGTGCATGGAAATTACATGGGTTGCAAGCCTTACACAATGGTGGTGTATGGATCCTGGTTGGAGGATTACTTGTGGCGGGTCTACGGGCTTGCTAGTCGTGACACCGACAGAAGCCAGCAGTTAGACTCTAGACCGGTTGGATTGGACTCTTGATGCTCACCTACCCAAGTCCCCTTCTGTGTCCTTGAAGGATCACCATGATGCGAGCAGTACGCAGGGTCTCCGCTGTGTGTTCTTAGCGTCGAGGCGTACAGAGGCCTAGGACTGGTAGTATTCATACCCTCCTAGTAGTGGAGGAGCTCGTTCCACTGTCTCCGTCTGGCCACGACGAGAGATGCCTGAGTGGTTAGCTACCTCTCAAAAAGCGAGAACTGTAGGTCTATGTCGACATAGCAACATTGCATGGGTGAGTATCATTACATAATCATTGCATTGCATTCATCATTACATAATCATGTCATTGCACCGCATCGGAACTCATCATATAAACTTGTATGGGCACCTTTATATGATGGGTTACATTATGCTCGGATCCTAAACTTATAAGCTTGTATGGGCACCCTTATAAGTTAAGTTCAAATTCTGTTATTATATGCTCAACTGCTTATACACTGTCGTTAATCCTGCTCACTTTTGATGTACTCTCGTATACATATGTTATAACAGCTCTCTTTTGATGTACTTTCTTATACCACGATATAACTGTCGTGATTACATCTACCCTTGTCACCTGTTTTTGCTAGTACTGATTATATTGCAGTTCCCCATTTTCCCTTCCTCCCGGTGCCTTGGAGTCGCCAGGGGAGAGGATGTGAAGCCACTTAGTCTTTATGACTAACGGTTGTTGCACCCCTCTTTTAGGAGCGCACCCTGGAGCAGCATCACACAACGCTGGAGGAGGATAGCCAGGTCAGGACGACAGGGACGGAGACCACGATACCCTCACTGCCGTCGGTGACAGATGTGCGCGTAGTTTAAGATGTAGCCCTTGGGGCCTTTCTTTTGATACTCTGATATAGTACATGAGCTCTCGGAGCAACCTGTCTCATAATTTTGTGACACTTACTTATGTGAATATATATATATATATGGCTTCTTGCTTTTACATTATTGATGGGTTGGCGCTATTCAGTTGGTTTGGCCGGTAGGATAGGCGTCTTGTGGGGGAGGCTAGCTCGTGTGCTGGCACTTCCGCAAGGCGGCTGTCGTGGGCATATGACTCCCCTCGGCCGTGTCTTGTGTTCCGGGAGGGGGTGGGTGGGGGGGGGGGGGGGGGGGGTCTTACAGCTTGCTTCCTTCCCTACCTCCTCATCCTATGTCCCTTCTTCTAGGGGCCTAGACTCAGGTCTCCCTGAATCTAGGCAGGGGAGATGCTTGATGAAGAAGCTCCAATTGATGCAGTTTCAGTTGTAGTTATTGATTCAGATATGATAGATTCAGTTGCAGTTATAAATTCAGTGAATAATGATGATAATGATGATTCTGATGATTCAGATGCAAAATCCTCAAAGAAAAGAAAGTCTAGAAGCAAAGCAAAGGCTGTTCCTAAACCTCCCTCTCCAACAAATGATACTCCATATTACATTTTGAATAACATTACCCTCACCAAGGATTCTCCAGCATGGATGAGATTCTCCAGGAATGACAATAAAATGAGAAAGAAAATGAAGAAATCAGGATTCTATTCTGACAAGCTTGTCAAGTTTAATCCTCCTCCACCTCCAACAGCAGGCTCAACAAGCATGTCTTCTTCCTCTCAAAAATCTATCCCTCATCATTCAAGAAAATCAGGAGAAAGTCATAGAAGCTCAAGTGGCTCTCATAGTCAAGATCATCCAGAGCTCCTCCTTCAGGATCTGCCAGAGCTCTTTCCTCAGTTTATAAATATCATGTATCTGATGGTTCTTTTCACAGAAAAAGATATCCTCAAGATTTTCAATCCTCATATCAGTCCAATGAAATTGATGAAAGGCCTCTATCTCCTATCAATCCAGATTCATAAAAGAATGCTCATATGGCTAGATAAAAAGAAACTATTGCTACATCTCAGATAAATAAAGCAAAAGCAGAAGGAAAAGATTACTCTCAGTTTTCAACTATGTCTGAATTCAGAAGAAAAGAATTTGAAAGGTACAGCTCAAGACATCTCTTTAATGCTGAAGATTATCAAAGGTTGCACCTAGCTGCAGTGGTTCCTCATGCATCATCTCAAACCCTGCTGGGAGCTAATGACCTCTATATGAGCAATAGAGAATCAGAAAACCCAAACAGAGAAATCATTTTCAAGCCTTCCTCAAAGAAAGAGTAAAGCTTCTGATTGTTATGGTTTTGCTATATTTCTGCTTTCAGTGTAAAGCTCTCTAAACTCAGAGTACAATATTTTTCTATCTGCTGAAATGAATCTAAATTCTGTCATATATATATATGCTCTGTGTTTGTTGTTTGTTTTATTATTTGATTTTGTCAAATAGTATCCTAACCCAAATAGGGAGAGATTGTTAGAACAACCCTATTACTGATTTGGGCTAGGATCACTATTTGTGAATTAGTTCTCAAGTTGACCCCATTGTATAGTCTTAGGGTCAAGGTCTAAGTTTATCTAAGTTAGCTAGAACTTAGGAAAATTCAAAGTTTTTGTGTTCGACGAAAATCTTTCTGCATTCGACGAACTCCTTCCTGTGTTCGACGAACGTCAGGTTTCAGTTCGACGAACTTGTTCTTCTGCTCGACGAATCCAGTCTTCAAGCCAGGTCTTTAAATTTTATCACAGTTCGACGAACTTCAGATTGAGATCGACGAACTCAGCTTTCTGTTCGATGAATGAGTATCTCAGTGTTCAGTTCGACGAACTCAGCTTTCAGTTCGACGAACTCAGCTTTCTGCTTGTCGAAATTTTTTTCTTCAGCTTGACAATTTTGTAGAATCAATTCTATTTTCTCTAAACTCAGATCGACTATTCAGCAACGGATCTATTCATCAATTTGATCTTTCCTTTTAATATTCCTTTCTATTCTCTTCTTTCGAGAATATAGTCGTTGACATATTGGAAAAGGATACTTTCATTGAAAAGGAAAAGGAATTAAAGTATTATTGCTTAATCAGATTGTAGTCCCCAAGAAAGATTTAATTCAGATTATTCTATTCCTTAACCAGAAGATTTGAATTTAAAATGAGTCATATATCTCTAAGGAAAAGGATGAAGCAGAGTATGACTTGAGAAGTAACATACTTGTGAAATACAGAAAGACAAAAACAAATACAGAGATCTTCATCAACAACAGCATTTTTCATTCTCTTAGAACAACAAAAATCTTCTCTCAGTTTCAGCTGCTGGTTCTTAATCTTCAAGAGAAACAATAATTTGAGAAATATCTTCTCTCAGATTCATTAGCTGTCAAGGAAGATCCTTTACATCCAAGAGAAAGCTCCATCCATTATCTGTCAAGAAATTCTATCAGACAGGGTGAGCTTTACAACACAACAATCCACTAGTCTTCTCTCAGATCTTGTTGACAGAGAAGAACTTCATAAACACTTTTTTGTTTATCCTTTTTACCCATCTTGTACAGGGTTCTAACTCCCTTCAAAAGTTAAACCTTTGGTGGCAGGGCACCTGATCAAAAACCTGTGCTTTGGTTTGACCACCTGGTCAAAAGCTCAGTGGTGTTTGGGCGCCTGATCAAAAATCCCAGTGGTGTTTGGGCACCTGATCAAAAATCCCAGTGGTGTTTGGGCACCTGATCAAAAATCCCAGTGGTGATATTGCACCTGATCAAAAACCTAGGGGATTCCTACCAAGAGTGGTAGAAGAGTAGATGTACCCAGATTGAATGGGGAACTACTATAGATCCTTGTGTCTGTTGTGATTGTGTTTTTCCTTCTGTACTGTGCTGTGTTTATTGTTTTGCTTTTACACTCATTCTGTTACACAAATATATATCATTATTTTAATTCCGCTATAAAATAAGTTAAAAACTTTTAAGACTATATTCACCCCCCTCTATAGTAAATCTAAGATCTAATACCTCACTTTCATAGCCTATTGAGGGTCATACCATGGCCCAACCAAGCCTTGGTGGTTCGATGGGACCCATGACCATCATATGAGGTCAACCCTCACCCCTAGTTGACCAAGTCAACCCAAAAGTCAACATAGATGAAATTGACCTAAATGGCTATTTGAACCAATTGGACTCGATTCCCTTGCGCTAAGCCTTCTCCACCAAGCTAAACCAACTGCCGACATGCCCAATAGCAAGTCCTATGACTAAATTCTGGAGAATTGAGGGCATGGCTTGTAATTTATCATTTCCCCCAATTTTGAAATTAAGCAAAATTGGGAAATGGAAATGGAGCTCCACTTGGCATGGCTCTCCTCTTCCCAAGCCTTCCTCCTACCCTAGGGAGTAATTTCCAGCCGAATTCTAGGGAGATTGATGGCCACTTGGCAGCAGGGAGGAGCAACCAAGGCTTGCCGAGAGCTCCTCTATGGTAACTTTAAAACCATCCCTCCTCAGCCCACTACAGCCTTTCCTTTAGCTTCAGAGAGCACCAAGGAGTCGATCCAGCACTTTGTGGATGGTGATTTGGTGGAGAATCCAGAGATCAACAAGGAGCACTTCTCTGATTGTTGGCAATGGAACCGCAATTTTGCACCCACTGAGGTTGGTTTCTCCCCCTCTCCCTATGTGCTAGTCTCTTAGATCAATTAGGAGAGGTGTCTAGCTCAACATATCTGGATCCAAGTGAGAAAAAGTGTGATTTTTCTATGGATTTGTCCATGCTCGGGATTGCCAGAAAGGCCATCTCCAACCGCCATTCCGCCGCCAATCAAGAGCCCCCACGTAAACGGAGGCGGTGGTGGTTGTAGTCGGCCGTGGGTCTGCGGTGGTGGATGGGAAATCAACTCGCAAGATCACCTAGCACGATTGAATCCACAATGTTGGATGGAGGTAGATGATGACTAGATGTCATCAGATTTGCGCCAAGATTCGTGCACATCACGACAAATATAACTTAGTTAAGGATTAATATCATTTCATTCTGTCACACAATTAACAACATCTTATAGCTTATTATTAGGAACCTTAAAAGCAGAATTAGGGAAAATGCTGAATATGAAAGTTATATATGTAGGTTTTAACATTAATTGGGCACTAATTTCATGAGATTTGGTGCACCAGAGCTCCCTGGGCACCAGTTTTGGTTCAGGGTGTACAAGGTGTGAATGCATGTGTAATTCGTGTATTTTTTTATAATACACCATGCATTCATATGAAATTTAAATCATAAGTGTGGCATGATTAAATACACCTCCTGCCCAAATATCAGAAGTTTTGGAGAATATTTTTCCATAGTTTTAGAAATAATATAATTAATCATGCATGGTGTGATTAATAGGTTATATGAACTCAAATGCAATCAAGACTTCTCTGGAAGATTAATTATGTTAATATAAGCTCCTGGTCAAAATTTTGGACCATTTGGATTCATGCATGTGGATCTACCCACGTGCAAATGAATCCTGGTATGAGAAATTTCTCCCAAACCCTTTGGAGAATAAGTCTGAAATTTTAAACATAGGTTTGCTTACCCAATTACACCCTCCGACCAAAAATGAATATTTTTGGAAAATATTTTCCCATGGTGTTTATAATATTTTGATAAAGCATGTATATGTATTATACATGGCTTAGTAAATCCTAATGACCCCAAATTATGTTGGTAGGTAGTAAGGGTTAATATAAGTCTCTGGTAAAAATTTGGGGACAATTGACTTAGAGCATGTGAGGGAATTCCACATGCAAGTTTCATGTAGAATGGGGAATGGTGTGCTAATAGCACAAAATCATATTTTGAGAATCTAACTCAAATTACTTGCTGCATGTGAGAGGTAATACCTCCATGCTTGGAATATGAGGAAATACAGGTCCTCTGGAAATTTGGGAATTTTTGGAATAAAATTCCCCTAGGTATTTAATTTAAATACATTTGTCACCTAAGTAAATTAATGAAATTTTTGTTGGTAAAACTTTAAGGAAAATTCCAGAACTTTGGAATATGAATATTCATGATGGAATACACCTTTGGTAATTTTGAGAGATTTTTTGGAGAAGTTTTTCCTAAGGTTTAAGGGAATATTTCATTTGTCACACTTTTAAATAAAGGAAATATTTGTAACCATATAATTGAGGAAAAATCTAGATCTCTGTCAATTGAATTGTTAGACCCTTATACACCTCTGGAAATTTATTGTTCAAAATAGCTTGAAAAATTCCAATCTTCTGGATGTTCACTGATTATAGCATTTTGTAGCTCTGGTAATTTACTTAGAATATTTGGATGATAACTTAGCATACTTCATGTTCAAAAGTACATGAATTCAATATTTGTATTCTTGCATTTTAATGACCATAAGTTCCTGAGAAAAATTATGAAACCTTGCTAGACCTATTTTCATGACATGCTGAAACTTTGGAATTTTAGTTGGAATATTATGACAACAGTGGAGTATACTTCCTGTGTAAATTGGTCTCATTTTCATAAATGGTTCATTTTGGATATGGTCTAATACCTTGTAATTATTATGAACCTTAGCATAGAACAATATGATGAATCTCTGAGAATGATCTTAGACTTAGGCCAAATGAGTTGGAAGAATGTTTTCAAGACAGCATGTTACATACATTAGTGCATATGAGCTTATATATAAAGAGGTTTAGACGTCTAGCATAAATATTCTCACTTTGTCTTGGTGTAAGTGTTGACATGTAATGTCCAATGATGAACCCTAGGTTGAGGGACTAAGTATAGAATGTGTAAGGATATGTGATTATCAAATTAGGGGGAGTCGCTATACTGGAGTTGAGAGAATAAACCAACTCTCCCCCGAGAGTAATGTGCAAATCTATCTACAGAAGGAAAATAATGTGAGAGATGGTTTTAGGATTGGGTAGATACCAACTATACCTAATTATCTTGAGAAAGGGTGGTTTGGGATGTCAGCCCATAGTACCCCTAGTACCGTTGCGATCCCTTCACCGATAGTCCTCGGGAAGTCTATGATTCATTCCAAGATGGTAGGTTCACATAAAACTTATGAAACATAAAGGAATTATAAGTATGTTGAGAATTGCATATGCATCCCTAGTGGATAGGGATGAGAAGGACCGGTGAGTTTTGCGAGATGGAGGATCGAGTTAGATTTAAAGGATCAGATTGTACTACAAGCTGGAGGCTCGAGTGAGCTGAGTTTACGCGCACCCATTTTGAGTGGTTGTAATATGTGATGAGTCCCCAGCAACGACGCCAAAAACTTGATGGCGCAAATCCCGCACACCGCTATAGGCGGTAGCTAGACTGCGGCACGAAACGGCAGTGAACCGATCGTTGTCAAGTAATAATATGAGGAAGTAAATCCCCAAGTATCGAATATCTCAAGGAACACAGTAAGGTGGAGTTAACATTCGAGGAAGGACTTGAGATCGAAGTCCTTTGGGTCGGATGGATTGCGAAAACGGGGGTTTTGGATTGTGGAAAATAAAGAGAAAATGCTATGACTACTCCTATGCAATGCCGCTGTGCAGTGCTTCACTTGGCGGGATGGAGACTAGACAGGCCTTGAGCGCGCTGCGTCGCAAGGTCGGATGGACGAGTAGGCAGACGGAATCGAACTATACAGGCCTTGAGCGCGCTGCTTCAAAGGGCGAGTGGATTATACGGGCCGCGATGCCACGCTTCGGTAGGCGGATGGACGAGTAGGCTAACGGAGTGAGGGTCGTAAGCACCTCTTCAACAAGCACGCCACTAGCAATTGCTAGTGCGGCGACGAACGTGACGGCGGGATGGAGGATGGAATGGGGCGCACCTCAAGCAACTCAAACAACAAACATTTCACATAGACATGAAATATATAGAAATACAAACTAGTTTTAAGTGCAACTTCATCTTAATACATAGATCTAACTACATACACATCAATAAGAGAAGAATAAGGCAAGAAATCGACCGAATCCGAAGGCTCGTTGTAGATTCACGGTAGGAAGCACCGGGTTGTCAATCCGCGTCGTAGCTCGGTCCGCAACTACGTCCGGGGTAGAGAGTGCTGTCACTACTCTCCAATGAGCCCGTCTTCTTCGTGTCACGATCCGGTATAGGTTGCAAACTTCCTCTTGCTTGATAGAGATGGCGGCTAGATCTTCCCTTGGAGCGCTAGGATGAACGAGGAGGCCGAGAGGAAGCTCCGACTCAAGATTGGCGTGAAGAACAAGCCCTGAGCACCTCCCGATGGTGGGCGGCGATGGAGGGGTGAAATCGGGCGGAACGGAGCAGGAAACGGCAGACTCGGGCGGAAGAAAATCGGCGATCACGACCTAATTCGCGAGCAGGTCAATTTATAGGCGCTGGAATAAACAGTGCGCACGGTCATTGGAGAACGACCAGTGGTCGTGCGCACTAGAATCCTGTGATCGTGCGCCTACCTGGACAGAGCCTGCAAGGTAAGAAAATTATAAAATGCAATGTTCGCACGACCAGTGGCGCACGACCAGTGGTCGTGCGCGCTTTCGTAAGTGGTCGTGCGATAAGGAAGACAGAACTCAGATTTCAGGGGGTAAGTGCACACGATCAATGGCGCACGACCAGTGGTCGTGCACAATAGAACCAGTGATCGTGCACAGTGTTCCTGTACAGGATTGTACCGGGAACACCTGCACGACTCCTGTTCCAGCATACAACACCAATCTAGCCACTGAAGCTGGCGCTTAACAATGCATGAAAACTAATAGCTAAGATAAATAAGAAATAACACCAAAACGGGCCTAGAAGTGCACATAGCATGGAATAACAAATATGAGCTAAAACAGGGCTAAAGTGCAGTGCATAGACTAGAAAATCGGCCCAGATGAGTCCATATATGTGTATATAATTGGGACTCATCAGAGGCTCGAGTGAGTTGTGAATTGATGGGTTTGGGAGTCCTAGAACTGGAGGCTATGTTGATTAATGAATCATATTGCATGTGAATTAGTGGCGAGTCTTCGATACTATCCGGTCGTCACACCGATAAAAGTTCGTTGATTTAGATGAGGTGGTGAGGTTTTAGGGCCTATAGGTTTTTGATGCTGCGGTCTGGAGGACAATCCTTACTAACCCCCACCCGATTAATTAAAAGTCTAGTGGATTCCAGCAAGAGTACGCAAGTCTCTGCTGTGATGTGTTGAGGCATACAGGCCTATGCTTGGTAGTGTGTATACCTGCTTAGAGGTGGGCTGGTCCTAAACCATCATTTCTGTAGCCACGACAGAAATTCCTGAGAGTGATGCAAACTCCGAACATAAGGAAACTACAGGTATGTTGTGCACATAGTCGTGTGTGTGAGTTGCACTTGCCTGATCATTCATAACATACCATAAGCATGCATACATTAAGCACATGCATTGCAGATCCTTATCATATAAATTTGTATGGGCAACTTTACAAAATGGGTTATGATTCCTGGAAATCATAACTTATAAGTTTGTATGGGCATTCTTATAAGTTAAGATACACAAATTGTGGTGATGGATTAGCTATTGTTCTACTTTTAAATATTAGCACTACTCTACCTTACTGCTCTTTTACTCTTTTACATATTGTTTATTGTTTATATATAGAACATTTATTATACTTATACTATTTCATATACACTGCTGTAGTAGAAATATATATGCTTGCTAGAATCGTTCAATGCCACCTGCTTGTCCTACTGCTTTTAGTCCTCCATTTTAATCCTCCTGATGCGCAAAACTATATCTGCAAACGGCAATGGCAAGTGTATCATATCGAAAGTAGTATAGATTTATAAAACCAAGGTCATATTAGACTCGGGGCGGTTGAGTACTCTTACTTCAAGAAAGACTCTATTATTTTATCAATAAATCTTTGAGTTGGATTTTGCACTAAAGAGGATTTAAAATAATGATTCAAACAATAACAAGAACAATTAGCACTCGATCTTTGAATCACCTCGGAGATAAAAATAAGAAGAAAGAACAAAATTGCATTCTCTTAATAAAATAGCTTTGACCGTGGGGATTCCCGAATTATGAACGCACCTTGGGTCGAGGATACGCCCAACTAAGATTAGGAAATATCAACTGAATTCTCATTCTTTAATCGATAACCTAATACTTGTTTTACGGGGTGAATCCCACTATTGGCTTTTACTCCAATCCGGAAGGGTAACATTGTCCTCTCTCGAGGGTTGCATTCTACTCTTTTTTATCCTTGAGTGATCGATTCGCATTATGAGCCTCTCAGCTAACTAAAGTATGAAAACAAGAACAAGAAATATATATAAAAAATATAATCTCGTTATCTTAAAATCAATGATAAATCTTAAGCATTTTAGAACACAGAAAGAACAACTCTAAATTATTTTATGACTTATATTATTCCTTGGATCATCTCGATCGAGTACTAATAGAAAATTAGCTACTCATGGAGATGGTAGAATCAATAAAAATAAAAGAGTTCATGATGAAAAAGCGAATATAATAATAAGAAGAGAGAACTAATTTTATTAAAATTGCAAGGAGGAGAATTACAAGCTATTAAAATGGAAATTACAACTATTAAATTGAAAGAACAATTGCAAGAAAGAAAAGAGTACAAGAACTACTAAAATGCTAAAAACAAGAAAATAAAGCAAGAAAAGGAGTTTTGAACTCCCAAAATTCGTCCCGGATCATCTGGAAAATCTCCCTTTAAATAGCTGGAAATTTGGTGTTACATGCCCTTGGTCACACGCGTGACCAAGGAGCGTGTAAGGGGCGTGATCGAAGCAGCAGCGGAGAGGGCGCCTTCTAGAGTAATTGCGGGCTTTACGTGCGTGTCACGCCCCTAGGTCACGCCCGTGACCTAGGGGCGTGTAACTTTAAAACTGATTGCTGGCGGGAAACTTTCAGCGGGTAGTGGAGCGGGATGAGTCACACCCATGTACTGGATGACACGCCCCATGGTCACGCCCGTGACCTGGGGCATGTAATTTTAATTGACGAGGCATTGCAATTTTGCTACTGGCTGCGGGTCATGACCGTGACATTGGGTCACGCCCCTAGGTCACGCTCGTGACCTAGGGCGTGTACTTGGAGAAGCTTCACGGAATGCGCCCGAGGTGGTGAAATTGGGTCTGGAACACATTTAGGCTGTCACTCCCCTTGGTCACGCCCGTGACCTTGGGCATGTACTTTGGAAATATTCGCAAAAGTTCCCAAAAAACATTAAAATATTAAATAAACTTAAGTTAATTCATGAAATCATGAAAGGAGAGATTTATATGATATAATCCATATAATTTATATAATTTCATATTAAAAATATATTAAAAAATATATTAAAACTATACTAAAAGATGAGTATATAAACTACTCATCAAATATCCCAATACTTGAGCTTTTGCTATTCCAGAGCAAAAGAATGAGGAGAGAATTGCAAGACATTGATATTATTTTTAATTAACTAAGATTTCATTGAACCAAGGGTAAGTTAAAAGTAAATTCAAGGAATTCAAGAGTTAAGTCATAAGTTATGTTGATAATTTAAAAAAAGAAATATGTTTAACTAACTATTTCTCAAGATAACTATTTAGCAATCGAAATTATAGAAATTTTTCAAACAAAAATAGATTGAAATTATAGACATTCTAACATAAAAGAAGTTTAAGGAAAAGACAAATACCAAAATATTGCTCTCTTAATAATTTAGTTTTGGACTAGAACCAATGAGATTGGCTAAGGATGGGGGTTTAATCGAAAATGACAAATGAAGAGATACTAAAATAAAGGTGATGAATTTTATCCTCTCACCTAATTTGAATACAAATTTGTATATGTTTAGGAAAATAATGAATTTTTTCCATGTCATATAATCTTTTAAAATTTCTCTTCAAATAAAGACCCAAAATGTATATGTTTAGATGTAATGAATTTTATCCTCTTACATCATGACAAATGGTCTTTTAAATGATTTTGGGTGCATATGTTTAGGGGATAATGAATTTTATCCTCTTATTCCCATGACATATGATCTTTTTTTCTTCATCATTTTTTTTATTTGCCAACAAAGGGTGAGGGGGAAGAAAATACTTCTAGTTTATAAATTAAACTATTTTGATAGCAAATTTTTAGTGAAAACAAATTTCCTAAGATCTTAAAGTTAAAAGAGAATATAATAAAAATCTAGAGATGTTTAGCCAATTTACCACAAAGTGAAGCTATTTAAAACTAAAAAGAGAATTAGTGTTAAATAGATTCTCTAATCAAATTAAAAAAAATGTTTCTTAAAACTAAATTACTTTAAATTTAAATTTAACAAATTCCGATAAAACAAAATATTAGCCAAATCAAAAATGTAGGAATACTTATAATTAGACCTTAAACTAGATTTCTAGAAAAATAAAAACAACAAGTAAAAGGGAGATATATCTATAAATATATTATTATATATTTTTTTAATCTTGGACTTCCCAAGGTCTACCCGGTTAAGGGTTCGCAAGGTACAAGGAGGTGCGATGGGATTTCAAGACCAAACCTTCCTTTCCAAGATATTAGATTTTTTTATGATATTTATAAATATTTTTATTATAAATTGAAAATAAAGCCTAGAACGCTATGCTACACCCCCATACTTAAAATTAAACATTGTCCCCAATGTTTAAAACTAAGGATGAAGAATACGTGAAAGGAAAATGCATAAAAAAATGCATGAACATTTAAAGATAAGCAAGGGGTGCCTCCCAAGAGCGCTTTCTTTTTCCCGTCTTTAAGCTTGACGGTTATTGTTAGCTAAACAGAAATTGAAAAGAGAAGTGTACAAGCAACTCCCTTAATTCACATTTAGGTGAATGTGTCGTCATTAGTCATCCGACTATTCCTCCATTTATCATGTGATTCTCCTTTTGTCCTTGAATTTGAATATTTAAATCTAAATCACCTTTACAAACCTGAGGTGGTTTGGATATATAAAGATGAGCGACATATGAATCATTGATTATTTGGGGCGGCAACGGCTCATCTTCAACCTGAAAATTATTAGTATAAAGAGAATCACAAATAAATGAGTCAGAAAATTTTTCGCAAGGAGGAGGCGCTTGCGAAAAAATATGATTAATCCCCAGTTGTTCATTTTCTAAAAAAACTTTTTTCTTCAGAAGAATCTAGTGCAATATCAAGCGGAATAATATTTTCGGACACAACGTTTTCATGAATTTTCGGTGGAATATATAAATTTTGCGAAAATTCATGACAAGCAAAAGATGATCCGAGTGGAATAGGGGAAGAAACCTGTTCTTCTTCTATTTCATCCGAGTGGAATAGATGACAAGCAAAAGATGAATCATTGATTATTTTGAGAATAAGAATGAAAATCACTTTGATGAGGCGCACCATAATAATTGTAACTAATTTGGCGCTTTCGTGCGGCTTCCAAAAGATTAACTTGGTTTTGAAGCTCGACAACTTTTACGGCCAATTCAGAAAATCTCATTTAATAAAAAGAAAACAACCTTCGCTTAAATGAATGGAGTTTTTAGAGGGCGCAAAGAGAAGAGAAATAATTTATATAAAATATTTTTTTCCTTCAAAACACGGGTTAAATTAGTCCCGGACTTCCCGAGGTCTACCCTGTGAAGGTTTCGCAAGGTACTAGGAGATGCGATGGGAGTTCAAGCCCAAATATGCCTTTCCGAGAATTTAATTTACGCCTTTTATGATATTTAAAGTTTTTTAAGAGAATGAAGAGAAGAAATAGGATGATAAAATTAATAGATATTTCTTTTTTCGAAATATCAACCTAAATTCCCCAGCAACGACGTCAAAAGCTTGATGCGCAAAACTATATCCACAAACGACAACAGCAAGTGTACCGTATCGAAAGTAATATAGGTTTATAAAACTAAGGTCGTATTAAACTCGGGGCGGTTAAGTACTCTTACTTCAAGAAAGTCTCTATTATTTTATCAATAAATCTTTGAGTTGGATTTTGCACTAAAGAGGATTCAAAATAATAATTCAAACAATAACAAGAACAATTAGCACTCGATCTTTGAATCACCTCGGAGATAAAAAATATGACGAAAGAACAAAATTGCATTCTCTTAATAAAATAGCCCCACTAAGATTAGGAAATATCAACTGAATTCTCATCCCATAATTGATAGCCTAATACTTGCTTTACAGGGTGAATCCCACTGTTGGCTTTAACTCCAATCCAGAAGGGTAACATCGTCCTCTCTCGAGGGTTGCATTACGAGCCTCTCGGCTAACTAAAGTATGAAAACAAGAAAAAGAGTTATATATCGAAAATATAATCCCGTTATCTTAAAATCAAGTATAAATCTTAAGCATTTTAGAACTGAGAAAGAAAAACTCTAAATTATTTCATGACTTATATTATTCCTTCGATCATCTCGATCGAGTACTAATAGAAAATTAGCTACTCATGGAGATGGTAGAATCAATAAAAATAAAAGAGTTCATGATGAAAAAGAGAATATAATAATAAGAAGAGAGAACAAATTTTATTAAAATTGCAAGGAGGAGAATTACAAGCTATTAAAATGGAAATTACAACTATTAAATTAAAAGAACAATTGCAAGAAAGAAAAGAGTACAAGAACTACTAAAATGCTAAAAACAAGAAAATAAAGAAAGAAAAGGAGTTTTGAACTCCCAAAATTCGTCCCGGATCATCTGGAGAAGCTCCCTTTAAATAGCTGAAAATTTGGTGTTACACGCCCGTGGTCACGCCCGTGACCAAGGGGCGTGTAAGGGGCGTGATCGAAGCAGCAGCGAAGAGGGCGCCTTCGGGAGTAATTGCGGGCATTACGTGCGTGTCACGCCCCTAGGTCACGCCCGTGACCGAGGGGCGTGTAACTTTAAAACTGATTGCTGGCGGGAAACTTTCGGCGGGATGTGGAGCGGGATAAGCCACGCCCGTGTACTGGATGACACGCCCCATGGTCACGCCCGTGCCCTAGGGCGTGAAATTTTAATTGACGTGGCATTGCGATTTTGCTACTGGCTGCGGGTCACGACCGTGACATTGGGTCATGCCCCTAGGTTAGGCCCGTGACCTGGGGCATGCACTTGGCGAAGCTTCACGGAATGTGGTCGGGGTGGTGAAATCAGGTCTGGAACACATTTAGGCTGTCACGCCCCTTGGTCATGCCCGTGACCTTGGGTGTGTACTTTGGAAATATTCGCAAAAGTGCCCATAAAACCTGAAAATATAAAAAAAAATCTTAAGTTAGTTCATGAAATTAAGAAAGGAGAGATTTATATAATATAATTCATATAATTTATATAATTTCATATTAAAAATATATTAAAACTATACTAAAAGATGAGTATATATAAACTACTCATCACCTCCCCGCCCGGTTCCTAGGAGTCGTGGGGGGAGGCGGGGAAAAAATCTCTTAGTTTTTTTAGACTAACGGCCGGATGTGGCATAATAATTCTGGAGTGCATTGAGCAAGAGCAGCAGCAGCACCAGGTACAGAGGGAGCTACGTAGTTTGATGGCCCAGTATGTGGTAGGAGCTTCTGCAGCATCATGATGTGCCCCGGGGAGACATTACCTTCCGAACGTCGTCCTTCACATCTACCCTAGTCAGATTTGGGAGTTACTCATTATTGAAGGCACTGTTGAGTGTCGGTGCTTACAATGCTTAATATTTGCCAAGAGAGAGGCGGAGAAGAAATGATGTATCGGGCATAAGCCCCTTTTCATCTCAGCACTTGTTTATTTTATTCAGCACTTTGATTATTGTCTCTCATTGGACATTAATTTTATATTATGTGATATATCGTGGACTGTGGTTTATGTCATTTATGCTTCTCTTGTTCTGTGGTGAAATGGTTGGCCTGGATGTTGATTAGCCTGTTTGCCTAGAAGTCTGCGACCTCTCATTGTCGGTCAGAAGGGTCAGTTCCAGCGGCCTCAATTTTTGAAGACCTCCCAGACTGCCTGTCTCCTCTTCAGCAATTCTCCTAAGGCACAGGAGGACAGACTCCAGTCAGACCGCCAGACCGCGTGGTCTGGTGTTTTTCTCCTTTTTGTTATTAGCACCTCATATCTCTGCCACGGTTCTCCTGTACCCTGGTCAGCCTGTAATTTTTAGATCTGCCTATTTGGGCAGCCTCTGCATCAATAAATAGAGGGGCAGGGGTACCTGAAAAGGGACTTTTGCTTCGAGCCTCCAGCTTGAAACCTGTGCAAGTGGTCTCGAATTCTGTCACTTTTCTACCTCTCATCCTGACCTATTCTATTTTCTCTCTGTGTTTTCTTTTTACAATCAATCATAAGCAGTATTTCCTCTGGAGATCTCTCTTCTGACATCCTTCATCCCAAGTAACCGGCACTACACAGCCCCCTGTCTCTTTCTAATGTGAGTCTTGGAGGTATATTTTTTGTACCAACAGAATGAACACGTGACCTTTAGATTGTAGTGTTTAGGTGAAGTCAGCGGACATCCAAGATGTCAGACCGTAGGAATCGTTCTCGCCGGTCCCCCAGCGAACACTCTTCGAGCAATCTGATCTCCCTAGTGTTGAAACCAGGACTTGGCTTCCTTGTGGAGCTCGGGCCCTCAATGAAGAGGGGCAACTAGCACTTACTAATTCCTTGGAGGGAACCGGCCGGAGACTCAGAACTAAGAACAGACCCTTGGTCGCAGCGAGGAGTTCTCACCACACACCCGGAAGATCTTTGAGCATTTCCCCTCCCAAGCCAAAGCTGAGACTAGGCACCTTGGAGAGCCTGAGAGCTGAACCAAAGTGATCTAGTGAGGAAGAAGCTGAGAATCTTTAGATTGGAATCCTCTCCCAAGGCGCCCTTCAAGGTGCCCTTCAAGGTCTATTTATAGTTTTTAAGTCCGGTCTGCCAATAGCGGGATTGTGCCTTTTGATTTTGCTATACGCAGCCCATAGTGGCCTGCCAATAGCCAAACTCCGATGTTTGGAGGAGCTAACTGCAGACCATCAGGGGTATCCAGGTAAAAACACCTCTGGACCCCTACTGGGCGAGCCACCTACCAAGGTTTCTCTCGCGGGCCGAGAGGTTTGGCTCGCTCGCCCTCCTGTGGATGGCCCCTGCGAGTCCGGTCCGCCCGCCGTTCTTGCGAGCGGCCACTGAGGACCCGGCTCACCCGGATCGCCTCGCGACTCCTCTTGCTTCTAGCTTCTCCCGGCCAACTTAGCCTCTGCTCCCCTCCTGGCGAATACCAGGGTTGTACATAATCCCCGCTCTTCGTGAGGCAATCCTGGGCTCGCGAAGAAACTTTCAACCCCTGGTGTTCGCCCTCCCTTTGATGACGTGGAGCGAAACTTTTGGTGGGCCCCATGCCCATGTCTATAAATACCATCCTCCCCGGCCGACACATGAGCTTCTTCTTCCATTTTTTTCTGTCTCGCTGTTTTCCTTAAGTGACATCCAAGATGTTTAAGAGGGAGGAGCTACTGGCCCGCCTTAAGGCCTCACGGGTGGGCAAAAAGTCCAAATCCACTGCACTCGCCCCCTGGATTTCCCCGGGACCTACTCCGCCTCCGCCTCCATATCAGACTAAGAAGGCGAAGACTGTCTGGCGAGCACCGGGAGAGGAAGGGTCGTCGCCTGTATCCTCGCCTCCCCTCCACGAGCTCGCCTCGCAGGTTTTGTTATAACATATTCGACGACGTCCTTAGTGAAGTATCTAGTTGCCTACCTAAATCACCTAGAGGGGGGTGAATAGGTGATCTCTACGTCTTTTGCGGAATTAAGAATTAAACGTAAAGCACAACACACAAAATAAATCACAGCCACAGATAACACCAGGAATTTATAGTGGTTCCCCGTACTTGGGTACTCCACTGCCGGCCTCGCCAATCTAGCACCACAGCTAGACTTGACTACTCACTAAATCTCGGATCAGAATGATCCTACAAACTCGGAGTCAAACTCCTACAATCTCAGAGAGAACCTCTCTTACAACTCGGAGAAAAACTTCTCCTACAACTCGGAGAACAACCTCTCCTACAGCTCGGAGATAACAACTCCTACAATAGATGATAAAAGGTTTTGAACAATAAGATACCAGATCTGAATAACAGAGGTGTTTTCTTCCTTCTTCTTGAATGGCTTTTGAGAACGATGAGGAAGAACAACGATCCTTCAAATCTGTCTTTGGCAATCCGAAACGATCCAATAGAGGTTGTAGAATCAGAACACGGATCGATCGAATCCTTCTTTGATAGAAATCAGCAACTCAAATGAGTAGATCGATCTTCAATCGTAGGCGACAGCGAGGCGGCGCTTTTCTCATTTTTTTTAGATCAGGAAAGAAAATTAGGGTTTGAGAACGATTCGAAAAACTTGTTTTTAAATAACCCAAGAGCGATCCTATATATAGAGGGCAATGATTAAGGGTTAAATCGACCTTAAACGCACTCAATATAGCCGTTAGGATCGGGAAGGAGCGTTTCCGAACCGTCAAGAACAGAGGAAACAAATTAGAAAATAACGGACAGAATTCTCGAGACATAAGGGATCTCTCGAGAACTAACGGATCTCTCGAGATATGAAACAAAGAGAGCAGGAAAGGGATGTCTCGAGAACTCAATGATCTCTCGAGACATTACAAATATTTCGGTCTTAAGGACTCTCGAGACAAGCTTGATCTCTCGAGTCATCAAGAACAGAAATACCGAGATCAAAAGAACTTGCTTCTCAAGACATGCCAGAACTCTCGAGATAAGTCTGATCTCTCGAGACATATCCTTAGAGAAATTGTTTTCAAAAAATTTCTTTTCTTCTCTTGAACACTTGCTGCAACCGCACTCCAAAGTCTTCAATAGTCTTGAAAATGAAGTGTACCCCAATAGAGAGATCACACATGAGTCATCACCATGTTTCATATAATGAGGAATTACATTGTATGAAACTGTGTTTGCAGACCCATTGTGACCTGACATTGAGTTACACTTAGCAATGATAATCTGCAAGACAATACTAGAAAAGCATATCAAATACAAAAGCAATTCAATCTTAGTTTAAGGGCGACTTCTCACAAATCAAGGTAATTGTGAATACAATTTCCAACAATCTCCCCCTATTTGTAGAAGTCAGAACCCTATACACTAAGTTGAATTACAGCAATATAGAATAAATATGCTACACTACACAATGATATGAAAATGAACAAGTAGAGAACATCAAATCAACAATTATATATATATGTCTAAATTGAATTGTTAAGAGGACTTGATGTTCACAAAATCAGAACCAAAACAAAATATGTCTTGTCAGCATCAGCAATATCCTTCAAGACCTCCTTTTCCTCTTTTCTTCTTGTCTGGAGAAATAAGCATAAGGCTTGGGATGGTAAAACGGAGGTGGATCCGGAGCATCAGAATTATTATAACCAAATGCCCTGAAATGGATTCTTCTCTTCCTTTGAGCTGTCTCATGTTTTTCCCATTCAAGTGAGCTATAGCATTCAGATCTATTCATTTTGCCTTCATGGACTAACTTATAGGATTCAAGAATTATGTCTTTTGAGACTGGGCTCCAGATTTCTGGTAGAACCTCCTCAACCTGAGCTTTGCTATGGCCTGCAGAGCTAGAACTCGGAACAGATCTACTCGCAGAGGGACCTTCACCAAGTTTTCTTTTTCTTTTGGTCCCAGCCCTATCTGATTGATCTTCAACTATAGGAGCCTTCCCAAGTAGTTCTTCTGGCCTTGGAGAAAACTGAGGAACAGGAACATCTGGATCAATTTCTAACTCAGGAAAAATCTGATTATGAAGCCACGTTGCTGTTTTGAAGGAATAAGCATTAACATCAGCAATTTGCTTCTGCACCCTAGAAGAGAACTGATCAAACTGTGATTTCCATGAGCTTTGAATAGCTGACACAGAGCTTTCCACTAAATATTTCATTCTTTCCATTATAATGTCCTCCCCCTTTCTGACTTCTACAGATAGGGTTTGGAGAGTATCATCTTTGAAATTTCCGACTTCATCAACAATCCGGAATGTATTAGCTTCAGCCTTGTCAGACAATGAGTCTTGAAGCTTTGTCATTGTAATAGTCCGATCCAACACTGTGCCTACACCTTCAGTTGCATGTTCAATTGCTTTGCTCCCTAGGCACATCAATTCAGAGAGATTTTCATAATTTGATTTGATTTTAGCTAACTCCCTACCAAGTTCACTTTCAACTGAGGCAATTTTCCTGTGAACAGTTGTCAAAGAGTTCTCAAACTGTTCACTCTGCTTCTTGAGCATAACTTCAATCTTTCCCAGAAGAGAATCTGCATCAAGGATTGGAGGGGAAGGATGAGAGGAAGGAAGAGTAACAGCAGGTGCGGCATCAGGAACATCATCAGGGAGCTCTTCAATCTCAAGAGAGTGAACCACATTGTCCTCTTCACAACCTAGCTCATCTGGAGCATTCCTGGTTGTGTCAAACTCTGACTCCCCCTCAACATGTACTAGGGGAGGGGATGATTCATGAACGGAATCATCATCATCGTCTCCAAAAACAAAATCTGCACCAGACCCTGCCTGTTGGCCACTGGGACTGTGCACTTCAGATACTTCTTGTTGCAAATCTTTCAGAACATCTGAAACTCTGTCATCTGCCAAAGAAGTGTCTGCTTCAAGAACTGAGGGAGAAGAGGGGATGAACATATCCTTGTCAGAAGAAGGTATGTTCTCCTTAGCAGGAAAATCTGACACCATGACATCTGCTTGTACTGATGGAGAAGGAGGAGGTGATGGAACTGAATCTGGTAGAGGTGAAGATGGATCTGGCTGTGTCACTGATGAAATGAACTCTGTTGAAACTGATGAAGGTTGACCTTTAGCTTTGGAACTAATTGGCAGCTTGGCACGACTTGAAGCTTTAGAACGAATCCGTGAAGGAAGTGGAAATGATGTTACTGTAGGTACCTGACCTTCAGAAGATGGAACTGGAATTTCTGCTTCACTTGCAACTGCAGATTTATGAATCTCCCCCTCAGAAGTAGCACTAGCCTCTCCCGGCTTCTTGATTCGAATGTCCCATCTCTGCATGGAGATGACATCGATCTTCTTAAGGTGATGGATAACTGCACCTTTGGACATATCAAATATAGCAGGATTAAACTGATTCAGGAATAATGAGATGATCCGGGCAAAGTTTGGAGAATTAATGCAAGCCTTGATATTTGAGAATAAGATTGAGGCCCAATCTCTCTGTTTTCCTGACACAATTCCAATCACCAACTGAAATAATTCTTCAGACACATGTCCTCGTGTGCATGTCCTGCAGAAAAGAACCTTGGAAACAATGTCCACTAAAAGCTTGCCAGCATCGTTCATCTTGTGCCTCTTCACTGCAGCAAAATCTGAATCAAGACCACAGTACCTTGCTGTTCTCAACCAGTCAATTTCATTCAGCTCTGCTTCAGCTTCTATTTCAGACAGCTGCAAATACTTAGTAAGAGTCTTTGGAGAGACTTTGATTTTGATACCCTTAACAAATGAAATCAACATCCTTCCTTCCTTAATAGGCTTCACATTTATAAAGAACTCTTCAACCTCATCAAACAACACCCGGCAAGGATGCTCAAGAACGAAAGTAAGACCGGCGGCATCAAGCAAACAAAATAGGTTCTTGAAGTCATCGGATAAACTGGCGATACCGGAGCGAACGACCTCATTCCCGATGCCAATCTTTGGATGAGGAGTAGGAGCCATTAATGCGAGAGAGAGAGAGAATTGTCGAACGAGAATGATGAAGCACCGAGAACCACGGAAGCACCGACCTGTCACCGCTCGAGAGGAAGTCGAAAGGTCGGGGAAGTCTCGGAAAAGGATTTCATGAACATCAAGGTCTCGATTTCTTATATATATATAATTTTGATTTGACGTTAAAGTGACATTTTGAAGAAAATTAGACGAATGAACAGCGCGTACCTGACGTTTGGAGTTCTTTAAAATACCTATGTCTCGAGACATCGATTATGTCTCGAGAACTCAGGAAATTCAGCGCGACATTTCCTTCCCTGATGTCTCGAGTGATAACCCGTGTCTCGAGACATCTGCCTATCTCGAAATCTTCAGCTTGTCTCGAGAAATCCAGCCAGGTCCCGAGACATGACTTGTCAAAAACTTCTTGTTCGTCATGGTTTTGGTTGACTTGATCATTACTCCATGTTGAGCATTCCAAGTTCCGTCTTGAAGAAAGAGAACTTAGTCTCATCCACTGGCTTCGTGAAAATGTCTGCAACTTGCTTATCCGTGGGAACATAACTCAGATTTATGTCACCCATCTCCACATGCTCCCGGATAAAGTGATATCGTAGCTCGATGTGCTTTGTCCGACTGTGAGAGACTGGATTATTTGCGATAGCAATTGCACTGGAAGAGTCGCAAAACATAGGAATGTCTTTGATCTTCATGTTGTAGTCTTGAAGTTGATTCTTTATCCATAGAAGTTGTGCGCAACAACTGCCAGCAGAAATGTATTCCGACTCTGCGGTTGATATTGCAACACAATTCTGCTTCTTGCTACTCCAGGAAATAAGTCTCCTTCCGAGGAATTGGCACGTGCCGGAAGTGCTTTTTCTATCGTCTTTGCTACCTGCAAAGTCTGCATCTGAAAAACCAATTAGTTCGCTATCATTACTTCTTGGGTACCATAAGCCAAGATTTGGTGTGCCTTTAAGGTATCTCAAAATCCGCTTTGCGGCAGTATAGTGAGATTCCTTAGAGTTCACCTGATATCTAACACATACACATGTAGAGAACATTATATCAGGTCTACTGGCAGTAAGGTAGAGCAAAGAGCCAATTATGCTTCTGTACTTGGTTTCATCAAAAGGTTTCCCTTTTTCATCCTTGTCCAGAGATGTAGCTGAGCTCATTGGAGTCCTCATAGAGGTTGCATTCTCCATTCCAAATTTCTTAATCAACTCCTTAGTGAACTTTGTCTGAGAAATGAAGATTCCATCTTCAGACTGTTTCACTTGAAGTCCTAAGAAATATTTCAGCTCACCCATACTGCTCATTTCAAATTTCCCTTGCATAAGTTTAGAAAACTTTTTGTAGAGGTTATTGTCTGTAGAGCCAAATATGATGTCATCGACATAGATTTGCAGTAGCAAAATCTTGCCTTTTACTTCCCTAAGAAATAATGTTTTGTCTATCTTTCCTCTTGTGAACTTGTTCTCAAGAAGAAAGTTAGATAGCGTCTCATACCAAGCTCGAGGAGCTTGTTTCAAACCATATAAAGCTTTTTGTAATAAATAAACATGATTGGGATGATCAGGATTAACAAAACCCGGGGGTTGTTCAACGTATACTTCCTCTTTAATGTCTCCGTTTAGGAAAGCGGACATGACATCCATTTGATATACGGTGAAACCCTTGAAAGCAGCATAAGCAAGGAAGAGTCTGATCGCTTCGAGCCTTGCTACTGGAGCGTACGTCTGATCGAAGTCGATACCTTCCTCTTGTCTGTATCCTTTAGCTACAAGTCTGGCTTTGTTCTTTATGATTGTTCCTTCTTCATCCAGCTTGTTTCTATACACCCACTTTGTTCCAATGACATTTTTGTCTTTGGGTTTTGGGACAAGTGTCCATACCTTACAGCGTTTGAATTGATTTAATTCTTCTTCCATAGCAATTATCCAAGATGGATCTTCATTTGCCTCTTGGAATTTCTTTGGTTCGACCTGCGAAAGAAAAATCAAATGCATATTCTCGTTAATGGTACCTCGTCTTGTTCTTATTCCTTCATGAGGATCTCCTATGATCTGATCAACTGGATGATCCCTCATGTGTCGTAGCCCGAGGTTCCTTGCATGATTTGGACCAATAGGAGTTTCTTCTACTGTTGGAGTATCTTCCTCCACTTGGATTGGCTCTTCATCAGGATGATCTTCTTCATAGGTAGTTATTGGGGGAATCTTGATGAAGTGTTGAGAATTTTCTTCAACTGGCTGATCCAAGCTTAAGTCCTGCAGCTTTGAACCTGTGTCTACAGAAGAAATGCTAGAGGAGCTGCCTTATAGCATGCTCGTCTCATCAAATACAATATTAATAGATTCTTCTACCACTAGGGTTTTCTTGTTAAAAACTCTATATGCCCTACTATGGCTACTATAACCTACAAAAATACCTTCAAAGCTCTTTTCACTAAACTTAGTTTTGTAATGCTTTCTATTGTTTAGCACAAAGCATTTACTACCAAAGATTCGAAAATAAGAAATGGTCGGTTTCTTGCCCTTTAGAAGTTCATAAGGAGTCTTTTCATGGTTTTTGTTTATGAGTGCTCTGTTTTGCACATGGCATGCAGTATTGACAGCTTCAGCCCAGAAATATTCAGGTAGTGAAGAGTCACTCAACATGGTTCTGCAAGCCTCAATAAGTGTTCTATTCTTTCTCTCAGCTACCCCATTTTGTTGTGGAGTTCGAGGAGAGGAAAACTCATGAAAGATACCAAGGCTTTCACAGAATTCTGTCATGGCTCCAGATTCAAATTCTGTACCATGGTCACTTCTGATTTTGACCACCGAACAGTTAAATTCATTCTGGACTTGCCTGACAAAACTAGTGAAAGTGTCAAAGGTATCTGACTTGTGTTTCAGAAAGAATACCCAGGCAAAACGAGAGTAATCATCTATAATAACCAATGTGTAAGACTTTCCTCCTAAACTCCTAATTTGCAAAGGACCAAACAAATCCATATGGAGCAGGTATAAACACCTGGTTGAATTTTTGCCAATAATGCTCTTAAAGGTAGCCCTTGTTTGCTTGCCTTTTACACATGCATGACAAGGTCTATCTTTAACGCACTTAACATCTGGTGCATCGCGCACTAAGTTTTGAGAAAACAATTTATTAATAGTTTTGAGATTTATATGTGCTAATCTCTTATGCCATTGGTCAACAAGAGATGCACTATCTTTAGCTAAAAGACACACAGGTGTAGAAGATGATATACAAAGAAAATTTAAACAAAATATGTTTCTACAGCGAATGCCTGATAAAATCGTTTCATGATTTTCAGCCGACTTTATCAGACACTTATCTTTATGAAAATCAACAATGTATCCTTTATCACAAAGTTGACTTATGCTTATCAGATTATGTTGTAATCCTTCCACATAAGCTACATCGGAAAACGATACATTACCATTAGAAATCATACCATAGCCTTTAGTTATTCCTTTGTCTGAACCGCCAAAAATAACTTTTGGTCCGTTCGCAACTGGAATGTAGTTTTGCAAAAGGCTTCTTGTCCCGGTCATATGCCGAGAGCATCCACTGTCCAAGTACCAGATAGGATTTTTATTGGCCTTTGGACATACCTGCAAAAACAGATTATTTTGCCTTAGGAGCCCAAACAGATTTGGGTCCTTGGTCCCTTGTCAGTTGAACACCACGATGAATGTTAACATTGCGAGTGGTCTGCCTTGCAACGTTCACTTGTGGTCTCCTAGTATACGTTGTGTTGAACCAACAATCAACGGCAAAGTGACCAATTTTGCCGCAGCACCAACAGTCGAATCTGTTGTACCTTCTTTTTACACTCTCCTGCTTAACTTTTTGAACGTTAGCTCTTGCAGGAGCAGTCCTTCTAGATGAGGATGCCTCATGGGGGCAGCACACACAAGGTGGTACTGTCTTCTTCAGCTTTGGTGCAACAGCCTTCACTTTTGGTGCTTTCTTAGCACTCGGACCATGAACAAATGGACCGTACCCTTTCCGATTAATCTCTTGATAGGGTGCTTGAAAAGAACTATCACCAAAGTTTCGGGGAGGAGCCCATTCCTTATGATCATTCACAGGTGCAAAAGGAAATGGTCGTGTGAAATGACCATAGGAACTCTCCATATCATAAGCATTCGTAGGGAATATAACTCTCTTGAATGCTACAGGCTCTTGATGAGCTTTCCCTTTTTCTTTGGTGGTAGCTTTCTTAGCAACTAAACCATTCTTCTTAGCAATTGTGTTTTTAGAAGAATTGCTAGTACTAGCTTCATGCCCTATACCGCTTCCTTTTGCCTTAGTGGTAAAAGTACCAATAATTGGCAGAACAGTTTTAGGTTGAGAGAAAGCTTCAACCAACTTCTTCTCAGCCGCAAGCTGTTCCTCCAAGACTTTTATCGAATGATCTCTCAGGGCAAGAGTCTCTTCCGAGCTTTTGATCTTGTCTTTCAAGGCTTGGACTTCCTCTTTGAGAGAAGAAAGTTCTTCAACTTCTTTTCTCAAGTTAGATTCCACCTCCTTGAGAGCCATGATCTCCTTACCCTGAGTTTTGACAATATTTCGGCACTTGTCAAAGCCTTTGAGCATTTTGGTATATTGAGACATAAGCTCAGATTCATCGTCTGAGGGGTTATCCTTTTGTTCAGCCGAAGCATAATCAGAATCAGATAGGATAGTGTAATCATTTACCTTTCCGGTGTACGGGGGTGCTTCTTCATCATCAGACATTGCCATCAGGCCGAAGTAAGCTTCTTCTTCATCACTCGACTCATCAGAGTCACTGTCGCTCAGAGTTTTGGCTTTCTTAGCGACGAAACTTCTATCTGATTTCTTCTTTCCGTGGATGGATTTCTTGTCTTCTTTTCTTCCCCTTTCTTTCTTCTTGTAGGGACACTCAGCAATTATGTGCCCTGGCTTATTACAACAGTAGCAAATAATGTCAGAAGAAGAATGTTTGTTCTGTTTGGATTTATACCTGTCATTATTGCTTGAGCCCTTCCTGTGATAGTCGCCATCACGACGAGAATGTTTATGATCCGAGGAAGACGTCTTGTTGTTCATGTGCCTTCGTTTGTTCAGCAGTTTCTTAAACTGACGGGAAATCAAAGAGAACTCCCCATCAGACAGTTCGGAACAGGAGGAGCTGGCTTCCGATTCTTCTTCATTATCAGATTCCTTTTCTCTGATCGGTATCATGGCTTTGCTCTTCTTTGAACTCTCTGCCTTCAAGGCTAAGGTTCTTTCTTTGCTTGAAGCTCGATTTACATCCTCTTCAGACTTTCGGATGTTCATTTGCAGTTCATGAGAAAACAGCTTTCTGAACAGATTCTGAGGTTCTAGACTGGGCAATTTTCCAAACTCTCTAATAGCAACAATCTTACTATCCCAGTCTTTCGTTAGGGAACGCAAGAATTTGTCATTTAGTTCACCGTTTGTGAACTACCTGTCGTAGTTCCTAAGACCATTGACTATCTTGAAGAATCTTTCGTACGCATCAGCAATGCACTCCTTCTTATTCTGCTTAAACGCCTCGTACTCTTGATTAAGTAGAGACCTTCTATCTTCTCTTACCTCGTCAGTACCTTCCATTAGAACAATTAAGTATGTCCACATCTCTTTGGCTGATTTGCAGTGAATTAAGTTTTGCAACATGGAATCGTCCACTGCACTAGCAATTATGTTCTTAGCCTTCTTGTCAAGAGCAACAAGAGCTATCTCATCCTTATTCAAATCCATCATTTTCTTAGGTATCTGAACAATAGGATTTGTTGACGAAACGGTCATGGGCACATGGGGACCTTCTTCCACGACTTGGAAGATTCTGGGATCTGCAGCTTCCATATAAAAACGGACTCTTTCCTTCCACATAGGAAAGTTGGCCTTAGTGCAGATGGGCAGTTTCAGAGAGGATTCCTTGACTCTATCCATGGCTTGCTAGCAACTAGAAGGATGGACCCTGTTCAAGGTGTTAACCTAGCAATGAACAACGACCCTCTGATACCAATTGAAGTATCTAGTTGCCTACCTAAATCACCTAGAGGGGGGTGAATAGGTGATCTCTACGTCTTTTGCGGAATTAAGAATTAAACGTAAAGCACAGCACACAAAATAAATCACAGCCACAGATAACACCAGGAATTTATAGTGGTTCCCCGTACTTGGGTACTCCACTGCCGACCTCGCCAATCTAGCACCACAGCTAGACTTGACTACTCACTAAATCTCGTATCAGAATGATCCTACAAACTCAGAGTCAAACTCCTACAATCTCAGAGAGAACCTCTCTTACAACTCGGAGAAAAACTTCTCCTACAACTCGGAGAACAACCTCTCCTACAGCTCGGAGATAACAACTCCTACAATAGATGATAAAAGGTTTTGAACAATAAGATACCAGATCTGAATAACAGAGGCGTTTTCTTCCTTCTTCTTGAATGGCTTTTGAGAACGATGAGGAAGAACAACGATCCTTCAAATCTGTCTTTGGCAATCCGAAACGATCTAATAGAGGTTGTAGAATCAGAACACGGATCGATCAAATCCTTCTTTGATAGAAATCAGCAACTCAAATGAGTAGATCGATCTTCAATCGTAGGCGACAGCGAGGCGGCGCTTTTCTCGTTTTTTTTAGATCAGGAAAGAAAATTAGGGTTTGAGAACGATTCGAAAAACTTGTTTTTAAATAACCCAAGAGCGATCCTATATATAGAGGGCAATGATTAAGGGTTAAATCGACCTTAAACGCACTCAATATAGCCGTTAGGATCGGGAAGGAGCGTTTACGAACCGTCAAGAACAGAGGAAACAAATTAGAAAATAACGGACAGAATTCTCGAGACATAAGGGATCTCTCGAGAACTAACGGATCTCTCGAGATATGAAACAAAGAGAGCAGGAAAGGGATGTCTCGAGAACTCGATGATCTCTCGAGACATTACAAAGATTTTGGTCTTAAGGACTCTCGAGACAAGCTTGATCTCTCGAGTCATCAAGAACAGAAATACCGAGATCAAAAGAACTTGCTTCTCGAGACATGCCAGAACTCTCGAGACAAGTCTGATCTCTCGAGACATATCCTTAGAGAAATTGTTTTCAAAAATTTTCTTTTCTTCTCTTGAACACTTGCTGCAACCGCACTCCAAAGTCTTCAATTGTCTTGAAAATGAAGTGTACCCCAATAGAGAGATCACACATGAGTCATCACCATGTTTCATATAATGAGGAATTACATTGTATGAAACTGTGTTTGCAGACCCATTGTGACCTGACATTGATTTACACTTAGCAATGATAATCTGCAAGACAATACTAGAAAAGCATATCAAATACAAAAGCAATGCAATCTTAGTTTAAGGGTGACTTCTCACAAATCAAGGTAATTGTGAATACAATTTCCAACACTTAGTATTTTCCTAACTATGCTTCCTTGCTCGCAGGACAACCCTGCCGACGAAAACCTCGTCAGGACATCTCCAACAGGATCTCGCCCCGTATCTCCCGGTGTGGCCGATCCACCGCCGGATGTGAGGACGATTGACTTGCGAGCCTCACCTGCTCTCCCTAGTAAGTTGCTTCTCGTCTTCTCCATTGCTCCTCTTTGGACGTTGACCTGCACCATTCCTTTTTGCAGGGTCCCATCCTCTGACCCCGGAGAGGTGAATCCCTACTCCAGTAGGCTCGCCCCACCCACCGAAGCAAAACATCATCACTCCAGGGTTCGGCACTCTGGGCCAACTGAGCCCAGGAGGCTCGCTTCTTGCCGAGCCCCAGGTCGCAAATGAGCCGGTGTACCGCCCGACTTAGGGAAATCCCTTACCCCGGCCTTCACCAACGCCTTCAAAGGCCTGTCCGGCTCCTCTCGCCAACGACCCAATATTACTCTTACTCGCCAATTTGAACAACCTACACATGTCGCTTCACTTATCTCCTCTCATGCTATTTCTTCGCTCGCATATATACCTCCGACCCCGCCCACCGAGTCAGAGCACGGGGAGGTGGAAATGCCCCCTCTGCCCTCCCTCGCCAGATAAGATCGCGGATTTCTTGGCGGATCCCACCGACCTGGAGCAGATGAAGAGGCATGTCACAGATATATTTCAAAAACACACCTCTATGCTGCGAGAGATGTATGGTCAGAACCGGATGGACCGGATCGCGTATGAAGAGAGGTTTGCCGCCATGGAGGACGTGAACGCCCGCGTCCTCGCCGAAGTGCAGCAGGTTGCTCACAACGGGGTCACCTCACCTGGGGTGCACCTCGCGCGAATCGAAGAATATATGCGGCTGTTGCAGCGCGAGGTCCAGTCGGTCCGCGAGTATCAATACCCAAGGGTTCCACCTTGCTCCGGAGTGCGAGGTCGCGGCCGCTGGAAATGGCTCAACTATTAAACTGCTGCATCTTATCGTTACTCATTTCTCGCTCTTGCAAATACTTTCTCCCGCCTCTGCGGGTTACGAACGACAATGGTTATTTGTAATAAGGATATTCTCGCCCGCTCGCGGGCTTTTTCTTTTCTCGCGCCGTATAATTTTTATCGTTATGCTTAGAGTGCTCGCGTCTTGCTTTCTTGTTCGGATGTGTCTGGCTCGCGAGATATCGCCGCGCCCTCGCTATTCTCTCATTTTTCTTCTTGCAGGTTTGGCTCGCCGGAAGCAAATCAAAGGACTTGCCCAGAAAGTCAACCCACTTGGAGCGTGTAAGGCCTCGGAAGGTCAGAAAATTACCGCGCGATTCCGCTATCCGCACCCCCGGCGCTTCAAATTCTCCCCACCTTTTCCTTTCTATAAATATCTGCCAGCTTTTTCTTTCTTAACTACCACTTTAACTGCTCTCTAGCCCCTCTCTTTCACTCCAGGTTCTCTCGCGAGTTTTGTGTCGCACTCACTTCTTTTTCCCCGATTCGCAGATACTATCATCATGGTCGTCGAGGGCGAAGTCGAAGGGCGAGCTAGGTGTGTCGGGGCTTTCCTTGACCACATCTTCTTTGGCGCCTCTCTGACTGAGGACGAGTTCCTCCCTCTTATGGACAAGTATATTCCCTTAGGGTATGTTGCTCGCCTCCCGCCGAGCTCCAACACCCTCAACACTTCGCCCGCCGACGAGCTCGCCATCCCCATTGATCATTTCGAGAATGGGTTGCAACTCCCCCTCTGGCCAGAGGTCCGCCAGGTAATTTATTCGATCCTCACCAGTATCACTCACCTCGTGGGGAGCATATTAATCATACCTCGGTGGATTTTTCAGGTACTCAAGTACTATGGCATCCTACTGATTCGGCTGACGCCGAACGTGGGTGAAGTGATGGTCGCGTTCGCCTGCTATCTGTGGGAGGAGAAGATCGAGTTCAGCTTGCTCATCTTCCGCAAAGTCTTCTCCTTCTGCGCATACAAGGATGGGACAACCCACTTCGCGAGCCAACATGTCACCGTCTGCGAGAAGGTGAACAAAGCCCATTACTGGCACCAGAAGTTCATCCTGGTGAAGGGGCAATTCAGCAACATCCCTTTCTCCCCCTTCCAACGGGATGACGCGACCGATCGCCATCCTGCCTTGCTCGCCTGTGATGATGCGAAGCTGTACCAATACCTGAGCGGCAAGGATTTCGAGGTCGCCCACCTCTGGCAGAGGATGGACTCGTTGCCGCCTGTCGTGCAAGTGGAAGGTTTGGCTCGCACTCGCAAACTCCTGCATATATATATCTCATTCCAAACGCTAACTTTTTCGTTGACGCTACAGGTGAGTGGGATCTTCCAATCCATCCCCCGCATGTGAGGCGCACAGCCCTTTCCTCCAGCTCTCTCGCCGTCGCAGCCGCAGATGCATGCCGATATTCTCTCGGCTCGACTTCGGGTAAGAAACGGCCGCCCTCCGCGACCCAACAAGATGTGAAGCCCCCCACCAAAAAAAGAACAAGGAAACTCCCTCCTCCACCAGGGGAAAAGAGGTCATGGACCTCAGCGAGGGCGATGCCCCGCTCCTCCCGCCTGCTGGCCAGAAGGCCGCCGAGGGAGGCAGCGAACCGAGGGGTGCCTCCACGGGCCCAACAACTCCAGTCACAAGAACTTTGGCTTGGGGGAAAAACTCCCCGATGCCCTGGGCGAGCCGGTGCTTGTATGGGACCCTGACTATAACAGGATCTCTTGCTCGTCCCTCCTCCCATCCTGGGTTCAGAGCGACAAGGTGGGAGGCGAGGCATTCACCCTCGCCTTTGGGCTATATGGTCGCGAGGACGCTGCCAACTTCAGCGCCCTGCGATCTAGACTGCTAGCCAACGAGGCCATGCGCGCCCACTTCCGCTCCATGGAGCTCAACCATATGGTGGCTCGGTGATACCTCACCGCGGAGAGGGATTCTAAGGCGCTCCAACGTGAGCTCAAGGAGGCCTCAGACGCAGTTGCGAGCCTCATGGTGCAGGAAGCCCTCTCGGAAGGTCTCCTCGCCGGCCTTCAGGGGAAATGGTAAGTGCCTTGCATAACTTTTGTCTTGCTCCCCCTTTCTTTCGCTTAGCTTACACATTTTCTTCCCTAGGACGCTGAGACCGCGAGTCAGTTGCTCTCGCGGAATGCTAACCTGGAACCAGAGGTCATGTTCCTCAAAGACCACATCTGCGAGCTGACTAGGGTAGTGCTCCCGCCGCCTCCTCTGCGAGTAGGGGCTCATCAACCTTCGCGGGGTGAGAAAGAGGCGGCCCGTCAGAATTCCATGGGCATTGCCGACCTCGTCTTCGAGACCCTCAAAAGGGCGGGCCTGCTTTCTCCGGATGCTTTGGAGTTCAGCATCGAGGACATCATCCCAAACCTATACGCGCCGATCTCGGAGCCCGACGACCGCGAGAGCGAGGAAGGTCCCCCCAGCGACCAAGATTAGCACTTTATTGTTCAACGTAAAATTTGTTTTTGCCCGGTGGGTTCGCCGTTTGTAATATTTTGGGGAAAAGTGAACTTGAAACATTTTTTTCATATGATAATGGTTCTTTTATCTTGCTCGCATTAATACGTTTGTGATGTGCTCATGCTCTTACTTTTGCACTCGCTTACACCTGTAACGCCATTATTTATGCTCGCGTTCGCACTTTCTTTTATGCTCGCGTTAAATGCACTTGGGCGTGTTTATGCCCATTCGTTTAGCAGGGCTCACGCCTCATTGTTTGTTTGTGCTTGCGCTCCCGCAGTTATAGGTGATGGATACCAGACTCACCCTTGTGTCATACTTTTACTTTGTCTCGCAACCCTAACTCGCACACGCCCCCATAAGGCGTTTGCGCGACTTTTCTTGCTTAGCTATTCTTTAGGCAAACTTCCCTACCCTCGTACGCGGACAGGACGCGGCTCGCTCCGCGCCTCTGGCTCGCCCTGTAGGGTCCTCTGCAAGCGAGGTTGATTTTGACCTATCCCGCTCGTCCAACCCCCGCACGTGACCAGTGTTGCATGCTATCCATTGTGTCGGCGAACCCCCCTGACTCGCTAGACTGAGGTGCTGCACACTTTCTCTAAGTACCTTTTGCGATCTTGGGCATGAATAGCGTTTTCCATTTGCTGTTGCTCTCCTTTTTTCCGGCGAGCGAGCCCCGGGGCTCGCCCCCATATAGACCTTGTTCTGAGAGCCTTGCCAATCGATCCCCTCAACTCAAACCACTTGTCAGCCTCTCCGCGAAAACCACTCGACCCACCAGCTAGTGAGAGCCCGACAACTGTATCGTCCAGGGCACTCCAGCACAAAGAATTGTTACCTTGCCAGCCTCTCCGTAAGATCCACCCGACCCACCGACTAGTGAGAGCCCGGCAACGGGATCTTCCAGGGCACTCCAACACAAAGAATTGTTACCTTGCCAGCCTCTCCGCGAGATCCACCCGACCCACCAGCTAGTAAGAGCCCAGCAGCGGGATCGTCCAGGGCACTGCAGCACAAAGAGTTGTTACCTTGCCAGCCTCTCCGCGAGATCCACCCGACCCAACGGCTAGTGAGAGCCCGGCAGTGGGATCGTCCGGGCACTCCAACACAAAGAGTTTTTACCTTGCCAGCCTCTCCGCGAGATCCACCCGACCCACCGGCTAGTGAGAGCTCGGTCGCGGGATCGTCCGGGGCACTCCAGCACAAAGAGTTCTTACCTTGCCACCCTCTCCGCGAGATCCACCCGACCCACCAGCTAGTGAGAGCCCGACATCGGATCGTCCGGGGCACTCCAACACAAAGAATTGTTACCTTGCCAGCCTCTCCGCGAGATCCACCTGACCCACCGGCTAGTGAGAGTCCGGCAGCGAGATCATCCGGGGCACTCCAAAACAAAGAGTTGCTACCTTGCCAGCCTCTCCGCGAGATCCACCCGACCCACTGGCTAGTGAGAGCCCGGTCGCCGGATCGTTCGGGGCACTCCAGCACAAAGAGTTGTTACCTTGCCAGCCTCTCCGCAAGATCCACCCGACCTACCGGCTAGTGAGAGCACGATAGTGGGATTGTTCGGGGCACTCCAGCACAAAGAATTGTTACCTTGCCAGCCTCTCTGCGAGATCCACCCGACCCACCGGCTAGTGAGAGCCCGGCAGCGGGATCGTTCTGGGCATTCCAGCACAATGATTTGTTAGCTTTCCAGCCTGAGAGGACCCAGCGCAACCAACTCGACCAAAAGCCCGGACTGTTGGTGAAGGCGCAACTTGATCTTTATATCAACGGAAAGGCGCTATGGGTCAAGTGAACGAACGCTGGACCCAACAATCCCCCCCCAGCGTCCAGCACGACCCGCAAGCTCAGAGGTGCTCCACATGGCCCGCAAGCTCAGAGGTGGCTTGACACATGGCTCCGGCCGCCTGACCCACCGGGACCCACACAGGTAGAGAGAATTTTGGGAATTATCAGCGCCCCCCGGTCTCGAACCCGCAACCTGCTTTGATACCAATTGAGAGGACCCAGCGCAACCAACTCGACCAAAAGCCCAGACTATTGGTGAAGGCGCAACTTGATCTTTATATCAACAGAAAGGCACTACGGGTCAAGTGAAGGAACGCTGGACCCAACACAGCCTCTCCGCGAGATCCACCCGAACCACCGGTTAGTGAGAGACCGGCAGCGGGATCGTCCGGGGCACTCCATCACAAAAATATTTGTGAACCCCTGCTAGAAGAGATATTAAAAACAATATACGAAGAATAAAACATACAATAAGTAAACTACCACAGCTTCACGGGTAGAATGGTTTTAAGTCATCCCCACTCCTGGCTAGGACGAGGAGTACCGCGTCCACATCTCGGAGTTGGTACCCTCCTGACCTGAGCACCACATCTACAATGTATGGGCCCTCCTAGTTGGGATTAAGCTTTCCTACCGCGTCTCCTCTCCCGGCCGCGTCAACCTTCTGTAACACTTGGTCCCCTTTCTCAAATTGTTTTATCCGGATATGCTTGTCAAAATACCGAGCCATCTGCCGCTTGACCTCCTCTTTTCGGACGGTGGATAAGTCCCGGAGCTCTTCCACCATGTCCAGAGACAGCCTTTGCTCCTCTGTTCTCCACTAGCCATCCTTCACCCCCCTCGCCCACAGCGACCACCCTGGGGGACTTCACTTTGAACTCTACTGGGAGGATGGCCTCGGACCCGTGGGAGAGTTTGAATGGAGTCTCCCCCGTGGTCGTGTTTGGAGTGGTCCTCAGGGCCCAATGGATTGAGGGTAACTGCTCGACCCAGTTCCCCCGGAGGTTCTCGACCTTCTTCTTCAGCAAGTTCACGATAATTTTGTTCGCCGCCTCCACTTACCCAATGCTCCTCGGGTGATGGACTGAAGCGAACCGAAGGTCTATACCCAGTTGGGTGCAGAAGTCGACTAATTTGTCACTGGCAAATTGTGGCCCATTGTCCGTGACTATGGCTAGAGCGAGTCCGTGCCTGCAAATTATCTCCCTCCATATAAAATTTCTAACTACTTGAGAGGTTACCTTGGTCAGCGCCTTTACCTCCAGCCACTTGGAGAAATAGTCGATCATCACCAACAGGTGTTGGGATCATTGTCCACAATGTCTTAGATTTGGAGAAGTCCATTCCTAAGTCAAAGATATATCTCAGAATGTATTTGATATCTCTCTAGAATCTTTGTGCAGAAGATCAGATCAGGCAAAGTGCTCAAGGAATTCATCCAAGTTCACAAGTGTCGAGACACCACACATCGCTCAACGCCTGTGACCCAGAAGCGTCGAGTCATGTCTACTGCTCAAAAAGACAAGGTCGTCGCTGAAGTTCTGAGACCAAGTTTGGAAGCGTCGAGCCAAGGAATGTCGCTCGACGCCGTGGAATGAGAAGAGTCGACCAAACTTTAGCTAGCTCTACGCCAACAAAGAGGAGTCTAGATATGAAGGCACGGATAAAAAGCGTTGAATGACTGATGATTGCTCAACGCCTAAGAAGGAGGAGTCGAGAGCTTCAGTCTAAGAAGTATGTGTCGAGTATCTACATATCGCTCGACACATAATGGAAAAAGCGTCGACAGAGATGCACAGTGCTCAACGCCTTTTCTATAAAAGCTCTGAGCTGAGAAATTTCATCTACAGCTAGCTGTGTACAACCCCGATGTTCGCCTGGAAGGGTCCCTGGTTCGCATACCCAGGGGAGCGAGCCAGGGATGGGCGAGCAAGGAGGGGCGAGCCCAAGAAGAGCGAGAGGCCCTAGAGGCGGGCGAGCCAGGCGAGGCGAGCCCAAGAAGAGCGAGAGGCCCTAGAGGCGGGCAAGCCAGCCGGTCGAGGGAGTTCGCTAGGAAGGCCCGGGACCTTGGGGTACAAATAGCCATTTTTGGGGTACAGTTAGCCATTTTGGCGAGCTCGACTCGCTAAAGAGCGGTTCGGCAGGCGAGTCCTAGAAGCAGGCGAGCCAGTCAGTCGAAGGAGTTCGCTAGGCAGGCGAGTCGGCCAAACATTTTGGCGAGCCCCGTGTTCGCTGGAACGGGTCAAGGGTCTCTGGTCCGCCAGTACCTGGGGTGGTCTTAAAAGCTCCTGGTGGTCTGCGGCTAGCCCCTCAAAACAGCGGAGTTTGGCTGTTAGCAGACCAATTCGGGGTGCGGATAGTAAGAATGGACAACGGGAGTTGGCTATCGACAGACCACAAAACCAAAATCTATAAATAGACCTTAAAGGGCACCTTGGAAGAGGACCGGTTTCAGAATCTTTGAGCCTTCTTCTCTCCATAGGTCGCTTTGGTTTGGGCTCTCTAGCTCCCCAAGGTGCCCGAGTCTTAGCCTTGGCTTGGGAGGGGAAGCGCTCAACGATCTTCCGGGTTAGTGGAGGGACCTCCTTGCTGAGACCAAGGTGTTTGTTCTTTGTCCGAGTTATCTGCCTATCTCTTCCGAGGGACCGGTAAGGGCTAGTCGCCCCTCAATTCGTTGAGGGCCCCGAGTTCCACAGGAGATCGAGAAATCAGTTTCAACATTTTGGTGCGGTGAGCGTGGAGCGTGGCTGGTTCAAGAAAGTTCCAGAGAAGGGTTATGGCGGGAGATGAGGAGCAGGGCGAGGAGTTCGGCGAGACTCCTTAGGAGGTGATGGCCAGGATGCTCGCGGATTTCAGAAAGGAGGTGCTCGACACCTTGGGGTTCACGGTCACAGCTCTGCGAAGTGAGTTTGCGACCCCAACACCTCAGGAGACCCCTCCCCCAACAGCAGTCGGCGAGAAGGCACCAGGGGGAAGGGCTGGAAAGGAAGTTGCCATTGGTTTAGGTCAGAGCCAGGGATGGGTGAGCCAGGCAGGGCGAGCCCAAGAAGACCGAGAGGCCCTAGAGGCGGGCGAGCCAGGAGGGGCGAGCCCAAGAAGAGCGAGAGGCCCTAGAGGCGGGCGAGCCAGTCGGTCGAGGGAGTTCGCTAGGAAGGCCCGGGACCTTGGGGTACAAATAGCCGTTTTTGGGGTACAGTTAGCCATTTTGGCGAGCTCGACTCGCTAAAGAGCGGTTCAGCAGGCGAGTCCTAGAAGCAGGCGAGCCAGTCAGTCGAAGGAGTTCGCTAGGCAGGCGAGTCGGCCAGACATTTTGGCGATCCCCATGTTCACTGGAACGGGTCAAGGGTCTCTGGTCCGCCAGTACCTGGGGTGGTCTTAAAAGCTCCTGGTGGTCTGCGGCTAGCCGCTCAAAACAGCGGAGTTTGGCTGTTAGCAGACCAATTCGGGGTACGGATAGTAAGAATGGACAGCGGGAGTTGGCTATCGACAGACCACAAAACCAAAATCTATAAATAGACCTTAAAGGGCACCTTGGAAGAAGACCGGTTTCAGAATCTTTGAGCCTTCTTCTCTCCATAGGTCGCTTTGGTTTGGGCTCTCTAGCTCTCCAAGGTGCCCGAGTCTTAGCCTTGGCTTGGGAGGGGAAGCGGTCAACGATCTTCCGGGTTAGTGGAGGGACCTCCATGCTGAGACCAAGGTCTTTGTTCTTTGTCCGAGTTATCTGCCTATCTCTTCCGAGGGACTGGTAAGGGCTAGTCGCCCCTCAATTCGTTGAGGGCCCCGATCTCTACAGGAGATCGAGAAATCGGTTTCAACAAGCTGAGCCTTTGTTTCTTCTAAAGCCATTAAAGACCGTTGAAGACTTAGCGTCGTGCTGACGTGGAGAAGCGTAACAGATGTTGCAGATTGCGGGCTATAAATAGAATACATGACCTATGGGTTTTAAGAAGTCGATCATTCCTATTTTTGAAAGCTATTATCTTCTCCATCGTTTTGAGGGAAAGTCTGAGAAAGAATCTGAAGAAGTCGTCTCCTCTTTCAGAATTGTTCTAACTTGAAGAATTCTTTCAGCAATCTGGTGCTGATACATCTATCTGAAAAGAGAATATTAAGTAGGAAGAATCTGTCTTTCTAAGAAGAAGAACAGTCATCACGGCCTGATAAATCAAGAAGACTAAATTGCTGCTGCTGATCTGTTGATGATTTCTGTCTGATCATTCAGGCAGATCAAGAAGACTCAACACTTTGAAGAATCTGAGTCTAAGTATTGTCATTATCTTTATTAATCCCTATAGGGTCTGAGTTGTCAGATCTGAGTATAGGATCTGTCAAGGATCTGAGTTGTAAGATCAGGTGTGATCTGAGTTGTAAGATTCAGAGGTGAATCTGAGCTGTAAGCCTATAATTATAAAGGCTGAGGTAGGATCTGTTGAGATCTGAGTTGGTAGGATCTGTGAGATCTGAGTTGGTAAGATCTGCTGAGATCTGAGAGAGTAAGATCTGTTAAGATCTGAGTCTGTAAGATCTATTGTGATCTGAGCTGTAAGACTTGTTTGTGGTCTGAGATCTAGAGGAAATATAAACCCTATCTAGCACACTGCTAGAGGGGAGAAGGGGGAAAGTGGATTATCCAAGATAAGGGGAACCACTATAAAATTCTGTGTGTTTTTCTGTGTGTGTTCATTTTCTTAAAAGCTCTGATCATTCTTTTTGGTTATAATCAAGAACTGCAAATAGTTTTTAAAAATAACCTATTCACCCCCCCCCCCCCCCCCCCTCTAGGTGATTAGCTACCCTTCCTTAAAGTCTTTCAAGTGGTATCAGAGGGTTGTTGTTCAAGAAAAGGTTTAACAGCCTGAACAAGATCTTATAAGGGTAGATTTCTTAAGTCGTGATGGCTAATAGTGAAGGAAACAAAGAATTCACATCTATGAAGCTACCAATCTGCAGAAAAAAACTTTGGGATTTGGAAGGAAAGGGTCAGACTATTCATGGAAGCCTCTGACCCTAGGATATACATAACTGTACTAGAGGGACCTTTTGTTCCTATGAAGGTTTCATTTACAGATGGAAGTATCAAGACTCCTAAAACATATTCTGAGATGACCAAAGATGAAGTGATTCTGGCCTCCATGGATAAAAGAGCTCAGTACATCATTGTTAGTGCTATTGAGGATTCAACCTTCCAAAACTTAGTTCATTGCAAAACTGCCAAATAAATGTGGGAATCTCTCATTGTCTATATGGAAGGGACTGAAGAAGTCAGAGATGACAGGAAGTCTCTTCTAAATCAATAATATGAAGCTTTCAGACAAGACAAGAAAGATTCAATAGCAGTCTGCTATGAAAAATTCTTCAAAATTGTAAATGATCTAAAAACCTATGGAAGAACTTTCACAGATTATGAGCTGAATGGTAAATTCTTAAGATCATTGAACAAAGAATGGGATATCAAGATCTGTGCAATCAGGGAAATGGGAAATCTGGGAAATATTCAGCCACAGAATTTATATGGGAAACTTTTGTCCCATGAACTTCACCTGAATACCAGATAAGCTGAGGAAGGACACAACAGGGAAAATCCTATTGCTCTGAAGGCAGAAAGTTCCAAAAAAATCAAAGAAAGAATGTCATTATCCCCCAGGATACCATCTGAATCAGAAGAATCAGAGACCAGTAATTCTAACTCTGAAATATCAGATGGTGAACTGGCACTCTTCACCAAACAACTGAAAAGGATGCTCAGAAGAAAACAACACTGGAAAACTAGACCCTATCAGTCATCCAGATCTAAGAAGCACTCCAATTCTTCAGAGGGATTCAAACAAGATTCCAAAAAGGATAGGTATAACTCTAAACACAATAAATCTAATTCAGAAGAAATTGTGTGCTTTGGTTGCAGGAAATCAGGACACATGATTGCTGATTGTCCTTCAAAGAGAAAGAACAACAAGAAATCTGATGAAAGGAGGCACAAATCTGACAAGAGACATGAGAGGAGCCTAATAGCCAAGTAGAGCAAAGTCACTCTCAGTGACAGTGAATCTCAATCATCTGACTCAGATAATGAAGAGGCACTCATAGCTCTGGTGGCTGTCAATGAAAGTGAAGACATTCTGAATCATAGACCTATAATAAGAGCCACACTATCAAGGTCTGATAGTAAAGAGGATGAAGAAGAAAATACAGGACTCATGGCACTCAGTGATGAAGAGGATCATGAGACAATTTCTAATGTGAAGGTACTTGATAAAACTCCTTTATCTGATTCTGAACCTAAAATTATTTCTAAACCTGAGATAAATTCATTTTCTTCTGATGAGAATGACTCAAAATGTAATTTTCATGAAGATGAAATCATTGAGAAATATGAGTCACTTCTCAAAGCCCTTAAAAAGAGCAAAAGGCATAACAAAAAGCTACAAAAAGAAATATCTGAATTAAAGCAAACTAATTTCCAGAACTCTGAGGCAGCTGAGAGCCTAAATTAGGTAAGCAAGGAACTTAGCAAACTAAAAGTCATGTCTATTATTCACATTCAGACTTTATCCACTAAGGAGAAATTAATAAAAGAACTTGAGGCAAAACTCCTAGCAGAAAGGAAGCTTGTGGCAAAGTTCTCAAAACCACAAACTATCCTTCCTATAATAGACACATTTTCTGCACAATACAGATCTTGCATAGGATACAATGGAAAGGCAGAAAGTAACTCTAAAAATAATGACAAGGCACTTATGCAACCTATAAAATTCAACAAAGCCATGCTTATCACAAATGAGCATGATCAAAAAGTTGTGCAGAAGTTCTGTAAGGGTGAATGTTCCAATAGCAAAGATGACTCAATTCAACCAATTAACAATGATGCCAAACCTCTATGCAAGGAAAAAGTATTAACTCATCATGACTCCTTTGTATTTAAAGCAAACACCAAATTCAAAAGAGAGGAACTAAGACCAGCAGTGAAAACCACTGCTGTCATGGAAAATAAACCAGTAAATTTCACTAAAACACTTTACAAAGTTCCTTTGAAAAAGGCAATTAAACAAAATATGAGTCAACCTAAAGAAGTGAGAAGACCTCCAAGGAGATACAACAGATATGAATGTTGGTGCTGTGGAAGGGTTGGACATTCTGCTCTTGACTGTTGGTACAATCTAACTGTTCCAAGATTCAACTCTGGGAGACCAGTACTCAGACCTATGGCAACTCTCACAGCACCAAGGATTATACAACAACTAAATATTCCAGCTCATACTAACAAGGTTCTTGGACCAAACTTGATGTGGGTTCCTAAGAAAAGGTAATTTCTTCTTGCAGGGATGTCCAAAGACCAATCAACTTCCTATTGGTACTTGGACAGTGGGTGCTCTATGCACATGACAGGAACAAAAAGTCTGCTGAATGATTACACTCCTGTGAAGAATGGACCAAAGGTTATCTTTGGAGGGTTTGAAAAAGGTAAAACTAAAGGTTATGGTAAAATCACAAATGGAATTGTCACCATCACCAAAGTTGCTCATGTTGATGGATTGCAACACAATCTCATTAGCATAAGTCAATTGTGTGATATTGGGTATGACATTTCATTCCACAAGGATGAGTGCCTGATTAAGAAAGAGAAAGAAATAATTCTCTCAGGCACTAGAAGTGGCAACATTTACTGCTTAAACTTTATATGTTCTGATCAAGTAAATTCCATATGCTTAGTAACTGAGAATAAAGTCTCTAACAATGTACAATGGCATAAAAGGTTAGCCCACATAAACTATAAGACTATAAATAAACTATTTCAAAAGACCTAGTGAGAGCTGGACCTAAGTGGAAGTGTGTGCAGGAGGGTCCCTGCCATGCTTGTCAAATGGGTAAGCAGACCAAGTCATCCTTCAAACCAATTGGTAAGAAGGATTCCATTAGATGTCTATACCTACTTCACATGGATCTATTTGGACCAATGTCAATCCATAGCCTAGGAGGAAAGATTTACACCCTTGTAGTTGTTGATGATTATTCCAGATTCACATGGGTATTCTTCCTTAAACACAAGTCAGACACTTTAGAAATATTTACCAGCTTTGTTAGGCAAATCAACAATGAAATAGGAAATCCTGTAGCCAAAATTAGAAGTGATCATGGGACTGAATTTCAGTCAGGTGCAATGACCAAATTTTGTGAAAATCTAGGCATTTCACAAGAGTTCTCATCTCCTAGAGCTCCCCAACAAAATAGGGTTGCTGAGAGAAGAAATAGAACAATCATTGAAGCTAGTAGGAGTATGCTAAGTGACTCCTCTCTTCCTGAGTATTTCTGGGATGAAGCTGTAAACACAGCATGCCATGTGCAGAATAGGGCTCTTATCAATAAAAGACTGGATAAGACCCCTTATGAGTTGTTGAAAGGTAGAAAACCCACTTTAGCCTATTTTAAAATATTTGATAGTAAATGCTTTGTATTAAATAATGGAAAGCACCATCTCACTAAATTTGCTGAAAAAGCACTTGAGGGAATTTTTGTTGGCTATAGCTCTCAAAGTAGAGCCTACAGAATTTTCAACAAAAGGTCAAATAGGATAGAAGAATCTATACATGTTGTATTTGATGAAACACGCCTTATTTATAAGGATCTGGGAAGTTTATCTAGTAGTGCAAGTTCTACACAGAAATTGAAGGAGATGAATATCAATGAACAACACAATGAGGATAATGAAGAAACTAATGAGACTGTAATTGTAACTACAGAGGATGAATCTCAAGTAGAAGACATTTATGAAGAACCTATTGCCGTTGAAGAACCACAACATCCAGAACCTCTAGAAGAGCCAACTCAAACTGATGCGCCAGAATAACAAAGGGAAAATGAGAGGTGGAGGAATGCAACCAAATATCTGAAGGATCATCCCAAAGAACAGATTATAGGAAATCTAAATGAAGGTGTGCAAACTAGAAGAGGAAACTCAATACATGAGGCCTTGCATCACAACTTTCTATCCAAAATAGAGCCTAAGAAGTTTGATGAAGCCAATAAGGACACTTCATGGATATTAGCTATGCAAGAAGAGCTAAATCAATTTGAAAGATGCAGGGTCTGGATATTGGTTCCAAAACCAAAGAAACACAAATTCATAGGGACCAAATGGGTATTTAGGAATAAGCTGGATGAAAATGGTGTGATTATCAAAAACAAAGCAAGGTTGGTTTCCCAAGGATATAGACAGGAGGAAGGCATAGATTTTGATCAAGTGTTTGCTCCTGTAGCAAGATTGGAGGCAATCAGACTATTCCTGGCATTTGCAGCACATTCTGGATTCATAGTTTATCAAATGGATGTAAAGTCAGCATTCCTTAATGGAACAATACTGGAGGAAGTATATTTAGAACAACCCCCAGGTTTTATTGACTCTACTCATCCAAACCATGTCTATCTTTTATTAAAAGCTTTGTATGGCCTGAAACAGGCACCTAGAGCCTGGTATGAGACATTATCTAGATTTCTCATTGAGAATAAATTCTCAAGGGGAAAGATAGACAAGACATTGTTTCTTAGGGTAGTTAAAGGTCATATTATTCTAGTTCAAAGATATGTAGATGTTATAATTTTTGGCTCAACTGATAATAACCTTTGCAAAAGGTTTGCAAGCCTTATGCAAGGGAAATTTGAGATGAGCAACATGGGTGAGCTCAAATACTTCTTAGGACTCCAAGTGAAACAGTCTGAGGAAGGAATCTTCATTTCTCAGACCAAGTACACCAAAGAGATTATCAAGAAGTTTGGAATGGAAAATTCCACTGTCATGAAAACACCAATGGCAGCCAATGTGTCACTAGACAAGGATGACAAGGGGAAACCTATTGATGAAACCTTGTGCAGAGGCATCATTGGCTCATTGCTCTACCTAACTACTAGCAGGCCAGACATTATGGTCTCAACATGTGTGTGTGCTAGGTATCAAGTGAACCCTAAAGAATCTCACTGCACTGCTGTCAAGAGAATCCTGAGATATTTTAAGGGTACTCTTAATCTTGGCCTTTGGTATCCTAGAAGCAATGACTTTGAACTAACTGGTTTTTCAGATGCTGACTTTGCAGGATGCAAGGAGGACAGAAAAAGTACATCAGGCACATGTCAATTCCTTGGCAAAAGACTAATATCATGGAGTAGCTGGAAACAGACCAGTGTAGATATCTCTACAGCAGAATCTGAGTACATCTCAGCTGGAAACTGCTGTGCTCAGCTATTATGGATTCAACACCAACTCCAAGACAATAAAGTCCAGCTAAGTAAATCTCCTATATATTGTGATTCAATTAGTGCTATTGCTATAGCTAATAATCTTGTATCACATAGCAGAACTAAGCACATAGAAATTAGATATCACTTCATTAGAGAACATGTAGAAAATGGAGATATCATAATTGAATATGTCCTCACTGACAAACAAGTTGCTGATATATTCACTAAACCCCTGGATGAAACAAAATTTAATAACTTCAAAATTGAATTAGGAATGCTAAAAATGGAATAAAATTGTCTTGAAATTAAATAAAATAAAGCTAGAATAAATGACAACTCACAAATAAGTATAGAAAATGAAATAAATAAATGAAAATAATAATTAAGTCCTAAAAAGGTGAGTGGAGAGGATATCAGGCGTCGAGAGAAGATACCTGGTGTCAAGAGAAGATACCTGGCGTCGAGAAGATACCTGGCGTCGAGAAGATACCTGGCGTCGAGCGAAGATAAATGGCGTCGAGCCATCTCAACGCTTGTGCGAACATAGCTAGGCCGTCTCGATAGGGTAAATTTGAACCATTTGATCAATCTTGTCAAACAAGTCTGGCACGCGGCTATTCATCTTCTTGAATTAGAATTTCTATAAATAGGGAAGACACTTCGTTAGTACATTTGCCCTAGATTTCTCAATTGGAAATTATCTGCCCTAGAAAATCTCTCCATCAATTCTTTCACTCTACAATCAACAACCACAATGCCTCCCAAGAGCAGTGATTACCTTTACGAAGGAGGCGAGCTTGTTCGCAATGGATTCCAAACAGCTGCAGTGGAAATCAAATCAACCATCGAGCTAATCTACAAAGCAGGACTAGAATTCATGCTATCTGAATCGACTCTAATTTGAAAATGAGAGGTCTTAGAACTTTTCTCCAATGTAGTAATAGACTCCGTCAATTCGAAGCTTAAAACCACTGTAAATGGTAAGAAGATTAAGATCTCTCCATCAAGACTCGCTAAGGAACTAGAACTGCCAAGATTAAAAAGTAATGAAGAAGAAGAAGTGAGCTCTGAGCAGATTAGATTAGCACAAGTCTGGTGTGGAATTACAACATCACATGAAATCTCTGGGAGTATTCTTAGGAAAGGAATGAATTCAAGAGGAAAACTGCTGACAGATGTGATCGGAAAGGGTCTGTTATGCAAGACTGGGTCTCATGATAAAATTTCTAGGAAAATGTTTATTCTTCTGAACAGGATCATTCATACATTGAGAACAGATTGGGGGAGGGTGGTGTTTGACAGAATAATCGAATGTATGCAAGCACCCAACATGGGTAGGATATTATCTCTATATTTAGTAAAAGTCATTCCAAAATCTTTAAATAATAAACTTGGATCCAAGATAAATCATATGAAGAAAATGGACATCAGACTGATAGAGAGATGGGAAAGAGTTTTATCAAATCATCCACCAGCAGAATTTTCTCCCAAGCAGAAGAAAGCTAAGAAGCAAAAGAAGAAGAAAGTCTCTTCAAGCTCTTCAAGCTCAACATCATCAACAAGGAAATCAAAATCCTCTCCAATTCATGATCCTAATCTCACATCATCTGAAGAAGAATAAGGAAACAAACCTAGGGACAGTACTCCTGACACACCAATAGGTACTGATCGATTACTGGAAGGGGTTGACAAGTTCAATAAAGAAAAAGGTGAGAATGAGAAAGAAGAAGGGAGAGGAAGTCACCCTGGATCCCCTGCTAGAGTTGAGGGGAATTTTCAGAATGAGAGGGAGGATCAAGATGAGATCCCTGCTCAGGATAATTTTGAAATTAGCAAAGCAGCAGTTGAGGGAGAGGCTCAGGATGAGATCCCTGCTCCAGACAATAATGACCTGAACAATGCAGAGATTGAGGGGGAGCCTCAAGATGAAATCCCAGCTCAAGAAAATCTTGATCAAGACAATGCACCATTTGAGTGGGAGTCTCAGCCTGAGGTCCCTGCTCAAGTGAATCCTATAGTTGATGCTATGAATGTGGAAGGAGAGCCTGAAGCCACAAGGAAAGAGGATGAGAAGGTGATCAAGATAGAATCTTCTAGCTCACATTTGAGCCAGAGAGATGACTATTTCATCAGAGAAGAAAGCAGTAGAAGTGATGGAATGGCAAGAGAAATTAATGTGGATCTAAGTCCAATTCTACCTCAGCTGGAGGTGTTACTTAATAATCAAAGAAGATTATTAGAACAGTATATTGAAGAAAATAACACAAAAATGAAAAATGAAGTAGATTTCCAGATGAAACTTGTTAGATTTGAAGTTAATCATCAGATGAATGCACTGAGAAAGGAAATGGTAAAATTTTTCAAAAGAGCTGGTGCCTCAGTGGATTACACAACTGAACAACTTGATTCAATCAAAGAGACATCAAAGGCTATTAAAGAGACACAAGCAGGTATCTCGAAGACAGTAGATGATGTTCAAACAAATCAAGGAATTCTAAGTAATAATATGCAAGTGTTGTACAAAGAACAAGTTGCACAAACTCTTACAGGTACAGCTAAGATAGAAGCTAGACTGCAACAACATGATACAGCTATTATAGCCAAAATTGATGAGAGCTCTTCAATTCTAAAAGATCAGGTAAAGTTAAATACAGATACCATAGATGACCATCTTCTTAAGGTCAAGAAAACCATTGAAAGTGGAGTACATCATCTGGACGGCAAAGTCAGGTTTCAGAAGAATGTTATAAGAGATCATATAATTGAAGAAGTCCTAAAGGGGGAGAGGTCAATGATTCAAGCCAGCTCTGAGCATGCTGTGTGGACCTCTAATTCTATAAGAGAAACTTTTGGCTATCATCCCATAGATTATGAAAATGATCAAGTTTCTGAGACCAAGCTAACATCTCTTACACAAATCCAAAAGCAAATTGCCAAAATGTATAGTCCTGAGGATAAAAGCAAGAGAGAAAACTTTACCAGTGAGCAAGTAGAATCTAGCAAAAGAAAGTTCAGAGAAGAAGTTCAATCAAGGGTTGATTTTGAACATTGGTCTCCCTCTTCAAGAGAAATGATTCTGGCAGCATGGGAAGCTGTGAAAGGTAATCCAGATGAAAGAGGGAAATGGTATTCTGAAGCTGAATGGTTGAAGCACATGGATCAAGAGGAGCTGAAGATAAAATTCAAGGCTGACAAATTGGCTGGGAAAGTTCAGGCAGGTGATAAAGAGCCAATCAGATATTTTCTAAAGCCGTTTGGCTATTTCAAGAGAAGAAAAGAAGTTGCTGAAGCCCTTTCCAAGAGAGCCAAAAGAGGAATAGAGATCAAGGAACCTGAACAGCATTAGGATTTTAATCTTTATTAAGAATTTTCAGAGAAATGTAATTGATATAACTTTGAACAATATTGATGAGCTCTCAGAGCAAACTATTTGTCATTATCATATATATATGCATGGGATGTGATCTTTTTCTTATGATGATATGTTTTATTCTGAACTGCTTGTGATTTTGTGCTTATATGAGAAATCATGTATGAAATAATTTCTTTTGTTAGAATGTTTGGTAATCTAATTTAATAAGGTACTATACTCATTATATTTTGATTACTTGTATAGAAAACATTGATTATCTTTATAAAGAGAGATATATCATTGACTGAGGTTATGACTTCTTCAAATAGGGGGAGATTGTTGGGAGCATTGTCCACAATGTCTTAGATTTGGAGAAGTCCATTCCTAAGTCAATGATATATCTCAGAATGTATTTGATATCTCTCTAGAATCTTTGTGCAGAAGATCAGATCAGGTAAAGTGCTCAAGGAATTCATCCAAGTTCACAAGCGTCGAGACACCACACATCGCTCAACGCATGTGACCCAGAAGCGTCGAGTCATGTCTACTGCTCAAAAAGACAAGGTCGCCGCTGAAGTTCTGAGACCAAGTTTGGAAGCGTCGAGCCAAGGAATGTCGCTCGACGCTGTGGAATGAGAAGAGTCGACCAAACTTTAGCTAGCTCTACTCCAACAAAGAGGAGTCTAGATATGAAGGCATAGATAAAAAGCGTCGAATGACCGATGACTGCTGAACGCCTAATAAGGAGGAGTCGAGAGCTTCAGTCTAAGAAGTATGTGTCGAGTATCTACATATCGCGCGACACCTAATGGAAAAAGCGTCGACAGAGATGCACAATGCTCAACGCCTTTTCTATAAAAGCTCTGAGAAGAGAAATTTCATCTACATCTAGCTGAGACTTTGTTTCTTCTAAAGCCATTAAAGACCGTTGAAGAATTAGCGTCGTGCTGATGTGGATAAGCGTAACAGATGTTGCAGATGGAGGGCTATAAATAGAAGACATGACCTCTGGGTTTTAAGAAGTCAATCATTCCTATTTTCGAAAGCCATTATCTTCTCCATCGTTTTGAGGGTAAGCCTGAGAAAGAATCTGAAGAAGTCGTCTCCTCTTTCAGAACTGTTCTAACTTGAAGAATTCTTTCAGCAATCTGGTGCTGATACATCTATCTAAAAAGAGAAGATTAAGAAGGAAGAATCTGTCTTTCTAAGAAGAAGAACAGTCATCACTGTCACAACCCGTATTTTCCCGAAATAAATTATAATATCAGAGTAAAGGGGGAAAACACGCGTCATGATGCCACGTCCTATAGGGGACAACTACAGACGTTCAGGCGAGCACTCAAACGAACATTTTTTACCCAGGAAACTGAACGACCCTGCTCTAAAATCTGCGGCAGCTACGAACCTGAACCTGAGGCATCCATAAGAAAAGAATGCCTAAGCCCAAAGGGTGCAAGAAAAAAGCAGGATTATAAGTAAGAGCAGGCAAAGTAACAAGTAGCATAACTGGTTTGAAAGGGGTATATAAATACATATATATATACATACACATATATATAACTATATATATACACTTATATAAAGATTTCAGTAATAGAAGGTTAAGAAGATCCCGCATAGAACCAGCCCGATAAGCAAGAGCATAACTAAAATTTAGCACACAGTGCAAGATGAACCAGTGGCGGCATACCCAAACAATGTCACTATCCACTCACATAAAGGGGATGTTCAAAACGAACCAGTGGTGGCGGACCCAAACAATGTCACTATCCACTCACATAAAGGGGATGTTCAAAACGAACCAGTGGTGGCGGACCCAAACAATGTCACTATCCACTCACATAAAGGGGATGTTCAAAATGAACCAGTGGTGGCAGACCCAAACAATGTCACTATCCACTCACATAAAGGGGATGTTCAAAACGAACCAGTGCTGGCGGACCCAAACAATGTCACTATCCACTCACATAAAGGGGACATTTACCCCATATAAAAGAGGCGCCGTGGTGGTGGTCTCATTGTCCTACCATCCACTATTAACGGAACTGTGATGGAGGACCCAATTGTTCCCTTAACCCATCCTTCCAGTTCAAACAAGTCCATAAATACCCACTGCGGTGGTGGACTTGATCTAACCAACAACCATACTATATTAACTATTAATAATTAGAAGCTTGCAGGAAAGGGATAGCATAGCAAAAAGAAAGGATGCCATAAGTTATAGCAATTTAGGCACAGAGCAAAGGAATCAAACTTTAGCATTTGCACTATAAGTATAAAGCTACCCAAAACTGAATTTTCATCCGCTTGCCCTTCAAGTTAACGATTGCTAGCCTCGCAAAGTCATCGAGAACTAGCAGGGGAAATTCCCTAGAAATTTAGCCATCAAAAGAAAACCCATCTATATTTTAGCTAATTGTATGAAATATGCAGAATTTAACAAGTGAACGTGATCCGAAGTTAGCCAAACATTAATCCCAGCATGAAACCAGGATAAACCCGATATCCTTGCTAGCGCACAACTGAATTCTTATGATAATACTCGCCGGGATATCTGCTAGCATAAACTCCCACATCTTGATCCCTAGGATTAACAGAAATCTTCTGGCATAATCTCCCAATGAAACTGACATCAGGAATTAGGAGAAAAAGAAGAAGAAGCTGCTAACATAAAACTCCAAGTAGACTAAGGCCACGATCAGCAAGGCCACAGGGGGGGGGGGGGGGTAAATATGCAGGAATTTAAGCCTCCAGAACCCCACCATCAGGCCTTTAACTCACGAAATATCCAAAAAAAAATTAACCAACAAACATTAGGATTCAACCAACAGATGCAAGAGAGAATACCAAGGAATTTCAAGCAATAAGCAGGCCATTCGACCTCTACCCAGATCAACCTCAGTTAAGCCAAAAGAAAAGAGATGAAGGGGGGAAAAAGGCTGTAGAGTTTCCATGCCTCGGATTCAACCGGCGACTCGCCGGATCGCGACTAACACGCCGAGAGCCGAGGAATGCCCTAGCTCCGGCGACGAGGACAATTTCGGCGACTCCAAGATCCCTCCGACGACCAAAGCTACCGATGCCCAGCAATTCCAGCCGAACCCTAGCCCGCCATCAACGCACACTCGGAAGTGTTTTTTTTTTGGGGGGGGGGGGGGGGTCATCGAGGAAAGGGGAGAGAAAAAGAAAAAAAAAGAGAAGATAAAAAGGGGGCTTCATTTTCCTTGCAACCCGATTCCTTCAGCCAAGATATATATATACATATACACATATATGTATACATATATTCATAAAAAGTTTGATCCAGCAATACTGAGACATGAATGTATGCATAATGTAACAACAAAACAACAAAAAAAACGAAAAACTTCACATCTACACACTTATGTGTGTATATGTATATATTTTGCAAATATACTCGATCTAGAATTTACTCGCCGGACGCCGCCGCCGCCGACGACGAAACGGTAACTCCCTCTAGCATTAACACTCCGTAATAATAAATTTAGTATTTAGGACATTACCAATTTCATATTCCTCCTAACAAAAAGTTTCGGCCCGAAACTTTGCAACAACAATTCCAAATAAAGAAAAGCACATAAGATGAAGGCTTATCGGAGGAAACTAGCCGAAAAGATGAGGATAAGACTCTTTCATCGTTGATTCTAGCCCCAGGTCGCACCCCGAACATCCTGATTGCCCCAGAGGACCTTCACCATAGGGATGGATTTCCCCCGCAACACCCGATCCTGCCTCTCCAAGATACGAACAGGCCGCTCCACAAAAGATAGATTGGGATGCAGCACTGGCACGGAATCCAGAACATGACGATAACTGCGGACGCACTTCCGCAACTAGCTCACATGGAAAACGTCATGCACACCGGGAAAAGAAGCAGGTAACGACAACCTGTAAGCAGAAGCCCCGATGCGTTTGACGATCTCGAATGGGCCTACATACCTAGGGTCCAGCTTATGGCTCTTCCCAAATCTCTTAACACCTGCCATCGGGGACACCTTTAGGAACACCAAGTCCCCTACTGCAAATTCCAGATCACTCCTATGCCGATTGGCGTACTTCTCATAGCGCTCCTAGGCTATCCGCAGCTTCTCTCGGATCTGCGTCACAGCAAAGCTCATCTCCTCCAAGGCCTCAGGACCCAAAATAGGCTTCTCGCCCACTTCAGCCAAAAACAGGGGAGTCCGACATCTCCTCCCATACAGCGCCTCAAACAGAGCCATCTGCAAGCTCTCCTGGTAGCTATTATTGTACGCGAACTCCATGAGCCCAATGCGTTCATCCCAAGCTCCTCCATGCTCTAGAATGTAACACCGGATCATATCCTCCAAAATCTGATTAACCCTCTCTGTCTGCCCATTTATCTACAGATGATAAGCTGTAGAATACCTGAGATCGGTGCCCAAAGCCCCTTGCAGACTCTGCCAAAAATGAGAAGTGTATCTTGAATCACGATCAGACACTATGCTCGCGGGCACTCCGTGCAGTCTAATGACCTCCTGCACATACAGAGACGCAATCTTCTCCATAGAATAACCAGTCTTTTACGGCACGAAATGAGCGCACTTGGTCAACATGTCCACGATGACCCACAATGCATCATGTCCCCGAGGGGATCTTGGAAAACTAGTAATGAAGTCCATGGAGATGCTCTCCCACTTCCACAAGGGAATATCCAACGGTGTCAACTTGCCCCCGGGTCTCCTATGATCCGCCTTGACGCGCTGACAAGTGTAACACTGCGCTACGAACCTCGCAATATCGCCCTTCATGCCTGGACACCACACGATCTGCTTCAAGTCGCGATACATCTTCGTAGAGCCAGGATGATAAGATAGGCTGGAGTCGTGAGCCTCCTCACAAATCTTCGCTCGAATCTCCTCCACAGCGGGTATGCAAGGCCTGCCCCAGTACCTCAAAGTACCCTCCACATCAATCGAGAAATCTGGCACTCATCTCTCTCAGCTCTACCTCGGAGATGCTGCAAATCCAGATCATCCTTCTGGTGCAACCTCGCCAAAACAATCCAGGATGGCTCCTCAACCTCCAAACGAGACGGACCACCACTGAGCTTCACCGCGATGCTCATCAAAAGGAACTCCTCCACTAGGGACTAGACAGAGAGTCCGAAAACAGAAGCTGACTTCCTGCTCAGGGCATCCGCCACTACGTTTGCCTTACCGGGGTGATAGAGGATCTCCACATCATAATCAGCCACATACTCCATCCACCGACGCTGGCGCATGTTCAGCTCGCGCTCAGAAAACACATAAATCAGGCTCTTGCGATCTGAGTAGATCTTGCACACCACCCCATACAAGAGGTGCCTCCACAGCTTCAGGGCATAAATCACCGCAGCAAACTCCAAATCATGCGTCGGGTAGTTCCGCTCATGCACCTTAAGCTGCCTCGACCCATACGCAATGACCATGCCCTCCTGCATGAGGACGCACCCAAGGCCTAACAGTGAAGCATCCACGTAGACCTGAAACTCCACTCCCTCAATAGGGAGAGCCAAATCCGGGGTGGAACAAAGCCTTCTCTTTAACTCCTGAAAGGCCTCCTCGCACTGCTCGCTCCAATCGAAAGCTGCTTCCTCCCGCATCAACCTAGTCAGAGGCGCGAAAATGCCTGATAAACCTTCCACAAACCTCCGATAATAGCCTGCTAATCCCAAGAAACTCCGAATCTCCTTAGGCGATACCGGTCTCTTCCAGTCCAAAACAGCAGCGACCTTCGCTGGGTCCACAGAGATGCCACCCTTGCTCACCACGTGACCCAAGAAAGAGACTTGCGATAACCAGAACTCGCATTTGCTCAGCTTGGCATACAGCTTGTGTGCCCTCAAGGTAGACATCACCAAACGCAGATGCCGAGCATGCTCCTCCTCACTCGAAGAATAGATCAGCACATCATCAATAAAAACCACCACGAACTGGTCCAGAAAGTCCCGGAACACCCTGTTCATCAGATCCATGAAAGCAGAGGGCGCATTCGTTAGCCCAAAGGACATCACCAGGAACTCAAAATGTCCGTAACGCGACCGGAAAGAAGTTCGCGGAACATCAGAGTCGCGAATCCTCAACTAATGGTAACCGGATCTAAGGTCGATCTTCGAGAACACGCAGCTACCCTGCAACTGGTCGAACAAGTCATCAATCTGCGGAAACGGATACCTGTTTTTGATCGTGGCCTTGTTCAACTCTCTGTAATCGATGCAAAGCCTCATCGACCCATCCTTCTTCTTCACGAACAGAACCGGCGCACCCCAAGGTGACGAACTCGGCCTAATAAACCCAAGCTGCAACAGCTCATCCAACTGAGTGCGCAGCTCCTTCAACTCCCGCGGTTCCATACAGTAGGGTGCCTTCGTAATTGGGAGGGTCCCGGGCTCCAAATCTATCACAAACTCCACTTCCCGCTCAGGTGGAAGATCGGGAAGGTTGTTGGGAAAAACGTCTGGGTACTCCTGCACCACAGGAATGTCCTCAACACAAGGCGACGATGCACAAGCCGCAAGCAAAACAGAAACAAAGCAGACACGGCCATCAAACTCCGCCAAGGCATGGGCACAGACCACCGACAAAACTGAGGAAGTCTGACGCGGGAAGCCAAACACGCTCCTGGGTTGGCCATCATCCATCAGGAAATCTAGGCGCTTATCCCTACACTGGATCACAACGTCGTAACGGGCTAGCCAATCCATGCCCAAAATCACGTCAAAATCCTCCAAATCGATTACCTTCAAGTCTGCATAGCCCAAAAATTCATTCAAAGCAATCGCACACTGCCTCACGCACAGATCTGACACCACCGAATCTCCGGATGGGTACTTGACACAAAATGGCTCATCAGCACGCTCCAAAGTCCAGCGATGCCGATCGACAAAATTCTTAGCCACGAAGGAGTGAGTGGCACCTGAGTAAAAAAGAACATGCGCCCAACCATCTCGAACCTTAAACTCGCCTAACAAACATTATAGACAAATGACATAGCAAAGATAGAACGCTGCTATAGCGACTAATTTACCATAGAAAGATTTGACTATAACGAAAACGAGGACGAACCTGATACAAACAGCCTGCTAAGATTGGACTCAAACCTCTAGGAAGAGAAGACATACAAATACTTGCTTTTGCTACTGCTTTCTCTCTGGGAAAAGTAAATACATATTATCACATTATACTCAGGAAGGTATACCATCCTTTACCTCTCGTGCATCTCTCCCGTATGCATATAAACTTTAAAATCTTACCTTCATAATCATGGGTGTACATGTGTCATCGTGTAGATCTCTGGCTTGTCACGTGTGCTTATGCAATGTTATGCGATGCATGCAGTGCTATGCAAACTAAGAAAAGGCCTTAATGCATACTATGAGCGGCGTACACATGTGATCTTATGCATCCCATACTACATATTATCGCATGCAACGAAAAAGAAAATTGAATGGACACGCATGCGACCTACGTTATGCATCCCATACTACATAACAGTCGCATGTTGTCACCTATGAGGATCCATATACAGACACATATTATGCATCCCATACTACATAATATGCCTCGTGTACTTCTTTTATGCTTATGAGTGTAGTGTTCGTGCTTCAGCCGAGATCTACCGATGACCCATCGGTGAGTGTATGCAATGAATAACGATTCTCACTGGACGGTTAACGGGGCCAACCAGACCATTTCCAGCAACCCGGCTAACCTACCTCTGATACCAACTGTCACAACCCGTATTTTCCGAAAATAAATTGTAATAGAGTAAAGGGGAAAACACGCGTCATGATGCCACGTCCTGTAGGGGACAACTACAGATGTTCAGGCGAGCACTCAAACGAACATTTTTTAGGGAACATTCTTCGCAAAATTCTCAAAATTCTCAAAATTCTCAAAATTTTTTAGGCTATCCGGCACGCTTGAGAATGCTAATAATGTCTTAGAACTTTCTGCTTCTATTAACGCGCTTCAAGATAAAATCAATGATTTAGAAGCCGCGGTTAGGATAAATAATGTTATTAGGGAACATTCTTCGCAAAATTCTCAAAATTTTAATAAAGAAAATAGTTTTCATAACAATTATCAAAATAATTTTTCCTATGAAAGTAATTTTTGTGAAAATAATTTTTCAAATTTCTACGAGAATAATTTTCCTAACGCTAATAATTCTAATTTTCAAAATTCTCAAAATTTTAATACTGAAAATAAATTTAATTCTATTTATGGAAATAATTTTTCTCAAAATAATTTCTATGATTCTTATGAAAATAATTTTTCTAACTCTTATGAGAATTCTAGCTATAATTTAAATTCTCAAAAATTTTCTTATGAAAATATTTTTAATTTTTGTAAAGGTAATTCTCATGAAAATAATTTTCATGATTTTTATTCTAATAATTTTCATGAGGAAAATAATTATTATAAGAAAAATACTTTTTATAATCCAGATAACGCTGGTGATTCTTTTTCACTCACCGACGTGGATTATTCATGGTGGGCAGGCCACCCGGATAGTCTTCGCGGCGATGAAGAAATTTCATCTCCTAAAAATTTTGATTCCCTAATTTCTCCTCCCTCCCAGATTTTAGAAAATTCGTTAAGTCAAGATTTTTCGCATTTTCATGATAATTCGCTAACGCCACCTATTTTTGAAAATGAAATAAATGAAAATGATGATTCTACTCGTTTTGACATAACGATTATTTTAGGGGAGAAAACCTTTATTTTAAACGAACAATCGGATTTTAATCTTTTTCTTTCACAAGTGACTCCTCGTGAAATTGTTTCTGACCCCTTTGCTTTTGATTCTTCAATTCCTAATGATTTTCATGTAGAGGATGAGCCGTCACAACTAAACCTCATCGTGGCCCCATTTGCCGCTCATCTACAAAAATTTACACTCTCAACCTAAAAGCAACAAGGAGAATCAAATAGCAAGTGGAGGAGTCGCCGGGAAACGGATCACATCCAAATTCCCGCAACGCATATTCAGGGAGTTGCCCGTGCACCTTAAATTCTATTTTCCTTTTAGCTAACACTAACCGTCTAGCTTAAAGACGGGAAAAACAAAGCGCTCTTGGGAGGCACCCCTTGCTTATCTTTAATTTCAGTTTTACAAAAATTTATTTTCAAGTGTTCTTCATACTTAGTTTTAAACATTGGGGACAATGTTTAATTTTAAGTATGGGGGTGTAGCTTCGCATCCCCTGTATTTTTTATATATATATATATAATAATAATAATAATAATTTTAATAATAATAAATATGCCTAGCCTTTTCGTTTTTATTGTTCTAGAAATTTAGTTTGAGGATTGATTATAAGTATTCCTACATTTTTGATTTAGCTAATATTTTGTTTTATCAGAATTTGTTAAATCTAAATTTGAAGTAATTTAGTTTAAAGAAACACTTTATGTTTTTAATTCGATTAGAGAGTTAATTTAGCACTACTTCTCCGTTTAATTTTAAATAGCTTCACTTTGTGGTAAATTGGCTAAACATCTTTAAATTTTTTTTGTTATATTCACTTTTAACTTTAAGATCTTAGGAAATCTCATTCTACTAAAAAGTTGCTCTCAAAATAGTTTAATTTATAAACTAGAAGTATTTCTCCCCCCTCACCCTTTGTTGGCAAATAAAAAAAATGTAGAAAAAGATCATATGTCATGGAAATAAGAGGATAAAATTCATTATTTCATAAAACATATGCACCCAAAATCATTTAAAAGATTATATGTCATGATGTAAGAGGATAAAATTCATTACATCTAAAACATATACATTTTGGGTTTTTGATTGGAGAGAAATTTTAAAAGATTATATGGCATGGAAAATAAGAGGATACAATTCATTATTTTCCTAAACATATACAATTTCGTATTCAAATAAGGTGAGAGGATAAAATTCATCACCTTTATTTTAGTATCTCTTCATTTTGCCATTTCGTTTAAACCCATCCCTAACCAATTTCATTGTTTCTAGTCCTAAACTAAATTATTAAGAGAGCAATATTTTGGTAGGTCTCTTTTCCTTAAGTTTCTTTTATGTTAGAGTGTCTATAATTTCAATCTAATTTTGTTTGAAAATTTCTATAATTTTGATTGCTAAATAGTTATCTTGAGAAGTAGTTAGCTAAACAATTTTCTCTTTTTAAATTATCAACATAACTTATGACTTAATTCTTGAATTCCTAAAATTTGCCTTTAACTTATTCATGGTTTAATACAATTTTAGTTAATTAAAAATAATATCGATGTCTTGTAATTCTTTCCTCACTCTTTTGCTCTGGAATAGCAAAAACTCAAGTATGGGGGTGTTTGATGAGTACTTTTTGTACTCATCTTTTAGTATTATTTTAATATAGTTTTAAATTGAATTTATATAATTTATATGTATTTTCTTATTTAATCTGTTCCTTTTTGATTTCTTCAACTAATTTAAGCTTATTTTATGTTTTGTTGGTTTTCTGGGCACTTTGAGTAAAAATCCAAAGTACACGCCCAAGGTCACGGGCGTGACCAGGGCGTGACAGTCAAAGATGTGTTCCAGACCCAATTCCTCCACCAGGGAGCGTTCCGTGAAGAATTCGCCAAGTACACGCCCAAGGTCACGGGCGTGACCAAGGGCGTGACCCAGTGTCACGGCCATGACTCGCCACAGCATCCAGAGCAAGCCTGCCACGTCATTTAAAGTTACACGCCCCAGGTCACGGGCGTGACCTCGGGCGTGACATCAGGTCACGGGCGTGACTCGCCCCGCGCTTCTTCCCGCCAGAGTTTCCCGCCAACAGCACTATTTCAAGATTATACGCCCCAGGTCACGGGCGTGACCTAGGGCGTGACATGGCCGAAACGTTCGCAATTACTCCAGAAGGCGCCCTCTCCGCTGCTGCTTCGATCACGCCCCTTACACGCCCTTGGTCACGGGCGTGACCAAGGGCGTGTAACCTCATTTTCTCAGCTATATAAAGGGAGCTTCTCCAGGTCTTCAAGGACGAAAAGTTTTGGAGTTCCAGCCTATTTTCTTGCACTGATTTTAATCTTGTATGTCCTTTTCTTCTTGCACTTTCATTTCAAAAGCTTGTAACTCTAAATTTTCTAGTTGTAATTTTCTTTTGCTAAGTAATAAAATAGTTCTTTCCCTCTTACTTGTCTTCTTATTTTCATTATGCACTTCTTCAATCTCATCATTTCCTCCATCTCTATGAGTAGCTAAACTCTATTAGTACTCGGCCGAGATGATCCAAGGGAAATATAATTCTTGATCTAAATTTTAGCTTCTCTTTCTTCCGTAGAATAATCTTGATTTATTCTTGAACTATTTTTGGATTGAGATTATATTATCGATATATAATTCTCATCTTTGTTTTCGCAATCTTATAACCGAGAGGTTTCGATTCGAATCGATCATTTCAAGAATAAGAGTGTTGAATGCACCCCTCAAGCGAGGATGACATAATTCTCCCGGATTGGAGTCAAACTACGATAATGCGAGTTTTAGATCTTGATTCTAGAATGAAAGTTCGTTGATCAACTAAACTCAGTTGAGCGTATCCTCGAGAGAGGTGCGTTCATAAATCGGGAACCTCCACGGTCAAGTATTTTCATGAGAGATTTAGAAGTTGTTCTTTTTTATATTTTATTTTCCCGAGGTGATTCAAGGTTGAGTACTAACCTTTAACTCATTAATTTAATTAAGCTATTTCTCTTTCTCGCAACCAACCTACCACAAGTTTTATTCGATAAAATAATAGAGATTTTCCGAAGTAAGAGTATTCAACCGCCCCGAGTCTAATACGACCTTGTTTTAACAACCTATACTACATTTGATATGGTACACTTGTCGTTATCATTTGCAAGCATAGTTTTGTCCATCATGGTCACATAGCACTGTCGGGACACCTTGGGATCTCCCCTGATCCGGACTTGGACTCCTCCATCATTGAACTTGAGGCACTGGTGGAAGGTGGAGGGGACACAGCGGAAAGCGCTGATGAGTGGCCGTCCGAATATGGTGTTGTAGCTGCTGGGGGCGTCCACTATGACAAAGCGGCAATTCTAGGACTGCCCCCCCCCCCCGGGACGACGTTGAGTCCCTCTCCTCCTTCTACCTCCTTCCTCTCCCCGGAGATCCCAAATAACGGGCCATCTGAGGCCAGCACCCTTCGCTCCTCCACCCCTATCCCGTCAAACGCCTTCTTAAATATGACGTTGACCAAACTCCCATTATCTATTAGGATCCGGGAAATGGTGAAGTTCTCGATCACGGTCTGAATGACCAGCGCATCGCAGAACGGGTCTTCATGACCCGACATGTCCTTCTAAGTGAATGAAATTTTCTCCGCCGGGGGCGGGGCTAGGAACGTCAAAGTTACGCTATGATGGTACATTGCGTGGAGGCTTGCCATCCGGGTCGCTTCAATCCCTACCCCCCCCCCCCCCCCCCCCCCGCCCCATGGATCACCCTGATCCCCCCTCGAGCCCCCACATCGACTCGATATTCACACCTGTCATCTTCCTCGTCCTGAGGCAGTACCTCCTCGACCCTCACCGACCACTGCTCCCACAGCGCCGGCCCCCTTCCTACCTTCATCTCCAGAAACTCTGGGCAGGTGGTCGTTGCGTGACCTTCTTCATCATGGAAGTCACAATAATGCAACGCCGCCTCCCTCCTCTTGGCTTCCGCCCTCATATTCCTCCTCCTAGGACCGACTCATGCTCCTCTTCCCCTGCCTGGCCTCTGATGAGTCCCATTTATATACACTTTAATGGACTCATCTAGGCTAGTTTTCTTGCTTTTGCACTTCATGTTCAGTTCTTAATTGCTTATATTTTACTCATTCGCGCTTTCAATATTAGTGCCATGTCTTGGCCCATTATGGTGTGCAAATGCGTACTTACTCATTGGGGGCAAGCATAATGTGCTCCCCATTCTTTTTATGCGTTTATGCTTGAGCTGGAGGGGTGTTCCCATCTGTGTTGTGGCTGATGCAGGTGGACGGTTCATCCATTTTTATCCAAATATCATGTCTGCGTATATCGCACGGTCATGAGTTTTCCTTGACGCACGGTCATATGTGATCACACGTTCTCTTCTGTGGAGGAAAACGATGTTCTGTCATTGATCGTGCGTCTCTACACATGGGCAGTTGCCCGTGCATGAAGGAATCGCACGATCGACCTGTTTAGCCTTGTTTTTGGCTATCTGGATTTGTCCGTGCATTTTTACGCCTGGTCGGCTTCGACCGTGCATAAGTAAAATGCACGGGCGCGCCTGCTTCTTCTTCTTGGGCTCCTATACTTTTAATATCACACGGTCCACGCATGGTTGTGCATTCGACCGTGCGTGACCAATTTCTAACCAGTTGTCTATAAAAGCTGCAGATCTCGACCTAATCAGCAGTTCGCCTGATCCATCTTCTTTCCCACACCTAAGGGTTCCATCTCCATTCCAGTCCGTCGTTCCATCACCGCCCACCATTTGGAGGTGCTCCAGACACATTCTTGGCTCAAATCTTGAGCTGGAGTATCCTCTCGGCCACCTCGCATCATGCAAGCACTTCAAGAAGAGGATTCTACATTCATCTTCATCACCAAGCAAGGAGTTCTTCGCATCGGAGGTGGCCGGATTGTAGTTTACCGGAGAAGACGGGTCCATTGTGAGGAAGTGACAGCCCGCTTCTACCCCGGAAGATAGTTGGGACCGAGCTAGGACGCGGATTGACAACCTGACGATTCCTACCGAAAATCTACAACAAGCATCCAGATTTGGTTGTATCTCTTGCATTTTTCTCTACTTGTGTGGATGTATTTGATTGTGTTCTTCATTATATCGATGAATGGCACTATAAACCTTTATTTGTAATGTTTATTTCATGTTTATGAAATTATCTTGTTTATATGTGTGCTTGAGGTGCGCCGATTCCACCCTCCACTCCATTCCACTCTGCAAACCCGCCATTCCATTCCGTTTGACTACTAGTCCATCCGCCCTTGCGAAGTAGTGCGTTCAAGGCCTACGTAGTTTCCATCACGCCTAGCGAAGCATTTCATACCGGCATTGCATAGGAGTAGTTGTAGTTATTTTATTTTATTTTCTGTAATCCAAACCAAATTTGTCGTTTCCATTCGATTAAAGGACTTCAATCTCAAGTCCTTCCTCAAAAGTAAACTCCACCTTACTGTGTTCCTTCGAGATCGATACTAGGGGATTCACTCCTCATTTTTTTATTACTTGAACGATCGGTACACTGTCGTTTCGTGCCGCAGTCTCGATACTGCCTATAGCGGTGTGTAGGATTTGCGTATCAAGTTTTTGGCGCCATTGCCGGGGAGCACAGTCGTGTGAGTTTTTTGGAGAGGGAGAACCTGCGATAGAAGGTCTTTCATTTGTAAATTGCATCCTTTATTTTATTTTAGTTCTTGTTATTCCATTTTCTTGTTTTACATAGGTTGCTTAGTAAATTATTGTTGGTTGTAGTATTTTGCACAATAGTATTTTTCTTTTGAATCTTGTTATCTTCACGCAATGTGAGCTTCTTTTAATATTCATTGCCGTTGGTGTGGAGATATCTCTCATGTTAGTGATAGATGTCCAAAGGGAGATAATAGCCCTAGCACTCAAGGCCCGATATATGGAGCACCGACTTCATATGGTACTCCATATGGTGTGCGTAAGTCCTATGGCTACTCTTCCGCTCCGCACGTGTCGTTTTTGCATTCATCTCCGGTCCAATTTGAGCCGAAGAAAAATGCAAAACAGTGCTTGTTTTGTCAGAGCATGGATCATGCCTTGAAGGATTGTGTTGCATTTCTTCGCCAATTGGACGTGGACGACGAGCCAGATATCCGGATCGTCCCGATTCCTAACAGTGACAGCACACCTTCCACCTCTGATCACGTTGATGTATCACCTTCATGTTTTGAAGGGAATGATGCAGACACGCTCATCAGAGTTGTGGCCAATCTAGGCTATGACATGGCCGAGTCCATCTCCCATGTGCATATATCACCCAGCATGGATTCGACTCTTTGTTAGAAATCGGTGCTTGACTTTTATCCAAGCATTATTCCTCCCCCTTTTGTGCATACTACTATCTGACGATATTGTTGATGATGTGTCGCAAGATGAGGCTGGCGATATAAGTATTATGCATGTTCCTATGGAGGAGGACAATCTTCTAGGTAAAGAGGATTTTACCTCAGCACCAGTGGAGGAAGTCCAAATCTTAAGCATGACCATTATTGATCCTGCCGAGCCTTGCAACATTATCGATAATGCCGACAATATCATACTTCCCCAACCTATCGGGAGTGAGACCGGGACTACTCCCCCGATTTTTGATTCTTTAAGTCATTCTTCTCTTTTATTTCCTAACCACCCTTCTTCATCTGAGCCTGTGCAGGTTGAGTCTTCACAGGCACTCCAGAAGGACTTGGAGCATTTTGCTCAAGTCAATGATGCGTGTATCCTCTCATGTGAGGAGGTTGACCCCTCCTCCATAGTGGAAGCCTCACTCATTGCCTTTTCCTCCTGCCACCTCCATGAGGATGACACCTTGCTAGGCAAGGATTCTCTTGGTGAGTTGAGTGAGGACTCCTGCTCTTCTTACTTTCTTTTCCCTCTACCTGTGATGGGCATGTTTTATCTTTATTCGGGTAGAGGCGTAACTGTTCTTTCTCCGTATCGGTACCTGATGAGTCCCATTTATATACACATATTTGGACTCATCTGGGCTTATTTTCATGCATATGCACTTCACTTTTAGTCCTTAATTGCTTATATTTCACTTGATCACATTTCTTCATGAAGTGCACATTTATGCCCGTTGTGGTGTGCAATTGCACACTATTTTGTTGGAGGCAAGCACAATGTGCTCCCCATTCTTTTTATGCTTTTATACTTGTGCTGGAGGTGTGTTCCCAGCATTTGGGTGTGTTGTGCAGGTGTGCAGATCGTCCATATTTCCCAGAATTCATCCTGCGCACGGTCATGCGTTTTCTTGACGCACGGTCGGCTGCGATCGTGCGTTATGATCGGCTGGTCAATAGGTGATCTACCCCGCTCGTGTGTTCTCTTCACGCACGGTTGCCCTCAACCGTGCGCGAACAAAACGCACGACCTCCTATTGGTTGACGGATTTCGAGTTTTCTAAATTTACCCGTGCATTTTTACGCACGGTCGGCTTCGACCGTGCATGAGTAAAACGCACGAGCGCGCCAGCTTTGTCTTCCTGGACTTCATGCTCGTTAAATATTGCACGGTTCACGCACGGTCGTGCGTTCGACTGTGCATGACCAATTTCTGACTATTTTTCTATAAAAGCGCAGGTTTCCGCCCTAATCAAGATCGACCTTCTTTCCCGCGCCCAAGAGCTCCAGTTTCACCTTTTTTCGCCGCTCCATCACCACCCACCTTCAGGAGGTGCTCCGGGCTTATTCTTCATGCCAATCTTGAGCCGGAGTATCCTCTAGGCCTCCTCCATTGTTCGTGCACCTCCAAAGCTCCATTTCAAGATACATCTTGCTGCATCCTTGAAGTTCTCCGGCGAGATCATGGCCAAAGGAGATTTACGAAGAAGATGGGTAAACTAGAAGGAAGTGACAGTTCCTCTCCGTTCCCCGGACATCAGTCGTGGACCGAGCTTAGACAAGGCATGATGTTGGAACAACCCTATTTCTGATTTGGGCTAGGATCACTATATGTTAACTAAGGACAAGTTGACCCCAATGTATAGTTTATGGGTCAAGAGTTTTGGCTGTTAGAACTAGAAATTTCATTCAGTTTCTGCGTTCGACGAATGGCTAGTTTCGTTCGACGAACGACAAGCTCTCTGCGTTCAACAAACGGCAAGCTTTCTGCGTTCAACGAACAGACTTATTTCTCAGCGGTTGACGAACCCATCTCAGCGTTCGAAGAATTTGTCTAAGCTCAGTGCTCGACGCTTTTACTCCAGATCAGCGCTCGATGCTCAGCGCTCGACGATTTTATCTAGGCTCAGCGGTTGATGAATCCTTTCGTTCGACGAATTCTAGTCTGCGTTCGACAAATTTTGTGCAGATCAAATATTATTATTTAAGGTCAGAAAGTTTCAGACAGATTATATTTCTTTCCATTCTCTGAACTCAGATCGACGAAAGCAACGACTCTTTCCATCAAATCTAGTAAGGAAAATATATTTCCTTTATTATTTAAGTTATAGCCGTTGACATTTCCTCGTAAAGGCCATATTCATGGAAAAGGAAAGAAAATACGGCGTGACAGTTGCAGTTCCCAGAAATATGCTTTCAAAATAATTTATTCCTTAATATAAGGAGTGTGCATTTAATTTCTGTCAGAGATTTGAAAAAGAAAAGGAAAGAAGATATTACAGAATAATTTCACAGCTGTTTTTACTCGACAACATCAATACAGATCTTCAGTACAGAAAAAGAAAGAAAAAGGAATATACAGGAAGAATAGAAAAACAATATACACAGAACTTCATCTTCTTCTTCCTCAGCTTTTTTCGACAGTGAACAGAACTTCATCTTCTTCCTCCTTCAGCAGCAAACATATTTTCTGAGAACATCTTCAACACCATCTCAGATTTCCTGCTGCAAGAATCAAGAAAGAAAGAAGAAGAAGAACAAGCACAGATCTTCAAAAGAGCAACAACAAACTGAAGCATTCTTGTCTCTCAGTTTTATCTGCTACAGGAAGATCAAATCTTTCAAGAAAAGCTCCAGCAACATCAACTGTCAAACATCTTCAATCAGACAGAGGAGTTTTTTTCTACATCAACATCCACTAGAGTCTTCTATATACATCTTGACAGAGAAGAACATCTCAACCCCTCTCTATCCCATTCTGTACAGGGTTAATACTCCCTTCAAAAGTGTAACCCACTGGTGGCAAGACACCTTATCAAAAAAATCCTTGTGTGGTTTTTAAGCACCTTATCAAAAGCTTATCGGTGATTTGGGCACCTAATCAAACTCCCATTGATGTGTGGACACCTTATCAAAAATACCTTGGTGTGAGGGCACCTGATCAAAAATCCTAGTGGATTCCTACCAAGGGTGGTAGAAGAGTAGACGTACCCAGATTTATTGGGGAACTACTATAGCTCCTTGTGTCCTCTGTGATTGTTTATTTCTCTGTGCTGTGCTGTGTGATTTTATTTATTCTGTTTTTTTTAATCACTCTGCTTACACATATATATAACACTATTTTTAATTCCGCAAATAAAACTAAGGGAAAAATTTCTAAACTCTATTCCCCCCCCCCCTCTAGAGTTAATTTAAGATCTAACCTCCACTTTCAATTGGTATCACAGGTAGGTTGATTCTTTACAGGCTAACACCTGAATCACAAAGATCAATTAGATCTTAAATTATTTTAGAGTTTTTATTTTATTTATTTTCTGTTAAAAACTCATGGCACAAAACAAAGAGTATTCAAGCACAAGACCTCCTATGTGCAATCTCATTAAGTTTGCACTGTGGAAAGCAAGGATTTGACTTTATATGAACTCAATTGATGAAGAAATTTTTAATGTGATTTTGACAGGGCCTCCAACACCTACAGCAGCAGCAAGTACTGAAACCACTACTAACAACAATGCTGTCCCACCTCCTGAATGGACAGAAGCACAGAAAAAGCAAAGGAGTGCTGATGCAAAAGCCATGAACATTCTGGCTCAAACAATGTCTGATGACATATTTCAGAAAGTGGTGGATTGCACCTCAGCTAGAGAGATATGGACCTCTCTCAACAATATGGTTGCAGGCTCTGCTAATGAAAGAAAGGACAGAAGATCTCACTTGATCTCTCTGTATGAGAACTTTAAGAAGGGTGAACAAGAATCAGTTGCAGATATGTACACTAGATTAAGTGTAATCATAAGTGAACTTAGAACACTGGACAAGGAAATCTCATTAGCTGAGATCAATGAAAAAATCCTAATGTGCTTCCCTAGCACTTGGGACTCTAGGATCTGGCCTATCAAGGAAGACAGAAGTCTTAATGAGATAACTACTGAGACACTGCTAGGAAAGCTCTAATCTTATGAGCAACTCATCAAGACAAGGAAAGCTGAACAAGTGAGCACCTCCCTTCAACAAAGAAGGACAAGAATATTGCCTTGAAAGCTACAGAAGAAGAAGGAAAGACTCCTGACAATGAGGAGTTGATGAGTCTGTTTGCCAAAAGATTCTACAAGATGGCAAGAAGAGACTTCAGGAAAAAGTCATCCAGAAGCAATGAAAAGCCAAGGTATGACAAAAACAATTCTAAAGAAATTATATGTTTTAGCTGCAGGAAACCAGGACATATTGTACCAGACTGTCCAGAAAACCAGAAGAAAGAAAAGAAAATGGACAAAGAAGAGAAAAGAAACTCCAGCAAGTCTTCCTCTCACAAACACAAAAAGAAGGGAAGAGGATTTGTAGCAGAATCTTGGAGTGAAACTGAATCAGATCAGTCATCCAGCTCTTCAGATGATGAAGAAGAAACAAAAGAGAATGATCAGTGCCTGATGGCAATTTATGACTCAGGCAATGAGTTAGGAAATGCATCATCATCCAGTGATGATGAAGATAATGAAGAAGAGAAGAACTTTTGCATGATGGCAATCAATGCCTCAGCCAACAATTCTGATGAAGAAGGATCAGAACTAGAAGCAGAAGATGATGCAGATCAGGTAATATCTAAATTTGATTTTAAAAGCTTATCGGTGATTTGGGCACCTAATCAAACTCCCATTGATGTGTGGACACCTTATCAAAAATACCTTGGTGTGAGGGCACCTGATCAAAAATCCTAGTGGATTCCTACCAAGGGTGGTAGAAGAGTAGACGTACCCAGATTTATTGGGGAACTACTATAGCTCCTTGTGTCCTCTGTGATTGTTTATTTCTCTGTGCTGTGCTGTGTGATTTTATTTATTCTGTTTTTCTTAATCACTCTGCTTACACATATATATAACACTATTTTTAATTCCGCAAATAAAACTAAGGGAAAAATTTCTAAACTCTATTCCCCCCCCCCCTCTAGAGTTAATTTAAGATCTAACCTCCACTTTCAATTGGTATCACAGGTAGGTTGATTCTTTACAGGCTAACACCTGAATCACAAAGATCAATTAGATCTTAAATTATTTTAGAGTTTTTATTTTATTTATTTTCTGTTAAAAACTCATGGCACAAAACAAAGAGTATTCAAGCACAAGACCTCCTATGTGCAATCTCATTAAGTTTGCACTGTGGAAAGCAAGGATTTGACTTTATATGAACTCAATTGATGAAGAAATTTTTAATGTGATTTTGACAGGGCCTCCAACACCTACAGCAGCAGCAAGTACTGAAACCACTACTAACAACAATGCTGTCCCACCTCCTGAATGGACAGAAGCACAGAAAAAGCAAAGGAGTGCTGATGCAAAAGCCATGAACATTCTGGCTCAAACAATGTCTGATGACATATTTCAGAAAGTGGTGGATTGCACCTCAGCTAGAGAGATATGGACCTCTCTCAACAATATGGTTGCAGGCTCTGCTAATGAAAGAAAGGACAGAAGATCTCACTTGATCTCTCTGTATGAGAACTTTAAGAAGGGTGAACAAGAATCAGTTGCAGATATGTACACTAGATTAAGTGTAATCATAAGTGAACTCAGAACACTGGACAAGGAAATCTCATTAGCTGAGATCAATGAAAAAATCCTAATGTGCTTCCCTAGCACTTGGGACTCTAGGATCTGGCCTATCAAGGAAGACAGAAGTCTTAATGAGATAACTACTGAGACACTGCTAGGAAAGCTCTAATCTTATGAGCAACTCATCAAGACAAGGAAAGCTGAACAAGTGAGCACCTCCCTTCAACAAAGAAGGACAAGAATATTGCCTTGAAAGCTACAGAAGAAGAAGGAAAGACTCCTGACAATGAGGAGTTGATGAGTCTGTTTGCCAAAAGATTCTACAAGATGGCAAGAAGAGACTTCAGGAAAAAGTCATCCAGAAGCAATGAAAAGCCAAGGTATGACAAAAACAATTCTAAAGAAATTATATGTTTTAGCTGCAGGAAACCAGGACATATTGTACCAGACTGTCCAGAAAACCAGAAGAAAGAAAAGAAAATGGACAAAGAAGAGAAAAGAAACTCCAGCAAGTCTTCCTCTCACAAACACAAAAAGAAGGGAAGAGGATTTGTAGCAGAATCTTGGAGTGAAACTGAATCAGATCAGTCATCCAGCTCTTCAGATGATGAAGAAGAAACAAAAGAGAATGATCAGTGCCTGATGGCAATTTATGACTCAGGCAATGAGTTAGGAAATGCATCATCATCCAGTGATGATGAAGATAATGAAGAAGAGAAGAACTTTTGCATGATGGCAATCAATGCCTCAGCCAACAATTCTGATGAAGAAGGATCAGAACTAGAAGCAGAAGATGATGCAGATCAGGTAATATCTAAATTTGATTTTAAAAGCTTATCGGTGATTTGGGCACCTAATCAAACTCCCATTGATGTGTGGACACCTTATCAAAAATACCTTGGTGTGAGGGCACCTGATCAAAAATCCTAGTGGATTCCTACCAAGGGTGGTAGAAGAATAGACGTACCCAGATTTATTGGGGAACTACTATAGCTCCTTGTGTCCTCTGTGATTGTTTATTTCTCTGTGCTGTGCTGTGTGATTTTATTTATTCTGTTTTTCTTAATCACTCTGCTTACACATATATATAACACTATTTTTAATTCCGCAAATAAAACTAAGGGAAAAATTTCTAAACTCTATTCCCCCCCCCCCCCCTCTAGAGTTAATTTAAGATCTAACCTCCACTTTCAATTGGTATCACAGGTAGGTTGATTCTTTACAGGCTAACACCTGAATCACAAAGATCAATTAGATCTTAAATTATTTTAGAGTTTTTATTTTATTTATTTTCTGTTAAAAACTCATGGCACAAAACAAAGAGTATTCAAGCACAAGACCTCCTATGTGCAATCTCATTAAGTTTGCACTGTGGAAAGCAAGGATTTGACTTTATATGAACTCAATTGATGAAGAAATTTTTAATGTGATTTTGACAGGGCCTCCAACACCTACAGCAGCAGCAAGTACTGAAACCACTACTAACAACAATGCTGTCCCACCTCCTGAATGGACAGAAGCACAGAAAAAGCAAAGGAGTGCTGATGCAAAAGCCATGAACATTCTGGCTCAAACAATGTCTGATGACATATTTCAGAAAGTGGTGGATTGCACCTCAGCTAGAGAGATATGGACCTCTCTCAACAATATGGTTGCAGGCTCTGCTAATGAAAGAAAGGACAGAAGATCTCACTTGATCTCTCTGTATGAGAACTTTAAGAAGGGTGAACAAGAATCAGTTGCAGATATGTACACTAGATTAAGTGTAATCATAAGTGAACTCAGAACACTGGACAAGGAAATCTCATTAGCTGAGATCAATGAAAAAATCCTAATGTGCTTCCCTAGCACTTGGGACTCTAGGATCTGGCCTATCAAGGAAGACAGAAGTCTTAATGAGATAACTACTGAGACACTGCTAGGAAAGCTCTAATCTTATGAGCAACTCATCAAGACAAGGAAAGCTGAACAAGTGAGCACCTCCCTTAAACAAAGAAGGACAAGAATATTGCCTTGAAAGCTACAGAAGAAGAAGGAAAGACTCCTGACAATGAGGAGTTGATGAGTCTGTTTGCCAAAAGATTCTACAAGATGGCAAGAAGAGACTTCAGGAAAAAGTCATCCAGAAGCAATGAAAAGCCAAGGTATGACAAAAACAATTCTAAAGAAATTATATGTTTTAGCTGCAGGAAACCAGGACATATTGTACCAGACTGTCCAGAAAACCAGAAGAAAGAAAAGAAAATGGACAAAGAAGAGAAAAGAAACTCCAGCAAGTCTTCCTCTCACAAACACAAAAAGAAGGGAAGAGGATTTGTAGCAGAATCTTGGAGTGAAACTGAATCAGATCAGTCATCCAGCTCTTCAGATGATGAAGAAGAAACAAAAGAGAATGATCAGTGCCTGATGGCAATTTATGACTCAGGCAACGAGTTAGGAAATGCATCATCATCCAGTGATGATGAAGATAATGAAGAAGAGAAGAACTTTTGCATGATGGCAATCAATGCCTCAGCCAACAATTCTGATGAAGAAGGATCAGAACTAGAAGCAGAAGATGATGCAGATCAGGTAATATCTAAATTTGATTTTACTTCAGTTGAATTCAAAGTTCTTTGCTTAGACTTACTAAAATCTGAAAAAGAAATAATCTCACTCAGAAGTAAGCTAGCTGAAATGAAAAATATAAGTGAAGAAAATGTAAATCTTAAGAAAGATTTGGCTGCCTCCAGGGAACATATTGTTCTCATTAAGAGCAAGTTGTCTGAAGCCAAAAAGTTTGAAGAATCCCTAAATGGGAGAAGCATCAAACTGATGGACATAACAAGCACAGTAAATGCTAGACTTAATAACAAATTGGGCTTGGGTGCTTCATCAAGTGATCCACCTCTAATTAAGAAGAACATACTTTCTACACCTATAAAATTCGTTTTTGCTAAAAGCAAAGAGGCTGTAGAAGCAAATAAAGATATTTCAAACAAGTCTGTTATGAATAAAAGAATTCAGAAGAATTCGTCGAACGGAGCTCGACGAAAAGACTTCAATTTGTCGAACGAAGATCGACGAAAACTGAAAACAGTTTTTCAGTATAGTTATTACATGAACGGCAATCGACGAACTTACCCAAATTTGTAGAATAGATACTATACAGAAAATTTCAAGAATTCTAATTCAAAACAAACTAAAAATCCTTTCACTGAATGGATAATACCTCCAAGGAGATATCATCCACAAGGCTATAAGGATCAGCCTGAAATATCCTTTATTTCTGAATATTGTGGTAAGACAAAAGGACCCATGGTATTCCGGGTCAGAAACAACTAATTTATTTTTCTGTCTTTGCAGGTACACAGCTATTTAAAGATAAAGGAATGCTGGTACTTGGATAGTGGATGCTCAAAGCATATGACAGGAAACAAGGCCAACCTGAGCAATTATAAGGCAAATCTTAGACCCAAAGTTGTCTTTGGAGACTCCAACTATGGACAGACAAAAGGATATGGACAAGTCAAGATTGGAGCAGTCACCTTCAAAGAAGTATCATATGTCAAAGGTCTCAAGCACAACCTCATCAGCATAAGCTAGTTATGTGATGAAGGTTATCAGGTAACCTTTAACCCTTCCCAATGTCTCATTACCAATAATAAAAACATAAATGTATTATCTGGTATTAGACAAGGAAACATTTATCTAGTCAATTTTGACTATGCCAATTCAGACATCTGTCTATTTAATTCAATAGGTAAGACAAATGAATTATGGCAAAAAAGGCTTGGACACATTAACCTTAGAACTATCTCTAAGCTTTCTAAGGACAATCTTGTCAGAGGACTGCCTTCTGTTTCATACAAGAAGGAAGGACTTTGCAGGGCTTGTCAGTTAGGAAAGCAGACTAGAAGTAGTTTCAAATCTTTATCCAAGAGTGATTCACCAAGGATTATGTATTTGTTGCATTTAGATCTTTTTGGACCTACTGCTATACAGAGCTTAGGAGGGAAGCATTATTCTCTAGTTATTGTAGATGACTTCTCAAGATTCACTTGAGTGTTCTTTCTTAGGAACAAGTCTGACACCTTCAAAGATCTAACAGACTTTCTCAGGTCCATCAAGACTGAGTACTCTACTGTAGTTGCATTGATCAGAAGTGATTATGGCACTGAGTTTGAGTCTCTTCTGATGAGAGAATTCTGTGGAAAAGAAGGGATCAGGCAGTGTTTCTCTGCTCCCAGAATCCCTCAACAAAATGGGGTAGCTGAAAGGAAAAATAGAACACTAATTCAATCAGCAACTACATTACTTGCTGATGCTCATTTGCCACTCTCTTTTTGGGCAGAGGCAGTGAACACAGCAAATTATGTGTTGAATAGAAGCCTGATACATAAACTTAAGGGTAAAACTCCCTATGAACTACTCAAGAATAAAAAGCCTAAGGTTAGCTATTTTAAGATTTTTGGTTGTAAATGCTATGTGCATAACAATGATAAGAAATATCTAAGGAAGTTTGAAGCTAAGGCAGCTGAAGGCATATTCCTTGGATACTCTCTATCTAGTAAAGCATATAGAGTATACAACAAATCTACTCTTAAGATAGAAGAGTCCATGCATGTTTCTTTTGATGAAACTAACCTGTTAAATGAGGAGAGGAATACCACCTCTACCATAAATACTTTGCAGGCATCAGATCTATGTGAAGATCTAAGTGAGCAGCTAGATCAATTAGCTCTACATAAAGAAGGATTCTGGATCCTGTACAGCAGAATTCTGAAGAAAGTGAAGAAGAAAATCACCCAGATTTTGCTGAAAATTCAGTACAGATAACAGCAGATCATCGTCCACAGGATATAACAGCTGAACAAATTCCCCATGTGGGAATTATTGCTGATCCCACTATACCTGTTGATTATGTCAATAATAAAGATCACCCCAGATCTCAAATAATTGGAGACATATCAACTGGTGTGCAAGCAAGGCATCAAGCAAATCAGAATATGATGCTTACTTATTTTCTCTCTCAGATTGAACCTCAATCCCTACAAGATGCAGAATAAGATCCCAACCGGATCATTGCTATGCAAGTGGAACTCAATCAGTTTGAGACAAACAAAGTTTGGAAATTGGTTCCTAGACCAAAGAATTAGCCAGTTATTGGAACTAAGTGGGTCTACATGAATAAGCTAGATGCATATGGCAACATTGCGAGAAACAAAGCAAGACTAGTAGATCAAGGATACTCACAAGAAGAAGGAATAGACTATGATCAGACTTTTGCACCAGTTGCAAGACTTGAAGCAATCAAAATTTTTCTTGCATTTGCTGCATACAAGCAGTTCAAGGTATATCAAATGGATGTAAAGAGTGCATTTCTGGATGGAGAAATCAAAGAAGAAGTCTATGTGGAACAACCACCAGGTTTCAATTCTCCAACTCAATCTTCTTTTGTATTTAAGCTTAAGAAAGCTCTTTATGGTCTCAAACTAGCTCTTAGAGCATGGTTTGAGACTGTAGCTAGTTTTCTTTTAGAGAATAAATTATGTAGAGGCATAGTAGACAAAACCTTATTTTACAGGATACATAAAAATCAAACTTTGCTAGTTCAAATATATGTAGATGATATTATTTTTGGCTCTACAGATTCAAATTTATGCAAAAGATTTTCTAATTTAATGCAATCTAAATTTGAAATGAGTAGTATGGGTGAATTATCATACTTCCTTAGTCTTCAAGTGAGGCAAACTCCAAATGGAATCTTCATATCCCAATCTAAGTATGTCATGGAATTAGTGAAAAGATTTGGTATGTTTGATTCTTCCACCATGAAAACACCCATGCCCTCTAATGTTGTTGTTGATGCTGATGAATCGGGGAAACCTGTTGATTCAAAAGTATATAGAGCAATTCTTGGCTCTTTACTGTATTTAACAGCTAGTAGGCCTGATATAATGTTTGCTACATGTATTTGTGCTAGATTCCAAGTTAACCTCAAAGAATCTCATCTAATTTTATTAAAAAGGATTTTAAGATATATATAAAGGGTTGTCCTAATCTAGGTCTCTGGTATCCAACAACATTTGAATTTGAATTAACTGGATTCTCAGATTCAGATTATGCTGGATGCAGAGTAGACAGGAAAAGCACATCAGGAACTTGCCAGTTTCTTGGTGATAGGCTTGTGTCTTGGTTTTATAAGAAATAGACATCTGTTTCCACATCAACAGCTGAAGCTGAATACATAGCGGCTGGCAGTTGCTGCTCACAGATGTTGTGGATACAAAATCATCTCCTAGACTATGGTGTCAATCTAAATAATTCAATTATATTTTGTGACAACACTAGTGCAATATCTATTTCACAAAATCTAGTTCTCCATAGTAGGACTAAACACATAGAAATTAGGCACCACTTCCTTAGGGATAATATGGATAAAAAAATCTGCCTACAATTCATCTCTACTGATTTGCAAAGAACTGACATTTTCACCAAGCCCTTGGATGAAAAGAAGCATATCTTCTTTAAAAATCAGCTAGATATGATAGATGGAGATTCAATCTGTTAAAAAATTAAGTTTTCTACTTACCCATCTCTTCATTGAATTGAAGTTTTTATTTCAGTCTGTCATCATTAATAATTTTTTTTATTAGCTGAATATCTACAGAATTGTTTCTCTTTCTAGTTCCCTTTGCACTTGATCTATATTTTATTGTGCAGGAACAATAGCAATTATAATCTTGCATACTTCCCTACCTCCATCAAATGTCCCTTCTTCAAGGGGCCTAGCTTCAGGCCTTTCCTGAAACTAGGCAGGGGGAGAAGTTTGTATGAACAAGCTTCATTTGATGCAATTACTCAGGGGGAGTTGTTCTATGAACTAGGCAAAAGGAGAAAAGCTGAAGAACCTCCAGAACTCAGGGGGAGACATTCTCAGGGGGAGTTGCTGTATGAAGAAGCTTGATAAAGCTTACAGCAGTTTGCTGATTGTAAATTTCTGTTTCAGAAAAATTCAGATACAACTCATAATCAAGTTCAGATGCAGATAAAGTACAGCTCAGAAGAAGAATTTTGATTTAGCAAATTCAGTATCAGAAATTCAGAAATCAGATAAAGATTAAGATCAAAATTCATAGCAAATACAGTTCAATTCAGATCAGAATTTCAATCAGAATTTCAGAATTCAGAAAAATCAAGTTTCTGATTGTATTTTCATTTCTGTTTTTATTGAAATGTATTTTCAAAACTCATAGTACTTTTCACTTCATATCTGATAAAATATTTAAATAATATCAGATATATTCATGCTCTATTGCTTTTTTTGCTGTATTAGCATATGTTTATTTTCATTTTTTATCAAATAGTGTCCTAACCCAAATAGGGGAGATTGTTGGAACAACCCTATTTCTGATTTGGGCTAGGATCACTATATGTTAACTAAGGACAAGTTGACCCCAATGTATAGTTTATGGGTCAAGAGTTTTGGCTGTTAGAACTAGAAATTTCATTCAGTTTCTGCGCTCGACGAATGGCTAGCTTCGTTCGACGAATGGCTCTCTGCGTTTGACAAACGACAAGCTTTCTGCGTTCGACGAACAGACTTATTTCTCAGCGGTCGACGAACCCATCTCAGCGGTCGAAGAATTTGTCTAAGCTCAGGGCTCGACGCTTTTACTCCAGCTCAACGCTCGATGCTTAGCGCTCGAAGATTTTATCCAGGCTCAGCGGTCGACGATTCCTTTCATTCGACGAATTCCAGTCTGCGTTCGACAAATTTTGTGCAGATCAAATATTATTATTTAAGGTCAGAAAGTTTCAGACAGATTATATTTCTTTCCATTCTCTGAACTCAGATCGACGAAAGCAACGACTCTTTCCATCAAATCAAGTAAGGAAAATATATTTCCTTTATTATTTAAGTTATAGTCGTTGACATTTCATCGTAAAGGACATATTCATGGAAAAGGAAAGAAAATACGGCGTGACAGTTGCAGTTCCCAGAAATATGCTTTCAGAATAATTTATTCCTTAATATAAGGAGTGTGCATTTAATTTCTGTCAGAGATTTGAAAAAGAAAAGGAAAGAAGATATTACAGAATAATTTCACAGCTATTTTTACTCGACAGTATCAATACAGATCTTCAGTACAGAAAAAGAAAGAAAAAGGAATATACAGGAAGAATAGAAAAACAATATACACAAAACTTCATCTTCTTCTTCCTCAGCTTTTTTCGAGAGTGAACAGAACCTCATCTTCTTCCTCCTTTAGCAGCAAATATATTTTAAGAGAACATCTTTAACACGATCTCATATTTCTTGCTGCAAGAATCAAGAAAGAAAGACGAAGAAGAACAAGCACAGATCTTCAAAAGAGCAACAACAAACTGAAGAATTCTTGTCTCTCAATTTTATCTGCTACAGGAAGATCAAATCTTTCAAGAAAAGCTCCAGCAACATCAACTGTCAAACATCTTCAATCAGACAGAGGAGTTCTTTTCTACATCCACATCCATTAGAGACTTCTCTATAAATCTTGACAGAGAAGAACATCTCATCCTCTCTCTATCCCATTCTTGACAGAGTTAATACTCCCTTCAAAGGTGTAACCCACTTGTGGCAAGAAACCTTATCAAAAAATCATTATGTGGTTCTTAAGCACCTTATCAAAAGCTAATCGGTGATTTGGGCACCTGATCAAACTCCCATTGGTGTGTGGACATCTTATAAAAAATCCCTTTGTGTGAGGGCACCTGATCAAAAATCCTAGTGGATTCCTACCAAGGGTGGTAGTACAGTAGACATACCCAGATTTATTGGGGAACTACTATAGCTCCTTGTGTCCTCTGTGATTGTTTATTTCTCTGTGGTGTGCTTTGTGATTTTATTTATTCTGTTTTTAATAATCACTCCGCTTACACATATATATAACACTATTTTAATTCCGCAAATAAAACTAAGGGAAAAAGTTTTAAACTCTATTCACCCCCCCCCCCCACTAGAGTTGATTTAAAATCTAACCTCCACTTTCACATGACAACCCTTAATTCCGACCATTACTCCCGACTAGACTTCGTGCCTTGCTTGTAATCTCACCCCCTCTATTTTGTAGTATTTTATATCTTAATTATGTGTGTGTATGAACTATGATTGCAAAACCCTTATATTGAATTTTAGTACATTTCATGTCTATGTGAAATTATCTTGTGGTTTCTGCAAGTGAGGAACGCCCCCATCCATTTTCCATTCTGCCGTCATGTTCATGTGTCGCACTAGCAATTGCTAGTGGTGTACTTGTCGATGAGGTGCTTGCGACCCTCATTCTGTAAGACTACTCTTCCATCCGCCTAGTGAAGCGTGGCATTGCGGCCCGTGTAATCCACCTCGACCCCGCCGGTGCGTACCATTCAATCCGCTTGCCTACTCTTCCATCCGCCTAGCGAAGCGTGGCATAGCAGCCCATATAATCCATTCGCCCAACGAAGCAGCGCGCTCAAGGCCTGCACAGTTCGATTCCGCTTGCCTACTCGTCCATCCGCCCTTGCGAAGTAGCGCGCTCAAGGCCTGCCTAGTCTCCATCCTGCCAAGCGAAGCATTGCATAGCGGCATTGCATAAGAGTAGTTGTAGTATTTCATTTTATTTACAAAAACCTTATTCCCTTTCATCCGCATTCCATCCCGACTTTAGGACTTCAATCTCAAGCCCCTCCTCAAAAGTTAACTCCACCTTACTGTGTTCCTTCGAGATTCGATACTCGGGGATTTGCTCCTCATTTTATATTACTTGAACGATCGGTACACTGCCGTTTCGTGTCGCAGTCTAGCTACCGCCTATAGCGGTGTGCTAAGATTTGCGCATCATGTTCTTGGCGCCGTTGCCGGGGACACAGATGTGTGAGTTTTCTGTAGAGGGAGACAAGAGATAGTAGTTCTTCCAGTGTGTATAGCCGCCTTATTATTTTTGTTTGCTTTTTAACTATATATTGTTTGTTATTATTTCTCTCTCTTATTTTAAAGTTTTATGCAAGTTTAATCCAAGGAGTTTTATTAGTTTGCGTAAATTTCCTTGCAAAGAATTTCAGTTTCATTATATCTGCTTTTATTGTTGAAAATGTCTTCATGGGATATTTCTCCTGGCACTTAAGACATGATGGTTTATTATATAGACCAAATGAAGGAGTTAAATGCTAGGCAGTGTAGGAAATTTGTTTGCTTGTTGTGTCGAGGAGAGGGTAATGAATTGAAGAACTGTCCTAGTCTTTTCAATCCTGACCGCTGCTCCTCCACTCATAACAACATTGTCCTTACCACTCATTCTTTACCCGTGGAGGCAATTGCCTACTCACCCCTTGAGCTTAATTTTTGCATCGGATCTTTACTCCCTGTGTATGGCTGCACTCCTAGTGATGATGATCACTCATCTGTTGGCCAACAAGGGGAGGAATGGGAGCTCCTAGATTCACCTGAGTGGGATGAGGAAAGTATTCTTTCCATTGGGGAGGCGTTAGCAGATCTTTTTGCGGAGGAACCAAATCTTTTTGTTCCTCCAGTTTCTTTGCAAGCTTTTTATACACACATTTTCTATGACCTGTCGAAGTAAGTGAGCAGGGTGATGATTCTGAGCCTGAGGCTGCACCCCGATGGGATGATGAGGGTACTCTTTTTAATGAGGAGGTCTGCACTTCCTCATGGGACGAGGAGGTCCAACTCACCACCGAGGCCCTTGAGTTCTTGGGTTCCCCTCGCTATGATACTTACGATGATGACAGTGATCTATCCTTGGATCTTGCTGGGAGTGAGACCGGGACCACTCCCCCGATTTTTGATTATTTAAGTCATTCCTCTTTTTTTTTCTTGAACCCCCTTCTTCATCTGAGCCTGTGCCGGTTGAATCTTCACAGCTACTTCAGGAGGACTTGGAGCATTTTGCTCAAGTCAATGAGGAGTGTAACCTCATATGTGAGGAGGTTGACCCCTCCTCCATAGTGGAGACCCCACTCATTACCTTTTCCTCCTGCCACCTTCATGAAGACGACACCTTGCTGGGCAAGGATAGTTTTGGTGAGTTGAGTGAGGATTCCTCATCTTCTTTCTTTTTATTCCCTCTACCTGTGACGAGCATGTATTATTTATATTCGGGTAGAGGCGTGACTGTTCTATCATCGTATCAGTACCCTCTACCGACACGCATATTAGGCCAGGTGCCTGTCCACTTCTCCTTCCATACTCCCATTAGCTAGATATTTTCAGGTTTGAATAAGTCGTGTTGGGATGACAATAACCCCAGTAGTTATCTTACCTTTCTTGCAATGTTAGTTTATCTAGTTTGTTTAGTTAGTTTTACTTTATTTTAGTTTGTATATTTTCTTTTGTTTTTGTGGAGCTCACCCATGCAGGTTCTTTTTCTGGTTGGGGATGTTGCAGCTTTGTCTTGGATTTCTAGCGTCTTCTGGTATGCTCATTTGCTGAGCATTGGGTACTCTCTTCCCCTAGCTCTTTTCTGAATTTCATAACTATATATTGTGTGTATTGTCTAGTTTATGTCCGGGGGAGAGCAGTTTTGTGTGCCCACTCACGTGCACTTTTGCATAGCATGCTAGAAGTATTCTTTGCAATTGAAAATCTTTGTGAGATATATTTTGGGAGTAGGCGGTGCACACACACATGTTTTCAAGTTCAAGTCTGGGGGTGTGATGCACCCCCGCATATTGTGGCAGTTTGGTTAGCTTTGTTGCAGTAACTCAACTGGGTTGCGTGCGTAAGCCTTCATGTTTATCATTGAATATCCCACCGAAACCCAAGCCCTGTCTTATACCTAAAGTCCTACTTATTCGTGCATTGAATAAAACTAGTGTCGTGGAGAGAGTGCGAACGGGCAAGCTTATGGTCACCGACATTGATGGATTTCTTTGGAGGTTGTCCCGAGCCCCGATCTTTAGCAATGCTCACCTTAGTGATCAGTTTACTTTCTTCCTACGCGTGACCGGATGATTCACCGTGATTCAGATTCTGAGTAATAATAATATATAGATACGCTCTTAGAAAATATAAACTTTTATGCATAATTAAATATTTCTTCTACTAAATTTTTATGAGTAGAAGAGCCTGCGACTTCACATGGTACTCTGCCATTACAATTTCTATGCCAGCTTGCCATTTTCTTGTCCGCTTAAGGGATGATTTGCTCGGGACGAGCAAACGTTTAAGTCTAGGGGTGTGATGAGTCACATTTATACACACATATTTGGACTCATCTGGGCTTACTTTCATAGATATGAAATTCACTTTTAGTCCTTAATTGCTTATATTTCACTTGATCACATTTCTTCATGAAGTGCACATTTATGCCCGTTGTGGTGTGCAATTGCATACTATTTTGTTGGGGGCAAGCACGATGTGCTCCCCATTCTTTTTATGCTTTTATACTTGTGCTGGAGGTGTGTTCCCAGCGTTTGGGTGTGTTGTGCAGGTGGGCAGATCGTCCATATTGCCCAGAATTCATCCTGTATGAATCGTACGGTCGTGCATTTTCTTGACGCATGGTCGGCTGTGATCGTGCGTTATAATCGGCTGGTCAATATGGTGATCTGCCTCGCTCGTGTGTTTTCTTCACGCACGGTTGGCCTCAACAGTGCGCGAACAAAATGCACGACCTCCTATTGGTTGCCGGATTTTGAGTTTTCTGAATTTACCCGTGCATTTTTACGCACGGTCGGCTTCGACCGTGCATGAGTAAAATGCACGGGCGCGCCTGCTTCGTCTTCCTGGCCTTCATGCTCGTTAAATATTCCACGGTTCACGCACGGTCGTGCGTTCGACCGTGCGTGACCAATTTCTGACTATTTTTCTATAAAAGCGCAGGTTTCCGCCTTAATCAGGATCGACCTTCTTTCCCGCGCCCAAGAGCTCCAGTTTCCCCTTTTTTCACCGCTCCATCGCCGCCCACCTTCAGGAGGTGCTCCGGGCTAATTCTTCACACCAATCTTGAGCCGGAGTATCCTCTAGGCCTCCTCCATTATTTGTGCATCTACAAAGCTCCATTTCAAGATACATCTTGCTGCATCCTTGGAGTTCTCCGGCGAGATCATGGCCAAAGGAGATTTACGAAGAAGACGGGTCAACTAGAAGGAAGTGACAGTTCCTCTTCGTACCCCGAACGTCAGTCGTGGACCGAGCTCAGACAAGGCATGACAACCCTTGATTCCGACCGTGAATCCCGACAAGACTTCGTGCATTGGTTATAATCTCACCCCCTCTATTTTGTAGTATTTTATATCATAATTATGTGTGTGTATGAACTATGATTGCAAAACCCTTATATTGCATTTTAGTACATTTCATGTCTATGTGAAATTATCTTGTGGTTTATGCAAGTGAGGAGCGCCCCCATCCATTTTCCATTCCGCCATCATGTTCATGTGCCGCACTAGCAATTGATAGTGGCGTGCTTGTCGACAAGGTGCTTGCGACCCTCATTCCGTAAGGCTACTCTTCCATCCCCCTAGTGAAGCGTGGCATAGTGGCCCGTGTAATCAACCTCGACCCTGTCGGTGCGTACCATTCCATCTGCTTGCATACTCTTCCATCCGCCTAGCGAAGCGTGGCATAGCGGCCCATGTAATCCATTCGCCTAACGAAGCAGCGCGCTCAAGGCCTGCATAGTTCGATTCCGCTTGCCTACTCGTCCATCCGCCTTTGCGAAGAAGCGCGCTCAAGGCCTGCCTAGTCTCCATCCCGCCAAGAGAAGCATTGCATAGCGACATTGCATTGGAGTAGTTGTAGTATTTCATTTTATTTACAAAAACCTGATTCCCTTTCGTCCGCATTCCATCCCGACTTAAGGACTTCAATCTCAAGCCCCTCCACGAAAGTTAACTCCACCTTACTGTGTTCCTTTGAGATTTGATACCCGGGGATTTGCTCCTCGTTCTATATTACTTGAACGATCGGTACACTGTCGTTTCGTGTCGCAGTCTAGCTACCGCCTATAGCGGTGTGCTAAGATTTGCGCATCAAGTTTTTGGCGCCGTTGTCGGGGAACATAGACGTGTGAGTTTGCTGTAGAGGGAGACAAGAGATTGTAGTTCTTTCAGTGTGTATAGCCGCCTTATTCTTTTTGTTTTATTTTTAACTATATATTGTTTGTTAATATTTCTCTCTCATATTTTAAAGTTTTAAGCAAGTTTAATCCAAGGAGTTTTATTAGTTTGTGTAATTTCCTTGCAAAGAATTTCAGTTTCATTATATCTTCTTTTATTGTTGAAAATGTCTTTATGGGATATTTCTCCTGGTACTTACGGCATGATGGTTTATTATATAGACCAAATGAAGGAGTTAAATGCTAGGCAGTGTAGGAACTTTGTTTGCTTGTTGTGTTGAGGAGAGGGTAATGAATTGAAGGACTGTCCGAGTCTTTTCAATCCTGACCGCTGCTCTTCCACTCATGACAACATTGTCCCTACTGTTGGATCTTACGGCGCCCTTAGAGGGGCGGGGTGAATAAGGGAATAAAATTCTTTTATAATTTTTACTAAATTTGTTTAGAGATAATTATAATGAAATAATCAATTTAACTTAAAGTAGGAAACAATTGTAATTATGCCAAATGATAGAAATCAAGTAAACATAGAAAGAGATATGATTATATTATATAGAAAATGTGTTTACATAAATTGATTTCAATATCGCTTGAAATCAGAGGCATATAAAGTAATACAATTTTTCTTTTTCTATACCGACTTGTATCCCCACAAACCGGTTGGCTTTAGCCTATCCTTCCCCGGATAAGGCCTCAAGCCGCTCTAGCCAATCCTTCCCCGGATATGGCCTCGAGCCCCCCTAGATCTAATCACCTAGAACTAGTCGCCAACACAAGGCGAATTTCCCCCTAAGTCCTACCCATACCTAGTCGCCAACACAAGGCGAATTAACTTAACGATTACAAAAATATGGAATGAAAATAAAATTAACAATAATGAAACTCCTTATATGAGATCTTTGAAGTTGAGGATGAAGGATCGTTGTAGCATAAGCGAGATTGAAGCGATCGTTCTTCGGATGCAGCATGGTGGCTTCCTTCTCTAGAAATCCTCTTTGGCTTTTGAGTGGGAGATGAACTTTCGGCAGAGTAGCAGCTCTGGAAATATGGCACAGGTAATCTCTCTGGAAGCACGACCTAAAATGAGAGAGAGCCCATCATTTTATACAACTTGGAGATAGCGCCTGCGGTAGCTCCTAGCGCCTGCGGTAGCATTCGTGTGGAGCGGTTGCAAAACTGTCGGCGGCGTGGCGCTGTGCACGAACTTGAGATAACGCCATGCGGTAGCGCTAGCGCTGGCGGTAGCGCTAGCGCTGTCGGTAGCGCTAGCGCTGGTGGTAGCGAAAACTGTCGGTGGCGTGGAAGAACGAACTTTCGTCGATCGGAGCTTCAAGTTCGTCGAACGTAAATTTCGTCGAACGGAGCCAACTTCGTCGAACGAAATTTTCCTCGAACGGAATTTTTGTCGACCTAAATTTTTGTCTAACGCAGCTTCAATTTCGTCGGACGGCTAGCGCATGGAGGTAGGGCTAGCGCCGACGGTTGTGCATTCTTCAAGATTTTTTAATTCTGTTGCCTTCTACCTGTGGAGTATTGCACCTATAGTTGCTGCACACTATAAACACACAAAATACAAGATCAAATACAATTTGGGATTTGTTATTCTCAAACAAAGGGATGTAACACACATGTCCAACAATCTCCCCCTTTTGATAATAACAAATCCTCTTAGGAAGAAATCAACAATAGTGTTTATAGTATATGATAAGCAAGATGATAGTGCAACTATAGTATATGATAAGCATGATGATATGCATACTCCCCCTATCTTAATGCTCCCCCTACATAAATACAATTTATGTTTTACTCCCCCTAAATGATAGTACATGAATTAATGAATTATTCTCCCATTAATCTTCTATATTTCTCCTATATAGTTTTCTTCAATTAATCTCCCCCTTTTGGTATTATCAAAAGAAGGTGGGGTGAGGGTAGTAAGGAGGCATTTTTTATAAATGATAAAGCATGATCGATCTTTTGTAATATAGATAATGATAAAGATTTTAAGCATAGTATATATAATGATAAAGATTTTAAGCATAGTATATAAGAGATTTCAAATAAAAAGATAAGAGTGGTACGCAAGCGGAAGATTATAAGAAACATCTTTTTGTAAGCATGAAAAAGCATAAGGAAAAATATGAGTTATAGTTCAAAATTGAAAGATGTTCTAACCTTTTTGAAATCTCAAAGTTTTTTATAAAGATACCAAGCATGAAATGAACATATCAAAGAGAGATTATACTACAATGTTACTTAATTTTAAGTTCAAGAGATACCAAAACATTGTAGAGATCATGCTAGGTTATCTAGTGCATTTCTTATATAAAGAGTAGTATAGATAAAGCATTAGAATCCAATACTCATGAGAAGAAGTGTTATGAAAGATAATGATGTGCACATAAGTGTATTTTGGGCAATGTTAACAATTGATTTAAATCAACAAAATACAAGACATATGTAAAGTAAAGTGCACAATAAAACACAAGTATATCAACTTTCACACACTTTTAATGCACATAATTTTTAACAAACTGGTGTAATAACCAAGGTTTGCACAAGACACTTTACTATTCTTTCCAAGGTGCTCAACCTCACAATGCTTATGAAGACTTATCAGGAGGTTCAAGTAGTGCTTGGTGGAATTATATTTGTCTACATATAAATTTTTTGTTCACATTTTTGAGACAACATTCTCCGAATACACTTGTTTTGCAAACCCAAATTTTAACTTAACCACTTTTCTAAATTTCATAAGTGCAATTCAAATGTAGTGTAGGCAATAAACTTATGCAAGTTTTAATTCATTGTACAAATACAATACACAAGCAAGCATTTTTAGATTTAAACACACATGTTGATTACCAAAATAAGTGAGTGAAAGGTATCATTATCAATCATAATACATTTACTCATACTTAGAGGCATGCTGAGCTTGGTTCTACACATATTTTTCAATACAATTGATGCACTTTAAATTGATATATCAAAGCATGATAAGCAAAACAATGTTCATAGTAATTTGAAAGAATATGTTTTAACATTGTAAATAATTCTAAATAATAGAATTCATACATGCTTGATATTAGCAATAAAGATCATACAGTTTTTTTGTTTTTAACAAAATTTTAATGAAATAAAAAACAGAAAAATCACACAAACATATTTTTTTATTTTTGAATTTTAAATTTTTGTAGTTGATTTTTCATAATGCAAATAAAACAAAAATAAAATAGACAAAAACACAAAAATAAATTTGTACATATAAACTAACCTATTTTTGTTGATTTTTAGAAATTTTAAAAAACAGAAAAATCACAAACCCAAGCTAGCGCCGACGCTAGTGATAGCGCGACAAACAGTACACAATTTTTTAAGAATTTTAAATTTTTTATTTTTGATATTGATTAGGGGTCTTAAGAGAGTCTTATGCAGAAATTGTGTAATATTCAGAGATATCTTGATTGCTCAAATTGCATAAAACATTAGCGTTTTACATGTTATTCATCCTAAGATGTCTAAGACTCCTAATTCCAACCTTAACATTTGAAACCTTGCATCGGGAAGAGGTTTAGTAAATATATCAGCAAGTTGAGAGTCTGTGCCAATGAAACTAATCCTTACATTTTCCTTTTTAATGTGATCCCTTATGAAATGATGACGCACATCTATATGTTTGGATCTAGAGTGGTGTACCGGATTATTTGTGAGATCAATGGCACTTTTGTTGTCACATTTTAGTTCAATATTTTTTAGATGAAAACCAAAGTCCTCTAAAGTTTGGCTCATCCATAGTGCTTGTGCACAACAACTCCCTAATGCAATGTATTCGGCCTCCGTGGTGGAGAGTGCAACCGAATTTTGTTTCCAACTAGACCATGCAACTAATGAAGGTCCTAGAAAATGACAAGTACCACTAGTGCTTTTTCTATCAACTGAACAACCGACATAGTCCGAGTCAGAGTAGCCGTGAAGTGTAAATGAATTATTGTGCGGGTACCATAATCCTAGTCTAGATGACCCAATGAGATATCTAAAAATTTGTTTTACCGCTTTTAAATGAGATTCTTTTGGATTGGCTTGAAATCGAGCACATAAGCATACGACAAACATAATATCGGGTCTAGTTGCACTTAGATAAAGTAGAGATCCTATCATACCTCTATATAAAGTTTGATCTGTAGAAATTCCTGATTCATCTTTTCCTAATTTTAGTGATGCACTCATTGGTGTAGAAGCATGTTTAAGGTTTTCAAATCCAAAATGTTTAAGCATATCATGGACATATTTAGTTTGACATACAAAGATACCATCAATTCTTTGTGATATTTGAAAAACTAAGGAAATACTCATTTCAAATTCATTTTTCATCACTAAAATAACTTCTTTACACATCTCTTCATTAGTGGATCCAAAAATAATATCATCAACATATATTTGTAAAATAATTATATCATCATTGTTTTGCTTAATGAAGAGAGTATTATCCGCACTTCCCATAATATAACTGTGTTTTAACAAAAATGATGTAAGTCTTTCATACCATGCACGGAGCGCTTGTTTTAAACCATAAAGCGCTTTCTCTAGTTTATAAACATGATTTGGAAATTTTTCACTAATAAAACTGGGGGGTTGTTCAACATAAACTTCTTCTTTTATAAACCCGTTTAGAAAAGCACTTTTCACATCCATTTGAAATAGTTTTATTCTTTTAAAGCTTGCAAATGCTAGAAAAATTCTTATAGACTCTAATCTAGCAACGAGTGTAAAAGATTCATCAAAATCTATCCCCTCGATTTGAGAATATCCTTGTGCTACTAATCGTGCTTTATTTCTAGAGATTCTTGACTCACCATCTAATTTATTTTTAAAAATCCATTTTACACCTACAACCAGGTGATTAGATGGTCTTTCAACTAATTTCCAAACATTATGTCGCTCAAATTGTTCTAACTCTTCATTCATAGCCAAAAACCAAAATTCATCATTTAAAGCATTAGAAACATTTTTTGGTTCTATTTCGGAAACAAAACAAATATTTAAAAAAGATTCATGAAGAGAAGAGCGAGTTCTTACCCCGATGGATGGTTCACCAATTATAAGTTTCCGAGGATGATCCTTTGTAAATTTTAAGACGCTTGGAGGTACATATTCATCTTTCTTGGCCTCCCCTTCTTCTTCTTTGTATGGTTCTTCATCACCATGCTCCAAAGGAGGTAATAGATCATCCTCTTTACCTGCGGAAAGTCTTTATATACAAGGAACAAGCTCATCAAATTTCACATTAATTGACTCTTCAACTTTTCTAGTTCTTTTATTAAAAACTCTATAAGATTTACTAGTTGAAGAGTATCCAAGAAATGTTCCTTCATCACATTTTTCATCAAACTTTCCCAAGCTATCTTTTGTATTTAAAATAAAGCATTTACAACCAATAACTTTGAAGTAAGATACATTAGGCTTCTTTTGAAAATAAAGTTCATATGGTGTGAGATTTAAAGATGGGCGAAGCATGATTCTATTTATAACATAACATGATGTGTTTACGGCTTCGGCCCAAAAGGACTTAGGTAATTTATATTCACATAACATAGTGCGTGCTAGCTCTTGAAGTGTCCAATTCTTTCTATTCTACAACACCATTTTGTTGTGGTGTGCGTGGTGCGGAGAACTCATGTTTTATGCCTAACATATCACAATAAGATGTAAATTTTTCATTTTCAAATTCTCCTCCATGATCCGAGCGAATGCATTTAATTTTTAAATCACTTTCATTTTGAATACGAGTACATAATTTTGAAAATTCACAAAACGCTTCGGATTTGGATGAGAGAAATATTGTCCAACAATATCTAGAAAAATCATCTATTAAAACATATGTATATAATCTACCACCAAGACTTGCGGTGCTAACGGGACTAAAAAGATCCATATGAATTAATTGCAAAGGTCTTGTAGTAGAAATAACATTTTTACTTTTGAAAGAGGATCTAGTAATTTTACCTTTTTGACATGGTGAACAAAGTGAAGGTAAATTTCCATTTAATCTAGGCAATCCTCTAATCAAATCTCTTTTGGCAAGTTTTACAATAAGCTTTGTGCTAGCATGTCCTAGCCTTCTATGCCAAAGTTCAAGTTCATCATTTTTGGTAATAAAACATTTTAAAGATGATTTTGAAAGATCGTGAAATGAAACTATATACAGATTGTGTATTCTTGGTGCTGTTAGTAAAATATTATTTGTAATAGGATTAGATATTTTGCATAGATTAGTGGAAGATTCAAATAACACATCTAATCCTTTATCACATAATTGGCTAATATTAATTAAATTGTGTTTTAATCCTTTCACATAAAGAACATTAGATACAATAAAGGATTTGTTACCAACTGTACCAATTCCCATGATCCTTCCTTTTCCGTTGTCACCAAACGTCACAATCCCTCCCTTCTTCTTTTCTAGGCTAAGGAACTTTGATTTATTGCCCGTCATGTGCTTGGAGCATCCTGAATCTAAGTACCACACATCTTCATTGTCCTTAGCCTGCCTGCACATCTAGAAAGAAGATGAGAGTAAAGATCTGGATACCCAAGTGGTACCACCCATAGAGTAAGTGGAAGCCTTAGGTACCCAGATTTGTTTTAAAGCATTTTGTTTTATTTTCCTGCAAGAACTAGATGTGTGACCTAACCTATAACAGTTTGTACACGAAATAAAGGGGGTCGAGACCCTTTTCTGGAATATTTTCTTGCTGGAATAAGTTGGATTTATAGAAGAAAAATATTTTGAAAAAGAAAATTCAGGTTTCTGGTATGAGGTGCTAGCGCCGGCGTTAGTGGAAAGCGCCGGGCGGTAGCCCTCACCTCGATATCCGAGCCCAAATTTTCCAGAACCATGGCACTGGTTCCCTAAAATCATTTCCAGAGATTTTTGGCCTATTCCAAATTTTTTAATGGCCATGGTGAGATCATGAACTTGTGCTTTAAGTGAAGAGTTTTCTTTCACAAGCATGACACACCTATTTTCAAAACCTTTTTTATTATTTTTGATTTGCAAAAGAGAGGCTTCTAATTTACTTTCTAATTCCCCCTTCTCTTTTTTTAAGAGTTTTGGCAAGAGAGAGGGCTTTAGAAAGTGACTCTTCAATATCTTTTGCCAATTTAGTGGAGTGATCACACTCTTGGCAAGAAACCTTTCTCTTTTCTACAACAATTACCTTTTTTGGAAAGCTTTTGATTTTCTTTAATAAGATATTCATTTTCACGATTTAATAAAATACTATCTTTCATATTTTTATCAAAAGCTTTGCAAGTTTTAAGGAATTCATTAAAGAGTTCATCATAAGTGGGAGGATTTACCTCAGTGTCACTAGGAACACTAGTGTCGTCGGCGTCGTTTCCATGTCCCATGAGGCACATGTTTGCTTCCTCATCTTCGCTTGATGAATACCCGCTTGATTCTTCGGAGGAGGAGGAAGAGGAGTCATCCCATGTCTTTTCCTTTAGCACCTTCCTCTTTTCTTTCCCTTTGTGTCGTTTCTCCTTTTTCTCCTTCATGAATTTTGGGCATTGGCTCCTTATGTGCCCCGTCTTCCTACAATGATAGCATTCCGGTGGAGGTCTCTCTTCTTCATTGTCGCTCTCTTTTTCCTTCTTTGAAGATGACCCTTTCCATCTTTCACCCTTTTGGAAATATTTTCGAAAGGTGTTTCTCCTTTCGGGATTGCGCATGAATTTTTGGAAGTTCTTCACCAAAAGGCTTTCTTCATCTTCATCCTCATCCTCTTGGCACTTTTTCTTTGATTTTAGTGCCAATGCCTTCTTCTTTGGCTCCTTGTTGTATTCATTAAATTGGATTTTGAGTTCTACCTCATGGGTTTTGAGATTCCCAATGAGGCTCTCAACTTAGAGCGTTCTTAAGTTGTGCGACTCCGAAATAGCCATCACCTTTGTGTCGAATTTTGGAGGAAGAGAACGAAGGATCTTAAGGACCAAGTCGCCATTTGAGAAGGTCTTTCCAAGAGCTTTTGAGGAATTGACGATCTTGATGAAGCGCGTGTACATACCATCAACATCTTTGCTTTCATCCATTCAGAATTTTTCATATTCCGACTCCAGTTGGAAAAACTTGGAATCTTTAACCTGCGATGTGCCTTCATGAGTAACTTCCAAATGATTCCAAATTTCATATGCAGTAGTACATGCAGAAATTCTATTAAATTCATTTTTATCTAACACACAAAATAGACCATTCATGTCTTTTACGTTATTTTTACATTTGAGTTTATCCCGATCATCCCATTTATCTTTGGGTTTTTCTAACATAACCTCTCCAACTACAAATGTAGGATGAGTGTATTCTTCTTCTACCATGTTCCAAACCTCAATGTCTAGGGTCATTAGAAAACAACGCATCCTATTTTTCCAATAATTATAATCCGACACAGTAAATAGTGGAGGTCTACTAATTCCCTGACCCTCGGAAAAAGCGAGATCATAAGACGCCATTATTCCTGGTTTTTAAACCATTTGGAATAACCTACGCTCTGATACCACTTGTTGGATCTTACGGTGCCCTTAGAGGGGGGGGGGGGGGGGGGGGGGGGGGGGTGAATAAGGGAATAAAATTCTTTTATAATTTTTACTAAATTTGTTTAGAGATAATTATAATGAAATAATCAATTTAACTTAAAGTAGGAAACAATTGTAATTTGCAATTTCATAAATTATGCCAATTGATAAAAATCAAGTAAACACAGAAAGAGACATGATTATATTATATAGAAAATGTGTTTACATAAATTGATTTCAATATCGCTTGAAATCGGAGGCGTATAAAGTAATACAATTTTTCTCTTTATATACAGGCTTGTATCCCCACAAACCGGTTGGCTTTAGCCTATCCTTCCCCGGATAAGGCCTCAAGCCGCTCTAGACAATCATTCCCCGGATATGGCCTCGAGCCCCCTAGATCTAATCACCTAGAACTAGTCGCCAACACAAGGCGAATTTCCCTCTAAGTCCTACCCAGACCTAGTCGCCAACACAAGGCGAATTAACTTAACGATTACAAAAATATGGAATGAAAATAAAATTAACAATAATGAAACTCCCTATATGAGATCTCTGAAGTTGAGGATGAAGGATCGTTGTAGCATAAGCGAGATTGAAGCGATCGTTCTTCGGATGCAGCGTGGTGGCTTCCTTCTCAAGAAATCCTCTTTGGCTTTTGAGTGGGAGATGAACTTTCAGCAAACTAGCAGCTCTGGAAATATGGCACAGGTAATCTCTCTAGAAGCACTACCTGAAACGAGAGAGAGCACATCATTTTATACAAATTGGAGATAGCGCCTGCGGTAGCGTTCGTGTGGAGCATTTGCGAAACTGTCGGCGGCGTGGCGCTGTGCACGAACTTGACATAGCGCCAGGAGGTAGCGCTAGCGCTGGCGGTAGCGAAAACTATTTGTGGCGTGGTAAAATGAACTTTCGTCGATCGGAGCTTCAAGTTCGTCGAACGGAAATTTCGTCGAACGTAGCCAACTTCGTCGAACGAAATTTCGTCGAACGGAATTTTCGTCGACCTAAATATTCGTCGAACGCAGCTTCAATTTCGTCGGACGGCTAGCACCTGGCGGTAGTGCATTCTTCAAGATTTTTTAATTCTGGTGCCTTCTACTTATGGAGTATTGCACCTATAGTTCCTGCACACTATAAACACACAAAATACAAGATCAAATACAATTTGGGATTTGTTATTCTCAAACAAAGGGATGTGACACACATGTCCAACACTTACCACTCATTCTTTACATGTGGAGGCAATTGCCTACTCACCCCTTGAGCTTAATTCTCGCATCGGATCTTCACTCCCTCTGTATGGCTTCACTCCTAGTGATGATGATCACTCATCTGTTGGCCAACAAGGGGAGGAATGGGAGCTCCAAGATGCACCTGAGTGGGATGAGGAAAGTATTCTTTCCATTGGGGAGGCGTTAGCAGATCTTTTTGCGGAGGAACCCAATCTTTTTGTTCCTCCAGTTTCGTTGCAAGCTTTTTATACACACATTTTCTATGACCCTGTCAAATTAAGTGAGCAGGGTGATGATTCTGAGCCTGAGGCTGCACCCCGGTGGAATGATGAGGGTACTCTTTCTGATGAAGAGGTCTACACTTCCTCATGGGACGAGGAGGTCCAACTCACCACCGAGGCCCTTGAGTTCTTGGGTTCCACTCGTTATGATACTTACGATGATAACAGTGATCTATCCTTGGATCTTGTTGGGAGTGAGACCGGGACCACTCCCCCGATTTTTGATTATTTAAGTCATTCCTCTCTTTTATTTCTTGAACCCCCTTCTTCATCTGAGCCTGTGCCGGTTGAATCTTCACAGGTACTTCAGGAGGACTTGGAGAATTTTGCTCAAGTCAATGAGGAGTGTAACCTCATATGTGAGGAGGTTGACCCCTCCTCCATAGTGGAAACCCCACTCATTTCCTTTTCCTCCTGCCACCTTCATGGAGACGACACCTTGCTGGGAAAGGATAGTTTTGGTGAGTTGAGTGAGGATTCCTCCTCTTCTTACTTTTTATTCCTTCTACCTGTGACGAGCAGGTATTATTTATATTCGGGTAGAGGCGTGACTGTTCTATCGCTGTATCGGTACCCGATAACGACACGCATATTAGGCTAGTTGCCTGTCCACTTCTCCTTCCATACTCCCATTAGCTAGATATTTTCAGGTTTGAATAAGTCGTGCTGGGATGACAATAACCCCAGTAGTTATCTTACCTGTCATGCAATGTTAGTTTATCTAGTTTGTTTAGTTAGTTTTACTTTGTTTTAGTTTGTATATTTTCTTTTGTTTTTGTGGAGCTCACACATGTAGGTTCTTTTTATGGTTGGGGATGTTGCAGCTTTGTCTTGGATTTCTAGCGTCTTATGGTATGCTCATTTGCTGAGCATTGGGTACTCTCTTCCCCTAGCTCTTTTCTGAATTTCATAACTATATATTGTGTGTATTGTCTAGTTTAAGTTCGGGGGAGAGCAGTTTTGTGTGCCCACTCATGTGCACTTTTGCATTGCATGCTAGAAGTATTTTATTTTCAGTTATATTATATGTTCACTTTCATCGCACGCCACAGCACCCACATGAGCGTGTACTTAGTCGTAGGCGCGTTATGAGTTCAACTCGTTTCTTTTGTGTGATTGTGAAAATCTCTGTGCTGGCTTAGGATTGTGAGACGGAGTAAAATGTTGACTCCTATAGTGCGCCTAGTCGAGCGCTTGCGTCTCCCGTAGAAATTCGTGTAGAATTAATTTTTCCTTATGCTTATAGTTTTATATTTTTCTATTTGCGTAAATATTGTTTATTCTACTCAGAAGTGGTGAATCTGGTGTGAATCAAATGGTAGTATAGGGATGTGTGTAGATATTTTCTAGATTCGTATTGCTCTAGCCGGGAGGAAGGATTGTCTTTCTCGGTGGCTAAGAACTTGCCCCAAGCGACTCTTGAAGCATTGGCATAGGTTAGTTCAGTGCATGAGCATGACGTAGGCCATCATTTTGGCCAGGTTGAGCTTTGTGTACCATTGCTATCATTTATTCCATGCTAGCCCCTTTTGTGCCTACCCCGTCCGTTGATTCAGCTCCACCACTTTCTCATCAAAGCCAAAAAGTCGATCCTAGTCGCATGCCCAAAGTTGATCTATAGCTGTTTTCACATTTTTTTTGGGGGGTGCTGATGTGGTAATGTTAATTTGGAAATGTGGATGTACTTTTTTGAATTTGTGCTGAAAATAGTTAAAAATAAAAAAAAATGAAAATAAAAAAAAATGAAAAGAAGAGAAAAAGAAAAGAAAAATGAACAAAGAAATGAGCCTAATTGAAAATCTTTGTGAGATATATTTTGGGAGTAGGCGGTGCACACACACATGTTTTCAAGTGCAAGTCTGGGGGTGTGGTGCACACGCGCGTATTGTGGCAGCTTGGTTAGCTTTGTTGCAGTAACTCAACTGGGTTGCGTGTGTAAGCCTTCATGTTTATCATTGTATATCCCACCGAAACCCAAGCCCTGTCTTATACCTAAAGTCCTACTAATTCGTGCATTGAATCAAACTAGTGTCGTGGAGAGAGTGCGAACGGGCAAGCTTATGGTCACCGACCTTGATGCATTTCTTTGGAGGTTGTCCCGAGCCCCAATCTTTAGCAATGCTCACCTTAGTGATCGGTTTACTTTCTTCCTACGCGTGACCGGATGATTCACCGTGATTCAGATTCTGAGTAATAATAATATATAGATACGCTCTTAGAAAAATGTAAACTTTTATGCATAATTAAATATTTCTTCTACTGAATTTTTATGATTGTGAGCCTGCGACTTCGCATGGTACTCTGCCATTACAATTTCTATGCCAGCTTGCCTTTTCTTGTCTGCTTAAGGGATGATTTGCTCGGGACGAGCAAACGTTTAAGTCTGGGGGTGTGATGAGTCCCATTTATATACACATATTTTGACTCATCTGGGCTTATTTTCATGCATATGCACTTCAGTTTTAGTCCTTAATTGCTTATATTTCACTTGATCATATTTCTTCATGAAGTGCACATTTATGCCTGTTGTGGTGTGCAATTGCACACTATTTTGTTGGGGGCAAGCACAATGTGCTCCCCATTCTTTTTATGCTTTTATACTTGTGCTGGAGGTGTGTTCCCAGCGTTTGGGTGTGTTGTGCAGGTGGGCAGATCGTCCATATTGCCCAGAATTCATCCTGTATGAATCGCACGGTCGTGCATTTTCTAGATGCACGGTCGGCTGCGATCATGCGTTATGATTGGCTGGTCAATATGGTGATCTGCCCCGCTCATGCATTTTCTTCACGCACGGTTGGCCTCAACCGTGCGCGAAGAAAACGCACGACCTCCTTTTGGTTGCCGGATTTCGAATTTTCTGAATTTACTCGTGCATTTTTACGCACGGTCGGCTTCGACCGTGTGCGAGTAAAATGCACGGGCGCGCCTGCTTCATCTTCCTGGCCTTCATGCTCGTTAAATATTGCACGGTTCACGCACGGTCGTGCGTTCGACCGTGCGTGACCAATTTCTGACTATTTTCTATAAAAGCGCAGGTTTCCGCCCTAATCAGGATCGACCTTCTTTCCCGCGCCCAAGAGCTTCAATTTTGCCATTTTTCGCCGCTCCATCGCCGCCCACCTTCAGGAGGTGCACCAAGCTTATTCTTCACGCCAATCTTGAGTCGGAGTATCCTCTAGGCCTCCTCCATTGTTCGTGCACCTCCAAAGCTCCATTTCAAGATACATCTTGCTGCATCCTTGGAGTTCTCCGGCCAGATCATGGCCAAAGGCGATTTACGAAGAAGTCAGGTCAACTAGAAGGAAGTGACAGTTCCTCTCCGTACCCCGGACGTCAGTCGTGGACCGAGCTCAGACAAGGCATGACAACCCTTGATTCCGACTGTGAATCCCGGTAAGACTTCGTGCCTTGGTTGTAATCTCACCCCCTCTATTTTTTAGTATTTTATATCATAATTATGTGTGTGTATGAACTATGATTTCAAAACCCTTATATTGCATTTTAGTACATTTCATGTCTATGTGAAATTATCTTGTGGTTTATGCAAGTGAGGAGCGCCCCCATCCATTTTCCATTCCGTCGTCATGTTCATGTGCTGCACTAGCAATTGCTAGTGGCATGCTTGTCGATGAGGTGCTTGCGACCCTCATTCCGTAAGACTACTTTTCCATCCACCTAGTGAAGCGTGGCATAGCAGCCCGTGTAATCCAACTCGACCCCGCCGGTGCCTACCATTCCATCCGCTTACCAACTCTTCCATCTGCCTAGCGAAGCGTGGCATAGCGGCCCGTGTAATCCATTCGCCTAACGAAGCAGCGCGCTCAAGGCCTGCACAGTTCGATTCCGCTTGCCTACTCGTCCATCCGCCCTTGCGAAGCAGCGCGCTCAAGGCCTGCCTAGTCTCCATCCCGCCAAACGAAGCATTGCATAGCGGCATTGCATAGGAGTAGTTGTAGTATTTCATTTTATTTACAAAAACCTGATTCCCTTTCGTCCGCATTCCATCCCGACTTAAGGACTTCAATCTCAAGCCCTCCTCGAAAGTTAACTCCACCTTACTGTGTTCCTTCGATATTCGATACTCGGGGATTTGCTTCTCATTTTATATTACTTGAACGATCGGTACACTGCCATTTCGTGTCGTAGTCTAGCTACCGCCTATAGTAGTGTGCTAAGATTTGCGCATCAGTACCCGCTACCGAAATGCATACTAGAACAGTTACCTGTTCATTTCCTTTTTCATACTCCCATTAGCTAGAACTGTTTTAAATTTGAATAAGTCGTGCTGGGAAGACAATAACCCCAGTAGTTATCTTACTTTTCCTGCAATTTTAGTTCATCTAGTTTGTTTAGTTAGTTGTACTTTATTTTAGTCTGTATATTTTCTTTTGTTTTTGCGTTGCTCACCCCCCTGCAAGTCCTTCTGGATGGCGAATGCTGCAACTTTTTCTTGGTTTACACCCCAATCTTCTGGTAAGCTCACATCGGAGCATTGGGTACTCTCTTTCCCTAGACTTCATTTTGAATTTCCTGGTTATATCTTGTGATGGATTGTTTAGATTAAGTCTGGGGGAGAGCTGTTTCTCGGTACCCACTATGCAAGCACACATTACATTGCATACTAGAAGTAATTTTATCTCATTCATTGAGTATTGTTCATCTTTACCGCACACCACAACACCCACTTTAGCGTGTACTTAGTTGTAGGCGTGTATCGAGTATAACTCATTTCCTTTGTGTGTTTGGGAAAATGATTGTGCTGGCTTTTAAATTATGTAGTGGAGTAAAATGTTGACTCTGGTGTTCCTAGTCAAGTACTCATGTGAGTATAGGGATTTGTGTAGATTAGATTTCTTTTTATACTTTTAGTTTTATGCATTTCTTTTAGTGTAAATATTGTTTACTCTACTCAAATGGTGAATCCGGTGTGAATCAAAAGGTAGCATAGGGATGTGTGTAAAGTATCGTTAGATGCATATTGCTCGAGCCGCGAAGAAGGATAATCTTTCTCGGTGGCTAAGAACTTGCCCCAAGTGATTCTTGAAGCATAGGCATAGGATAGTTCTTTTGCGTGAGAATGACCTAGGCCATCATTTTGGCCTGGTTGAGCCTTTGTGCCATTCCTGATATCTTCCCTTGCTAGCCCCTTTGTGCCTACCCAATCCTTTTGGTTCAGCTCCACCTATACCTCACCAATGCCTCAAAGCCAATCCTAGTCGCACACCCAAATGCAAGCATTTTGTTTATATTTTAATGTGGTGGTGTTGATTGTGGAATTATAATGTGAAGATGTGGTTATGTTCATTGAATATGTGCTGAAAAGAAAAGAAAGAAAGAAATATATATAAATATATTGATTGAAAAAAAATTGTTGAAATGAAAAAAAAATGCTAAATTGAATATTATTTGAAATATTGGGAAACACACCCATGTTGCAAAAGTCTAAGTCTGGGGGTGTGGTGCACTTGCATTCGATGTTGTTGTACGAGGAGTTGTAATAAATCTCATTTGGGTTTAGGTGTATCAAGCCTTCATGTTTATATTTGTTTACCTCACCATAATCCAAGCCCCATTTAAAACCTAAAGTCCTACCGACTCACACTTTGAACCAATCTAATTTCGTGGAGAGAACGTGGTCGGGCGAGCTTATGGTCTCCGACACCGATGGATTTCAGTGGAGTTTGTCCGGAACCCCAACTTGGGCAATGCTCGTCTCAGTGTTTATTTTACTTTCTCCGTATGTGTGACCGGATGATTCACCGTGACTCCCATTTTGAGTAGAAGTAATAGTTATTTACTCTATTAGAAATTTATAAACTATGTGTATAATTAGAAATCTTCTCTATTATTTTTCTATGCACATGAGCATGCGACTTCGCATGGTACTACATTTTGTAATTTTTAAGCTAGCTATTCCCTTTACCCGCATGCTTGGGATTTGTTTGCTAGGGATGCGCAAACAGGTAACTCTGGGGGTGTGATGAGTCCTATTTATATACACTTTTATGGACTCATCTGGGCTTGTTTTCCTGCATTTGCACTTCATTTTCAGTTCTTAATTGCTTATATTTTACTCGTTCGCGCTTTCACTATTAGTGCAATGTCTTGGCCCATTGTGGTGCGCAAATGTGCGCTTTGTCGTTGGGGGCAAGCACAATGTGCTCCCCATTCATTTTATGTGTTTATGCTTGAGCTAGAGGGGTGTTCCCAGCTGTGTTGTGGCAGATGCAAGTGGGCTGTTCATCCATTTTAATCCAGAATTCATGTCTGCGTATATCGCACGGTCGTGCGTTTTCCTTGACGCACGGTCGTATGTGATCTTGCGTTCTCTTCTGTGGAGGAAAATGATGTTCTGTCGTTGATCGTGCGTCTCTACGCACGGGCAGTTGCCCGTGCGTGAAGCAATCGCACGATCGACCTATTTAGCCTTGTTTTTGGCCATCCGGATTTGTCCGTGCGTTTTTACGCACGGTCGGCTTCGATCGTGCGTGAGTAAAATGTATGGGCGCGCCTGCTTCTTCTTCCTGGGCTCCTGTATTTTTAATATCGCACGGTCCATGCATGGTCGTGCGTTTGACCGTGCATGACCAATTTCTGACCAGTTGTCTATAAAAGCTGTCGATCTCGACCTAATCCGCAGTTCGCCCGATCCATCTCCTTTCCCGCGCCTAAGGGTTCCAGCTCCATTCTAGTCCGCCGTTCCATCACCGCCCACCATTTGGAGGTGCTCCGGACACATTCTTGGCTCAAATCTTGAGCCGGAGTATCCTCTCGGCCACCTCGCATCATCCAAGCACTTCAAGGAGAGGATTCTACATTCATCTTCATCGCCAAGCAAGGAGTTCTCCACATTGGACGTGGATGGATTGTAGTTTACCGAAGAAGACGGGTCCATTGGTAGGAAGTGACAACCCTCTTCTACCCCGGAAGATAGTTGGGACCGAGCTAGGATGCGGATTGACAACCCGACGATTCCTACCGAGAATCTACAACAAGCCTTCGGATTCGGTTGTATATCTTGCATTTTTTTCTACTTGTGTGGATGTATTTGATTGTGTTCTTCTTTATATCAATGAATGGCACTATAAACCTTTATTTGTAATGTTTATTTCATGTTTATGAAATTATCTGGTTTATATGTGTGTTTGAGGTCCGCCGATTCCACCCTCCACTCCATTCCACTCCGCAAACCCGCCATTCCATTCCGTTTGACTACTCGTCCATCCGCCCTTGCGAAGTAGTGTGTTCAAGGCCTATGTAATTTCCATCTCGCCTAGCGAAGCATTGCATAGCGACATTGCAGAGGAGTTGTTGTAGTTATTTTATTTTATTTTCCATAATCCAAACCAAATCTCCCGCATTCCATTCGATTAAAGGACTTCAATCTCAAGTCCTTCCTCAAAAGTAAACTCCACCTTACTGTGTTCCTTCGAGATTAATACTCGGGGATTCACTCATCATTTCTTATTACTTGAACGATCGGTACACTGGCGTTTCGTGCCGCAGTCTCACTACCGCCTATAGCGGTGTGTAGGATTTGTGCATCAGCCTCCCCCGGCCAACCGCCATGGCCTGCTGAGGTGGATGAGGTGACCTCGGGCCTTGCCTCCAACCCAGCAGATTGGGTCTCCCCTGGCCTCCTTGGAAGTTGCCCCCTCCTTGGTTGAAACCCCATCCAGAGCCTTGCCTCCCCCTTCTTGTTGGCTCCACCCCACCTCTGGAGCCCTTTCTTCTTCCCTTCTCCTCCCTTCCGGATGCCTGGCTTCCCGCTCATTTAGCCTCGCCAATCTCCTTGTGGACTCGGGGCTTGCTTCCTCCCCTTCTATCTCTTCCGCCACTCTCTCCATTAGCTCCTCGAAAGACACACGAGGCCTCCTCTTGAGGTCCATCTTGAACAACCCCCCCCCCCCCCCCCCCCCGCAGCCCCACGTTGAAAGCGAGCTGGACGGTATAACCGGGCACCTCTTGGGTGAGGAGGACCTCCTCCTGGAATCGATCTACGTACTGAGCCAATGACTCCCCCTTCTTCTGCTTGATGTTGAAGAGCACCTCTGGGTCCTTCTTCCTCTTCTTCGAGGTCGATAAGCGTAGTAGGAAGCCGCGTCGCTGGTTTGCAAAGGCACAGATCGATCTGGAAGGTAACTGGTGGAACCAGTCCCTTACATTTTCCTTTAGAGTGGTGGCGAAGAGTCGACACGTGAAAGCGTTCGACATAGGCCTGATCGAGACCATATCCTTGAACCACTGTAGGTGTTAGGTGGGGTCATCCTTGTCGGTGTAGAGCATCATGGACGGATCTCTGACGCGCTATTTCTGCACCGCTAATTAGCAAGCGCGAAATGCGGTACAAAGGCAGGTGCACCGGTCGTCTGCAAGTAATAGTTGGGAAGAAACTTCCCATATATCGATCTCACAGGGAATGCAAGTTGTCGTGACAAGAAAATAGAGTGAGGTGATTGTTACGACGAGTAAAAGAAAGTACAAAACAAGGGCGTTGTGATTGGTGTCCTAAGATAATTCAGAAATAAGAGAAATGCGGTTCAAAAGCACCGCTTCACAAAGTGGGGGGTGAGTGCAGCGGCGGTGATGCCGCTCTTCGGTATGTGGGGGAAATGGCCACAGTGCGGGGTTTTGTGAGGGTTGTATTCACCTAATCGCCAACATCACCACTAGCAATTGCTAGATGGATAGCTAGAACGTGTGTATGGAAGTGGAGTGGGGGCAGAGCGCATCACAGCAAACCATCAAGTGAAGAATAAAACAAGAATAAGCTTCCATTCATAGACAAATAGAGATTAATCTAGTTCATTACAACAGTTAAGAATACATTTCCAAAAAGAGAGAGGGTAGAGGAAACCACGAGATGAGAAGCCTCGCCGTAGATCTTGGCCGGAATGGGGGGTCGTCACGCCTCCTCCGAGTTCAGTCCTTGGTAGCTTCTGGGGTTCAGAGGCTGTCACTACCTCCAAACGTTATTCGTCTTCTTCTCAGAGCTGGGTCTCTTCCACTTAGCCCAATGGAGATGCCACACCTTGAAATACTTGTTGTAGATGGGGGGAATGCTTCCGGGACCCTTGATGGAGCTTAGGATCGATGGATGAAGCTTTCACAAGGAAGGAGATGGATGGATGGAGCTTGGAGAGGGAAAACGGCGGAAGCTTACGGAAGAACTCAAGCCCAAAACTGTGCTCAATGCCCTAGAATTGTGGAGCGGTCTTTAAATACCGAGCAGAGTAAACACTTTGCACGATCAATGGCGCACGACCAGTGGTCGTGCGCAAAGGAATGATTGTGATCGTGCGCGGTCAACCTGTAGCAGAGGGGAAGATAGGAAAATAATGCACGGTCAGTGGCGCACGACCAGTGGTCATGCGCGAAGAAGTCCTATGAACGTGCGAACTTCTCTACCTGGTAAGGGGAATTAACGCACAACCAGTGGCCGTGCGCCTCATCGTGCGCGAAGGAAAACGCACGATCAATGGCTTTGTAGGCCAAAATTTGCCCCAATCAATTCCGAGCGTTCAAATGATCCTTGTACCTGCATGAAAAACATACTAGACCACTGATCCGTGCACACCACAGGATCCACAGAACAGGCATAAAGTAATATATAACAAAATCACGCCACGAAGAGGGTAGGAAATGCACTATAGTTGAGAATTTGAAATGCTATCAATATAAGCATAGATGAGCAGTAAATGAAGCACAAAGGAAAGATAAACAACCCATATGAGCCCGGAAATCATTATATAAACCGGACTCAACACACCCCCAGACTTACCTGTTTGCGCATCCCGAGCAAACTACTCTCGGCGGACGGGAAAACAAGGGTTAGAAAGGTGATTGTGGCTAGGAGTAATATGTGAAATCAAATAATCATGTGCATAAAACTCTCATAGAAGAAATTTCTACTATGCAAAGTAATTTACAAATATCTAAAATAGTAAATCAGAGATTAGTTTACTCAAAAGCCGAACCAAGTGTGATCTGCCAGTCACGTGTAGGGAGAATGTAGGGACGCGCTCAGACGAGTATTTCGAAAAATACGGGATACGGAACTAACTCCACCGAAATCCATCGGCGTCGGGAACCATAAGCTCGCACTTTCGCACTCTCTCCACAACATTAGGTAAAACTACACACAAGTCAATAGGGCTTTCGGGTAAATATGTGGCTTAGGGTTCGGTAGGATATACAATGATAAACTCGGAGGCTAACGCACCTAACACATTTGAGCAATACAATTTGTAAACCCTGGCAACAAATTAAGCTAATGTTCATCGCCAACACCCAATATAAAGTAATTCCTATCAAACAATTCATAATTTCTGAATTAGAATATAAAACTCAGATTTTTTTTCTTTTGAAGCGCTAATCTTTTCAATTTTCAGCTCACTAATACTTTTTTTATTTTATTTTTTTCAACTTAAGCAATCAAAATGTGTATCCATAAATAACAGCACAGCACAATAATCCGTTATACTATAAAGCTCGAAACACGTGCGCATACAGGTTTGGTAATCTTGGCTTAAGCGAGAGCGGTGGAGCTAAATAGAAAAGGTGGGATAGGCTCAAAATTGGTTAGCAAGGGTGAATTTCTGGTTTTGGCTCAAAGCTCAAACGGTCCAAAGAATGGCCTACATCATGTTAATGCGTTAGGACTACCCGGTGCCTATGTTTCGAGAGTCGCTAGGGTCGAGTTCTTAGCCACCGAGAAAGATAACTCTTTCTCCCAACTCAAGAAATACGAATCTAGCATTCGATACCAACTCACCTACACTACCGGTAGATCGGCACAGGTTCATGCATTGAGTAAAATAAAACTCTTATTACAAGTTTAGGTAAGAATAAAGATACAACGCATGAAAATAGAAATAACTTCTACACAAAATTCTATGCAAAACATGAGTATTCGATTAGAACACTACTGGAGTCAACATCGTACTCCAAACCACAATTCTTAGCTAACACAATTGACTTCCCCGCTCCATTCCAAAGGGAAATTTGGCACGGTAAAACTCGCAAGTAAGTGCGTGCATAGTGGGTGCAGTGTTTGCGTGCCACATAAAAAATTGATAAACTGAACTGAAAGCTAAAATAATAACACTACCGGAATGCGTGCGTGCATGCATGTGCATGGTTCTCACTCTCCCCCAGACTTACATGAGAGCATAATCTAAAATATGATTCTGTAAACATTAAACTAAGGAGAAAAGGGAGAGTGTACCCCATGCTCAGAAGTGAGCATACCGGAAGAATTGGCGTTAAGAATCCCTTCCGCAATAATCAACCGGGCTTCTGAAAGGTTAGCAAAAACAAAACACAAGAACATCTGGAATAATAAACTAAGCAAGTGGAACTAGGAAGTTCCATTGGGTTGTCTCCCAAGAGCCCTTTTGTTTTATGTCCTTAAGGTGGACCAAATACCTGTATAAAGTAGTTTATAAAGTCTAGGAATAAGCAAAGGTCAATAAATCCTAATTATTATTACAAGCTCAAAACAAATCAGCTATAAGCTGATTTGAAGTAGTAACAACTGATGAAAGAAAAAGGTCCAGGGACTCGGTATTAGGGGTGGAAATTAAGTAGGATGTTCAGCCTCCAACCCCAAATCTCCTCCTTTTTCGCTCTCTTCTTCTCCTCCAGTATTATGTCTTCAAAGAAAAACCGTTTGCCCCCTTGTAACCAATCCTCAAGGGGAAGCACCAACGATGATGAGGAAATAAGATGTTCCTTCACTGTACCTTCCTCATCCCGCCAGTCTTTCGGCTCCTCCATGCATAAGGTCTGATCAACTGGAGGAGGGGCATCCTGCATCCTTGTACATAACGAAAGGGGGTCAGGAAATAAATTGGGAGAAAAACTAAAAGAAATCTCTTCTGAGGGGATAATCCCGACTTCATCCCTCATAGGGTGCATCAATGACAAACTGATGATATCATCGAAGATTTCACTAGACTCAACAGCGCACGCAATGGCCTCCTCTATAACTTGGACTTCCTCTCACTGGACCGAAACGGTTGCTTCAGCACAATTGAGACTATCCTCCTCCAAGAGAGTGGGCATGACACCGCGCAGGTCTGCAACATCCTGCAAATTGACCTCAATGATAACATCAGAAATAGATGTAGTATCGTGTGTAGTGGGAGAAGACGTGCTTCTTAAGAGTTCGGGCTCACTCTCCACATAAGGGCACAAATCCACGCAAAGTGGTACATGAACCAAAGAGGTATGGGGGGTCGCATCAGAAACAGAGTCATGAGGGACACTGATGCACGTGTCGATTCTAGAGCCTTCAAGAAGTGAAGGTGGAAGTGACACATAATCAGAGGAAGGAGATGTGCTCGTAGAATTTGAAGATGGGACGATCTGGATATCCGGCTCATCGTCATCCGCCAATTGGCGCAGATAATCAGCACATTCCTTCAAGGCATGCTCTCTACTTTTACAAAATAATCATTGCTTTACCGGCTTCGCCGGCACCAAAGGTGTGGCAGTCGCGTAAGAGTTCGACAACGGAGGCGCATGAAAGTAGCCAAAAGATTTATGGGCTCCGTACGGGTTCTGAACAACACCATACTCTTTGGAACACCTATCACTAGCGTGGGATGTGTCCCCACACCAATGACATCGGATATTCAAATGCGCCGACATGATACAGAAGAAGAAAATAGCATGATAAAGAATAAATTAAAAAGAATAAAAGACACAATCGAAAATAATCGATTCACAACCAAAATCTCATCACGCCTACACTCCCCGGCAACGATGCCAAAAACTTGACGCGCTATTTTAGCACCGCTAATTAGCAAGCACAAAATGCGGTACGACGACAGGTGCACCGGTCGTGTGCAAGTAATAGTTGGGAGGCAACTCCACAGATATCGATCTCATAGGGAATGCAAGTTGTGGTGACAAGAAAATAGAGTGAGGTGATTGTTACGACGAGTAAAAGAAAGTAAAAACAAGGGCGTTGTGATTGGTGTCCTAAGCTATTTCATAAATAAGAGAAATGCGGGTCAAAAGCACCGCTTCGCAAAGTGGGTGTGAGTGCAGCGGCCGCGATGCCGCGCTTCGGTATGTGGGTGAAATGGCCACAGTGCGGGGTTTTGTGAGGGTCGTTTTTCACCTCTTCTCCAACATCACCAATAGCAATTGCTAGATGGCTAGCTAGAACGTGTGTATGGAAGTGGAGTGGGGGCGGAGCGCATCATAGCAAAGCATCAAGTGATGAATAAAACAAGAATAAGCTTCCATTCATAGACAAATAGAGATTAATCCAGTTCATTACAACAGTTAAGAATACATTTCCAAAAAGAGAGAGGGTAGAGTAAACCACGAGATGAGAAGCATCGCCGTAGATCTTGGCCAGAATGGGGGGTCGTCACGCCTCCTCCGAGCTCAGTCTACGGTTGCTTCCGGGGTTCAGAGGCTGTCACTACCTCCAAAAGTCTTCCGTCTTCTTCTCAGAGTTGGGTCTCTTCCACTTAGCCCAATGGAGATGCCACACCTTGAAATACTTGTTGTAGATGGCGGGGAATGCTTCCGGGACCCTTGATGGAGCTTAGGATCGATGGATGAATCTTTCCCAAGGAAGGAGATGGATGGATGGAGCTTGGAGAGGGAAAACGGCGGAAGCTTGCGGAAGAACTCGCGCCCAAAACTGTGCTCAATGCCCTAAAATCGCGGAGCCGGTCTTTAAATATGGAGCAGAGTAAACAATGTGCACGATTAGTGGCGCATGACCAGTGGTCGTGCGCAAAGCAATGCTTGTGATCGTGCATGGTCAACCTCTAGCAGAGGGGAAGATAGGAAAATATCGCACGGTTAGTGGCGCAGGACCAGTGGTCGTGCGCGAAGAAGTCCTATGATCGTGCAAACTTCTCTGTATGGTAAGGGGAATTAACACACGACCAGTGGTCATGCGCCTGATTGTGCTCGAAGGAAAACACACGATTAGTGGCTTTTTAGGCAAAATCCACCCCAATCCATTCTAAGCGTTCACATGATCCTTGTACCTGCATGAAAAACATACTAGACCACTAATCCGTGCACACCACAGGATCCACAGAACAGGCATAAAGTAATATATAACAAAATCACGACACGAAGAGGGTAGGGAATGCACTATAGTTGAGAATATGAAATGCTATCAATATAAGCATAGATGAACAGTAAATGAAGTGCAAAGGAAAGATAAACAACCCAGATGAGCCCGGAAATCACTATATAAACCAGACTCATCACACTCTTAACCCCTCGAGGAGTGTTTTCGAGAACACCAGCTCACAGAAGGGACTTCCCCCCTTCACACCCCTGCCCTGCTCCACTCGCCCCATACGTTCCCCTGGCGACCCTGCTCCGATTGGCCTCGCGCTCGCCGAAGGGCAGCTCGCCGGGATCCCACTAGCCGAGACCCTGCTAGCCTGGGGGGCATTTGTCTGGGTCCCACTCGCTTGTCCCAGACTGTGGAAGAGCTCCCGTCCCGCGAGATCTCAGTCTGGTGCGTGGTACATTGCCTGCTTTCCAGGCCTTTGATCCGGGGCGTGCTCGCCTACTCCCGCAGGAGGGACCACCTGGGGCGCTGGAGTTGTGAGCCCCTCGAGTGTTGAGGTGAGGGCACACTGAAAGGCCCCTAGTGAATCCCTCTTCAGATCGGCCAAGAACTCCACAGTTGTTGGCACGTCGGGTGGCGGCGAGCCACCAAACTCCTCCTCTCGCTCGTTGTTTCCTGCCATCTCTTCCATGGAGTTTTCTTGGACTAGCTGCACTCCACGCTCACCGCACCAAAATGTCAAAAAGAGGACTTGGCTTCCTTGTGAAGTTCGGGCCCTCAATGAAGAGGGGCAGCTAGCACTTTCTAATTCCTCGGAAGGAACCGTCCAGAGACTCGGAACTAAGAACAGACCCTTGGTCGCAGCGAGGAGGTCACACCACACACCTAGAAGATCTTTGAGCGCTTTCCCTCCCAAGCCAAAGCTGAGACTAGGCACCTTGGAGAACTTGAGAGCTAAACCAAAGTGATCTAGGGAGGAAGAAGCTCATAATCTTCAGATTGGAATCCTCTCCCAAGTTTCCCTTCAAGGTCTATTTATAGTTTTTTAAGTCCGGTCTGCCAATAGCGGGATTCCACATTTTGATTTTGCTATACGCAGCCCAAAGTGGCCAGCCAACAGCCAAACTCCGCTGTTTGGAGGGGCTAACTGCAGACCACTATAGGTATCTAGGTAAAAACACCTCTAGACCCTTACTAGGTGAGCCACCTACCAAGGCTTCTCTCGCAGGCCGAGAGGTTTGGCTAGCTCGCCCTCCTACGGATGGCCCCTGCGAGTCCGGTCAGCCCGCCTTTCCTGCGAGCGGCCAGCGAGGACCCGGCTCGCCCGGCTCGCCTCGCGACTCCTCTTGCTTCTGGCTTCTCCCGGCCAACATAGCCTCTTCTCCCCTCCTAGCAAATACCGGGGTTATACACCTAGAAGCCTTGGAGCATCACTTTGAACTTTGCATCAAGCAAGCTCTTCGAGAGGCCGCCCGACCTCGCCGAGAGACCGTTCAGGCTCACCAAGAGTCGTCTAGGTAGTTTAAAGCTATGAAACAGGTTCTGGCTGCGATCTCTCAGAGGATTCTTCCTAAGCCCGGTCAGGTCACTACTCCTGACCGCTCGGCTGGCGGCCACCCCTTGACTACGCGACCCCTCTGCCCGCAACTCTTATGCAACCTCAGGAAGGGGAGTTTGCAGCTCGTCAGGATTTCTTCAGAGCAGGAGCTCAAGGACCTCCAGCCCAGACCCTAAATTTTCAGGAGGATTATACTTATCCTCCAGCCCCTGCTGCTGCCTTTCCTGCTCCTTCTGACGTTGTTGAAGCGGAGGAGCTTTCCCCCTTTACTGATAAAGTTCATTGGGAATCAATTCCCAACGGCTTTAGAGAGCCCCATCTACCTATGTTTACTGGGGGAATGTGATCCAATCTCCCATCTCCAATCCTTTAAGTCCGTTATCGCTCTGAGGACTCTTTCAGATGTTGTGAAGTCTATGCTGCTAATCAATTCTTTCGATGGCAAGCCAGGGAATGGTCTTACAAGTTACGTTCCCAATCCATCTCAAGCTTTGCCGTCCTGGGGCATGAGCTTCTTTTGAGGTTTGCAACCTCCAAGAAGAGGAAGAGTGGTCCTGCTGCACTCTTCAAAATTAAGCAGGAAAGAAGCGAGACTCTGGATCGCATTATTGATCGTTTCCAGAAGGAAAACCTTAGGATTCGGGATGTAGATCCCTCCCTCTATATGGTGGCTCTGGTAAATGGCCGGCAGGAGGGACCTTTAAAGTTTGAGGTCACCACCAAGGAGCCCATCTCATATCAAGAGTTGATTAGCATCGCCAACCGTCACATAGAAGGGGTGATCAACAACCCCACATTTGTATCTAACCTGATAAGCAAAGCCGGCTAGAAAGGCTCTACAGGTTTTTACCTAGCCCAGCCATCGTAAAAGCTATCACGTCAAGAGATTCAGCCTCCAATACAAAGTGGAAGGAACTTCCGCTATCACCATTCCTATCCGGGAAATCAACAATTCCAACCCAAAGGGTCTTTGCTACCAACCACGGCTGCCTCAGCTCCGCAATCCACACCAGTTCACCAAATCTAGTACATCCCTCCACCTCTTCTAACCTTGTCTCAACCGCTCTTCATGATTTGCAAGAGTCTTTTACCGATTTCGGTATCTCCATGAGTGAGGTAGTTCAAATCCTCTAGAAGAAGCCCTTTTATAAAAGGCCTGCCCCGCTCAACTCAGATCCAAAGACCAAAAATCCAGCCCTCTACTGTAAGCATTACAGGGAGAGGGGTCATATGACTGAAAATTGTAGAGCTCTCCGTTTGCTGGTGGATTATTTTTGAGGATTTTTTGGGGGTGGCAAGACTATTATTGAGGATTTTGGGGGTGACAAGACTATTATTGAGGATTTTTTGCCAAGTATCAATAAAGATGTCGATCACTTAACTTATTGCTTAATGACAAATTTGAAATTGATGAAATAAAGTAGATCCACATCACATCTTTATACAATCTCACCCATCTATGATAAACTCATGGATAACACAAATGTGGGCTTTATTATAGAATTATCTTGTGCTCATGGATAACAAAAGTGGTACGACTCCATCTTGGATATCATAGATCGTTTCTCTAAAATATCTCTTTTCATTTTTTGTAATATGGTATATGGTGCATCCCATCCAACCTCGCTATACTTAGATTAATATTTCTCCTACACAATATGCCTTATTAAATTGTAATTTTTGATAGTGATGTTCAAAGTTTATAACTATTTTCTAGAAAACTATTTGAAAAAAACTAGGCAGCAATTTTTTCTTTCCAATAGCTACCATACCGAATAGATGGACAAACTAAAGTTGTAAATTTAAGTCTAAAAGATTTAGGAGTAGTTCTTGAGCAATCTGTCTCCTCGGACAAAATATTTCCTCAGTTAATAGGTTGAACGATATGCATCCCTATAATTCATCACCAGATATGAGCTCCACAAATTACTTGACCTAACCGTACTACCATTATCTTGTAAAATTATATCTTCATTCTCTTTGTCGAAAAGATGCATACTCTAGATGAAAATGTAGGACAAAACTTGCACTACAATATGACTATTATAAATATGCTACAAACATAAATAAGCATCATGCAAAATTTGAGATAGAAAACATGTTACTTGTGAAGGTAATACCTAAAATGTTAGGCTTAGGTACCTTAAGAAAGGCATCCCACAAAGGCAATCTCCCTTACAAAAGAATATTACCGAGATAAATAACAACACTTATAAAATATATTAATAATACCTTATGGTACTTGTTACTCTCCAATATTCAACGAGCTTGATGTTACTTTATGTCATATTTTAGATATATTGATTTATGTTAGAATAGTTGAGGAGTCTTCACTAGAGCTCAACTTTCCTTCTTGACACACAAGATCCCATCGATTGGAGCTGATTCTCGACGATAAAATCATATCGTTGATAGATGAAGACATTGTGGGTGAACTCTCGAGATGATGCATCAACTGGACCCCTATCTTTTAAATGAATATAAGACCCTTTATTCGCAAGTGTAAATTTTTTCCCTAGGAGGAAGTCTTGATTTAGGACATCACTAACCATGTCCAATTATTATATTTTTTTATTGTAGTTTGTGTACTTACCATTTCATGTAAGAGTTTATATATGCAATATTTCAAATTTTATGCAAACATTATTGTTTCTAACATGATTTAATCCAGGTAACTTCCTTTACCCAGTCTTCCATCATAATAAAGCAAACCAAGTAAAATCAAGCAAATCATATTAAACACAAAAGTCTTCAAAATGAACCACATCATCAATATACCACCCTCCATGTAGACCCCAATAGCTATTCATGTTGATCCCTCTCTCACTGTCTCTCTCTCTCTCACACACCCACACACCCACAACCCCCCCCCCCCCCCCCCCCCCCCACGCACTGTAAGATCCCCTTTTTGGCTTTTGTTTTCCGAGTCTTACGCCCAGAACTTCCGCCTTGCGGTGACACCAACACACGGGTTGGTCGCCACTACAAGATGTTGATCATGCCGACAATTCAAACATCCAAGTCAACCATGAATCACATAGTAATAGAAAGTGAATGAGACTAAGTCCACAAATCACATCACAAATACATATATAATAATGAGTAAAGTCCACATATGAGATAAAAGAGTACGAATAATAAAAGGGCTTAAGACAGTACACCATATCCTCACTACAATGCTCGCGGAGAAAAGTTAATATCTCTACACACTCACTGTTAAAAAAAACTTGAGGTCCGGAGTTGAAGAAAAAATGCGGAACACTTCACAAACTTTCCACAAGTGTAGCAACACAATGACAATGGGAAGACCTAATAGTGCTATGGTATTAACTATATCTTTATAATTCGAGGTATACAGGGCGAGACATGATTCATAAGAATCACAGAGGAGAGAAACACAAAACACAAAAGATTACAAGATGCTGGCGACTTGACTACTTGAGATCGCCAGACCACGCGAACAGACAAGCCAGGCGGATAGCCCCTGAGACTGCACAAATAAAGCACAAGTCGCACCTGTCAGACCGCAACCACAGACTACCTGACCTGCTACTTTATTCAACTGCTGAAAAAATAACTTGTTCGCACTTCTTGATCGCCCAGACCGCAGGGTCTTAAGATCACAGAAGAACCCGCAAACACTTGACAAAGAAACTGCTTCCTGCTGCAGACCGCAACTCAAGATCGCCTGGCCACTTAAGACCGCTTGATCAACTGAGTTTGCTGCACAATCCAAGAACACCTAAACACAGTCCGCCCGGATTGGTTTATTGAAAGCTGGAAGAAGGGAGAAAGCTGACCGCGAGCTGCTAGTCGCTAACCTGTGAACAAACAAACCGGTCAAACAAAATCTCAGACCGCACGACCTCAGAATGAGTCCAGCACAATTAAGTCAACTTTGGTTCTTACAATTCTTGTTTTGAATGACGGGCCCTGCATCCCTATTTATAGGCGAGTATACAGATGTCGAAACCGCACAAACCAGGATACAATAACCGCCCATCAGATCGCGAGCGGTCTCAGCAAGGAGCAGACCTACATGAACATCTGGCCAGCTTGAACAAGATGCCAGAACAACCTGCGCAAGCCGCCAGGACACTAAGCAGTATCCCAGATCAGACCGCCCAGAATAGATCGACTGAGGCAAAACCGGCCAAAACACCAGCGCAGATCGCGCGGTCTCTGCGGTCTCCAAACTGCAGACTGCCCAGCACCATTCCACTTCCACTTCAAAAATTTAACACTCCCCCTTGAAGTGTGAAGTGGAAGTCAGCCCAAGCAAACTCTGTAACCGACCAAATGGTCCCTTCGACATTGGCTTAGTAAATATGTCAGCAACATTATCCTTGCTCTATACATGCTCCACAGTCAGAGATCCCTCCAACACCTTCTCACGAACGAAATGGTGATGAATCTCTATTTGCTTTGTACACGCGTGACAAACTGGATTGTTCACCAGTTTAAGAGCACTCTCATTGTCACCACGTAGCAGAGTTGGACCTCGCACCTCCCTATGAATGTCCTCTACAAGCCTCCTAAGCCAGATGGCTTCCTGAGCTGCCAAAGCCAAAGCTTTGTACTCTGCTTCTGTGGTAGAGACAGGCATAGAATCCTGCTTCTTGTTGCACCATGATATAGCTGTAGAGCCTGTCATAAAGGCATATCCTACAAGCAAAAGACAGAATCTCTCCATAATCAACATCCATGTACCCGTGCAAGCAAAAGACAGAATCTCTCCCATAGAAGAGACCCAAATCCGAGGTGGATTTGACATACTTCAACATACTCCTAGACGCCACAAGATGAGGTTTCCGAGGCTCAGCCATAAACCGACTCACCCTACCAACTACATAAGCAATATCTGGCCTTGTGATCGTCAAGTATATCATACGTCCAACCAAAGCCCGGAACACCAAAGGATCAGTAAGAACCTTCCCTTCATCTCGTCGAAGATGAACTCCAACCTCTAGTGTAGTAGAGCTGCTTTCCCCCCCCCCCCCCCTTCCATGCCAAACCTCTTCACGATTAGATCTGCATAGCCTTTTTGGGAAACAAGCATACCGCTCTATTTCCTCTCCACTTCGAGCCCAAGGAAATGGTGGAGCTCACCCAAATCCTTCATCTCAAATCTGATAGCTAGCTCAGCACGAAGCCTAGCTACCTCCATTTCAGAATTCCCTGTGACAATCATATCGTCAACGTGCAGCAACACCAAGGCCTGAAGCTCCCCCGTCTTCTTTATGAATAAGCTTGAATCTGAATCTGAAGCATAGTATCCGTAGAACTGGAGGTATTCTGCAATCTTCCCGTACCACGCTCGAGGAGCTTGCTTCAAGCCACAAAGAGCCTTCTAGAGCTTGAAAACATTTCTTGGGTGCTCTTTGAATACATAACCAGGTGGCTGATCCATGAAGATATCCTTGGCAATCTCATCGTATAATAAAGCATTATTCACATCGAGTTGACAAATCTTCCACCCTTGGCAAGGTGCCAGTGCGATTACCACCCGGACCGATGTCATCTTGGCAATGGGGTTGAATGTTTCTTCATAATCTTCCCCATACTTCTGATAGAAACCTCAAGATACAAGGTGAGCCTTGTACCGCTCAATACTTCCATCAACCTTCTTCTTCACCTTGAAAACCCACTTGCAAGTCACTGGTGTAACACCCTCAACCTTAGGCACCAAGTCCCAAGTCTCATTCTTCCTGAGAGCAGCCATCTCTTCATCCATGGATCCGTCCTACTCCTTGACTCCAATGACATTTTCATAACAAGTTGGCTCTCTCTCATCCAGGGGACCTACGAAGAAACATGAGACAAAGATCACCAAGTTCCCGCCCGTATACCGATCTGGTGGAATAATGGTCCTCTTGGACCACCTCAGAGCTTGACTCTGAACCACCTCTTCCACTGCAGCTTCTGGACTAGCTCTCCTTTTAGGTAAACATGGAGCATCGCTCCCCCTGCATCCAGAACTTGAAGCACCTGACCAGAGCTAGAGATACCTGGAGCACCTGGAGAAACAGGTAACTCTACCAGAACTTCCTTTGAAGCTTCCTCTGGTCCACCATCTACCATGCTTCCTTGCAACTCTACAGAAGAGCTACCTTGGCATGATGTCAGCTCATCAAATACCACATCCCTAGAGACTACATATCTCCATGTCTCGGGATCTATGCATCTCCACCCTTTCTTCCGGTCATCATAACCGACGAAGACTAGTTTCCTTGCCTTTTCATCTAGCTTCATTCGAAGGGCATCCAGAAAATGCACGTAGCAGGTAGAACCAAACACTCGAAAGTGTTCCACGCTTGGCTTCTCCTTGAACAACAACTCATGATGGGGTCTTCATGTTGATGGGACTGAGAGGCATCCAGTTGATGACATAGGCCGCACAAGACATTCCCTCTGCCCAGAAGGACTTTGGAATACTCTTGGCATGAAACCAACATTTGCAGGTCTCCGTCAGGTGACGGATCTTCCACTCTGCAACTATGTTCTGTTATGGAGTATGAGCACAAGAAAGCTCTCTTTGGATGCCATGCATCCTGCAGAAGTTAAAGAATGCCTTGGAGGTGAACTCCCCGCCATTGTCTGCTCTGAACCTCTTGACTCGCTGGTTGAGTCGGTCTTCTACCAGCTCCTTGAACTCCACAAACCTCTCGAACGCCTCCGACTTCTCCTTCAGAAAATATACCCAAGTATATCTGGTGAAGTCATCAACCAAAATCAGCATATACCTGCTACCTCCAAGACTGGCAGTGTTGGTATGTCCAAACAGATCACCATGTATACACTCCAATGGTGCTTTGCATCTGCTTTGTGATTTGTCAAACGGAAGACGTTGAGCCTTACGAAACTGACAACCTACACAAACATGACCATCTCCGAAAGATGACAAGCTAGGAAGACCTTTCACAAGGCCTCTTCCTGTCATAGCCTTCAACTTATCCATCCCAACATGACCAAGTCTTTCGTGCCAGATAGCGGCGCTGTCGTTAGCCCTCATCTTATCAACATAAGAACTTGTTGAAAGAACAAACAAGTCCTTCACCTGTCTTCCTACATGAGTGACCTCAGCTTTCACAATTGAAACATTACGGAGAAATTTCACTTCTGTTGGACCGAACAAAACGTGATAGCCAGCATCCACAGCATTGGTCACTGAGAAGAGGTTCTTCTTCTTCCCGGAACATGATAGACACTCTTCAATGTAAGAGTACCTATATCATCGTTCAAAGAAACCACGCCCTCCTTCTCAATTGCATGTATAATATCATCAGCTGTAATGATATCATCATTACCTGTATATGCTCGCAATAAAGAAAACTTCGACTCATCCCCGGTGAGGTGATGACCACACCCAGAGTCCACTATACAATCATCTTGATAGTTGATGGAATCCAATGCCCGAATACAAGTGCCCGTCATGAATGCACCTCCACCACCCCAACTACCTTCAAAATTGGAACCAGCCTCCTCCTTTCCTGCAGCATGCCCTGGCTGAAGATTAACTTGGCAGTCTCTCTTAAAGTGACCAAGCTTGTTGCACCTGAAGCATCTAGGCCCTTCCTTCTACTTCCCATCACGCTTAGGAGCATAGCTCCTCTCCTGCTGATATGAAGTTGACGGACCAACATCTCCAGATGCCTTCTTCTTGTCCCATCTCTTCTTCTTGCCAGAAAAGAGAATCTCACCTTCTCCCCCAGAGACTGACATCCCCGCCATTTGCTTTCTCCGCATGAAGCAGATTATATGCCTCTTCATCTTAGCTTATGAGATAGGCTCATCTGGGTCCAAAGCCGATATCTCTGCGCAAAGGTTCTTCATCTTTAAGAAGAACATTGAGATAGACAAATCTCCCTGAGTTGCTTTCGCGAACTCATTCTCCAAGAACCATAGCCTAGTTATATTCTTCTTATTGAACAAACCATCCAAGGCTATCCAAATTTCAGCACCAGATCTACATCCGATGATACAGCTCCGGAATGATAGATCTCTTGAGAGTGAACTCCTCCTTAGCATTCGTTCTCTTCCAAGCCTTCACGAGCTCATCATTCCCTTCAGCAGGAATAACAGCTTGTTTTGCTTCTCCTCCTACAACCTCCCACAAATCCTCGTCAAGAAGATAGCTCTCCATGCAAGACTTCCACTTCTTAAAGTTAGTCTACGTAAGGAGCTCAATACCAAGACATCTAGCATATCCTCCTTCCATTGTTATCCCACTGATTGCTAACCATCTTGAGGAACCCGAGAGAAGTAATAGCAACTATTGCTCAGTAACCTTGCTTTGATACCATGTTAAAAAAACTTGAGGTCCGAAGTTGAAGTAAAAATGCGGAACACATCACAACCTTTCTACAAGTGTAGCAACACAATGACAATGGGAAGACCGAATAGTGCTATGGTATTAATTATGTCTTTACAATTTGAGGTATACATAGAGAGACATGATTCATTAGAATCACGGAGGAGAGAAACACAAAACACAAAAGATTACAAGCTGCTGGCGACTTGACTACTTGAGATCGCCACACCGCGCGAACAGACAAGACAGACGGATAGCCCCTGAGACCGTGCGAACAAAGCACAAGTTGCACCTGGCAGACCGCAACCGTAGATCGCTCGACCTGCTGCTTTATTCAACTGCTGAAAAAACAACCTGTTCGCACTTCTTGATCGCCCAGACCGCACGGTCTTAAGATCACAAAACAACCCGCGAACACTTGACAAAGAAACTGCTTCCTGCTGCAGAACGCAACTCAAGATTGCCTGGCCACTAAAGACTGCCTGATCAACTGAGTTCGCTGCACAATCCAAGAACACCTAAACATAGTCCGCCCAGACTGGTTTAACACTCACTACTGTGGATGCTACGCAACCAGAAATTGATCCCCATGATCAAAGTTAGTGCTAGTTTGGGGTGGATCACCTTGTCATGCTCATCCCTCCTAGTGTGTTGGTTCTTCTCTTCCTGGCACTCCTGTTTGTTATGCCACATCCGGCCGTTAGTCAAAAATACTATGTGATTTCCCCACCCCTCCCCCGGTGACTCCTAGGAACCGGGAGGGAGGATGGATAATGGAAGGAAATCAAATGGAAAGTAGTCAAGCAGGTGACGCTCGCCCTAGCTAGCAGGTAATATAAACAAGTAGGCAAATAAAAGTACATAGGCCTACTTTAACAGTTCTACTATAGTCTATAAATAAGAAAATGAAGAAACAGTAAGTAAAAAGGAGAAAGCATAAACTATCAGCATGGAATAACTTAACTTATATAAGTGCTCATACAATCATATAAGTTAAGGATTGTTTTATCATTATAAACCATCGTATGAAAGAGCTCATTCTAGTTTATATGATGGGGGTCTTATTGTATGCAATGGTGTGTATGCTTTGTGGTGTAATGATTATGCTATGACTTCACATACAAGCAACTCTCACACTCGACTATGTTTGTACATACCTTTTAGTTCCCACTTTTTTAAGGTAATTAACCTCTCGGGCACATCCCATCGTGGTCAAACGGTGGCAGAGGAGCGGGCGTCTCCTCACTTAGGTGTGTATAACACACAACCTGACCTAGACCCTAACGTACGCTATGGCACCTATCCTCGTTACTCATGATCTCCTATGTACTTGTTGGATCCATCGAGACCAGACCTTTTTTTAAGTCTAAGTGTAGGGTTATTAGGGAATGTGACCTTCTGGTCGCGCAGTTAAACAATCCTGGCCCTTTGAAAACCTACCACTTGCCGAGTCACCATACTTTCATCGGTGTGTCGACTGGGATAGTACTGAAGACCCACCACATCCTATGCACATGCACTTATGTATCATCTCTTTCATTCGAGCCTCCAACTCGTCAGACTTACCGATCATTTCTACTTACTCACTGAGTCTATTGCTAGTATGACCAACCTGTCCTTGATGAATACTGAATCTACAACTCCAATGACTGACTTGTTGTTCAACTCTAAGAACTACTATTCAAGAAAATGAATGTTTGTACATAGGACTCATTCACTTTCCCTAATCAATCTAATCATTCATACTCTTTAGTTTAACATATGAGTTAGGGTGAATCTTGGACTTCCTGAGGTCTACCCGGTGAAGGACTCGCAGTGGTACTAGGAGGTGTATACGATGACATCTCAAACCTCCCTTTCTCAAGATATTAACTTTTATTGTTGGCTACCCATTTATTCGATCTCACAATCTCTAGTTACTGTAGAATCCTAAGGTGGATTATAATTTATAGGAAGGGGAAATAGTGACTTTCAATTGAACTTCAACACTACCCTCCCTTGACGACTAAGTGCAAACTCACTCCTAACATTTCCAGAAGGTTCCAATTCCAGAAGTTTAACATACTCTTATCAATTCCTAGGCTCATCATAATGCCTTCTTCATGACTTTAGCCTTATCAAGCTTTGTACTAAACGCAGCCCAATCTTATACTAAAGTATTAACACCCAAATAAAATGTCCTACAATTAACCCAATATTCATCAATATTGATCCCCATATACATATATAGTGTCTATAAGATGATCGGTTGGAGTCCAAATTCTTTAGATTTATGTTTGGTTATTCGCAGTCAAATATTGATTCCAGTTATAACCCTATGTCAATCATGAAGTACATAGCCATTTCTCAAGTCCAAATGATCTAACATTAAATCCAGAGGTTCTATATGACATATGAAGTAATTTCATTATTATTTGATCATTTTTTTTATAATGGGGCCTTATTATTTACCATTACATAATTGATAAGTGAATTCTAAATTACACATGAAGTATAATTTTCTGATGTATAAACAACTATCCACAAAATTTTCCAGAGATTCTCTAAGGTCTAAAATTCACTTTTACAGAGATTTATAATTACCATATCCATTTAATCATAATAAATAACATTTCATCAATTGGGGCATTTTCAATATTTACAAAAGATCTATGTGTTTTCATCTTCTAAGAATTACAGCTCGAAGCCCCCCTTTGGAGAAGAAAGAGATATTAGGTGGGTGGTTTACTCAACAACTTTGATGCTATGGGATGGTGAACTTTTTCATTCGTCCCGGCTCTTCTGATGTTTTGAAGAAAAATTTCCAGAGGATATATTTGATCCAAAAAGTGTTCTAACTAATTTTCATAATTTTCCAAATAGATTTATGCACATAAAATAAATTTATTAAAAATAGCAATAATCCATAAATGTATTGGAAATAATAAATTTCATCATTAAAAAAAATTCCTACAAATTCTCCAGAGGTTTTATATGTTAAAACATGTGCTCTAACAGAGATTTGTATTTTTATAATATTAATTTCCACAAATAGTAAATATTTCTCTAAAATAACAAATTTCAATATTATGAAGACCTATTGAATATCAACAACAAATGATTATGATAATTTTTCCAGAGGTTCATAATGTTCCAATAAGAGCCTATCTAGGTATTTAGAATTTTCCAAGCAATATAGATCACAAATATTCCAATAATACAAAAGTGTGACAAATGAGATTTTTGATATTTTCCAAGTTAAATGACTCCAAACAATTCTAGAAAATTTATCAGAGATGTTTTATAACATAAATCATAATGTGAGAGAAAGTTAGAATTTTATTAAGTCATTTGGTCTCTTTCTATTCATTTATTTAATTGTGTGGCATAAACCAAATTAATTAAATGCCTAGGATTTTTAACTCCAAAAATCCTAATTTTTCTAGGGATGATTCCTTTCATCATATTACTTGTATTCCCCAAATTGCATGGGCATATATCAAGCTAATATTGAGGAATTCATAAAAGCATGAAATTTGCTACATGCACACCATTCCTTAACATTTACCAAACTTGCATGTGTGATATCTCAGCTTGAACTAGTCCAAATGGTCCAAAATATTTTCCATGCACTTTTCTTAACCTAATATTCCATCCATAAAATATTTGAGTGGATTTGATTTCATTAAACCCTAGATCCACCACATGCATGGATATTTAAATTATTTCTAAAACTATATAAATTATGTCTCCAAAAAATTTGATTTTTGGACAGAATGTGAACCAGTCAATATTACATGCATGGTAAAATATCCAGCTCATTGTGTTAAGTCAAAAGATGGGGTCACACAGATTTGTGTCTATGGTTCACTTTATACACCTTGCACCAAAACAGGTGCCCAGAGAGTTGTATTGCACCAAATCACCTAAAACTAGTTCCTATGTGTAGTTAAGACCAAGATCTACATTGTTTATGTTGAAGACTTTCCCTAGTTTAGGTTATAAGGTACCTTAATAATTCCTTGAACCTACTGTATGAAGTGTGACAAAAACACACAAATTCGCTAAATGCAGACCAACTCCCATACACCATTGTCACATGCAAGTGGAATATACCAGCATGCAGAGGTCCAAATGACCTCATATTTTTACAAGTGACTGGACATGATCTAATAAACACACCACCCAAGATTTGGGTCAATTTGACCTAGTCTAGCCTCATTAATTTTAAAGATATAAAAAATCACATATCTTAAAAATCTATAGAAAAATGATGCCCAAAAATCACCCATGTGGCTAGCATACATACTTGCATGGCCAAATTATTAGGCCCATGCAATCACCCATGTGAAGTATATTCACATTTTAATGACTGGTCCTACATCAAGACACAGCTCAGTAAAATGCCTTTTGTGGGGGCTGTAGAGCTCCAAATGGTGTGATTCAAAATCCTATAGAAATTATACACCAAGGGCTATAATATTTTTCTTTGGCCACTATTCCTAAAATAGCTTCTAAGTGACCTAAAATCGAGCATGAACATACTATAATGAGTGTGACAAAAAATTAGAATAAACATTTCATTATATCAAGCCCGACCTACAAATAGGCATCAACCCAAGATCCAATGGCCAGCAGCCCGTCTTCAAGCTCTGGTCAAGGGATGGGATTGTCCCGTCCTGGGCCACTTTTAGGGGCCATTTCCCGGCCACCTGAGCACTCTCTCGACCGATTGCCATCGCCATCACCTGCGTCGATGTGGCGGCTATCATTTGGCGGTAGTTTGCCGGCCGGTGGTGGCTGGAATAGGAAACGTGGGAGGCAAAAATCAGCGTGAAAGAAAGCCAATTTAATGCTCGATTCGATCTCGTTTTGGCACGAATCAAATTCAAGATGATTTTGATATATGCACTAAGGGAGGGGGAAGGGAATCCTGCCTTTATTGAAGCTTGTCGACGGGAAATTGCCCAAGGTGCCATGGTCGACCTCCTCCTTGACGGCCCTTGTTGATCTTCACCACCAGTGCCCGATTCCTCCTCCAAAGTTGGGGCTTTTCTCCCTCTCAGCTCACTAAAGGTGATAGGATTCTCAAATGGGAATGGGGAGGACTTAATCTCGAATTGCCATTAAAGGCATGGTTCGTCCATGCACCACCTCCATCTCTGGCCAATGGCAGGGCACCAATCAAGAGGGAAAACTGTTGGGAATAAATCTCTTATCTCAAAGGAGAGATTGGGAAGAGGAATTGAGTGCCATTTGGCACTCATTCCCCAATTTCATCTCTTGTGTTCTCCTTGTCATTTTATGATTAAACATTAATTAATCTCCCTAACATTTCAAATTTCTGAGATTATTTCAGTCCATAAGGAATGTGGGCCTTCTATGGGCCTCAATAAATGGGTTTAAACCCAATTGAATTGAGCCTTTGACTCGCTTGACCTAGAGTGGTCAAATTTGAGCTTATGGAGTTAGGGTTGACCCTAGGTCAACCAAGGCAATGTGTATGGGCGACATTCATGATCATGAGTCTATGGACACCTTCCATGTTGAATCATGGCTTGGTGTGACCAATTTAGGGTCATTTGACCTAATTGGGTCAAATTGGTCAAAGTGGGCCCAAAAGTGATTTTGGCCTAATTCATAGACTTTTGACCCAATGAGTTATTAGTGACCCATTGACCTCCCTTAGAGGTTAAGGAGACTTGAGTGAGGTCACATTGGTCATTTGAAAGCTAATTGACCCTAATTAGAGAGGTTTGACCCATTTTGGGCTAGGGTTGACTTTTGTCAACTTGACAATTATGGTTGAATTCAATGGGTTGATTGGGTCCATTGACCTCCCTCAAGGGTTATGATAGTTTAGGTGAGGCCAATTTGGTAATATTGGAGCTTATTGACCCTAGTTAGAGAGGTTTGGCCCATTTAGGGTTAGTGTGACTTTGGTCAACTTGGCCAATTTGGTTGACCCTAATGAGTCCATTGTAACCTATTGGTCTCCTTGAAGGGTTATGAGCATCAAGGTGAGGTTATATTGACATATTGAAGCTCATTTGGTTAACCCTGGGCTAGGTGGCCTAAAATTGTAAAATGCAAACCAAGGTGTTTTCACCTAGTCACTTGGGCTCCATGGTCAATTCCTTGCCCTAAGTTACATGTCATGACACTTGTCATGAACTAACTCACACCATGAGCCTAGTTGGAATGGAGATGTTACACACATACAATCCTTTGCACATTCCAAAGCATTAAAAGGCCTCTTAGACTCCAACCCATGGAAACATGAACCTATTAAACCCACCATCATTGAACCTTGCAAGTAAAGAAAAGTTGTTCGAAAAATCAGCACTTGAACCTATTAAGAAAGTGTTATGGTCATCATGTTACCATGTATGCACATCAGCTAGAAATTATTGGCCTTTAAAACGTTTGAATGATTTTGCATGTGATATGTTTCCCCAAAATGGATTCGCCCAAATCGGAGATTTTCTTCATCAACTTCAACCGGCTCGCCGAAACAATTCCAAATATCCCATCCTCGCACGAAGAGACCAACGCAGAACCACCTTCCGATTGTAGAAAAACCACCACACGACGATAACCACGTCACTCAGGCTGCACCACCACGGTGCGGCCAAACCTGCAATGGTGCGACCTTTGTCGCATCGCCACTTATGGGGTGCGGCCAAGGCTGCACCCCCCATTTAGGGTGTGTCCAGGGCCGCACCCCCTATGTGGGGTACGACCATTGCCACACCCCCTAGGGTGTGACCCATTCTGCACCCACCCACCCCCCCCCCCCCCTTGGGGTGTCGCGGGGCCGCACCCCCCGTAAGGGGTGTGACTTCCTATTTTAGCAGGTGCGGCCAAAAGTTGCACCCCCGCCTCACCCCCCTCCCCACCCCACCCCTAAGAGGGACGCTCTTCCTCTTATGGTCACGCCTCTCCGACATCACTCTACTACATTCTTGATTTTCCATTCACGGCGCACTCAGAATGCCTCCGCGCTCACCGCACGCTCAAAATGCCTTTGCGCTCACCGTGCGCTTAGAACACCTCCGTGCTCACTTCGCGCTCAAAATGCCTCCCCACTCTTCACGCGCTCAGAATGCCTCCACGCACACCGGGCGGTCAGATTGCCATCGCGCTCACAATGCGCTCAAAACACCTTTACGCTCACTGCACGCTCAGAATGCCTCCGTGCTCACAGCGCGCTGAGAACTCTTCGGCGTTCACCGCGCGCTCAGAACGCTTCCGCGTTCACTGCGCGCTCAGAATGCCTTCACATTCCCGACACGTGCGGCAGTTAACCTTTCCAAATTTCATAGATTGCAGGTTTTGCTCACTGCGCTCAACGCCATCAACAGAGCTGCCTGAATTGACCGAGCTGCCCAGGGGAAAGATGGGAATATTCGGAAAATGGTGATCCGTGTACTCCAGATCGGTAAACGTGATTTGCTCGTCGGGTGGTTACAGTAGTTACAATGGCAAAATTACCAGGCTACCCCTGCCCAAGGCTATAAAAGGAGCCCAAAGCCTTCATTTCAAGGCACCTTATCTTCTACACCCAGGAGAGCTCCATTGAAAGTTTCTCAGAGTTCTCCTTCGATGCTTGAACATTTCCTTCAAGACTTAGAAGATCTATGATAGATAAAATTTAAGATATAATAATATTCTCCAAATTTTATGAACGATAGGTGCTCAATGGTGCCAAAAACTTGATAGATAAAATTTAAGTTATAATAATAATCTCCAAATTCTACGAACTATAGGCGAGGGCACATATCGTTTATAGTATAGGATATTTATACATAAATATCAAGTGTCATATTCCACGGGTCTATTGATTACTTCTACTCGCGCAAATTCATATTATTTTATCTAAATATAAAAAGATTTGTAGAATAATAAAAGAGAAAAGGAAGAAGAGGGCATTCGATCAGAAATCCTTCTTAAGTTGAATAAATCGTAAAATCTAAATTCATAACAAATATTATATAGTAATTCGATCGGGGAGGTTCCCAAATTATGAAATCGCCTCTCTCGAGAATACGTTACCAACTAACCTTAGGTTGATCGATTAAGACCCCTCGGCTAGTCGAAACCCCTAAGCTTGCTTTAGGCGGTGAACCCCACTCTTGGATTTGACTCCAATCCGGAAGATTAATGTCATCCTCTCTCGAGGAGTGCATGCAACTCCTTTCACCAATGAATGATCTAAACAAATTCACGGATCTCTCGATCAACTAGAAAATGAATCAAGAATTGATATTCATATACTAGTAATATGAAATCAATCAAATAAAATCAAAAGTGAATCATAATAATTCAAAGACTAAAGTTACAAAAATTAGAGAAAACAAAATAAGAAACTTAAGTATTCTTCCAAACGAATGCTGTAAAATTAGCTAAACATGATTTAATAGAAAGAACATTTTTATAAATAAGAAATGAAATTACAAGTGCAATGAAGGTAAATTCTAAACTAGGAATTAACGGTGCAATACATAAAGTAAAATTACATAAAAGAAAATACAAATAAAATGATAAAAAAAATGATCCAATCTAAAGAAGGGACTGGATTCCCTTCACCATGACAGCAGCTGGGATTTTATAGGTGAAAAATCAGAAGTCACGCCCCTTGGTCACGCTTGTGACCAAGGGCATGTAAGGTGTGGAACTGATGTCTTGAAAGCCCGGGAACGTTGGGAGAAAAATCGCCAAACTTCATCAACTGGCGGGTCACGCCCGTGACCAAGGGTGTGTTTTGAACTGGTCTGAGAATGGCGGGAAACGATGTGATCGGGAGTCAATTCGGCAATTGAGGAAGAGATCTCGCCCCTTGGTCACACCAGTGACCAAGGGCGTGTAAGCTAAAATGGCTCGACAGCAGAAACTGATTCATTCAATGTCGAGTCACCCCCGTGAACTGGAGGTCACCCCCTATGTCATGCACGTGACGGGGGGCGTATAATTTTTATCTGACATGGCAAAGGTCTTCGGATGGTTGAAGGAGGGACACGGCCATGACAATGGTCACCCCCAAGGTCACGCCCGTGACCTGGGGCGTGTACTAGGGATTTTTGTATATTTGTTCCTTTATTTACCCTAAACACAGTTGTGGGCTTGAATTTGCTATTAACAACCCTAGATTACCTGAAAATACAAATGAAAGCAAATTAGACATAAATTAAACTAAAATTAAATAAAAATAAACTAATTATTATTAAAATATTATATAAAAATAACTATAAATAATGTACTATCAATCTCCTTCAAGCATTCGAAGATCTCCTTCGAGCTTTTGAAGATCTCCTTCGCATTCTAAGACATTCTTCCTAAGTGACTCAGAGATCCTCCGGGCATCGAAAGGCGACTAGAGCATCTCACTTTCATTCCCGCGGAAATTACTTAGTTTCTGAGAGGTGGTCTGTCATCCTCAAAAATTTCTCTTTATTATCACTGTAACGAGCGATGGCCTGTCACCCTCGAGTTCTCAATTTTACTTGTAAGAAACTGATATATAGTGGGATTTGGCTGGCACAGCTTCAATCGCGTGATTTTTTACTCTTTCTGGGTTTTCCACGTTAAAAACATCTTTGTGTCGTCCACTAGTTCTCTCATTGACTGTTTGCGCGCTCGGCTCGCTCTCGAGCTAAGGTGGTTCAACTTGACCGGTCTACCAGGGCATCGAGAAACCCGCAACAACATGATTAGATTATTTGGTTATATTCATATAAGTAGTCGTGCATGGAGGACGTCGTGCGGGGAGGGGGTAGACATTGGTCGGGGGGCGACATTGGTCGGGGGGGAGACATTGGTCATGGGGGCGATAGTTGCCTTGGGGGCGACATTGGCCGTGGGGGAGACATTTGTCTTCAGAGCGGCATTGGTCGTGGGGGATACATTGGTCGTGCGGGCGATATTGGTCATCAAGGATACATTGGTCGTCGGGGAGACATTGGTCGTCGGGGTGACATTGGTCCTCGGGGCGACATTGGTCAGGGGGGCGACATTGGTCGTCGGGGTGAAATTGGTCATCGGGGTGACATTGGTCATCGGGGAGACATTGGTCAGGGGGGGGGGGGTGACATTGGTCAGGGCGACGACATTGGTCAGTGCGGCGACATTGGTCGGGGCGGAGATAATGATCAGGGCGGCGACAATGGTCGGGGAGGCGACATTGGTCGGTGTTGCGACATTGGTCGAGGCGGCGACATTGATCGTGGCGCCGACATTGGTCGGGTAGGGGACATTGGTGGGAGGGGATATTGATCATGGGCGGCGACATTAGTCATCGGGGCGACATTGGTCGTGGGTGCCAAGCAAGAAGAGAAGTCACACTATGAATTATTTTTAAGAGGTACATCCTTAGGAACATGATTGTAACACATACATCTGCATGTAACACACATACATGCCAAGTTCATACTTGCAATGGAAAAAATCTCAGAACAAAGTTCATACTTGTAATGAAAAAATCTTAGAAGACAATACATATCAAAATAATATTATAAGAGCATTCCGCAATGAAAAAATCCATGAGCATGCAAAATGTACATAAATATTGCATTGATTACAAATATGGATTCAAAATATTAAAACATGCCTACATTTATGCCAAAAATAATTCAAACAGATTTACAATTGGAAGCAATTTCTAATTTTTTGAAGCAACAGATTTACAATTGGAAGTACTTACAAAATCTGAGAACAAAGTACAAACTAAAAGAAACCGAAAACACATAAATATGAATAAAAACACAGTAATTTGAGAACAAATTTGAACTTATACAACTTAAAGCTTCATTGGTCAGAGTGACATCATTGGTTAATGGGTGTCATTGGTCGGGGTGGCGTCATTAGTTGTGTGCGGCGTGATTGAAAACAACTTAAAGCAATTGAAAGCAATAGTAATCCTGCAGCATTTTAGTGGATCTGAATGAAAAAAAGGAGTGCTTAACTTAATGTTGGGATGTTGCCATACATAATGAAAAAAGTGAGAACAAAATGTTGGGCATAAAAATCAAAAGAAAACCGAAAAAATGGAGTGCTTAAAATATCAAAACATTCGGCGGTCGAAACATTTGGCGGGCAAAACATTCAGCACACTGAAGGTGGAAATGCACTGGTTACATTGTCGATGGGCGTATCTCTAACATCTGTATCGGGTTACATTGCAGAAAAATTTGGTAAAAAGTGATCGTGTTGCGTAAAATTAGAATATTATCCATGTATAATCCGATAAGGCAAGTGTACCTATCATTTTATAGTATAGGATTTGGAAAATCAAGTGTCGTAATATTTCTGGGCTTGTTGAGTACTTCAACTCACAAAGAACAAATATTATTTTATTGATCAAATGGTTGGGTTTGTTTTGGAAAACGATTAGGAGAAAATCAACTGCGAAGAAAAATTATGATTAAAAGATTAGCACTTGATCTAGAATCCCTTTGGAATAAAATAGAATTTTACAAAAAGACTAATCCGCAAACTCTTATTGAAATAACTTCGACTGTGGAGGTTCCCAAAACATGATAGCACCTCTCTTGATGAATACTACCAACTAACCTTAGGTTGATCGATTAAGAAACCTCGGCCAGTCAAAACCCCTAAGCTTTCTTTAAGTGGTGAACCCTACTATTGGATTTGACTCCAATCCAGATAATTTATGTCGTCCTCTCTCAAGGAGTGCATGCAACTCCTTTTATCTTTGAGCGATCACCTCGTACACATGGATATCTCGATCAACTAGAATACAGATCTTTGATTGAAAATCATATACCGGAAATATGAAATCAAAATGAAGTAATTCAAAGATAAATCGAAGATAATCAAAAAGAGAGCTTGCCAATTAGAATAATTCAAAACATATTTTATGACATTCCAAAGTTCATCATAACCAAGTGCTAAAGAAAATTTAACTACACATCATAATGTTGGGAGTACAAGTAGAAGAGGAAAAAGACATGGTAAAATAAGCTACAAACTTGAATTGAAATTGCAATAATAGAAATTTACAACTTGTAAATTGAACTCCCATACTTTTGGTGATTGTTGTCTTTTATAGGTGAAAAATCTGGGAGGCACGCTCATGACCAACGGCATGTAAGGTGCGTAATTGCTATCTTGAAAGCCCGAGAACATTGGGGGAGAGAAACCACCAAAATTCAATTGCATGGAGGGTCACGGTCTAGGTCACGCCTGTGACCTAGGGCGTGTCTTGACCGAGCCTGGAAACAGTGGGAAAATGGTGCGATTATGCATTAATCTGGCAGTTGCAGGAGGGGTCACGGCCTCGGTCATGCCCATGACTGAGGGTGTGTAAGTTGGAAACGGCGCGAGCAGAGAACTGCATTCATTGAACGCTTTCTGGGCGAGTCACTCATGTGACCTTGAGGTCACGCCCTCTATCACGCACGTGGCAGTGGGCATGTAATTTTAATCTGACGTGGAAGCGTGTTCTGGCAGCTGGAAGACAGCTGGGCTGGGTCATGGTCGTGACTTGGAGTCACGCCCTTGGTGATGCCTGTGACTAAGGGCATGTACTTTGCGATTTTGGCAGAAATGCTCCAGAATTTCACCTGAACACGGCTATGGGCTTGAAATTGCTATTAGCAGCCCAAATTACCTGAAAATACAAAAATATGGTAAATTAGTGATAAATTAAACTAAAACTTAAAAAAATTAGTTATTAATAAAATATTATATAAAAATAACTATAAATAATGTATTATCAAATACCCTCATACTTAAGCTTTTGCTATTCCAGAGTAAAACCATCATAAGTTTGAGAAATATTTACATGGTATTTCATAAACAAAAAGATTTTACTCCTAATTATGCATTTTAAACTTATACATGACTCATACACCAATAAGTTTTGAAATAAAATTCAAATTCATAAGAAATAAGTCATAATTCATAAATTGATATGCTTACGATAAAAATTAGTTTCAAAAATTATCTAATCAAATTTTCATAAATAAAATTGTATTGAATTAGGCAAAATAATCTAAGATTAAAATTATATAAACTTTTGATATCATTCGAAACTTTTTCGAAAATCTAGAATATTAACTATGCTCTTTCATAAATATCTTGAATATGAAATGATATTAGATAAATAGGGTAAAAATTGGCATAAAAGAGATTTTTTAATTGGAAAATGATGAATTTTATCCTCTCATTTCCATCTTTTTATAAAGCTCTTCTTTTAAATATCCCAAATGTATATGTTTAGGAGTGATAAATTTTATCCTCTCATTCCATGACATATGATCTTTAATATTTTTTTTTTGCCAATCAAAAGGGTAAAGTAAAAGGTAGAGGAGGGGCTAGGGTTTAAAGGCTATAAATTTTTCAAGATAACTATTTTGAGAGCATAGAAAATAAATTAAGAAATCTTAAGAATCAATGAGTTAAAGTTTGTTGGGAAAAACTCCTTGATTTTACTTAACAAATTACTTATAAGTGATTTTATCTCCTAGGTTTATTACCCACATTGTATAGTAAGGGTAATCTGGTCATTAAATGTCTTAGGATGTCTCACTCAACTTAGAGTGTCGGGGCCAAGTTAAAGCAATAAAAAATCAAGTTGAGATAAGACTTGCGTCGAATACAAGCTGACACAACTTTGACTTAATATCAACGCAACTCTATGTTGTTGTCGAAGAAGATCATTCAGCCTGTTGAAGTATAAGTTAAGTCGACGCAACGACAACAGGATCTCATCACAGAAGGAAGACCCAGTCGAAGCTATCTGAGAAGTCGACGCAACTTCAACTTCAACTCGACGCAGAAGATGAAGGTCAAGTCCAAGTCTTCAACTCGACGGTTACGTCGATAAGTAATCAATGCAACGTAGGCATCAGAGTTCAACCAAAGCTAAGGAACAATTCGAAGTTACTTCTAAAAGAACTCAGAGGTGCATCGATATGAAGGAAGATGAAGTCGACGCAGCGTCGAATGCAGTCAGAAAAAAGGAATTCTTCCCAGCTATCTTTCTAATACCTTTTCAGAAGCTTCACCATACTGAAGGCATTTGTCCAACGGCTAATTTGTTGCCAATAAAGGAAAGGAGTATTTGAGAAGAGCAAAAACTTTCTTAGAATGAAATAGCATGTGATAGACGGGTCGGGAACAAAACAAGAAAAGAAATCATGTATCCAATAAGAATACCTACTCAGGTCTGTCCAAAATAATAAAGAAATTCAAATCCAATGATGGAAAATAAGTAGGCTAGGAAGAGAAGAAAGGCAAGAGCATTCATTACAAACATCTGCATTGTCGATTATTGTTGCTTCTCCTTCTTCCTCCTTCAACTCTAAGAGAAAGATACAGATATCAAGTGCTCTTTCTACACAGGAAATATACAGGGTTGCTTCTTCTTCCACATCACACAGTAGCCAGATTTCAAGAAGCTTTCAGAGAAAAGGATCTGAGAAACATAACCCTTACAAATCATCACAATAATAAGCAAGGGTTCATCATCAGCAGATCCAGTGAAAGAAAATAGAAGTTGAACTTGAGAAAAGCTTCCAAAGAATTTTGAGAACAGAATTCTTTATTTTCTTCTTCTTCTTTCTTCTTACTTTATTCTACTCCTATAACAGAGTTGTAAGAATCCCTCTTCCAAAGGATTTAATGGTTCAAGATCTCCTTATCAAAAGATCGAGTGGTTCAAGATCTCCTTATCAAAAGATCTTAGTGGTGCAAGATCTCCTTATCAAAAGATCTTTGGTTCTGAGAGTCTCCTTATCAAAATACTCAGGCACAGGTTGTGCAATCCTACCAGGGAGGCAGAAGAGAGTACTACCAAAAATTTTGGGGAACCTCTATAAAATCTTGTGTCTTCTGGTTGTTCATTTTTTGTGTTGTCCCTCTTAGAGCTTACTATTTAGTCTGTTTCAATATTTACTGCACTTAATTTATTCTGCACCTTGGTGTTGCTGAAGCAAAATCCCTTAGTATTTTTATTGTGTGCTCAGTTAGGATAGAAAAGATTTTAAATCTCTATTTACCCCCCCCCCCCCTAGAGAATTCTCAGAGACACACTATGCACTTTCAATTGGCATCGGAGGGAGGTTGATCATTAAGTGGTTAACACCTTGATTAAAAGATCTCCTACTCTCATTTATTCATTTTTAAATTAATTAAAACTATTTTTAAATAAAATGAGTTCAAAGGATTATGCATCAATAAGACCTCCAATGTGTAATCTGAAAAATTTTACACTCTGGAAGGCCAGAATAAAATTGTATATGAACTCTATTGATGAGGACATCTTTGATGTTATCATTTCAGGTCCTCCAGCCTTATACAAGAAAGATGCTAGTGGAGCTTCAACACAGGAACCTGTACCTAGGGCTGAGTGGACCGAGACAGAGAAGAAGCAGAAGGCATGTGATGCCAAGGCTTTGAACATGCTGGTATCCACCATGTTAGATGACATCTTCTAGAAGGTAGCTGACTGCCAATCAGCCAAAGAGATCTCGGAATCTCTTTCCAGAATGGTAGAAGGAGTTCTGATGAAAGAAAGGACAGGAAGCTCCCTCATATACCAATATGAGAACTTTCAAAAGAAAGTTGATGAATTTGTTGCTGAGATGTATGACAGATTCAGCATCATTGTCAATGAGTTGAAGAGTCTGGACAAAGAGATATCCTTAACAGAAATAAATGATAAGATCCTCATGTTCTTCCCTAGCTTATGGGATTCAAGGATCCGGGCCATCAGAGAGTCCAGATGCCATAGAGAAATCTCTATTGATTATTTGCTTGGAAAGCTTAAATCATATGAGATGCTTCTGAAGAATAAAGCTGAATTAGAGGAAATGAAGACAACTCCGGCTCCAATACAAAGGAGCCTTGCTCTGAAAGCTACTGAAGGAGAGCCCTCCACTCCTGATGATGAAATGCTCAATCTCCTAGCAAGGAGATTTAGAAAATGGGTCAAGACAGAAGACTCAAGGAGAAGAGAAAGAAGCTCCAAGCTCAGATGTGATAAGACTCCAAAGAAGGAGATAATTTGCTTCACCTGCAACAAGCCAGGGCACATTGCCCCTGAATGCTCACAGGAACAAAGGGTCAAGAGCAGCAACAAAGAAGAGGAGAAAAAGAAGTCTTTCAAGAAGAAAGACAAAAAGAAAGGCAAAGGTTTTATTGCTAAAACCTGGAGTGGCTCTGAGGCATAGTTATGCTCCTCTTCATCTGAGAGTGATGAAGAAGCAGAAGCAGCCTGCATGATGGCATTGGGGATATCCTCAGATGATGAGGAAGAACATGTAACTATATTTGATGATTTTGATTTCAATTCAGAGGATTTTAAAAATTGCTTTAAAGAATTTTGCAATTTTCTCAATTGTCAAACATAAATAACTGTAGTTAGGAAAGAGCTAGAAGAACGTAGGAAACATGATGTATACTTGAGAAATCAGGACTTAATAGATGAAATTAACAATAAGGAATTAGAACTGATCAATATAAGAAATGAAAATCAATAATTAAAAGAAGAGCTAGCAAAAGCAAAAGCCTTTGAGGACTCTCTCAAAGGGAGGAGTCAGAAGCTCAAAAATATCACACAAAACCTCTCCATGAGATTTAAGCATCTAGGTCTAGGAGAACACCCATGCACTGGCACTGAAATTACTAGTAGACCAGCCTAGAAAAATCCAGTTAGATTTATTAGACCTAGTGATTATCAACCAAGTGAGAGGATTGAATTAACTTAGAATCAAGAAAACAATAATCCTGATAAAATCACTATATTAAATATAGCAAATTCCAATAGTGAAAAGGGAAATGTTAAGAAAATTAATCCAGACAAGACTAAAAATCTTAATCAAAATGCAAAAGTCAAAAATAAAATAATTAGACATTCTGCTGATCTACTATATTATGATTCATTCTATCCACATTTTCAGTACCAAGGTAATAAGCATAGGTTTGGTAAACCAATCCTCTGTTGAAAATGTTGAAGTGGAAGTTTGTGGGGCTTTGGATCTGGGCGGTCTGGGAGGAGGTCGGGCGGTCTGGTGTGACAGCACGACCTGGCGATCTGTTCTGCGGTCTGGCTTGTCTTGCCTAGCTGTAGTCTCCTGGCATGACCGCTGCTATCTGTCCAAGGCGACTGAAGATGAGGCCGCACGGTCTGTCTGTGACCGCATGGTGGGCTGACTTCTTCAAGGCTGTGCCGGTCTGGTGTGACCGCACAAGTTGATCCAGGTTTTCCGGAATCCGGTCTGATGGCTGTCCGGGTTTTCTGGCGGTATTCGCGGACTAAGGCTCTTAGTCGCGTGGTCTCTGTTCGCGGTCTCAGGAGGAGGCTGGCATGCGAACAGGTCTCTGTTCTCGATCTCAGGAGGAGGTCGGCTTGCGAACAGGTGTTTGCGGTCTTGTGGCGAACAGACAGAGTTTGCGGTCTCGGGCAAACACTGGTGGTGGGCGGCTTCTTGGCGGTCTGGCGATCTCCCTGTGGAGTCGCGATCTGAATGAGGGAGTGGCGATCTCCCGCATTTTGGGTGAAGCCGGCGAGCTCATCAAATGAAGTAGAAAGGACTATTGCTGATCGCGCGGGTTGACCGGTCTGGTCGCGCGGTCTGGAGGGGTGGTGATCCTATCTCATAGGGTGGTGACTGGATCAGGTCTCACGCCTATAAATAGGAGCCATTGTAGCAACAAACCAGAACACACCAGGTGTAAGCTGAGTTCATCCTAATTCCTGCGGTCTGTATTATTGTGACCGGGCGATCTGCTGATTGAACTTTTCTTGTGCAGCTTCTGCGGATAGTGCGGTCTGCAACGATCACCTCTTCCTCTGAAAGTGTTCGGGCGGTCTGCGGCTTACAGTGTGGGTTGCTGAAGTTCAGGAGAATCAGTAGAGTTCGATAGGAGGGTGCGGTCTGCTCAGCGGTCTGAGGTGGCGTTCTATAACCGGCATTGCTGTTTGGTTAGGCAGCTTGCAGAGATCGGCATGGAGACCAAGCGGTCTGGAGCGGTCTCAGTTATCTTCTTTCAAATTGTGTATTTTCTTCTTTGGTTTTGTGTGCTGGAGAAATCATGTCTCGCCAAGCATACCTCTCCCTGTAATGAAGTTTATGCTATCAATAAAGACTATATTTCCTTCATGTGCTTTTGGTTGTTTTGCTTGTGAACTTTAAGTTGTATGATTCCTGCTCACTCCACAAAGATTCGAAAAATTTCATATGGTATCAGAGCTAGGTTGGAGTGAATAGAGCAGTGAACAACTTAGAGTAGCCATCGCCTTTGTGAAGAAGGAACCAGTGGTAGAGCCATGGAAGCAAGGGATCTTGGAATTGAGATGCTCAACTCGACCAACTTTAAGAAGTGGAAGTCTTGTATGCAAAGCTATCTTCTGGGTGAGGACCTATGGGAGGTAGTTGGAGGAGAGAGCACGGAGGAAGTCTTTCTGGTTGGAGATAACCATCATGAGGTGAGGAACTGAAGGCAGATTAATGCCAAAGCAGAGTTCGCCCAGAAGAGGGAAATATCACCTGATCTGTTTGATCACATCTTGGGGTGTGCATCAGCTGCAGAGATCTGGAGAGTCCTGGATGGGCTGTTTAACAAGAAGAATGTGTCAAGACTTCAATTCCTGGAGAATGAGCTGGCCAAATCGGCTCAAGGTGACCTTTCTATCTCTACGTTCTTCTTGAAGATGAAGAACTTGTGCGCCGAGATTTCAGCGCTGGATCCTGATGAGCCAATTTCTGAGGCGAAGCTGAAGAGGCACATCATTCGTGGTTTGCGGAAGGAATATATTGCCTTTGTAACGTCGGTGCAGGGTTGGGCAAATCAGCCGTCTCTGCTGGAGCTAGAAAATCTGCTTGCTTCGTAGGAGAGTCTAGCAAGGCAGATGGCGGGGGTGTTAGTGTCTGGGGGAGATGGCGAAGTTCTCTTCACAGGAAAGAAGAAGAAATGGGATAAGAAGAAGACCGTTGGAGGAGGCAATGGGCCTTCAACTTCTGGACAGCAGGAGAGGGGCTATGCTTCTAAGGTTGAAGGGAAGAAGAAGGGGGAAGGTCCCAAGTGCTTCAGGTGCGGAAAGGTTGGTCACATCAGGAAGGATTGCTGGGTGAATCTTTAGTCGGGGCATGCTGCTGCAGGAAAGGGAGAAGCTGAAGCCAGGCAAGTTGATGGAGGATGGGGAGGAGCCTTCTCGGCTCTTGTCGGAGCTGAAGCTCCTATCAACTATCAAGAGGACTGGATCATGGACTCAGGGTGCGGTCATCACCTCACCGGGGATGAGTCGAAGCTCTCTTCAGCACAGCCCTATTCAGGTAATGAGGCCATTATTACTGCTGATAATACTGTGCATGTTGAGAGAAGGTGGGGGTTGTTTCCTTGGGCAGTGATAGAGGGCCGCTTACGTTGAGGAGTGTCTATCATGTGCCCGGAATGAGTAAAAACCTCTTCTCCGTGACCAACATTGTAGACGCTGGGTATCACGTTCTGTTTGGCCCAACAGAAGTGAGGTTCCTGCGGAATGTGGAAGCGGTGAAGGTTGAGGTAGTTCATGTGGGCAGGAGAGCTAAAGACTTGTTCATGCTTTTGACAAGTTCATATGTTGACAAGATGAGGACGAATGATAGTGTTGTGATATGGCATGAGAGGTTGGGGCACGTAGGGATGGATAAGCTGAAGGCTATGGCGGTGAGAGGTATGGTCAACGGCCTGCCTAGTCTATCTTCTTATGAAGACGGTCATGTTTGCCCTGGGTGTCAGTTCGGCAAGTCTCATCGGCTTCCATTTGATAAGTCGCAGACAAGGAGTAGTGTGCCGTTGGAGTGCATCCACGGTGACTTGATGGGACCAACTGCTACCCCAAGCCTCAGAGGCAGCAGATATATGCTAGTGTTGATCGATGATTACACCAGATATGTCTGGGTATATTTCTTGAAGGAGAAGGCAGAGGCGTTTGCCAAGTTTGTGGAGTTTAAGGATCTCGTGGAAGGTCGGCTTGGACTGCGGCTTAAGAAGCTGAGGACTGACAACAGAGGGGAGTTCACCTCTGGTGAGTTCTCTACTTTTTGCAGGAAGGCGGGCATCCGGAGGGAGCTTACTTGTGCACATACTCCACAGCAAAACGGAGTTGTAGAGCGGAAGATCCGTCATCTGACAGAGACTTGTAAGTGTTGGCTGCATGCCAAGAGTATCCCAAAGTCCTTCTGGCTGGAGGGAAGGTCTTGTGCTGCCTACGTCATCATCAATATGAAGACCCCACATGAATTTATGTTCAAGGAAAAGCCAAGCGTGGCACACCTTCGGGTGTTTGGTTCCACCTGCTATGTGCACGTTTCAGATGCGCTTTGGACAAAGCTAGATGCGAAGGCAAGGAAGCTAGTCTTCGTGGGTTATGATGACCGGAAGAAGGGCTAGAAGTGCCTGGACCCGGAGACGCGGATATTTGTTGTATCTCGCGACGTCGTGATCGACGAGGTGACATCTTACAAGGGGGCACTGGTGTTGAGCTACCAGAAAGCGGGGTGGAGGAGCCAGAAAGGCTGTGGAAAATCTTCAGGTGGAGCTACCTGTGTCACCAGGTGGTCCAGCAATATCTAGCTCTGAGGCGGAGGCTTCTGGATCAGGAAGCAGGGGGAGCGATGCTCCAAGTACGTCTAGAAGGGGAGCTAGGGAAGAAGCAGCTGAAGATACTGCGAGTCAGGGGAAGGCGTTGCTGAGAACGAAGCGAACTATCATTGCCCCTGATCGCTATACAGGAGGAAACATGGTGAGCTTTGTCTCTTGTTTCTTTGCTGGTCCCTTGGATGAGAGAGAGCCATCGAGCTTTGATAAGGCCATGGGCGTGAAGGAGTGGGACATTGCGATGCAAGAAGAGATGGCAGCTCTCGAGAAGAATGAGACCTGGTCTCTGGTGCCCAGTCCCAAGGGCTCCACTCCTGTCACATGCAAGTGGGTCTACAAGCTGAAGAAGAAAGCTGAGGGCAGTATCGAGCGATACAGGGCTCGCCTTGTGGCTCGGGGGTTCTCGCAGCAATACGGTGAAGATTATGAAGAGACATTCAGTCCGGTGGCAAAAATGACTTCTGTTTGGGTTGTGATTGCCTTGGCGGCTTGTTGGGGGTGGAAGATTTGGCAGCTTGACGTAAAGAATGCGTTCTTGTACGGCGAGATTGATAAGGACATCTTCATGGTCCAGCCGCCAGGCTTTGTTTCTGAAGATTTTCCGGAGCATGTCTGCAAGTTGAAGAAGGCCCTGTATGGTTTGAATCAAGCGCCGAGGGCGTGGTATGGAAAGATTGCATAGTATCTCTTATTCTGCGGTTTGGTGCTTCAGACTCAGACTCAAGCTTGTTCGTCAAGAAGATTGGTGAGCTTCAAGTCATCGTGCTACTTTACGTCGACGATATGATCGTGACGGGGAATTCGAAGGAGGAGGTAGCGCAGCTTCACGCAGAGCTATCTATCAGGTTTGAGATGAAGGATCTGGGTGAGCTTCACCATTTCCTTGGACTTGAGGTGCAGAGGAAGGAGAGTGGAGTGTTGGTGTCCCAGGCTGGATATGCGGAGCGAATCATGGAGCGATTCGGCATGAAGGAAGGGAAGTGCATCTCCACACCTCTGGAGAAGGCTATGAAGCTTTGGAAGGATGAGGGAATGATTCTGCAAGATCCGTTGGTGTTCCGAGCTCTGGTCGGGAGCTTGATCTGTCTGATGATCACTAGGTCGGATATTGCATATGCAGTTGGCAGAGTGAGTAGATATATGGCAGAGCCACGGGTGCCTCATCTGCTAGCGGCCAAGAATATACTGAAGTATGTCAAGGCAACCTCGAATATGGGTCTCCTTTACAAGAGGGATGCGGGATTCGAGGTGCATGGATACATGGATGCTGATTACGGGGGAGATTCGGATGATCGGAAGTCGATGTCTGGATACGTCTTCATGGCGGGCCCCACGGCTATATCATCATGCAGCAAGAAGCAGGATTCTGTGTCGGTCTCAACCACGAAAGCGGAATACAAGGCTTCGGCCTTGGCAGCTCAGGAAGCCATCTGGCTTAGGAGGTTGGTTGGAGACATCCATAAGGAGGTTCGGGAGCCGACTCTGCTCCGCGGTGACAATGAGAGTGCTCTCAAACTGGTAACCAATCCAGTTTGTCACGCGAGGACCAAGCATATCGAGATCGAGCATCATTTCATTCGTGAGAAGGTGTTGGAGGGGTCTCTTTCGGTCGAGCATGTTCGGAGTCAGGACAACATTGCTGACATCTTCACAAAGGCGCTGGCAAAGGGGTCGTTCACACTGCTAAGGAGCTTACTGGGGCTGTTTTCAACTTCCCACTTCAAGGGGGAGTGTTGAAAATGTTGAAGTGGAAGTTTTTGGGCCTTTGGATCTGGGCGGTCTGGGAGGAGGTCGGGCGGTCTGGTGTGACCGCATGACCTGGCGATCTGTTCTGCGGTCTGGCTTGTCTTGCCTAGCTGTAGTCTCCAAGCATGACCATTGGTATCAATCCAAGGAGGATGAAGGTGAGGCTGCACGGTCTGTCTGTGACCGCATGGCGGGCTGACTTCTTCAAGGTTGTGCCAGTCTGGTGTGACCGCACAAGTTGATCCAGGTTTTCCGGAATCCGGTCTGATGGATGTCTGGCTTTTCTGGCGGTATTCGCGGACTAAGGCTCTTAGTAGCGCGGTCTCTGTTCGCGGTCTCAGGAGGAGGGTGGTATGCGAACAGGTCTCTGTTCTCAGTCTCAGGAGGAGGTTGGCTTGCGAACAGGTGTTCGCGGTCTTGTGGCGAACATACTGAGTTTGCAGTCTCGGGTAAACACTGGTGGTGGGCGGCTTCTTGGCGGTCTGGCGATCTCCATGTGGAGTCGCGATCTGACTGAAGGAGTCGCGATCTCCCGCGGTCTGGGTGAAGCCGGCGAGCTCATCAAATGAAGCAGAAAGGACTGTTGCTGATCGCGCGGGTTGACCGGTCTGGTCGCGTGGTCTGGGGGGTGGTGATCCTATCTCATAGGGTGGTGACTGGATCAGGTCTCACGCCTATAAATAGGAGCCATTGTAGCAACAAACCAGAACACACCAAGTGTAAGATGAGTTCATCCTAATTCATGCGGTCTGTATTATTGTGACCGGGCGGTCTGCTGATTGAACTTTTCTTGTGCAGCTTCTACGGATAGTGCGGTCTACAGCGATCACCTCTTCCTCTGAAAGTGTTCGGGCGGTCTGCGGCTTGCAGTGTGGGTTGCTGAAGTTCGAGAGAATCAATAGAGTTCAATAGGAGGGTGCGGTCTGCTCAGCGGTCTGAGGTGGCATTCTATAACTGGCAGTGCTGTTTGGTTAGGCAGCTTGCAGAGATCGGCAAGGAGACCGAGCGGTCTGGAGTGGTCTCAGTTATCTTCTTTCAAATTCTGTATTTTCTTCTTTGATTTTGTGTGCTGGCGAAACCATATCTCGCCAAGCATACCTCTCCCTGTAATGAAGTTTATGCTATCAATAAAGACAATATTTCCTTCATGTGCTTCTGGGTGTTTGGCTTGTGAACTCTAAGTTGTATGATTCCTGCTCACTCCATAAAGATTCAAAAAATTTCACATCCTCTACCATCCAAATGGATACCATGAACGACCCTTCTACTCTTTCATTAAACCTTACAATGGTAAAAGCAAAGGGCCCAAGGTAACCTGGCTTCCCTCTAATGTTTGAGCTAGTTGTGTAGTAGTAGGTAGGATCCTTCCTAGGAGATAATGGAAGAGGGAGGAAGAACTATGGTCTAATGAAGACCCAAATCCAACAGGGGAATGATTTCTACTCTGAACTTTCATATCATCTTCTTCAAGTCATGAAAATATTAAGTATAAATACTATTTTCTTTAAAAAATCATCGTTGGGAAAAACAGCAAGAACTTTCTAAGAAAATAGAACTATTCACTCAGAGTTGCGTCGAATAGAATTCAACGTACCGTTTAATTCTACTCGACGCCTGCTCTGAAAGCCATATGCAAATGTTAATTCAGAGTTGCGTCGAATAGAATTCGATGTACCGTTTAATTCTATTCGACGCCAGCTTTGAGAGCCATCCAAATCAGACAATTCGAATAGCATTCGACGCAACGTCAACTTCATATCGACGGATACATCTAATGAATAGTCGCTTGTCAAATTTGAAGATGCGTCAAGGTTTAATCGACGCAACGTCGATATGACAGCGCGCGCAACTTTACTTCTAGAAGCTACTTAGACACATTTTGGCGTGCTGTCTATTGATCTTTTTAACGGTGCTTCGGATAAAACCCTAAGTTGCGGCGAATCATCTTCTTTTAAGCAAGTTCTGCGTCGAATTATTTACGCTTTCAATTTCTCTTTTATTTGCTCTAGTGCTCTCTCCTTCTCCAGTTCTCTAGTGCTCTTTCTTTGTCTCTCTCTCTCTCTCTTTGTCTCTCTCTCTCTCTCTCTCGGTTTCTCTTCTGTTTGCAGGTACTACAGATTCTATGGCACCCCCAAAGGTCAACTCTGGGTTTGACGTGGATGTTGATTCTTTCAATGCTGCTGCCGAAAGCTTTAAAGCCATTCTGGGCTTATTCCATACAGCCGGACTAACAAAATTAATCTCTACAAGATGCAAGATCCTTGATGTAGAGTTGACAGAGCTAAAAGATAATATTTACATAGGAGATGATGGTTCCCTCCAGGGGAAAATTTATGAAAATGATATCAGCATAACAGAGGAAATGTTATCTCAAACATTTGATCTACCCACTGGTGAGAACTCTGATGAATTGACAAGGAAGAGGCAAGGAAGGCGTTGGAAATCATGCAGTTCAAGAAAGAGAGGGCCATCAATCTTAAGAAGACTGGCCTGGCAGAGGAGTACAGGTCTCTGGCAGACATAATGGGAAAGGTACTGATGTGCAAAATATCAGCACATGATGATATCCCCAAGCAGCAGTTGCAAATAATGGGTGTTTTAGTTCTGGGAAAGAAGACAAACTGGGGGAGAGGCCTCCTGAAGTTGATTGGTCACAAATACACCCACAAAGAGAATGCTTACATGAGAATTATGAGTCAGGTGATCTTTCACCATTATCCAATGGTGTGCAAGTCCAAGGGAGTGCTCATTCCTCCTGGCAAAAGAATCAACATATGAATCTTCTCAAAGTGGACTTGGCAGATTTTGAAGCCTACTCAAGCTCCATCTTAACCTCCTCCCTCTCCACCTCCTCAAGATTCAGAGGACATAGTCCCAAATCTTCCAAGGGAAGACATCCCATCACAGGATCCTGCAGTAACACAATAAGATACCATTCCAGAAGATTTCCCTGCTCAGAATATCCAGTCCACTCCATCCACTACAGTTTCAGAACAAATACCTCTCATTCTACCCCTTCCATTAACATTGAGCAAGACATTTCTAAGGCATTAGGTTTGGCCTCCAGCACATTTGCTAACCTACTGGCCAGCCAAGCCAGATGATTTGAAAAGAAGTACTCCCAAATGGAGTCTGAAATCCTAGATTCAAAGAGGTCTCTCCTGGGACTCAAAGAATTCATATCTTCCTCCTTGGTGACAAAGGATTTCTTAACCTCACTAGATAGCAAGGTTAAGAAGGGGGAGAAAATTCAGGAGGAGGAAATACCTACTCTAGAGATGAGTGGCCATGAAAAGGGTAATGATGTTGAAGCCCCTGATAAAATTACTATCTTCCAAAATTCAAATGTTCAAGGGGGCCTCAAGAGGAGCCTCAAGAGAATCAGGGGGGATTCCAGATCAAGAACTAGAGGAGCCTCAAGAGAATCAGGGGGAGCTTCCAGCTCAAGAACCAGCTCAAGAACCAGCTGGAGAATTGAACCAAGGGGAGGTGATTGCCTCTGCTCAGGGAGAATCTATTCCAGATATTCAAAAAAATCTGGAAAGGGAAATGATTGCTAAAGATACAACATTGAACTAGGGGAGGTGATTCCCTCTACTCTGTGGGAGCCCCAAAAAGATGATCTATTGTATGAGGTTGCCAATATTGCTAAGGAGACTGGTTAGACTAATAAACAAGATCAAACCCATCAAGAAGCAGCAATGTCTCCTGAAGATGATGAGCCTCTGAAGTTTGCATCAAGGAAGGAAATTCCAAAGGTTTTCTCCAGAAAAAGGAAACTCATGATAAAGGAAAGTGAGGTCCAGGTACTCTATTTTTGAGGAGTTCAATACACTTCTAGTCTCTGGTGGATACAATTATTAAGAATAATATAATTTACTTGACAATGTAAGAAATAGTCTGTGATTACATTCTATCATATTTTATTGTCAATGTTGTCTTGTATGTGTTTCTGTTTATATAAAAGAATGTGTAAAATCACTGTAAAACAATCTGTAAAATTTGTTAAGATAAATATGGGGAGATTGTTGGAAAAAACTCCTTGTGATTTAACTTAACAAATTACTTATAAGTGATTTTACCTCCTAGGTTTATTACCCACATTGTATAGTAAGGGTAATCTAGTCATTAGATGTCTTAGGATGTCTCACTCAACTTAGAGTGTCAGGGCCAAGTCAAAGCAATCACAAATCAAGTTGATATAACACTTGCATCGAATACAAGTCGACGCAACTTTGACTTGATATCGACGCAACTCTGTGTTGTTGCCGAAGCAGATCATTCAGCATGTCAAAGTATAAGTTTAGTTGACGCAATGTCGAAAGGATCTCGCGCAGAAAGAAGACCCAGTCGAAGCTATCTAAGAAGTAGACGCAACTTCGACTTTAACTCAACATAGAAGATGAAGGTCAAGTCCAAGTCTTCAATTTGATGGTTACGTCGATAAATAATCGATGCAACATCGACATGTGAGTTCAACCAGAGCAAACGAGCAATTCAAAGTTACTTCTAAAAGAGCTCAGAGGTGCATCGATATGAAGGAAGATGAAGTCGATGCAGCGTCAAATACAGTCAGAAAAAGGATTTCTTTCCAGCTATCTTTCTAATACATTTTCAGAAGGTCCACCATACTGAAGATGGTTGTCCAACGGATAATTTGTTGCCAATAAAGGAAAGGAGTATTCGAGAAGAGCAAAAGCTTTCTTGGAATGAAATAGAATATGATAGACGGGTCGGGAACAAAACAAGAAAAGAAATCAAGTATCCAATAAGAATACCTTCTCAGGTCTGTCCAAAATACGAAAGAAATTCAAATCCAATGATTGACAATAAGTAGGCGGAGAAGAGAAGAAAGGCAAGAGCATTCATTACAAACATTTTCATTGTCGATTAGGGTTGCTTCTCCTTCTTCCTCCTTCAAACCTAAGAGAAAGATACAGATATCAAGTGCTCTCTCTGCACAGGAAATATATAGGGCCGCTTCTTCTTCTACATCACACATCAGCCAGATTTCAAGAAGCTTTTAGAGAAAAGGATCTGAGAAACATAACCCTTGCAAATCATCACAATCATAAGCAAGGGTTCATCATTAGCAGATCCAGTGAAAGAAAACAGAAGCTGAACTTGAGAAAAGCTTCCAAAGAATTCTGAGAACAGAATTCATTATTTTCTTCTTCTTTCTTCTTACTTTATTCTACTCTTGTAACAAAGTTTTAAGAATCCCTCTTCCAAAGGATTCAGTGGTTCAAGATCTCCTTATCAAAAGATCTAAGTTGTTCAAAATCTCCTTATCAAAAGATCTGAGTGGTTCAAGATCTCTTTATCGAAAGATCATTGGTTTTGATAGTCTCCTAATCAAAAGACTCAGGCACAGGTTGTGCAATCCTACCAGTGAGGTAGAAAAGAGGATTACCCACATTTTGGAGAACCTCTATAAAATCTTGTATCTTCTGGTTGTGCATTTTCTGTGTTGTCCTTCTTAGAGCTTACTCTTTCGTCTGTTTCTATATTTATTGCACTTAATATATTCTACACTTTAGTGTTACTAAAGCATAATCCCTTTGTATTTTTATTGTGTGCTCAGTTAGGATAGAAAAGATTTTAAATCTCTATTCACCCCCCCCCCCCCTCCCCTCTAGAGAATTCTCAGAGGCACACTGCACTTTCAAAATTAATATAAGTAAAATTTAAAGATCTTTAGCGCAATTGCTACAAAATTAATTCATGATAATTTAATGAGAGAAAGCAAAACTAAGAAATATTCTAAACAAACCAATATTAAATCTAACACTTTATGATGAGACATATAAAAAACATAAAAAGAAAACTTTTATTTTTAAAAGACATATAAATAAAGTTTCATAATTAAAATTGGTTAAACTCAAATATAAAGTAAGGAAGCATCTAATATTACAAGATTTATAAAACAAATTTTTTTTAGTTTTTTTCAAAGGGTTTTGAATTATTTGTTTGTTTATATTTTCATTTTTTTTTAAATTTAAATTTTCATTATTTGCTTGAAAAAGAAAAACAAAACAGAAATAATTTTTTTCTTGGACTTCCCAAGGAATACCCAATGACGGGCTCTCAAGGTACTAAGCAGTTTTGTGGGATGAAAGTCCAACACGACCCTTTCGCAAGAAATTAGTTTTCTTATTTTCTAATTTTTAGTAAAAAAAAAATTAAAATTCTTTTGGTATTTTTGATTAGCTTTGTGATTGATTTGCAAAAATAAGAGAATACACCCCCATACTTAAAGTAAACATTGTCCCCAATGTTTTTAGAAATGAGAGAAAGTTGCCCGTATGAAGAAGAACAAATCAACACCGACCCAACCCGTAGAAAACATAATGGGAAAGCAAAACATTTTTTTGATTTTTGCATTTAATAAAAACAAATACAAAAGATACTAAACAGAAAAGAAAAGATACAAGCGGTCGCAAATAAGAATAAAACCTCTATGCGTCATCGTCGTCGTCCTCCCGCTGATAGTAATCACGCAGATCAGCAAACTCCCGCTGCAGATGCTCCATAGAGGAAGCATGGCGCTGCTCGAGGGTATCAAAACGAGTGTCGAAGTGAGCGTGCATGGACAACTGCTTAGCCTGAATCTGATCCAGACGAGTATGGATCCGCCCAAACTGTTGATCAAAATATGCGGAAGAACCAGGCGCAGAGGGAAAATGTTGATGCTACTGCGGAAACTGCGGAGCTGGAGGAACGCCTCCGGAATCTGCTTAGAAATCAATATCGATAGGGTCGCCACCAACCTCGGTGGGCACCGCCTCGAACTCTTGTCCACGCCAACACATTAATCCGAGGGCTCGAAGGTTTTGGAAAGTGATAGGCATGGGTGCTTGGAGGGGGTTCATGTGAGGAAGTGCATCCCAAATCCCCATACGCTTGGTAAGATATGTAATGAAGGGGCCGCCATGTAGCGCACTAAGCCTCCTATTTTCGGCCTAATGCTAAAGAAATAGCGCAAGCGCCGAACCCATATTGAGTGGGACCCGCTCGAATAAACTATTTAAATATAGCAGGTCCATGTGGGTCACCACGCTATGGCAATCGCCACGAACGGAGAGTGTGAAAGTGATAAGGTAGTGGAGATAACGTAAAGCGGGGGAGAGGAGATGACTGCACTTTGACTATTTTGGCGAATAAGGGTTGGGGTCGTTACTGATTTCCGCCCAAAATCTTTGGAGGTTGTAATCGCGGGCGGAATAGAGGGCGAGGGCGGTGTAGGTCTCCGTAAGAGTGAAAGCCTCGTGGTAAAAGCCCATAATAATATAGAACTGACGCAAAGTAAGGCTTTGCGAAAGCCCGCTCATCCAAAATTCAATGACCTTGTCGGCCCCGGCCCAACGGAAATCAAATGAAGAGAAAAACTACACCGTGAGCTCAAAATATGCGGGCTCCGAAATGGAGAGCAAGGGGGCCCATCCCAGAGTAGCAAGAAAATCCCATACCGCACCAGCTTGCCCGATGGTGGGGAGGACGCTCCAGTCAATGACGCGAAAAACTCCAAATTCCTTCCCACTGAGGTGGTCACTCCGTTCCTGGTGAGGGATGGAAGGAAAATTGAGCATGGTGTCCGCAGTGAGGGAGTCATCAGGGAGTGCGGAAGACGACTCTCCAATGGCGTGGTTGCGGCGGGGAGCCATTAGGAAGGAGGAGAATGAAGATTTTGGCTTGCTGGAAGAGAGAAGAGAGGGAGAAAGGTAGTGGAAAGTGTGGAGAAAAGAGAGGGGGAGGTGGTGCTTAAATAGGATAAATTTTAGGTGTCAAGCCCGTGACTGGGGGCATGTAATGGGCGACACGTGAAATCTGGTGTATCTGAGGAATCCGAGGGAGGATTGGTAAAAATCATGGATGTTGGCAAGTCACTCCCTCAGTCACGCCCGTGATCGAGGGCGTGTAACTGGGGAGGTCAAATCGGCTAGGGAATCTGATGCTCGCTCGGTCAAAAAGCGCTTCCCGAGAAGTCATGGCCCAGGGTCACGCACATGACCCTGGGAGTTACTTGACTGTCATGGGTGTGATAGTCAAAAGCATCTTTGATTGGGATCGCGGGAGTAATTGGGCCAGCAGGACATGTCACGGTTGTGACATTCCAATGTCACGGGCATGACATGAGTTGTTACGGGCGTGATAACTCAAAATGAAACCTGGGCATCGCCGGATCAGGAGTAAAAGTATAACATGAATGTTACGCCCGTGACCAGGGTGGGTCACGTCCGTGACTTTCACGAAAGACGGGATGGTGTTTGTGCTCGGGTACAGCGTGACAGAAAAATTAGACGGAGCATGTCACGACCGTGACCTAGGCCGTGTAACACAAAAAAATCCAGAATTTTTTTTTTATTTTTGGGTTTTGTTGTTTTATATTTTTTCCTTTTTTTTATAAAAAAACATAAATAAAAACAAGACAGGAAGAACAAAACATAAAATACCGACTTGGAGAGCGGAGTTTCATGCATACGTGCGAGCGACCATGTTCTCGCAAATTTCCTCCAAACCTGCAAAAAAACTTTAATAACAAATATAGAATAACAATAATAAAAACTATAACATTATTTTTATTTTGTTTCATTGTTATATGGTTTTTTTAAACAAAAATAAAAATATTTTTATTTAGTAAATTTTTTTTACGAAAGAAAAACGGAAAATAATGAAAAATAAAAACATAGGTTGCCTCCCAAGAGCTCTTTGGTTATGGTCGTTGAGCTCGACCACGGTGGTGTGCCGGATTATGGATGAGGAAGAAGAAATTCCTCCCTATGGTCATTTAAATCATCCCCAGAAAATTAATGTTTCAATTGGTGCCCATTCACCTTGAAAGTACATTTTTCTGGGTGCGAAATAAGCACTGTCCCGTAAGGCCAAACCTCCTTGACAACAAAAGGTCCGGACCAACGAAACTTAAGTTTACCCAGAAAAAGTCACAGACATGAATTATAGAGGAGAACTTGGTCTCCCAGTTTAAATAATTTTGGGTGCTTAATGCTCTTTATAGAATTTGTTACTTTCATATGCATTGGAACGCAATTCATCAAGCTCGTTGATTTGGATTTTATGATGCTCGACCGCTAAACTAGAATCAAGATTAAGAAATTTAAGTGCCCAGAAAGCACGATGCTCAAGTTCAACCTGTAAATGACAAGCTTTTCCATAGACCAATCGATACGGCGTACAATCGATAGCAGTCTTGTATGTCGTCCGATAGGCCCATAGCGCATCATCTAATTTATTTGACCAATCTTTTTGATGGGTAGAAATAGTTTTTTCCAAAATTCTTTATAATTCCATATTTACTACTTCCACTTGGCCATTTGTTTGAGGGTGGTAGGGGGTAGATAATTTTTGTGTAACTCCGTATTTAGAAAGAATTTTTGAAAATTGTGTTACAAAAATGCGCACCCCTATCACTAATGATTGCCCGCGGTGTTCCAAAATGCGAGAATAAATTTTTCAAAAATAGGGTAACGACCCATGCATCATTGGTGGGAAGGGCTTGCGCTTACGCCCACCGAGACACATAGTCGACTGCTACATATAACGATTTCCAAAAGAAGGAGGTAGCGGGCCGACAAAGTCGATTCCCCATAAATCAAAGACTTCGCATTCAAGGAAGGAATTAAGGGCATTTCATCCCTGCAAGAAATATTACCTGAGCGTTGGCATTGATCACAATGACTTTCATGAAAATGAGCATCCTTAAAGATGCTCGGCCAATAGAATCCTTCTTCAAGAACCTTCTGCGTTGCCCGATTTGCCTTGTAATGCCCACCAGCGGGTCCCTCATGGCAATGTTTTAGTATTTGTGCCCCTTCCTTATGAGAGACGCATATCCTCACCACTTGGTCCGCACAAACTCGTAAGAGGAAGGAATCCTCCCAAAAATAATTTTTTAAATCACAAAAGAATTTCTTCTTTTCATGATAAGAAAAATCCTTCAGGAGAAATCTTGCAACGAGATAATTTGCGAAATTACCGAACCAAGGGGTAGGGAGAGCGATTACCTTATAAAGGGCGAGAAGACGTTCTTCGGGGAATGTATCATCAATCTCATCCTCCAAAAGTGATTCACAATTGGGATTCTCTAACCGAGAGAGGTGATTTGCCGCTAGATTTTTCGCTCACTTTTTGTCCCGGATCTCCAAATCAAATTCTTGAAGAAGCAAGATCCACCTGATCAACCTAAGCTTGGCATCAGTTTTAGTTAGTAGATAACGTAACGCCGAGGGATTGGTAATAACAATTATTTTTGATAAAGTAATATTGGAACAAAATTTATCAAAAGCAAAAATAACGGCTGAGTTCCTTCTCGGTGGTAGTGTAATTTTCCTATGCAGTAGTGAGAGTATTGCTTGCATAATAGATAGGATGAAAATTTTTATTAAGGCGTTGTCCTAAGACCGCACCCATGGAAAAACTACTCTCGTCGCACATAATCTCAAAAGGGAGATCCCAATTGGGTGCTATCATAATAGGCGCATTAATAAGTTTTTCTTTAATTATAGAAAAAGATTGTACACAATTATCATCAAAAATAAACGGCGCGTCTTTTTCTAGCAAGTGAGTGAGGGGCTTAGTGATTTTGGAGAAATCTTTAATAAACCGGCGATAGAAATCGACATGCTCCAAAAAAGCTTCTTACGGCCTTAGCATTTGAAGGAGGAGGTAGTTTTTCTATCATTTCAATTTTAGCTTTATCTACCTCTATTTCATTATTCAAAATTTTATGGCCTAAAACTAAACCTTCCTGCACCATAAAGTGGCACTTTTCCCAATTTAAAACTAAATGAGTGTCCTCACATCTTTGGAGAACACGGGAAAGGTTGTCCAAACATAAATCAAATGAATTTCCAAAAATTGAGAAATCGTCCATAAATACCTCCATAATATCCTCCACTAGTTCAACAAAAATTGCTAGCATACATCTTTAGAATGTAGCTGGCGCATTACATAAATCAAATGGCATTCTTCGATAGGCGAAGGTGCCAAAAGGACAAGTGAAGGTGGTTTTCTCCTGGTCCTCGGTAGAGATTGGGATTTGGAAGTATCCCGAGAGACCATCAAGAAAACAATAAAAAGAATGTCCGGATAACCGTTCAAGAATTTGATCCACGAACGGTAAAGGAAAATGATCCTTGCGAGTAGCATCATTCAATTTGCAATAGTCGATGCATACTCGCCATCCAGTAATAGTTTGAGTAGGTATTAATTCATTTTTATCGTTTGGAAATACTATAATTCCTACTTTCTTAGGCACCACTTGGACCGGACTTAACCAAGTGCTATCTGAAATCGGATAGATAATCCATGCATCTAATAATTTAATTACCTCCTGAAAGTGAGGTTAGATCTTAAAGTTACTCTAGAGGGGGGTGAATAGAGTATTAAAAGGTTTTTCACTTAATTTTATAACATAATTAAAATAGTGATATATATATGTATGTATAACAGAGCGAGTTATAAAACAGAATAAAGAAACCCATCACACATCACAATACACAAAAAATCACAACACAGAGGACACAAGGATTTTTATAGTAGTTCCCCAATAAACCTGGGTACGTCTACTCTTCTACCACACTTGGTAGGATCCACTAGGTTTTTAATCAGGTGCCCTATCACCAATGGGGTTTTGATTAGGAGCCCAAAACACCAAGGAGCTTTTGATCAGGTGCTCTAACCAAACCACAGGTTTTTGTTCAGGTGCCCTGCCACCAATGGGTTAACTTTTGAAGGGAGTTAGAACCCTGCACAAGATGAGATAAAAAGGGGTTTAGATGTTCTTCTCTGTCAATATTCTAAGAGAAGACTCTAGTGGAATGATTTTTTAAAGCTCCCCCTGTCTGATTGAAATTATTGACAGCTTGAGGATGGAGCTTTCTCTTGAAACAGATATCTTCCTTTGATAGCTGATGAATCTGAGAGACAGAAGTTTCTCTTTGAAGATTTGGAACTTGCAGCAGAAATCTAAGAGAAGACTAGTATTTTTGTTCTCAGAAAATGAGATGTGCTGCTTGAGAAAGATGATCTTTCTTTTTGACTTTCAAAATGATTCTCTCTCGATTGGTACACTGATATTTTCTTTTTGTTACAGATATCTTTCTTCTTGTTGGTATGCTACTTCCTTAGAGAGAATGATAATAGATTTGAAATTCAAATCTCTGAAAGGAATAGAATAATAAGCATTAATTATTTCCTTGGAACTGCAACTGATTCAGCAAATCTTTAATCCTTTTCCTTTTCAATAAATAATATCTTTTTCCAATATAAGCCAACAACTACTTTCTCGGGAAGAGAATGGAAAGGGGAATAAACAAATGAAGGATAAAATCTTGTCTTATCTGGAAGAATAACTCCAAATGAAGAATAGAACTAAATCTGATAGTTGAACTTAGTACAGAGAAATAGAATAACTGATCTGAATAAACTGAGAGAAAATTCGTCGAGCTGAGATAAGAATTCGTCGACCTGAAGGATGAGTTCGTCGAACTAAACATCTGATACTGATTCGTCGAACACAGGCTGGAGTTCGTCGATCTCAAGTTAGAGTTCGTCGAACTGAAGAATTCGTCGACCGCTGAACCTCTGAGCCGCTGAGTATTGAAGATCGTCAACTGCTGAGACTGAAGCAAGTCGTTCGTCAACGCAGAGTGTAAGCCGTTCGTCGAACGCAGAGAGCAATTCGTCGAACGCAGTATTGAGTTCGTCGAACGCAGAAACTTAGAGATTTCCTAAGTTCTAGATATCTTATCAGCCTAAAACTATGACCCTTAGACTATACATTGGGGGTCAACTTAATCCTAGTCAACACAGTAATCCTAGCCCAAATCAGTAATTGGGTTGTCCTAACACCTTCGTCTTGACTACTTCCTTCATGTTAGAATTTAGTCGGCATTGAGGTTGAATGGTTTTGCTGGAATTTTCTTCCAAAAGAATTTTATGTGTACAAAAGGAAGGATTAATCCCTTTGTTATCAGAAATTTTCCATGCAATTGCGCAATGATGATTTTTTAAAATAATTAATAATTTAGATTTTTCAGAATCCGAAAGAAATGCCGAAAAAATTACAAGGAGTTTAGAACCTTCCTCCAAAAATAGATATTCAAGATGATCGGGTAATTTCTGTAAATCTAAAAGAGGAGGTTCTTCATAAGAAGTTTTTAAACAATCACTCCCTAATTCTAAGATTTCAAAAAGAGGAGCGCGAGTGATTGTGTCGTCATTGTGTTCATGAGTTAAAAAATTAATTGATTCAAAATTGGCATCATCAAGACAATATGGTGAAATAAAATCAGAAAATAAAATTGAGTCTTCATCATGTGAATCCTCCAAGAAAAAACATGAGTCGTCATTAGATAAAGAATTTTTCATTTAAGAATTGATAGTAAAGGTAACTTCATCATCTCAGACTCTAAGGAGAAGTTTACCATTACTAACGTCAATAATAGCGCGAGAGGTGGCAAGGAAGGGGCGGCCGGGAATTAGTGGTACATCAAAATCCTCTTCAATGTCAAGGATAACAAAATCTACCGGAAAGATAAATTTGTCAACTTTGACAAGCACATCCTCAATAACACCCATTGGGTATTTAATGGACCGATCCGCTAATTATATGCTCATTCTAGTAGGATTAGGTTCCCCTAATCCAAATTTCTTAAACAAGGAATAAGGCATCAAATTAATACTAGCGCCGTGATCGACCAACGCATGTTTGACTAATAAATCGCCAATAAGAGAAACTAGTTGGATCGGTTAATTTCTTTGGCACTTTATTTAATAAAACTACGCAACATTCCACAATGAATTGAATGGTGGAGATGCCCTCAAGTTTTCTTTTATTGGATAAATGATCCTTGAGGTACTTTGCGTATTTCGGCATTTGCGCGATGGCCTCGCAAAATGGTAAATTGATATGAATTTGTTTAAATAATTCCAAGAATTTACCATAGTGCGCGTCCATTCATTCCGCTTTGAATTTGGAGGGGGTAAGGAAGAGAAGATTGAAATTCTTTAATTTTATTTTGCGACGGAGGTTGAGAAGAAATGATTTCCTCAGAATCAACCAGTTTGGTAGGAATAGTTACCACTGCATCAACCTTTTCGGTAGGAGTAGTTACCTCCTTCCCGCTTTGTAGCGTGATTGCTTTTGTTTGCTCCTTAAGGTTGGGCTCTGTATTGCCCGGCAATGCTTCTTGTTGGCGATCAGAGAGCATTTTTGTGAGTTTCCTAATTTGGTTCTCCAAATTATGGACGGATCCGATGAGATTCTGGATACTTGTATCATTGCTAGCCGCATATTCAGAAAACACCTCCTCGATAGAAGGAGATTTTGGCGCTTGCGACAGTGGAAATCTGGGTGGATTTGTGTTTTGGGGATGCACCGCATTCCCTGGATCACTCCATGAGAAGTTGGGGTGATTCCTCCAACCCGGATTATAAGTGTTGTTGTAAGGGTTGTTGTTCGGGTTGAAAGGTGGCCGGTTTGGATTATCCATGTAATCCACTTGTTCTGCCATGACTGGAGAAGGCTCCCAGGTAGGTGTAGAAGAGGAAGCAGTCATCTCTTCTATTTTTTTATTTAAAAGCTCAACCTGTAAAGACAAATTAGAAATTGAATCAATTTCATACATCCAGGACGGCTTATTAGGGCGAGACGTAGGTGTACTCCATTGATAAGTATTCATAGCCATCCCCTTTAAAAGCTCTTGCGCGCCCGCTGGTGTTTTATTATTTAAGGTACCACTGGCGCGGCGTAAATCATTTGACGCGTTTGGAGATTTAGGCCATTATAAAAAGTTTGAATTTACAACCAATCGGGGATTGCATGATGGGGTCATCGACTCAAATATTCTTTAAAGCACTCCCAAGTATCATAAAGCATTTCTGATTTAATTTGGGCAAAGGAAATGATATCCTTATGCAATTGGGCTGATTTAGCGGGCGGAAAATATTTCGTAAGAAATTGTTCCGTCATTTGAGCCCATGTGGTGATAGATCCTCTTGAAAGAGAATTTAGCCACTGCTTAGCAAGGTGAAAGGAAAAAGTTGAAACCTTATTGCGTCATCGGATACCCCATTAATTTTAAAAGTATCGCATATTTCTAGGAAACTAAAAATATGCGCATTGGGATCCTCGTCTTGTAGCCCATCAAATTGTACATATTGTTGTACCATTTGAATGATGCTTGGCTTTAACTCAAAATTATTGTTCGCAATAGCAGGTCGAACAATACTAGAAGGGGCATCGTCCAGATTAGGCCGGGCATAATAGGACATAGTCCGTTCCGCAACCGCATCCTGATTTGGATCACCCATTTGAGAAGAAAAGGAGGAGGGGGAGAAGAAGAAGAAATGGTATTCGAAAAAGAAGTGTCGCCTACAGATTCCTCAATCGGATCTTGAGAATTTGGTCTTTGGAATCGTAAGCATAGCCGAATGGTTTGCTCGATTTTCAGATCCAAGTAAAGAAGATCTGACGGATTCCTTCGGGTCATAAACTAAAAAGAAAAAGAAAATCGTAGGAATTTAGAAAAAGAAATATAATATAAAAATAGAGATATAACTTTTGTTTGGATTTTTTTTTAAGATTTAATTAGTCTTATATTTCCCGAGGACTACCCGGTGAAGGGTTCACAACAGTATTAGGAGATAAGATAGATGATAACCCAAATCTCCCTTTCTAAGAATTTAATTACGCCTTTTGAAAAGAAGAAAAAAAAGTGATAAAAGTAATAGAACTAAGATTTCAAAATATCAATAATACTCCCCGACAACGACGCCAAAAACTTGATAGGATGTGATCGGGTTGCGTAAAATTAGAATATTATCCATGTATAATCTGATAAGGCAAGTATACTAATCATTTTATTGTATAGGATTTGGAAAATTAAGTGTCGTATTATTTCCAGGCTTGTTGAGTACTTCTACTCACAAAGAAGAGCTATTATTTTATCGATCGAAAGGTTGAGTTTGTTTTGGAAAACAATTAGGAGAAAATCAACTGCGAAGAAAATTTATGATTAAAAGATTAACACTTGATCTAGAATCTCTTTGGAATAAAATATAATTTTACAAAAAGACTGATCCGCAAAGTGTTATTGAAATAACTTCGACCGTAGAGGTTCCCAAACCATGATAGCACCTCTCTCGAGGAATACTACCAACTAACCTTAGGTTGATCGATTAAGACCCCTCGGCCAGTCGAAACCCCTAAGCTTGCTTTAAGCGGTGAACCCCACTATTGGATTTGACTCCAATCCGGAAGATTTATATCATCCTCTCTCGAGGAGTGCATGCAACTCCTTTTGTCTTTGAGCGATCTCGTACGCACGGATCTCTCAAACAACTAGAATACGGATCTTAGATTGAAAATCATATACCTGAAATATGAAATCAAAACGAAGTAATTCAAAGATAAATCGAAGATAATCAAAAAGAGAGCTTGCCAATTCAAACATATTTTATTTCATTTGAAAGTTCATCATGACCAAGTGCTAAAGAAAATTTAGCTACTTATCATAATATTGGGAATACAAGCAGAAGAGGAAAAAGACATGGTAAAATAAGCTACAAACTTGAATTGAAATTGCAATAATAGAAAACTTACAACTTGTAAATAAACTAAGCTAAAACAACAAAACAGTAAACTAAAGCTGAAAATAAACTCCAAAATTGAACTCCCATAGTTCTGGAGATTGCTGCCTTTTAAGGTGAAAAATCTGGGAGTCACGCCCTTGGTCACTCCTGTGACCAAGGGCGTGTAAGGTGCATAATTGCTATCTTGAAAGCCCGGGAACGTTGGGGGAGAGAAACCACCATAATTCAATTGCATGTCGGTTCACGTTCTAGGTCACGCCCGTGACCAAGGGCGTGTCTTGACCGATCCTGGAAACGGTGGGAAAATGGTGTGATCAGGCATTAATCTGGCGGTTGCAGGAGGGGTCACGACCTCGGTCACGCCCCTAACCGAGGGCGTGTAAGCTGGAAATGACGCGAGCAGAGAACTGCATGCATTGAACGCTTCCCGGGCGAGTCACGCCCGTGACCTTGAGGTCACGCCCTCTGTCACACACGTGACAGTGGGCGTGTAATTTTAATCTGACGTGGCGGCGTGTTCTGGCAGCTAGAAGACAACTGACCTGGGTTACGGTCGTGACTTGGAGTCACGCCCTTGGTCATGCCCGTGAATAAGGGCGTGTACTTTGCGATTTTGGCAGAAATGCTCCAGAATTTCCCCTGAACACGGCTATGGGCTTGAAATTGCTATTGGCAGCCCAAATTACCTGAAAATACAAAAATAAGGTAAATTAGTGATAAATTAAACTAAAACTAAAAAAAATTATTAATAAAATATTATATAAAAATAACTATAAATAATGTATTATCAGAATTCAATTCAATTCACTACACACATAATCCACACAAAAAACATAATCTATGATGCCATATGAATTAAAAATATATTTACTCATGAGAAATGTGCACAAAATTCAAATCTCATGTGTAATTATTTGCATTTTGCAAATGAGAAAATGACTTTATAGTCCCCTTGTAATTTAAGGTGTATTGATTTGTTCTCTTGATGTAAACCTGTTGCTCTCCGATGCGCTCGTAACGGACAGATTTTTGAGGGACGCGCGACTCAAGAAAAATGATGCAAATGCAAGCCACACAGTGCAAGTGCACCGGACTAGGCAAAGAGAAAAAATTGACATACGAAGGACCGCTAATCCTCTTTAGATCTCCCAAGGGCGATAAGCCAATGTTCGACCAAGCGAAATGGACCCACCCGATCCGATCAAGCTATGCGTTGTACCAAAAGAGACCCACCGAAAATTGCGATTCGGAAATGGGTAGATCTCTCCGAACAAAAGTCGGGGCTCGCCAAACCCCTTCGAAAATTAAAAAGAAAAGGATGAATGCAAATTTAAAGATGAAAGAGAACCACGATATTTCGGTGATTCGAAGATCACGCCATAAATTCCACCACAAGAAAAATCTAGAGAAAAGAAAACACACGAATGGATCGTTAGTTACCCCGCTTGAGATAAGATTAGCCTCAAGCATGCACTCGCCCGGTCGCTCTTCTACGGATCCACCGGAAGCGCGTTGTTTGGAGAGGAATCCGCTCGCCGTCTTTGCTTCACGTTATCCAAGATCCACATGAATCCACCACGCATCGTGGAGGAAATCCCGTCACAAAGGGAAGGCTTGAATGGGGGGGGGGGGGCGGATTTTCCTAGAGGAGGAAGGGTGGCCGGCGGTTTTGAGTGGGAGAGAGAGAGGGAGGGGCTGCCTTGGCAGAACGTGGAGAGGGGGATGAAGAGAGGGGGCGGCCCTAGGGTGACCGGCGGTTTTGAGAGGGAGAGAGAGAGGGAGGGGCGGCCTTGGCCAAATGTTGAGAGGGGGATGAAGAGAGGGGGCGGCCCTAGGGTGGCCGGCGGTTTGAGAAGGAGATGGAGGGGGAGGGGCGGCCTTGGCCGAACGGGGAGAGGGGAATGATGAGAGGGGGCGGCCAAGAGAAAGAGGGGGAGAGATTTCCAAGCGAGGAATTTAGGTTTTCAATCTTTATTTCATTCCTTGTTAATTCAAATCCTCCAACATATAGCCTTTTATAGGCTTTACAACCACAGTGGCTAAACGCAGTCCAAAGTAAAATAATAAAACAAAACATGACAAGTCCCAATAATTAAAATAAAGCATGACAATTTTAATTAATAATTATAAGGATAATTATTAATTAAAATTTTATTTTAAAAGCATGACAATATTAATTAATAATTGTAATTAAATTATTATAACTATTAATTAAGGTTCTTGCGTCGCAGACGGAGGTTGTAGCGGCGATGGCGTCCATCATAAATATCGTCGCGGTGATGGCGACATAAGTCTTTGGTTGGAGAGGCGTCGTCGTCCGCAAGCGTGTCGGTAGCTTCTGTAAGCGCACTGGGGCTGTCATCTACCTGTTGAGGGTCGTCGTCTCCATCAATCCTCCCCGCTCAAAAGTACTCATCATCGATGAGTTGCGTTGGTGGTAGCGGTGGAGAAGAGCATCATCCAAAAGAGCCACCTCCGATTCTGGAAGCCATGAGTCATCGGAGGCCGGGCGATCACGTCATCGAATCAAGTAACAGCGACTGACACCACTAAGAAAGGAGAGCACTTCATCTCGGAGAATCCTGTCAGGCGCATAGGTGGTTCGGGGCAACCTTGGAAAAGCATTAGGCAGATAAGAGTAGCAAATACCATCATCAACATTCAACGTACATCCAGTGGGGACCGAAGAAGAGAGCGAACTAGGTGCAAGCTCACCCCCCAACCCAGTAGACAATGACGTGGAAGCAAACAGACAGGTAGATAATTCAAGTGGTGGAGAAATATAAGGCGTTAAATCTGAAACATTGAAAAAAGGGGAGAATTCCCAATTAGTGGGTAACTCCAAAAGAAATGCATTTTCTCCTAATTGTTTTAAAATACGAAAGGGTCCCGCTCGCCGATTGGCCAACTTTTTTATGGTTCCCGAAGACAACCGTTCAGGGATGAGGCGCACCATAACCAAATCGCCCACCTTTAGGGGGGATGCTCTCTTACGCACGTTAGCATGAGATTGATACGAAGCGTATTGAGTAGCTAACATGTCCTTAATATGCTTATGTAACGTATGAACATGTGAGGCAAAGTCCTGTGCAAATTGACTTGACTTATAAGATGGAGGTAACGGGATCAATTCAAGTGGCACCGGTGCCTTATACCCATGTACGATCTCATTCGGAGACAACCCTGTGGACCGATTTTTAGAATTATTGTACGCTAATTGGGCATGGGGAAGAAGGAGATCCCACAAACCCTTATGGTCACCTACCAGACAACGGAGTAAACTACCCAAACTTCTATTTACCACTTCCGTTTGCCCATCCGTCTGCGGATGGTAGGTCGAGGAAAACAAGAGCTTGGTGCCCATGATCCTCCACAGGGTATTCCAAAAATAACTAGTGAACTTCACGTCCCGATCAGTGACTATAGTTTTCGGAATGCTCCTATGGCCAACGACTTCCTTAAAAAATAATTTAGCTACGTGTGTCGCGTCATCGGTCTTATTACTTGCAATAAATTACGCCATTTTGGATAACCGATCGACGACCACCAAAATGGAGTCATGGCGCCTAAAAGTGATGGGGAGACCAAGAATAAAATCCATACTAATGTCTTCCCATAGTACGGAAGGGATCGGAAGAGGGATATAAAGCCCCGCGTTCATTTTATTTCCTTTAGATAATTGACACGTACGACAACTCCCTACGATTTTATGCACCGTAGACTTTAGGCCCTTCTAATAAAATTTATCCTCAACTAGGGTGATTGTCTTGTCACACCCAAAGTGACCACCTAAACCGCCACTATGTAATTCCCAAACGATAAAATGGCGAAGGGACGATCGAGGGATACAAAGCTTTGCGTGTCTAAATAAGTAATCATCTCGGATATAATACGCAGAAATAATAGTGGGTGTGTCACCGTTAGCTGACAAGTAGGTATCCTTGAAGTCCGGAGAGTTGACATACTCGTCCTTAATGCGCTCAAATCTGATGACCTTCACCTCTAACGTGGATAATAACAACGAGACCCGACAAAGGACGTCCGCCACCCGGTTAAGGTTTCCCTTGAGATGTTTTATTATGAAGGTGTACTCCTGAAAATAGGAGACCCATTTGGCATGCCGAGGGCTGACCTTGCGTTGGGAGTTAACAAACCTTAACGCTTCATGATCAGAGTGGATGACAAACTCCTTAGGGAGAAGGTAGTGCCGCCAATGTTGGAGGAAACGAATGACGGCATAAAACTCGCAGTCATAATTAGAATAATTCAACTTCGGGCCCGCAAGTTTCTCGCTAAAGTACCAACAGGATGACCCTCCTGACTCAACACTCCACCTATTTCAATCCCCGAAGCGTCACATGACAATTCAAAAACTTTACCAAAGTCCTGTAGTCACAAAAGGGGGGCTTCCGACATCTTAGCCTTAATCGTTTGGAACGCGTGAGTAGCCGACTTTGTCCAAGTGAACTTACCTTTTTTCATGCACTCGGTGATTGGTGCCATCATGCTACTAAAGTCCTGAATGAATCGGCGGTAAAACGTAGCTAGACCGTGGAAGCTTCTAACGTCCCGAATGGTGGTGGGTACCGGCCAATCCTTGATGGCCTGGACTTTCTTGGGATCCACTAGTATGCCCTGTAAACTTACAATATAGCCTAGAACTTCTACGGATGCGACGTGGAAAGTACATTTTTTAAGATTGACAAACAACCTTTCCGCACGTAACGTCTCCAAGATAGTCCTCAAATGAGACTCATGGTCATGTGTAGATGTGCTAAAAATGAGGATATCATCAAAGTACACCACAATAAATTTTCCCATGTAGGGTTGGAATACATGAGTCATCATCCTCGAGAATGTACAAGGGGCATTGGATAACCCAAACGATATTACTAACCACTCGTAGAGCCCCTCTTTAGATTTAAAGGCAGTCTTCCACTCGTCACCCTCTCTAATTCGAATTTGGTGGTAGCCACTTCTAAGATCTAATTTAGAAAATATCGTGGCTCCGGCTAGCATGTCCAACAAATCATCCAAACGAGGGATGAAAAACCTATATTTAATTGTTATTTTATTGATGACCCTACTATCCACGCACATCCTCCAAGATCCATCCTTCTTAGGAGCTAATAGAGCCGAGACGGCACACAGGCTCTTACTATGGCGGATAAATCCTTTTTGTAGCAAATCGGAAATTTGAGTTTCAACTCTAAGTGTGCAGCAGGATTTAACCGATAGTAGGGCAGATTGGGTAATGAGGAACTTGGTATGAAATCAATCGCATGTTGGATGTCCCGCAAGCGAGGCAACGCAGGCAGCAATTCTTCTGGATAGATATCCTTAAACTCATCTAACAGGCTACGCAGAGCTGGCGTCAAATTTTCAAAAGAAGGAACGTCCTCGTTTACTTGTAAGCAAACTAACGCATAGAGGACACCATCCAAAAATGTCTGGCGCGCGAACTCTTTCTTACCTATCAAGTTTAAGGTTTTCTTCTCTATAGACACAATTGTGTCTTTCGAGCTGACCGACGGGTCCTTAGGTGGAGAGGGTTTGAAGATAATAGTCTTTCCATTAAACTTGAACTCATAAGTGTTGGCTCGCCCAAAGTGAGTGACATCATGGTCATAGAGCCATGGGCGACTTAATAAAACATGACACGCATCCATTGGGATGACATCACACCAAACCTTCTCCGAATAAACTTTGATGGTCAGGGGAACTAGGCAACGTTTTGCAACCGGAAGGGATGTCTTATTAACCCACACGACCTTATAGGGGTGGGGATGCGGTTCAGTCACTAACGCCATCTGGGTAATCGCATTCTCTGAAATAACGTTCATACAGCTACCATTATTAATAATCAGTTTACACCACTTCTCTCCGCTTTTAAAATTTAAAGAAAAGATGTTCATCTGATTCCATTCATCAGACGCACACGGGGTGGCGAAAATACAACGCATCACCATCATGTTGGTGTCATCATCTAGATCACTCGGCACTCCCTCCGAATCAGAGTCATCACCGGCTTCATACTCGAGCTCGGCGGAATCATCAACAGTGTCCAACAGAGCTAAGGGCTTGTCCTTAGTGGGGCATTCACTCGCGTAGTTCCCTTGAACACCACAGCTAAAACAAGAGGGGTTCGATTTGCTAATCCGACCTACGGGCACACGATCGCCGGATGGGTTACGCATATTCCTAGCTGTAATTACGACGGAGTTCTTATCAGTGGAACGAAACTTCCCTTCATCTCGCATGGCTAACGGAGGAGGTCCTAAGATGGTCTTACTCTTCTGAAACGAATACGACTTAGACTTGTGCGCCAAGTGCTTCTCAATGTCTAGTGCGGCGTTATACGTTGTGTTCAAATCCGTGTGACCATAGCGAAGGAGTTTACCCTGAATTTCGGGACTAAGTCCCTTGCGGAACCGGGAGAGGGTAACTTCGGGCATCTCCTTAACGTCACATCTAACCATCATGTCTTTCAGGATCTCCATGTACTCCGCGACCGAGCGGTTCCCTTGCCGAAAGGAGGCTAACTCATCAAACATTTGTGTTCGATGATACGTCGGGACATACTGGTCAGTCAACAGGGCTTTCATGCCCACCCAACCAATGGGAGGCAAACCATCCCTCGTACCTAAACGCCACTCCTCATTCAGCCAGTATGACTTGGCTCGACCCAACAACTTCATACGCGCCACGCGCACCTTATCCTCGTCAGTCAAATTTTTCCACTGAAAGTAGCATTCTATCTCCATAACCCAATCCAAGAAAACTTGGGGATCTCCCAACCCATCATAAGACTGCGGTTTGATCCGGACGGCCCTAGTGATATCAAATTCGTGCGGTGCTCGTGGGGCCTGTTCGTGGTTACCATTAGGATTAATGTTCCCTTCAGCACGTTGGTGGGCTGTAAGATTTTGGGGGTCAGGATCAGGAATACGTTTAATGTTAACGTTTTCCCTACGTGTTGGTGGGTAGCATGACCCTGAGGTGCCCTTTGGGCTAACCGAATCTCGTGCAACATCTCTCGGATGTCCGTCAACTGTTCATTGAACTCCTGACGGAGTTCATCAATAGTCGTTGGACCATGACCCGAGTCCCGATCGTCCGTCATTTGAGACGAGGACGTAGGATACTCCGTGCCAAGTCTCGTACGCATGCAACGTAGACCTAAACGTTGCTGACCAGAAAAAATTTATAAATGATGAATTTTTTTCTTTATGCCTAATAATTAGGATAAAAAAATTTTTATGATTTTCTAACAGGAATTAATATGTAGAATGCTAGAAATTTTTTTTTTTTTGCTGAAAAGTAACAGATTTAGGCCGCTAAATGCAGACCACAGTTTTGAAATTTTGAGATTTTGACAACGCTATCGTGTGAGGTTGTGAGTGCCGGCGAACTAAGAGATTTGTAGGACGGTGTCAATTAAGAAATCAACGCAAACCTAGCTCTGATACCAAATTGATGTAAACCCGTTGCTCTCCGATGCGCTCGTAACGGACAGATTTTCGAGGGACGCGCGACTCAAGAAAAATGATGCAAATGCAAGCCACACAGTGCAAGTGCACCGGACTAGGCAAAGAGAAATAATTGCCACACGAAGGATCGCTAATCCTCTTTAGATCTCCCAAGGGCGATAAGCCAGTGTTCGACCAAGCGAAATGGACACACCCGATCCGATCAAGCTATGCGTTGTACCAAAAGAGACCCACCGAAAATTGCGATTCGGAAATGGGTAGATCTCTCCCAACAAAAGTCGGGGCTCGCCAAGCCCCTTCGAAAATTAAAAAGAAAAGGATGAATGCAAATTTCAAGATGAAAGAAAACCACGATATTTCGGTGATTCGAAGATCACGCCACAGATTCCACCACAAGAAAAATCTAAAGAAAAGAAAACACACGAGTGGATCGTTCGTTACCCCGCTTGAGATAAGATTAGCCTCAAGCATGCACTCGCCCAGTCACTCTTCTACGGATCCACCGAAAGCGCGTTGTTTGGAGAGGAATCCGCTCGCCGTCTTCGCTTCACGTTTCAACACGAATCCACCACGCGTCGTGGAGGAAATCCCGTCACAAAGGGAAGGCTTGAAGGGGGGGGGGGGGGGGGGGGGGGGGGGGGGGGGGTGATTTTCCTAGTGGAGGAAGGGTGGCCGGCGGTTTTGAGTGGGAGAGAGAGAGGGAGGGCGTCCTTGGCAGAACGTGGAGAGGGGGATGAAGAGAGGGGGCGGCCCTAGGGTGGCCGGCGGTTTTGAGAAGGAGAGAGAGAGGGAGGGGCGGCATTGGCCGAACGTGGAGAGGGGGATGAAGAAAGGGGGCGGCCCTAGGGTGGCCGGCGGTTTGAGTGGGAGAGGGAGGGGGAGGGGCGGCCTTGTCCAAACGGGGAGAGTGGAATGACGAGAGGGGGCGGCCAAGAGAAAGAGGGGGAGAGATTTCCAAGAGAAGAATTTATGTTTTCAATCTTTATTTCATTCCTTGTTAATTCAAATCTTCCAACATATAGCCTTTTATAGGCTTTACATCCACAGTGGCTAAACGCAATCAAAGTAAAATAATAAAATAAAACATGACAAGTCTCAATAATTAAAATAAAGCATGACAATTTTAATTAATAATTATAAGGATAATTATTAATTAAAATTTATTTTAAAAGCATGACAATATTAATTAATAATTATAATTAAATTATTATAACTATTAATTAATGTTCTTGCGTCGCAGATGGAGGTTGTAGCGGCGATGGCGTCCGTCTTAAATATCGTCGCGGTGATGGCGACGTAAGTCTTTGGTTGGAGAGGCGCCGTCGTCCGCAAGCGCCAGTAGCATTCGTAAGCGCACCGGGACTGTCATCTACCTGTTGAGGGCCGTCGTCTCCATCATCTCTTATACTAAATTATATAAAAATAAGTTTAATTTCATGTTTTTGTTTCAACGATGAGATAATTTTTGTCCATATACTTTTCGACTATGTTTTTTTATAATTAAAAACTCCTGAACACACGCTTTTCTCAAACAATATAAAGATTAAAAAAAATAATGCAAGCTAAATGTAGACATAAGAGTACAATACATTTAAAAGTTCTTGAACAATCTGAACTTGAATTAATAACACATCATTCAAATAACACTTATAAGATAAATAGATCTGGCAACCTTAGCATGTAGTTACCATCTTGAGAAAGAATGAACGATATAGTAGTCAGTTCAATGTCTTTCAAAAAATTAACCTGCAACTCAAAATAACACATCATTCAAATAATCTCAAGATTTTCCACACTCCACAAAATTTTAATGACAACAAACATGTAATCTAAAAAGAGTATCTAAACTCGAAAAAAATTTCATTCATACACATTTTTTTGCAATAAAATCAAATGAATAAATACAGATACATCAGAGAGCCAAACATGCGAAAGAGATTACTGGAAATTTCTCAATACCATTGATGGCATCGTGTTATGCTTTGGTGGTCAACAACTGTTGAGGCTCTGCTCAAGATAGTCCACTAAGGCTCATCAGATGTGGAATGACCTTATATAGTATCTCCAGCGTAGAGCCTAACTCTAGTGACACGAAACCCATCGGGTCGTTCCGAGTCGATCCTGACACGCGCGGACATATTAATAATAATAAAACTAACAATCTCCTCCTATGTCCGCGGTATACCGACGTTGGAAAGGAATTGGTGTGTGTAGTGTTCAACCAGTTCGACTCATTACACAACCGTGTCCGCAAGTACCTGTTATAATATATTGGACTGAAAGAAACAAAGTATGTATGCACGCATAAGCATAAAATATAGACTAAGCAGCATCACATCAGAATCCAAGTACAATCAAAGAGATAGGTACCAGAAGACCTAATGTCTCATGACTAACAAAGAGTAGGAAATAGTCCAAACAAAACAGGTAAAGAGAGCTAAACAGTGCTCTAAGTCAGAGAAAGAAAACCAAACAGATACTCTAGAAATCATCATCCAGCAGATCATCCTTTTTAGGATCCCAGTCTGCATGTGCTCCTCCTGCAGCAGCATTTCTTGTAATTTCCAACAGAGAACTTCATTCAGAATGAATTTAACTATGGAAAATGTACATGTATCTAGTTCTATATATAAGAACGTAGTACTTTAATTATGCTTAGAGGATATAGGTAGAGTATTTCCGGTTTAACCGCAGAATCTATTAAATGTTTCCAAACAAAACGATTTCAGACTTCTGGACAACGCAACTATATCTGTGTTCCTGTGTGTGATATCCTGGTTACTGTTCTTCTAGGGTTAATTGGAACTCATCAAATGTGGAATGAAACTAATCAACAGGAGAAGGTCCAAAACAAGTTAGATCGTGTTATCAAATGTGGAATAACACTCTCCTCCAAGTTAAGGAAGACGAATCCGGATGAGGTTGTTATCATCAAATATGGAATGAAACAACCAACCAGAAATTCGTACTCAGCAACCAAAACACCAACGGAGCACAATATGCTAGATTTGACAAAGGAAAGAATCAAAACATTTGGACTAAAACTGGTGTCAAACCGCTTTGAGTCCCATTTCCCCCACTGTTTTGATTGAACGGTCACGGGGCATTCCTTTCGTCAATGGATCAGCTAAATTATCCTTCGATCGCACATCGACCAAAGTAATAATGTCTTGTTCTTTAAGATAATTCAAAAGAGCGTGTCTCAGTCGTACATGTCGTATCTTAGTGTTAAAGAGGACATTCTTAACAACTTGGACTGCTGTCTGATTATCACAATAAAGGCTTAAAGAATTTATTTGAACTCTAGACAAAGGAATGTCTAAGATCAAATTTCTGATCCAGTCCGCCTCTTCACCAGCTGAAGCTAAGGCAAACAACTCGGCTTCCATAGATGACAAAGCTATGCAAGTCCGTCTCTTGGACTTCCAAGTAACAGCAGCGCCACCCAATATGAATATAAATCCACTTGTGGACTTGCTGTTTGTAACTTCTGAACACCAGGAGGCATCAGAGTAACCTTCCAAAGTAGGAGGGTGACCAATGTAGCACAGAGCGTGGTCTTTAGTACCTTTGAGATACTTCATCAGCCTATCTAGGGCATCTCAATGCTCTTTGTCTGGACTACTGGTAAAGCGACTTAGCATGCTTACGGAGAAAGCAATGTCAGGTCTAGTGCAACTTGTGGCGTACATGAGACTTCCAATGATCTTTGAGGACTTGACTTGATCAACGCTTGTCCCTTCATTCGGACTCAACTTGACGTTCGGATCAGTTGGTGTTTCAACGGACCTACAATCTTTATAACCCCAGGTATTAAGAATCTGCTCTATGTAGTGAGCTTGACTCAGAGTGACACGTCCATTGTCTACTCTTACTCTCATACCTAGTAGGGTATCGACAGGACCAAGGTCCTTCATATCAAACGCTTTGGCGAGAGCAGACTTAATATCCCTCACGACAGCTAGGTCTGACCTCAGGATCAACATGTCATCCACATATAGGCATATGATGACTGTTTGGTTTGACATCGAGCGGTAATAGAGACACTTGTCTGAGAGACTGGACTGAAATCCAATGCTCTTTACCACTTGATCAAACTTCATGTGCCACATCTTAGGTGCTTGTTTAAGCCCATAGATGGATTTATCGAGTTTGCAAACTTTATCCTTTAAATCTTTATGGACATAACCTTCAGGTTGTGTCATGTAGATCTTTTCATGTAGCTCTCCATTCAAAAATGTTGTTTTCACATCCATCTGATGGACGATGAAATTCTCGATAGAGGCTAAGGCTAGAAGAATTCTAATAGTAGATAGGTGACAGACAGGTGAATAGACATCAAAATAGTCAATCCCCCTTGTTGTTTATAACCCTTAGCTACTAGACGTGCTTTGTATCTGGCTATAGACCCATCACTATGTAACTTCTTCTTCAGTACCCACTTGCATCCCATGACTTTAGCTCCTTTCGGTAGGTCCACTAGATGTCAGGTATTGTTTTGTAGCAGCGTGTTCATCTCATCGTCGATGGCTTCTGCCCACATTAACGCATCTCTCGATCTCATCGCTTCCTGGTAGGAAAATGGATCATCCTCTAAGTGGTAGGTGATGAAGTTTTCACCAAAATCCTTAGGGATTCTATCTCTTGTAGATACTCTAAGAGGAATAGGTTTGACCTTTAGAGGTTGGGGAGCAGTGCCAGAGGGGCCAGCTTCCGTTTCTACCGTATACTCTGAGATCATGTCAGTAGATCCAGGAACGGTCAGGCCATGATCTTTGATAAATTTATGCTCAAAGAAGATAGCATCTCTGGACTCTATCACTGAATTAGTAGATAGATCCAGAAATCGGTCAGCTGCACTGTCTTCTGCACTGCCTAGATAGACACAGGTTATCGTTCTAGGTCCCACCTTAGGTCTTTTAAGGTCTTGTATACGCACATAGGCGATACAGCCCCAAGTCTTAAGAGTGCCATATCTACAAGGATGACCGTGCCACAGCTCATAAGGAGTAGAACTGAGCTTTGAGTGAGGCACTCTATTCAGAATGTGATTTGTAGTAAGTACTGCTTCCCCCCAGAAGGAATTGGGCATGCCAGCGGTCAGGAGCATAGAATTTAACATCTCTGTTAAAGTTCTATTCTTACGCTCAGCAACGCCATTTGATTGGGGTGAGTAAGGAGCTGTAGTTTCAAGGATTATGCCCTCAGTGGCACAAAACTCCCTAAACCCAGTTGCAGTGTATTCTCCTCCTCGGTCACTTCTAAGTCTCTTAATCTTCAGATTCAACTGGTTTTCTACCTGAGATTTGAAGATTTTGAAGGTCTCGAACATCTCGTCTTTCGATTTCAATAGGTAGACATGACAAAATCTGGAGAAATCATCAATGAAGATAATTAGATACTTCCTTTCCCCTCTAGTGGCATGACTCCGAAAGTCACAGAGGTCGGAATGAATCAATTCCAAAAGTTGTGTGCTCCTAGAAACAGTCTTGTAAGGGTTTCTAGTTATTTTAGTCAGGACACAAACCTCGCACCTATCAAATCGAATTGAGAAATCTAACGGAATGTTGTGACTTTTAGCTAGATCGCGCATCTTCTTGTAGTGAACGTGTCCAAGTCTATTGTGAGTAGCTTTGGATCTAACAGAGACGAACTCACTTGATTTATGCACTCGTTTTCTAGGCTAAGTCTATACATTCCATTGATTAAGTAAGCGCAACCAAAATAATGTGAATTAACAGACAGTGTTATTCTACCGCTAATGGTTGTGAAGGACATTCCAGACTTATCTAACAAACTCATAGAAATTAAATTTTTGGTTAAATTAGGAACTAATTTAACATTTTGCAAAAAAAAAAATTTACCTGAAGAGAGGACGAGCTTTGCCGTCCCAGCATGAGTGATGACTGTCTCTCCTCCATTGCGGTTCTCAACTATGTCTCGGACTGCTCTGACCTCTGAGAGAAGACCTCTGTCATTTGGGACATGACAAGTAGCACCGCTGTCCAGCCACCACTCAGAAGACGCACTGCGGTGATTGCTCCGGATCATAGCCACAAAGGACTTGGGATCAGAAGTATCGACCACCATGTTTGCAGTAGTCTGTTTGGGAGGCAGCTTACTCAAAATTAGACTCGCAAATTGATTATCGACCGTTTCAGACTGTTCGTCTTGTAGCTTGTGACGCATATTTTCTAGTTCTTGGAACTGAAAATGAGCGTTCACGCGGTCCCAAATCTCTTTCGCGGTCTTACATGCTCTGTAGGTCAAGGCAAGGCGAGAATTTAGGGAATTTAGAAGGTAATTCCTGCAAAAATTCTCGTTTTTATTCCACTGATATTCATCCACATCCTCACGGGTAGTGGCGAAATCGCTAAGAACAATATAAAAAATTTCACGTTCTTTCATTCCTAGTTGGACAAACAGTTTCCAACTGAGGAAATCAGTGGCGCCGAAAGACTGCAATTTAGCGACATTGAGCGTGCTTTTCATAGTCATTGTACTAGATTTAAAACAGAAATAAATTCTAGCACAGAAAACTGAAACAAAATCACCTGATCCGTGCGTAGACGAGTCGGGTACTTCAGATCCAATCCAGTAAATTTAATTTGCACCTCCTTTCCGGCTGAACGCAGTCGCCGGAGACTAGATCTTTAGCGTTGATCTTGGTGACATACGGATCAGAACAATTTGGATCATTACAGTTGATGGTCCATGGGCATCAAGAACAAATCTTTAGTGCTGGCAAACAACAAGCATACCTAGATCGGCAATAACAGAGGTGATTTCTGGCAACAAACCTAGATCTGCAGGAATCGGATCAAAGGCAACCACTCACGGAGAGCGGCGGCAGATCTGGTCAATGGCAGCAGCAGAGACGGTCTCCTCCCAGATCTGAATCTAGACAGAAATGGACAAAACAAAACGATACGACAGATCAAAATCAAGATCGGAAGAGGCAGGAAATCCTTCCATACCTAAATGGACCCTCTGATATGGCTGCTCCTCCCAGATGTAAGTAGAGCCCCGATCCTCGATCTGATTTCTAGCAGAGAACCGCGATCTCTTCCAAGCGGAAACGCCAAGTTCGCCGACAGAAGGTTCGATCTGCAGAGGAAGAGCTCCAGGCCGTGATCTCCTTTCTCTGACTTTTACAGGAGAGCGACGGGAAGGCTTCCTTCGACGAGACCTGCGATCTTCCTCCAAGCGATTTGCGATCTTCACCAGACAGAATCACGATGGAAGAGCGGCGACGGGAAAATAACCAAAATCGCGAACTCAGGAGACCGGGGAGCGCCGAAGGGAGCGGAAAACCTAAAAAAAAATTATCTTGAGAATGTTGAGGCTCCGCTCAAGATTGTCCACTAAGGCTCATCAGATGTGGAATGACCTTATATAGTATCTCCAGCGTAGAGTCTAACTCTAGTGACACGAAACCCATCGGGTCGTTCCGAGTCGGTCCTGACACGCACGGACATATTAATAATAATAAAACTAACTACAACAACCATAAACAATGAAGAAATGCCTTTGAAAGATGATTAAAGGCATCTCCGCTTTCCGATGGACTCCCTACACAACACCACAATCTCATGCATTTTAAACATCAAATATTGTAAAGCAGAATGAGCATCAACATTGGACTAACTATATTAATGAGTACAATAATTAAACCTTGGATTATGTTAATGAATACAATAAATAAACATGAACCCACAATTTAAAGGCGTACCAAAATTTAAAGGTTCAATAGATCTTCACACAGGAATTCATCTTCAATTAAGTGTAGATTTCAATCTATCATGATTATACAACTATTAAAAATAGGCAGCTCTGAGAGGAATATCTGGGGGCATGATTCAGATCAGCTTTCAAGTAAACCTGAAGATAAGAACATTCACCACCAACATATTTAGTTAAAATCAGCCTTCCGCTAAATTCAAGTTGGATAGTAAACATAATAGCAGTAGATTGTAATAAAAAATGCAATATATTTTAATAATATAGTGGAATAAAATTTAAAGCATCAAAAGAAGGTTACCATATTTTATTATTTTTTCTGTTCTCTGCTGAGTAGGCCCTAATAAAATATGGTATTAAAAGTAAATTAAATACGAAACAAAGAAATGCACAATTCACCTTTTAATAGAATGAACAAAATTATGATAATATTAGCGCTCAATTTTATTGATTTGCGTGAGACATAAAGTTAAAAACATCATTGTATGAGTTATGGTATGTTAAAAAACTTCAATGGAGAAAGCTAGAAGAATGGAGGAGTTAGATGTTTTACGAACATTTTTTGAATTGTGAGACATCATTGTTTGACTATGACGTTGCAAACTACACAACAGTAAAATGAGTTATTTTAATAATAAGATACAACTATAATATTACAATAAATGATAGAAAATGATGAACTCGCAGCATAAATTGATAGAAAATGATGAACACACAACATCAAATGAGTAAATAAAATCTTAATCAGCATCAAATAGAAATTATATCATTAAGGAGCTAATTAAAATTGGGCATACATACCAAAATTGATGCTACTCAGTCATTGTCTTTGAAGTCAAAAGCCCCGTCGTTTACGTTGGACTGTCCCACCCCAAAATTGGCAGCAATGATGATGGCCCACCTTGCTCTTGCTTAGACATCTGCATGTATTTGAGATGTGGTAGATGCCCAAAAATCACAACAATATTATATAGGTTTTCTGAGATACAGTACTAACTAAAAAAAATTTATAACAAAGTACAAACTAAAAAAAATCAAAAACTCCCGAACCATCGAATAAAAAATAAAAATAAAAAGATCCGCACCCAAATGTTGGAAATGATTTGGGTTTCGAAATGTTTAAAATGAGAAAGCACCTTCAATATTGTAAAGGAAATATGAAAACTCAAAGATCACAAAAATCTGAAAACATAGAAATCTGAAATCACAAAAAATTGCAAACAGAAAAAATCTAAAAACCCTCCAGCAACTCCATCCTCTATTCGAATCCAAGGTTTACCATTAGTCGAAATGACAGCAATTATAACAAAATATATCCAGCTGCACATTAACAACCCCTAAACTAAACGCATCAATATAAACTTCTACACATTAACAACTTCTGCAAAATAAATGAAACTGTAATAAGCCTTCCCTCTATTTGGTTTTTGACTAAATTCAATGTAAACAAATTCATTAAATATAAACAATTTTAATTATTATATATGTAATCAAGGAGTTTGGTTGCCTAAGGAGAATAATACAAACTGGTTGAAGGAGAAGACTAATAGAAATGCATCATAAAGGTTTTAAAAAACAGAGAGATGAGAAACCTAATTTTCTATAGTTTTTTATTGTCGGTATCAATTAATGATTATAAACAAAAGAAATATTGAATTGAAGTCACCCAGTGCCCAAGGGAAAGGCCTCCATTTCACCAACCGCCACTGATATCGAAATCCCATCCTAATTTCCTCCTCTTAAAAAAGGACATGGAAAATCCAGGGAGAGCAGAGCATGGAGATGAGTAGAAGAGCATGAGACATGAACTATAACCAAGATAGAAGAGCATGTTCTAGAGGATACGCATCCCAAATTCTAGAGGAGCCAAAATCCTGCTTTGAATAATTTTGCTGCATTAAAATAAAGTAGATGGAGCAATAGAAGTAAAACTAGGTAGAAATCATTTGGTGCCTCTTCGGTAGCATACATTCAAGAGATAGAGAGAGCAAAGAGACAAAGAGAGAGAGGTATATGGACTAATGTAGAAGTAAAAGTAGGTAGAAATTAGAGGGACACCTTCAATGCTCCATTCCATTTCCTAAGAACAAATCGACGTTTTGTGGACTATTGCAGAAGCTGGAATCGCCGTTCGACGTCCCCTTTCCGATCAAAACTTGAGGGAGGCTGTTGCGATGGAGTAGCCATCGAGGAGGAGGTACGTTGGATGAGTTGCCGAGGAGGAGCACCCGCGTAGGGTTTTTGTAGAGGAGGAGGAGGATATGTACAGGCTCTGCCGAGGGAGATGACTTGTAGAAGTCAGTTTCGTGATGATGGCGTTTATTGGGAGACAGAAAAGTGGAGTTTGGAGGGAAAAGTTGGCGGGAATACCAAATTGTTGAATATTTCGTGTGTATGTACGTATGTGTCGTGATTGATCCGATAAGAACTCGTGGGTTCCGTGTCGTCCCAGGGCATCGCTCTACGCTGGAGGTACTATAAATACTTATTCCAAACATGATAGAGTATTGTAGAATACTTTGAGCGGAGCCGCCCCAACATTCTCAAAGTAACGTTCGCGCTCTGCTAGGGTTTCTCTTGTCGTCCGCTCGTTCTCTCCCTAATGCCGCTCTCCCATTCTCGTTCATGGAGGCCGATCGGAGGAGAAAAACCATCAGTCGACGACCTTTTGCCGCTTGTTCTCATGCGCAGATCCTCGCTCGTCGTCGCTTGAGAGGAGATCGATCACGCTCTTTGGATCTCTCCTTTTTCTCTCTTGCGCGTGTGGATATCTCTTGGATCGCAAGGAGGAGGTGATGCGTCACTATTCATCGTCTTCTCCAGTCGATCAAGAGGAAGAATCGCCGGTTTCTGCTCTTCGCCGCCGCCGAGCACTCTTCGGTCCAGATCTCTTGCCATCGATCCAGATCGTGGAGTCCCTATAGCTTAGTGTTGCCTGCCTCGGTGTGGACCTCACAGATCAGAAAAGATCTTGTTGCCGATCACTCCAAGGAGACACTGCCGCTGATTTCCATTTTCCCGGCTCTGGTTTTCCCGTTCGTTCTGACCTTGGAGGAAGCCGTCTGTTGTTTGAGAGGATTTATCAAATCCTGCAGTTCTGTTTTTTCTCTTGGTTTTAAGAGTATTATAGTTACACTTGGATTTATCTCCATTTGTCACATCAAGATATTAAAGAACAGATCATTCAACTTGCTTGATAGTGGAGCTACAAGCTTTGTATTCCAAGGAAAAAGGGGGGGGGGGGGGGGGGGGGTGCAGTGAAGCGAATGCACTGCAACCGTATTCCAATCAAGCCTGTCGATCGGATCTATTCTTCGGAAATCGTTTTTATCTGGAGAGGAGGAGCACACATATTTCTGGATTGGATCTGAAGGGTTTGATCGACTTCTTCCGGATCAGGTGATATTTTTCTGGATTATATTTTTTCCTATTTAAAATGTCGAAACGTAGCATGTACGACATACTAAAACTGCAGTCGTTCGATCCCATTGAATTCCATGGTTGGAAACTTCACGTTCAACTCGCCATGAAAGAACGAGAGATTTTCTATACGGTGCTCAGTGATTTCGCTACGACTACTGAAGATGTAGACGAACTGCAGTGGAAGAAAGACGAGAATTTTTGCAGGGATTACCTTCTGAATTCCCTGAATCCTCGCCTCGCAATTGTTGGATCGTGTGACGCCCTTAGAGGGGGGGGGGGGGGGGTGAATAAGGGTGTGTTTAAAATATAAATTTTTACTTAATAATTTTTTTAAACGGATTTTTCTTTTCTAACAAATTACTTGTAAACAATTTCAAACCAATGTAATTTTTGTATTAAACCAAACACAAATTTCTAAGTGAAAGGTTAATCAACCAAATTTGCAATTAATGAAAGAAGCATAATTATATTAATCATGAAATTTACATACAATAAAATGATCTTAACAATGCTTAAGATCAATGCACAAATATGATAATATAAATTTCAATAATTTTGATTTTACCAATCCTTCTCCCAAGGATCGGAAGGCTGTCGCTTGTCTCTCCCTAGATCAAGCCCAAGCCTACCCTCTAGATCATCCCATGATCTAGACGTAGCACGCAAGGCCACGATTTCCTACCAAGCCACGCAAGGACTTGGACGCTCCGCACAAGAAAGCGATTTTCCCCTAAGCCGCGCAAGGACTTAGACGCCGCACGCAAGATGACGATTTCTCTACCAACGCAAAGTTGAATGTAAATGAATGAAAATACAAAGTCAAGTGAAGAACTCCCTAGAAAATCAGATCTCTGAAAGAAGGGTTGAAGCCTCGAGATGATCGTTGATGTAGAAGCGCGTCCGATCTCGTCTTCAATCTCAATCCTTCTAGCACAAATGGGAGTGGATGGAGTTCTGGAGCTTTCTGGTTCGAATGCACTCTGGAAGAAGGTCTGGAAATCTCAAGAACTGAATTCCACAAAGTTTTGAGCCCTTTTAATAAAAAGGAGCTGTCGCCGTCCGATAGCCACTGTCGCCGGAATCCGATATCTCCAGAGGCTGCCACGTGTCCCACTGAAACGAAGTTTCTGCGTGGTGTTGAGGTCGTGGTTGAGACGTGGGCTGTCGGATATCCGATAGCTAAGGTAACCGCTGCACGTCCTGGCGTTATTGGGAGATCGTGGGCTGTCGGAAATCCGATAGCGATATCAGAAATCCGATAGCTCCTAACCGTCGAGCATAGATCAAATAAATGCGCTGTCGGAAATCCGATAGGGCTGTTGGAAATCCGATAGCTCAAAATTCTGGAAAATGTCATTTTGCTCCAATTGAAATCATGTTATTCTTGCACCTGTTATCTGCACACCATTAATCAAAAATATGATCAAATACATTCGGGATTTGTTATTCTCAAACCGGACGAGTGGGAACACATGCTCCAACAATCTCCCCCTTTTGATAATAACAAATCCTTATAAAAAGAAATCGAATAAATCCTATAGAGATAGTGAAAAATACATTATCTGTGTACAAGTGTGAACTTAAAGATATCCATGATCTCCCCCTTAATATGATCTCCCCCTTAATATTAGTTCCTTCTAAAAATATTCTCCCCTACATATAAACTCCCCCTACATGTATGCTTACTTAAAGTAATTTAGTATTTTAAGTGATTTAATTGATTTCTTATTATCTTCTCCCCCTTTGATATTAGCAAAAGATGAATATAGAGAATAGAGACTAGGAAAGAGTATTATAGATATATGGTAGACATTGAGAAAGAATATAGTACAAGTTGGAGTACACTAGCGGAAGCTTTGTAAGTGATATGATAATGAGATAGGTAATCTTAGAGATGAGTCTCAACATTCTAGTAATGTGTTATAATGTATAGAAGCAAATATACTTAACCATGATGAGATTCAATTTCAATTATCAGAGAAAGACACATGAGAATATAGAATATTGAATCGTTTCGGTCCAATTCTCATAAGAAGAAATTTTATAAATAACAATGAAGTGTAGTAGTGATACTTTGAGAAAGAATACATATTAATATTTTAAAATATACATGATCATGGAATTGTTAAACATAACATAAATATACATAAAGCCCATACTTTTGAACCAGAAACTTTGCAAATATTCATTAAAGGACCATTTTATTTTTGCAAGACACTTTACAATTCTTTCCAAGGTGCTTAACCTCACAATGCTCATTAAGACTTATCAGGAGGCTAAGTAGTGCTTGGTGGAGGATCTTTTTCAATTTTTTTATTTATTTCTTTCAACATTTTTGGCAAAATGAATGTTTTGCATTTGAATTTTCCTCCTTTTTTTGAGGATGCATAGATGTTAAGGATCTCCGAATTCACTTGCATGCCATAAATGGTAAAATTTGAATAAGTGCAAAGTATCAAATGTGAAGGTGACATTTATGAAATGTATTTTGTTATGTTCGATCAATCATGATGTATGTATAAAATAAATTTCATTAACATGTATTACCAAAGTAAGTGTTTGTGATTGCTCATTGTCATAGATAAAAGATTTCTTATACATAGAGGCATGCGAAAACAATTCTTAATAACGATATGAAAGTGTCATCACAATGATAAGTTAAGAGTGAACATCATAATCATGTGTTAAGCTATTGTTACGAATAATAACACCTTAAGAATCCTTTATGCAAGATACCAAAATTCTCAAATTAACTTGTAGAGAAACAGGGAATGAACAAACTAGTGGAAAACGGAATATGTACTTTTTGGGAGCTGTCGGATATTCGATAGCTAGCTGTCGCCATCCGACAGCTGCGAAAAGGATAAAAAGATGTGTTTCGGCTTTTAACCGACACTTTGCTTCAGTTTTAGGAGAAATTTCGAGATTTAGAGCTCCAGGTGCCGGAAAATTTCAAATCTAAGGTTAGATTTGTGGATTTTGAAAGTTTTGTTTAAAATTTCTCCATTAGTTTTGTGATTGTGATAATCCTCTTGATTTTTATGGAGTTTGGTGAAGATAACATGTAGGAGTTGTAGTAGATCTAGATATTTTAGATCTTGTTTTTTTTTTATAAGAGATGTAGATCTTGTGTTTTTAAGAGAAATGAGAAATCTTTTGTTGTGTTTCTTTGTTGAAATAAGATTTTCCTTTCTTTTGTGTTGTTTTAGTGTAGATCTAGAAGTTGATAGGTTTAGCTATATAGGAAAAAGAGGATGACCAAAAATTTTTGAAGTGTTAGATGAAGAAGATGATGAATAGTAAAATGATCTTTTCCCCAAATTTTGAGTTTTCAAAAATTATATAAATGAAAAGAATATTTTTGTGGGAAAGCTGTTTGGATTTGTGAGAGGAAGAATTTTTGTGATCAAAAATTTTCGGAAGCATAAACTTGGAGCTATCGGATATCCGACAGTAGTATCGGAAATCCGACAGTTCCTGAATTTTTCTTTGTTATATATTTTTGTTTTAATATTTTTCTTTTTGCTTATGCAGATATGTCTACCAGTTGGAGATCAAGAAGGAGCGAGTCAGGAGACGCTCATTCGTCGTATCAAAGTTTCCCTGGCATAGAGAAAGCTCAGATCGGGATTTCAAAAGTTTTGGAATTCGATCTCCCCCGGCATGAACGTGTCTACGATATGCTTGCTGAGGTAGGTATACTTTCGGTCATAATCCAAGACATGTTCTCCTCTTTTTTAGTACGCGAATTTTATAATCATCTGGAGGACCCATCATATACGGAGTTGAATGGAGGAGTGAGATCCAAAATTCAAGGCCAATATATGGAGATCACTCCGATTGATTTAAGAAGGGAATTTGGAATAGTGGAGAGTGAGAATGTTTTGGACATAGTGGAGAATTATAGACAAGAAAGAGATTGGACCTTGATGAACATGGCTTTGCATGGAAATTCGACGAAGAGCCTTATATCCAATATGATGACATTGACAGACGATGCTCGTCTTGTGCAAGATATACTAAGGCACACGATTATGTTGAAGTCCGGTGATACACATAATATTACGGCTCAACTTAGTCTTGTGACTTATTATATAGTGGAGAGAGAAGTATTTGATGTGGCCGATCTGCTTTTATCTATGATTCATTATACATACCGCCTAAAAAATCCTCAGTGGAAAAAGGCACACACCCTCCCTTTAGGTGTGATTATCCAGCGTATTCTATTCAATAAATATGCAGGGATAGATCAAAACTTTTATTTTGGAGATTGTGTTCCGGATATATATCAGACGTCGGGTATTAAAGGTAAGAAAAGTCAACGAAAGCCGCCGACTATGGAAATGAGAGAGCCTCTAATAGCACGTGGAGGATCTATGCGGGAGGCACTCGACACATTCCAAACAAAGTTGGATAGTCATATTGAAAATTTTGAAGAGCATAAAAGGTCATTTGACGAACATAAAATGGAGGTGAAGAAAGATCGTACACGAATGCAGATGTTTATGAAGTTCCTTGTGAAGGGACTTAAATTAAAGCCTACACCTGCGGAAGCTTCAGAATGGGAAGTGCCTGCGGAGGAGCCTCGTCGCCAATTGGTCAGTCAGGGTCGTCGGAGGAAGACAGTAGTAAGGAGATCAGATTTTGATATTCCTGAAAGCATTGGAGCCGGCAGTAGAAATGAAGAGGATTTAGAGTGAAATAGACTTCTGGGAGCTATCGCCATCCGACATCCAATGTCGCCATCTGACAGCTGTCCGACACAGATCTCTCTCTTATTTTGTGAACTTCTATTTTGAGACTTTTTAAGTACCCTTTAATTAAATTTCTGTAATAATTTTTAAGATTTGGACATGATTGATGTGGTGAATGTTTATGTTAAGAAATTTTTGTTTTGTTTGTTTTTTAAAATGTAAGAATATGGTGATGTTTTTGTTTTGTTTGTTTTAATTTTGATAATTTGATACCAGTAGGGATATAATCATTGTGAAATATCTAGGATTCCCAATTCTAGCCTAAGCATGGAAAAACGGGAATCCGCTAGTTGATTTTCCGTGCCTATAAAGTTGATTTTTATATTGTCCTTCTTAATATGATCCCTTATAAAATGATGTCGGACATCTATATGCTTAGATCTAGAGTGTAATACGGGATTATTTGTTAAGTCTATAGCACTTTTATTATCACACTTTAATTCTACACTACTGTGTTGCATGCCAAAGTCTTCTAATGTTTGTGACATCCAAAGAGCTTGGGCACAACAACTACCTAGTGCAATATATTCGCCCTCGGTAGTAGAGAGGGCAACAGAATTCTGTTTCCTACTCAACCATGAAATAAGTGAAGGGCCGATAAAATGACAAGTGCCACTAGTGCTTTTCCTATCTAAAGAGCATCCAGCATAATCGGAATTCGAAAAACCATGTAAAATAAAGGAATCATTATGAGGATACCATAATCCTAATTTAGATGTTCCTATAAGATATCTAAAGATGCGTTTCACCGCTTTTAAATGTGACTCTTTAGGATATGCTTGAAATCTAGCACATAAACAAATGGCAAACATAATGTCAGGTCTAGATGCCGTTAAATACAATAAAGATCCTATCATACTTCTATAAAGGGTTTGTTCAATTGAAACACCACTTTCATCTTTTCCTAATTTTAGTGAAGTACTCATAGGAGTGTTTGCATGCTTAAGATTTTCAAATTCAAATCTTTTTAACATATCATGAATATATTTGGTTTGACATATAAAAATACCATCATGTTTTTGTGTAATTTGAAAACCTAGAAAATATGAAAGTTCTCCAACCATGCTCATTTCAAATTCATTTTTCATAATTTGAACTACTTCATTACACAACTCTTCATTAGTGACTCCAAAAATAATATCATCAACATAAATTTGCAAAATTACTAAATCATGATCAATTTGCTTAATGAAGAGTGTAAAATCAGCACTTCCTATTTTATAATCATGCTTTAACAAATATTGAGTTAATCGATCATACCAAGTACGAGGCGCTTGTTTTAATCCATAAAGTGCTTTATCTAATTTATAAACATAATTTGGATATTTCTTATTTATAAATCCAGGGGGTTGTTCTACATAAACCTCTTCTTTTATATACCCGTTTAAAAATGCGATTTTGACATCCATTTGATATAATTTAAATCTTTTAAAACAAGCAAATGCAAGAAATATCCTAACCACTTCTAATCTTGCTACGGGTGCAAAAGTTTCATCAAAATCTACCCCTTCAATTTGTGCATAACCTTTTGCAACTAATCTGGCTTTATTTCTAACAATTCTAGATTCATTATCCATTTTATTTTTAAAAATCCACTTAACACCAACTACAGGATGATTTTTGGGTCGTTCTACAAGATTCCAAACCTTATTACGTTCAGATTGATTAAGTTCCTCATTCATAGCTAAAAACCAAAATTCATCATTTAAAGCGGTGGAAACATCTTTTGGTTCTATTTCAGAGACAAAGCAAAGGTTTGAAAATAAAACATGTAACGATGAACGAGTACTAACCCCTTTTTGCGGATCTCCAATGATAAGCTCCTTTGAAAACCTCAATTCACTTGGAGGCACATATTCTTCTCTTTCTTCTACTTCTCTATCTTCTTCTTCTCTTTCTCCTTCTCTTTCTTCTTCTTTTCCTTCTTCATTTTCTCCAAGTTCTTCATCATCATTCTCCACCGAAGGAAGGAGTTCATCTTCTTTTCCTGTAATTTTCTTTTCTACACATGAAGCAAACTCATCAAACCTAACATGAATAGATTCTTCAACTATTTTTGTTCTTTTATTAAAAATTATATAAGCTTTACTAGTTGAAGAATAGCCAATAAAAATACATTCATCACATTTTCATCAAATTTTCCTAAGGAATCTTTAGAATTCAAAATAAAACATTTACACCCAAAAACTTTAAAATAAGAAACATTTGGTTTTTTACCAAAAATTAATTCATAAGGTGTTAATTTTAAAATAGGGCGAAACATTACTCTATTAATTACATAACATGCCGTAATAACTGCTTCAGCCCAAAAAGATTTTGGTAATTTAAATTCAGATAGCATCGTACGGGCTAACACTTGAAGAGTTCTATTTTTCCTCTCCACTACACCATTTTGCTGTGGTGTGCGTGGAGCGGAAAATTCATGTTTAATTCCTAACTCCGTACAAAAAGAAATAAACTTTTCATTTTCAAATTCTCCTCCATGATCCGATCGTATGCGTTTATTTTTTAACTCAAATTCATTTTGAATATGCAAACATAATTTTGAAAATCTTGAAAATGCATCAGATTTGGAGGTTAGAAATAAAGTCCAACAAAAACGAGAATAATCATCAATCAATACAAATATGTATTTTCTACCTCCTAAGCTAGAAATTCCAATTGGCCCAAATAAATCCATATGTATTAATTGAAGTGGCCTAGTGGTAGAAATAATGTTTTTACTTTTGAAAGATGATTTTGAAAATTTTCCTTTTTGGCAAGGCTCACATAATGAAGAAGATAAATTTCCATTTAACAATGGTAAACCTTTAATTAATTTATCTTTTGAAAGTTTTGTAATTAACTTGGCACTAGTATGTCCAAGTCGCCTATGCCATAAATCTAATTCTTCATTTTTTGATAAAAAACATTTTAAGGTAGAATTTGAAAAATCAATAAATTTAATAATATATACATTATGACATCTAGGTGCGGTAAAAACAATTTCATTTGTTTTGGAATTAATAATTTTGCACAAATTTGTAGAAGATTCAAATAAAACATTTAAACCCTTATCACATAATTGACTAATAGAAATCAAATTATGCTTTAATACTTCTACAAATAAAACATTTGAAATTGAAAAATTTTCGTTACCCACAACTCCGATGCGGATGATTTTTCCTTTTCCATTGTCTCCGAATGTAACAACTCCTCCTTTCTTCATCTCCAGGCTAAGGAACTTCTCTTTATTGCCCGTCATGTGCTTTGAACAACCCGAGTCCAAGTACCACACGTCTTCTTTGTCCTTAGCCTGCAACCACACCTAGAAAGAAGAGGTGAGTAAAGATCTGGTTACCCAAGTGGTTCCACCCATAGTATAGGTAGAAGCCTTAGGCACCTAGATTTGTTTAATTTTACTTTTTCCTTCCTTCCAGCAAGAGTCCGTAGTGTGACCAAATCTATTGCATTTGGCACATGTAATGTATTTAGAAGAGTATAACTTTTTTGGACTTTTACTGGATGAGGATGCAGTATTTGATAATTCATTAACTTTAGAATTTTTAAAAATGGATTTTCTGGACTTTTCACTGTCGCCGGCGACAGTGGTTGTCGCCGGGCGACAGCTTCCTGACGTGTATCCGAGTCCAAATCTTCCAGATCCAGGGCTTTGGTATCCTAAGATCATATCAAGTGATCTTCGACCCATTCCAAATTTTTTCATGGCTAGTGTTAAGTCATGAATCTGGTTTCTCATTTCTGTATTCTCGGATACTAGATTTACGCATCTACGTTCAAAAGATTTCTTTCCCTCATGGACTTTGGAAATTGAAGATTTCAGATCTCTCTCTAAAATCTCATTCCTTTTAGTAAGAATTTTTATTGTAGAATGAGATTTGGATAGAGATTCTTCAAGTTCTTTAATTCTTCCCAAAAAGTGATCACACTCTTGGCAAGAAATATCTCTTTTTCCAATAGTCTTAATTTCATTTAACAATTTTTTGTTTTCTTCAAGCAAAATTTCATTTTCAGATTTAAGAAGATCATTATCTTTTAAACTTTTTTCAAAAAATTTGCAAGTCTTTAAAATTCAGAAAATAATTCATCATAGGTTGGAGGAGTTACCTCAGTGTCGCTTTGGACACTGCATTCGTCATCAGATATGACGCTCTTTCCCATTAAGCACATGTTGGCCTCCTCTTCTTTACTTGAGTCTGAACTACTTGCATCCTCAGAAGTAGTATCATCCCATGTTTCCGCCTTCAATACCTTCTCGACCCTTTGTGCTTCTTTTCTTTAAGTTCTTTCAAGTACTTTGGACACTTGCTTCAGATGTGTCCTAACTTCTTGCAGTGATAGCACTCCGGTGGCGGTCTCTCTTCCTCCTCATCGCCTTCCTTTCCTTTTTTCTTCCTAAAAGTCTCCTTCTTAAAATACTTCTTAAATGAATTCCTCCTCTCTGGATTTTTCATAAATTTTCTAAATTTTCTAACAAATAAACTTTCCTCATCTTCTTCTTCCTCCTCAGAATCACTAGTTTCTTCCTTCTTAGATCTTAGAGCCAATCCCTTCTTCCTTGGCTCCATATACTCTTGTTGTTGAATTTTCAATTCAACTTCATGAGTTTTCAAGTTCCCAATGAGGCTCTCCAATTGTAAGGTCTTAAGATCATGTGACTCTGAAATTGCAGTCACTTTAGGATTGAACTTCGGGGGAAGTGATCTTAAGATTTTCCTTACTAAGTCTCCATTTGAGAACACCTTTCCTAGCACCTTTGAGTCATTCATAATTTTTGTGAATCGTTTGTACATCGTATCAATCTCTTCATCTACCTCCATTTTGAACCTTTAAAATTATGACTCCAGTTGAAATAGTTTTGAATCCTTTACCTGCGAGGTACCTTCATGAGTGATTTCTAACAGATTCCAAATTTCAAATGCAGTTTTACAAGCACAAACTCTATTAAATTCAGTGCGATCTAGTGCGCAAAATAAAGCATTCATGGCTTTTGCATTGTTCTTACATTTTAATTTATCATTGTCATCCCACTTGTCTTTGGGCTTATCCATAGTTACATCTCCTACAACAAATGTTGGAGAAGTGTAACTAGATTCTACCATATTCCAGACTTCTATATCTAGCGCAATTAGAAAACAACGCATACGTGTTTTCCAATAATTATAGTCTGTGCCCGTGAATAAAGGTGGTCTACTTATGCCTTGCCCCTCAACGAACGCATGATCGTTGTGCGCCATTACTCCCGGTGGTAAAACCATTTTGGAGTAACCTCCCTCTGATACCACTTGTTGGATCGTGTGATGCCCTTAGAGGGGGGGGGGGGGGAGTGAATAAGGGTGTGTTTAAAATATAAATTTTTACTTAATAATTTTTTAAAACGGATTTTTCTTTTCTAATAAATTACTTGTAAACAATTTCAAACCAATGTAATTTTTGTATTAAACCAAACACAAATTTCTAAGGGAAAGCTTAATCAACCAAATTTGCAATTAATGAAAGAAGCATAATTATATTAATCATGAAATTTACATATAATAAAATGATCTTAACTATGCTTAAGATCAATGCACAAATATGATAATATAAATTTCAATAATTTTGATTTTACCAATCCTTCTCCCAAGGATCGGAAGGCTATCACTTGTCTCTCCCTAGATCAAGCCCAAGCCTACCCTCTAGATCTTCCCAAGATCTAGACGTAGCACACAAGGCCACGATTTCCTACCAAGCCACGCAAGGACTTGGACGCTCCGCACAAGGAAGCGATTTTCCCCTAAGCCACGCAAGGACTTGGACGCTCCGCACAAGGAAGCGATTTTCCCCTAAGCCACGCAAGGACTTAGACGCCGCACGCAAGACGACGATTTCTCTACCAACGCAAAGTTGAATGTAAATGAATGAAAATACAAAGTCAAGTGAAGAACTCCCTAGAAAATCAAATCTCTGAAAGAAAGGTTGAAGCCTCGAGATGATCGTTGATGTAGAAGCGCGTCCGATCTCGTCTTCAATCTCAATCCTTCTAGCACAAATGGGAGTGGATGGAGTTCTGGAGCTTTCTGGTTCGAATGCACTCTGGAAGAAGGTCTGGAAATCTCAAGAACTGAATTCCATGAAGTTTTGAGCCCTTTTAATAAAAAGGAGCTGTCGCCGTCCGATAGCCACTGTCGCCGGAATCCGATATCTCCAGAGGCTGCCACGTGTCCCACTAAAATGAAGTTTCTGCGTGGTGTTGAAGTCGTGGTTGAGACGTGGACTGTCAGATATCCGATAGCACTGTCGGATATCCGATAGCTAAGGTAACCGCTGCACGTCCTGGCGTTATTGGCAGATCGTGGGGTGTCGGAAATCCGATAGCGATATCGGAAATCCGATAGCTCCTAACCGTCGTGTATAGATCAAATAAACGCGCTGTCGGAAATCCGATAGGGCTGTCGGAAATCCGATAGCTCAAAATTCTGGAAAATGTCATTTTGCTCCAATTGAAATCATGTTATTCTTGCACCTGTTATCTGCACACCATTAATCAAAAATAGGATCAAATACATTCGGGATTTGTTATTCTCAAACCGGATGAGTGGGAACGCATGCTCCAACAATCTCCCCCTTTTGATAATAACAAATCCTTATAAAAATAAATCAAATAAATCCTATAGAGATAGTGAAAAATACATTATGTGTGTACAAGTGTGAACTTAAGATATCCATGATCTCCCCCTTAATATGATCTCCCCCTTAATATTAGTTCCTTCTAAAAATATTCTCCCCTACATATAAACTCCCCCTACATGTATGCTTACTTAAAGTAATTTAGTATTTTAAGTGATTTAATTGATTTCTTATTATCTTCTCCCCCTTTGATATTAGCAAAAGATGAATATAGAGAATAGAGACTAGGAAAGAGTATTATAGATATATGGTAGACATTGAGAAAGAATATAGTACAAGTTGGAGTACACTAGCGGAAGCTTTGTAAGTGATATGATAATGAGATAGGTAATCTTAGAGATGAGTCTCAGCATTCTAGTAATGTGTTATAATGTATAGAAACAAATATACTTAACCATGATGAGATTCAATTTCAATTATCAGAGAAAGACACATGAGAATATAGAATATTGAATCGTTTCGGTCCAATTCTCATAAGAAGAAATTTTATAAATAACAATGAAATGTAGTAGTGATACTTTGAGAAAGAATACATATTAATATTTTAAAATATACATGATCATGGAATTGTTAAACATAACATAAATATACATAAAGCCCATACTTTTGAACCAGAAACTTTGCAAATATTCATTAAAGGACCATTTTATTTTTGCAAGACACTTTACAATTCTTTCCAAGGTGCTTAACCTCACAATGCTCATTAAGACTTATCAGGAGGCTAAGTAGTGCTTGGTGGAGGATCCTTTTCAATTTTATTATTTATTTCTTTCAACATTTTTGGCAAAATGAATGTTTTGCATTTGAATTTTCCTCCTTTTTTTTTGAGGATTCATAGATGTTAAGGATCTCCGAATTAACTTGCATGCCATAAATGTTAAAATATGAATAAGTGCAAAGTATCAAATGTGAAGGTGACATTTATGAAATGTATTTTGTTATGTTCGATCAATCATGATGTATGTATAAAATAAATTTCATTAACATGTATTACCAAAGTAAGTGTTTGTGATTGCTCATTGTCATAGATAAAAGATTTCTTATACTTAGAGGCATGCAAAAACAATTCTTAATAACGATATGAAAGTGTCATCACAATGATAAGTTAAGAGTGAACATCATAATCATGTGTTAAGCTATTGTTACGAATAATAACACATTAAGAATCCTTTATGCAAGATACCAAAATTCTCATATTAACATGTAGAGAAACAGGGAATGAACAAACTAGTGGAAAACAGAATAGGTACTTTTTGGGAGCTGTCGGATATCCGATAGCTAGCTGTCGCCATCCGACAGCTGCGAAAGGATAAAAAGACGTGTTTCGTCTTTTGACCGACACTTTGCTTCAGTTTTAGGAGAAATTTCGAGATTTAGAGCTCCACGTGCTGGAAAATTTCAGATCTAAGGTTAGATTTGTGGATTTTGAAAGTTTTGTTTAAATTTTCTCCATTAGTTTTGTGATTGTGATAATCCTCTTGATTTTCATGGAGTTTGGTGAAGATAACATGTATGAGTTGTAGTAGATCTAGATATTTTAGATCTTGTTTTTTTTTTATAAGAGATGTAGATCTTGTGTTTTAAAGAGAAATGAGAAATCCTTTGTTGTGTTTGTTTGTTGAAATAAGATTTTCCTTTCTTTTGTGTTGTTTTAGTGTAGATCTAGAAGTTGATAGGTTTAGCTATATAGGAAAAAGAGGATGACCAAAAAATTTTGAAGTGTTAGATGAAGAAGATGATGAATAGTAAAATGATCTTTTCCCCAAATTTTGAGTTTTCAAAAATTATATAAATGAGAAGAATATTTTTGTGGGAAAGCTGTTTGGATTTGTGAGAGGAAGAATTTTTGTGATCAAAAATTTTCGGAAGCATAAACTTGGAGCTATCGGATATCCGACAGTAGGTATCGGAAATGCGACAGTTCCAGAATTTTTTTTTGTTATATATTTTTATTTTAATATTTTTCTTTTTGCTTATGCAGATATGTCTACCAGTTGGAGATCAAGAAGGAGCGAGTCAGGAGACGCTCATTCGTCGTATCAAAGTTTCCCTGGCATAGAGAAAGCTCAGATCGGGATTTCAAAAGTTTTGGAATTCGATCTCCCCTGGCATGAACGTGTCTACGATATGCTTGCTGAGGCAGGTATACTTTCGGTCATAATCCAAGGCATGATCTCCTCTTTTTTAGTAGCGAATTTTATAGTCATCTGGAGGACCCTTCATATACGGAGTTGAATGGAGGAGTGAGATCCAAAATTCAAGGCCAATATGTGGAGATCACTCCGATTGATTTAAGAAGGGAATTTGGAATAGTGCAGAGTGAGAATGTTTTGGACATAGTGGAGAATTATAGACAAGAAAGAGATTGGACCTTGATGAACATGGCTTTGCATGGAAATTCGACGAAGAGCCTTATATCCAATATGACGACATTGACAGACGATGCTCGTCTTGTGCAAGATATACTAAGGCACACGATTATGTTGAAGTCCGGTGATACACATAGTATTACGGCTAAACTTAGTCTTGTGACTTATTATATAGTGGAGAGAGAAGTATTTGATGTGGCCGATCTGCTTTTATCTATGATTCGTTATACATACCGCCTAAAAAATCCTCAGTGGAAAAAGGCACACACCCTCCCTTTAGGTGCGATTATCCAGCGTATTCTATTCAAGAAATATGCATGGATAGATCAAAACATTTATTTTGGAGATTGTGTTCCGGAGATATATCAGACGTCGGGTATTAAAGGTAAGAAAAGTCAACGAAAGCCGCCGATTGTGGAAATGGGAGAGCCTCCAATAGCACGTGGAGGATATATGCGGGAGGCACTCGACACATTCCAAACAAAGTTGGATAGTCATATTGAAAATTTTGAAGAGCATAGAAGGTCATTTGAAGAACATAAAATGGAGGTGAAGAAAGATCGTACACGAATGCAGAAGTTTATGAAGTTCCTTGTGAAGGGACTTAAATTAAAGCCTACACCTGCGGAAGCTTCAGAATGGGAAGTGCCTGCGGAGGAGCCTCGTCGCCAATCGGTCAGTCAGGGTCGATGGAGGAAGACAGTAGTAAGGAGATCAGATTTTGATATTCCTGAAAGCAGTGGAGCCGGCAGTAGAAATGAAGAGGATTCTGAGTGAAATAGACTTCTGGGAGCTGTCGTCATCCGACATCCAATGTCGCCATCCGACAGCTGCCCAGCCCAGATCTCTCTCTTATGTTGTGAACTTCTATTTTGAGACTTTTTAAGTACCCTTTAATTAAATTTCTGTAATAATTTTTAAGATTTGGACATGATTGATGTGGTGAATGTTTATGTTAAGAAATTTTTGTTTTGTTTGTTTTTTAAAATGTAAGAATATGGTGATGTTTTTGTATTGTTTGTTTTAATTTTGATAATTTGATACCAGTAGGGATATAATCATTGTGAAATATCTAGGATTCCCAATTCTAGCCTAAGCATGGAAAAACGGGAATCCGGTAACGGTTTAGTGAATATATCCGCTAGTTGATTTTCCGTGCCTATAAAGTTGATTTTTATATTACCCTTCTTAATATGATCCCTTATAAAATGATGTCGGACATCTATATGCTTAGATCTAGAGTGTAATATGAGATTATTTGTTAAGTCTATAGCACTTTTATTATCACACTTTAATTCTACACTACTTTATTGCATGCCAAAGTCTTCTAACATTTGTGACATCCAAAGAGCTTGGACACAACAACTACCTAGTGCAATATATTCTGCCTCGGTAGTAGAGAGGGCAACAGAATTCTGTTTCCTACTCGACCATGAAATAAGTGAAGGGCCGATAAAATGACAAGTGCCACTAGTGCTTTTCCTATCTAAAGACCATCCTGCATAATCGGAATCCGAAAAACCATGTAAAATAAAGGAATCATTATGAGGATACCATAATCCTAATTTAGAAGTTCCTATAAGATATCTAAAGATGCGTTTCACTGCTTTTAAATGTGACTCTTTAGGATTAGCTTGAAATCTAGCACATAAACAAACGACAAACATAATGTCAGGTCTAGATGCGGTTAAATACAATAAAGATCCTATCATACTTCTATAAAGGGTTTGTTCAATTGAAACACCACTTTCATCTTTTCCTAATTTTAGTGAAGTACTCATAGGAGTGTTTGCATGCTTAAGATTTTCAAATCCAAATCTTTTTAACATATCATGAATATATTTGGTTTGACATATAAAAATACCATCATGTTTTTGTGTAATTTGAAAACCTAGAAAATATGAAAGTTCTCCAACCATGCTCATTTCAAATTCATTTTTCATAATTTGAACTACTTCATTACACAACTCTTTATTAGTGGCTCCAAAAATAATATCATCAACATAAATTTGCAAAATTACTAAATCATGATGAATTTGCTTAATGAAGAGTGTAAAATCAGCACTTCCTATTTTATAATCATGCTTTAACAAATATTGAGTTAATCGATCATACCAAGCACGAGGTGCTTGTTTTAATCCATAAAGCGCTTTATCTAATTTATAAACATAATTTGGATATTTCTCATTTATAAAGCAAGGGGGTTGTTCTACATAAACCTCTTCTTTTATATACCCGTTTAAAAATGCGGTTTTGACATCAATTTGATATAATTTAAATCTTTTAAAACAAGCAAATGCAAGAAATATCCTAACCGCTTCTAATCTTGCTACGGGTGCAAAAGTTTCATCAAAATCTACCCCTTCAATTTGTGCATAACCTTTTGCAACTAATCTGGCTTTATTTCTAATAATTCTAGATTCATTATCCATTTTATTTTTAAAAATCCACATAACACCAACTACAGGATGATTTTTGGGTCGTTCTACAAGATTCCAAACCTTATTACGTTCAAATTGATTAAGTTCCTCATTCATAGCTAAAAACCAAAATTCATCATTTAAAGCGGTGGAAACATCTTTTGGTTCTATTTCAGAGACAAAGCAAAGGTTTGAAAATAAAACATGTAACGATGATCTAGTACTAACCCCTTTTTGTGGATCTCCAATGATAAGCTCCTTTGGATGATCCTTTGAAAACCTCAATTCACTTGGAGGCACATATTCTTCTTTTTCTTCTACTTCTCTATCTTCTTCTTCTCTTTCTCCTTCTCTTTCTTCTTCTTTTCCTTCTTCATTTTCTCCATGTTCTTCATCATCATTCTCCACCGAAGGAAGGGGTTCATCTTCTTTTCTTGTAATTTTCTTTTCTACACATGAAGCAAACTCATCAAACCTAACATGAATAGATTCTTCAACTATTTTTGTTCTTTTTTAAAAATTCTATAAGCTTTACTAGTTGAAGAATAGCAATAAAAATACCTTCATCACATTTTTCATCAAATTTTCCTAAGGAATCTTTAGAATTCAAAATAAAACATTTACACCCAAAAACTTTAAAATAAGAAACATTTGGTTTTTTACTAAAAATTAATTCATAAGGAGTTAATTTTAAAATAGGGCGAAGCATTACTCTATTAATTACATAACATGCCGTACTAACTGCTTCAGCCCAAAAAGATTTTGGTAATTTAAATTCAGATAGCAGCGTACGGGCTAACTCTTGAAGAGTTCTATTTTTCCTCTCCACTACACCATTTTGCTGTGGTGTGCGTGGAACAGAAAATTCATGTTTAATTCCTAACTCCGTACAAAAAGAAATAAACTTTTCATTTTAGAATTCTCCTACATGATCCGATCGTATGCATTTAATTTTTAACTCAAATTCATTTTGAATACGCAAACATAATTTTGAAAATTCTGAAAATGCATCGGATTTGGAGGTTAGAAATAAAGTCCAATAAAAACGAGAATAATCATCAATCAATACAAATGTGTATTTTCTACCTCCTAAGCTAGAAATTCCAATTGGCCCAAATAAATCCATATGTATTAATTGAAGTGGCCTAGTGGTAGAAATAATGTTTTTACTTTTGAAAGATGATTTTGAAAATTTCCTTTTTGGCAAGGCTCACATAATGAAGAAGATAAATTTCCATTTAACAATGGTAAACCTTTAATTAATTTATCTTTTGAAAGTTTTGTAATTAACTTGGCACTAGTATGTCCAAGTCGCCTATGCCATAAATCTAATTCTTCATTTTTTGATTAAAAACATTTTAAGGTAGAATTTGAAAAATCAAGAAATTTAATCATATATACATTATGACATCTAGGTGCGGTAAAAACAATTTCATTTGTTTTGGAATTAATAATTTTGCACAAATTTGTAGAAGATTCAAATAAAACATTTAAACCCTTATCACATAATTGACTAATAGAAATCAAATTATGCTTTAATCCTTCTACAAATAAAACATTTGAAATTGAAAAATTTTTGTTACCCACAACTCCGATGCCGATGATTTTTCCTTTTCCATTGTCTCCGAATGTAACAACTCCTCTTTTCTTCATCTCCACGCTAAGGAACTTCTCTTTATTGCCCGTCATGTGCTTTGAACAATCTGAGTCCAAGTACCACACGTCTTCTTTGTCCTTAGCCTGCCAACACACCTAGAAAGAAGAGGTTAGTAAAGATCTGGTTACCCAAGTGGTTCCACCCATAGTATAGGTAGAAGCCTTAGGCACCCAGATTTGTTTAATTTTACTTTTTCCTTCCTTCCAGCAAGAGTCCGTAGTGTGACCAAATCTATTGCATTTGGCACATGTAATGTATTTGGAAGAGTATAACTTTTCTGGACTTTTACTGGACGAGGATGCAGTATTTGACAATTCATTAACTTTAGAATTTTTAAAAATGGATTTTCTGGACTTTTCACTGTCGCCGGCGACAGTGGTTGTCGCCGGGCGACAGCTTCCTGACGTGTATCCGAGTCCAAATCTTCCAGATCCATGGCGTTGGTATCCTAAGATCATATCCGGTGATCTTCGGCCCATTCCAAATTTTTTCATGGCTAGTGTTAAGTTATGAATCTGGTTTCTCATTTCTGTATTCTCGGATACTAGATTTACGCATCTACGTTCAAAAGATTTCTTTCCCTCATGGACTTTGGAAATTTAAGATTTCAGATCTCTCTCTAAAATCTCATTCCTTTTAGTAAGAATTTTTATTGTAGAATGAGATTTGGAAAGAGATTCTTCAAGTTCTTTAATTCTTCCCAAAAAGTGATCACACTCTTAGCAATAAATATCTCTTTTTCCAATAGTCTTAATTTCATTTAACAATTTTTTGTTTTCTTTAAGTAATATTTCATTTTCATATTTAAGAAGATCATTATCTTTTAAACTTTTTTCAAAAAATTTGCAAGTCTTTAAAAATTCAGAAAATAATTCATCATAGGTTGGAGGAGTTACCTCAGTGTCGCTTTGGACACTGCATTCGTAATCAGATATGACGCTCTTTCCCATTAAGCACATGTTGGCCTCCTCTTCTTTACTTGAGTCTGAACTGCTTGCATCCTCAGAAGTAGTATCATCCCATGTTTCCGCCTTCAACACCTTCTTCGACCCTTTGTGCTTCTTTTCTTTAAGTTCTTTCAAGTACTTTGGACACTTGCTTCGGATGTGTCCTAACTTCTTGCAGTGATAGCACTCCGGTGGCGGTCTCTCTTCCTCCTCATCGCCTTCCTTTCCTTTTTTCTTCCTAAAAGTCTCCTTCTTAAAATACTTCTTAAATGAATTCCTCCTCTCTGGATTTTTCATAAATTTTCTAAATTTTCTAACAAATAAACTTTCCTCATCTTCTTCTTCCTCCTCAGAATCACTAGTTTCTTCCTTCTTAGATCTTAGAGCCAATCCCTTCTTCCTTGGCTCCATATACTCTTGTTGTTGAATTTTCAATTCAACTTCATGAGTTTTCAAGTTCCCAATGAGGCTCTCCAATTGTAAGGTCTTAAGATCATGTGACTTGGAAATTGCAGTCACTTTAGGATTGAACTTTGGGGGAAGAGATCTTAAGATTTTCCTTACTAAGTCTCCATTTGAGAACACCTTTCCTAGCACCTTTGAGTCGTTCACGATTTTTGTGAATTGTGTGTACATCGTATCAATCTCTTCATCTACCTCCATTTTGAACCTTTCAAATTCAGACTCCAGTTGAAATAGCTTTGAATCCTTTACCTGCGAGCTACCTTCATGAGTGATTTCTAACAGATTCCAAATTTCAAATGCAGTATTACAAGCACAAACTCTATTAAATTCAGTGCGAACTAGTGCTCAAAATAAAGCATTCATGGCTTTTGCATTGTTCTTACATTTTAATTTATCATTGTCATCCCACTTGTCTTTGGGCTTATCCATAGTTACATCTCCTACAACAAATGTTGGAGAAGTGTGACTTGATTCTACCATATTCAAGACTTCTATATCTAGCGCAATTAGAAAACAACGCATACGTGTTTTCCAATAATTATAGTCTGTGCCCGTGAATAAAGGTGGTCTACTTATGCCTTGCCCCTCAATGAACACATGATCATTGTGCGCCATTACTCCCGGTGGTAAAATCGTTTTGGAGTAACCTCCCTCTGATACAACTTGTTGGATCGTGTGACGCCCTTAGAGGGGGGGGGGGGGTGGGTGAATAAGGGTGTGTTTAAAATATAAATTTTTACTTAATAATTTTTTTAAACGGATTTTTCTTTTCTAACAAATTACTTGTAAACAATTTCAAACCAATGCAATTTTTGTATTAAACCAAACACAAATTTCTAAGTGAAAGATTAATCAACCAAATTTGCAATTAATGAAAGAAGCATAATTATATTAATCATGAAATTTACATACAATAAAATGATCTTAACAATGCTTAAGATCAATGCACAAATATGATAATATAAATTTCAATAATTTTGATTTTACCAATCCTTCTCCCAAGGATCGGAAGGCTATCGCTTGTCTCTCCCTAGATCAAGCCCAAGCCTACCCTCTAGGCCACGATTTCCTACCAAGCCACGCAAGGACTTGGACGCTCCGCACAAGGAAGCGATTTTCCCCTAAGCCGCGCAAGGACTTTGACGCCGCACGCAAGACGGCTATTTCTCTACCAACGCAAAGTTGAATGTAAATGAATGAAAATACAAAGTCAAGTGAAGAACTCCCTAGAAAATCAGATCTCTGAAAGAAGGGTTGAAGCCTCAAGATGATCATTGATGTAGAAGCGCGTCCGATCTCGTCTTCAATCTCAATCCTTCTAGCACAAATGGGAGTGGATGGAGTTCTGGAGCTTTCTGGTTCGAATGCACTCTGGAAGAAGGTCTGGAAATCTCAAGAACTGAATTCCATGAAGTTTTGAGCCCTTTTAATAAAAAGGAGATGTCGCCGTCCGATAGCCACTGTCGCCGGAATCCGATATCAACAGAGGCTGCCACATGTCCCACTAAAACGAAGTTTCTGCGTGGTGTTGAGGTCGTGGTTGAGACGTGGGCTGTCGGATATCCGATAGCTAAGGTAACCGCTGCACGTCCTGGCCTTATTGGCAGATCGTGGGCTGTCGGAAATCCGATAGCGATATCGGAAATCTGATAGCTCCTAACCGTCGCGCATAGATCAAATAAACGCGCTGTCGGAAATCCGATAGGGCTGTCGGAAATTCGATAACTCAAAATTCTGGAAAATGTCATTTTGCTCCAATTGAAATCATGTTATTCTTGCACCTGTTATCTGCACACCATTAATCAAAAATAGGATCAAATACATTCGGGATTTGTTATTCTCAAACCGGACGAGTGGGAACGCATGCTCCAACAATCTCCCCCTTTTGATAATAACAAATCCTTATAAAAAGAAATCAAATAAATCCTATAGAGATAGTGAAAAATACATTATGTGTGTACAAGTGTGAACTTAAGATATCCATGATCTCTGTAAGACCTCCCCTGCAATGATCATATAACATGGGTCCGGCCGGGACCCCACTACATATAACCGCCACAGCTTCAGTGTTAAAAGATGATATTGACTACCCATTCTCAAAACTCAGACAACACAGCGGAAACAAACAGAAAACACAGAGATTGTCCATACTACATAGGAGTCCAACTGGCCTTAAGGCCATACAAAACCACAGTCCAAATCACCAAACATTCAACACAAAAGGACGTCCCAACAAAAGGGGACATATAGTAGTTTTACCTAAACTACCTCGGCATGCAAGCCAGTTACAACAGAGGTAATAAAAGAAGTGCATGAAGACAAGGTAAACACTTCATGAGGCTTTAGGCCTTTTTGGCCGGCGCGCTGGGTCCAGCCTGCGATTCTTGCCCTGCAACCAAATCACAAAGAGCGGTAAACGAGGGTCAGCTATGGCTGACCACAAACGGTGTAACAACATCCCTCCTCCCGGCCGTCCTAGCGGACCCCGGGGAACTACTTCACCCTGCAAGTCAGCACTTCGAATGCAAATGTACATAAACGGAAAACATCATAAAAACAGGTATGAGTGTCACATACAACATCCACGTATCTATGTTGAGCAGATAATAAAAAGGGGCCTATCAGTGCAGAATGAATGCAAACCCGGGTTTCACCCAAGGCACCCTAAAGCGTATGAATCTATCACATCATCATACATCATCATCACATCACAAACACAAGGGTACTTATCGTTTCCCCGCAAGGGCATCATAACCCTAGGCCAAGAGCTCTCGCTGAGACCCACCTCGCCTGGCTCACCACGCCATCGGGCTTGTCTAACAGCTCACACGCTCGGGCCGTCAACAACACACTAAGACCGATACTAAGAATTCTGGCTAACCAAAATGTCCCAAGGCCCTGGACTTACTCTCGGGACAACGTCCACCGATTGCCTCGCCTAGCGACCGTCAACGGACTCATCCGTAGCACAGACATTCTCGTCAGTCAACAATCGAAGGGACTAATCTTGTCGGGACACTCTCCACACGTGAATCTCAGTCTTCACGCGATAGCCAGCCGACCACAAAGACCAATCGCGCCTTCGCACAACACTAGGCATCACAAGCCCCATACTCCTCACATTATTTCCCCTCCCTAAACCCAACGTTCGTTACCACACGAAGCTACAAGGGCATCACAACGACGAGTTCGCCGTAATCGGATTTCTAACAAAACCCCTAAAATGCGCGTAAATCAACATCACCGAATCGGACCAACGGCCACAAATCCGGCTTCACCCACAATGCCTAATCCGCTAAAGGAGCGGATCTCTAGTGCAAATCATGTCGGGGACGGACTCAATCAACCCGATGGTTCCTTTTGAACCAAGGCGACCCGGATCCCTCTCACTCGACGGATCCGGTGCCAAAATGCAGAAAATAAAGGAATGCCAAGCACGCATCCTAAAGACCGGGAGGAGAAATGTTGTTACCTTTTGAGATCTCCTCCTAGCCATGAGAAGCTTGCAAACCAACGGTGGAGAAGAAGCGCCTTGACGCCCTCTACGCGTTGCCGGTTTCGGATCGGCGATCGGAGCTCTGAAGCTCCAACAATGGCGGATCTCCCCTCTTCTTCCTCCTTGCCCCCTTCTCCTTTCTCCAACCTAAGAGAGAGAAAAGCCTTGAAAATATGAGGGATTAACCCCTCATCCAAGCCCTAAAGCCCCCCAGCGAAACATCTCAGCTGCTGGATCAAATCCCGAAATATTTGATCGGTCGGATCGTCATCCCAGCACGATTTCGCGGAACAGAAATAAACAGGGCGCACGATCACAGGCGCACGATCACTGGTCGTGCGCGAAGAGGAGAATGGTCGTGCGATAAGCCGAGACAGAACTCCGATTCCTTGCGAGATACGCACGATCACTAGCACACGATCACTGGTCGTGCGCGAAGAGGACAATGGTCGTGCGCATAGAACTGTTGTGGAATTTTTTGCCTATCCCGAGCGCAGTATTACCACTCCGCCTACCTCGCTGAACACGATTTTTGGGGTGTTACAATCTCCCCCTTAATATGATCTCCCCCTTAATATTAATTCCTTCTAAAAGTATTCTCCCCCTACATATAAACTCCCCCTACATGTATGCTTACTTAAAGTAATTTAGTATTTTAAGTGATTTAATTGATTTCTTATTATCTTACTTGTTGGATCGTGTGACGCCCTTAGAGGGGGGGGGGGGGTGAATAAGGGTGTGTTTAAAATATAAATTTTTACTTAATAATTTTTTTAAACGGATTTTTCTTTTCTAACAAATTACTTGTAAACAATTTCAAACCAATGTAATTTTTGTATTAAACCAAACACAAATTTCTAAGTGAAAGATTAATCAACCAAATTTGTAATTAATGAAAGAAGCATAATTATATTAATCATGAAATTTACATACAATAAAATGATCTTAACAATGCTTAAGATCAATGCACAAATATGATAATATAAATTTCAATAATTTTGATTTTACCAATCCTTCTCCCAAGGATCGGAAGGCTATCGCTTGTCTCTCCCTAGATCAAGCCCAAGCCTACCCTTTAGATCTTCCCAAGATCTAGACGTAGCACACAAGGCCACGATTTCCTACCAAGCCACGCAAGGACTTGGACGCTCCGCACAAGGAAGCGATTTTCCCCTAAGCCGCGCAAGGACTTAGATGCCGCACGCAAGACGACGATTTCTCTACCAACGCAAAGTTGAATGTAAATGAATGAATATACAAAGTCAAGTGAAGAACTCCCTAGAAAATCAGATCTCTGAAAGAAGGGTTGAAGCCTCGAGATGATCGTTGATGTAGAAGCGCGTCCGATCTCGTCTTCAATCTCAATCCTTCTAGCACAAATTGGAGTGGATGGAGTTCTGGAGCTTTCTGGTTCGAATGCACTCTGGAAGAAGGTCTGGAATATGGAATATTGAATATAGAATATTGAATATAGAATATAGAATATAGAATATAGAATATAGAATATTGCACAAATTGCCTGCTGATTTCTGGATTTTTCCTCTTAATTTATGTAATTGCTGAGTAGGAGAGAGAAAGAAATTGGAGTTTTTCCCCAATCAGAGAGAGAGAAAGAGAGCATTCATGGAATTAAATGCTATTGATCCTTAAAATCCCTCCCCAATTGATGTGCATTCATTCCCCCTTCAGTTACGATCGTTTTTCTGGAAATTTCTATGGCAGAGGGGCTGATTTAAAGGAATTTTTGGTGGTAACCGAAATTAGTGGTAATGGCTTTTAGAAATAAAGCCATCCTAGCCGATTGAAACCCCTCCCATTTCCTTCAGTGCTCAGAGAGGAAGAGATCCCCCAATTTTCCAGTGAGAATCGTGCAGAGGAGGCCTAGATCGGCATGGCACCGAAAGCTCCAGCACCGTCAATGGCAACTCGCCGGAATTCACGCAACCAAGCCCCCACTCAGGTCTGATCCTCTTGTCCTCCCTTAGTGCTAGATCTCTTCATATTTCGGGGCTTGATCCGTGCACAATAGGGCTCGGATTGTGTTTCCGAAAGAGTACATTTCGTACTCTTTTTCCCTCCTCTAAAAACTAGATCCGACCACCTCCGGCCGGCCAACCACCCCTATCGCCGGCCACCACCTCAACGGAGGTGGTGGTGGCATTGGCCGGCCGGAAAGAGGCTTAGGTGGCCGGGAAATCACCCCGCAAAGAGGCCTAGGACGGGCTGTCGCGAGCCGTCCAAAGATTGGGGATGATGATAGAGAGCCATCAGATCTTTATATTAATGTTTACGGTTATATCATTTATTTCGTCGAGCGCTGCAAGAAGTTTGTCGAACGCTGTTATTTGTTATTTTCGTCGAACGCTGTTATCTGTTAGATTAGTCGAGCGCTGTTATAATAGAATTTAGTCGAGCGCTGAATATTAAAATTTAGTCGAACGAAAGGTTTTCGTCGAGAGCTGTTTAACTCTGTATTAGTCGAGCGCTGTTATGCTCTGATTTAGTCGAGCGAATATTTCGTCGAACGCTGATGTGTTCAGCGTTCGTCGAGCGATGTTATACGTTAACTTAGTCGAACACAGTTAGATGTCAACTTAGTCGACCGCAGGAAATAATTCGTCGAACGAATAATTCGTCAAACGGGAGGTGTTCAGCTTTCGTCGAGCGTTGTATATCTTTCGTCGAACGCAGTTTCAGTTAATAACTAAATGATATATTAATTTCTGTCACACTTTATGCTGAAGTTTATTTTAATTATTAAAAATACTTAGGGCCCTCTGATGAAAAAGTAGTAAACACCAAAGTTGTAGCCCTTAGGTTCTACTTTAGTTTAAAATTAATTTCACCCTAAAAGGAGTAATGTAGCTCCCTGTAGAGCCAAAATGGTGGGACTAGTCCCTAGTGTAGGACAGCCACCATTCCTTGAATAACTTTTTACTGGTAGTAGATATGGCCTTGATACTTTAAACCTAGGCTAGCTAAATACACCCACAGAACATACTAAAAGATGGGATTTTTAGGAGAAACTTTTTCTAAGGTTCTTGAAATAATTTCATAAATCATCTAATAATTAATTAGTGAGTTAAATGACCTCCAATGCCCTCCAAATTTTGGTGGGTGCTTTTTAGGGTTAAGTTATGTTCTAGGTAAAAATCTCAGCCCAATTGGGACTGTTTTGGTTGGGTAATTTGTAAACCCAAGTTGGGTCAAGTTGGGTCAAAGTTAGGGCATGGAGTTTATCTTGGAATTTTGTGGTCAAATCTTCTCACCATGAGATGGAACCATGTCCACTGGTCTAGGATCACCTAAAGTATCCCCATGAGTGGTTTGGGGTAGTGTAGAGGTGTTTAAGCCCTAGAACACTAGTTTTATTCCTAGGTGTGCAATTTGAACCTTGTGAAGGCCATGAGGTCAAAAGTTCCTGGATGGTTATGAAACTTGGTGGATATGTTCATAGGGTGTAAATAGGCACTGGGTAATTTTATAAGAATTTTAGGAGCCAATATTCCCTTTGAATTAGGACATAACCCCTTTAGGGAAACTTCTTAAAAGAAACATTTACATGCTTAAAAAGTCTTGGATGATAATGAAACTTTGGTGGTGCCCTTATAATCATGGTTTAGACCTCTGGTAATTTTTGTGAATTTTATTAAATGATTTAATCAGTACTTCTTTCACAAGGCACGTGTTTTAATTTAAATTTAGAAAAATATTTGAGGGTCCAAAACTCATTTTTAAATTGTTCAAATTGGTGATACGACCTTTCAGAACATTAGGAAGCTCTGTAAAGTTTTATAGAATTTTTGAAGACATAAATCAGTATGCTACTTCACAGTTCATTTAATTTGAGGTTTTCTTAATTTATTTATTTATTTTAGTAAGAAAATGATTTTCTTAAATCCTGAAACTTAGTCAGTAGCCTTTTCTGGTGAATACAAGAGTTTGATAATTTTCCCATAATTTTAGTGCTGATCTGTTTGGTGGTTCCTTCATAAAACTTAAATTTTGGATAGATGATAAATAATAAAATTAGAGGACAATTTCTTACTGTAAAAATATGATATGCTGTTTCTGATGTTATTTAGTCATCATAGTTTTATCATAATTTTTGGAGAGCCATATCATAAGATTTACTTACACTTCATGTTCATTTTCACACTTGGCAAATGTTTGGAGAAATTAAATTAAATATTAATTAATTAGGGAAAAATATGATTCTTTGGAATTAGTCTTATAACATCATGATAGACCTCCAGTAAATAGCTTGGGTCAGTTGGATGAATATTTGGAGTACCTCTAGTTGTGAGCTTAATATAATTAGTTTGGTCTGCGTATAGTAAAACTGTGAAACTTAGATTTTTAGTAACCTAGTATGTGGAAATGGTGTGCAGATGGTGCACATGGGTTGTTTAGATAGTTAGAAGTCCACTCCAGGTAGTGTATGTGAGGAAAGTGTACTTGGTGGGTTAAGAGTAAGGTTGTCCTGGGGATTGACGAAAGATCGTCTTTCCCCCGGTGTGTCTTAAAGCACTTAGGTCTAACTCTGGAGAAATGGTAGAAGGGAAATCTTATGGGTAGATACCAACAACAGTAAGTGTCTTGAGAAAGGAAACTTTGGGGTGTCATCCCATTACAGTTCCTAGTACCGTAGTGAGCCCCTTACAGGGTAACCCTCGGGAAGTCCAAGATCAACCATAAGTCGTAGGGTAAGATGATACTCAAGGCTAATTAATAATACACTCACTCACACTCCGTTGTCACGGGAGTTTAGTTAGTTGGGTACCCCGAGTTGTAGGCTCGGTGGTGGCTGGTGCGGATTGCTTATCCGGAGAGTTTGTGACTCAGTTTGGTTCTTGGTTGGGCAAGTTAAGCCTAGGTGGTTTATGTTGGAGTTTGTAGATAGATAGTAGAACATGTTGCATGTGCACAAGGTGGTGGGTCCTTAGTGTCGACGGTCGTTGCACCGACGTTGATACTCGGGCTCGGCAAGTGTGGAATTTGCACTTAGCCATAAAAGTCTGGCGGTCCAGCCAGTATGAGTACGCAGATGCTCCGCGGTTTTGCGTTGAGGCGTACGATAGGTCTAGGTTAGGTAGTGCATATACCAACCTAGAGGTGGGCGAGGCCCAACCCACCGCTTCCGTTTGCCACTACGGGAGTATCCTGGGAGTCTTGCTAGCTCCAAAAAGGGGGAACTAAAGGTCTGTGCGCATAGAGTCATAGTGTGTGAGTTGCACATGTGTGAACATAGCATAACTGCATACCTTGTATGTCATAGCATAAACATTACATTTCAACCCCTACCCCTATCGTATAAGTCGGTTATGTGACTTCTTATACGATAAGCCTTGCTAAACAACCCCTTGCTCTATAGGTTTGTGTGGGCATTCCTATAAATAAACGGTTATTTTTCCTTTATATATGTCTTTACTTACTGCACTTTATTTATTCTTTACCTGCTCTTACTATGCTTTATTACCTGCTTTGTTTATGTACATATATACTTGTGTAGCGGTAGAACTCTTCCTGTAGATCATGCCCCGTCATCTGCTTTTGATTATACCCCTTGTTGTCCTCCGCTTCATCCTTCCCGCTCGGTGCCTAGGAGTCACCGGGGGAGGGGTGGGGGATTGGCTTAGTCTTTTTAACTAACGGTCGGTGGACCTTATCATTTTAGGAGATCGCGACGACGGAGCAGCGCCAGAGGCCGGTGCAGACGGAGGTGTGACAGTCTAGCACGGGAGCACCGATGACAGGATCCGTGAGTGGCTATTAGTTCTATTTGTTTTGCTTCCGCGAGTGAATTTTTAGTGAGGCTTGATGTATCGGGCAGGAGCCCTTGTTATCTCTGTTTTTTTTATTTCAGTTATGCTTATGTGGACATCTTTTCTGATGATTTACTTTTCTATGTAATGTGGACTTGTCTCCTTTTAATTTCTTGTTCTTTGCTTCCTCGTGATCGATTTGGCCGGCAGCATCAGCGTTTTATAGTGGCAACCTTCCCGAGCGAGGGTGTCACCGCAAAGCGGCGGTTCTGGGCCTAAGACCCGGATGTTTAAAAAAATGGGGTCTTACAAGTGGTATCAGAGGTAACCTCGATCCGAAGAAAAGAAGTCCACAAACCCTGGGCCACCCCGCGCGAGCTTAGTTTGAGGACAAACTAGCAGCGGAAGCAGTGGTGTGCCCATGTGGGAATCACATTGAAAAAAGGTCTACTTTTAACTGAATCTTCTTGGTCTGTTTTCCCCTACGAGTGTCGAGTTTTCTTTTGTAGCCTGTGGCGAACCTTGCCCCCCGGCAGGGAATACCTATGGCTGCAAAGATCTCGTTAGATAGTCCCTTAGTTAATGAGTTAGACTCAACCCTACTAGGACACGTGACATACCTTAACAATTTATACCGTGACCTAGTCCAAAATAGACCGTAGGTATAACTTTTGGTGGAGGTATGAGGATACCCCAAAGAGACTAGAGAAAGAGAGATTGACTCAGAAACAGAATGGTATGAGACTCATAGACTCAATCCTCGTATCCGTGACATGATTACATTAAGACAACCACCATGACAAACACCGAGGGTCGGATATGAATTGAAGTTCAGAAGGGACCCGTTTGGGATTGGGTGACATGTTGATCCTGATAAGGTTGTAGTAGAGGATACCTAGAAGAGTCTAAAGTGTGGAGTATACCAACAAGTCTCAAGATAGAGCCCCAAGTGTAAGGTTGTGTGCCCTAAGGATTGCTTGCATACCTTGGACGAGTATTGATGATTCCTGATCATATACACTTTTATGGACTCATCTGGGCCGTTTATTTAGCCATTTCACCGCACTTTAGCCCTGTTATAGTTCATATTGATCATTCTATGCTAGGTGCACTTTTGGCCCGTTTTGGTGTTATCTCTTGTTTACCTTCGTTACTAGTTGTCATGCTTTGTTAAGTTCCATCTTCAGTGGCTAGATTGGTGTTGTACGCTGGATCAGGAGTCGTGCAGGTGTTCCCGGTACAATTCTGCATAGGAACACTGCGCACGATCACTAGTTCTATTGCACACGACCACTGGTCGTGCGCCATTGATCGTGCACACTTAACACCCCTTTTTATGAGTTCTGTCTGGCTTATCGCACGACCACTTACGATAGTACGCACGACCATTGGTCGTGCGTCACTGGTCGTGCGAACATTATATTTTATAAATTTCTTCCCTTGCAGGCTCCGTCGAGTCAGGCGCACGATCACAGAATTCTAGTGCGCACGACCACTGGTCGTGTGCCAATGACCGTGCGCACTGTTTAATTTAGCGCCTATATAATGCCCTGCTCGCGAATTAGGTCGGTATCACGCATTGGAACGCCGTTCAGTCCGCCGTTTTTCGCCCTTTTCACAGTTTTTCACCCCCTAGGCCTCCTCCATCATCCAAGGGCTTAAAAGAAAGTATTCTACGCTTATTTTGATCGCCAAGGAAGAAGTTCTTCGCATCCGACGTGGCCGGATTGTAAATCGCTGGAGAAGACGGGTCCATTGGGAGGTGTGACAGCCCTCCTCTACCCCGGACGACAGTTGGGACCGAGTTAGGACGCGGATTGACAACCCGGTGCTTCCTACCGTGAATCTACAACAAGACTCCGGATTCGGTCGTATCTCTTGCCTTTTTCTTCTACTTGTGTGGTTATATTTGTTGTAATCTCTTTATTTAGATGATGAATGCTATGAACCATGTGTATTATTGTTTATTTCATGTTTATGGAATTATTTAGTTCATTTGTGTTATTGAGGTGCGCCCCCATCCATTTTCCACTCCTCCACCGTGCCCGGTGCCGCACTAGCAATTGCTAGTGGCGTGCTTGTCGAAGAGGTGCCGACGACCCTCATTCCGTTAGCCTACTCGCCCATCCGCCCACCGAAGCGTGGCATAGCGGCCCGTGTATTCCATCCCGCCTAACGAAGCAGCGCGCTCAAGGCCTGCATAGTTCCATCCGCTAGCCTACTCGTCCATCCGCCCTTTCGAAGTAGTGCGTTGAAGGCCTACGTAGTCTCCATCCCGCCTAGCGAAGCAGTGCGCTCAAGGCCTGCATAGGAGTAGTTTAATTTTGTTACTTTTATTTTCCATAACCCAAACAACCCCCCTTCGCGTTCCATCCGACTAAAGGACTTCAATCTCAAGTCCTGCCTCAATAGTAAACTCCACCTTACTGTGTTCCTTGAGAGATTCGATACTTGGGGATTTACTTCCTCATATTATTACTTGACAGCGACCGGTTCACTGCCGTTCGGATCGCAATCTCGCTACCGCCTATAGCGGTGTGCAGGATTTGCGCATCAAGTTTTTGGCGCCGTTGCCGGGGAACACAGTCGTGTGAGTTTTCTGGAGAGGGAGAATTTGAGAGAGAAGCCCTTCCATTTGTTTATCGCATCTTTTATTTTATTTCTGTTCTCTTTATTCCATTTTCTTGTTTTATAGTAGGTTGCTTTAGTAAATTTTTGTTAGGTGTAGTATTTCGCACAATAGTGTTCTTCTTTTTGACTCGTTTTATCTTCACACTATGTGGGCACATCTCAATTTCCGTTGCCGTTGGTGTGGAGCTACCTCCCACTCTAGTGATGAATGCCCTACAGAGAATAGTGGGCATAATTCTTATAGCCCAGCATATGGAGCACCGACTTCGTCTGGTACTCCATATGGTGCACGCAAGTCTTATGGCTACTCTGCTGAGCCTTTACCATCGTACTTCTTTTCGGCTCCTGCTCCCACTGTGCCAAAGAAGCCCGCAAGGCAGTGCCGGTTTTGTCAGAGCACTGATCATGTCCTGAAGGACTATGTCGAGTATCTTCGCCAATTGGACGAAGACGACGAGCCGGATATCCGGATCGTCCCATCTCCTAACTCTGGCGGCACACCTTCAACATCCGGTTATGTGTCTTTGTCACCTTTGCATCTTGAAGGGTATGGCATGGATACGGTCACCGGATGTGCGGCTGATCTATACACCGACATTGCTGAGCCTATTCACCATGTGCCTCCACCACTTCTTGTGGATTCGATTCTTTCCCCTGTTGTGCGTGCTATACTCATCTCCGATGACATTGTTGATGATGTGTCGCAGGATGAGGTGGGTGATCTGAGTGTTGTGCCTATTCCTATGGAGGAGGACAACCTTCTAGGTGAAGAGGAGTTTTCCTCAGCACCGGTGGAGGAAGTCCAAATCCTAAGCCTGGCCACCGTTGATCCCGTCGAATCTTGTAGCATTGATGACAATCCTAACTTTATTTTACTTCCCCAACCTGATGGGAGTGAGACCGGGATCACTCCCCTGATTGACGATTATTTATGTTTTTCGCCTTCTTTATTTCCTGATCCCCTTCCTTCATCTGAGTCTGTGCAGGTTGAATCTTCACAGGTACTTCAGGAGGACTTGGAGCTTTTGCCTCAAGTCAATGATGAGAGCATCCTTTCACGTCAGGAGGTTTACTCCCCCTCCGTAGAGGAAGCTCCCCTCATTACCTTTTCCTCCTGCCACCTCGATGTTGACGACACCTTGCTAGGCAAGGATGTTTTTGGTGAGTTGAGTGAGGATACCTCCTCCTCTTCTTACTTTCTTTTCCCTCTACCTGTGTCAAGCAGGTATTATTATTTAGGTAGAGGGGTGACTGCCTTATCTCCGTATCGGAACCAGCTACCGAAACGGATAATGGAGCAGTTACCTGTGCATTTTCTTTTTCATACACCCATTAGCTAGAACCCTTAGTTTTTGAATAAGTCGTGCTGGGATGACAATAACCCCAGTAGTTATCTCTCTTTTTCGTGAACTTTTATTTCGCCTAGTTTAGTTAAGTCATTGTTAAGGCTGTGATTGTCTCGCTGCTTGTGCTGATTCCTAGTTGTACGTATACTGCACGGTGGATGGAGTTTTTACTAAAATTTTGGCCGCTTGGAAAATTCCTTGCGCGCATGATCACTGGTCGTGCGCACTACTTATCGCGCACGACCACTGGTCGTGCGATCGGCCCAGATTTTTATAAAAAGCCCGTCCGCCCGAGCCTTATGCGCACATTCTAGGGTTCTCGTTTTCTTCGTTCGTGCGCCGTCTCCGCTGGGTTGCCGCCGATCGTGCGCCCTTCTTCCTTCCGGTGAGCCCATTTCTGATCTTCCTCCTTCCCTTGCCCTCCTACCACCATGAGCTCTAGTGCTCGCCATTTCGCCAAGGCCTACCACATCTCTGGCCGTTCCTCCGCCTCTCCAGCTCAGATCCTTGCTCGAATGGCCACTTTTTCCAAGGATTCGCACACACGGCGATACAACTCACTGAAGGAGAAGCCATTTCTGTCCCAACGTTTAGTCGATTGGAACGAGCTTAATTCTATCGGCGACAATGGCGAGTTGGGGGAGGCCGTCCGCCTTCGTTATTCATTTGATCACTGGAGCAGGGTGTTTGAGTGTGATGACCTCGGCTACCGGGAGCTCACATTGGAGTTTCTCGCAACATTCGAGTGGGAGTTGCTGCCCTGCGGCCTACGTCCAGGAAAATGTTCTTTCCGAATGATGGGGAGAGTCTTCACTCTTTCTCTGGCGGAGTTGGCGGTGAGCGCAGGTTTTTACACTGAGGAGGAGGCTGCGGCGATTGATTTTTCGAGTACGAGTATCTCCTTCCCTGACGACATCACCCCGCGTGCCGCGTGGTGTGCTCTCACAGGTCGTGACGAAGAGTATGTAGCCAGGAAGAGCAAATCCACCTGGATTGTCGCGCCTACTCTCCGATACCTGCAGCACGTTCTTAGTCATTCTCTTGTCGCCCGAGCTCTCAGTCAGAATGTCGTGGGGTGGCAAGATTTGACCTGCTTATATAGTATGGAATTCCGGCTGCCCTTGCATCTGGGCTACTTGCTCGCTCTCTTCCTCCATCACGAGGCCACCTACGGTCTCACTGGTGCCATTGGTGGTGCATATTATATCACTCGCATTGCTAAGTGATTGGGGGTTTGGAGTCAGCTGCCTCCGATGGTGCAGGTAACTGCACCCTCTATCATCACCAGGGCCACCATGGTGAGCTTTCATTTACTGCGGGTTGTGGGGAAGAAGAGTAGCAGGCGTTTTGTGGTCGTGATGCCAGGTGATGCGCCTAGGGACAGGCAAGTTGATGAGGAGCACGGAGAGCCGGCTGAGCCGCCGACCACTCACCGAGAGATAGCCCTTCCGCAGCCGCGGCGTCGTTCATTCAAGCAGGAGCGGAGAACCAAGGAGGAGGGCAGTTCTTCAAGAGCACCGGAGGTCCCAAGCTTCGATCAGCGCCTCTCCAATTTGGAGGCGAACCAGTACTGGCTGACGAATTTTGTTTATCAGCAAGCATTGCGGGGAGGACTAAATATTCCCCCACCTCCTGGTCGGGCCGCGTCATCTTCCAGACCTCCGTCGTCCGTTGTTGTTCTAGATAGTGACAGCGACGACGAGTGATCTTTCTCCCTGTGTGCGAGCTATTCTAAGCCTTGTTATCTTTTTTCTTGCTGCTGTTTCTATTTTTTGTTGAGTCGCTCGAACTTATTTTCTTTTGTTAACTGTAATAATAACATTTTGCTTCTGGATGCTCTTCTGGGCATCGTTTATGAATTTAGCATAATTTGTCCCCTTTGTTATGAGTGCGAGTGCTTAATTTTAATTGCAGGAACAGGTTCACCTCCATGGGTGATAACCCAGATTTCTTGATTATTATTTCTCTCACATGTTTAGTTCAGTTTTTATTATTTTTGCTGTTTTTAGTGTATCACTTGCAGGTAGGCTTTGTTCTTTGTGATGGCGGAAGCGGCGGATTGCTCGCAAATCTAGCGCCAATCTTCTGGTGTGCTCGTTTCTGAGCACTGGGTACTCTCTTTCCCTAGCTTTACTCTGAATTTTATTGCAATATACTAGTGGTATTGTTTAGTTTAAGTCTGGGGGAGAGTCGTTCTGAGTGTTCACTCATGTTCACTATCGCATAGCATGCTAGAAGTATTTATATTTTAGTTTATGGAAAGATGTTTAGTTTATTTTCATTGCACACCACTGCACCCGCTTGAGTGCGCGCTTACCTATTTGTTTTGTTTCCGAATGAATTGTTTTGGTAGGAGTATGAAATAGGATGTTAACTTAGGAATTACTATTAGGAGCGCGATGTTGACTCGAGCAGTGTTCTAGTCGCATCCGCATGCTACGATAGAATTTGAGTAAAATTAGATTATTTCTATGCATTTAATTTATGATTAGTATTTTTGCGTAGTTTTAGATTTATTATACTCAAATGGTGAATGTGAATGAAATTGACGATAACCCGGTGTTGTGTGTGTACGAGCACTAGTCGTGTGTTGCTCGAGTCGGGAGGAAGGTTTATCTTTCTCGTGGGCTAAGAACTTGCCCTAAGCAACTCTCGAAGCATGGGCGAGAGCGACTCGTCGAGTTAAACGTGATGTAGGCCACCTTTTGGCTAGTTTGAGCCTTATCGTTCCATGTCCTTTTCGCTCACTTTGCAAGCCAAACTTGTGCCTACCACTCCTTTGTCCAGCTCCTCTTCATCCACCAAAGCCCAAAGCTTATCCTACACCCGCAACCAAATTGCTGTTTAACTGCGCTCATAATTCTCAATTTGTTGTGATGTATGGACTCGTCGTGTTGAGAAGGGGAAATAAATGCCATTTTGCTGAATTTGTACCAACTGGAGGATAAGTAAAAGAAGAAAAGTATGTTGTAAAAAGAAGAAAAAAAAATCTGAAAAAAGTTTATTGAAAAGAAATCCCCCCGAGCTAAATAGAAAATTCGTTGGTGATTGTGAAGTAGGCCGTGTGCACACCTAGTTTTCATGATAAGGCTGGGGGTGTGTCACATGAGCATTGTTTTTGGTTTTGTGTGGTGCAGCGTTCTGTTAGCTCACTTGGGTTGCGTAGCCATCGTGTTTAAATTTGAATATCATACCGTAACCTAAGCCCCAACTTAATCCTAAAGTCCTATTGATTTATCTCATGAGTTTGCTAGCGCCGTGGAGAGAGTGTGACCGGGCGAGCGCATGGTTCACGACGTTGATGGATTTCAGCGGAGTTATTCCTAAACCCCGATCTTGTGCAACACCCGCCGTAGTGTCTTGTTACTTTCACACCGGGCATGATCGTGCGAATACTTCATAAATTCACCAACTGAGTATAACTAAATCTTTACTTACGCTCTAATACTTATGTAAACTAGCTGGCATAGTTAGAACCTCTTTTTACTAGAATTTCTACTCGCATGCGTATGTTACTTCGCACCGTACTCCTTTGTGTAATTCTCTATGTTAACTACTGTTTTCACACTCCATTGGATTCGTTTGCTCGGGACGCGCAAACAGGTAAGTCTGGGGGTGTGATGAGTCCTGATCATATACACTTTTATGGACTCATCTGGGCCGTTTATTTAGCCATTTCACAGCACTTTAGCCCTGTTATAGTTCATATTGATCATTCTATGCTAGGTGCACTTTTGGCCCGTTTTGGTGTTATCTCTTGTTTACCTTCGTTACTAGTTTTCATGCTTTGTTAAGTGCCATCTTCAGTGGCTAGATTGGTGTTGTACGCTGGAACAGGAGTCGTGCAGGTGTTCCAGGTACAATTCTGCACAGGAACACTGCGCACGATCACTGGTTCTATTGTGCACGACCACTGGTCGTGCGCCATTGATCGTGCGCACTTAACACCCCTTTTTATGAGTTCTATCTGGCTTATCGCACGACCACTTACGATAGTACGCACGACCATTGGTCGTGCGTCACTGGTCGTGCGAACATTGTATTTTATAAATTTCTTCCCTTGCAGGCTCCGTCCAGTCAGGCGCACGATCACAGAATTCTAGTGCGCACGACCACTGGTCGTGCACCAATGACCGTGCGCACTGTTTAATTCAGCGCCTATATAATGCCCTGCTCGCGAATTAGGTCGGTATCACGCATTGGAACGCCGTTCAGTACGCCGTTTTTCGCCCTTTTCACATTTTTTCACCCCCTAGACCTCCTCCATCATCCAAGGGCTTAAAGGAAAGGATTCTACGCTTATTTTGATCGCCAAGTAAGAAGTTCTTCGCATCCGACGTGGCCGGATTGTAAATCGCTGGAGAAGACGGGTCCATTGGGAGGTGTGACAGCCCTCCTCTACCCCGGACGACAGTTGGGACCGAGTTAGGACGCGGATTGACAACCCGGTGCTTCCTACCATGAATCTACAACAAGACTCCGGATTCGGTCGTATCTCTTGCCTTTTTCTTCTACTTGTGTGGTTATATTTGTTGTAATCTCTTTATTTAGATGATGAATGCTATGAACCATGTGTATTATTGTTTATTTCATGTTTATGGAATTATTTAGTTCATTTGTGTTATTGAGGTGCGCCCCCATCCATTTTCCACTCCTCCACCGTGCCCGGTGCCGCACTAGCAATTGCTAGTGGCGTGCTTGTCGAAGAGGTGCCGACGACCCTCATTCCGTTAGCCTACTCGCCCATCCGCCCACCGAAGCGTGGCATAGCGGCCCGTGTATTCCATCCCGCCTAATGAAGTAGCGCGCTCAAGGCCTGCATAGTTCCATCCGCTAGCCTACTCGTCCATCCGCCCTTTCGAAGTAGTGCGTTCAAGGCCTACGTAGTCTCCATCCCGCCTAGCGAAGCGGTGCGCTCAAGGCCTGCATAGGAGTAGTTTAATTTTGTTACTTTTATTTTCCATAACCCAAACAACCCCCCATTCGCGTTCCATCCGACTAAAGGACTTCAATCTCAAGTCCTGCCTCAATAGTAAACTCCACCTTACTATGTTCCTTGAGAGATTCGATACTTGGGGATTTACTTCCTCATATTATTACTTGACAGCGACCGGTTCACTGCCGTTCGGATCGCAGTCTCGCTACCGCCTATAGCGGTGTGCAGGATTTGCGCATCAAGTATAACATTGTGATATTGAAGATACTTCGCCCAAAAATAGATAGAGGCTAATCTTTTGTTTATTGAGGCTTACTTTTTGTTTATTGGACAAATTAATGACGGACTTGGATTTCCCTTAGACTTAAGTTAGAAAATTTTTGTGTCGTGAACAATAATGATTTTGAGGTTGATCATATTCGATGTCACTTGGACAAATATGAGATGGTGTAAAAGTAGGTCTGGAATGATGATCTGAGGTGTTACCAGGACAATGAATGGACATCGTAGATAGAACAACAACTTGACCTTAGTTGAATCATTGGAAATGTAAAGTCGCCAGGATTAATCACTTAAGGATGTCAATGCCCTAGTCTAGAACTTGAGGACGGAAACTAGGTCATACAAGTTGTAGTTTTATTTGAGGTTCTTGTGACTTGAGGCTTTTAGAAGTGATTAACTTATGGTTGGTTAAAAATCACGCCCTGTCTTGGTAGATAATTTTAACTACAATAATAGCCCTTATACCTTGGGAGCTTTGATGACGGATAACCAGAGATCTTAGACGATGACCTATTGAATTTAGAATCTAGTGTTTGAGTCGCTATGATAAGAAAAATCTAAGTTTATCTTACCTTGGTCCATTCGAAAGTGATCGAGACAAGCAAATGTGGAAGTGATAGGAATTTGGTGAAATAAACGTGAAGATATTTTCTTGATGAAATTGACTTGTGAAAAATCTTAGGGTTTCAAAAAATTTTACCCGTATACCTTATGAATCAAACTTCATGTAGAAAATGATTGGGAGTCGTCTTACCATTATGGTTGGTTAACATATACTCATAAAGGTTCACAAGTGCACCCCCATTAAAATTTAAGGATGATTGGGACGCTAGACAAACTGATTAGTTCCATCCATAGTAAGAACTGGAAAAGTTATAGAGTAGAGATGATTGATTACTCGGATGTACCTGAAGGAGTAAAGAATTGAACGTGTGAAGAAAACTTTAGAGGCATAAGAGTTTGCCCAGGTTGGAGTGGAACATCGAAGATAGATCGAGCAAGGTAGCTAGGTCACCCCGGTCAGGATAGATGATGCGACGGTGCGAGTCTTGCGGTGCAAGAAGATTTTGTAGGTAAAGCCATGTGGTAAAATTGGGGTCAGGAGGAGCACACCTTGGAGCCACTAGAGCTGGTGTGGCAGAGATAGTCAGTGCTCTTCGAGCCAGGAATAACTTCAACTCTTAGGGGATGTTACATTCAGTCACTCTCGGTGATAACCCCGCAAGCCTAACCTGAATTTCGAGGACGAAATTATTCTTTTTGTTTATTGGGATTTGTAACATCCCCCAAACAGCTAGACCCCTAGGTTGGTTTTATCATGACTATGTCATGACAAAACCATAGGAAGAGGTCAAGACCTTGTGAACATAGGTGAGAAGGAGAAAACTCAAGTGGTCTGCAAATAGCATTTTCAGATACCAAGCCTAGGGTTGGACTTTAGGACCCCACCTTGAACCTTGACCCCACAATATCATCCCTAACCCATTAGAGGTCTCCTTGAAGCACCAAGTGTAACACCCTACCAGTACGAATAGTATAACAGTAGGTCCAGCCGAGACCCCACGCCATACCAACCACATTAGCTAGGAGTTAAAAGGTGATAAACAGAAAGAACTACAACAGAGTATACTAAACACTAGCGGAAGCGTAATGATTTAACATTTCATTTAGAACTGTCCACTATCATAGGAATGAAACCATAAAATAGAGTTACGACATTAATGCCTTACATTCACCAATGTACAAAACTCAGAACATACTTCGGCACGCAGGCCGGTAATACATGAGAAAGCAGAAAAGGGAGGCTGGCCTTCAAGGGCCAACTCAGCAAAAGGGCCACCGCCCGCTATTTCCCACTAGGCTTACCTGCACCTGCATAAGAACATTCCACCAAGCGGTGGCAAACAAAGTAACGGTCAGCACAACTGACCAAATTATAACGACCCCACCCCTTTCCCGGGGTGGCGGAGCTTCTACCCTGCAAGCAAGCCATACTAGCACAATTACTAATATAAAGAAAGTGCAACTACACAAGGTGAGGGTTCAAGCACAATCAATCTTCTAGGTTGAGCATTAAAGAGAAGGGAACCTAGGTATGCACATGATGTTGGTTGGGTTCACCCGAAAGTTCCCCACAACTGCCTAAACAACCGCATGAGGCTAACAACATCAATTCATCACAAACGTGGGTACACACAACCGCACGCTCCGTGCTCACAAGGCATGCACCAAAGGTACTTCTTCTCGAGCACCAATACCATCATGAGTCCGGAAACTCTAGATGGAAAAGAGGTTTTGGTCGGTCTAGGCAAGACGCCCTTCCCAACCTCTCCCAAGGTCGTTCGGGTTTACAAGAGATAAATCCCCTACCGCCGCGCCTTGAAACGGGTTCAGTTCAGCCAATTCCCGTGCTCTTGTCATCGATTGAACACACGATGCGGGTATGACATCACCTCGGCCCGTAAGGGTTTAACACTCGCTAGCGCTACACAAAATATAAGTTACAACACCCAAGCCTTCACGAGGACTTAGGCTTTACAGGTAACCAAAAAGGAGGTACAAGACCACTCCTCAACAATTGTAGTGGTGAAGGTTTGCATTCAACCACTCACAAAGCATGGGGCTTTCGCTAGGATCTTCACAAGACGCCTACGCTTAAATCCCACAATACTATTGCATATATCACGGAGTCATTCTCCGGCACGCATTCTAGGCTTAACCTAAATGCAACGTCGCAAATCAAGCATCACCGATTCGGGCTCACGGCCACGAATAGGCTTCACACACAATGCCTAAATCCGCACGACTACCTGATTTTCTACATGCAATATGCCGGGGATGGACACAATCAACCCGGAGTTCCGAAGAACTTGAGGAAATCCTACACTTCACCAATTTGGTGAAAGGGATTCCTCATGCAAGCATTGAAAGAGAAATGAAAGGACAAATACAAGTCCAAAGTTCGGGAGGAAGAATCGTTACCCTAGGAGCATTCTTCTTCGCCATGGATCCAAGATTCTAGAAGGAGGGAAACGACCGCACCGGGCTGCACTCTCCAGATCTGGAAACGGCTCGCGAAACGGAGCTCCGAAGCTCCGTCAATGGCGGGATCTCTCCTTCTTCTTCCTTGCCTCCTTCTTCTTTCTCTAGGTTTGGAGAGAGAAAGGCTTAGAAATTATGAGGATTAACCTCCTCTCATCAGCCCTAAAGACCTCCATCATCTAATCCTAGCCATTGGATCAGATTCCAAAAGATTTGGACGGACCGATCTCCTTCTCCGCTCAAATTCGCGGAGCAGAATAAACAGGGCGCACGATCACAGGCGCACGGTCTCTGGTCGTGCGCGAAGAACCTCTGGTCATGCGCGTACACCCTTTCAGCCGACCCCTATTCCTCTCAATTAACACACGATCATGGCGCACGATCACTGGTCGTGCGCGAAGAAAGCCACTGACCGTGCGCGAGGAGCAGGTAGGGAAAATTCAGCCTACTTCAAGCGCCGCACTACCATTCCGCGTACTTCGACAAATTACGACTTTTGGGGTGTTACAACTCCACCTCCCATAAAAGAATTTTGTCCCGAAATTTCGAAAACCGTAGTAATAGCAAATTCTGTTAAAAATTACCCGAGGGGAATAGCTCGGGGTACTCCGCGAGCATCGCTTGCTCTCTTTCCCAAGAGAGTTCCTCTCTTCCGCAATTATTCCAACGGACTTTCACCATCCGTATGGACTTATTCCGCAACTGCTTCACTTCAGTGTCTTCAATGCAAATGGGCTTGACTTTCGTCGTTAGCCCACCATCTACCGACACTTCATTGACAGCAACAACCACATTAGGCTCTTAAACAGCCTTCCGCAACACAGAGATTTGGAATACATCATGCAGCCCGCTCAACTCCAAAGATAGAGCAAGCCGGTAAGCAGCTTCACCGATGCGCTCCAAGATCTCGAACGGTCCTAAGTACCTCGTACTTAGCTTTTTCAAGCGTCGGATCCTTGATACTCCTTTGAACGGTTTGATCTTGAGATAGACCCAGTCGCCAACGGAAAACTCGACGTTTCGGTGATTTGCGTTGTAATATTTTGCCTGCCGATCCTGGGCAATGAGCAAGCGCTCCCGAATAGCCCGGATCGATGTATTTGCCTCATCCACGTCTTTGCGTTTTATCAACTTAGTGTCGCCCGTTTCAGCCCAAGACAACGGTGTGCGACATTTCCTACCATAAAGAGCCTCGAAAGGGGCCATCTTTATACTCGCTTGGTAGCGGTTGTTGTAAGAAAATTCGATCAAAAAGAGGTGGTCTTCCCATCTCTTTCCGAAATCCATGGCGCACATCCTCAGCATGTCTTCCATCGTCCTATTGGTCCTTTTGGTTTGTCCATCCGTTTGCGGGTGGAAGGTCGTGCTAATCTTCAGCTTGGTACCCAATAGTTGATGAATTAGCTTCCAATCATTCGATGTGAACCGCCCATCACGATCACTGACGATGCTACGAGGAATCCCATGCAACCGTACGATGTTATCCACGTACAACTTTGCCAATTTATCTACAGAATCATCCTTCCGGTTCGGAATGAAGTGTGATACCTTTGTCAGTCTGTCCACGATCACCCAGATGACGTCGTTTCCATGCTGTGATCTCGGCAAACCGTGCACGAAATCCATCGAAATATCATCAAACTTCCATTCCAGAATCGGCAAGGACTTCAAAAATCCACCGGGACGTTGACATTCCACCTTCACCAACGCGCAAGCATTACACTTGGCCACGTAGAGGGCAATGTCCTTCTTCATACCCGGCCACCAGAAAAGTTTCTTCATGTCCATGAACATTTTCGTGCTCCCCGGGTGGATCGAGTACTTGGTATGATGAGCCTCGTACATCAACTCCGCCTGTAGAGTACCAATGTTTGGGACGCACAATCTGCCCTCTTTCCACATAAGGCCATCTTCGAAGGAGAAATCAGAATTTAACCCATCCACGATTTCTGCTTTATAGCATTTCATGCTCTCATCCAGCTCCAATGCTTGTCGAACTCGGTCGGCAAGGTCGTATTGAACCTCCGTCCAGTTCAAGCATGCTGAAGTAGACGCTCTTCTATCAACGCAAATGATCTCCATTTCTTCCAGTTCGCGGATTAGACGCTCATCGTGCATCAAAATCCAAATTGCTTGAGCGGGAGCCCGACGACTCAACGCGTCCGCAACTACATTTCCCTTTCCAGGAGTATATTTGATGTCGAAGGTGTAGTCCCCCAGGAACTCCATCCACCTCCTCTGACGCATATTCAACTCCCTTTGATCCAGCAGGTACTTGAGGCTCTTGTGGTTGGTAAAGATGTCGATCTTCACGCCATACAAATAATGCCTCCAAAGTTTGAGAGCAAATACCATGGCCGCCAGTTCCAAATCATGGACCGGGTAATTCCTTTCATGAACCTTCAATTGTCGGGAGCCGTAGGAAATTACCTTTCCGAACTGCACTAGGACACAACCCAAGCCACTCCCCGAGGCGTCGCTATAAATTTTGTAGCCTTCCATACCACATGGCGAGCATAGAATGGGCGCCGTGGTCAGACGGCTCTTCAGCTCTTCAAAAGCTCGTGCGCACTCGGGTGACCAAACGAACTTATGATCTTTCCTAGTAAGTTTAGTGAGAGGAAGTGCAATCCTCGAGAAGTTTTCCACAAAGCGCCTATAATAGCCGGCAAGTCCTAAGAAACTTCGGACTTCGGATACGTTTTTCAACAAAGGTCAGTCTCGGATCGCTTCTATCTTCGACGGATCAACCGCAATTCCATCTCCACTAACGACGTGACCAAGGAATGCTACTGACGGTAGCCAAAACTCGCACTTGGAGAACTTGGCATATAGTTGACTCCTCCTCAAGGTGCTCAGAACTGCGTGCAGATGCCCTACATGCTCCTCTTTCGACTGAGAGTATACCAAAATGTCGTCGATGAAGACGATCACAAATTGATCAAATTACTCTCGAAACGTCCTGTTCATTAAGTCCATGAATACCGACGGTGCATTAGACAGACCGAACGGCATCACCGTGAACTCATAGTGCCCAAAGCGGGTACTGAACGCTGTCTTTGGAATATCACATTACCTTATCCGTAGTTGGTAATAACCGGACCTTAGGTCCAGTTTGGAGTATACCGCCGACCCAACCAGTTGGTCAAGTAAGTCGTCGATTCTCGGAATCGGATAACGGTTCCTCTCGGTCAGCTTGGTCCGCTACTACTAGTACAACACAAAACTGGTCTTAGGCCCCGGATCCTTCAACGAGGTGAAGAACATCTTCGCGCCTCTTCACAACTTCTCCTATTCGCGCTCACTCGAGATCTATTGGGCAGCATTACCTCCAATCTATCCTTGACTAAGGTAAATGATAATTTGATTCATAACACGAAGTCCTTAGACAAATAGGAGAGCGATGCTCCCACACCAACAGAGCTCTCGTCGAATAGTCGATAATTAGGACAAGGCCTAATTGCACACAAATACAAGACATAAAATTTTGTTGTCATCGGATACAGTGGACACATTTCTATCTCTATCCGCACATGGGGTAGAAATCATATTAGGATATGATCATCCATACCTGTGGCAACATCGCACTGTTGAATGACCTCTTGCTGGCCATAAGAGTAGACTCTCGGCTGGGTTAGAGAATATTGGGGAATCGAAGACTCCACCGCCTTGCCTTTCTCCATAGGAGCTGAACCCATCACACGAGCATAGTCCACTTCTCCACTTTTTACTTTTGGGGGACCACTTCGACACACCGCGGCTTTGTGTCCCACCTTTCCACAAGTGAAACAATTTAAGGAACACCGTGCAGTCTTAGCTTCCACAGAGTTAAACTTTCTCTTGTTTCTTCTGAACTCAGACTTGGACTGAGAGACCGGCGCATGAAACTCTGACTTCTTTACATTGAAGTCTTTCGCGCGCTGCATACTCTTCATATCCATTTCCAGAGATTTAGCTGTTTTCACTAAGACGTTGAAGTCGAGTAACTTTGGACCCACAAGCATTAGTCTTAGGTCATCTCGCAGCCCATTGTAGAACTTGTTGACCTTGGTCTCCTCATCTTCCCACATAGACCTCTCATAACGACCCAGACTGATGAACTCAATCAGGTACTCATCCACTGAGTGTTCTCCATGCTCTAGGTGTGGACACTGATCTTGTAGTTCAGGAATCTCGGTTGGGGGTATAAACTTTAGAAGGAATGACTCATGGAAGTTTTCCCATGAGATTTCAGAAAGTTGTCTCCCACCAAACTTGTGCAACAACTCTTCTTCCCACCAAAGTCTTGCTTCTCTTATAAGTAGGAAGGTGGTTAAGGTTACCAACATATCTTTGCTTATAAGCATTGACATTAAAGTCCTCTTTATTTCTGACAACCACTCAGCAGCTCTCCCAGGGGATTTCGTCCCCTCGAAGGATGGAGGGTTGAGGCTCAGAAAGTACTTTAATTGCTGGTCACGCGCTCGCCCCACAACTACCTGCGTAACTCGACGTTCCACCCTCAGCTCTACCGCAGGTTCCACTGCAGCAACAGTTACAGGGGCCACATCCAGAGTCGGAGTAGTAGGTTGTGCAAGCCGCCCAAACTGAGTGTTGATCATCGCAAAGACCGCTACAACGACTAACTTGATCATCTCAGCCGAAGGAGTGGTCGCTGGCACCTCAGACGACCCACTATTTTTAGCGGTGTTATGGGGTCGAGAATGCCCCGCAGCACTTCTAGTCACCTATAATCGTGTAAGACACAATTTAGTGACTGAAAACATAGCAAACAACAATCATGGAACGCTCAGGTTCTGCAAACAAGTATGTTTTTTCCATTCCTAAGTGGACATTCTTATTAGTTTTTGTCGTTTTAGGTGAATGCACATCCCGTGCACACCACCCCTTAAAAGGAATTCGTCCCGAATTCGCTAAACTACGGATCGACGCCTTAAGTCCGATACCAAATTGTATTAGAGGATACCTAGAAGAGTCTAAAGTGTGGAGTATACCAACAAGTCTCAAGATAGAACCCCAAGTCAAAGGTTGTGTGCCCTAATGATTGCTTGCATACCTTGGAAGAGTATAACCTGGTGATATTGAAGATACTTCACCCAAAAATAGATAGAGGCTAATCTTTTGTTTATTGAGGCTTACTTTTTGTTTATTGGGCAAATTAATGAAGGACTTGGATTTCCCTTAGACTTAAGTTAGAAAAATTTTGTGTCGTGAACAATAATGATTTTGAGGTTGATCATATTCGATGTCACTTGGACAAAGATGAGATGGTGTAAAAGTAGGTCTGGAATGATGATCCGAGGTGTTACCAGGACAATGAAAGGACATCGTAGATAGAACAACAACTTGACCTTAGTTGAATCATTGGAAATGTAAAGTCGCCAGGATTAATCACTTAAGGATGTCAATGTCCTAGTCTAGAACTTGAGGACGGAAACTAGGTCATACAAGTTGTAGTTATATTTGAGGTTCTTGTGACTTGAGGCTTTCAGAAGTGATTAACTTATGGTTGGTTAAAAATCACGCCCTGTCTTGGTAGATAATTTTAACTATAATAATAGCCCTTATACCTTGGGAGCTTTGATGACGGATAACCAGAGATCTTAGACGATGACCTATTGAATTTAGAATCTAGTGTTTGAGTCGCTATGATAAGAAAAATCTAAGTTTATCTTACCTTGGTCCATTCGAAAGTGATCGAGACAAGCAAATGTGGAAGTGATAGGAATTTGGTAAAATAAACGTGAAGATATTTTCTTGATGAAATTGACTTGTGAAAAATCTTAGGGTTTCGAAAAATTTTACCCGTATACCTTATGAATCAAACTTCACGTAGGTTAACATATACTCATAAAGGTTCACAAGTGCACCCCCATTAAAATTTAAGGATGATTGGGATGCTAGACAAACTGATTAGTTCCATCCATAGTAAGAACTGGAAAAGTTGTAGAGTAGAGATGATTGATTACTCGGATGTACCTGAAGGAGTAAGGAATTGAACGTGTGAACAAAACTTTAGAGGCATAAGAGTTTGCCCAGGTTGGAGTGGAACATCGAAGATAGATCGACCAAGGTAGCTAGGTCACCCCGGTCAGGATAGATGATGCGACGGTGCGAGTCTTGCGGCGCAAGAAGATTTCGTAGGTAAAGCCATGTGGTAAAATTGGGGTCAGGAGGAGCACACCTTGGAGCCACTAGAGCTGGTGTGGTAGAGATAGTCAGTGCTCTCGAGCCAGGAATAACTTCAACTCTTAGGGGATGTTACGTTCAGTCACTCTCAGTGATAACCCCGCAAGCCCAACCTGAATTTCGAGGACGAAATTATTCTTTTTGTTTATTAGGATTTGTAACATCCCCCATACAGCTAGACCCCTAGGTTGGTTTTGTCATGACTATGTCATGACAAAACCATAGGAAGAGCTCAAGACCTTGTGAACATAGGTGAGAAGGAGAAAACTCAAGTGGTCTGCAAATAGCATTTTCAGATACCAAGCCTAGGGTTGGACTTTAGGACGCCACCTTGAACCTTGACCCCACAATATCATCCCTAACCCATTAGAGATCTCCTTGAAGCACCAAGGACCCATTGGAGTCAAATTAAGAGGCCAATTAAGCCAAAGTCAACTTTAACCCTGAATTGGTCAAACTAACTCAATTAGGGTCAATTAGCCTCCACCATGCCAAATTGACCTTACCCCAACCCTAGTAGGGCTACTAGGAACCTAATGGACCAAAAAGCCCCATCTTGAGACTTGCAATTTGACCCATTTACCCTTAAGCCTAATTAAAGTCAAATTACACCCAATATAACCTAATCTAGCCCAATCCATTTGGGCTAGGCCCAATTAAGAGATCCATCATCTAGTGGGCTTGCTGATTTCTGGATTTTTCCTCTTAATTTATGTAATTGCTGAGTAGGAGAGAGAAAGAAATTGGAGTTTTTCCCCAATCGGAGAGAGAGAAAGAGAGCATTCATGAAATTAAATGCTATTGATCCTTCAAATCCATCCCCAATTGATGTGCATTCATTCCCCCTTCAGTTACGATCATTTTTCTGGAAATTTCTATGGCAGAGGGGCTGATTTAAAGGAATTTTTGGTGGTAACCGAAATTAGTGGTAATGGCTTTTAGAAATAAAGCCATCCTAGCCGATTGAAACCCCTCCCATTTCCTTCAGTGCTCAGAGAGGAAGAGATCCCCCAATTTTCCAGTGAGAATCGTGCAGAGGAGGCCTAGATCGGCATGGCACCGAAAGCTCCAGCACCGTCAATGGCAACTCGCCGGAATTCGCGCAACCAATCCCCCACTCAGGTCCGATCCTCTTTTCCTCCCTTAGTGCTAGATCTCTTCATATTTCGGGGCTTGATCCGTGCACAATAGGGCTCGGATTGTGTTTCCGAAAGAGTACATTTCGTACACTTTTTCCCTCCTCTAAAAACTAGATCCGACCACCTCCGGCCGGCCAACCACCCCTATCGCCGGCCACCACCTCAACGGAGGTGGTGGTGGCATTGGCCGGCCGGAAAGAGGCTTAGGTGGCCGGGAAATCACCCCGCAAAGAGGCCTAGGACGGGTTGTCGCGAGCCGTCCAAAGATTGGGGACGATGATAGAGAGCCATCAGATCTTTATATTAATGTTTACGGTTATATCATTTATTTCGTCGAGCGCTGCAAGAAGTTCGTCGAACGCTGTTATTTGTTATTTTCGTCGAATGCTGTTATCTGTTAGATTAGTCGAGCGCTGTTATAATAGAATTTAGTTGAGCGCTGAATATTAAAATTTAGTCGAACGAAAGGTTTTCGTCGAGCGTTGTTTAACTCTGTATTAGTCGAGCGCTGTTATGCTCTGATTTAGTCGAGCGAATATTTCGTCGAACGCTGATGTGTTCAGCGTTCGTCGAGCGCTGTTATACGTTAACTTAGTCGAACACAGTTAGATGTCAACTTAGTCGACCGCAGGAAATAATTCGTCGAACGAATAATTCGTCGAACGAATAATTCGTCGAACGGGAGGTGTTTAGCTTTCGTCGAGCGCTGTATATCTTTCGTCGAACGCAGTTTCAGTTAATAACTAAATGTTATATTAATTTCTGTCACACTTTATGCTGAAGTTTATTTTAATTATTAAAAATACTTATGGCCCTCTGATGAAAAAGTGGTTAACACCAAAGTTGTAGCCCTTAGGGTCTACTTTAGTTTAAAATTAATTTCACCCTAAAAGGAGTATTGTAGCTCCCTGTAGAGCCAAAATGGTGGGACTGGTCCCTAGTGTAGGACATCCACCATTCCTTGAATAACTTTTTACTGGTAGTAGATATGGCCTTGATACTTTAAACCTAGGCTAGCTAAATACACCCACAGAACATACTAAAAGATGGGATTTTTAGGAGAAACTTTTTCTAAGGTTTTTGAAATAATTTCATAAATCATCTAATAATTAATTAGTGGGTTAAATGACCTCCAATGCCCTCCAAATTTTGGTGGGTGCTTTTTAGGGTTAAGTTATATTCTAGGTAAAAATCTCATCCCAATTGGGACTGTTTTGGTTGGGTAATTTGTAAACCCAAGATGGGTCAAGTTGGGTCAAAGTTAGGGCATGGAGTTTATCTTGGAATTTTGTGGTCAAATCTCCTCACCATGAGATGGAACCATGTCCACTGTTCTGGGATCACCTAAAGTATCCCCATGAGTGGTTTGGGGTAGTGTAGAGGTGTTTAAGCCCTAGAACACTAGTTTTATTCCTAGGTGTGCTATTTGAACCTTGTGAAGGCCATGAGGTCAAAAGTTCCTGGATGGTTATGAAACTTGGTGCATAGGTTCATAGGGTGTAAATAGGCATTGGGTAATTTTATAAGAATTTTAGGAGCCAATATTCCCTTTGAATTAGGACATAACCCATTTAGGGAAACTTCTTAAAAGAAACATTTACATGCTTATTAAGTCTTGGATGATAATGAAACTTTGGTGGTGCCCTTATAATCATGGTTTAGACCTCTGGTAATTTTTGTGAATTTTATTAAATGATTTAATCAGTACTTCTTTCACAAGGCACGTGTTTTAATTTAGATTTAAGAAAAATATTTGAGGGTCCAAAACTCATTGTTAAATTGTTCAAATTGGTGATACGACCTTTCAGAACATTAGGAAGCTCTGTAAATTTTTATAGAATTTTTGAAGACATAAATCAGTATGCTACTTCACAGTTCATTTAATTTGAGGTTTTCTTAATTTATTTATTTTAGTAAGAAAATGATTTTCTTAAATCCTGAAACTTAGTCAGTAGCCTTTTCTGGTGAATATAAGAGTTTGATAATTTTCCCATAATTTTAGTGTTGATCTGTTTGGTGGTTCCTTCATAAAACTTCAATTTTGGATAGATGATAAATAATAAAATTAGAGGACAATTTCTTACTGTAAAAATATGATATGCTGTTTCTGATGTTATTTAGTCATCATAGTTTTATCTTAATTTTTGGAGGGCCATATCATAAGATTTACTTACACTTCATGTTCATTTTCACACTTGGCAAATGTTTGGAGAAATTAAATTAAATATTAATTAATTAGGGAAAAATATGATTCTTTGGAATTAGTCTTATAACATCATGATAGACCTCCAGTAAATAGCTTGGGTCAGTTGGATGAATATTTGGAGTACCTCTAGTTGTGAGCTTCATATAATTAGTTTGGTCTGCGTATAGTAAAACTGTGAAACTTAGATTTTTAGTAACCTACTATATGGAAATGGTGTCCAGATGGTGCACATGGGTTAATTAGATAGTTAGAAGTCCACCCCAGGGAGTGTATGTGAGGAAAGTGTACTTGGTGGGTTAAGAGTAAGGTTGTCCTGGGGATTGACGAAAGATCGTCTTTCCCCTGGTGTGTCTTAAAGAAGTTAGGTCTAACTCTGGAGAAATAGTAGAAGGGAAATCTTATGGGTAGATACCAACAACAGTAAATGTCTTGATAAAGGGAACTTTGGGGTGTCATCCCATTACAGTTCCTAGTACCGTAGTGAGCCCCTTACAGGGTAACCCTCGGGAAGTCCAAGATCAACCTTAGGTCGTAGGGTAAGATGATACTCAAGGCTAATTAATAATACACTAACTCACACTCCGTTGTCATGAGAGTTTAGTTAGTTGGGTACCCCGAGTTGTAGGCTCGGTGGTGGCTGGTGCGGATTGTTGATCTAGAGAGTTTGTGACACAGTTTGGTTCTTGGTTGGGCAATTTAAGCCCAGGTGGTTTATGTTGGAGTTTGTAGATAGATAGTAGAACATGTTGCATGTGCACAAGGTGGTGGGTCCTTAGTGTCGACGGTCGTTGCACCGACGTTGATACTTGATATTTATTTTTGCGGTTTTGAAATTTAGTGAAGGTTTGAGATTTTCTCCAAAACTATATCCGATAAAGGCAAGTGTACCTTATCGTCTATAGTATAGGATATTTAGGAATATCAAGGTCGTATTCCACGGGGCGCGTTGATTACTTCTACTTCGAGGAAAATCATCATTATCTTATCGACGAAAATTTGAGGTTTGATTTGCTTAACTAAAATAAAGACAACATGCAAGCTAAAAGAAAAGATTAAACGAAGATAAAAATACTTAATGCTCAACCATAGTGGAGGGGGAAAAGGAAAGAAAAATCATTGCATGAAAGGAAGAGTGCTTAAGGAAAAAGAGAACATGAAGGAAAGAAAACTTAATTTTATTGAAAACCAAAACGATTACAAGCTTTAATTAAAGAGATTACAAGCTAGGAAGGAAAGGATTACAAGCTTTAACTAACTATTGCATAAAACTAAGAACTAGTACATTTCATGAATTGAAAAGGAAGAACATGAAATTGAAAAGCATGAGAAAGCATTGAAAAACTTCACTAACAGCTCTAGCAGCACCTCCCCCACTCCAAAATTCTGAACCCTGGACTCAAGGAGAGCCTCTGAATTTATAGGAAAAAATTTCAGATTACACGCCCTCGGTCACCGGCGTGACCAAGGGCGTGACTTCACTATTCACATCGAATCCGATAGCGGCGTGGGCTTTCTGGACGGCGCGGAGAAAAGTGACATGTCACGGGCGTGACATGTCAGGTCACGACCGTGACTTTGGACGGCTGCATTAAATGCGGCGTGGGAAGGAATTCGGTGCGGCGGTAGAGCAAGGATAACGCAGGCAAGTCACGGCCGTTACATGTGGGTCACGAGCGTGACTTAGGTTGACTTCTCGACAGCATCTCCACGTCTCGTCAGCAGCCAGCTGGGAAGATTCTAATATTACACGCCCCTAGTCACGGGCGTGACACTTGGTCACGGGCGTGACCGGGGGCGTGACTCACTGTGGACTAGCTCAAATGGCATGACATCGACTCTAGACTGATCTTTAGGTTACACGCCCTTGGTCACGGGCGTGACTGAGGGCGTGTACTTGTCAAATTCTCCAATTTGTCCCAAAATTCTGCAAAAATTGAAATTAGGCTAAATTAGAAACAGAATTTCAAAATATACACTTATGACCTAGAGATGACATAAAAAAAAAAAAAATACAAAATAAATATTTACAAAATTTTCTATTAAAAAGTTATAAAAATACTACTTATCAAATACCCCCATACTTGAGATTTTGCTATTCCAGAGCAAAAGTGTGAGACATAATTTATCAGACATCCTTAAAAAATTTTAATTTTAATCTAAAATTTCATTTAAACCAAAAGTTAAGTTAAGAGTAAATTCAAGGGGGAGTTAAGTTCTAAATTATGATGATGATTTGAAAAGAGGAAAAATGTTTAGGCAATGTCTTCTCAAGAAAATTAATTAGTTTGACAAAATTGTAGAAATTATAAAACTAAATTAAATTAAAATTATAAGAACTCTATCTTAAAAGAATCTTAAGGAAAAGTAAATTACTAAATATTGCTCTCTCCATAATTTTCAACTAAAACTAGAACAATGATAATTGGCTAAGGGGGATTCATAAAATTTGGCATAAGAAGGGATATTTTTGAATGGAGGAAATGGAATTTATCCTGATCATGAAATTTTTTTTTTCTCTCTTTTTTTTTCTCTTCAAATAAAAACCCAAAATGTATATGGTTTAGGAGTAATGAATTTTATCCTGTTACTCCATGCCATATAATCTTTTCAAATATTTTGGGTGCATATATTTTAGGGAATAATGAATTTTATCCTCTTATTCCCATGACATATGATCTTTTAAACTTCATTTTTTTATGCCACAAAGGGGGTAAGGAAGGGAAATAAATCTAGCTAGCTTTAAATTATATTGAGAGCAAATTCTAGTAACATTAAATTTCCTAAGATCTAAAAAGTTAGAAGAAAATATAATTGAAATCTAAAGAGGTTTAGGAAATTTACTACAAAATGAAGCTATTTAAAAATAAAAAGAGAAGTCATGCTAAATAAATTCTCTAATCAATTTAAAATCATAAGATGATTCTTAAATCAAGATTACCTCAAATTTAAAATTAACAAACTATGATAAGCAAAATTTTAGCCAATTAAAAACTTAAACATGCTTATAAACATTCTCAACTAGATTTCTAAGAAATCACAAAAACAACAAATAGGAGAGGTATAAGATTTAAATTTTTTGTATTTTAAGTTTTTTCATATATTTTTTATTTGAATTTTGATATTTTTTTTTTGATTTTTTGGATTTTTGAAAAGAACTAAACAAAAACATATACTAAAAAAACTAACAATTTTATTGTTAATTCTTGGACTCCCGAGGTATACCCCATGAAGGGTTCTCACAGTACTAGGAGGTGAGATGGGGTGAGGTCCCAAACGTCCCTTTCCAAGATTTAAATTTTTCTATTTTCTAAATTTTTTCTTGTTGAGTTTTTGGGTTTTACAAGTGCTAAAATAGGAGAAAACATAAGAAAATATATTTTTTTTGTTTTGAAAATTTTCTAATTTAACAACTATTTACAAAGAACTATTTACACCCCCTTACTTAAAGTGAAACATTGTCCCCAATGTTTAAAACTAAGTATGAAGTAAAAGAAAATAAAGTGCAAGACAAAACAAAAAGGAAATGCATGATAAAAGAGAAGGAAGAAAGAGAAAGGGCTTCCCTGATTTTTTGAAGTTTGCGCGGGGAAGCGAAGATTACCTACAAAATATGTTAAAGAACAAGAGAAAACAATATAAAGATAACTTTGGGGTGCCTCCCAAAAGCGGTTTGTTTAAGGTCGCGTAGCTTGACCCACTTGCCGATCATATTATAGGTTGAAATACAATCGAATCACTCTTTTCATTAGTTAACTCTCCCAGAAGATATAATTTAAGGCGGTGCCCGTTAACTTTGAAGGTACCTTTTTCCGGGTGGGAAATTAAAATTGTCCCATAGGACCAAACCTCTTTAACAATAAATGGTCCGGACCATCGGGATTTTAGTTTTCCCGGAAAAAGGCGAAGGCGGGAATTATAAAGGAGGACGAGATCGCCTGGCGAAAAAGTTTTTAGAAATTTTATATGCTTATCATGATAAAACTTTGTTCGCTCCTTATATAATTTATTGCTCTCATACGCATTCGCTCGCCACTCATCTAATTCGTTCATTTGGAATTTTCTTTGTTATCCCGCTAGAGTGGAATCGAGGTTTAAAAATTTAAGCACCCAAAATGCGCGGTGTTCTAATTCGACCGGAAGGTGGCACGCCTTGCCATAAACCATTCGATATGGTGTACAACCGATAGCGGTCTTGTACGCCGTTCGAAAGGCCCATAGCGCGTCATCGAGCTTTATTGCCCAATCCTTCCGATTAATAGAAACTGTTTTTTCTAAAAATCCGTTTTAATTCTCGATTAACAACTTCGACTTGGCCGCTCGTTTGTGGGTGATATGCGGTGGATAATTTGTGCGTGACATCATATTTTGCTAAAATTTTTGTAAATTGACTATTGCAAAAATGGCTGCCCCGATCACTCACAATAGCGCGCGGCGTGCCAAATCGAGTAAATAACTTTTTTAAGAAATTAACGATGACTCGCGCATCGTTGGTGGGGAGAGCTTGCGCTTCCGCCCACCTTGATACGTAGTCGACCACCACTAGAATATATTTATTTGAAAAAGAGGGAGGGAGAGGACCAACAAAATCGATACCCCAAAGGTCGAAAATTTCGCATTCTAAGAAAATGTTTTGGGGCATCTCATCCCGGCGAGAGATGTTCCCCGACCGATGGCAGCTGTCGCAAGTACTCACAAGGGTGTGAGCATCTTTGAAGAGTGTGAGCCAATAAAAGCCCGCCTCCAGCGCCTTCCTCGCGGTTCGGTTCGAATGATAATGACCAGCGGTGGGTCCCTCATGGCAATGACGTAAAATTTTAAGGCCTTCCTCACTTGAAACACATCTTCTCACAACCTGGTCTGCGCATACACGGAATAAAAAGGGGTCCTCCCAGAAGTAATTCTTTAAATCAGAAAAGAATTTCTTCTTTTGCTGACTCGAGAATTCTTTTGGCAGGACCCGGGCTACTAAATAGTTAGCCAAATCCGCAAACCAGGGGGTAGAAGATGAATTAATATTTTCGAGAGCTAGGAGGCGCTCTTCGGGAAATTTATCGTTAATATCGGCCTCTATTAATGCTTCCGAGGAGAGATTTTCTAAACGAGAAATGTGAGCGTATGCCAAGTTTTCGGCTCCTCTTTTATCCCGGATCTCTAAATCAAACTCCTGCAAGAGGAGGATCCCTCGCAAAAGACGAGGTTTGGCGTCCAATTTACTTAAGAGATACCTAAGCGCGGAGTGATCTGTGAAGACGATAACTTTTGAGAGAGTGATATACGACCTAAACTTATCGAAGGAGAAAACGATTGCTAGAAGTTCCTTCTCGGTCATGGTGTAGTTTGCTAGTGCCGACGTGAGTGTTTTGCTCGCATAATAGATCGGGTGAAAATACTTATTCACTCGTTGGCCTAAAACGGCACCAACCGCAATATCACTCGCGTCACACATGATTTCAAAAGGGAGCGACCAATCTGGAGCGACTAGAATCGGGGAGTTTATAAGTTTTTCTTTGATAAGTTGAAAGGCTAAAAGGCATTCATCGTTAAAAAGAAAAGATGATTCTTTCTCGAGAAGATGGGTTAACGGCTTTGTGATTTTGGAAAAATTTTGTATAAAACGCCGATAGAACCCCGCGTGGCCTAGGAAACTCCTAATAGCTTTTACGTTTGTTGGAGGGGGGAGCTTTTCAATTACTTCAATCTTGGCCCTATCGACCTCGATCCCCTTGCCCGAAATTTTATGGCCAAGGACTAGTCCTTCCTTAACCATAAAATGACATTTTCCCAATTAAGCGCTAAATTCGTTTCCTCACATCGCTGCAACACGCGCTCGAGATTTTTTAAACAGTTTTCAAATGAACTTCCGTATACGGAGAAATCGTCCATAAATACTTCCATCCCCTCCTCCACTAACTCGTCAAATATTGCCAGCATACATCTTTGGAATGTAGCTAGCGCGTTACAAAGACCGAATGACATCCTTCGATAAGCGAAGGTGCCAAAGGGACAAGTGAAAGTGGTTTTCTCTTGGTCGTCGGGCGAAATCGGGATTTGGAATTATCCCGACAAACCATCGGGAAAATAGTAGTCGGAGTGACCCGAGAGGCGTTCTAAAATTTGGTCGATAAATGGTAGAGGGAAGTGATCCTTACGGGTGGCATCATTTAGTTTCTGATAGTCGATGCACATCTGCCAACCCGTAACAGTACGGGTTGGGATCAATTCGTTCTTTTCGTTCGCAACTACCGCGACACCACCTTTCTTTGGCACGACTTATACTGGGCTAACCCAAGTACTATCTGATATTGGGTAGATGATTCTCGCGTCTAGAAGTTTTATAACTTCGGCCTTAACGACTTCTTTCATGTTCGGGTTTAGTCGTCGTTGAGGCTGACTGAGTTGCAGGAATTTTCTTCAAGAAAGATTTTATGAGTGCAGAAAGATGGGTTTATACCCTTAATATCCGATAATTGCCACGCAATTGCGTGGCGGTGCTTTCTTAAGACAATAGTCAACTCAGAAATTTCTGAGTTGCTAAGATCGGATGAAATGATGATGGGTAGCTTAGACTCTTTTTCCAAAAACAAGTATTTAAGGTGAGGGGGGAGTTGTTTCAACTCTAATTCGGGTGGTTCTTCATAAGAAGTCTTGATTTTTAATTTTTCAAAAAGTAATGGTTCGGGTGGTGTGGGGTGAGAAACTTCTTCTTCATCATAAAAGAGCTCTACGGGCTCGGAATCACTACTCACCGATGAAACTAACTCGACGGATGAATCGAACTCACAACACTCTTCCAAGTAAAAACACGAATCGTCGTTTTCTAGCGTGTTCCGCATCGAGGAATTTATGCCGAAAGTAACTTCATCGTCTCTAACCCGTAGGAGGAGCTTTCCGTTACTTACGTCTATAATAGCGCGGGAGGTGGCAAGGAAGGGGCGACCGAGTATGAGGGGTACTTCGGCATCCTCTTCGATGTCAAGAATGACAAAATCCACCGGGAAGATGAATTTGTCAACCTTGACGAGCACGTCCTCCACTATTCCTATCGGGTATTTTAAAGAACGATCCGCTAATTGAATACTCATTCGAGTGGGCTTTGGATTGCCTAGACCTAGCTTTTTGAATAAAGAAAACGGCATAAGGTTGATGCTTGCTTCAAGATCCGCTAAGGCGTGTTTTACTAACGAATTGCCAAATAGACATGGGATGGAAAACCGTCCCGGGTCATTTGCTTTTTTAGGCAATTTGTTGAGTACAACCGCGGAGCATTCTGCGTTTAAAGAAATATGCGAAATATCTTCTAACTTTTTCTTATTGGAGAGCAACTCCTTAAGATATTTCGCATATTTAGGCATTTGTGAGATAGCCTCGCAGAAAGGTACATTAATATGGATTTGTTTTAAAACATCTAAAATTTTTTTATAAATTTTTTCGGCGCTTTCATTTTTAAATTTAGATGGATACGAAATATTAGAAGTAGGAGCGCGCGGATTTAAAATAGAAGTGTGCGGAGCTATCGTAGCGGACAAATTCGAAGATGAATAAGTAGGAGGAGGAGAAGAGGAAATTACCTTGGGTTCGTCGTATTTTTGAACCACCTCCTTCCCGCTTCGGAGTGTAATCGCGTGCACGCTCTCCTTTGGATTTTGCTCGGTATTCCCCGGTAGTGCTCCTTGTTGATGCTCAGAAATCATCTTTGCGAGCTGGCCAACTTGATTCTCTAAATTTTTGATCGATCCGGTAAGGTTCCGAATGTTCATTTCATTTGTAGCAACATATTTTGCAAAAAGCTCTTCAATCGGAGAGAGTTTTTGTTGTTGCGGTGGAAAACCGGGTGGATTAAAATTTTGAGAAATCAAATTTGGAGGTGGAACTAAGTTAAGAAGTTGATTAGGGGGAGGTTGATTTAAATTCATAGGACGCTAAGCATTTCCTTGGTTGCTCCATGAGAAATTCGGATGATTCCTATAACCCGCATTGTATGTGTTGTTATACGGAGCGATGTTGGGGTTATAGGAAGGCCGAGGCGGATTTCCTATGCAGTCAACATGTTCTTCAATTAAAATGTTATTAGCCCAAGGAGGAGTGGCGGAGGAAGCAGACATCTCCGCCACTTGCTTTGTTAAGCGCTCAACTTGTAAAGCCAAATTTGCATTTGCGTCTATTTCAAAAATTCCGGCTGGCTTATTAGGCCGCGCTCGGGGCATGTTCCATTGATACGCATTTGTGGCCATCTCTTCGAAAAGCTCTTGAGCGGCGATCGGGGTTTTATTATTTAATGTCCCCCCGGCGGCCGCATCAATCATTTGCCTCGTTTGGAGATTTAAGCCATTATAAAATATTTGCACTTGTTGCCAAGTGGCAAGTGCGTGGTGAGGGCATCGGCGCAAAAGCTCCTTGAAGCGCTCCCATGTGTCATAGAGAGTCTCCGAGTCGATTTGCATGAACGACGCAATATCAGTGCGCAATTTAGCGGTCTTAGAAGGCGGGAAATATTTATTGAGAAATTATTCCGCCATTTCGGCCCATGTAGTGATGGATCCCCTAGGTAGGGAGCCCAGCCACTGCTTGGCCTTTGACCGCAAAGAAAAGTGAAAAAGACGTAATCGAATGGCGTCATCGGTGACGCCATTGATTTTAAAAGTGTCGCAAATTTCAAGAAAGTAAGAAATATGTGAATTTGGATCCTCGTCCGGTTGACCATCAAAGGTCACCGATTGTTGCACCATTTGTATGATGCTGGACTTGATCTCAAAATTATTGTTCGCCACCGTGGGGCGAAAAATACTCGATTGTGTGCCTTCCAAATTTGGCCGCGCATAATAGGACATGGTCCGTAGCGCGTCCTCATCATGATTTGGCTCGTTAAGATTAGGAGGATTAAGATTATGATTCATATTCGCTGTGTTAGTGTCCCCGATCGACTCTTCGGATTCTACTTGATTTCCCTGATCACGAGAACGGCGGTGCCACAAAAGGGTTCGCTCGATCTCCGGATCCAAATGAAGAATCGAAGTGCTACCACGGGTCATACACTAAAAAGAGAAGAAAGGAAGAAAAAAAACTAAATTTTTTTTTTCTTTTTGAAATTTATGAAAAGCAAAATAAAATAAAAAGAAGCATGATAAAATTAATAGCTATCCTCTTTTCAAAATATCTACGCAAAGTCCCCGGCAACGGCACCAAAAACTTGATATTTATTTTTGCGGTTTTGAAATTTAGTGAAGGTTTGAGATTTTCTCCAAAACTATATCAGATAAAGGCAAGTGTACCTTATCGTCTATAGTATAGGATATTTAGGAATATCAAGGTCGTATTCCACGGGGCGCGTTGATTACTTCTACTTCGAGGAAAATCACCATTATCTTATCGACGAAAATTTGAGGTTTGATTTGCTTAACTAAAATAAAGACAACATGCAAGCTAAAAGAAAAGATTAAACGAAGATAAAAATACTTAATGCTCAACCATAGTGGAGGGGGAAAACGAAAGAAAAATCATTGAATGAAAGGAAGAGTGCTTAAGAAAAAAGAGAACATGAAGGAAAGAAAACTTAATTTTATTGAAAACCAAAACGATTACAAGCTTTAATTAAAGAGATTACAAGGTAGGAAGGAAAGGATTACAAGCTTTAACTAACTATTGCATAAAACTAAGAAATAGTACATTACATGAATTGAAAAGGAAGAACATGAAATTGAAAAGCATGAGAAAGCATTGAAAAACTTCACTAACAGCTCTAGCAGCACCTCCCCCACTCCAAAATTCTTAACCCTGGACTCAAGGAGAGCCTCTGAATTTATAGGAAAAAATTTCATATTACACGCCCTCGGTCACGGGCGTGACCAAGGGCGTGACTGCACTATTCACATCGGAACCGACAGCGGCGTGGGCTTTCTGGACGGCGCGGCGAAAAGTGACATGTCACGGGCGTGACATGTCGGGTCACGGCCGTGACTTTGGACGGCTGCATTAAATGCGGCGTGGGCTGGAATTCGGTGCGGCGACAGAGCAGGGATCACGCGGGCAAGTCACGGCCGTGACATGTGGGTCATGGGCGTGACTTAGGTTGACTTCTCGACAGCATCTCCACGTCTCGTCAGCAGCCAGCTGGGAAGATTCTAATATTACACGCCCCTAGTCACGGGCGTGACACTTGGTCACGGGCGTGACCAAGGGCGTGACTCGCTGTGGACTAGCTCAAATGGCGCGGCATCGACTCTGGACTGATCTTTAGGTTACACGCCCTTGGTCACGGGCGTGACTGAGGGCGTGTACTTGTCAAATTCTCCAATTTGTCCCAAAATTCTGCAAAAATTGAAATTAGGCTAAATTAGAAACAGAATTTCAAAATAAACACTTATGACCTAGAAATGACATAAAAAAAGAAAATACAAATTAAATATTTACAAAATTTTCTATTAAAAAGTTATAAAAATACTACTTATCAATACTCGGGCTCGGCAAGTATGGAATTTGCACTTAGCCATAAGAGTCTGGCGGTCCAGCCAGTTAGAGTACGCAGATGCTCCGCAGTTTTGCGTTGAGGCGTACGATAGGTCTAGGTTAGGTAGTGCATATACCAACCTAGAGGTGGGTGAGGCCCCACCCACCGCTTTCGTTTGCCACTACGGGAGTATCCTGGGAGTTATGCTAGCTCCAAAAAGGGGAACTAAAGGTCTGTGCACATAGAGTCGTAATGTGTGAGTTGTACATGTGTGAACATAGCAAAATTGCATACCTTGCATGTCATAGCATAAACAATGCATTTCAACCTCTCCCCCTATCGTATAAGTCGGTTATGAGACTTCTTATACGATAGGCCTTGCTAAACGACCCCTTGGTCTATAGGTTTGTGCGGGCATTCCTATAAATCAATGGTTATTTTTCCTTTATATATGTCTTTCCTTACTGCACTTTATTTATTCTTTACCTGCTCTTACTATGCTTTATTACCTGCTTTGTTTATGTACATATATACTTGAGTAGTGGTAGAACTCTTCCTGTAGATCATGCCCCGTCATCTGCTTTTGATTATACCCCTTGTTGTCCTCTGCTTCATCCTTCCCGCTGGTTCCTAGGAGTCACCGGGGGAGGGGTGGGGGATTGGCTTAGTCTTTTTGACTAACGGTCGGTGGACCTTATCATTTTAGGAGACCGCGACGACGGATCGGCACCAGAGGCCGGTGCAGACGGAGGCAGGCCAGTGCAGTACAGGAGCACAGGATTCAGGATCAGTGAGTGATTAGGAGTTAGCTTCCACGAGTGATCTTGTAGTGAGGATATGATGTACTAGGCATGAGCCCTTCCTTCTTCTTTATTTTTGAAATCCTTGTTATCTTTTTATTCAGTTATATCATGTGGACATTTTTATATTTTTTGTGTTTATTCTGTGGACTTGTCTTCTTTAATGCACTTTTCTTTGTGATCAATTTGGCCGGCAGGATCGGCGTTTTGTAGTGGCGACCTTTCTGAGCGAATGTGTCACCGCAAAGCGGCGGTTCTGGGCCTAAGAACCGGTGTTTGGAAAGAAAAAAATGGGGTCTTACAATTTTTGTGGAACGTGGGGTCATTGGGCAGCAGACTGCAAGGATCCGAAGAAGTTCAAGGAGGATGCGCCTCAGAATAAGGCCAATATGCTGGTGGAAACTTCTGGTCCCCAATCTTTCATAGCTATGATGGGGAGAAGTCGCAGTGGAAGTGACTCGTCTGAGTGGTGGCTGGATTCTGGTGCTACCTACCATGCAACAAATGATAAAGTTCTTCTTACTGAGGTGACCGTGGTCAAGGACACTGTGCAGAATTGCAATGGAGGAGAGACAGTAGTGTCTCATGCTGGGACTACAGATCTGGTACTCTCGTCAGGTAAAATTCTAACTCTAAAGCATGTTAGAGTAGTTTCTTCTTTAACAAAAAATTTAATTTCTATGAGTTTGCAAGATAAAGCTGGAATGTGTTTTACAACCCTAAATGGTAGAATAACATTAACTGTTAATTCACACTACTTCGGTTGTGCATATCTAATAAATGGAATGTATAGACTCAGTTTAAACAATGATAGCATTCACCAAGTTAGATCAACTTTAATTGATCCTAAGTTATTGCACAATAGGCTTGGACATGTGAACTATAGGAAAATGTGTGATCTAGCTAAGAGTCATAACATCCCTTTAGATTTTTCTATTCGATTTGATAGATGTGAGGTGTGTGCACAAACCAAGATCACTAGAAAACCCTTTAAGTCGGTTTCTAGGAGCACACAACTTCTTGAGTTGATACATTCTGACTTATGTGATTTCAGAAGTCATGTCACTAGATGAGGAAAGAAGTATCTAATTACCTTCATAGACGATTATTCTAGATATTGTCATGTTTACTTGTTGAAATCGAAAGATGAAGCATTCGAGACCTTTAAGATCTTCAAATCTAGAGTAGAAAATCAGTTAAGTCTGAAGATTAAGAGATTTAGAAGTGATAGAGGAGGGGAATACTCTGCAACTGGGTTCAGAGAATTTTGTGCTTCCGAGGGCATAATTCTTGAAACTACTGCTCCCTACTCACCCCAATCAAACGACATTGCTGAGCATAAAAATAGGACTTTAACAGAGATGTTGAATTCTATGTTACTTACAGCTGGTTTGCCTACCTCTTTCTGGGGAGAAGTAGTCTTAACTGCAAATCACATTCTAAATAGGGTGACTCACTCTAAGCTCACTTCTACACCTTATGAGCTGTGGCACAGTCACTCTTGTAGATTTGATACTCTTAAGACATGGGTCTGTATTGCTTATGTAAGAATACAAGACCTAAAGAGGCCTAAGGTAGGACCTAGGACTACAACCTGTGTATACCCAGGTAGTGTTGAGGATAGTGCAGCTGATAAGTTTCTTAATCTATCTACTTCCACAGTGATAGAGTCTAGAGATGTTGTTTTCTTTGAAAACAAGTTTATCAAAGATCCAGGCTTTAATTTATCTGGGTCTACTAATTTGATTTCAGAATCTACTGTAGAACCTATGGCTGGCCCCTATGACACTGCTCCACAACCTTCAGAGGTTGAACCTTTTCCTGTTAGAGTATCTTTAAGAGAGAGAATCCCTAAGGATTTTGGTGAGAACTTTGTTACCTACCACTTAGAGGATGATCCATTTTCCTTCCAGGAAGCAATGAGATCGAGAGATTCGTTAATTTGGGCAGAAGCCATAGATGATGAAATGGACTCGCTGCTGCAGAACAACACTTGGCATCTAGTTGACCTACCTAAAGGTGCTAAAGTCCTTGGATGCAAGTGGGTACTGAAGAAGAAGATGAATAGTGACGGGACAATAGCTAGATTCAAAGCACGTCTAGTAGCTAAGGGCTATAAGCAATAAGGGGGAATAGACTACTTTGATGTTTATTCACCTGTGTGTCACCTGTCAACTTTAAGAATTCTCCTAGCTTTAGCGTCTATCGAGAACTTCATAGTCCATCAGATGGATGTAAAGATAGCCTTCTTGAATGGAGAGCTAAATGAAGAAATCTATATGGCACAACCTGAAGGTTATGTCCAGAAAGATTTACAGAATAAGGTGTGCAAACTAGATAAATAAATCTATGGGCTTAAGCAAGCGCCTAAGATGTGGCACCTTAAATTTGACAAAGTGGTAAAGAGCTATGGATTTCAATCCAGCTATTCTGATAAATGCCTTTATCATCGGTCTGTGTCAAATTAGACTGTCATCATATGTCTCTATGTGGATGATATGTTGATTTTGGGGTCGGATCTTTCTGCAGTGAGTGATATAAAATCCACTCTAGCAAAAGAATTTGATATGAAGGACCTTGGTCCTGTAGATACCCTTCTAGGTATGAAAGTTAGTAAAGATAAGCGTGGTTTTACCCTTAGTCAAGCTCATTACATTGAGCAACTACTTTCTACCTGGGGATATAAAGATTGTAGGCTTGTAGAGACACCATTTGATCATAATGTTAAATTGAGTCCGAATGTCGGGACCAGTGTTGATCAAGAAAGATATTCTAGAATAATCGGTAGTCTTATGTATGCCATAAGCTATACGAGACCAGACATTGCTTTTTCTGTGGGCATGCTGAGTCGTTTTACCAGTAATCCAAGCAAAGAGCACTGAGATGCCTTAGATAGGCTGATGAGATATTTGAAAGGAACCAAAAATCCTGCTCTGTGCTATACTGGTCATCCTCCTATAGTGGATGGATTTTCTGATGCCTCATGGTGTTCAGAAATTAGTAATAGTAAGCCCACAAGTGGATATATATTCACGTTGGGTGGAGCTGCTATAACCTGGAAATCCAAAAGACAGACGTGTATAGCCTTGTCGTCTATGGAAGCAGAATTGTTTGCCTTAGCTTCAGCTGGTGAAGAGGCAGACTGGATCAGAAACTTAATTCTGGATGTTCCCTTATCTAGATTACAAGTCAATTCTTTGAGCTTGTATTGTGATAATCAAGCAGCTGTCCAAGTCATTAAAAATGCCCTCTACAACACTAAGAGGAGACATGTACGACTGAGACATGCTCTGTTGAATTATTTGAAGGATCAAGGGGTTATCACTTTGATTGATGTGCGATCGAAAGATAACTTAGCTGATCCACTGACGAAAGGACTGCCTAAAGATCGATTGATAAAAACAGTGGGGGAAATGAGAATAAAGGCGATTTAGCTCAGAATTAGTTTAATGTTTTGATGCTTTTCCGATTTTCCTTTGTCATTTAGTAAGCGTATTGTGTCTCGCTGATGCTCGTGGTTGCTGATCTGGTATCTGGTGAGTTGTTTCATTCCAATCTTGATGCTTATAACTCAACCTAGATTCTCTTTCTTACCTGGGAAGAAAGTGTTATTCCAAATTTTGATAACACAATCCAACTGGGTTTGATTCTTCTCTTGTTAAATACTGTCATTCCAAATTCTGATGATATCTGGTTTAAATTGAGGGGAACAGTGACCGTGACATTCCAAACTGAAATACAAATATAGCTGAGTAGAGTAGAAGTCCATAATATCGTCTCTTGTGAAACAGATAGTGGATTCAAAACCTGGAACATAATAACTCTATGTAGATGTTCTCCTTGTTTAATCATGTAGTACTAAGTTCTTATAGTAGAACTAGAAACTTGTAATTTTCAAATGTTTGAATTCATTCTGGTATGAAATTCTCTGTTTGAAATTTACAGGAGATGGTACAGATGGAGGAGCATTTGCTGATTGGGATCCTGATAAGGATGACCTACTGGACATATGAGGATGATGACAGTATCGAGTGTTATTTTCATTATGTTCTTGGTTTCTTGTATCTCTGCTTAGAGTTGCTATTTCCTACTTTCATGTTTTATTTTGGACTATTATGCTTTGGTGACTAGTAGACACTTTGAGATCTGCTGGACTATGTGTTATAGTTTTATCCTTATGTTTTGTGATGCTGCTTTGAATTTATTATGTTCTTATGCCTACATACAATTCTTTTTTAGTCTAATTTTGTTTTAACATGTTTGCGACACTAATGTGAATGATTCATGTGTGTTTGAACATTGCACAAACCACCTATATCGAAGTCGGGTCTATGACGGACATAGGAGGAGATTGATGAATATTTCATGTGTATGTCCGCACGTGTCGTGACTGACCCGATAAGGACTCGTGGGTTCCGTGTCGTCCTAGGGCATCGCTCTACGCTGGAGGTACTATAAATACCTATTCCATACTTGATAGAGTATTGTAGAATACTTTGAGCGGAGCCGCCCCAACACAAATTACCCTAAAACCAGATTTTGAAATAAAGAGAGGATAGGAGGGGGTATTTTTGGTAGGAAAATGTTACACCATGGGCACTTTTTGTTGCAAAAAACCCCTTTTGATTTAACTTAACAAATTAAATACAAGTGATTTTACTTCTTAGGCTCATTACCCATTGTATAGTAATGGTAATCTGTTCATTAGATGTTTTAGGATGTCACACTCAACTTAGAGTGTCAAGTTGATGTCAGGGCAAGCACAATCTGAGTTGAACTAATACTTGCGTTGAATACAAGCCGACGCAACTTCGACTTACTATCGACGCAACTCATACGAGAAGTCCAAGCAACTCAAACCCTCTGTCAAATTATATTAAGTCGATGCTACGTAGAATAGGAGTCGACGTAGATAAAGGAGCATGTCGAAGTTATCTTAGAAGTCGATGCAACCTCGACTTCAATTCAACGCAGAAGGAAGTATCTGGCGGAGCCATCTGAAGTAGACGCAACGTCGACTACAATTCGACACAGACAATGAAGTTCATAATGAAGTCTTCAACTCGATGGTTACGCCGATAATTAATTGACGTAACGTCGACATCAGTGTTCAACCAGAGCTTGAAGGAATTCGAAGCTGCTCTTACAAGAACTCGAAGGTGCGTCGATAAGGAGAAAGAATGAAGTCAACGCAGCGTCGAATACATTCTGAAAAGGAAAGTTTTTCAGCTGCTTCTTTTGCACTCTCTCTGAGGGCCCACAACACTAAATATTGTTCTACAACGACTTGTTTAATGCCTAGAATGGAGAGGAGCATTCAAGAAGACAGAAAAAGCTTTCTTGGAAAGGATTCAAATAGTTCGCAGATGGGTCGTGAACAAAAGAAGGAAGAGAGATTAATTGTCCAAGCTAATACCTTTTCAGGACAACCCAAAAGAGGAAATGAATTCAAATTAAATCATGGATAATAAATAATAATATAAGAGACAAAAATGTCAGAGCATTGATCACCATCAGCTTCACTTTTGTCGATTAAGGGTGTTAGAACATGGTCTTCCGCATCTCCTAGGTTTGAGAATAACAAATCCTATGTGTATTTTATCTTGTGTGTTTAAGTGTGTAGGAAACAAAGTCCATATGACTCAAGGATAACATAAGAAGGTTGTCCCCAAAATTGAGCCAATAAATCCAACATGCCCACTAGCGTCGGCGGTAGCACCTAGCGCCCGGCGCTAGCAATGATTAGCGCAATCCTAGGAGCACTTTTAGATGGCGCTAGCGCCAGGCGGTAGCGGATAGCGCATGCGGTAGCATGGCACACAAGAGGCAAGACGAAAATGTTTCCTCGGATTGAAGATTCTCCCACGCAGAATATGTCCTAATATGGGATAGCGCCGGTGGTAGCGGTAGTGCAGGCACTAGCGATAAGGCTATAAATTGGACCCCTCTTCTCTCGTTTTGAATAACCATCAGAAAGAGAGGTTGAGTGCTAGAATTCCAGAGCCTGATTTGGCCGGAAGTTGATCTCCCACCAAAGCTCTGCAAATTTCTGAAGGAGTACTTCTGCACGCCGGATCCAAATGACGTCCTCTTCAACACCAATTATTCTACATCGGATCTTCATCTCCAACTTCAGAAGTTCTTCAAGAGGGAGTTTTTATTACTATCATTTCATATCTTTTGTAAACCGTTAGAGAATTTGCCTCGTGTTGGCGACTAGGTCTGGGTAGGACTTAGGGCAGAAATTCTCCTCGTGTTGGCGACTAGATCTAGGTTAGGTCTAGGGGGTGCTCAAGGACATATCCGGCGTAGGATTGGCTAGAGCGGCTTGAGGCCGAATCCGGGGAAGGATAGGCTAGGGCCACCGGTTCGTGGGGATAGGAGTCGGGATAGAAAATAAAAAGAGTTTATTATTATTCGCCACCGATTTCTAGCGTTATAGAAATCAATTTTTATAAACCCATATTTCATATTAATATAACATGTCTCTATTTTATTTTACTTAGTTTGTTTGATTTCTCACCATTCTAATCTCTTATTATTTCAAGATATTCAAAACATAAGAAAAAGTTTTAAAACACTTATTCACCCCCCCTCCCTCTAAGGGAGCCTACCGATCCACCAAGTGGTACCAGAGCGGTTTTATTCCAATCGGCTTAACAACCGGGAATAAATGGCATCTCATGATCTCGCTTCTATTGGTGGGCTAAATTTATATGAAGAAGAAAAATCTCTTAAACCACCTTTATTTGAAGGAACAAATTATAAAGGATGGAAAATATTAATTGAAAATTTTATAAAAACTATAAATATCGAAGCAAGGAATTTAGCAATAGTTAGACCAGCGGATGAATCAAATAAAAAGGAACGTCATCTAAATACAAAAGCCAAACTCTATTTATTTTGTAGTTTATCAAATGAAGTTTTCAAATTAATATATTGTTTTTCTAGTGCATACAAGATAAGAAAATTTCTTGAAGAAATGTATGATCTTCCTCTCACAGGTATGGAACAAACAAAGGAGGAGGACATAAAGGCATCCACCATTATTCAAGAAGATCTCTCTCATAGCAAAATCATGGAAAGTGTCTTAGACGAAGTAAACAACACATCAAGAGAAAAAGAAGATGAAATTTCATCTATAAAGGAGGAAGGCCTAGAAGACGAAAAAGGAACCTCATGTTCGCATCTTTCCTCTTCCGATAGCGATGTAAGAAAGTGTAATAATTCTTCTTATTTCTGTTGAAAATGTTGAAGTGGATGTTTGTGGAGTTGGCGGTCTGGGGGGAGACCGCGTGGTTTGGTCTGACCGCACGGTCTTGCTGTCTCCTCTGGCGGTCTGACCTCTCTGGTCTAGCCGCGGGCTATTCGGCATGATCGCCATTCTTCTGTCCAAGGGTGCCAAGGTGAGGTCGCGCGGTCTAGTCGTGTGACTGCGTGGCGGAGCAGGTTTCTGCATGATGAGACCGAGCGGTCTGGTGCTTGTGACCGTGTGGTACGGGTAATCCGGTCTGGTGGCTATCCGGTCTATTGTTGGTGCGCGCGGACTAAGGTGTTCTTAGTCGTGCGGTCTCCAGTGTGTGTTCGCATAGCTGGTCCTTCGACGATCAGCTGGCATATGCGTTCACTGGTGTTTGGTCGACTTGGCGGGTTGTTGTCCTAGTCGGCCTGGGGTGTTTGCGGTCTCTGGAGGAGGTCGGGTGGCGAACACATGTGGTGAGCGTCATGACTGGGCAAGTTGTCGTGATCGCGCGACGTCTATCTAAGTCGGCGAGCTCACGACGCAGATTGATTTTTTGCTGATCGCGCGGGTTGACCGGTCTGGTCGTGCGATCAAGGGTGGTGACCCTATCTCATAGGGTGGTGACTGGATCAGGTCTCACGCCTATAAATAGGAGTCACTGTAGCAGCAAACATAAAGCACCAAGTGTAAGCTGAGCTCGCATTTCTTTCTTGCGGTCTCCTTTTTGTGACCCGCCGGTTAGCTGATCGAACTTGTCTTGTGCAGTTTCTGCGGATTGTGCGGGCAGCAGTGGTCATCTCCTCTTCTGAAGGTGTTCGGGCGGTCTCGCGGCGTGCAGTGCGGGTTGCTGGAGTTCGGGAGGATCAGTGGCAGATCGCGGGGTTCTCAGTTGGTGTTGTTCAAGTCGTAGGCAGGCAGTTCGGGTGGTCTTGTTCTCTAGCCGAGCGGACTGTCAGGTCGAGCGGTCAGGCGGTCTCGGTTGGCAGACCGCTGGTTATCCTTTCAGCTTGTTTTTCTCCTCTATTTTTGTGTACTGGCGAAATCATGTCTCGCCATGTATACCTCGCCCTATAATGAAGTTTTTTGCTAGCATCAATAAAGATTGTGTTTGCTTCATGTGCTTCTGGTTGTTGGCTTGAACTTTGAGTTATACTATTCCTGCTCACTCCTAGATCTATGGAAAATTTCACATGGTATCAAAGCGAAGTTGGAGAGGATAGAGCAGTGAATAACTCATAGTTGCCATCGCCTTTGTGAAGAAGGAACCAGTGGTAGAGCCATGGAAGCAAGAGGTCTTGGAATTGAGATGCTCAACTCGACTAACTTTAAGAAGTGGAAGTCGTGTATGCAGAGTTATCTTCTGGGTGAGGACCTCTGGGAGGTGGTTGGAGGAGAGAGCACGGAGGAAATTATCCTGATTGGGGACAATGGTCATGAGGTGAGAAATTGGAGGCGGATTAATGCCAAGGCAGAGATCGCTGTGAAAAGGGCAATATCACCTGACATGTTTGATCACATCTTGGGGTGTGGATCAGCTGCTGAGATCTGGAGAGCCCTGGATGGGCTGTTTAACAAGAAGAATGTGGCTAGACTTCAATTCCTGGAGAATGATCTGGCTAGGTCAGCTCAGGGTGATCTTTCTATTTCTACGTTCTTCCTAAAGATGAAGAACCTGTGTGCTGAGATTTCAGCACTGGATCCTGATGAGCCAATTTCTGAAGCCAAGCTGAAGAGGCACATCATCTGTGGCTTGCGGAAGGAGTATGTGACCTTTGTGATGTCGGTGCAGGGTTGGGCAAATCAGCCGTCTTTGCTGGAGCTGGAAAATTTGCTTGCGTCGCAGGAGAGTCTGGCATGGCAGATGGCGGGGGTGTCCTTGTCTGGGGGAGATGGCGAGGTTCGCTTCACAGGAAAGAATAAGAAGTGGGATAAGAAGAAGAATGCTGGAGGCAATGGGCCTTCAACTTCTGGACAGTAGGATAGGGGTTATCCTCCTAAGGCTGAAGGGAAGAAGAAGGGGGAAGGACCCAAGTGCTTCAGATGCGGGAAGCTTGGCCACATAAGGAAGGATTGCCGGGTGAATCTTCAGCCAGGGCATGCTGCTGCAGGAAAGAAGGAAGCTGAGGCCAGGCAGAATGATGGAGGATGGGGAGGAGCCTTCTCGGCTTCTGTTGGAGCTGCGGCTCCTATCAACTATCAGGAGGACTAGATCGTGGACTCGGGGTGTGGTCATCATCTCACCGGGGATGAGTCGAAGCTTACTTCAGCGCAGGCTTACTCAGGTAATGATGCCATAATAACGGCTGACAACACTGTGCATAGTGTCGAGAAGGTGGGGGTTGTTTCCTTGGGCAGTGATAGAGGGCCACTAATGTTGAAGAGTGTCTATCATGTGCCCGGAATGAGGAAAAACCTCTTCTCCGTAAGCAACATTGTAGACACTGGGTATCACATTCTGTTCGGCCCAACAGAAGTGAAGTTTCTATGAAATGTAGAGGCAGAGAAGGCGGAGGTCGTTCATGTGGGGAGAAGGACAAAAGACTTGTTCGTCTTATCGACAAGTTCTTATGTTGACAAGATGAGGACCAATGATAGTGCCGTCATATGGCACGAGAGGTTGGGACATGTTGGGATGGACAAGCTGAAGGCTATGACGGTGAAAGGTCTGGTCAAGGGCCTACCTAGTCTATCTTCCAACGGAGATGGTCATATTTGCGCAGAATGTCAGTTCGGCAAGTCTCATCGACTACCATTTGACAAGTCGCAGATAAGGAGTAGTGTGCCATTGGAGTGCATCCACGGTGACTTGATGGGACTGACTGCTACCCCAAGCCTCGAAGGCAGCAGGTATATGCTGGTGTTGATCGATGATTACACCATATATGTCTGGGTATATTTCTTGAAGGAGAAGGCTGAGGCATTTTCCAAGTTCATGGAGTTCAAGGAGCTTGTGGAGGGCCGGCTTGGCCTGCGGGTTAAGAAGCTGAGGACTGACAACGGAGGGGAGTTCACCTCTGGTGAGTTCTCTACGTTTTGCAGGAAGGCATGCATCCGGAGGGAGCTTACTTGTGCCCATACTCCACAACAAAATGGAGTTGCAGAGCGGAAGATCCGTCATCTGACGGAGACCTGCAAGTGTTGGTTGCTGATGAGTCCTGATCATATACACATTTATGGACTCATCTGGGCCGCTTTTCGAGTCATTCCACTGCACTTTAGCCCTGTTTCAGCTCATATTTGATACTCCATGCTAAGTGCACCTCTAGGCCCGTTTTGGTGTTATTTCTTGTTTATCTTCGTTATTAGTTTTCATGCATTGTTAAGTGCCACCTTCAGTGGCTAGATTGGTGTTGTATGCTGGAACAGGAGTCGTGCAGGTGTTTCCGGTACAATTCTGTACAGGAAAACTGCGCACGATCACTAGTTCTATTGCGCACAACCACTGGTCGTGCGCCGCTGATCGTGTACACTTAACCCTATTTTTTGAGTTCTGTCTCGGACAGTGCGCACAACCACCAACGATATTGCGCACGGCCACCGGTCATGCGCTGCTGTTCGTGCGCACTTAACATCAATTTTATGAGTTCTCTTTCGACCAGTGCGCACGACCACCTACGATAGTGCGCACGACCACCGGTCGTGCGCCAATGGTCGTGCGAACATGGTATTTTATAAATTTCTTACATTGCAGGCTCCACCCAGGCAGGCGCACGATCACAAGATTCCAGCGCGCACGACCACTGGTCGTGCGCTAATGACCGTGTGCACTGTTTATTCCAGCGCCTATAAATATTCCTGCTCGCGATTTAGGTCGGGATTCCGCATTTCTTCCGCCCAGCTCTGCTGTTTTCTCCCCTTCCGCAGGTTCTCCACCCCGTAGGCCTCCTCCATCATCCAAGAGCTTGAAGGAGAGGTTTCTAGCCCATAGATCACCAACGTCGAGCAAGGAGATCGTGTATCGGAGTAGATTGGATCGTGACACGAAGAAGACGAGCCATTGGGAGGAAGTGACAGCCCTCCTCTACCTCGGACGCAGTTGAAGACCGAGCTTGGACGCGGATTGACAACCCAGCGATTCCAACCGTTAATCTTCGGCAAGGCTTCAGATGTAGTCGACTCCTTTACCCTCTTTTTCCTTCTTTATGTTGATGATTATTTAGGTTAGACTCTTCTATATTTTGATGATGTGCACAATGAATCTTGTTATGTAATGTCTATTTCATTTATTTGAGATTATATTATTCATATGTGTTTATGAGGTGCGCCCCCATCAAATTTCCATTCCACCTTCGTGTTCAGTGCCGCACTAGCAATTGCTAGTGGCGTGCTTGTCGAAGAGGTGCTTGCGACCCTCATTCCGTAAGACTACTCGTCCATCCGCCAAGCTAAGCGGTGCTAACGGCCCATGTAATCCATCCCGCTTAACGAAGCAGTGCGCTCAAGGCCTGCATAGTTTGATTCCGTTTGCCTACTCGTCCATTCGCCCTTGCGACGCAGCGCGCTCAAGGCCTGCCTAGTCTCCATCCCGTCAAGCGAAGCACTACATAGCGGCATTGCATAGGAGTAGTTGTAATATTTTATCTTATTATTCGCAAAACAAACCAACCATCCATTGTAACCCCGACCAAGGACTTCGATCTCAAGTCCTTCCTCAAAACCTAACTCCACCTCACTGTGTTCCTTGAGAGACCGACAATCGGGGATCTTCCCCATTATTATTACTTGCTCGACCGGTGCACTTGCCGAATTATCGCATCAAGTTTTTGGCGCCGTTGCCGGGGAACACAGTCGTGTGAGTTTTCTGGAGAAGGAAAACCTGAGAGAGAAGCCCTTTCATTTGTAAATTGCATCTTTTATTTTATTTCTGTTCTTTTTATCCTTTTTCTTGTTTTTTTTATTAGGTTGCTTTAGTAATTTCTGTTAGGTGTAGTATTTTGCACAATAGCATTTTTATTTTGAATCGTTTTATCTCCACACTATGTAGGCACATCTCAATATCCGTTGCCGTTGGTGTAGAGATACCTCCCACTATAGTGATGAATGCCCTACGGAGAATAGTAGGCATAATTCTTATAGCCCAGCCTATGGAGCACCGACTTCGTCTGGTACTCCATATGGTGCACGTAAGTCTTATGGCTACTATGCTGAGCCTTTACCGTCATACTTCTTTTCGGCTTCAGCCCCCGCTTTGCTAAAGAAGACCGCAAGGCAGTGCCAGTTTTGTCGGAGCACAGATCATGCCCTGAAGGATTGTGCTGCTTTTCGTCGCCAATTGGATGAGGATGACGAGCCGGATATCCGGATCGTCTCGAATCCTAACTCTGGCGGCACACCTTCAACATCCGGTTTTGTGTCTTTGCCACCTTCACATCTTGAAGGTATGGCGTTGACACAGTCACCAGATGTGTGGTTGATCTGGGCACCGACATTGCTGAGCCTATTCTCCCGGTGCATCCACCACCTCTAGTGGATTCGATTCTTTGTGAGGAATCGGTGCTCGACTTTTATCCGAGCACTACTCCTCCCCCTGTTGTGCATACTATACTCGTCTCCGACGACATTGTTGATGATGTGTCGCAGGATGAGGTGGGTGATCTGAGTGTTGTGCCTATTCCTATGAAGGAGGACAACCTTCTAGGTGAAGAGGAGTTTTCCTCAGCACCGGTGGAGGAAGTCCAAATCTCTAGACTGGCCACCGTTGATCCTGCCGAACTTTGTAGCATTGAGGACAATGCAAACATTATTTTACTTACCCAACCTGATGGGAGTGAGACCGGGATCACTCCCCCGATTGATGTTTATTTATGTTCTTCGTCTTCTTTATTTCTTGATCCCCTTCCTGCATCTGAGTCTGTGCAGGTTGAATCTTCACAGTTACTTCAGGAGGACTCAGAGCTTTTTGCTCAAGTCAATGATGAGAGCATCCTCTCATGTGAGGAGGTTGATTCCCCCTCCGTAGAGGAAGCTCCACTCATTGCTTTTTCCTCCTGCCACCTCCCTGTTGACGACACCTTGCTAGGCAAGGATGTGTTTGGTGAGTTGAGTGAGGATATCTCCTCCTCTTCTTACTTTCTTTTCCCTCTACCTGTGTCAAGCAGGTATTATTATTTAGGTAGAGGGGTGACTGCCTTATCTCCGTATCGGTACCAGCTACCGAAACGGATATTGGAGCAGTTACCTGTGCATTTTCTTTTTCATAGGCCCATTAGCTAGAACCTTCATGTTTTTCAATAAGTCGTGCTGGGATGACAATAACCCCAGTAGTTATCTTCTTTTTCTTGCATTTTTAATTTATCTAATCCTGCGTAGTTAGTTTATTTTATTTCAGCGTTTCTCTTTTCATTTGTTTTTGCGGAGCTGACCCCTGCAGGTATTCTTCTGGTTGGGTGCTGCAGCTTGGTCTAGAGTTAATCGCCAATCTTCTGGTATGCTCACTTGCTGAGCATTGGGTACTCTCTTCCCCTAGCCCTATTTTGATTTTCCTGTCCTATATTATGCGGATTGTTTAGTTTAAGTCTGGGGGAGAGTAGTTTTGTTTACCCGCTCACGTGCACTATTGCACTGCATAATAGAAGATTTCATTTAAAATGTTTTGTTTATTTTCATTCCATGCTTCATACACCACTTCACCCACATAAGCGCGCGCTTACATGATTGTTACGTTTCCGAATAAATTATTTTGGTTTGGAATGTGAATTAGGGTGTTAGCTTAGGAATTACTATTGGGAGTGCGATGTTGACTCGCGTAGTGTTCTAGTCGCATCCGCATGCTACAGTAGAATTTGAGTAAAATTAGATTATCTCTATGCGTTTAACTTATGATTAGTATTTTTGCGTAGTTTTAGATTTGTTATACTCAAATGGTGAATGTGAACGAAATTGGTGATAACCCGGTGTTGTGTGTATACGAGCACTAGTTGTGTGTTGCTTGAGTCGGGAGGAAGGTTTACCTTTCTCGTGGGCTAAGAACTTGCCCCAAACGACTCTTGAAGCATGGGTGCGAGCGATTCTTCGAGTTAAATGTGATGTAGGCCACCTTTTGGCTAGTTTGAGCCTTGTCTTTCCATGTCCTATTCGCTCACTTTTGCAAGCCAACATTTGCGCCTACCACTTCTTTGTTTCAGCTCCTCCTCCATTCACCAAATCCTGAAGCTCATCCTACTTTCGCAACCAAATAGCTGTTAAACTTTACTCTTGTTCTATTGGTGTGATGTTTGGAATCTATGTGATGTGAAGGAAAAATAATTTTTAATTGCTGATTATGAACCAACCGGAGGATAAGAAAAAGAAGAAAAATAGGTTATTGAAATGAAATTCTAAAAAAAAAAATTGCATTGAAAAGAAATCCTCCCGAGTGTAATAGAATTTCTGTTGGTATTTGTGAAGTAGGCCGTGTGCACACCTAGTTTTTATGATAAGTCTGGTGGTGTGTCACACGAGCTTTGTTCTTGGCTTTGTTGGGTGCAGCGTTCCGTTGACTCAATTTGGTTGCGTAGCCTTCGTGTTTATCCTTGAATATCATACCGCAACCTAAGCCCCAAAATAATCCTAAAGTCCTATTGATTTATCTCATGAGTTTGCTAGCGTCGTGGAGAGAGTGTGACCGGGCAAGCTTATGGTTTCCGACGTTGATGGATTTCATCGGAGTTATTCCTGAACCCCGATCTTGTGCAACACCCTCCTTAGTGGCTTGTTATTTTCACACCGGGCACAATCATTCAAGTTCTTCACAATTCACCAACTGAGTATTGATAAATCTTTATTTACGATCTAATACTTTTGTAAGTTAGTTAGCATAGTTAGAATCTCTTTTTACTAAATTTCTATTAGCATGCTTTTGTTACTTCGCACCGTACTCCTTTGTGTAATTTCCTTTGTTAACTGCCATTTTCACACTCCGCCGAATTCGTTTGCTCGGGACGAGCAAATAGGTAAGTCTGGGGGTGTGATGAGTCCTGATCATATACACATTTATGGACTCATCTGGGCCGCTTTTCGAGTCATTCCACTGCACTTTAGCCCTGTCTCAGCTCATATTTGATACTCCATGCTAAGTGCACCTCTAGGCCCGTTTTGGTGTTATTTCATGTTTATCTTCATTATTAGTTTTCATGCATTGTTAAGTTCCACCTTCAGTGTCTAGATTGGTGTTGTATGCTGGAACAGGAGTCGTGCAGGTGTTTCCGGTACAATTCTGTACAGGAACACTGCGCAAGTTCACTGGTTCTATTGCGCACGACCACTGGTCGTGCACCGCTGATCGTGTGCACTTAACCTTATTTTTTGAGTTCTGTCTCGGACAGTGCGCACGACCACCAACGATATTGCGCACGACCACCGGTCGTGCGCTGCTGTTCGTGCGCACTTAACATCAATTTTATGAGTTCTGTTTCGACCAGTGCACACGACCACCTACGATAGTGCGCACGACCACCGGTCGTGCACCTCTGGTCGTGCGAACATGGTATTTTATAAATTTCTTACATTGCAGGCTCCACCCAGGCAGGCGCACGATCACAGGATTCCAGTGCGCATGACCACTGGTCATGCGCCAATGACCGTGTGCACTATTTATTCCAGCGCCTATAAATATTCCTGCTCGCGATTTAGGTCGGGATTCCGCATTTCTTCCGCCCAGCTCCGCCGTTTTCGCCCCTTCCACAGGTTCTCCGCCCCCTAGGCCTCCTCCATCATCCAAGAGCTTGAAGGAGAGGTTTCTAGCCCAAAGATCGCCAACGTCGAGCAAGGAGATCATGTATCGGAGTAGATTGGATCATGACACGAAGAAGACGAGCCATTGGGAGGAAGTGACAGCCCTCCTCTACCTCAGACGCAGTTGAAGACCGAGCTTGGATGCGGATTGACAACCCAGCGATTCCAACCGTGAATCTTCGGCAAGGCTTCGGATGTGGTCGACTCCTTTACCCTCTTTTTCCTTCTTTATGTTGATGATTATTTAGGTTAGACTCTTCTATATTTTGATGATGTGCACAATGAATCTTGTTATGTAATGTCTATTTCATTTATTTGAGATTATATTATTCATATGTGTTTATGAGGTGCGCCCCCATCAAATTTCCATTCCACCTTCGTGTTCGGTGCCGCACTAGCAATTGCTAGTGGCGTGCTTGTCGAAGAGGTGCTTGCGACCCTCATTCCGTAAGACTACTCATCCATCCGCCAAGCTAAGCGGTGCTAACGGCCCGTGTAATCCATCCCGCTTAACGAAGCAGCGCGCTCAAGGCCTGCATAGTTCGATTTCGTTTGCCTACTCGTCCATCCGCCCTTGCGACGCAGCGCGCTCAAGTCCTATCTAGTCTCCATCCCGCCAAACGAAGCACTGCATATCGGCATTGCATAGGAGTAGTTGTATTATTTTATCTTATTATTCGAAAACCAAACCAACCATCCATTGTAACCCCGACCAAGGACTTCGATCTCAAGTCCTTCCTCGAAACCTAACTCCACCTCACTGTCTTCCTTGAGAGACCGACACTCGGGGATCTTCCCCATTATTATTACTTGCGCTACCGGTGCACTTACCGAATTATCGCATCAAGTTTTTGGCGCCGTTGCCGGGGAACACAGTCGTGTGAGTTTTCTGGAGAGGGAAAACCTGAGAGAGAAGCCCTTCCATTTGTAAATTGCATTTTTTATTTTATTTCTGTTCTTTTTATCCCTTTTTCTTGTTTTTTTTATTAGGTTGCTTTAGTAATTTCTGTTAGGTGTAGTATTTTGCACAATAGCATTTTTATTTTGAATCGTTTTATCTCCACACTATGTGGGTACATCTCAATATTCGTTGCCGTTGGTGTAGAGATACCTCCCACTCTAGTGATGAATGCCCTACGGAGAATAGTAGGCATAATTCTTATAGCCCAGCATATGGAGCACCGACTTCGTCTGGTACTCCATATGGTGCGTGTAAGTCTTATGGCTACTCTGCTGAGCCTTTACCGTCATACTTCTTTTTGGCTTCAGCCCCCGCTGTGCCAAAGAAGCCCGCAAGGCAGTGCCGGTTTTGTCGGAGCACAGATCATGCCCTGAAGGATTGTGCTGCTTTTCGTCGCCAATTGGATGAGGATGACAAGCCGGATATCCGGATCGTCCCGAATCCTAACTCTGGCGGCACACCTTCAACATCCGGTTTTGTGTCTTTGCCACCTTTACATCTTGAAGGGTATGGCGTTGACACATTCACCAGATGTGTGGTTGATCTGGGCACCGATATTGCTGAGCCTATTCTCCCGGTGCATCCACCACCTCTAGTGGATTCGATTCTTTGTGAGGAATCGGTGCTCGACTTTTATCCGAGCACTACTCCTCCCCCTGTTGTGCATACTATACTCGTCTCCGACGACATTGTTGATGATGTGTCGCAGGATGAGGTGGGTGATCTGAGTGTTGTGCCTATTCCTATGAAGGAGGACAACCTTCTAGGTGAAGAGGAGTTTTCCTCAGCACCGGTGGAGGAAATCCAAATCTCTAGCCTGGCCACCGTTGATCCTGCCGAACCTTGTAGCATTGAGGATAATGCAAACATTATTTTACTTACCCAACCTGATGGGAGTGAGACCGGGATCACTCCCCCGATTGATGTTTATTTATGTTCTTCGTCTTCTTTATTTCTTGATCCCCTTCCTTCATCTGAGTCTGTGCAGGATGAATCTTCACAGGTACTTCAGGAGGACTTGGAGCTTTTTGCTCAAGTCAATGATGAGAGCATCCTCTCATGTGAGGAGGTTGATTCCCCATCCGTAGAGGAAGCTCCACTCATTGCCTTTTCCTCCTGCCACCTCCCTGTTGACGACACCTTGCTAGGCAAGGATGTGTTTGGTGAGTTGAGTGAGGATATATCCTCCTCTTCTTACTTTCTTTTCCCTCTACCTGTGTCAAGCAGGTATTATTATTTAGGTAGAGGGGTGACTGCCTTATCTCCGTATCGGTACCAGCTACCGAAACGGATAATGGAGCAGTTACCTGTGCATTTTATAACTGCTTATTTAATTATAAAAGTTTAGATTAAAAAAAATACCTTATAATTAGATATATTGGCCTTTTTATCTCATTAAAATATAAATTTGTAAAATTTCTTTGATTTTGTTGAACATACAGAATTTCCTTTTTAAAAAATTGTTCAAATTTTTCAGCATTAATTAATTTATTTTTCAAAGAAATAATTTTCTTTTCTAATACTTTCAAATCTTCTTTAAGTTTATTATTTTGAGGAGTTAAATTATTTATTTTTAACTCTTTTATTTCTTTGTCAGATTTTATTAAATATGTATATGGAATTTTAGAATCTGATTTGAATTGTTCTGAAGTAAAATTAGGAGTTGAAGTTACCTCATCTGATTCAGCTTCTACATCTAAGTTGTGATATGAGCCGTATATGGCCAACATGCAGAAAGCTCTAGCTTTTTGATCTTCTTCTTCTTCACTTGGAGTAGATGATGGTTCTGCATCAAAAATACAGTCAGTGGAAGGAGGTTCAATTACCATCCTTGTGAGGGAGTTCCAGATGCCCCTTGCTGAAGTGTAATCAGCCACTATTTGAAGAATGTCTTTTGACATTGATTGAGCCAATATGGCCATGGGCTTTGCATCAGCACTTATCAACTTCTCTTTATCATCCGTTGAAGAAGTTGAAGATGGAGGTCCTGTCAAAATAGAATTGTAAATATCCTCATCTATGGAATTCATATATATTTTAATTCTAACTTGCCATAGAGAAAATCTATCCAAATTACAGATTGGTGGATTTGAAAATTCTACTTGTGCCATTAGATTTTAAGAAAAAAGAAAACTCTAAAATAAATTAAGATCTAATTGATCTTTATGATTCAGGTGTTAGCCTGTAAAATAAAATCAACCACTCTCTGATACCAATTGAAAGTGTGTTTAGTTCTTAAATTAAAACTTTTTTTAAGTTTATTTCTGAATACTGATATATATATAAATATGTGTAAAAAGTGTGATTTATAGAAAACTGAATAATGAAAACAAATCACAGCACAAGCACTGAAAATAGACAAGCATCACAGATGACACAAAGAGCTATAGTAGTTCCCCAATTATCCTGGGTACATCTACTCTTCTACCCACTGGTAGGAATCCACTATAGGTTTTTGATCAGGTGCCCTGCCACCAATGAGCTTTTGATCAGGTAACTCAAAAACCAAATCACAGGTTTTTGCTAAGGTGCCCTGTCACCGAGAGTTAAAATTTGAAGGGAGTTATAACCCTGTACAAGATGGGAAGGAGAAAAGATATATTGTTCTTCTATTTTCTGAGAAGACTCTTGATGATCCTGATGGGTTGTTGAGATTGGATCTTTGAAGATGATGTTGAAGAGCTCCCCCTGTTTGATTGAGATTAGATGACAATTTGAGTAAGCTTCTTCTCTAGAATGTGGTAACTCTTTTTCTTCTTCTTCTGCAGTAGAGATCCTGAGCAAATGATCTTGTTTAAGTGTCTCATGATGAATATGATCTGCAGATAAGAGTTAGCAAAACAAGATTGATAACATATGTTGTTCTCAGTTCTGTATATTGTATCTGTGTGATGTGTCTCTCTCTTCTCTACTTTTCTGATCTTCTCTCTGAATATATAATCTGGAAAGCTGTTCGGCTGATTTGAATTCTTGCCGACAAGAGAGGAAAGAGATAATGTCTCTTTTATTTCCTAGATTCCTCGAGAAGATAAATTGCCATCTTTGTCTTCTGCAATGGCTATAACATTTAATGCTTGCAACGGCTGTAATGTTAAGGCAGTAATATATAGCAATATATAAATTGAAATGATAAAATATTGCTTTAATCAAATATAATAATATTAGTCGAACTGAGAATATCTGAATAATAAATCTGGTAGAAATTCGTCGAGCTCAGCTTCAAGTTCGTCGATCTGAACATTTAATTCGTCGTTCTGAGTTTCTGTTGAATATTCGTCGAAAGCAGACTTGAGATCGTCGAGCGCAGCTTTTCATCGACCGCTGTGATAGCTGGATTTCATCGACCACTGAGACAGGATCGTCGACCACTAAGATAGCTGGATTTTGTCGAATGCTGAGATAGCTGTCCTTCATCGAGCACAGAATGAATACAATTCGTCGACCGCAGAGTGCCGTTCGTCGAACGCAGATAGTCGTTCGTCGAATGCAGAGAACATATATAATTTTTATCTTTCTCTTATTTTCTCAGCCTATTAATTATATACATTCTCAGCCTTCCATTTTAATGGGATTTGATCTAAGTTATAAGATGTGTTATGATAGAAACTTAGATATTAAAGATGGATCCTAACTCAAATCAAAACTAAGGTTCCAACACTCAAGGATGTTGAAAAAGAACCATTAATTGTAAAAGAACAAAATGAAAAATTATCTTTAGAAAATTCATCTTTGAAAAGTAATTGTGCTACATGCCAAAATTATAAAATAAAAATCAAGGAAATGGACGAAACATTAGAGGAATTTAGAGATAACTATCAAAATCATATTAACTCTATTGTTTCCACTCTTAAAAATAGCACAATAGCTTACAATAAAGCTAGGCATAATCTAATGACCAAGAATAATGAAATAAAATCAAAAATCACTTGCTTATGTAAATTATAAATACAAATTCACAATATCAAGCTATATCTAAAAACAAGTTGAATATGAATATGAATATCTTAACTAACTTTAATAAAGGGAGTAAGAAACACAAAAAAATTGTAAATCAAAATCAAAATCTCTATTATTTACAAAATCATGTTTCTCCCAACTTTAAAATAAAACTACACAAATTTCCTATGAACGATACTTCCAATTATAATTTTCAAAATAAAGATAATCACAATAGAAATTTGATGCATAAGAATAACAATAAACCAAGATTTAAATGGAGGCCCAAAATTAAAAATGAAACATTAACATCACATGATTGGACCCATTAATCACTATCTACTCACAAACATACACGATATATTTGGGTACCCAAAGGAACCACCACACTTGGTCCCCTTTGGATACCTAAATCTCGTATTCATTAGGTATCACCAAATGCATGAAGTAGAATATTTTCAAAATGAAATATACAAATTTCTACTTCATGATATGCCTTTATTTATTTGTTTTGTTTTCTTATTTATTTTGCTATCATGGTATGGTCATCATATAGACACAAGACTTTATCACTTAAAGATTTATAAATCAAATTATCAAATTTTAAAGTCATGTCCTTTATTTTTAATGACCAATCTATTCTTCCTAAACTCATTGTATATATCTATATCATAAATTGAATTCAAAATTTTCTATGTGATATTAAAATCTCAAGACTTATGATTTCAAATTTGCTTAAACATCTCCACTTCATATGACTTCAAATTTATAAATAAAACGTAAAACAAAACCTTCAAAAACTACCAAAGAAGGACCAGATAAAGATAGCCAAACATCCAAAAACAACAAAAGAAAATATAACAGTTAGCGCTGGCGCAGCTGGTAGCGCTGGTGCTAGCAGACAGTATCCAAGAACATGTGTTCAAATTCCTGTATTATTACAAAATTGAAAACTTAGTTACCCTCAGGTCCTTCCTATTCTACTACTCTACCTCATCTACCTCATCCACACTTGGACTTGGTGACCTCCGTCTGCGAGTTCGCCGAATAGAATGTCTTGGCGGATCCTCTATAGGGCTATCCCATTCCCTTCTTTCTAATGATGATGGTTTCAGCTTTAAGGCCTTGATCATAAATTTCAACATCTTCTTCATGCCGGACACATCCTTCTTTACCTCCGATATATCCTCCTCCACCCATGTCATCCATTCTCCCATATCATCTTGAAATCAATCAAATGAACCATACCATGTCTCTCGGACTGATGCTCCTCACCGAAGTGGTGGTCGAGTAGACGTTGATGGCTCATCGGGAGGGATGTAGCTCGTAAGTGTGAGGTACTGTAGATAGGGGGAAAGCAATCCATATGATAAAAAACAATCTCAATAGAAGGGTACATCGTTAAAAATGACCCTTTGTATGATGCCACCAAGGGGCAAGTTGTTATATCTCTGGCGGGAAGGTTGCTGCAACTTGTATGAGTAACGAATCAATGAGAGTAACAAGTCAGCCACGTCAAATTTCTCCTCCTCCAAAATGAAATAGGAGAGATAGCTGAGTTGTGTTGTGACATTCGCTGTATCACCTAACTTCAGCATAATAGTGTGACATAATACATCCATAACTACTAGGGTGTCTACTATAAGGGTCGACAGAGAGGTGATCAGACTCTTGCATGCCCTATTATGTAGCACCAAATTCACCTGAGTCCAATCCCAATCAACTCTAAACTTCTCAACTATCTCCAACCGATTTGGATGCTCCGTCAATCCAAAAAGCGCCCTTAGGTTTTCATGGGTAATTGTAACCACTTATCCCTGCACATTAGACCGCACTCCTCCATTCAGATCAGTCTTTGATGGGTCTTGCAAGTGCATATAAAACTCTCGCAGTAACTCTGAAGAAAACCCCTCCGAAAGAAACACATTCAACACTTCGGAGGTTGTGAACAGTTGCAAGATGTGGTGGTGTCTTGGCATGGAAAACTCCACGAAATACTGGACACCCACTATGGCTGTCTCCACTGCTATTCCTTCTTGTTTCTTCCCCTTTGATCCAGGAGCCATCTGCCACATTATAAGAGAAATTAAAATTATGCAAAAATCACTAGCGCCAGCGCTAGTACTAGCTCCCGGCGCTAGCACTAGCGCCTGAAGTAGCGCCGACACTAGTCCTCTGATCTAAAATAATAAGATCTCTCTACTATAAAATATTTCCAAATCCTAACCTTCTTAAATGGCTAGATCCAAGAAACCCACATAATCTAAGCAAAAATCAAAACTAGAAATCTTCATAAAAATTCAAAATGAAAAACAAAAATTATAAATAATGAAGATCCTCTTTTTGATCTAAATCAAATGTTTTTCTTAAATGAGTTCATAAATCTTCATCACAAACATCAAAATCAAATATTTAAAACAAGAATCATAAAAATAATGAAGATTTGTCCTAGTTCCTCTCTTCAAAAATAAAAGAATCAAGCATTGTAGATCTAGCATCTAAAACCACTTGATAACTTCAAATATCTTTATCTTGAACATCAAAATCAAAGTTTAAAAAAAAATTATAAGAAATGATGAATTTTTACCTTAGATCTATACGTGGGCTGCGTTTTCTTCTGGGTTTTTTGGGAGAGCTTGAGGTGCAATGGCCGAAATGACAAGTGAAAAGGAGATTTAACTAAAGCAGCGCTACCGCCAGTGCTATCGCTGGCGCGAGCGGTATCGCTTGGGTCTGTATTTATGTATTTTTAAAACTTTCTAAAATACCTAAATTTATGCTCTATTATATGTACTACATAGTTTTGCATTTCGGTTTTGAATCGATTTTTGAAAAATTAAAACAAAAAAAAATCTAAAAGCCAAATTACAAATTATATTTCTTTTACTCCTTCTTCTTTGTTCATTTGTTTAAATTCTATTTTTAAATGCAAAAATCAAATACAAAAATATAAAACATAAAAATTATAAAAAAAAAATTGTAGGGACTTTATTGTGAAAATCAAGCATGATTTAATATATCATCTAGAACTTCTACAATGTTACAATTTATCTTGTCAAACTACTTTGAACATTGTTCTTATCATGCTTTGATATATCTATTAATATGTGCATCAATTATATTGTAAAAGTAGTGTAGAACCATGCTTAGCATGCCTCTAAGTATGAGTAAATGTTTTATGGTTGATAATGATATTTCTTCACTCACTTTTTGGCTAAGTCTACAGGTGTTTTTAATCTAAAGATGCTTGCTAGTGTATTGTAATTGTACAATAAATTAAATTTGCACAAGTATCTTACCTACTCTACATTTATTTGCACTATTACATATAAAGAAAAGTAGTTGTACCTTCAAAATTTAATTGGTTTGCAAAGCAAGTGTAATCGGAGAACTTTGTACAAAACAAAAAATCATGAAATAAATTGACAAAGTTACCTCCACCAAGCACTACTTGAACCTCCTGATAAGTCTTAATAAGCGTTGTGAGGTTGAGCACCTTGGAAAGATTAGTAAAGTGTCTTGTGCAAACCTTTCATTTTTTACACCACTTATTCTTAAGTACACCAGATCAAAAACAAAATTGTTGGAACCGGGATTCGGCCCAACGAGGAGTTCGAACCCCAAAGATGGGTGCAACTCGCGCTTATTGATCTCTCGGAGCAACTTGACTGAAGACCTAGAACTGAGACCCTTGGCGATAGTGTGGAGGTCCCACCACACACCCAGAAGATCGTAGAGCGCTTCCCCTCTTAAGCCAAGAACTGTAGCCGGGCACCTTGGAGAGCTCTGAGGATGCTAACCAAAGATGACCTGAGGAGAGAGAAGCCCAAAAGAAGTCCTCTCCAAAGGTGCCCTTAGGGTCTTATTTATAGTTTTTCTGGACTAGTCTTTTAATAGTGGGGTTCCGCCTTTTGGTTTTACTAAGCACACCCCAATTTGGCCTACTAACAGCCAAACTCCGCTGTTCGGAGGGGCTAACTGCAGGCTACCAGGGGCAGAGGGGTAAATTCCCTTCTTAGCCTCTAGACAAATGGTGTAACACCTCCCCTGCAATGACTATATAATATAGGTCCGGCCGGGACCCCACAACATATAATCGCCACAGCTTTATAATTAAAAAGTGATATTGATCTAACCATCTCAAAACTCAAAACCAACACAGCGGAAACAATAAAATAAACCACAAAAGTTGTCCACATCTACATAAGAGTACTACGGCCCTAAGGCCATAAAAACTCATACTCAAGCCAAAATAGGGCATAAAAATGTCCAACAGATCATCACAATCCTAAGCTACCTCGACATGCAAGCCGGAATAGGTAAATACATCAAATCAAACAAGAAAGCATGAAAAGAGTACTTCATGAAGCTTAGGCCTTTCTGGTCGGCGAGCTAAGTCCAGCCTGCGATCCTTGCCCTACATCCAAATCACAAAGAGTGGTATAACGAGGGTCAACTTTGGCTGACCAACAATGGTGTAACAACACCCCTCCTCCCCGCCGTCCTTGCGGACCCCGGGGAACTACATCACCCTGCAAGTCAGCACTTGGTATGCAAATGTAATAAACAGTATTAACATAAACATGACAGGCATGAGTGTCACAATCATCATCCACGTTTCTATGTTGAGCAATAAAAGTAAGGGGATCTAGCAATGCAGCATATATGCAAACCTAGGTTTCATCCAAGGCACCCTATGGCGTGTATGCTTCTAACATAAGAACACATCAACATTTCATAACAAACCAAGGGTACTTATCATTCCCCAATGGGCGTGCAAGCCCAAGGCCAAGAACTCCACTGAGACCTCACCCCTTACATGGCTCATCTTGCCAATGGGTGCATCAGCATACTTGTTCTCGCCTCAATCACTAAACCAAAAGCCAAGAACTCCACTGAGACCTCACACCTTACATGGCTCATCTTGCCAACAGGCGCATCAACATACTTGTTCTCGCCACAATCACTAAACCAAAAGCCAAGAACTCCACTGGGACCTCACCCCTTATATGGCTCATCTTGCCAACGGGCACACCAGCATAATTGTTCTTGTCAGTTAGCTCAGAAGGGGACTTGTCTTGCCGGGACACTCTCCCCACATGAATCCAAGCACTCACGGGCTATCCAGCTGACCCCAAAGACAAACCACGCCTTCACATATACATAACATTTACCCTTTCCAAACCAATGTTCATTCTCATGCGAACATAAGGGCAACACATACGGCGTTTTTGCCGTCATCGGATTTCTAGCAAAATCCCTAAAATGCACATTAAGCAACATCACCGAATCGGACCTCCGGCCATAATTTTGGCTTCACCCAAAATGCCTAATCCACTAACGGAGCGGATCTCTAGTGCAAAAACATGTCGGGGACGGACTCAATCAACCCGATGGTTCTTCTTGAACCAAGGCGACCCAAACCCCTCTCATTTCAGAGATCTGGTGCCATAAATTTCATAAAAGAGAAAGTAAAAGCATAGATGCCATGCACGCATCCTAAAACCGTGAGGAGAGATGTCGTTACCCTAAGAGTTCTCTTCCACGCCATGCATCGGTTGAAAGGCACATAGAAAGAAGCGCCTTCTAGTCCTCTTGATGAGTCCCATTTATGGGCTCATCTGGGCCGATTATCTAGTCTGTGCACTACACTTTAGGCATGTTTTCATTCATATTCGTCATTTTATGCTAAGTGCACTCTTAGGCCCGTTTTGGTGTGCATTTGCGCTCCTTGTCATTGGGCGTAAACACATGGTGCTCCCCAATACTTTTTCTGTGTTTGATTTGTGCTGGAGGTATAATCCCAGCTGGTTTGCTGTGCTTACAGGTGTTTGGATCATCTCCTTTTGCCTAGAATTCATGAGAGTGCATATCGCACGGTCGTGCGTTTTCTTGACGCACGGACGACTGCGGTCGTGCGCTTTCATCTGGGGAGAAAACCGGTGATCTGAATTTGATCGTGTGTTTTACGCACGGGCGGATTCGCCCGTGCGCGAAGGAATCGCACCATCACCCTGTTTAGCCTTGTTTTTAGCCAATCTGAATTTGTCCGTGCATCTCTACGCATGGGCGGGTTTGCCCGTGCGTGAGTAAAATGCATGGGCACTGCTGCTTCTTCCTCAAGCCATTTTAATCGTTAAATAACGCACGGGCAGCGCACGGTCGTGTGTTCGCCCGTGCGTGACTAAAATTCTGCCTGTTTAGTATTTAAAGCAGGAAATCTGCTTCATTAAGAAGACGACCGGGGAGGATGATTTCCCTTGTAGGAAAAGCCAGAGAAACCCACCATTTTCAGTCCTTCCACCCTAGGAGACCACATCCAGTGATCTCCTCCACCATACTTCCATCCCGGATCATTTTCAAGCTTTCTCCACCACGAGTTCAAGCATTCTTCATCTTGGAGACCATAGAAGTGTTGTAGATCGGTGGAGAAGTGACAGCCTCCTTTGAGTCCGCACACCATCTGAGGGCCAAGCCCGAAGAGAGCCCGGCAACCTCTCATTCCGGCCGAGAACCCAGGATACAGTGGCATCTTCTGTTGGGTCCTTTCTAAACCTTGAGCTTGTGCTTCTCTTAGTGTTGTTGTAATGAACTTTTATTAGATTTATGTTATAGATCCTTGTTTGATGTTCATGTGCAATGATGCTATGATTGTGAGAATTGCTTTGCTTTTCGTTGTGATATTCTGAGTTGTTTGCGTGTGAAGCCATCAAGCAATTGCTAGTGGTGATGTTGGTGAAGAGGTGAATACGACCCTCACAAAACCCCGCTCTGTGGCCATTTATCCCGCTTACCGAAGCGCGGCATCGCGGCCGCTGCACTCACCCCCACTTTGTGAAGCGGTGCTTTCGACCCGCATCTCTCTAATTTCTGCAATAGCTTAGGACACCAATCACAACGCCCTTTGCTCTTACTTTCTCCGCTCACGTAACAATTGACTCACAACGCAATTCATTCACCATATCCTGCATTCCTCAAGAGATCGACATTCGGGGAAACTATTCCCATAATTATTACTTGACAGCGACCGGTGCACTTGCCGAAAACGCATCACCTCTCCACGGATCTGGTCTTGGATCGGTGAACGGAGCTCCGGTGCTCCAACAATGGCGGATCTAGCCTTCTTCTTCCTCCAAACCCTTCCTCTCTTCTACGCCTCCAAAAGCACAAAGGACTTCCTGATAAGAGAAAAGAACTTCTCTGCCCTAAATAAGACCTTAGGATGCACTTATCTAGACTGTAGGATCAAGATCCAAACAGATCGGGCGTCCAGGAAATGCTACTTACGGAACAGGTTCCGCCAATTAAAGCCCTTCAACGAACTCCCTTCGAACTCCGTTCAACGAACTCCCTTTGTCGAACTCCGTTCGACGAACTCCTTTCATCAAACTCTTCGTCAAACTCCATTCGACGAACTCCCTTCGTCGAACTCTTCATCGAACTCCGTTCGACGAACTCCCTGAAACCCTAAACTCCATTCGACGAACTATGCGTTAGGTCTTCGTCGAACTCAGTTCGATGAACTCCGTTCGTTGAACTCTGGCGCTAGCTATTCGTCGAACTCCGTTCGACGAAACCAACTCACGGCCCGACGGTTCTAAACTCTCTCTACGTCGAACTCCCTGCCTTCACTTCTTGAGAAATAGTTGTTTCTCGAGAAGTAGCTTGACCCTGCATTTTTCGAGAAGTAGCTGTTTCTCGAGAAGTAGCTGTTTCTCGAGAAGTAGCTTGAGCCTGCCTTTCATTTCTCGAGAAGCAGCATGAGCGAAGTCTGGGGTGTTACAAATCCACCCCCTTTAAAAGAATTTCGTCCTCAAAATTTAAAACGTTAATAAAAGCACAACTAACACATACCTGAAACGAATAGTTCTGGAAATTTATCACACATTGTTTGCTCTCGCTCCCATGAGAACTCATCTCGTCCGCAATTATCCCAACGCACTTTCACCAGCTTGACCTCTTTGTTTCATAACCGCCGGACTTCAGAATCCTCCACGCAAATTGGACTAACCATCGTCCTCAGATCTTCATTTACAGGAACTATCGAAGGCTCAGTCACATCCTCCGGCTCCACCAATGCTTTCCTCAGCACCGAAACATGAAATACATCATGTAATCCGCTTAGCTCTACGGACAATGCCAACTGATAGGCCGCTTCGCCTATGCGCTCTGTAACCTTAAACGGACCCATATATCTCGGACTCAATTTCTTGAGTCGTCGAATTTGCGAAACGCCTTTGAACGGCTTGATCTTCAAGTAGACCATGTCGCCCACCGCAAACTGATGCAGTAACGGCAAGTGCACCGGTCGCGTGCAAGTAATAGTTGGGAGGAAACTCCCCAGATATCGATCTCTCAGGGAATGCAGGTTGTGGTGACAAGAAAATAGAGTGAGATGATTGTTACGACGAGTAAAAGAAAGTAAAAATAAGGGCGTTGTGATTGGTGTCCTAAGCAATTGCAGAAATATGAGAAATGCGGGTCGAAAGCACCGCTTCACAAAGTGGGGATGGAATGCAGGCCGCGATGCCGTGCTTCGGCGAGTGGGTGGACGAGAGGGCTAGCGGATGATGGTCGTACGCACCTCGTCGCGGAACACGCAACTAGCAATTGCTAGTGCAGAGCACTACAAAGCGGTGGAATGGATGGCGGACTACGACGCTCCTCGAATCTCATAAACCATACAAGATCTCAAGAAGATGAAATCATATTAACTAAAACATAGAGTTTATGAACATCATCCACAATAATAAACACATACAAGGGAAACTCTGAAGGAAAGCCTAGGGGAAAAGAGAAAACCGAAGCTCGAAGACTATGCTGAAGATTCTCGGCCGGAATTGTAGGGTTGTCAAGCCTCGTCCATGCTCGGTCTTCAGTTGCGTCTGGGATCTGGAGGAGCTGTCACCTTCCTCTACTATTACCCGTCTTCTTCGTGGTCAAGCTCGAGGTAACTCTTGTTCGACACCTTGAATGCAGCGGAGATTTTCCGTCTATGGTGTTCTTGAGCTCAAAGATGATGGAGGACGCCAAGGAGGGAGCTTCTGCGGAAATTTTGCAAGACAATGGTTGCCGGAGCTCCTCCTAGGTCAAACGATGGTGGAGAGGCGAACTGGGCGAAAATGGTGGGCTTCTAGAGCATTTTCCGCGGTGGATTCCGATTGCAGCAGATTTCCTGCCTTAAATACTAGAAGGTCAAAAATTTAGTCAAGCACGGGCGAACGCAAGACCGTGCGTTGCCCGTGCGTTATTTAACGAATAAACTGGCTTGAGGAAGAAGCAGCGGCGCCCGTGCATTTTACTCACGCACGGGCGAATCCGCCAGTGCGTAAAAATGCACGAACAGATTCAGATTGGCTAAAAATCAGTCGAAATAGGCGATTGTGCGTTTCCTTCGCGCACGGGCAACTGCCCGTGCGTAAAAATGCACAAACAAAGTCAGATCACCGGATTTCTCCACAGATGAAGGCGCACGGCCGCAGCCGTCATGCGTCAAGAAAATGCACTACCGTGCGATACAAATAAACATGATTTCTGGGGTAAAATAGGGTGATCCAACCACCTGTAAGAACAGCAATCCAACTGGGAATACACCTCCAGCACCAATCAGACAGAGAAAAAGGATTGGGGAGCACCATGTGCTTACCCCCAATAACATGGAACGCAAACGCACACCAAATTAGGCTTTAAAGGAGCACAAAGCACGCAAGTGCGCATGAATGAGCATAAGAGAAATAGATGTAATAATAGCTCGAAAATGACGCACATGAGAGTGAAAACTAGCCCGGATGAGTCCATCAAAGTGTATATAAATGGGACTCATCACAAACTCCACATTTCTGTGGCGCGCATTAAAATACGTTGCCTGCCGATCCTAAGCAGCCTTCATGTGCTCCTGGATCGTTCGCACCAACTCACAAGCGTCTGCCACCACTTATTTTCCTAACAATTGGGTGTCTCCCGCCTCTATCCAAGACATCGGCGTTCGACACCGCCTTCCATACAAATCCTCGTATGGCGCCATTTTGACACTCGCCTGAAAACTATTGTTGTAGGCAAACTCCACCATGAAGAGGTGGTCTTCCCAAATTTTACCAAAATCAAGAGCATATATTCTCAACATGTCCTCCATCGTACGACTCGTTCTCTCCGTTTGGCCATCGGTCCGTGGATTGAACGTGGTACTAAACTTCAATTTTGTGCCCAAACTTCGCTGCACTAAGCTCCAGTCCTTGGATGTAAATCGTCCATCGCGATCACTAATGATGCTCTTTGGAATTCTGTGCAACCGCACAATGTTTCGAACATAAAGCTCCACGAGCGTCTCCACGCTATCATCCTTCCGATTTGGAATGAAGTGGGCTACCTTGGTTAGGCGATCCACAATCACCCAAATCGCATCGTTACCTTGCCGTGATTGAGGTAAACCATGCACAAAATCCATGGAGATGTCGTCGAATTTCCACTCAGGGATAGGAAGAGGTTTCAAGAATCCACCCAGCATTTGGCATTCCGCCTTCACTAAGGCGCACGTATGACACCGTCTTACATACAAAGCTACATCCCGCTTCATCCCAGGCCACCAAAAGGATTTCTTCAAATCCAAGTACATCTTCGTACTTCCTGGATGAATGGAGTACTTTGTGAAGTGAGCCTCAAACATCAACTCCTCACGGAGCTTGCCAAAACGAGTGACAAACACCCTTCCATTTCTCTTTAAAAGTACACTGACCATCTCCAATGCACTGCCTTCACTTTGCTGAGCTTCCAATGCCAATCGCTGACACTCTTCGTCTGCGCTGGTTGCCTCTCGAATGCAATCTACCAGATCACACTGCATCTCGATCCAGTTTAGCCGAGCTGCGCTGGACTCACCCTTAGCCACACACACAATGCCAAGAGAGTCAAACTCTCGCACCAAACGCTCGTCAGGCGCTTCAATCCAATTTCCTTTCCCAGAGTACTTTCTACTTAAGGCGTTAGCCACCACATTGGCCTTTCCTGGCGTATATTGAATCGCTATGTCGTATTCCCCAAGGAACTCGACCCACCTATGCTGCCTCATATTAAGATCCTTCTGATCTAAAAGATACCTCAAGCTTTTGTGGTCGTTGAAGATTTCAACATTCGCACCATACACGTAGTGCCGCCACAACTTCAACGCAAAAAATACCGCCGCCAACTCCAAGTCGTGGTCTCTCATGAGGCTTTAGCTGCCTCAACCCATAAGCTATCACGTTGCCATGCTGTACAAGCACGCAAGCCAAACCGCACCGTGACGCGTCGCTGAAAATTTGGAATCCCTCAGTCCCACTAGGATGACTTAGGATTCGAGCAGACATCAATCTCTCCTACAAGGTCTCGAACGCACGGGCACACTCCGACGTCCACACAAACTTCTGGTCCTTACAAGTAAGAGTGGTGAGGGGCAAAGCCACCCACGAAAAGTTCTCAACGAACCTTCTGTAATAACCGGCTAGTCCAGGGAAACTCCGAACTTCCGCCACGGTTCTCAGTACAGGCCAAACTCTAATGGCTTCAATCTTCGCAGGATCCACCACCACCCCATCTCCACTAATCACGTGGCCCAAGAATGCCACTTTCCCGATCCAAAACTCGCACTTCGAGAACTTCGCATAAAGCTGGTTCTCCCTCAATGTCTGCAACACTAATCTCAGATGAGACTCATGCTCCGCCTTCGACTTCGAATACACTAAGATTTCGTCAATGAACACCACCACGAACGAATCCAGGTATTGTCGAAACACTCGGTTCATTAAATCCATGAACACTGATGGCACATTCGTCAAACCGAATGACATCACCGAGAACTCAAAGTGACCATATCTCGTCCCAAACGCCGTCTTTGGAATATCCTCTTCTCGGATCCTTAACTGATAATAACCCGACTTCATGTCCAACTTGGAGAACACTGTCGACCCCACCAGCTGATCGAACAAATCATCGATTCGCGGAATCGGGTACTTATTCTTGATGGTCAACTTATTCAACTCGCGATAGTCTATGCACTGTCGCATACTACCATCCTTTTTCTTATAGAACAACACCGGCGCACTCCAAGGTGTGGAGCTGGGCCTAATGTACCCCTGCTAGAGCAACTCTTGCAACTGCACCTTTAACTCAGCCAGTTACTTCGGTGCCATCCTAAATGGAGGACGCGACACCGGACTCGCATCCGACACCAACTCAATTGAAAAGTCTATTTCACGCCGAGGAGGCGCTCCCGGAAGCTCCTCAGGGAACACATCCTCGAATTCCTCCACCACTGGCACTTCTCCGATCGCCAACTTTGTGGAGTGAGTCTCCAACAAAGCGACAAATTCCTCGCCTCCTTGATTCACCACACGCACCATTTGCACAGCAGAAATTAGGGAGCAGGCCACTCCGCATAGGCCCTCGAACTTGACCTCCGTTCTTCCTTCACTCCTTAAGGTAACCACCTTCAACAATCAGTCAATACTAGCTCGCTGCTCTGCAAGCCAGTCCATTCCTAGGATGATGTCAAATTCGGCTAGTGGTAGAATTGCTGCTACCAACTCGAAATCACACTTGCAAATCCTCAGCACAATGCATCATTTCCTTCCAGTGGTCATGAAAGACCCATTCGGCATGCGCACACTAAGCTCCGCCTCGACAGTCTCAAAACCGATCCTCCGGATAAAGCTTTCCGTGAGAAAAGAGTGTGACGCTCCCGTGTCGAACAACACTCTAGAGGGGTAGCCAGACACTAGTACGAAGCCCTAACACGCATATAACGAATATGAAAGGTCGCAAACAGGTTAAAACTATTAAACGTAACTTAGAACTTCCGTACCTGTCACCACGTCAGGTTGACGAATCGCTTCCTGCTGCCCGAGGTTGTATGCTCTAGGATGCACAGGAGGGAAACGGGAAGCACTGGACTCCGCCTCCTTCCCTTTCTCCCCAACACTAGGACCGGAATGCACCGACTTCTCTTGCCTCTGCTCTGGCTCAACCCCACTCTCGATATAGACCCGAGCTATGTGGCCCACTTTGCCACACTTATAGCATGTCACTGGCCCCTTGGAACGGAACTCTCCAGAAGCCGCACCGCACCTCTCGCCAGTCCTAAAAGGATGGGGCATTTTATTCCACCAACTTCTCTCAGACTTCCCCTGAGACTTAGATGGCTTACTTTCTCCCTGCTTTGCCGCCAAGCCCTTGCGGCGCTGGGTTCGCTCCATATAATTCTCCAAAGTTCGAGCAACTTCAACTAACTCATTGAACCCCGCATTCTTTAAGGCTATCAGAGGTTGCCTTAAATTCTCTCTCAGATCCTGATAGAAGAGATTATCCCTCTCCTCATCGTGTGTCATGGTCGTTCCCGCATAACGACCCAACCGAGTAAACTCCTGCAAGTACTCGTCTACCATCTTCTCGCGCTACACCAAGTACAAGAACTGCTGCTGAAAGGCTAACCTCGTCGAAGAGGGGATATAGCGCTTCAGGAAGGCATTCCCGAACTCTTCCATGGACGGGGCACGTCCAGGGAAATGACGACCGCTATGATTCACCCACCACAGCTTGGAGTCGCCTTCTAACATAAACGCTGCAAACTGGGACTGCTTCTCCTCCGGGGTCTCTGCCATTTTCAGGAGTTCCTGAATTCTCGCCAACCAATCCTTGGCGTCCGTCGGAGTACCAACTCCTTTGAACGTCGGAGGATGAAAACTCAGATAGTACTTCATCTGACGATCTCCTTGCCCAACTGCTCTCTCAGCTAATGGCTCTACCTGCTTTACTCCCACCTCCGGCGTCACAGTGATCGGAGTAATAGGAGTCGCAGCCTGCACAACAGGCAACGCAATCTGTGGCATTGCCGCAGCTTGAGCCGCCACCATTGCCTTTGCTAGCATAAAACAAAAGTCTGCCGGGGACACACCCATATTCATAAGGGCTGGGGTCGTTGCACTGCTTGCCGATGGCTCCTCTTGACGCCTCGACGTCCACGCATCGTCGCCACCATCCTTGCATAAGAAAGGAAAAATGAATCAAACTCTATTCGCAAGACTTGAACTCAAGCACACTCATGGTCCCGCAAGGGACTCCTATGCGGACAACCTCTTAACGTGATCCAAACACGCTAAACATCAACAAGAACGCTAACCTCCCTATGATACCAAATTGTAACACCTCCCCTGCAATGACTATATAATATAGGTCCGGTCGGGACCCCACAGCATATAATCGCAACAGCTTTAGTATTAAAAATTGATATAGATCTAACCATCTCAAAACACAGAAGCAACACAACGGAAACAATAAAATAAACCACAGAAGTTGTCCATATCTACATAAGAGTACTACGGCCCTAAGGCCTTACAAAACTCATACTCAAGCCAGAATAGGGCATAAAAATGTCCAACAGACATCACAATCCTAAGCTACCTCGGTATGCAAGCCAGAATAGGTCAAGACATCAAATCAAACAAGAAAGCATGAAAAGAGCACTTCATGAAGCTTAGGCCTTTCTGGCCGGCGAGCTAGGTCCAGCCTGCGATCCCTGCCTTGCATCCAAATCACAAAGAGCGGTATAACGAGGGTCAGCTTTGGCTGACCAACAACGGTGTAACAACACCCCTCCTCCCGGCTGTCCTAGCGGACCCCGGGGAACTACATCACCCTGTAGGTCAGCACTTCGTATGCAAATGTAATAAACATAGTTAACATAAACATGACAGGCATAAGTGTCACAAGCATCATCCACGTTTCTATGTTGAGCAATAAAAGAGAGGGGACCTAGCAATGCATCATGTATACTGAAAGTGAGGATAGATCTTAAAGTTTACTCTAGGGGGGGGGGGGGGGGGTGAATAGAGTATTAAAAAGTTTTCACTTATTTTTATAGCGAAATTAAAATAGTGATACTTATATGTGTATTGCAGAGTGAGTTATAAAACAGATAAAAAGAAATCACAGCACACAGCACAACACACAGAAAATCACATCACGGAGGACACAAGGATTTTATAGTAGTTCCCCAATAAAATTTGGTATGTCTACTCTTCAACCACACTTGGTAGGATTCCACTAAGTTTTTGATCAGGTGCACTATCACCAATGGGGTTTTGATGAGGTGCCCAAAACACCAAGGAGCTTTTGATCAGGTGCTCTAACCAAACCACAGGTTTTTGTTCAGGTGCCCTGCCACCAAGGAGTTAACTTTTGAAGGGAGTTAGAACCCTGTACAAGATGGGATAAGAAGGGGGTTTAGATGTTCTTCTCTGTCAATAATCTGAGAGAAGACTCTAGTGGAATGATGTTGTAAAGCTCCCCTGTCTGATTGAAATTGTTGACAGCTTGAGGATGGAGCTTTCTCTTGAAACAGATATCTTCCTTTGATAGCTGATGAATCTGAGAGACAGAAGTTTCTCAGATTGTTTGTTGCTCTTTGAAGATTTGAAACTTGCAGCAGAAATCTGAGAGAAGACTAGTATTGTTGCTCTCAGAGAATGAGATGTGCTGCTTGAGGAAGATGATCTTTCTGTTTTGACTTTCTGAATATTTCTCTCTCGACTGATACTCTGATATTTTCTTTTTGTTACAAATATATTTCTTCTTCTTAGTATCCTGCTTCCTTAGAGAGAATGATAATAGATTTGAAATTCAAATCTCTGAATAGGAATAGAATAATCAACATTAATTATTTCCTTGGAACTGCAACTGATTCAGCAAATCTTTAATCCTTTTCCTTTTCAATAAATGATATCCTTTTCCAATATAAGCCAACGACTACTTTCTCGGGAAGAGAATGGAAAGGGGAATAAACAAAGGAAGGATAAAATCTTGTCTTATCTGGAAGAATATATTCATTGATGATAGTCTAACTGAGTTCTGAGAAAATATAACTGATCTGAATAAACTAAGAGAAAATTAGTCGACCTGAGATAGGATTTCGTCGATCTGAAGGATGAGTTCGTCGAACTGAACATCTGATATTGATTCGTCGAACATAGGTTGGAGTTCGTCGATCTCAAGTTAGAGTTCGTTGAACTGAAGAATTCGTCGACCGCTGAGCCGCTAAGATGCTGAGTATTGAAGATCATCGACCGCTGAGACTAAGGCAAGCCGTTCGTCGAACGCAGAGTGTAAGACGTTCGTTGAACGCATAGTGTAAGCCGTTCGTCGAACGCAGAGAACAATTCGTCGAACGCAGTATTGAGTTTGTCGAACGCAGAAACTTAGAGAAATCCTAAGTTCTAGCTATCTTATCAGCCTAAAACTATGACCCTTAGACTATACATTGGGGGTCAACTGAGTCCTAGTCAACACATAGTAATCCTAGCCCAAATCAGTAATAGGGTTGTTGCAACAATCTCCCCCTATTTGGGTTAGGATACTATTTGACAAATTTCAAATAATAAATAACAGAAAAACAACAGAGCATATATATATATATCTGACAGAATGTAGAACCATTTCAGCAGATAAAATAAGTATAGTGCTCTGAGTTTAACAATATTACAATGAAACAGAAATATAACAAAAACAAATAGGTCTGAACCTTTTACTCAGAAGGAGGCTTGAATATTATCTGTCTATTGGGATTTTCTGATTCTTTCTTGCTCATGTAAAGATCCTTAGCTCCCCGAATAGTTTGAGATTTGGCTTGAAGAACTACTGCTTCTGGGTGCTTCTCTAAATACTCTTCAGCATTGAACACATTCTTTAATTTGTACTTTTCAAATTATTTTCTTCTGAATTCTTACATGGTAGAGTATTGAGAGAAATCTCTGCCTTCAGCTTTTGCTTTATTAATCCGAGCAACTGCAACAGATTCTCTGAATCTTGCCATTTTAGATATCCTCTCCTCTTATGGATTGGGAGAAGTAGGCCTATCATCAATTTCATTGGCCTTATAGGATGGCTGAGCAGGAGGATTTCTTTGCCTATGCAATGATCCATCAGATACTTGATACTTATATCCTGAAGAACTGGATCTGGAAGAACTAGAAGGAGGTCTGGAAGACCTAGAGCTTTGAGATCCACTGGAACTGACTGATCTCTTGGAATGCTGAGAATAAGATGTTTGAGAGGAGGAAGAAACACTTGCTGATCCAGCTGCACCTACTGCTGGAGGAGGAGGAGGAGGATGGTTATGCTTAACAGGCTTGTCAGGATAGTAACCGGTCTTCCTCATTTTATTCCTTCTATTAGCTTCATCCCTTGACAACCTCATCCAGGCTGGAGAATCCCTGGTGAGTGTAATGTTATGCAGAATGTAAAAGGGTATATCATTCTTAGGGTTTGGAGGCTTAGGAGAAGCCTTAGACTTAGGCTTTGCCTTTCTTTTCTTTGATGACTTATCATCAGAATCATCATCGTCACTATCATCATCATCAGAATCAGAAAATTGAGAATTATCATATATATCATCAATAAGTTTAAGGACTTTATCATCAACCTTCTTAGGAATTACTCTTTCCCATTTTCCAAACAAGGCTGATGTTAGCCTCTTACTTGCATTGATAAAGACCTTAGGAGAGCAGAAGGTCTGGATGCTTCTCTTGAAGAAATATTCCCAATATTCTACCATAACCAACACTTACCTTGCTGATTTTCTTCCTTAATGATTCAAAGATAATCATTCCCCAGTTAATCTTCTTCTTCTCAACCAAGGACACCATCACCAGAAATTGGTGCCTTGTAATGTAGTCATGGGCTGAGGTTTTCCCAAGCAACACCTTGCCCACTACATCAGCTAAGAACTTATATTAAATAGACAAATTTTTCCTTAACAAATGGTTAGGGTTTCCATTGGAGTGACTCATTTTAATCAAAGCCTCGTCAAAATCAACAGAAGATAAATCCACATCTTCATTTCCATTCAAAAACCAAAAACATCTGATAAAATTTCAGGAGTTAGAAGAACCTGGTGTCCTGAAATGCTTCCAGATAAAATTTCATTCTCTGACTTGACTGTATAAGCCCATTCTTTGATTTCAGCCACTGGAAACTTGATTCTTGTTGTCATCATCTTCTTAACTGCTGTTCTTCAAATAAACTGAGGATGTCCTAGAAAACTTGATCGGAATGCGCAAACGACTCGATATCAATGTCAAACCCGGCGTCAAAATTTATTGAGGAAAGAACCGCTTGGGAAATTGCCATTGCTACCTGCAAAAGAGAGAACGATCAAGTGCAAAGGGGAACTGGAGGGAAAAGCAAGTTCTGTAGGCGCAAAGATGAAATAAGATGAAAGATTTGATTATATAGAGAGATCGGAGAAGGGCGCACACTTTCGTAGAACAGGGTTCGACTAAACCTAATAGAATCAGAAGTCAAAAAGACTTAGGGCTTCGTCTGACTGCGTTCGACGAAAAGTTAATTTTCGTCGATCTCCGTTCGACGATCGCGCTTGACTTTGTCGATCCTAAACTATTAAGTATCGTCGATCTCCGTTCGACGAACGATAACATTTCGTCGTTCTTCGTTCGCTGAAATGAGGGGATAAATAGAAAATTTAATTTTTAGCAGATTGAATCTCCATCTATCATTCCTAGCTGATTTATAAAGAAAATTTGTTTCTTTTCATCCAATGGCTTGGTGAAAATATCAGCTCTTTGTAAGTCAGTAGGAATACATTATAGGCAAATTTTTCTTTTATCCACATTATCTCTGATAAAGTTGTGCCTAATTTCTATGTGTTTAGTCCAACTATGGAGAACTGGATTTTGTGCTATAGATATTGCACTAGTATTGTCACAAAATATAATTGAATTATTTAGATTGATAGCATAGTCTAGGAGCTGATTTTGTATCCACAATATCTGTAAGCAGCAACTACATGCAGCTATGTATTCAGCTTCAGCTGTTGATGTAGACACAGATGTTTGTTTCTTACAAAACCAAGACACAAGCCTTTCGCCAAGAAACTGGCAAGTTCCTGATGTGCTTTTCATGTCTACTCTGCGTCCAGCATAATCAGAATCTGAGAATCCAATTAATTTAAATTCTGATGTTGTTGGATACCAGAGTCCTAGATTTGGACAACCCTTTATATATCTCAAAATTCTTTTTAATAAAATATGGTGAGATTCTTTGGGGTTAACTTGAAACCTAGCACAAATACAGGTAGCAAACAATATATCAAGCCTACTTGCTGTTAAATAAAGTAATGAGCCAACAATTGCTCTATATACTTTCTAATCAACAAGTTTCCCTAATTCATCAGTATCAACAACAACATTTGAGGGCATGGTTGTTTTCATGGTGGAAGCATCAGACATACCAAGCCTTTTCACTAATTCCTTAACAAACTTGGATTGTGATATGAATATGTCATTTGGAGTTTGCTTCACTTAAAGACCAAGGAAGTATGATAATTCACCCATGCTACTCATTTCAAATTTAGATTGCATCAGGTTAGAAAACCTTTTGCATAAATTTGAATCAGTAGAGCCAAAAATAATATCATCTACATATATTTGAACTAGTAAAGTTTGATTTTTATTTATCCTGAAAAATAAGGTTTTATCAACTATGTCTCTAAAGAAAAATGTTTTCCAAAAGAAAATTATCTAAGGTCTCATACCATGCTTTGGGAGCTTGCTTGAGACCATAGAGAGCTTTATTAAGCTTAAATACATAAGAGGAGTGAGTTGGAGAGATGAAACCTGGTGGTTATTCCACATAGACTTCTTCTTTGATGTCTCCATTCAAAAATGCACTCTTCACATCCATCTGGTATACTTTGAATTTCTTGAATGCAGCAAAGTCCAGAAAAATCTCGATAGCTTCAAGTCTTGCAACATGGGCAAGGGTCTGATCATAGTCAATTCCTTCTTCCTTTGAATATCCTTGGGCTACCAATCTTGCTTTGTTTTTGACTATGTTGCCTTGATCATCCAGCTTGTTCCTGAAGACCCACTTGGTGCCAATAACTGGATGGCCTTTTGGTCTTGGAACCAAATCCCATACCTTGTTCCTTTCAAATTGATTGAACTCATCTTGCATTGCAAGAATCCAATTTGGATCTTGTTCTGCATCTTCTATGGATTGAGGTTCAATCTGGGATAAGAAACAAGTGTGCATCTAATTTTGGTGTAGTTGATGCCTTGTTTGAACACCTGCTGAAATATCTCCAATCACTTGAGATATTGGATGATCTCTAACTGTGATGTGGTCAACAATTGGAGTTGGTTCAGCAATGATATCCACTTGGGGAATTTGTTCAGCTGTCATTTGATTTGAGTTGTCAGCAAGATCTGGATAATCTTCTTCTTCACTGTCTTCAAGATTTTGAGTTGATGGAAGTGCAGAATCTTCTTTCTGTAGATCTAATCCATTTAGCTCTTCACATAGAGTTGGTACCTGTAAGGTATTTTTTGGTAGAGGTGGTATTCCTCTCCTCAATTAACATGTTAGTCTCATCAAAAGATACATGCATGGACTCTTCTATCTTAAGAGTAGATTTGTTGTAAACTCTGTATGCTTTACTAGAAAGAGAATATCCAAGCAATATGCCTTCAACAACATTTGCTTCAAACTTCCTTAGATACTTCTTGTCATTGTTATGCACATAGCATTTACAGCTAAATATCTTAAAATAGTTAACCTTAGGTTTTTTATTCTTAAGTAATTCATAGGGAGTTTTGCCCTTAAGTTTATGTATCAGGCTTCTATTCAACACATAATTTGCTGTGTTCACTGCCTCTGCCCAAAAAGACAGTGGCAAGTTTGCATCAGCAAGCAATGTAGTTGCTGATTCAATTAGGGTTCTATTTTTTCCTTTCAGCTACCCTATTTTGTTGAGGAGTTCTAGGAGCAGAGAAACATTGCCTGATCCCTTCTTTTCCACTGAATTATTTCATCAGAAGAGATTCAAACTCAGTGCCATGATCACTTCTGATCAATGCAACTAGAGTAGAGTACTCAATCTTGATGGACCTGAGAAAGTCTGTCAGAACACTGAAGGTGTCAGACTTGTTCCTAAGAAAGAACACCCATGTGAATCTTGAGAAGTCATCTACAATAACTAGAGAGTAATGCTTCCCTCCTAGACTTTGTATTACAGTAGGTCCAAAATGGTCCAAATGCAGTAAATACAAAATCCTAGGTGAATCACTCTTGGATAAATATTTAAAACTACTTCTAGTTTGCTTACCTAATTGACAAGCCCTGCAGAGTCCTTCCTTCTTGTATGAACCAGAAGGCAGTCCTCTAACAAGATTGTCCTTAGAAAGCTTAGATATAGTTCTAAGGTTAATATGTCCAAGCCTTTTATGCCATAATTCTTTTGTTTTACTCATAGAATTAAATAAGAAAATATCAGAATTGGCAGAGTCAAAGTTGACTAAATAAATATTTCCATGTCCAATACCAGATAACACATTAATGTTTTTATTATTGGTAATAAGACATAAGGAATGGTTGAAAGTTACCTGATAACCTTCATCACATAACTGGCTTATGCTGATGAGGTTGTGCTTCAGACCCTTGACATAAGCTACCTCTTTGAAGGTAACTACTCCAACTTTGATCTTCCCATATCCTTTGGTTTGTCCACAGTTGGAGTCTCCAAAGATCACCTTGGGTCCAAGCTTTGCCTTATAGTTTCTCATGTTGGCCTTGTTTCCTGTCATGTATTTTGAACATCAACTATCCAAATACCATTGTTCATTTTTGCTTGGATAGCCTTGTACCTGCAAAACAGAAAACATTCTAGTTGTTTTTGACCCAGACTACCTTGGGTCCTTTTGTATTACCACAAAACTCTGAAATAAAAGATATTTCATGCTGATCCTTATAACCTTGTGGATGATATCTCCTTGGAGAAATTATCCATTCAGTGAAAGGATTCTTAGTATATGAAGAATAAGAATTTTTCAGATTTTCTGTATATTTTCCGTTCGATGAACTGGGCTGAGTCCGTCGATCGCCGTTCGATGAATGGACATGCTTTCTTCGAGCGTCGTTCGAATAATAACTATACTGGAAATCTGTCTTCAGAGTTCGTCGATCTCCGTTCGACGAAGTGAATTCATTTCGTCGAGCTCCGTTCGACGAATTTTGCTAAATTCCTTTATTCTTGACATCCTTGCTTGAAATGTTTTTATTTACTTCTACAGCCTCTTTGCTCTTAGCAGAAATGAATTTTATTAGTGTAGAAAGAATGTTCTTCTTAATAAGAGGTGGCTCACTTGATGATGCACCCAAGCCCAGTTTGCCACTTAATCTGGCATTTACTGTGCTTGTGATGTCCATCAGTTTGATACTTCTCCCATTTAGGGATTCTTCAAATTTCTTAGTCTCAGATAGTTTATTCTCAATGAGAATAATATGTTCTCTAGAGGCAGCCAAATCTTTCTTAAGATTAGCATTTTCTTCACTAAGTTGGTTCATTTCAACCAACTTATTTCCGAGAGAGATTATTTCCTTCTCAGATTTGATTAAGTCTAAGCAAAGAACTTTGAATTCATCTTTGAATTCAATCGAATTGAAATCAAAATTAGAGATTACCTCATCAGTATCATTGTCAGACTCTGATTCTGATTCTTCTGAATTGTTTGCTGATGCATTGATTGCCATCATGCAGAAACTTCTTTCTTATTCATTATCTTCATCATCAGAAGAGCTGGATGAAGATGCAAGTTCTGACTCACTGCTTGAGTAATAGACAGCTATCAAGCATTGGTCTTTTTTCCTTTGATTCTTCTTCATCTTTAGAATAACTGGAGGATGAAGACTCTGAATCAGTTTCACTCCATGTTTCTGCTACAAATCCTCTTCCTTTATGCTCGTGTTTGTGGGAGGAAGACTTGCTGGAGTGCCTATTTTCTTCTTTGTCTTTTCTCTTCTCCTTCTTCTGATTCTCTGGACACTCAGGCAGAATGTGTCTAGGTTTCTTGCAGCCAAAACAAATTATTTCTTTAGCATTAGATTTGTCATACCTTGGCTTTTTTCTTGATCTGGAATCCTTCTTTCTGAAATACTTTATAGCCATCTTGTAGAACCTTTTGGCTAGAAGGCTCATGAACTCCACTTCTCCTGGAGCTTTTTATTCTTCTTCAGTAGCTTGGAAAGCTATACTTTTCTCCTTCATGGATGCTGGAGATGAGGTGGATTTTTCAGCTTCTCTGGATTTGATAAGCTGCTCATAGGATTTGAGTTTGCCTATCAAGCTCTCAGTGGAGATCTCATTAAGGCTTCTGGCTTCCTTGATTGGCCAGATCCTAGAGTCCCATGTGCTGGGGAATCACATAAGGATCTTATCATTGATCTCAGTGATGGAGATCACTTTGTCCAAGGTCTCCAGCTCATTGATTATGAGGTTGAGCCTATTATACATATCAACCACTGTCTCAAATTCTCCCTTTTTGATGTTCTCATATTGAGAGATAAGGTGGGATCTTCTATCCTTTAATTCATCTGATGATCCTTCAACCATATTGTTGAGTGAGATCCAGATTTCTCTTGCTGAAGTGCATTCCACAACTCTTTGGAAAATGTCATCAGACATTGTTTGTGCCAAAATGTTCATTGCCTTGGCATCTGCACTTCTCTGCTTCTTCTGTGCTTCTGTCCACTCAGGTGGTGGAACAACATTATTGTTTGTTGGTGCTTCAACACTTGTTGCTGCTGTAGGTGTTAGAGGTCCTGTCAAAATAACATTAAAAATATCTTCGTTAATAGAATTCATGTACAATCTTATCCTTGCCTTCCATAGTGCAAACTTACTTAGATTGTACATAAGAGGTCTTGTGCTTGAATATTCTTTGTTCTATGCCATGAGTTTTTAGAAAAATAAAACTCTAAAATAAATTTAAGATTTAATTGATCTTTTTGATTCAGGTGTTAGCCTGTAAAGAATCAACCAACCTCTGATACCAATTGAAAGTGAGGTTAGATCTTAAAGTTTACTCTAGAGGGCGGGGGGGGGGGGGGGGGGGGGGGGGGGGTGAATAGAGTATTAAAAAGTTTTCACTTATTTTTATAGCGGAATTAAAATAGTGATACTTATATGTGTATTGTAGATTGAGTTATAAAACAGATAAAAAGAAACCACAACACACAGTACAACACACAGAAAATTACATCATAGAGGACACAAGGATTTTATAGTAGTTCCCCAATAAACCTGGGTACGTCTGCTCTTCTACCACACATGTTAAGATTCCACTAGGTTTTTGATAAGGTGCCCTATCACCAATGGGGTTTTGATCAGGTGCCCAAAACACCAAGGAGCTTTTGATCAGGTGCTCTAACCAAACCACAGTTTTTTGTTCAGGTGCCCTGCCACCAAGGAGTTAACTTTTGAAGGGAGTTAGAACCCTGTACAAGATGGGATAAGAAGGGGTTTAGATGTTCTTCTCTGTCAATAATCTGAGAGAAGACTCTAGTGGAATGATGTTGTAAAGCTCCCCCTGTCTGATTGAAATTGTTGACAACTTGAGGATGGAGCTTTCTCTTGAAAAAGATATCTTCCTTTGATAGCTGATGAATCTGGAGACAGAAGTTTCTCAAATTGTTTGTTGCTCTTTGAAGATTTGAAACTTGCAGCAGAAATCTGAGAGAAGACTAGTATTGTTGTTCTCAGAGAATGAGATGTGCTGCTTGAGGAAGATGATCTTTCTGTTTTAAATTTCTGAATATTTCTCTCTCGACTGATACTCTGATATTTTCTTTTTGTTACAGATATCTTTCTTCTTCTTAGTATCCTGCTTCCTTAGAGAGAATGATAATAGATTTGAAATTCAAATCTCTAAATAGGAATAGAATAATCAGCATTAATTATTTCCTTGGAACTGCAACTGATTCAGCAAATCTTTAATCCTTTTCCTTTTCAATAAATGATATCCTTTTCCAATATAAGCCAACGATTACTTTCTCGGGAAGAGAATGGAAAGGGGAATAAACAAAGGAAGGATAAAATATTGTCTTAACAGGAAGAATATATTCATTGCTGATAGTCGAACTGAGTTCTGAGAAAATATAACTGATCTGAATAATCTGAGAGAAAATTAGTTGAGCTGAGATAGGATTTCGTCGATCTGAAGGATGAGTTCGTTGAACTGAACATCTGATACTGATTCGTCGAACACAGGCTGGAGTTCATCGATCTTAAGTTAGATTTCGTCGAACTGAAGAATTTGTCGACCGCTGAGCCGCTGAGTATTGAATATCGTCGACCGCTGAGACTGAGGCCAGCCGTTCGTCGAACGCAGAGTGTAAGCCGTTCATCAAACGCAGAGAACAATTCGTCGAACACAGTATTGAGTTTGTCGAATGCAGAAACTTAGAGAAATCCTAAGTTCTAGCTATCTTATCAGCCTAAAATTATGACCCTTGGACTATACATTGGGGGTCAACTTAGTCCAAGTCAACACATAGTAATCCTAGCCCAAATCAGTAATAGGGTTGTTCCAACATATGCAAACCTGGGTTTCACCCAAGGCACCCTATGGCGTGTATGCTTCTAACATTACAACACGCATCAACATTTCATAACAACCCAAGGGTACTTATCATTCCCCCACGGGCGTGCAAGCCCAAGGCCAAGAAGTCCACTGAGACCTCACCCCTTACATGGCTCATCTTGCCAATGGGCGCATCAGCAAACTTGTTCTCGCCTCAATCACTAAGCCAAAAGCCAAGAAATTCACTGAGACCTCACCCCTTACATGGCTCATCTTGCCAACGGGCGCATCAACATACTTGTTCTCGCCACAATCACTAAACCAAAAGCCAAGAACTCCACTGGGACCTCACCCCTTTATGGCTCATCTTTCCAACGGGCGCACCAGCATACTTGTTCTTATCAGTTAGCCCAGAAGGGGACTTGTCTTGCCGGGACACTCTCCCCACATGAATCCAAGCATTCACGGGCTAGGCAGCTGACCACAAAGACAAACCACGCCTTCACATACACATAACATTTACCCTTTCCAAACCAACGTTCATTCTCACATTAACATAAGGGCAACACATATGACATTTTCGCCGTCATCGGATTTCTAGCAAAATTCCTAAAATGCACGTTAAGCAACATCACTGAATCGGACCTCCGGCCACGATTTCGGCTTCATCCAAAATGCCTAATCAACTAACAGAGCGGATCTCTAGTGCAAAAACATGTCGGGGACGAACTCAATCAACCCGATGGTTCTTCTTGAACCAAGGAGGCCCAAACCCCTCTCATTTGAGAGATCTGGTGCCATAAATTTCAAAAAAAAAAGAGAAAGTAAAAGCATAGATGCCATGCACGCATCCTAAATCCGGGAGGAGAGATGTCGTTGCCCTAAGAGTTCTCTTCCTCTCCATGGATCAGTTGAAAGGCACGGATAGAAAGAAGCGCCTTTTAGTCCTCTCCACGGATCTGGTCTCGGATCGGCGAACGGAGCTCCGGTGCTCCAACAATGGCAGATCTAGCTTTCTTCATCCTCCAAACCCTTCCTCTCTTCTACGCCTCCAAAAGCACAAAGGACTTCCCGAAAAGAGAAAAGAACTTCTCTGCCCTGAATAAGACCTTAGGACGCACTTATCTAGACCGTAGGATCAAGATCCAAACAGATCGGGCGTCCAGGAAACACTACTTACGGAACAGGTTCCGCCAATTAATGCCCGCATTCGACGAACTCCCTTAGAACTCCGTTCGACAAACTCCCTTCGTCGAACTCTTAATCGAACTCCATTTGATGAACTCCCTTCATCGAACTCTTCGTCAAAATCCGTTCGATGAACTCCCTTCATCGAACTTTTCGTCGAACTCCGTTCGACGAACTCCCTGAAACCCTAAACTTCGTTCGACGAACTATGCGTTAGCTCTTCGTCGAACTCCGTTCAACGAAACCAACTCACGGCCCGACGGTTCTGAGCTCTCTCTACGTCGAACTTCCTGCCTTCACTTCTCGATAAATAGTTGTTTCTCGAGAAGTAGCTTGACCCTGCATTTTCTGAGAAGTAGCTATTTCTCGAGAAGTAGCTTGACCCTGCCTTTCTTTTCTCGAGAAGCAGCATGAGCAAACCCTGGGGTGTTACAAATGGCCTGCGAGAACGCTACTGGTGAGAGCTCCCGTGGGTCTCCTCGCGAGTACCGCTCGCGCACCCTCTCCAGGCGAGCGGCCTGTGAAGGGCCTGCTTGCCATCCTTATAGTGGAAACCGCCAAGGCCAGGTCTCGCATTCTCTCCTGCGAGCTCGCCCCGGCTCGCAACCCCTGGTTCTCACGACTCCTTAGTGACGAGACCATTTCTAGCTTAACTCGCACGTTTCCGGGCCTTTCCTTCTCGGGCGAACACAGGGTTATACACAATCCCCGCTCTTTGCGAGATTAATCTTAGTTCGTAAAGAGCCATCCAACACCAGGTGTTCTCCGACGACTACTGATCTGTCGGGAATCTTCTCGTGGGTCCCACCCCACTGCTATAAATACCTCCCCAATCCGGGGTACCGCGCAATATTATTTTTCTCTATTCCACCTTTTCCACCATGGCCAACACTGCCTCTTGGATGACCCGCAAGAGCACCCCTCCACCGCCCAAAATGAAAAAGGCGAAGCCCGTCCGCCTCCCCCCGGGGGGCACGAGATGGTACTGCTAGACTCCTCTCCATATAACAGGCTTACCGGAGAGGTAAGAGCTATTCTTCTCGCTTAATTATTCATTTAATTTCCCTAAGCCTTGCATGACTGCAGGACCTGCCCTCTACTGACAAGGGCGCGAGCGAAGATTTATACGGGTCTCGCCCCAATCCTTCGGCGAAGACTGGTCTCGCTATCGAAAAAGCTGTTGGTGAGTGACCCGCTCTCATGTGCCCAGATTAATATTCTGACTGACAATTTTTTCGCATCTTGCAGCCTCCCCCCGTGCGACCCCAGGTCGCCAAAACTCGTGACCTCAGACACCGATCCCCCCTGACACAACCATTAAGACCCCTGGGTTTAATCTCCCGAAGGGGGAGGGCTCCAGTGGTTCGCGACCATCCACGATCACTCCTGCCGACGATGTGACGCACCGCGATGGTCTCGTGAAGTCCACCTCGCTCCCCTTCACTACCCTTTTTCAGTGTCGTCCTAATAGCTCTTTCCCACCTCATGGTAAGGAAACCACTACTTCTTGCGAGACAGACCACCCCCAGCGTCCATAAGAGAATGCTTTCTCTAACGGCTAACGTTGCACAGATTTACTCGAAGGTGATTCCGAGACCCTCCCCACCGACTCTGACTTTGGGGAGGAAGAGATGCCGCCCCTTCCTTTGCCGGAGCAGATGGATGACTTCCTGGGCGACCCGCGAGACCCTGAGGCCATGAAGAGGCGCACATCCGAATTGTTTCAGAAAAAATGACGGATGCTGCAGGACCTTCACCTCCAAGTGAAGAGGGACAGGGAAATGGCCGAGGAGCGGCATGCCGCATTACTGGATGAGTGTACGCGGCTCCGCGCCAAAATGCAGCAAGATATTGGCGAGACGGCCACCTCCCCAGGGATGCATTTCGCGCGAGTGGATGATTACGCGCGCTTAATTCAACGTAAGGCGCGCGCTGTCAACGCGTATCACTACCCTAGGATTCCACCGCGGCCAGGAGTGCGAGGTCGTAGTTGGTGGAAATGGATACACAACTAGTCCTCGCTCGCACTCCTCTGCCCGGCGAGCTCCCCCACGATGCCTAACATTATGTTTAATCTCGTTGGACAATTTCGCAATTTTTTTTCTTTTTCATTAACTATTTCTCGCCCACGGCTGGGGCTCTCGCGTACTTATTATTTGTCTGTGATAATGGCTAGTGATGCCCGTTCCATCTCATACTTTCGCTTTCTTTCTGGTTATTCTCACATGGAAATGTCGTTTATACTAACCTCATAGGTGGGTCTCGCTTGCTAATATATCTGGGGTTGCTTTATGCTCTCGCACGCAACCAAACACGGGGTTTTGCCTAACTGCACCCCCCGTCGCTTCAACTTCTTTCCCGCGCTTTTTATTTCCTATAAATAGGTTTTGGCGCTAAACCCACCTACCGCATTTAATTCCAGCCCTTCTTCTTCCTCTGCCTGCGAGATCTCGCGTTCCCTCTCTCGCACCTTCGGCTCTTTCTTTTTGCAGGTTTCCACAATGGTCGGTGATGCTGGCGAGGCGGAGGGCCGGCTGAAGTGCGCCTGGGCCTTCACCGATCACACCTTTTTCAACAGTAATCTAACCGAGGAAGAGTACCTCGCAGCCGTTGCCTAGTTTATACCATCGGGCTTCCCCGCTCGCTGCCCATACGAGAACGATATGATCAACGTCCCCATGCGGGATGAGCTCGCCATCCCTACCGCCCATTTTGGGGTTGTCCTGTGCCTGCCTCTGTGGCCGGAGGTTTGCCGGTATCTGCTGATCTTGCGTACTTTTATTTTTTTCGATCATTAAGCTCTCGCTCACCTCGTTGAGATCTCGCGATATTTCTTGCCAGGTGTTAAAGCACTTCTGCGTGATACTAGGTCAGCTGACCCCCAACGCCGTGGCGGTCATCGACGCGTTCGCTTGCTACATGCGAGAAGAACGCATCGGGTTTAGTTTACCGGTCTTCCGGAAACTATTCTCCTTCAGGGCATACAAGGATGGAACCACCTACTTCATGGGCTCGGGGCCCAAGGTCGGCGAGACCGTCAACAAGAGTCATTACTGGGCTCAGATGTTCCTGTTTGTCCAAGGGAACTTTGGCAACGTTCCCTTCTCGCCAATCCAGCACGGCGAGAGCACCTAACGCCCCCCGGCTCTCGACGGCCACGATGCCGCCTTGTTCCAGTTCTTCAATAAGAAGAACTTTGAGGTGGCCCACCTCCGCTGAAACGTCAACTCGCTACCAGCGGTGCTCCCTGGGGAGGGTACGTATCGCGCTTGTTCGCCTACTTTTTTAAAGCTTTCTGATCATATTTCCAATTGTTAGACCGTTACAGGTGAGCGAGATATGCCCGTCCATCCCCCCTATGCGAGCAGTCAGTCAGTTCCTGCGGACCTCGCTCTCGCAAAACTGGGAGCGTACCCCTGTCGCGAGACTTCCCTCCCTACCGCCCCGCCTACCAGGAAGAGGGCCGAGTCTTCCGGCCGTATGGATACCTCATCGCAGCCTTCGCAGAAGAAGAAGAAGAATCACCCCCCTTCTGAGAAGGGAAAGGGGCATGTTGAGGCTTCCCCGAGCGAGATCCTACCGGCCGACCTCCCCGAGGGAAGGGAGTCCGTCGAGCCAGTCGAAAAGGTCGCTCGAATCTCTTCCCTGCCAGTGCCGATAAATCACTGGAAATTTGGTCTCGGCCAAAGGAACAAGGATGAAGCCGGCGAGTACCTGCTTTACTGGAGTCCCGAGGTCGACAAGGCCACCATCTCCACCCTCCTCCCTTCTTGGGTGGAGCTGCCGACGGTCAACGGACAGGCGTTCACGCTCTCCTTGGGACTTTATGGCCGCGAGGACGCCTCGGTCTTCAAGGTCGAGACCGCGAGTACCCTGGCGTATGAGAGTGTGTGGGCCCAGCTCCGCTCTCTAGAGCTCGCCCACATGACGGGCCAGCGCTGCCTTCAGCTGGAGCGCCATAACGAGGAGCTCGCCTACACCTACAAAGACTCTGTTGCTGAGATCATGAGTCTAAAGGAGAGGTTGCTCGCCTCTGACGAGCTTCTCCCCGGCCATCAGGATGGAGTGGTAAGTCTTCGAGCTCTCGCTTCCCTCCTTTCCTAACAACACTTCTCCGGATCACCCACTCTCTTCTTTACAGGATGTCGAGACCGCCAGGGAGCTTCGCGCTCGCATTTCCAGCTTGTAGAATGAGGTCGCTGGGTTGAAAGCTCATAACCACGAGCTGATCCACGCCGCCGTTCCCCCGTCCCCTCGCCGCCTGAAGGATGATCAGCGAGACAGGGATGAATAATCCCTAGAAGCTTCTGTCACCGCGGCGCGCTACATCTATCGGGCCAGCAGGGAGTCGGCCTGCTGTCCGCCGAGGTGGCCTACCTGACGATCGAGGATGTGGTCCTGGAGCTATTTATGCCAGCCCCACCACCAGGGGACAGCAAGGACAAGCGATCTGCCGGTGAATCTTTAAAAAGACTTGTAATTTTATTTTTTGAATTTTTGGCTAGCGAGATCGCCGCAACTCCTGTAACTGACTAGTGAAATGAAATGGAAATTTTTGCCTACTTATTCATTGTGTTCTCATTTTCTATGTTTTGTTGTTTTCTCGCGCTTATATCGCATTTTCTATTGCATACAACGTGCTTGCACCTGCCTACCGTGTTGCCACCCAGCTTCGGCATAGGACGTGTATTCGTAACTACCTCCTCTCCCTTTTCGCCAACTTTAGGATTGCAAGTTCCAGGGTCAACCTTTTGAGTCTCCATCTCGCGGGGAGTGAGCCTTCACCCTTTAGTCTTCGGCGAGCGAGACCCCTATATGACCTCTCGCACCATCTTCGTGGATTTGAGTGATCCCTTGTACACCCCTCTTACGTTAGCTAGTGTTCGGCCTGCCTGTCGAGGATGGTCACTACTCTTCCCCCTCTATATTTTGCAAGGGCTCTGCCTCGCGGGAAGCCTTCTTCCCCTAGAGCGCGAGGAGAGCTCTCTCTTCCTTTGCGGTGCGAGGTCGTCCCTTATCGCTGAGCGAGATGACCCTTTTCTGGTAACCCTGCTAGCCTCTCCATAGATCAACCTGACCCACCGTCTATGAGAGCCTGCCTGCGGAATCAATCTGGGGCATTCCTGCACCAAAGAACTTATTACCTTACCAGCCTCTCCAGAGATCAACCAGACCCACTGTATATGAGAGCCCGACAGCGGAATCGATCTGGGGCATTCCAGCACCAAAGAACTTGTTACCATGTCAGCCTCTCCAGAGATCAACTTGACCCACCGTCTGTGAGAGCCCGGCAGCGGAATCGATCTGGGGCATTCCAGCACCAAAGAACTTGTTACTGTTGAAACCGATTTCTCGGTCTCTTGTGGAGCTCGGGGCCCTCACCGAAATGAGAGGCAGCTAGCCCTTACCGGTCCCTTGGGAGAGGTAAGGCCGACGATTCGAGCAAAGAACAAAGACCCTAGTCTCAGCGAGGAGGTCCCTCCACTAACCCGGAAGATCGTTGAGCGCTTCCCCTCCCAAGCCAAACCTAAGACTCGGGCACCTTGGAGAGCTAGAGAGCCCAAACCAAAACGACCTAGGGAGAGAAGAGCTCAAAGATAATGAACCGGTCCTCTTCCAAGGTGCCCTTTGAGGTCTATTTATAGATTTTAGTTTTGTGGTCTGTCAATAACCAAATTCCGCTGTCCATTCTCACTATCCGCACACCGGATTGGTCTGCAAACAGCCAAACTCCGCTGTTTGGAGAGGCTAAACGTAGACCACTAGGGGCCTCTTGGTAAAAATCCCTTCCTGGACTTTTATGGGGCAAGCCAGCCCGCTTCACGACCTCCCTCGCGAGTGGAGCTCGCGAGCCTCGGGGTCGGCGAACCCCAGAGGTATTATCGGCACATTATATGGCTCGCTCGCCCGCACTACCTTGGCGAGTCCCCGGATGACTATCTGCTCTCCCTCTAGGCGGGCTCGCCTAGCGAACTCCTTCCTCGAATGGTTGGGCTCGCCAATAGCGACCCGGCCAAGCCGACCTCCCTCGCGAGTGGAGCTCTGATGCGAATATTCGGCAAGTGCACCGGTCGCGCAAGTAATAAATTTTGGGAATAAATCCCCGAGTGTCGGTCTCTTGAGGAACACAGTAAGGTGGAGTTAAATGTCGAGGAAGGACTTGAGATCGAAGTCCTTTAGGTCGAATGGATTGCGGGAGAGTTGGGTTGGCTTTTGGAAAATAAAAGAAAACACTACAACTACTCCTCTGCAATGCCGCTATGCAATGCTTCGCTTGGCGGAATGGATACTAGGCAGGCCTTGAGCGCGCTGCGTCGCAAGGGCGGATGGACGAGTAGGCTAACGGAATCGAACTATGCAGGCCTTGAGCGCGCTGCTTCGTTAGGCGAATGGAATACGGGCCGCGATGCCACGCTTCGGTAAGCGGATGGGCGAGTGGGCTAGCGGAATGAGGGTCGCAAGCACCTCTTCGACAGGCACGCCACTAGCAATTGCTAGTGCGGCACCGGACACGGTGGTGGGATGGAAAATGGATGGTGGCGCTCCTCAAGCAACTCAAATAACAAGCATTTCACAAATACAAGAAATATATGGAAATACAAACTAGTTCAAGTGCAACTTCATCAACATACATAGATCTAGCTATTACAACAATCAATAAAAGGAGAACAAGGCAAGAAATCGACCGAATCCGAAGGCTCGTTGAAGATTCACGGTTGGAATCATCGGGTTGTCAATCCGCGTCCAAGCTCGGTCCACAACTACGTCCGGGGTAGAGAGAGCTGTCACGACTCTCCAATGGACCCGTCTTCTTCGTGTCACGATCCGGTAGAGGTTGCAAACTTCCTCTTGCTCGATGGAGATAGCGGCTAGGTCTTCCTTTGGAGCTCTTGGATGAAGGAGGAGGCCGAGAGGAAACTCCGGCGAAGATTTGGCGTTGAAAGCTTGCCCGGAGATCCTCCCTAAGGTGGGCGGCGATGGAGGGGCGAAACCAGGCGGACGGGAGCAGAAAACGGCGGAGTCGGGCGAGCGATCCGACCTAAATCGCGAGCAGCGGATTTTATAGGCGCTGGAATTAAACAGTGCGCACGGTCAGTGGCGCACGACCAGTGGTCGTGCGCACTAGAATCCTGTGATCGTGCGCTCTGCCTGGACGGAACCTGCAAAGACAGAAATTATAAAATAAAATGTTCGCACGACCAGTGGCGCACGACCGGTGGTCGTGCGCACTAGCATCGATGGTCGTGCGCACTGCTCCAAACAGAACTCATGAAAAAGGCATTAAGTGCGCACGATCAGTGGCGCACGACCAGTGGTCGTGCGCAGTAGAACCAGTGATCGTGCGCAGTGTTCCTGTGCAGAATTGCACCGGGAACACCTGCACGACTACTGTTCCAGCGTACAACACTAATCTAGCCACTGAAAGTGACACTTAACCGCACATGAAAACTACTAATGAAGATAGAAATGAAATCACACCAAAATAGGCCTAAAAGTGCACCTAGCATAGAATATCAAATATAAACTAAAACATGGCTAAAGTGCAGTGAAATGACTAACTAAACGGCCCAGATGAGTCCATAAAAGTGTATATGATGAGGACTCATCACACCCCCAGACTTAACTGTTTGCGCGTCCCGAGCAAACAAATTCTAAGCGAACTAGGAAAGAACAGTAGATGGCTTAAAACTACAATACAGAGTACCATGCGAAGTCGCATGCTCACGTGCATAAGAAGAATAGTAGAGAAGATTTCTGATTATATAAACAGTTTATATATTTCTAAAAGAGTAAAAGCATATTACAACTACTCAAAATGGTGAACAGCGGTGAATCGTTCGGTCATGCATACGGAGAAAGTAAGCTAAACGCTGAGACGAGCATTGCCCAAGATCGGGATGCGGGAAAAACTCCACTGAAATCCATCAGTGTCGGTGACCATAGGCTTGCCCGGTCACATTCTCTCCACGGCACTGGTTTGACTCAAATGCGTGAATCAATAGGACTTTAGGTTTTAAATGGGGCTTGGATTTAGGTGAGGTATACAATGATAAAAACGATGGTTCAAATACTAAACCCAAATGAGCAAAAGCATAACATTATCCAAGTGGCCACAAAACACGCGGATGCACCACACCCCCAGACTTAGACTTAGACGCATGGGTGTGTGCACCGCCTACTCCCAAATATAAATCTCAAACAGATTTTTTTCAATTAAACTTTTCATTCTTTTTTTTTCTTTTCAAATCTTTTTCTTCTTTTCTTTATCTTTCTTTAACAATTTCAGCAACTTTTCAAAGATGCACAACCACATTTTCACAATGTACTACCACAATCAACACCACTAATTTGAAATTTAAACAAAATGCTTGCTTTTTGGGTGTGCGACTAGGATTGGAGTTTAGGCTTTGGTGAACAATAGTGGGGCTGAACCAAAAGAATGGGGTAGGCACAATTGGGCTAGCGAGGAAATGATGATAGGAATGGCACAAAGGCTCAACCGGGCCAAGATGATGGCCTATATCACATTCACGCAATTGACTAACCGTATACCCATGCTTCAAGAATCGCTTGGGGCAAGTTCTAGCCACCGAGAAAGATTCTCCTTTCTCCCGACTCAAGCAATACGAATCTAGCGATCGTTTACACACATCCCTACGCTACCGTTTGATTCACACCAGATTCACCATTTGAGTAGAGTAAACAACATTTACACGAATAGAAAAAAAAATATAAAACCATAAGTATAAAGAGAAATCTAATCTACACAAATTTCTATGCAACCGAGCACTCGACTAGGAGCACTGCTAGAGTCAACATTTTACTCTGCTACATAATCCTAAGCCATCACCTAGACTTTCCCAAATAAGCAGAATAATTAAATTCACTACAGAGCACGCATACAGACGAGTACGCGCTCAAGTGGGTGCTGTGGTGTGCAATGAAAATAAACAAAACATTTTAAATGAAATCTTCTAGCATGCAGTGCAATAGTGCACGTGAGCGGGTAAACAAAACTACTCTCCCCCAGACTTAAACTAGACAATACACACAATATATATCTATGAAATTCAGAAAAGAGCTAGGGAAAGAGAGTACCCAATGCTCAGAAATGAGCATACCAGAAGATTGGCGTGTAAGCTAAAATGAAGCTGCAGCATCCGCCATCCAGAAAAAGATACCTGCAGGGGTCAGCTCCGCAAAAACAAAAGAAAAATGACAAACTAAAATAAACTACAGCTAACTAAACAGGATTGAATAAAATAAAATGCATGGAAAGTAAGATAACTACTGGGGTTATTGTCATCCCAGCACGACTTATTCAGATTTTGTACAGTTCTAGCTTATAGGCCTATGAAAAGAAAAGTGCACAGGTAACTGTTCTAATATGCGCATCGGTAACGGGTACCGATACGGAGACAGAACAGTCACGCCTCTACCCGAATATAGATAAAACCTGCCCATCACAGGTAGAGGGAAAAGAAAGTAAGAAGAGGAGGGGGCCTGGTCCTCACTCATCTTACCAAAACTATCCTTGCCCAGCAAGGTATCGTTAACAGCAAGGTGGCAGGGGAAAAAGGCAATGAGTGGAGCTTCCTCTACGGAGGGAGAATAAACCTCCTCGCATGAGAGGATGCTCGCATCATTGACTTGAGCACACAGCTCCAAGTCCTCCTGATGTACCCGTGAAGACTCAACCTGCAAAGGCTCAGACGAAGAAGGGGGATCAAGAAATAAATAAGGCGAAGAACATAAATCATCGATCGGGGGAGTGATCCCGGTCTCACTCCCGGCAGGATCCAAGGGTAGATCACTATCATCATCGTAAATATCATAGCAAGGGGGACTTGAGAACTCAGGAGCCTCAGTGGTGATTTGGACCTCCTCGTCCCATGAAAAAGTGCAAACCTCCTCATCAGAGAGAGTATCCTCCTCATCCCACCGAGGTGCATCATCGTGTTCAAAGTATTCATTCTCCCCCTCAGGGAAAATGACATCCTCATCTCACTTTGGAGCACCCTCCGAGTCAGAAGCATCACCCAGCTCCTTTACTTCGATAGGATCATAAAGAATATGTGTAGAAAAATCTTGCAAAGAAACTGGAGGGACAAAAATATTCGGTTCCTCCGCAAAAAGATCTGCTAAAGCCTCCCCGATGGAAAGAATACTTTCCTCATCATACTCAGGTGCATCTAGGAGCTCCCATTCCTCTCCTTGTTGGCTAACAGATGAGTGATCATCATCACTTGGAGTGAAGCCACACACAGGGAGTGAGGAGTCCGTGCACGAGACAAGCTCAGGGGTAGAGGGCACAATTGCCTCCATGGGTAAAGAATGAGTGATAGGGACAATGTCGTCATGAGTGGAGGAGCGGCGATCAGGATTGAAAAGATGCGGACAGTCCTTCAATTCATGACCCTCCCCTCGACACAACAAGCAAACAATGTTCCTACACTGCCTAGCATTTAACTCATTCATTTGGTCCAAATAATAAACCATCTTGTCATTAAAGCTAGGTGAAATATCCCATGACGACATTTTCAAAATTCAAAGCAGATAAAAAGAAATTGAAATTCTTTGCAAGGAAATCTACACAACTAGAAAAACTCCTTGAATAAAACTTGCCTAAAACTTTAAAATAGGGGATGAAGAAATAAAAACAAACAAAAGATAATTAAAAGGCAAACAAAAATAATAAAGCGGCTATACACACTGGAAGAATTACTATCTCTCAGCTCTCCCTCTCAAGAAAACTCACACGACTGTGTTCCCCGGCAACGGCGCCAAAAACTTGATGCGAATATTCGGCAAGTGCACCGGTCGCGCAAGTAATAAATTTTGGGAATAAATCCCCGAGTGTCGGTCTCTTGAGGAACACAGTAAGGTGGAGTTAAATGTCGAGGAAGGACTTGAGATCGAAGTCCTTTAGGTCGAATGGATTGCGGGAGAGTTGGGTTGGCTTTTGGAAAATAAAAGAAAACACTACAACTACTCCTGTGCAATGCCGCTATGCAATGCTTCGCTTGGCGGAATGGATACTAGGCAGGCCTTGAGCGCGCTGCGTCGCAAGGGCGGATGGACGAGTAGGCTAACGGAATCGAACTATGTAGGCCTTGAGCGCGTTGCTTCGTTAGGCGAATGGAATACGGGCCGCGATGCCACGCTTCGGTAAGCGGATGGGCGAGTGGGCTAGCGGAATGAGGGTCGCAAGCACCTCTTCGACAGGCACGCCACTAGCAATTGCTAGTGCGGCACCGGACACGGTGGTGGGATGGAAAATGGATGGTGGCGCTCCTCAAGCAACTCAAATAACAAGCATTTCACAAATACAAGAAATATATGGAAATACAAACTAGTTCAAGTGCAACTTCATCAACATACATAGATCTAGCTATTACAACAATCAATAAAAGGAGAACAAGGCAAGAAATCGACCGAATCCGAAGGCTCGTTGAAGATTCACGGTTGGAATCGTCGGGTTGTCAATCCGCGTCCAAGCTCGGTCCACAACTACGTCCGGGGTAGAGAGAGCTGTCACGACTCTCCAATGGACCCGTCTTCTTCGTGTCACGATCCGGTAGAGGTTGCAAACTTCCTCTTGCTCGATGGAGATAGCGGCTAGGTCTTCCTTTGGAGCTCTTGGATGAAGGAGGAGGCCGAGAGGAAACTCCGGCGAAGATTTGGCGTTGAAAGCTTGCCCGGAGATCCTCCCTAAGGTGGGCGGCGATGGAGGGGCGAAACCAGGCGGACGGGAGCAGAAAACGGCGGAGTCGGGCGAGCGATCCGACCTAAATCGCGAGCAGCGGATTTTATAGGCGCTGGAATTAAACAGTGCGCATGGTCAGTGGCGCACGACCAGTGGTCGTGCGCACTAGAATCCTGTGATCGTGCGCTCTGCCTGGACGGAACCTGCAAAGATAGAAATAATAAAATAAAATGTTCGCACGACCAGTGGCGCACGACCGGTGGTCGTGCGCACTATCATCGGTGGTCGTGCGCAATACAGCAAACAGAACTCAGAATTTTAATGATAAGTGCGCACGAGCAGTGGCGCACGACCGGTGGTCGTGCGCACTAGCATCGATGGTCGTGCGCACTGCTCCAAACAGAACTCATGAAAAAGGCATTAAGTGCGCACGATCAGTGGCGCACGACCAGTGGTCGTGCGCAGTAGAACCAGTGATCGTGCGCAGTGTTCCTGTGCAGAATTGCACCGGGAACACCTGCACGACTACTGTTCCAGCGTACAACACTAATCTAGCCACTGAAAGTGACACTTAACCGCACATGAAAACTACTAATGAAGATAGAAATGAAATCACACCAAAATAGGCCTAAAAGTGCACCTAGCATAGAATATCAAATATAAACTAAAACAGGGCTAAAGTGCAGTGAAATGACTAACTAAACGGCCCAGATGAGTCCATAAAAGTGTATATGATGAGGACTCATCAAGCTCGCGAGCCTCTGGGTCGGCGAACCCCAGGATGGCTATCCGCACCCCAAAATGGTTAACTGTACCCCAAAATGGCTAACTGTACCCCAAAATGGCTAACTGTACCCCAAGGTTCCGGGCTCGCTCGCCTGCGCAGTCTCTTGCTCTTCCTTGGCCTGCCTCGCCGGAGTTCAGGGTTCGCCCCTCTTGGCTCGCCTCCTCGAGCGTGAGCTGCTGATTTCTTCCTGGCGAATATCGGGGTTGTACACAATCCCCGCTCTTCGCGAAGACTAATGTCCTCGCGAAGAATCGTCCAACCACGGATATTCGACCCCCCCCAGATGACCTGTCAGGAATCTTTGGTGGGACCCACCACGCCGGTTATAAATACCATCCCAAACCCCCACTGGTGCGCGTCGCTTCTTTTCCTTCCTTTCTTGTCTTAGCTGCCGGGAGATGCCGATTTCCGAAGAAGCAGAGGCTCGCCTGAGGGCGTTGAGAGCCGGCGGGCTACCTTCCACGACTAAGGTACCCGCCTGGATGAGCCGGCCGCCCCCCGCCCAGTCGCCAAAAGTCAAGAAGGCGAAAGCAGTCCGCCTCTCTGAGGACGACTCTGTGGTGTTGGACTCCTCTCCGGACGATCGCCGCCCCGAGAAGGTATGAGTTATTCGAATTCACGCCGATAAGTTCCTCTTCATTCTTTTCCCCTCGCAGGATACTTTGCCGAGCGAGATCGTTAAGGAACGTGCTGAGGGGTCTCGGAAAAGCCAGCAGGTGGACACGAACCTCGCTGGGAAAGACACCATCGGTACGATCTGGATCTCGCATGCCGTAATACCTATGTCAACCCTATATGATCTCCGTTACCCTTTTCTTACAGTCTCGCCCCTGAAATCCCCGATCCGCCCGTCGTCGCGGCCTCCATCTCCGCCCCCTCCAGGTAGGATCGCTGACAAGCCTGGGTTCCAGCTCCTGACGAGCGAGGAGACCGGTGGCTCCGCCCCTCCGAAGATTCTCCCGACCAATAGCACGGCTTATCCTGCCGGCCTGGGCAAGTCTCTTTACCCCCATTATGGAAACGTGTTCCAGGGCCGCCCTTCGGGTTCTCGCCACCCTCTAGGTAAGCGTTATGGCCTCGCTGACATCCTGCGTGACCTCGTGCTCATTATCTGACGTGAGATCTTGCAGATAATGCTGAGAATCCGCACACCGATTCTGAACTAGGCGACGACGAGATGCCCCCCTTCCTGATCAGGTGGAGGAATTTTTAGGTGATCCGCGAGATCCCGAGATGATGAAACAGTGAGCTGCGGAACTCTTGAGGAAGCATGGGCGAATGCTGATGGACCTCAATATGCAAGCGAGGCGGGATAGGGAAGCCGCGGAGGATCGACACGCGGTCCTAATGGATTAGTGTGCGAGGCTCCGACAAGCGAGACACCGCGATCAGGATGAGGTCGCCACGACGCCGGAGGTACACATAGCGAGGATGAGGGACTACGCCTACCTCACGGATCGGGAGGGTCGCCTGGCGGAGGAATATTATAATTCTAGGGCACCGCCGAGGTCGGGGTCGCGGGGTGGTGGCCGGTGGAAATGGCTCCCCCACGATTCTCGCTAACTGCTTTGTTGTGCTCTTATTATCATTGATGGGTATTGCTGTTTTAGACAATCTCGCCGTGGCCCGTAACTCGCATCTTTGCCACTTATATGTTGGCTTTATTTCTTCTGACAATTATTACTAGCTTTTTATTGCTTCTCGCTGGGTGCTAGCGAGTCTTTCGTTTTTACATTATATTATGCTTGGGAGGACCCTCTGTTCTCGCCAAATTTATCTCTCGAAAGTGTCGTTCGTACTAACCTCGCAGGTTTTTTATTCTTGCCCGCGGACATGACGTGGTGTTTTTGTTGATACTCGTGCTCGCTGACGCTTGGACTTCTTCCCGCCTTTTTGTTTTGGCTATAAATAGGCGGTCTTTATTGAGCCAACCACCGCATTTATTCTCGATCTTCTTCTCCTTCTGCTGCAGAGCTCTCGCTCTTTCTCGTTCTCGCATTCTTCCCCTTCTCGCAGATCTTCCAGATGGACGGCGACGCGGAGTCAGAGGGTCGGCGGAGGGTCGCAAAGGCCTTTGCCGAACACAGCTTCTTCTCTTGCAATCTGACCGACGAAGAATACTTTAGCGCAATCGCTGATTTCGTTCTTCCCCCGTTCGAGGCACGCCGCCCTAGAGAGGACGACGTGATCAATGACCCGTTGGTCGATGAGTTGGCCATCCCTATCGCCCACTTCGCGGTCGGTCTGCGCCTTCCTTTGTGGCCAGAAGTTCGCCAGGTAACCATTGTTCTTGTTTGTTGTTTATTTTGCCACTCGAGCCTCGCTCGACGCGTGGATTGATCTTGTTCTCGCTACCTGTTAGGTGCTTAAGCATTATGGCGTGGTTCCCGGCCAGCTCACACCCAATGCCATGGCGGTGGTCATCGCCTTCGCCTGCTACCTCCGCGAGGAGCGGATAGAGTTCAGCCTTCCTGTCTTCCGGAAGCTGTTCTCCTTCCGCGCCTACAAAGATGGGACAGCTTATTTCGTGGGCACAGGCCCGAAAGTGGTTGAGACCGTCAACAAGGCCCACTTCTGGGCCCAAAAGTTTGTCGTCGTCAAGGGGAACTTCGGCAACATTCCCTTCTCGCCGATTCAACATAGCGAGACCACCTATCGGCCCACCGCCCTCGGCGGCCATGACGCCCTCCTCCATCAGTTCTTCTGTAAGAAGAACTTCGAGGTCGTTTACCTCCGCCGCAACCTAGACTCGCTGCTTCCGGTCCTCGCCGGAGAAGGTAAAGATTTCTGTCTAACCTATTCGTCTCAATTCGCTAGCCTATCGTACTCATCCCTATGATTCTGTTTTTAGGCGAGCGAGATCTCCCCCTCCATCCACCTTACGCGAGCAACCGGAAGACCGATGCCACAATGGCTCTCGCTACCATGGGGGCGGAAGCCTTCCGAGGAGACGTCACCCCGGCCGAGCCCTCCTCCCGCAAGAGATCGGGGGCCTCCGGCAGTCATGGTGCCGTCCCGAAGTCTCCGCCAAAAAAGAAAAGCAAGAAAAGCGCGGCCTGGCTCGCTTCGTCGAAAGGTAAGGAAACTCGCGAGGCTGCCTTCGACGAGTTTGACCTTACCGGCCTTTCAGCGGGCGAGGACGAAGATCATGGCCAGGAGGCGGTCTGGGCCTCGGTCCTCCCCATCCCGGTGAACCATTATAACTTCGGGCTCGGCCAGAGGCGTCGGGACGAGACTGGCGAGCCCCTTGTCACCTGAAAGCCAGAGACAAATAGGGTGGACATCTCTTCTATCCTCCCCTCCTGGGTGGAGAAGGAGACTGTCAGTGGTCATGCCTTCGACTTTTCGTTCGCGCTTTATGGCCGCGAAGATGCAGGGTCTTACAAGGATGAGACCGCGAGGACCCTCGCTTATGAGAGCGCGAGGTACCAGCTGCGTTCTGCCAAGCTCGCCCATATGACTGGGAGGCGTTGCTTACAGCTGGAGCTTCAGAATGTGGAGCTCGCGAGGGCCTACCAGGGAGTTCTCACCGAGAGCACGCATCTGAAAGAGAAGCTGCTCGCCGTGGAGGCAAGGGTGGTGAGTCATCTAGACTTCCAACTTCGTATTTTCCCCCAACCCCTTCATCTCTCTAACCTGACTTGCTCGCAGGATGTCGAGGTCGCCGTGAGGGCCAACGCTCGCATCAAGGACTTGGAGAGCGAGGTGGCCGGGCTGAAGGCCCTAAATAGCGACCTTACTCGCGCCGTGGTTCCCCCTTCGCCTCGCCGTTTAAAAGAAGACCGGCGGGCGCGAGACGAAGAAATTCGTGTGGGGTCGATAGAGTCGGCTCGCTACATTTTCTCGGTGGCGAAGGCGATCGGCCTTTTGGCGGATAATGCGGCTGACATGACTCTGGAGGATATTGTTCCAGAGCTCTTCCTCCCTCTCCCGCCGGTGAAGGACAGCGATGATGAAGAAGGATCTGCGGGCGATTCCTGAAGCTCGCCGCCCTTCCCCCTTTTGTGTTGTAACGTGTTGTAATTTTTGATCGGCGAGATCGCCAAGGATTGTAACTGAATTATTAAACATAGAATGCAGATTTTGTTTTCCATGCGCTCTCCTTTTCTCGTTGTTATTTTCATTTTTCGACCGTCTCGCCCTTGCTCATCTCGTGATTCGTTTTCGCGGAGGTCATTCTCGCGCCGCTCGTTATTGGATAGGTGCGCGCGGGACGCTCCGGCTGCTCGGGTCTCTCGCCGTCTGCCTTGGGCTCGTTGCGCCTTTAGCTACGCGTATTTTCTTTAGGTTTCGTAGGGTATTTTTCCTCTTGGCGAGAGCTAGCTTCTTACTCAGTGCAGGAAACCTTTCTGCCGAGGACTGGATATTTGGGATCGTATGAGATTAATCCTTGTTACTTGCGTATTGTCGTACGCGACCTCTCTTAGCCGAGCGAGCACGCCCGGCGAGCGAGAAGGAGTTTGCCAGCATAAGACTTATCACCCTATCATTTTCTCCAGAGACCGTCCTGAACCACCCGTCTAGTGAGAGCCCGGGAGCGGAATCGATCCGGGGCATTCCAGCACCAATACTTATCACCTTGCCAGCCTCTCCAGAGATCAACCTGAACCCCCCGTCTAGTGAGAGCCCGGGAGCGGAATCGATCTGGGGCATTCCAGCACCAATACTTATCACCTTGCCAGCCTCTCTAGAGATCAACCTGAACCCCCTGTCTAGTGAGAGCCCGGGAGCGGAATCGATCTGGGGCATTCCAGCACCAATACTTATCACCTTGCCAGCCTCTCCAGAGATCAACCTGAACCCCCCGTCTAGTGAGAGCCCGGGAGCGGAATCGATCTGGGGCATTCCAGCACCAACACTTATCCAACCCTGCCAGCCTCTCCAGAGATCAACCTGAACCCCCCGTCTAGTGAGAGCCCGGGAGCGGAATCGATCTGGGGCATTCCAGCATCAATACTTATCACTTTGCCAGCCTCTCCAGAGATCAACCTGAACCCCCCGTCTAGTGAGAGCCCGGGAGCGGAATCGATCTGGGGCATTCCAGCACCAACACTTATCCAACCCTGCCATCCTCTCCAGAGATCAACCTGAACCCACCGTCTAGTGAGAGCCCGGGAGCGGAATCGATCTGGGGCATTCCAACATCAATACTTATCACTTTGCCAGCCTCTCCAGAGATCAACCTGAACCCCCCGTCTAGTGAGAGCCCGGGAGCGGAATCGATCTGGGGCATTCCAGCACCAACACTTATCCAACCCTACCAGCCTCTCCAGAGATCAACCTGAACCCCCCGTCTAGTGAGAGCCCGGGAGCGGAATCGATCTGGGGCATTCCAGCATCAATACTTATCACCTCGACACAGCAGCAGTTAAAAGCATAACAAATGAAAGTAAGACATTGATTTAAACAACATAATAAAACTTTCAAGGGTAGAATCGTTTCAAATCATCTCCACTCCGAGCTCGGTCGAGAGGTACCCCTTCCACATCCTGGAGGTGATACCCCCCCGACTTGAGCACCTCGCTTACGATATATGGGCCCTCCCAGTTGGGGCTAAGCTTACCCACCGCGGCCCCTCTGCCAGCCGCATCGACCTTCTTTAGGACTAGGTCCCCTTTCTGGAAGTGCTTGATCCGGATGTGTTTGTCAAAATATCGAGCCATCCGCCGTTTGACCTCTTCCTGTTTGATGGTAGCCAAGTCTCGGAGTTCTTCCACCAAGTCCAAGGACAGCTTCTGCTCTGCATTGTTACCTTCTAACCACTCTTCATCCCCCTCGCTTGCGGCGATCACCCGGGGGGTCTTCACCTCAAACTCTATGGGGAGAATGGCCTCGGACCAGTGAGAGAGCTTGAATGGAGTCTCCCCGGTGGCAGTGTTCGGAGTAGTCCGCATGGCCCAGAGAACGGAGGGTAGTTGTTCCACCCAACTTCCTCGTAGGTTCTCCACTTTCTTTTTTAGCAGGTTGACGATTATCTTGTTCGCCGCTTCCACTTGCCCATTGCTCCTCGGATGGTGGACTGAAGCGAACCTGAGGTCGATGCCGAGCTGAGTGCAAAAGCCGACAAACTCTTCACTCGCGAACTGTGGCCCATTGTCCGTCACTATAGCTAGAGGGAGTCCATGCCTGCAAATTATTTCTCCCCATACAAAATTCCTCACAACCTGAGAGGTTACCTTGGCAAGTGCTTTCACCTCTACCCACTTGGAGAAGTAGTCGATCATGACCAGCAGGAACTTCCTCTGGCCGCTGGCTTGGGGAAAGGGGCCGACCATGTCCAACCCCCATATGGCGAAGGGCCAGGGGGCCGTGACGGTACGGAGCCTTTGAGCGGGGAGGAGTTGGAGCGGAGCGTAGAGTTGGCACTTCTGACACTTTCTTGTGAACTCTGCCGCGTCCTTGCTGAGAGTGGGCCAGAAATAGCCTTGTCTCAACACCCTCCCTTCCAGGGTCCAACTCCCGGAGTGACTGCCGCACTCCCCGGAGTGGATTTCTTCCAGCACTCTCGGGACCTCCTCCTCGGAGACACAACGAGCCAGGAGTCCCGAGAGAGTCTTTCTATATAGCCCCCCTGCATGCAAAGAGTAATAGGCGGACTTATACCTGAAGCGTCTTTTATCCACATCATCTCCAGGGAACTGCCCAGAGGATAAGAAGGTGATGAATGGATCCATCCATGAGGCTTGTTGATCTACCTCCATCAATTCTCCTTCCTCGATGGAGGGCCGGAAGAGTTCCGAAGTCGTCCCCCCCCCCCCCCCCCCCCCCCCCCCCCGCTCGGGGACCGAACTTGGCTAGGAGGTCCGCCTGGGTGTTCTCTTCCCTTGGCACGTGCCTGATGGAGAAGGTGCGGAACTGCCCGATGACTCCCTTGACTTTTTCTAGGTATAGTAGGAGGGTTGGGTCCTTTGCTTCAAACTCTCCTTTGATCTGGCACGCTACCACCATGGAGTCCGTGGAGACCTCCACGTCCTGCACACCTAGTTCTCGGGCTAGCCGAAGGCCCGCTATCACTGCTTCGTACTCGGCCTGGTTGTTGGTGATTGGGAATTGGATGTTTAAGGCTTGCTCAATCCGAGTCCCCTGAGGACTCACCAGGACTATTCCCCCTCCATAGGAGTGTTTTCCCGACACTCCGTCCACTAACATTTTCCATGCTTCTGGGGGAGGTGGCTCGTGCTCCCCCACTTCGGCCGCGTAGTCAGCCATGAAGTCTGCCACTGCTTGAGCCCTGATGGATGTCCTGGGTACGAACGTGATATTGAATTCGCTTAATTCCACGGACCACTTCGCTAACCTTCCTGAGTGCTCCACCCCTTCCATGATTTTGCGGAGCGGATGGTCCGTTACTACTTTAATTGAATGGGCTTGAAAGTAAGGCCGGAGCCTCCGGGCCGACACCACCAATGCGAAGGCTAACTTTTCTAGGATCGGGTACCGGAGTTCCGCCTTCTTCAGCACCCGGCTGACATAGTAGATTGGGAGCTGCTTCTTTCCCTCTTCCCGGATCAGCACGGAACTTACTGCTGCGGATCCTACCCCTAGGTATAGAGATAGGTCTTCCCCTGGACTCGGTCCCTGGAGCAGAGGGGTTTGGGTGAGCTGTTCTTTCAGAGCCTGGAAGGCCTCCTCGCACTCCGGGGTCCATTCAAACTTCTTGTTGCCCCGCAGTACTTTGAAGAAAGGCGCACACTTTTCCCCCGCCTTGGAGAGGAATCTGCTGAGCCCCGCCAATTTCCCTGTGAGGCTCTGAACCTCTTTCGGATTTCTTGGCGACCCCAGCTCCATCACCGCTTTAACTTTGTCGGGGTTGGGTTTCACTCCGGCGGGGGTGAGCAAATGGCCCAGGAACTTCCCTCGGCTCGCCCCGAAGACACATTTCAGGGGGTTGAGCTTCATCTTGTACCGCCGCAGGGTCCCAAATTTCTCTTCGAGGTCTCGGAGGTGGGTCTCGAGGTCTCGGCTCTTAACCATGAGGTCGTCGACATAGACCTCTAAATTTCTTCCTTTCTGCTCGCGGAAGACCTTATCCATCATCCTTTGGTATGTAGCCCCTGCGTTCTTGAGCCCGAAGGGCATCATCTTATAGCAATAACATCCATCCCCCGTGATGAAGGAAACATCCTTGATGTCCGGGGGATGCATGCGAATTTGATGGTAACCTGAAAAAGCATCTAAGAAAGACATTACAGAAAAACCAACGGCTGAATCAACCAGCGCGTCGATTCTGGGCAGGGGGTAGCAATCTTTCGGGCATGATTTATTAAGAAGTGAGAAGTCGATACACATACGCCACTTACCTCCTCCCTTTTTTACCATAACGATGTTGGAGACCTAGCCTGGATACTGGATCTCCGATACAAATCCGGCCTGCAGGAGTTTGCCCACCTCCTCGCGGATGGGCCCTTCTAGCTTATCCGCGACGACCCTCCTCTTCTGACGGATGGGGCGGGCACCGGGGTCGAGGTTGAGGCGATGGCACGCCACATCCGCGTCGATCCCGGGCATTTCCGCGGCGCTCCAAGCGAAGACGTCCACGTTCTTCTGTACGCAAGCCAGAATCTCCGCTTGATCTCCTGGGCTAAGTTCTCCGCTGACCCGGACTTTTTCCACCACCCCCCTACGGGTGGTGACCTCGAGCTCCACGACCTCGTCCACAGCCTCCAACCGGGACTGTTCTCCCCAAGCCCTTTCCTCTTCGACACAAGCGGGAGCTTGGGTCTCTTCCTTGACTTCCTTCCCTACCACCATCAGCTCTTCCGCCCTTCCCTCCGGGGTCTTCTCCTCTTCTTCCTTTCTCTCCACCCGGGGTACCTCAGCTACCCCTTCCTGGGCATGAACTTCATCTCCCTCCTTCTCTTCGGCTACCTCCAAACCTCCGGCTTCGGCCACCTCCTCCATCACCTTATCCCACTCCTCTGCTTCTCCCATCCAGGAGATGGTGTTGACAGCCGTCACGTAGCACTGTCTTGCCACCTTGGGATCCCCCCTGATCCGCACCTGGACCCCTCCGTCGTTGAACTTGAGGCGCTGGTGAAAAGTGGAAGGGACGCAGCGGAACGCGCTGATGTGGGGCCGTCCGAAGATGGCGCTGTAACTGCTCGGGGCGCCCACTATGACAAAACGACAGTTCCGGGACTGCCCACCCAGGGTCACATGGAGCCCTACTCCTCCTTCTAATTCCTTCCTCTCCCCCGAAAATCCGAACAGGGGGCCATCCGAGGCCAACACCCTTCTGGGTTCCACCTCCATCTTGTCGAATGCCTTCTTGAAGATGACATTGACCGAACTCCCGTTGTCCACTAGGATTCGGGAGACGGCGAAGTTCTCGATTGCTGTCTGGATGACCAGCGCATCGCAGAACGGGTCCTCGTAGCTCGGCATGTCCTTCTGGGTGAAAATAAATTTTTCGGCCGGGGGTGGAGCGGTGGATGTTGACGCTACGCTCCGGCGGTAGATGGTATGGAGACTAGCCTTGCGGGTTGCCTTCCTCCCCTACACCCCCATGGATCACTCTGATCCCTCCCCTATTCCCCAGATCTGCTCTATCCTCACACCTTTCCTCCTCCTCCTCCCGAGGTTCCACCTCCACGATCCTTAATGGTTGCTGCTGTGGTGGCGCGGGCGCTCTGCCCCTCTTCACCTCCAGGAACTCCGGACAGGTGTCCGTTGAGTGGCCTTCCACATCGTGGAAGATGCAATATGGCACCGCCACTTCCCTTGCCCCAGTCTCTGCTATCCTGTTCCTTCTTCTCCTAGCGGCCGCCGTCTCCGCTTCTCCTCCCCTTCCCCTTCCTCTTCCCCGGCCAATTGCCATGGCCTGTTGAGGTGGGGGAGGTAACTGCATTGGGCCCTGCCTCCACCCCAACTGGGGGGGTCTCCATTGTCCTTCGAAACGGTTACCCCTTCCTGGGCCATAACCCCTTCCATGCCCCTGCATTCCTCCGCCCTGCGGCCTCCATCCCCCCTCCGGGGCCTGGGGCTCTTCCCTTCTTCTGACCTCTTGCTGCCTCATCTCCAGCTCACTGAGCTTTGCTAGCCTCTTGGTGAGCTCTGGGTTGGCTTCTACGCTTGCTACTTCCTCCGCCACCCTCTCCATCAGCTCCTCATAGGAGACGGGGGCCTTCCTCTTCAACGCCATCTTGAAAAAGCTTTCCTTCAACCCGACCGTGAAGGCGAGTTGAAGTGCAAACCCAGGCACCTCCTGAGTGAGCTGCACTTCCTCCTGGAACCGATCCGCGTACTGAGCCAACGTCTCCCTGGACTCCTGCTTCACTGCGAAGAGGGAATCAGCGTCCTTCTTCCTCCTTTTTGAAGTTGAAAATCTCAACAAAAAACTTCGGCGCAGGTCCTCGAACGCGTAGATAGAGCCTGCCGGAAGTGAATGAAACCAGTCCCTGGCCTTCTCCTTGAGAGTGACGGCGAAGAGCCGACACTTGAAGGCATCGGACATCGGCCTGATGGAGACCGAGTCCTCGAAAGACTGCAGATGCTGAACTGGGTCATCTCTGCCATTGTAGTACACTCTATCCCATTCTCCGAATCCCGCTGGAACGGGTGCAGACAACACCAACTCGCAGAAGGGACTTCCCCCTCCTGCTATCTTTTCTCGCTCGGCTCGCGGACCTAGCTCGCTCGCCAAGCTTGGGATCACACTCGCGAGGGCGACGCTCGCCTGAACCACCCCGACTGTCGCCGCATCCTCCTGGCGCGCGCTCACCTGTGCCGCGCTCGCTGGGGCAGAGCTTGTCGGCACTGAACTCGCCGGCGCGGAGCTCGCCAACACCGGGCTCGCCGGACTGGCGAACAGCACTCACCCTTCCCTGTCATGCCCTGGTTCAACGGCAACTTCTTTTCCAGCCCTTCCTCCTGGTGCACTCTCGCCGACTGCTGTTGGGGGAGTGGTCGCCTGAGGTGCCGGGGTCGCAAACTCACTTCGCAGAGCCGTGACCGTGAACCCCAAGGTGTCGAGCACCTCCTTCCTGAAATCCGCGAACATCCTAGCCATTGCTTCCTGAGGGGTCTCGCCGAACTCCTCTCCCTGCTCTTCATCTCCAGCCATAACTCTTCTCTGGGACTTTCTTGAACCAGCCGCGCTCCACGCTCACCGCACCAAAATGTTGAAACCGATTTCTCAGTCTCTTGTGGAGCTCGGGGCCCTCACCGAAATGAGAGGCAGCTAGCCCTTACCGGTCCCTCGGGAGAGGTAAGGCCGACGATTCGAGCAAAGAACAAAGACCCTAGTCTCAGCGAGGAGGTCCCTCCACTAACCCGGAAGATCGTTGAGCGCTTCCCCTCCCAAGCCAAAGCTAAGACTCGGGCACCTTGGAGAGCTAGAGAGCCCAAACCAAAACGACCTAGGGAGAGAAGAGCTCAAAGATAATGAACCTGTCCTCTTCCAAGGTGCCCTTTGAGGTCTATTTATAGATTTTAGTTTTGTGGTCTGTCAATAACCAAATCCTGCTGTCCATTCTCACTATCCGCACACCGGATTGGTCTGCAAACAGCCAAACTCCGCTGTTTGGAGAGGCTAAACGCAGACCACCAGGGGCCTCTTGGTAAAAATCCCTTCCTGGACTTTTACGGGGCGAGCCAGCCCACTTCGCGACCTCCCTCGCGAGTGGAGCTCGCGAGCCTCGGGGTCGGCGAACCCCAGAGTTATTATCAGCACATTATATGGCTCGCTCGCCCGCACTACCTCGGCGAGTCCCCGGATGACTATCTGCTCTCCCTCTAGGCGGGCTCGCCTAGCGAACTCCTTCCTCGAATGGTTGGGCTCGCCAATAGCGACCCGGCCAAGCCGACCTCCCTCGCGAGTGGAGCTCGCGAGCCTCTGGGTCGGCGAACCCCAGGATGGCTATCCGCACCCCAAAATGGTTAACTGTACCCCAAAATGGCTAACTGTACCCCAAAATGGCTAACTGTACCCCAAGGTTCCGGGCTCGCTCGCCTGCGCAGTCTCTTGCTCTTCCTTGGCCTGCCTCGCCGGAGTTCAGGGTTCGCCCCTCTTGGCTCGCCTCCTCGAGCGCGAGCTGCTGATTTCTTCCTGACGAATATCGGGGTTGTACAGTTACCTTGCCAACCTCTCCAGAGATCAACCTGACCCACCGTCTATATGAGCCTGGCAGCGGAATCGATCTGGGGAATTCCAATACCAACGAACTTGTTACCTTGCCAGCCTCTCCAGAGATCAACCTGACCCACCGTCTATAAGAGCCCGATAGCGTAATCAATCTGGGCATTCCAGCACCAAAGATCTTGTTACCTTGCCAGCCTCTTCAGAGATCAACCTGACCTACCATCTATGAGAGCCCGAAAGCGGAATTCATCTGGGGCATTCCAGCACCAAAGAACTTGTTACCTTGACAGCCTCTCCAGAGATCAACCTAACCCACTATCTATGAGAGCTTGGCAGCGGAATCGATCTGGGGCATTCCAGCACCAAAGAACATATTACCTTGCCAGCCTCTCCAGAGATCAACCTGACCAAACGTCTATGAGAGCCCGACAGCGGAATTGATCTGGGGCATCCCAGCACCAAAGAACTTGGTACCTTGCCAGCCTCTCCAGAGATCAACCTGACCTACCGTCTATGAGAGCCCGACAGCGGAATCGATCTGGGGCATTCCAGCACCAAAGAACTTGTTACCTTGCCAGCCTCTCCAGAGATCAACCTGACCCACCGTCTATGAGAGCCCAGCTGCGGAATCTATCTGGGGCATTCCAGCACCAAAGAACTTGTTACCTTGCCATCCTCTACAGAGATCAACCTGACCCACCGTCTATGGGAGCCCTGCAGCGGAATCGATCTGGGGCATTCCAGCACCAAAGAAAGGACGCTTATGGATTTCTGCTTAGAAACAATTCTAAAGTTGATATAAGAAGAGCAAAATATACAAGTCAACTACAAAAACTCTTATGGATATAATCGTTTCAAGTCGTCCCCACTCCTGGCATGGCCGCGGGGTACCCCTTCTACATCCTGGAGGTGATACCCTCCCGACTTGAGCACTTCACTTACAATGTAAGGCCCCTCCCAATTGGGGTCAAGTTTACCTATCGCGGCTCCTCTCCCAGCCGCATCGACCTTCTTCAGGACCAAGTCTCCTTTCTCGAATTGTTTTATTCTGATATGCTGGTCAAAGTACCTGGCCATCCGCCTCTTGACCTCCTCTTGCTGAATGGTGGCGAGATCCCGGAGTTCCTCCACCAAGTTAGAGGATAACCTTTGCTCCACTTCATTCTCCACCTGCCAATCGTCATCGCCCCCCCCCCCCCCCCCCTCCCCCCACGGTAACCACCCGGGGGGACTTCACCTCGAATTCAGTAGGAAGAACGACCTCGAACCCATGAGAGAGTTTGAAAGGGGTCTCTCCTATGGCCGTGTTTGGGGTAGTTCTTAGGGCCCTGAGGACCGAGGGCAGCTGCTCAATCAAGTTGCCCCTGAGGTTCTCAACCTTCTTTTTGAGCAAATTCACGATTATCTTGTTTGCCGCGTCCACCTGCCCATTGCTCCTCGGGTGGTGGACCGACGAAAACCGAAGAACTATGCCAAGCTGGGTGGAGAAGTTGACAAACTCATCGCTGGTGAACTGTGGCTCGTTGCATGTCACTATGGCCAGTGGGACTCCATGCCTGCAAATGATTTCACCCCATACAAAATTCCTTACCACTTGTGATGTCACCTTGGCTAGCGCCTTCACCTTCAGCCACATGGATAACTAGTCTACCATCACCAGCAGGAACCTTCTCTGACCACTTGCCTGGGGGAAGGGACCAACCAGGTCAAGCCCCCATATCACGAAGGGCCACGGAGCTGTGATGGTCTGAAGCCTCTGAGCTGGGAGAAGTTGGAGTTGAGCATAGAGCTGACACTTGGAGAACTTCATTGCCAACTCCGCCGCATCCTTGCTAAGGGTAGGCCAGAAATAACCTTGTCTCAACACCCTTCCTTCTAATGTCCTGCTCCCCGAGTGGCTTCCACACTCCCCTGAGTGGATCTCCTCCGAGACCCTCGGGACCTCCCCCTTGGCTACACAATGGGAAAGGAGTCCTGAGAGGTTCTTATGATATAGCCCACCTGCATGCATGGAGTAATAGGCGGATTTGTACCTGAGTTGTCGCTTGTCTGCCTCTCCTTCGGGGAACTTCCCGGACATCAGGAAGGTGACGATGGGACTCATCCATGATTCTTGCTGGTCTATCTCTATCAGCTCTCCTTCCTCGATGGATGGTCGGAAGAGCTCCGACACTGTCCCCCTGCCCGGGGGCCAAACTTGGCTAGAAGGTCTGCATGAGTGCTCTCCTCCCTTGGCACATGGTTGATGGAGAAAGTGCAGAATTGCCCGATGACCCCCTTGACATTCTCCAGGTAGCGCTGGAGGGTGGGCTCCTTTGCCTCAAACTCCTTCCTGATTTGGCACGCCACCACCATGGAGTCCATAGAGAGCTCCACGTCTTGTACACCCAACTCCCGGGCCAGCCGCAAGCCTGCTACCACCGCCTCGTACTCAGCCCAGTTGTTGGTGATTGGGAAATGATTGCTGATGGCCTGCTCAATCCTTGTCCCTTGTGGGCTCACCAGGATTACCCCTCCCCCGAAGGAGTGCTTCCCTGATGCCCCATCCACTAACATCTTCCAAGCCTCTGAGTGGTATGCCTCCCATTCCTCCACCTCGGTGACATAATCTACCAGGAAATCTGCCACCACCTGCGCCTTTATTGATAACCTTGATACAAACGAGATATCGAACTCGCCCAGCTCCACGGACCACTTGGCTAGCCTTCCCGAGTGCTCTACCCCTTCCATGATGTTGCGAAGGGGGTAGTCGGTCACCACCTTGATTGGATGTGCTTGGAAATAAGGCCGGAGATTTCGAGCCGATACTACCAAGGCGAAGGCCAACTTCTCTAGGATGGGGTATCGGAGCTCCGCCTTCCTTAGCACTCGGATGATGTAGTAAATTGTAAGTTTCCTTCTGCCTTCTTCCCGACTAGCACTGAACTCACTGCCTCGGATCCTACCCCCAGGTATAAGGATAGGTCCTCCCCCTGCCTTGGCCACTGGAGTAGAGGAACTTGAGTGAGTTGCCTCTTCAACTCCTGGAAGGCTTCCTGACACTCCGTGGTCCATTCGAATTTCTGATTTCCTCTCAACACCTTGAAGAAAGGTTCACACTTTTCTCCTGCCCGGGAGAGGAACCTGCTGAGACAGGCCAAATTCCTCGTGAGGCGCTGAACCTCCTTGGAGTTTCTTGGCGATCCCAGTTCCATGATGTCCTTGACCTTATCTGGGTTAGGCTCCACCCCGACTGGGGTGAGTGGGTGACCTAGGAACTTCCCTCGGCTAGCCCCGAAGACACACTTCTGGGGGTTGAGTTTCATTTTCTACTTCCGCAGAGTCCCAAAGGTCTCCTCGAGGTCCCGAAGGTGGGATCCTAGGTCTCTGCTTTTGATCATGAGGTCGTCCACATAGATCTCCAGGTTCCTTTCCTTCTATTCTCGAAAAACCCTGTCCATCATCCGTTGGTATGTTGCCCCTGCATTTTTTAGCCCAAAGGGCATCATTTTATAGCAATAGCACCCATCTCCCATGATCAAGGAGACATCCTTGATGGGGGGGGGGGTATGCGGATCTGATGATAACTTGAAAAAGCATCTAAGAAAGACATTACATAGAAACCGACGGCTGAATCAACCAGCGCGTCGATTCTAGGCAAAGGGTATCAATCCTTGGGGCATGATTTATTAAGCAAGGAAAAATCGATACACATCCTCCACTTACCTCCTCCCTTTTTCACCATAACCACATTGGAGACCCAGCCTGGATACTGAATCTCCGATATAAAACCTACCTGTAGGAGCTTACCCAGCTCCTCTTGGATGGGCCCCTCCAGCTTATCTGCTATGGCCCTCTTCTTTGGACGGATGGGGCGGGTGTCGGGGTCAAGGTTGAGGCGATGGTAAGCCACATCTACGTCGATCCCGGGCATCTCCAAGGCACTCCATGTGAAGACGTCTACATTCTCCTGGACGCAGGCCATGATTTGCTTTTGCTCCTCGGGGCTGATCTCATCGCAGACCTTGACAATTTCTACCACTCCTGCCTGGGTGGTGACCTCAAGCTCCACGACTTCATCCACGGCCTCCAGCCGGGACTTCTCTCCCCAATCTTCTTCCTTCTCCTCGTCGCAAGTCGGCGCTTCGACCTTCTCCTCCCTTCCTCCTTCCCGAACCTTCATCACCTCTTCTGCCCCTTCCTCTACTATTTCCACCTCTCCTTCACCGAGCCTCACTGGCTCCCCCATCTCTCAATCCCACTTCTCTATCTCGGTCATCCAAGAGATGGTGTTCACGATAGTCACATAGAACTGTCGGGCCACCTTCGGGTTTCCCTTATCCAAACATGGACTCCTCCGTCATTGAACTTAAGGCACTGGTGGAAGGTGGATGGGACACAGCGGAACGCGCTGATGAGTGGTCGTCCGAAGATGGCGATGTAGCTGCTGGTGGCATCCACTATGACAAAACAATAATTCCTGGACTGCCCCCCCCCCCCCCCAGGACTACATGGAGTCCCACACCCCCTCTACCTCCTTCCTCTCCCCGAAGAATCCAAACAAAGGGCCATCCGATGCCGACACCCTTAGCGCCTCCACCCCCATCCCGTCAAATGCCTTCTTGAATATGACGTTAACTGAGCTCCCATTATCCACAAGGATTCGGGAGATGGTGAAGTTCTCGATTGCCGTCTGAATGACTAGGGTGTTCATGACCTGGCATGTCCTTCTGGGTGAATGAAACCTTCTCCGCCGGGAGAGGGGCTAGGGACGTCGAAGCTACACTACAACGGTACATGGCATGGAGGCTGGCCTTCCGGGTCGCCTCAATCCCTAATCCCCCATGGACCACCCTGATCCCCCTCGGGCCCCACATCGGCCCGGTCTTCGCACCTCTCGTCCTCCTCGTCCTGAGGCAGGACCTCCTCGATCCTCACCGCCCACTGCTCCCGCGGTGCCGTTGTCCTGGCTTCTCTCACTTCCAGGAATTCCAAGCAGGTGGCCGTTGCGTGCCCTTCCTCCCGATGGAAGTCACAATACGGCAACACCACTTCCACTCTCTCGGGTTCCGCCCCCTATTCCCCCTTCTTCTTCAAGCTCCCGCTCCTGCTCCTGCTCCCTCTCTTCTTCCACTTCCTCCTCTTCCTCGCCTGATCGCCATGGCCTGCTGAGGAGGGGGAGGCATCTGCCTCGGACCCTGGCTCCATCCTAACTGATGGGGTCTCCCCTGACCCCCGTGGAAGTTACCCCCTCCCGGGGCATAACCCTTCCCTTGAACCTGCGCTCCTCCGCCTTGATTCCTCCATCCCACCTCCGTAGCTCTGGGCTCTTCTCTTCTCCGCACTTCCTGCTGCTTGACTTCCGTCTCACTAAGCTTTGCTAGCCTTTTGGTGAGTTCCGGGTTAGCCTCTTCCCCATCAATCTCCTTTGCCACCCTCTCCATCAACTCCTCGTAGGAGGCGGGGGCCTTCCTCTTCAAACTCATCTTGAATAAACTCTCCCTCAGCCCTACCGTGAAGGCGAGCTGGAGGGCAAACCCAGGCATCTCTTGGGTAAGCAGGACCTCTTCCTGGAACCGGTCCGCGTAATGGGACAGTGACTACCCCGGCTCCTACTTGACCTTGAAGAGCGACTAGGCATCCCTCTTCCTCTGCTTCGAAATCGAGAAGCGCAATAAGAAGCCTCTACGCAAGTGCTCAAATGGGTAGATCGACCCGGTTGGGAGTTGATGGAACCAGTCCCTAGCCTTCTCCTTTAGGGTGATGGCGAAGAGCCGACACTTGAATGCATCTAACATCAACAGATGGAGACCGAGTCCTCGAACGACTGCAAGTGCTGGACATGATCATCCTTGCTGCTGTAGTAGACCCTGTCCCACTCCCTGAACCCTTCTGGGACAGGTGCTGAAAGCACCAGCTCGTAAAAAGGGCTCCTCCCGCTCGCAATCTTCTCCTTCTCAACTCGTCCTATGACTTCTCTCGCAGGACCCGAGCTCGCCAGAGCCGCACTCGTCAGGACTGCGCTCGCCGGAGCATCACTCGCTGAGACCGGACCTGCCGGGGTGGCGCTCGCTGGGCTGGCAAAAAGCTCTCGCCCGAAGAGGTCTCGCCCCGCTCCTGCCACCTCCTTCCCTGCCCTTCCCCCTAGGGCACACTCACCGACCCCTAGAGGGGGGAGCACCTGAGGTGCTGGAGTCGCGAACTCATTTTGCACCATGGCGAAGGCGAGACCGATGCTCCCGAGGACCTCCCTTCTGAGGTCCGCGAACATCCCCAACATCATTGCCTCCTGCGAGCCGCCAAACTCATCGCCCTGCTTTTCATCTCCCGCCATGCTGCTTCCTTGAAACTTTCCTACACTAGTTGCTGTCCACTCTCACCGCACCAAAAATGTTGGAACCGGGATTCGGCCCAACGAGGAGTTTGGACCCCAAAGATGGGTGCAACTCGCGCTTACGGATCCCTCAGAGCAACTTGACTGAAGACCTAGAACTAAGAACCTTGGCGACAGTGTTGAGGTCCCACCATACACACCCTGAAGATCGTAAAGCGCTTCCCCTCCTAAGCCAAGAACTGTAGTCGGGCACCTTGGAGAGCTCTGATGATGCTAACCAAAGATGACCTGAGGAGAAAGAAGCCCAAAAGAAGTCCTCTCCAAAGGTTCCCTTAGGGTCTTATTTATTGTTTTTCTGGACTGGTCTGCTAATAGCGGGGTTTTGCCTTTTGGTATTACTAAGCGCACCCCCTTTGGCCTGCTAACAACCAAACTCCGCTGTTCGGAGGGGATAACTGCAGGCCACCAAGGGCAGAGGGGTAATTTCCCTTCTTAGCCTCTGGACAAATGGCCTGCGAGAATGCCACTCGCGAGAGCTCCTGCGGGTCTCCTCGCGAGTATTGCTCGTGCACCCTCTCCAGGCGAGCGGCCTGTAAAGGCCTTGCTTGCCTTCCTTATAGCGGCAATCGTCAAGGCCAGGTCTCGCATTCTCTCCTGCGAGCTCGCCCTGGCTCGCACCCCCTGGTTCTCGTGACTCCTTAGTGACGAGACCATTTCTAGCTTAACTCGCACGATTCCGTGCCTTTCCTTCTCGGGCGAACACGGGGTTGTACAAAAATCAATATTGGAAAATAAAATTGTGTGATCCCCGAGCACTACTTTGCACCTTGATAAGTCTTAATGAGCATTGTGTGTGCAAAGCACCTTGGTAGTTGTACATTTTTTTGTGCATAATAAGTGTGCGGAAGTAATCTTTTGCGTTTTATTGTGCACTTTACTCTACATATGTCTTGTATTTTTTATTATAACATTGGTTTACTCTTTTCAAAATACACTTATGTGCACATCATTATCTTCCATAAAACTTCTTCTCATGAGTATTAGATTCTAATGCTAATTCCATAATACTTTTTATATCTAAATGCACTAGATAACCTAGCATTCTCTCTACAGTATTTAGTATGTTTTGAATTTATGAATTGGAATAACATTGTAGTAGTCTCTTTTCTTAATACATCTCTTTCATGCTTAGTTACTTCATGATAATCTTTAAAGATTTTCAAAGAAAAATGATTTACAAAAAACATCTTTTTCATTTTGATCATTCACTCATATTTCTTTTTATGAATCATCATGTCTTACAAAAAGAAGTTTGTTGTATTTTTATAAGTCTTCCGCAACATTACGTTTACCTTGTGTTGTTTTCATGCTTATCTCAAGTTTTCAAACTAAACTTTTTCAACCAAATGGTAGACTTGCATAGTAAATGTTATATTATTCCTTTTAAAGCCAAAAACTCTGATTTATTTCTATGAACATACTTATGCTAAAAACTCTGATTTTTTTCTAGGAAAATTATTCTAAAACTCCTTATCATTTCCTTCTCTCTAAAAGCTCGATCATGCCTTCATCTTATTATTATCACAAGTTGTATGTGCTTTGCTTCCTTGCCCACTTTTGCTAATAACAAAAGGGGGAGAACTAACAAGATAAATAAAATCCGCTATCAAAATGGAAAACTAGCATGATTAATTAGGATGATAGCTTACATTTTAGGGGAGCATTCACTTAGGGGGGGCATGTATTTAGGGGGAGCAATTCAAAATACTAAAATTGATAATTATCCTAAGTCATCACTCTCACACACACACAAGTAGGTTTCATCATGCTTATATATTAATGCTCTTATTTATCTTTAATGGATTTGTTATTATCAAAAGGGGGAGTTTGTTGGAACATGGTCTTCCGCATCTCCTAGGTTTGAGAATAACAAATCCTATGTGTATTTGATCTTGTGTGTTTAAGTGTGCAGGAAACAAAGTCCATATGACTCAAGGATAACATAAGAAGGTTGCCCCCAAAAATGAGACAATAAATCCAACATGCAAACTAGCGTCGGCGGTAGCACCTTCAGAAGGCATTAGCGCAATCCCGGGAGCACATTTAGAAGGCATTAGCGCCAGCTGGTAGCGGATAGTGTAGGCAGTAGCGCGGAGCATAAGAGGCAAGATGGAAATGTTTCCTCAGATTGAAGATTCTCTCGCGCAAAATATGTCCTAGTATGGGATAACGTCGGTGGTAGCGGTAGCACAGGCGCTAGCGGTAGCGCAGGAGCTAGCTCTAAGGCTATAAATTGGACCCCTCTTCTCTCGTTTTGAACAACCATCAGAGAGAGAGGTTTAGTGCTAGAATTCCAGAGCCTGATTTGGCCGAAAGTTGATCTCCCACCAAAGCTCTGCGAATTTCTGAAGGAGGACTTCTTCACGCCGGATCTAAATGACGTCCGCTTCAACAACACTTTTTCTAAAGCGGATCTTCATCTCCAACTTCAGAAGCTCTTCAAGAGGGAGTTTATATTATTATCATTTCATAACTTTTGTAAACCGTTAGAGAATTCGCCTCGTTTTCGCGACTAGGTCTGGGTAGGACTTAAGGCAGAAATTCGCCTCGTGTTGGTGACTAGATCTAGGTTAGGTCTAGGTGGTGCTCAAGGCCATATCCGGGGTAGGATTGGCTAAAGCAGCTTGAGGCCAAATCCGGGGAAGGATAGGCTTGGGCCACCGGTTCGTGGGGATGCGAGTCGGGATACAAAACAAAAAGAGTTTATTATTATTCGCCACCGATTTCTAGCGTTATAGAAATCAATTTTTGTAAACCGATATTTCATGTTAATAAAACATGTCTCTATTTTATTTTACTTAGTTTGATTGATTTCTCACTATCTTAATCTCTTATTATTTCAAGATATTCAAAATATAAAAAAACATTTTAAAACCCTTATTCATCCCTCCCTCTAAGAGCGCCTACCGATCCAACAAAGGGTTTCTTCTTCCACTTCCTCCATGCGGATTGGTTCCAGGAAGAGGTGCAGCTTACTCAGGAGATGCTGGGGTTTGCACTCCAACTCGCCTTCATGGTCGGGTTGAAAGAGCGTTTCTTCAAGATGGCGTTGAAGAGGAAGGCCCCCGTCTCCTATGAAGAGCTGATGGGGAGGGTGGCGGAGGAAGTCGCGAGTGAAGAAGCCAACCCGGAGCTTACCAAGAGGCTAGCAAAGCTCAGTGAGCCGGAGGTGAGGCAGCGGAAGGGTCAGGAGAAGGGAAGAGCCCCGGGCCCCGGAGGGGGGATGGAGGCCGCACGGCGGAGGAATGCAAGGGCAGGGAAGGGGTTACGGCCCAGGAAGGGGTAACCATTTCGGGGGTCAAGGGAGGCCCCACCAGTTAGGGTGGAGGCAGGGTCCGATGCAGATGCCTCCCCCACCTCAACAGGCCATGGCAATTGGTCGGGGAAGAGGAAGAGGAAGGAGGGGTGAGGTGGAAACAGCAGCCGCTGGGAGGAGAAGGAATAGGATGGCGGAGACTGAGGCGGGGGAGGTGACGTTGCCGTATTGTATCTTCCATGATGAGGAAGGTCACTCAACGGACACCTGCCCAGAGTTCCTGGAGGTGAAAAGGGGCCGAGCCCCCGCGCCAAGGCAACAAGTGAGAATTGAGGAGGTCGAGCCTCGAGGGGAGGAGGAAGAAAGGTGCGAAGATAGAGTGGATGTGGGAAGTAGAGGAGGGATCGGGGTGATCCATGGGGGTTAGGGGTGGAGGAAACCCACAAGGCTAGCCTTCATACCATCTATCGACGGAGCATGGCCTCAACATCCACGGCTCCACCCACGGCGGAGAGAATCACTTTCTCCCAGAAGGACGTGCCGAGCTACGAGGACCCGTTCTGCGATGTGCTGGTTATCCAGACCGTCATCGAGAACTTCACCGTCTCGCAGATTCTAGTCGATAATGGTAGCTCGGTCAACGTCGTCTTCAAGAAGGCGTTTGATGAGATGAAGGTAGAATCCAAGAGGGTGTTGGCCTCGGATGTCCCCCTATTCGGCTATTTAGGAGAAAGGAAGGAAGTAGAAGGTGGAGTTGGGCTCCATGTGACCCTCGGAGGGCAGTCCCAGAACTGCCTCTTCGTGATAGTGGATGCCCCGAGCAGCTACAGTGCCATCTTCGGACGGCCTCTCATCAGCGCGTTTAGATGCGTCCCTTCCACCTTCCACCAGTGTCTCAAGTTCAACACGGGTGGAGTCCAGGTCCGGATCCGAGGAGACCCCAAGATGGCAAGATAGTGCTATGTGACGGCTGTCAACACCATCACCTGGATGGGAGTAGCGGAGAAATGGGATAAAGTGATGGAGGAGATGGCCGAAGTCGGAGGTGAAGGGGAAGTCGAGGAGCAGGCAGAGGAAAAAGAATTCCATGCCCAGGAGGGGGTTGTTGAGGGACCCCGGGCAGAGGGAGGAGAGGAAGAGGAAAAAGGGGAGAAGACCTCGATAGGAGGGGGAGAGGGGTTTATGGTGATAGGGGAGGAGGTAGAGGAAGGAACCCGGACGCTCGCTTGTGGTGGAGAGGAGGAGAGGGCTTGGGGGGAGCAATCCCGGCTAGAGGCCGTGGACGAGATCGTGGAGCTTGAGGTCACCACCCGGCTAGGGGTGATGGAGAAGGTCCGGGTCAGCGGAGGACTCAGCCCAGAAGATCAAGCAGAGATTCTGGCTTGCGTGCAGAAGAACGTAGACGTCTTCGCTTGGAGCGCCGCGGAAATGCCCGGGATCGATGCGGATGTGGCTTGCCATCGCCTCAACCTCGACCCCGGCACCCGCCCCATCCACCAGAAGAGGAGGGCCATTGCCGACAAGCTGGAAGGGCCCATCCGCGAGGAGGTGGGCAAGCTCCTACAGGCAGGCTTTGTATCGGAGATCCAGTATCCAGGCTGGGTCTCCAATGTCGTTATGGTGAAGAAGGGAGGAGGTAAATGGAGGATGTGTATCGACTTTTCTTTGCTTAATAAATCATGCCCTAAGGATTGTTACCCCCTGCCTAGAATCGACGCGCTGGTTGACTCAGCCGTCGGTTTTCCTGTGATGTCTTTCTTAGATGCTTTTTCAGGTTACCATCAAATCCGCATGCACCCCCCGGACATCAAAGATGTCTCCTTCATCACGGGGGATGGATGCTACTGTTATAAGATGATGCCGTTCGGGCTCAAGAATGCAGGTTCCACGTACCAGAGGATGATGGACAGAGTCTTCCGCGAGCAGAAGGGAAAAAAACTTGGAGGTTTATGTTGATGACCTCATGGTAAAGAGCCGGGACCTTGGGTCTCACCTCCGAGACCTTGAGGAGATGTTCGGGACTCTGCGAAAGTACAAGATGAAACTCAACCCCTTGAAGTGTTTCTTCGGGGCTATCCGGGGGAAGTTCCTAGGCCACTTACTAACCCCGACGGGAGTGGAGCCCAACCCGGACAAGGTCAAGGCAATAATGGAGTTGGGGTCGCCAAGGAACCCGAGGGAGGTTCAGAGCCTCACAGGGAAGTTGGCTGGGCTCAGCAGGTTCCTCTCCAAGGCGGGAGAAAAGTGTGCGCCTTTCTTCAAGGTGATACGGGGCAACAAGAAGTTTGAATGGACCCCGGAGTGCGAAGAGGCCTTCCAGGCTCTAAAAGAACAACTCACCCAGACCCCTCTACTCCAGGGGCCGAGGCCAGGAGAAGACCTATCCTTGTACCTAGGGGTAGGGTCCGAAGCAGTACTTTCCGTGTTGATCCGGGAGGAGGGGAAGAAATAGTTCCTTATCTACTACGTCAGCCGAGTGCTGAGGAAGGCGGAGCTCCGGTACCCGATTCTGGAAAAGTTAGCCTTCGCATTGGTGGTGTCGGCCCGGAGGCTCCGGCCTTACTTCCAAGCCCATTCAATCAAGGTAGTGATGGACCACCCGCTCCGAAAAATCATGGAAGGGGTGGAGCACTCGGGAAGATTGGCAAAATGGTCTGTGGAGTTAAGTGAGTTCAACGTCACGTTCGTGCCCAGGACATCCATCAGGGCCCAGGCGGTGGCGGACTTCATGGCCGACTATGCGGCCGAGGTGGGGGAGCACGAGCCACCTCCCCCATAGGCATGGAAGATGTTGGTGGACGGAGCATCGGGAAAGTACTCCTATGGAGGGGGGATAGTCCTGGTGAGTCCCCAGGGGACCCGGATTGAGCAAGCCTTAAACATCTGTTTCCCAATTACCAACAACCAGGCTGAGTACGAGGCAGTGATAGCGGGCCTTCGGCTGGCCCGGGAACTAGGGGTGCAGGACGTGGAGGTCTCAACGGACTTTATGGTGGTAGCATGCCAAATTAAGGGAGAGTTTGAAGCGAAGGACTCGACCCTCCTGCTATACCTGGAGAAGGTCAAAGGGGTCATCGGGCAGTTCCGCGCCTTCTCCATCAGGCACGTGCCGAGGGAGGAGAGCACCCAGGCGGACCTCTTAGCAAAGTTTGGTCCCCGAGCGGGAGGGACAACTTCGTAACTCTTCCGGCCCTCCATCGAGGAAGGAGAGTTGATGGAGGTGGATCAACGAGCCTCGTGGATGGATCCATTCATCACCTTCCTATCCTCCGGGCAATTCCCCGGAGAGGACGTGGACAAGAGGCGCTTCAGGTATAAGTCTGCCTATTACTCCTTGCATGCAGGAGTGCTATATAGGAAGACTCTCTCGGGACTCCTGGCCCATTGTGTTTCCGAGGAGGAGGTTCCGAGAGTCCTGGAAGAAATCCACTCCGGGGAGTGCGGCAGTCACTCCGGAAATCGGACCCTGGAGGGGAGGGTGTTGAGGCAAGGCTCCTTCTGGCCCACTCTCAGCAAGGACGCGGCGGAGTTCGCGAGGAAGTGCACGAAGTGCCAGCACTATGCTCCGCTCCAACTCCTCCTAGCTCAAAGGCTCCGGACCATCACGGCTCCCTGGCCCTTCGCCATATGGGGGTTGGACCTGGTCGGTCCCTTCCCCCAAGCCAGTGGCCAGAGGAAGTTCCTGCTGGTCATGATCGACTACTTCTCCAAGTGGGTAGAAGTGAAAGCACTCGCTAAGGTAACCTCTCAGGTTGTGAGGAATTTTGTGTGGGGGGAGATAATTTGCAGGCACGGACTCCCTCTAGCTATTGTGACAGACAATGGGCTGCAGTTTGCTAGTGAAGAGTTTGTTGGCTTCTGCACTTAACTCATCATTGACCTCAGGTTCGCATCGGTCCACTACCCGAGGAGCAATGGGCAGGTGGAGGCGGCAAACAAAATAATCGTTAACCTATTAAAAAAGATAGTGGAGAACCTTCGGGGGAACTGGGTGGAACAGCTACCCTCCGTCCTCTGGGCCATGAGAAATACTCCAAATACCGCCACCGGGGAGACTCCGTTCAAGCTCTCTCACGGGTCCGAGGCCGTTCTCCCCATAGAGTTTGAGGTAAAGACCCCCCGGGTGATCGCAGCGAGCGAGGGGGATGAAGAGTGGCTAGAAGATAACAATGCAGAGCAGAGACTGTCTTTGGACCTGGTGGAAGAACTCTGGGACTTGGCCACCATCAGGCAGGAAGAGGTCAAGCGGTGGATGGCTCGGTACTTTGACAAACATATCCGGATAAAGCACTTTCAGAAAGGAGACATAGTCCTGAAGAAGGTCGATGCGGCGGGTAGGGGAGCCGCGGTCGGTAAGCTTAACCCCAACTGGAGGGTCCATATATTATAAGCGAGGTGCTCAAGTCAGGGGGGGTATCATCTCCAGGATGTGGAAGGGGTGCCCCTCGACCAAGCCAGGAGTGGGGATGATTTGAAACGATTTTACCCTTGAAAGCTTTATTATGTTGATTACAGAATGTCTTACTCCTTTTTGTGATGCTTATAATCACTGCCATACCGGGGTGATGAAGGTTGGATATGTTGGAGCTGGAATGCCCCAGATCGATTCCGCTCCCGGGCTCTCACCTAGACGGGGGGTTCAGGTTGATCTCTGGAGAGGCTGGCAAGGTTGGATATGTTGGTGCTGGAATGCCCCAGATCGATTCCGCTCCCGGGCTCTCACCTAGACGGGGGGTTCAAATTGATCTCTGGAGAGGCTAGCAAGGTGACAAGTTTTATGCTGGAATGCCCCAGATCGATTCCGCTCCCGGGCTCTCACTAGATGGGGGGTTCAGGTTGGTCTCTGGAGAGGCTGGCAAGGTTGGATATGTTGGTGCTGGAATGCCCCAAATCGATTCCGCTCCCGGGCTCTCACCTAGACGGGGGGTTCAGGTTGATCTCTAGAGAGGCTGGCAAGTTGACAAGTTTTATGCTGGAATGCCCCAGATCGATTCCGCTCCCGGGCTCTCACTAGACGGGGGGTTCAGGTTGATCTCTCGAGAGGCTGGCAAGGTTGGATATGTTGGTGCTGGAATACCCCAGATCGATTCCGCTCCCGGGCTCTCAACTAGACGGGGAGTTCAGGTTGATCTCTGGAGAGGCTGGCAAGGTGACAAGTTTTATGCTGGAATGCCCCAGATTGATTCCGCTCCCGGGCTCTCACTAGACGGGGGGTCAGGTTGATCTCTGGAGAGGCTGGCAAGGATGACAGGTCTTTATGCTGGAATGCTCAGTCTCGCTCGGCGGGTCGGCTAGCTCGGCAAAGAGGGATTTCGCACGATACAATGCGAGTGGCGAGAATCAATCTTATGCGATTCAGAACATCCAGTTCTCGGCAGAAAGGTTGTCGGCTCCGGGTAAGAGGCGAGCTCTCGCCAAGAGGAAAAATGGCCTGCGAAACCTAGAGAAAATATGCACAACTAAAAGGATAGTAATCCTAAGGCAATCGGCAAAAGGTCTGAGCAGCCAAAGTATCCTACACCTACCTGTGCGACGACGTGAGGCGTGATGAGTCCTGATCATATACACTTTTATGGACTCATCTGAGCCATCTATTTAGTCTTTTCACTGCACTTTAGCCCTGTTTTAGCTTATATTTGATAATCCATGCTAGGTGCACATCTAGGCCCACTTTGGTGTGATTTTCGTGCTTATTGTCATTAGTAGTATTCATGTGCTGTCAAGTGCCACTTTCAGTGGCTAGATCTGTGGTTGTGCTGGAATAGGAGTCGTGCAAGTGTTCCCGGTGTAATTCTGCACAGGAACACTGCGCACGATCACTGGTTCTATTGCGCACGACCACTGGTCGTGCGCCACTGATCGTGTGCACTTAACCCTTTTTCACGAGTTCTGTTTGGTGCAGTGCGCACGACCACCAACGCTAGTGCGCACGACCACCAGTCGTGCGCCACTGCTCGTGCGCACTTACCATTTAATTTTCGAGTTCTGTTTGCTGTAGTGCGCACGACCATCAACTACAGTGCGCACGACCACCGGTCGTGCGCCACTGGTCGTGCGAACATGTTATTTTGTAATTTCTGTCTTTGCAGGCTCCGTCCAGGCAGAGCGCACGATCACAGGATTCTAGTGCGCACGACCACTGGTCGTGCGCCAATGACCGTGCGCACTGTTAATTCCAGCGCCTATAAATTCCGCTGCTCGCGATTTAGGTCACTCGGCCCGCCGTATTCCGCCGTTTTCTGCTCCAGTTCGTCCGACTTCGCCCCTCCATCGCCGCCCACCATCTAGAGGTGCTCCGGGCTTGCTCTTCACGCCAATCTTGAGCCGGAGTTTCCTCTCGGCCTCCTCCTTCATCCAAGAGCTCCAAAGGAAGACCTAGCCGCCATTACCATCAAGCAAGAGGAAGTTTGCAACCTCTACCGGATCGTGACACGAAGAAGACGGGTCCATTGGAGAGTCGTGACAGCTCTCTCTACCCCGGACGTAGTTGCGGACCGAGCTTGGACGCAGATTGACAACCCGGCGATTCCAACCGTGAATCTACAACGAGCCTTCGGATTCGGTCGATTTCTTGCTCTATTCTTCTCTTATTGATGTATATGTAGTTAGATCTAACATTATGATGAAGCGTGCTTGATTATTAGCATTTATACTTGATATTTCTATGTGATTTGAGTATTCTTGCTTATTATTTTGAGGTGTGCCTTGTGGTGTGGATTGTTAGTTGTGTTGTGCCGCACTAGCAATTGCTAGTGGCGTGCTTGTCGAAGAGGTGCTTGCGACCCTCATTCCGTTAGACTTCTCGCCCATCCGCGTACCGAAGCGTGGCATAGCGGCCCGTGTATTCCATCCCGCCTAACGAAGCAGCGCGCTCAAGGCCTGCATAGTTCGATCCGTTTGCCTACTCGTCCATCCGCCCTTACGAAGTAGCGCGTTCAAGGCCTACGTAGTCTTCCATCCTGCCGAGCGAAGCATTGCATAGCGGCATTGCATAGGAGTAGTTGTAGCTTTTTCTCTTTATTTTCCACAAACCAAACCAACCCCCATTTCCGCAATCCATCCGACCCAAAGGACTTCGATCTCAAGTCCTTCCTTGAACGTTAACTCCACCTTACTGTGTTCCTCAAGAGACCGACACTCTGGAATTCTATTCCCAAAATTTATTACTTGACAGCGACCGGTGCACTTGCCGACACGCAACAAGTTTTTTGCGCCGTTGTCGGGGAACACAGTCGTGTGAGTTTTCTGGAGAGGGAGAATCTGAGAGAGAAGCCCTTCCATTTGTTTATCGCATCTTTTGTTTTATTTCTGTTCTCTTTATTTCCTTCTTCTTGTTTTCTATCCGGTTGCTTTAGTAATTTTTATTTGGTTTAGTATTTGCATAATAGCAGTTTTATTTTGAATCATTTTATCTTCACACTATGTGGGCACATCTCAATTTCCGTTGCCGTTGGTGTGGAGCTACCTCCCACTCTAGTGATGAATGCCCTACGGAGAATAGTAGGCATAATTCTTATAGCCCAGCATATGGAGCACCGACTTCGTCTGGTACTCCATATGGTGCGCGTAAGTCTTATGGCTACTCTGCTGAGCCTTTACCGTCATACTTCTTTTCGGCTCCAGCCCCCGCTGTGCCAAAGAAGCCCGCTAGGCAGTGCCAGTTTTGTCGGAGCACAGATCATGCCCTGAAGGATTGTGCTGCTTTTCGTCGCCAATTGGATGAGGATGACGAGCCGGATATCCGGATCGTCCCGAATCCTAACTCTGGCGGCACACCTTCAACATCCGGTTATGTGTCTTTGTCACCTTCACATCTTGAAGGGTATGGCATGGACACGGTCACTGGATGTGTGGCTGATCTGGGCACCGACACTACTGAGCCTATTCTCCCGGTGCATCCACCACCTCTAGTGGATTCGATTCTTTGTGAGGAATCGGTGCTCGACTTTTATTCGAGCACTACTCCTCTCCCTGTTGTGCATACTACACTCGTCTCTGACGACATTGTTGATGATGTGTCGCAGGAGGAGGCGGTTGATCTTAGTATCGTGCCTACTCCTATGGAGGAGGACAACCTTCTAGGTGAAGAGGAGTTTTCCTCAGCACCGGTGGAGGAAGTCCAAATCTCTAGCTTGGCCACTGTTGATCCCGCCGAATCTTGTAGCATTGATGACAATGCAAACATTATTTTACTTCCCCAACCTAATGGGAGTGAGACCGAGACCACTCCCCCGATTTTTGATTATTTATGTTCTTCAGCTTGTTTATTTCTCGATCCCCCCTCTTCACCCGAGCCTGTGCAGGTTGAATCTTCACAGGTACTTCAGGAGGACTTGGAGCTTTGTGCTCAAGTCAATGATGAGTGTGTCCTTTTATGCGAGGAGGTTGTTCGCTCCTCCATTAAGGAAGCCTCATTCATTGCCTTCTCCTCCTGCGGACCTGCTGTGGAAGATACCTTGCTGGGCAAGGATAGTTTTGGTGAGTTGAGTGAGGACCAGGCCTCCTCCTCTTCTTACTTTCTTTTCCCTCTACCTGTGAGGAGCAGATATTTATATTCGGGTAGAGGCGTGACTGTTCTATCACCGTATCGGTACCCGCTACCGACACGGATATTAGGCCAGTTACCTGTCCACTTCTCCTTCCATAGGCCCATTAGCTAGAACTCTTAAAGTTTGAATAAGTCGTGCTGGGAGGACAATAACCCCAGTAGTTATCTTACTTTTCATGCATTTTATTTTATTCAATCCTGTTTAGTTAGCTGTAGTATTGTAGTTTATCTTTTTCTGTTTCTTTTGTTTTGCGGAGCTGACCCCTGCAGGTATTTCTTCTGGATGGCGGATGCTGCAGCTTAGTCGTGGTTTAAACGCCAATCTTCTGGTGTGCTCATTTCTGAGCACTGGGTACTCTCTTTCCCTAGCTTTTTCTGATTTTCATGTCATATATTCTGTGGATTGTTTAGTTTAAGTCTGGGGGAGAGTAGTTTTGTTTACCCGCTCACGTGCACTATTGCACTGCATACTAAAAGATTTCATTTAAAATGTTTTGTTTATTTTCATTGCACACCACAGCACCCACTTGAGCGCGTGCTCGTCTGTATGCGTGCTCTGTAGTGAATTTAATTCTTCTGCTTATTTGGGAAAGTCTAGGTGATGGCTTAGGACTATGCAGCAGAGTAAAATGTTGACTCTAGTAGTGCTCCTAGTCGAGTGCTCGGTTGCATAGAAATTCGTGTAGATTAGATTTCTTTTTATAATATGGTTTTATATTTTTCTCTATTAGTGTAAATGTTGTTTACTCTACTCAAATGGTGAATCCGGTGTGAATCAAACGGTAGCGTAGGGATGTGTGTAAACGATTGCTAGACTCGTATTGCTTGAGTCGGGAGAAAGGAGAATCTTTCTCGGTGGATAGAACTTGCCCCAAGCGATTCTTGAAGCATTGGCATAGGATAGTTCTAGTGCGTGAGAATGACGTAGGCCATTATTTTGGCCCGGTTGAACTTTTTATTTCATACCTATCGTCTACCCTTGCTAGCCCCTTTGTGCCTACCCTTTTCTTGATTCAGCTCCACATTTATCTCACCAAAGCCTAAAAGCCTAGCCTAGTCGCACACCCAAATCTGAGCTTTAGTTGTAGTTTCATTTACATTTTGGTGGGTGTTGATTGTGGTGTCTATTATGTGAATCTGTGGATGTGCTCATTTGAAAATTTTGCTGAAAGAAAAAAAAGACAAGAAAAAGAAAGATAGAAAGAAAAATGAAAGGAAAAGAGAAAAAAAAGAGAAGAAAGAAAAATGAGTTTTATTGAAAAATCATGTAGAAAAATTATGTATTGGGAGTAGGCGGTGCACACACCTATGTTGCAAAAGTACAAGTCTGGGGGTGTGGTGCACCTGCATTCGATTTTGGTGCGCGGGTAGTTATTTTAAAAAGCTCAATTGGGTTATGTGTTTTAAGCCATTTTGTTTATCATTGTTTACCTCACCGTAACCCAAGCCTCAATTAAAACCTGAAAGTCCTACCGACTCACGCTATGGACCAAACCAGTGCCGTGGAGAGAATGTGACCGGGCAAGCTTATGGTCACCGACACTGATGGATTTTAGTGGAGTTTTTCCCGCATCCCAATCTTGAGCAATGCTCATCTCAGCGCTTAGTTTACTTTCTCCGTATGCATGACCGAATGATTCACCATTGTTCACCATTTTGAGTAGTTGTAATATGCTTTTACTCTTTTAGAAATATATAAACTGTTTTTATAATCAGAAATCTTTTCTACTATTTTTTTCTTATGCACGTGAGCACGCGACTTCGCATGGTACTCTGTAGTGTAATCATTAAGCCATCTACTTTTCTTTCCCCGTTCGCTTAGAATTTGTTTGCTCGGGATGCGCAAACAGTTAAGTCTGGGGGTGTGATGAGTCCTGATCATATACACTTTTATGGACTCATCTGAGCCATCTATTTAGTCTTTTCACTGCACTTTAGCCCTGTTTTAGCTTATATTTGATAATCCATGCTAGGTGCACATCTAGGCCCACTTTGGTGTGATTTTCGTGCTTATTGTCATTAGTAGTATTCATGTGCTGTCAAGTGCCACTTTCAGTGGCTAGATCTGTGGTTGTGCTGGAATAGGAGTCGTGCAAGTGTTCCCGGTGCAATTCTGCACAGGAACACTGCGCACGATCACTGGTTCTATTGCGCACGACCACTGGTCGTGCGCCACTGATCGTGTGCACTTAACCCTTTTTCACGAGTTCTGTTTAGTGCAGTGCGCACGACCACCAACGCCAGTGCGCACGACCACCAGTCGTGCGCCACTGCTCGTGCGCACTTACCATTTAATTTCCGAGTTATGTTTGTTGTAGTGCGCACGACCATCAACTACAGTGCGCACGACCACCGGTCGTGCGCCACTGGTCGTGCGAACATGTTATTTTATAATTTCTGTCTTTGCAGGCTCCGTCCAGGCAGAGCGCACGATCACAGGATTCTAGTGCGCACGACCACTGGTCGTGCGCCAATGACCGTGCGCACTGTTAATTCCAGCGCCTATAAATTCCGCTGCTCGCGATTTAGGTCACCCGGCCTGCCGTATTCCGCCATTTTCTACTCCAGTTCGTCCGACTTCGCCCCTTCATCGCCGCCCACCATCTAGAGGTGCTCCGGGCTTGCTCTTCACGCCAATCTTGAGCCGAAGTTTCCTCTCGGCCTCCTCCTTCATCCAAGAGCTCCAAAGGAAGACCTAGCCGCCATTACCATCAAGCAAGAGGAAGTTTGCAACCTCTACCGGATCGTGACACGAAGAAGACGGGTCCATTGGAGAGTCGTGACAGCTCTCTCTACCCCGGACGTAGTTGCGGACCGAGCTTGGACGCGGATTGACAACCCGGCGATTCCAACCGTGAATCTACAACGAGCCTTCGGATTCGGTCGATTTCTTGCTCTATTCTTCTCTTATTGATGTATATGTAGTTAGATCTAACATTATGATGAAGCGTGCTTGATTATTAGCATTTATACTTGATTATGTCTATGTGATTTGAGTATTCTTGCTTATTATTTTGAGGTGTGCCTTGTGGTGTGGATTGTTAGTTGTGTTGTGCCGCACTAGCAATTGCTAGTGGCGTGCTTGTCGAAGAGGTGCTTGCGACCCTCATTCCGTTAGACTTCTCGCCCATCCGCCTACCAAAGCGTGGCATAGCGGCCCGTGTATTCCATCCCGCCTAACGAAGCAGCGCGCTCAAGGCCTGCATAGTTCGATCCGTTTGCCTACTCGTCCATCCGCCCTTACGAAGTAGCGCGTTCAAGGCCTACGTAGTCTTCCATCCCGCCGAGCGAAGCATTGCATAGCGGCATTGCATAGGAGTAGTTGTAGCTTTTTCTCTTTATTTTCCACAAACCAAACCAACCCCCGTTTCCGCAATCCATCCGACCCAAAGGACTTCGATCTCAAGTCCTTCCTTGAACGTTAACTCCACCTTACTGTGTTCCTCAAGAGACCGACACTCGGGAATTCTATTCCCAAAATTTATTACTTGACAGCGACCGGTGCACTTGCCGACACGCAACAAGGCGCGAGAACAATCATCGCGAGAATAACCCCCGCGAAGGCGGATATCGAGATAAGCGAGAACGAGACATTCAACACAGAGCAAAACCGGGAGGGGAAAACACAATGAACAAAATAGAATCTGCATTCATTTCAAGGTTTGATTACAATTCATGGCGATCTCGCCGATCAAAAGTTACAAAAAGAAAAAAAGAGGGGGGGGGGGGGGGGGCGGTGAGCTTCAGGAATCGCTCGCGAACCCCTCCTCGTCGTCGTCGTTACTCTTTACCGGCGGAAGCGGGAGGAAGAGCTTGGGGACGATGTCTTCCAAAGTCAGATCGGCCACGTCGACAATTAGGAGTCCGGCCCCCTTTATCATCTGGAAGATGTAGCAAGCCGAGTCCGTGGACTCCATGCGGACTTCTTCATCTCGCGCTCGCTTCTCTTCCTTCAGACGGCGAGGTGATGGGGGAACGACAGCGCGGGCAAGCTCACTGTTTAAGGCCTTCAGCCCAGCCACCTCACCCTCCAAACCTTTGATGCGAGCATCGGCTCTCCCGGCGGCCTCGGCATTCTGCAAGCAGGTCCAATTAAAAATGCAAAACGGCCAAATAAAAGGAGGAAGAGAAAGTCAAGTAAAGCACCGCACTACCCTCCGCGGCGAGCTGCTTCTCTTTTAACTGTGTGTTCTCGGCAAGAACCCCCTGGTAGGCCCTCGCGAGCTCCACATTCTGAAGCTCCAGCTGTAAGCAGCACCTCCCCGACATGTGGGCAAGCTCGGCGGAGCGCAGCTGAGACCTCGCACTCTCATAAGAAAGGGTCCTCGCGGTCTCATCCTTATAAGACCCCGCGTCCTCGCGACCATAAAGAGCAAACGCAAGGTCGAAGGCGTGACCGTTGACGGTCTCCTTCTCCACACAGGAGGGGAGGATCGAGGAGATATCCAACATGTTGGTCTCCGGCTTCCAAGTGACGAGGGGATCGCTAGTCTCGTCCCGACGCCTCTGGCCGAGGCCCAAGTTGTAGTGGTTCACCGGGATGGGGAGGGCGAAGGTTCGGACCGCCTCCTGGCAGGGCTCTTCTTCCTCACCCCCCGCGGAGAGGCCAGTGCGGTCGAACTCATCAAAGGCGACCTCGCGGGGCTCCTTACCCTTCGAGGGAGCGAGCGAGACCCCGCTCTTCTTGCTCTTCTTCTTTGGCGGAGATTTAGAGGGAGCGGCGTGACCGCCAGAAGCCCCCGGTCTCTTACGAGAAGAGGGCTCAGCTGGAGCGATGGTGCCTCGGCAAGCTTCCGCCCCCATGGTCGCGAGGGCCAGGGTAGCGTCGGTTGTTCGGTTGATGGCATAGGGAGGATGGAGCGGAAGATCTCGCCACCTGGAAATAAAACTTTGAAATCTTGACATGGTGTGGCAGGGAATAAAGTCGCAAATGCTAAGCGAGATCCTTACCTTCCCCGGCGAGAACCGGGGGCAGTGAATCGAGATTGCGGCGAAGATAAACGACCTCGAAGTTCTTCTTACAAAAGAACTGATGGAGGAGGGCGTCGTGGACGCCAAGGGCGGTAGGCCGGTAGGTGGTCTCGCTGTGTTGAACCGGCGAGAGGGGGATATTGCCGAAGTTCCCCTTGACGACAAGGAACTTCTGGGCCCAGAAGTGGGCCTTGTTGACGGTCTCGACAACCTTCGGACCTGTGCCCACGAAGTAGGTCGTCCCGTCCTTGAAGGCGCGGAACGAGAACAACTTCCTGAAGACCGGGAGGCTGAACTCAATCCGTTCCTCGCGAAGATAACAAGCAAACGCCGTAATCACCGCCATGGCATTAGGTGTGAGCTGGCCCAGAATGACGCCATAATGCTTGAGCACCTGGCGAGTAGCGAGAACAAGTTTAGTCCATATGTCGAGCGAGACTGGAGTAACAAAACATAGGAAGCAAGCGAGAGCGATTATTACCTGGCGAACTAAATTCTGGCCACAGAAGAAGGCGCAGACCGACCGCAAAATGGGCAGTGGGAATGGCCAACTCGTCGACCAGCGGGTCATTGATCACGTCATCCTCGCTAGGACGGCGTGCCTCGAAGGGAGGGGTGACATAATCGGCGACCGCACTGAGATACTCCTCGTCGGTCAAGTTGCAGTGGTAGAAGGTGTGCTCGGCGAAAGCCTTCGCAATCTTTCGCCGACCCTCTGACTCACTAGCATCGCCGCCCATCTTAGTAACCTGCGAGAAAGGGATAGAAGCGAGAACGAGAAGGAGCGAGAGCTCTGAAGTAGAGGAAGAAGAAGGACGATAGTAAATGCGGTGGTTGACTCAGTTATGACCGCCTATTTATAGCCAAAGCAAAAGGGCGGGAAGAAGTCCAAGCGTCAGCGAGCACGAGTATCAACAAAAACATCACATCATATATACGGGCGAGGGAAACCTGCGGGGTTAGTGCAAACAACATTTCGGCAGGACACGTTCAGCGAGAACAGAGGGTCCTCGCGAGCACAATATAACAAAAGTAAAATGGATCTATTGACAGCGAGCGAGAAAGCATAAAAAATAATGGTACTTATTGTCGAGAGAAATAAAAGCCAACGTGAGTGGCGAATACGCGAGTCACGAAACGTAGCGAGATTGTTCAAAAGCGACGATAACTGTTACAAATAATTTCACGATATAACCGCTAGCGAGAATCGTGGGGTAGCCATTTCCACCGGCCCCCACCCCGCGACCCGGACCTCGGCGGCACCCTAGAGTTATAATATTCCTCGGCCAAGCGGCCCTCCCGGTCGATGAGGTATGCGTAGTCTCTCATCCTAGCTATATGCACCTCCAGCGTCGTAGCGCTCTCTTCCCGATCTCACTGTCTCGCCTGCCGGAGCCTCGCACATTCTTCCATCAGGACCGCGTGTCTGTCCTCGATGACTTCTCTATCCCGTCTCGCCTGCTCGTTGAAATCCATCAACATCCGCCCATGTTTCCTCATCATCTCCGCGGCTCGTTGTTTCATCATGTCAGGATCTCGCGGATCCCCTAAAAAGTCCTCCACCTGGTCAGGTAGAGGGGACATCTCGTCGTCGCCCAATTCGGAATCAGTGGGAGGAATTTCGTTAGTCTCTGCGAAACATCGTGAAAAAGTTAGACGGCGAGCTTGAGCCCGCGCAAGGCTTCAGCGAGGTCAGAGTACCTACCAAGCGGAGGGCGAGAAGTCGAGGGACGGCCCTCGAACACGTTGCCGTAGTGAGGGTAGTGAGATTTGCCCAGGCCGGCAGGGTAGGCTGCGCTGTTAATAGGAGGGACCTTTGGCGGCGCGGAACCACCGGTCTCCTCGCTCGTCAAGAGCTGGAACCCGGGTGTATCAATGATTTTGTCTGAAGGAGGCGGAGGCGGAGACGGCGGCCGCGATGTATGGCGAGCCGGAGACTTCACGGGCGAGACTGTAAGAGGTACGGAGCGACGGTCAGTTGATGAAAACCATTCTGGCACGCAAGGTTCAGATCATACCGGTGGTGTTTTTCCCGCCGAGGTTCGTATCCACCTGCGGGCTTTTTCGAGACCCCTCAGCAAGTTCTCCAACGTTCTCGCTCGCCAAAGCATCCTGCGAGCGGAAATGAATGACAAACAAATTTATTTACGTGAACAGGAATAACTCATAACTTCTCGTGACGGCGATCATCCAGGGAGGAGTCCAGCAGCACAGAGTCGTCTCCGGTGAGACGAGCCGCTCTCGCCTTCTTGACTTTCGGCGACTGAGCAGGTGGCGGGCGATTCATCCAGGCGGGGACCCTGGTCGTGGAGGGTAGCCCGCCGACTCTCATCGCCTTCAGGCGAGCCTCGGCTTCTTCGGAAAGAGGCATCTCCAGGCATCTACAGTATCAGACAAAGGGAAAGAAAGAGAAGTAACGGCGCACGCCACCGGAGGCTCGGGACGATATTTATAGCCCACAGGGTGGGTCCCACCAAAGATTCCTGACAGGTCATCAAGGAACGGGCGAATACCAGGGGTTGGATGATTCTTTGTGAGCACAAATGTCCTCACGAAGAGCGGGGTTTGTGTACAACCCCGATATTCGCCAGGCAAGGAAACGGAGCTCGCCTCCATGACGAGCGAGAAGGGTCGGCTAGACAGGTGTTCGACGGAATCATCTGGGGTCGACGAAGAGGTATGCTCGTTGAGGCCAAAGGGACGGTCTCGCAACAGGAATTGCGAGATCCAGACCTCGCCGAGATGGGCCCCCAGCAGACAAGACCTCGGCAGATACCGCCAAAATGGGCCAGCGAGGCCCTCACAAGGCGATCGCCTAGAAGAGGCGTCGCGAGCAGGGTCCGCGAGAAGGCACGCGAGATCTCCGGCACTAAGGTTCTCGCAATCCATTATCCATAAGCCAATAGGGGCAATTTACTCTTTTACCCTTGGTGGTCTTCTTTAGCCTCTCCAAACAGCGAAGTTTGGCTGTTCGCAGACCCATTTGGGATGCGGATAAAAAAATCAAAAGGCGGAATCCTGCTATTTGCAGGCCAGATCAGAAAAATCTATAAATAGGACCTCAAGGGCACGTTTGGAGGGCACTTCACTTCAGCTTCCCTCTCCTTAAGCTTTCTTTGGTTAGCATTTCCAGAGCTCTCCAAGGTGCTCGAGTCTCAGCTTTGGCTTTGGAGGGGAAGCGCTCAACGATCTTCCGGGTTTGTGGAGGGACCTCCTCGCTGCGACTAAGGTCTTAGTCATTTTCTTAGTTTCCCGTCTGTCTTCTCCGAGGGATCAGTAAGGGCTAGCCGCCCCTCATTTCGGTGAGGGCCCCGAGCTCCACAAGAGACCGAGAAATCGGTTTCAACACTCCTTATCAAAACATCTTGTTGGTTCAAGATCTCCTTATCAAAAGATCTGAGTTGTTCAAGATCTCCTTATCAAAAGATTTTGGTTCAAGAGTCTCCTTATCAAAAGACTCAGGCATAGGTTGTGCATTCCTAGCAGGTGGTAGAAGAGAGAACTACCCATATTTTGGGGAACCTCTATAAAATCTTGTGTCTTCTATGTGTGTCACTTTTATGTGTTGTCCCATTTCTTTTAATGATTTCCTGCTTTACTTAACAACAGTTATTTTATTCTATTTGTGGAATTGTTGAAGCATAATACTTAGTGTTTTATTATGTTTGCACAAATAGGATAGAAATAATTTTTAAATCTATATTCACCACCCCTCTCTAAAGTATACTCAGAGGCACACTGTGCACTTTCAATTGGTATTAGAGGGAGGTTGATCATTAAAAGGTTAACACCTTGATCAAAAAGGTCTCCTACTCTTATTTCTTTACAATAAAGTTATTTCATTAAGAAAATGAGTTCTAAGGATTATGCCTCAACTAGATCACCAGTGTGTAATCTGAATAAGTTTACACTCTAGAAGGCCAGAATAAAATTGTATATAAACTCCATTGATGAAGAAATTTTCAATGTCATCCTTACAGGTCCCCCAACCCCAGTAAGGAAGGATGCTAATGGGAAAGTCATACAAACCTCAGTCCCCAGAGCAGAGTGGACTGATGCTGAGAAGAAGGTCAAGGCAAGTGATGTCAAGGCCATGAACATCTTGGTCTCAGCTATGTCAGATGACATATTCCAAAAAGTTGCTGATTGCAACTCTGCCAAAGAAATCTGGGAATCTCTCTCCAGATTAGTTCAAGGCAGCTCTGATGAGAGAAAGGACAAAAAGTCACTTCTCATATCCCAGTATGAGAATTTCAAGAAAAAGGTTGAAAACCTAACAGAAATGTATGACAGATTCAACCTCATCATAAATGAGCTAATAGGGCTTGTCAAAGAAGTTTCTCTGACAGAAATTAATGACAAGATCCTCATGTGCTTCCCAAGCATACAGTACTCTAGAATCTGGGCTATTAGAGATTCTAGATGCCTCAGAGAGATAACAATTGATGCTCTGCTGGGAAAGCTCAAGTCCTACGAGCTATTACTGAAGAGAAGTTCTGAGTCAAAAGCTCGGGAGAGAATATCTACTCCTAAAGAAAGGACTCTTGCATTAAAGACTGTTGAAGCAGAGTCCTCCACCACTGAAGAAGAAATGTTCAACCTCTTGGCCAAAAGTTTCAAGAGGTGGGTTAAGACAGAGGACTATAGAAGGAAAGAGAGGAGTTCAAGAAAGCCAAGTTATGACAAAACTCCTAGACATGAGATTACTTGTTTTTTATGCAGAAAACTAGGACACTTTTCCACTGAGTGCCCTGAAGAACAAAAGAACAAGAACATCAAGCAAAGAAAAGAGCACAAGAAGAAATCCTTCAGGAGGAAGGATAAGAAAGGAGGGAAAGGTTTCATAGCTGAAACCTGGAGTGATTCAGACTCTGAATCAAGCTCCTGCTCATCTGATGATGATGAAGATGGTGGACCAGAAGAAGCCTGCAAAATGGCTCTGGAAGACTCCTCTGCTGAGAATGCGGTAACAATCTTTGATGACTTTGACTTTTCATCAAGACATTTTAAGGATTGTTGTAAGGAATTTTGTCACGACTTTATTAACAACCAAAAGGATCTTAAAACAATCAGATCAGAACTAGAAGAACTGATAACCAATACTCAGTTAACTATAATCTGAGAGATATGTTATATAAGAAAGAAAAAGAATTATATATTTTAGATAATGAAAATCCAAACCTAAAGAAAGAACTTACAAAGGAAAATCCTTTGAGGACTCCCTCAATGGATGGAGTCAAAAGCTTAAAGATATCTCACTAAATCTCTCCAAGAGATTTGATCATCTTGATCAGGAATCACTACCATCCACTAGCACACTAATCCCTAGCAAACATGCTTGGGAAAATCCTGTAGCATATGGTAAGTCTAGACCTAACAATATTTCAGAATCCAGTGAAGATAATAATAACCCTAACAAAGTCACCATATTTAATAAGGCAAACATTGGTAATCAACAAAGGATCTTAGGCAAACACCCCTTAGAGAAATCAATGAAAAATAGTAAGAATCTTAATAAAAAGAAACACACGTCGAATAGAACTCGACGCGATTTTAGAGATGCATCGACTGCAACTCGACGCAGTTCAGCATATACGTCGACATCATCTCAAAGCAAGTATGAGGGTGCGTTTAATTATATTTGACGCAACCAATATTCTGCTTCGAATTATTATCGACGAACTATGGAGACATGTCGAATTACTTTCGACGCAACTCTAAAGATGCATCGATTTCTTCTCGACTCATGTTTCCTGCAAAGATTTATCAAACATCTAAACCACTCTCTACCTTTATCCCTAGATGTTTATGATGTTCTAAACTAGGACATATTGCCAAACATTGCTGGCATAATAATACAGCACTTCTTCACCTTAAGGGGTATATTGAAAGACCTTCTCACTCTTTCATAACTCCATATGATGATAGAAGAAAGAGACCCTAGCATGTGAGGGTCTATACTAATGGTTGATTTCATGTGCAGAAGGGAGACTGTTCAACCACATACCAGCAGTGGTATCTGGACAGTGGATGCTCCATGCATATGACTGGAGCAAAAGAACTGCTGGAGAATTTCAAGGCCAAAGAAGGGCCTAAGGTAATCATTGGGAATTCCCACTGTGGCCAAACCAAAGGATATGGTTTGCTCAGGATTGGGGAAGTCTCCTTTTCTAAGGTAGCTTATGTTGAAGGACTTCAACATAATCTAATTAGTATTAGTCAGTTGTGTGATGGTAAGTACAAATTTGTATAAACTAAGTCCTTGTGTCATATAGTTAGCTCTAGAACTGACCAAGTAGTATTAACTGGTCTTAGGAAGGGTAAGGCCTATGTTGTAGACTTTGAGTACCCAAAGTCTAAGATCTGCATATTCAACTCCTAGTTAAAAAATAGTGAGTTGGGGCATATGAGACTTAGTCACCTTAATCTTAAGACAATTGCCAAACTCTCCAAGCTCAACCTAGTGAGGGGCTTACCAACTAGTAGGTTCAATAAAGATCATCCCCGTAGAGCCTGCCAACTAGGAAAGCAGATCAAAGCATCATTCAAACCAATTGGTAAGAATGATTCACCCAGAATCCTATTCCTGTTGCGCATGGACCTATTTGTTCCTATCTCCACTCAAAGCTTAGCAGGTAAGGCTTATACTTTATTCATTGTTGATGAATTTTCTAGGTTCAGTTGGGTGTTCTTTCTACAAGCTAAGTCTGACACTTTCATGATCCTCTCAAGATTCATTAGATAGATTCAATCTGAATTCAACACTTAAGTTGCTGTGATCAGAAGTGATCAAGGTACTGAGTTTGAAAATCAGTTAATGTGTAGATTTTGTGTGGATGAAGGGATAAGATAAAGCTTTTTAGCTCCTAAACCCCCCCCCCCCCCCCCCCCCCCCCACACACAACAAAATGGGGTGGCTGAAAGGAAAAATAAATCCCTAATTGAATCAGGAAGGACATTATTGGTTGAATCCAACTTGCCTAAGTCCGTTTGGGTTGAGGCAGTAAATACTGCCAACTATGTTCTGAATATGAGTCTCATTCACAAGACTAAGTTGAAGGCTCCCTATGAGTTATTGAAGGGAAAGGCACCTATAGTCACATACTTTAGGATTTTTGGGTGTACATGCTTTATACTCAACAATGGGAAAAGTCATCTTGCCAAATTTGACAAGAAGGCTGATGATGGGATATTCTTAGGATATTCTTCATCAAGCAAGGCCTATAGGTGCTATAATAAAAGCTCTCCCAAAATTGAGGAGTCTGTGCATGTATTTTTTGATGAAACTAACATGTTTTATAAGGGGACGGAAACTTCCACCAGCACTGATTTGCAGGAAGAAGATCAGCTTGCAGAATAAGGTGAAAGGCTAACCATAATGGACCAATCGTCAGTGTGTCAAGACAAAGGGAAACAGAAGATTAACACTGATTCAGATGAAGATTCTGCAGCAGGTGAAGAGGAAATCATCGCACCTGAAATGTCAACAACAGAGAGCATTCCAGTGAATGAGGATGAAGTTCCCACTGTCACTGAGCAAGTGAATCCTCGGGAAGAAGAGAGTCTCCTAGATAACTCAACAAGATCAAGGATGACCCTAAACGATCATCCTCCAACACAAGTTATAGGAGACTTGACAGTGGCAGTCAAGACAAGGAGACAACTTACAAATGAAACAATGTTACAATGCTTTCTCTCTCAATATGAACCCAAGAAGTTTGAAGAAGCAGATAGTGATCCTCACTGGATATCTGATGTGCAAGTAGAACTGACTCAGTTTGAGAGGAACAAGGTTTGGACTTTGGTTGAAAGACCAAAGAATTACCCAGTCATTGGCACCAAATGGGTATTCAAGAACAAAATGGACTCAACAGGATCCATAATCAAAAATAAGGCCAGACTTATGGCCCAAGGATGTAGGCATGAGGAGGGGATTGACTTTAACCAGACATTTGCTCCAGTAGCAAGGCTGGAGGCCATCAGAATGTTTCTGGCATATGCAGCTCACATGAAGTTCAAAGTCTATCAGATGGATGTAAATAGTGCATTACCAAATGGAACTCTACAAGAGGAAGTATATGTGGAGCAGTCCCCGGGTTTTGTCAATGCGGTTTTCCATATTTTGTGTATAGATTAGATAAAGCACTATATGGTCTCAAGCAAGCTCCAAGAGCTTGGTATGAGACCCTATCCATTTTTCTTCTAGAACACTCTCTTGAAAGAGGGAAAGTGGATAAAACACTTTTGAAAGTGCGCAGTTAACCTTACTAGAATTCTCTAAAGGGGGGGGGGGGGGGGGGTGAATAGAGATTTAAAAATATTTTGTGCAAAGTTAATAAATATATATATATATATGTAATATTCACAGATTTAAGCTTCCCACACACCAACAAGAATTAAGCAAATAAATAAAGAAATAGCAAAAAGAAAATCACAGCACAACACAAAGAAATATAGTGGTTCCCCAAACTTTGGGTAGTCCACTCTTCTACCCCCTTGGTAGGAATTCACTATCTTGCACTGAGTCTTTTGATAAGGAGACTCTTAGAACCAGCCTGAGTCTTTTGATAAGGAGACTCTTAGAACCACTACAACTGAATTTTTTGAAGAGAGATTCTAAAAACTCTTTTACACAATTTGAAAATCAAATGAGAATAAGAAGAAGAAGAAGAAAAATCAATTGAAGCAAGAAAGAATCTTCTTCCTAGCAAGAAGATTAGAAGCACAAGTATAGTGAATGAAATCTCTCTTCTATAGTGAGAAGGAGATTGTAGGCCTTTCTCTCTTTCAGTGAGAGCTTTCAGAAATGGCAGCAGTATGACTTCGGAAAGGAGGAGAAGAAGAAGGATGTTTCTTTGCTGCAGCACTCTTTCACTTTTCTCAGCTTTCTCACTTTTCACTTGGGAGCTTTTCCTCTTTTTCAAATGGATGGAGTGGATCACTTCTTGTTTGTCTTTTCCGACCTCCTTCTGTATTTATAGCTCTGTTTATTTAAAAATATTGCTATAGGAGGATAATCAATTAGCAGTCAGAGAAATAGTAAGAAAGAAAAGTTTCCATAATCATTATTTCTGTAGAAGGAAAGAGATCATTCTATTTTCAAATAATGTCCATAATAATCTTAATCAAATTAGCCAATAATCATTTAGAAGGAAAGATTGATTCAGAACGGCTAGAAAAGAATAATATAATTCCATAAAATTTAGATCTACAAAAAGATGGAAAGAGATCTGGCGTGTTTATGAATCTGTCATAGAAATCGACGTGCGTCGATAACTATTCGACGTAAGCGTCGATTTCAGCGTGGCTAATCGTCGAGAAGAAAATATGGAAGGAGCGTCGACTAAGGTGCGTCGACTTTACTGGGTGCGTCGACTAGAAATCAGAGTTACGTCGACTTCGGTTACGTCGAGTTCTGTATTAGAGTTACTTCGACTCATTCTGAGAGGAACGTTGACTACATGTCGACGTTGCGTCGATTACTATTTGACGCATATTTACTTAAACTAGTTTTTCAATCTGAGAATACATTTTCTACACATTTCTAGGGGTTAAGATAAATCATTACCCCAACAATATCCCCCTATTTGTCTTAACCCTATTCAGAGAGAAATTTATCAGCTTGTAATCAACACATCAAAGCATATTTATACAAAAGAGATATATTAGGTAATTAGAAGATAATGAAAAAAAAAATTAAATAACAGACTTTTTGTACAGATCAAGCAGTACTTAAGTATTAAAAATAGAGCTCTGCTCAAATTTGTTCAACATATCATTTAGGAGGAGTTTTTCTCTTCCTAGAGAATATTAAAGGGAGATCAGGTCTTTTTATAGAGGTGAGTTGTTCCTTCTCAGTAGTAAGATGTTCATTCAGCTCCCCCTGAGTCAAAGCAGTCTGCTCCCCCTGAGATTGAACTTCCTTTATACTTTCTTTTTCTTCTTCTTCAGCTCCAGCTTCAGCTATGACAGCATCTGGCTCCCCCTGAGCTTCAGCTTCTTTTTCTTTTTCACTTTCAACCAAACCTTCAGCCTCAGCTTCCTTTTCAACTTCTTTCTTTACTCTACTTGCCTCCCCTTGAGAGAGAACTACTTGTTGTTCAGCTTCTCTTGCTATAGAAAGTACATCTGTTAGCTGTTCTGTAGTACGTAGCTCAGGTACTATTTCATTCCCAATGGTCTTAAGCAGAGCAAGACTACCAGATTTTGATGTTGGAGAGGATTTGTGTGAGTGAGATTTGTGACTGGAGAGCTGTTCTTCATCTAACTTCTCCCCCTTCTTGACCTTCTTAGCCAAGGAGGTTAAGAATGATTTAGTAACCTTAGATGAAGATACAGAGGTTTTGAGTACTTGCACAGAGGCATTTACCCCATCCAATTGGGTTTGCATGTGCCAGATAGAGGAGTGAATTTGAAGGCAGTGTCCATCCAACATTTCTTGAAATCTTTGGGCTACTGACTGGATACACTGAGTGATGAGAGTTTCAGTGGATAGAGATGGTTCAGGGTGTGTTGGTGAAGGAGATAATGGTGGAGGGGATAAAGGTGGAGAAGTGATTGTTGATATATGAGGTATGTGAGATGATGTAGGTAGACAGGATGTGATAGTAGGAGGAGGAAGAGGTGGTGGTTGAATTGGTGTATGTGAAGATGTAGTTAAGGTTGGAGGTGAGAGGGTAGTGGAAACTATTGGTGTGGATGGTGTTGGTAAGGAATAGATGTCTGTATGTTGAGGAGGAGGTGAAGATGGATGCACAGGAGAATTAGGAGGAGAGGGAGTCCTTTCTGGAATGGAACCAGGCTTGGGGATTTGCCTGGTCCATTTTGAGAAGAGGGCTATGGACATCCTTTTTCCAGGAGGAATTGGAATTCCTTTTGACCTACATAGGTCAGGGAAGGAGTGAAGGAGTACCTGACTCATGATCCTCATGTAGGCATTCTCTTTGTGAGAATATTTGTGGCCTATCATCTTCAGTAAGTAGCTGCCCCAGTCTATCTTCTTTTTCAGCACAAGGGCCCCCATAATGTTCAGTTGCTGCTTGGGCACTGCATCATGGGCAGAGATTTTGCATAGTAGTATTTTTCCTACTATGTCTGCCAAGAGCCTATATTCATCAGAGAAGTCTATTTTCTTCAAGTTGATTGGTCTATCTCTGGAGAATTTCATGGTGATTAATAAGTTTTTGATTTCCTCAGGGGTGAGTTCCACAGGTTCATTACCTGATAAGGGAATGATGATGGAAATTCATTTAGCTACTCTTAGAAAATAGTTTACTTTCCCTTTTTTGATTTGAACAAGGATAGTGTTGGTGTGTACCTGATGGAAGATCAAAGGTGTCCCTGAGATGTTCTGCAGAGATTGAGACAGGTGTTTCATGGATTGTTCTTGTAATCTCTCCTTGTTCAGATATCTGAACATGATTCATCAGCTCAGTGAGTTCTATTTCCAGGATTCTGCATCTTGTTGAAATGATTTTGTTTTGACCGGCTTCAGTGAAAAGAGCTATGATGCTCTTATAGTTTTCGGCGGTCGCTTGGAAGGAATCAAGATCAATATCGAAACCAGAGTTGATCCTGGGAGCCATTTTGGTCAGTGAGGAAGTGATGACTGGACTGAGAAGTGAGAAGGATGAGAGATGCAGAAAGCGTGCTGATTTCTAACTGAAGAGTTTATTTAAGTCAGGTGAAACGTCGAGACGAGACACAACTCGAGGTTTATTCGGTACTACAGTAGATGTGACCGAAAATATTTTAGTATTGCCGCTCTTTTTCATGAAGTTGACGTTGCGTCGAGTGGAAGTCGATGTATGCGTCGGTACAGTCTGAATTGAGATGTTAGGGTTTCCTATTGACGATGCGTCGATTTAGAAATCGACGTGACTTTTATTTTGTCATGAAAATTCTAAGTTTTTCTTGAGAGATTATTTCTTCCTAATCCTAAGTTTTTCTAAGTCAGCCTTGGACTAATTTTATAGACAATTGGATTGATTGTGCCAACATTGTTTGGCAATGTGGCCAGTTTTATTACATATATGACACCTAATTGTCTTTAGATTATGGGAATTTGAGTTTAGAGAAGGATAGAGATGTTGATTAGGATAGAGTTGTTGATTAGGATAAAAGTTTTGATTAGGATAGAAATTTTGATTAGGATAAAAGTTTTGATTAGGATAGAGATTTTGATCAGGATGAATGTTTTGATTAGGATAGAGATTTTGATCACGATGAATGTTTTGATTAGGATAGAGATTTTGATCAGGATGAATGGGTCCTGAATGGGGATTAAGATAGAAAATTTTTGAAGGATAGATATGTCCTGTATTTAAGTTGTTCTGAGGTTTTATGCGTCGATATCTATTCGACATATGTTGAGAGTTGCATCAATATGTATTCGGCGCTTTCTTTAGATTGCGTTGATCTGGAATCGATGCATGGAAGTAGTTGCGTCGATTGTAAGTCGACGTAATTTTATTCATGCGTCAATTTGATGTCGAAGCATCTGAGAGATTGCGTTGAGTAGAATTCGACGTACTATCATTCATACGTCGATATGAAGTCGACGCAATTGTGTCTTCACAGATTTTATTTTTCCCTTTTCCTAGTTGGAGATTTATTTCTTTATGAATTGTTTCTTTTGGCCTAGTAGCCTTCTTAGAAGGAGTTTGAGAGTCTTCATCTGAATATAATGATGTTTCATCAATATGGTCTATCTCCTTGAAGGTGAAGTCTTCTTCTTTATTTTGTGAGTTTTCTTCTAAGTTTGTTGATTTTATGGGTTTAGTAAATTTAACAGGGCTCATCCAAGCAGGTTTGGTAGATGGTATTGAACTGGTTGAAGGATCAGCCCCTAGCCCCAGATTCTTATGTCTGATTGTTTGTTTTTCAGTGATTTCTTTAAGTGTTTGGCTTCTGACTTTTATAGATTCTTCAAAAGCTTTTGCATGGGAAACCTTATTCTTAAGGAGTTGATTTTCTATTTTAGCACTTTGTATTTCCTTTTCTGTTTTATAGATTTCACACCTTAGTTCATAATTTTTTGAACATGTATCCTCTATTTTTCTCATATTGATTTGTTCTTTTAGATTCTTAATTTCTTGTTTAGCTTTTAGTTGATCTAAACAGAGTCCTTTAAAATCATCACATAGAAAATCTATTTCATCAAAAATGCTTATCTCATCCTTATCCTCAGATTCCTCTATGAGAATAAGGTTATCTTCTTTTTCATTTTCAGAAGAGATGCTTCCTTCTGAACCTGTTCCACTCCATGATTCAGCAACACATTCTTTTTCTGAGCTTCCAAGAGCCATTAAGCATCGGTCTTCTTGCTTAGACTCTTCATTTTCACTTTTAGATGAGGTGCTGTTTTCAGAGTCTGTTTCACTCCAAGCTTCTGCAATGAAGCCTTTTTCTTTCTTCTTCTCCTTCCTCATGAGATCTTTCTTTTTCAGATCTTTCTTTTTCTCAGCATTTTCTGGACATTCTGGAGCAATATGTCCAGTTTTCCTGCAGGAGTAGCAAATAATTTCTTTAGTAGGAGTCTTATTATACCTTGGTTTTGACTCTCTCCTTCTAGACCCATCTTTCCTGACCCATTTCTTGAATCTTCTGGCAAGGAGGCTGAATAATTCTTCTTCAGTAACAGGGGTTTCCTCTTCTGTTGCTTTTAATGCAATGTTTCTATCTTTTGAGGAGGTTGGAGTGTTTTCCCTTCTTTCCTTCTCTTCTCTGGTTTTCAGTAGTTGCTCATAGATTTTGAGTTTTCCTAAGAGGGCATCTGTTGAGATTTCCTTTTGCCCTCTAGTATCTCTTATTGCCCATATTCTTGAGTCCCATGAACTTGGGAGGCTCATTAATAGTTTGTCATTGATCTCTGTGAGAGAGATTTCTCTATCCAAGCTCCTTAATTGATTGATGATCAGACTGAATCTGTCATACATCTCAGATATGCTTTCTTCATGCTTCTTTTGAAAGTTCTCATATTGGGAGATCAATAGAGCCTTTCTATCTTTCCTTTCATCAGCACTTCCTTCTACTATCTTTGTAAGAGCCTCCCAGATTTCTTTGGCTGATTCACAGTCAACAACCTTTTGAAAGATTTCATCTGAGATTGTTGAGACAAGAATGTTCACAGCTTTTGCATCACTTGTTCCCGCCTTCTTTTCATCAACTGTCCACTCAGCCCTTGGGACAAGTGTTTGAGTCACTTTACCACTTGAGTCCTTTCTATAAGGCTTGGGAGGACCTGTCAAAATTACATTAAACAATTCTTCATCAATAGAATTCATATAAATCCTAATTCTTGTTTTCCATAGTGCAAACTTTTCAAGGTTGCAAATTGGTGGTCTGGTGGAAGCATAATCTTTGATTTGTGCCATAAATTTTTTTAGAAATATATATATGAGGTAGGATCTTTTTGATCAAGGAGTTACCCCTTTTTGATCAACCTCCCTCTGATAATAATTGAAAGTGCACAGTTAACCTTACTAGAATTCTCTAGAGGGGGGGTGAACAGAGATTTAAAAATATTTTGTGCAAAGTTAATAAATATATATATATGTGTAATATTCACAGATTTAAGCTTCCCACACACCAATAAGAATTAAGCAAATAAATAAAGAAATAGCAAAAAGAAAATCACAGCACAACACAAAGAAATATAGTGGTTCCCCAAACTTTGGGTAGTCCACTCTTCTACCCCCTTGGTAGGAATTCACTATCTTGCACTGAGTCTTTTGATAAGGAGACTCTTAGAACCAGCCTGAGTATTTTGATAAGGAGACTCTTAGAACCACTACAACTGAATTTTTTGAAGAGAGATTCTAAAAACTCTTTTACACAATTTGAAAATCAAATAAGAATAAGAAGAAGAAGAAGAAAAATCAATTGAAGCAAGAAAGAATCTTCTTCCTAGCAAGAAGATTAGAAGCACAAGTATAGTGAATGAAATCTCTCTTTTATAGTGAGAAGGATATTGTAGGCCTTTCTCTCTTTCAGTGAGAGATTTCAGAAATGGCAGCAGTATGACTTCAGAAAGGAGGAGAAGAAGAAGGCTGTTTCTTTGCTGCAGCACTCTTTCACTTTTCTCAGCTTTCTCACTTTTCACTTGGGAGATTTTCCTCTTTTTCAAATGGATGGAGTGGATCACTTCTTGTTTGTCTTTTCGGACCTCCTTCTGTATTTATGGCTCTGTTTATTCAAAAATATTGCTATAGGAGGATAATCAATTAGCTGTCAGAGAAATAGTAAGAAAGAAAAGTTTCCATAATCATTATTTCTGTAGAAGGAAAGAGATCATTCTATTTTCAAATAATGTCCATAATAATCTTAATCGAATAAGCCAAGAATCATTTAGAAGGAAAGATTGATTCAGAACGGCTAGAAAATAATAATATAATTCCATAAAATTCAGATCTACAGAAGATGGAAAGAGACCTGGCGTGTTTATGAATCTGTCATAGAAATCGACGTGCGTCGATTACTATTCGACGTAAGCTTCGATTTCAGCCTGACTAATCGTCGAGAAGAAAATATGGAAGGAGCGTCGACTGAGGTGCGTCGACTTTACTGGGTGCGTCGACTAGAAATCAGAGTTACATCGACTTCGGTTACGTCGAGTTCTGTTTTAGAGTTACTTCGACTAATTCTGAGAGGAACGTCGACTACATGTCGACGTTGCGTCGATTACTATTCGACGCATACTTACTTAAACTAGTTTTTCAATCTGAGAATACATTTTCTACACATTTCTAGGGGTTAAGATAAATCATTTCCCCAACAACTTTTCACCAGAGCACATAAGAATCAGCTATTACTAATCCAAATATATGTAGATGACATTATATTTGGGTCAACAGACCAATCTCTCTACAAAAGGTTTGCTTACCTAATGCAGTCAAAATTTGAAATGAGTTGCATGGGGGAATTATCCTATTTCCTTGGTCTTAAAGTAAGAAAAAATGCATATGGCATTTTCATATCCCAATCCAAGTATTCCAGAGAACTCATCAAGAGGTTTGGGATGGAAAATGCCTCTGTTATGAAAACCCCATGGCTACTAATGCTATTTTGGATAGAGATGAAAAGGGTAAGTCCTTTGATCAGAAGACTTATAGAGTAGCCATTGGCTCTCTTCTCTACTTAATAGCTAGCAGACCTGATATAATGTTTGCTACATGTATATGTGCATAATTTAAGGTTGACCCAAAGGAATCACACATGAGTTCTGTAAAAAGAACACTCAGGTATCTAAAGGGAACACCTAAACTTTGCTTGTGGTATCCAGCTGAATCTGGATTTGAATTAATTGGTTATTCAGAGGCAGACTATGCTGGATGCAGGCTGGATAGAAAAAGCACTTCAGGAACATGTCAGTTCCTGGGTGCTAGAATAATTTCATGGTTTAGAAAGAAGCAAACCACAGTCTCCACTTCTACTGCTGAAGCTGAGTACATAGCTGCAGGAAGTTGCTGCTCATAAATATTGTGGATGCAAAATCTGTTGTTGGATTACAATTTTTCTTTGACAATTCCAAAATATATTGTGACAGCTCTAGTGTTATTTCAATAGCTTCCAATCCTATTCTCCACAGCAGAACTCAGCACATAGAGATAAGACACCACTTTCTCAGGGATAATATAGAGAAAGGTAAGATCAACCTTCAATGCATATCTACTGACACTCAAAAGGCTGACATCTTCACTGAACCACTTGATGAAAGTAAGCACAAGTTCTTCATCAATTCACTAGGTATGCTTGATGGAGCATTGTAGGTCACACTTGTTATGTATAATGATCAATTTTCAATATAAAGTTATTGCTGGGAAAAACAGTAAAGATTTTAAAGAAAAACATAAATATTTAATCAGAGCGGCGTCGAATTCAAATCGACGTACCGTCGACTTCTACTCGACGTCAACTTTGAGAGCATCAGGGGACAGTTAAGTTGAATAGCACTCGATGCAATGTCGACTACATATCGACGCTTACGTCGACATCATGATTGATGATTATATTTCGGAGCCACGCCGACTTCATCTCGACGTACCATCGACTTGACAAAACGTGCGCCTAGGACATATTTTGGGGTGCTGAGTTCAGTTTTCTTTTCGACGTCGCTTTGAATATAACCATAAGTTGCGACGATTCAACTACTCAAAGCACCTTAGGCAGTTGATTATATTGTGCTTTTCGAATTTCTCTCCATCTTGCTCTCCCCCTCTTTCCCTTCTTTGTCTCTCTTTCTGTTTCTGTGCAGGTACTCACAGTACAACAATGGCATCTCCTCAAGATATTATAGAAGCGGTTGATCAAGCCCTAGAGATCCTTCTCTCTCACTTCAGCTCTCTCTATCTTGATTTCTCCAGAGATTGTTACAGAAAGATTAGTGCTCAACATCGAAAGATGCAATATCTTAATGCTCAAATCAAAGACCTCGATGAAAGAGTAAGGTCAGTGAGTCTCCCTGCTTATGCTTTTATATCTTTCTTCAATGATATACAGCAGGGGGAGAAGTCTGTCAGCAAGTCTCCTTAAGGGTGTGTGTACAAACCTCTTCAAGACTCAGTGTACACCACAACAATTCCACTCTCATTTATCTCTGAAGGGGAGCCAACCATTACATCTAAGATGCAGCTTGATGTTCAGCAACTTAGGGGGAGCAAACTCCTCCAAGGATCCTGCCTTCAACACAGGGGGAGTCCTCAATTCAGGGGGAGATTCCTCAAATCTTAGATGATCAAATATATCTGAAGAGTCTGCAAGAGTTCCACGATGATATTGAGCTAGTCATTCCTGATGCACTAGAATTCAGGGTTTCTTCTAACGAATCTAAAACAACACCTTCTTCGGTCATGGTGGCTGATCTGAACCCTGTGAATGCTCAATATGATTCAGCACCAGCAGTTAAGCCAATTTTTCCAACACCTTCACACAGATGAAGACCTCCTTACAGGGGGAAAGATCATGGAAGAAACTTCAGAAGAAGATTTGGAAGGAAATATACCTATCTGGGAAAGGTATACAAAAGATCAAATGAAGCAATTCAGAAAGGACAAGTCCTATTATAAGACATATGAGAGGATTGATGTAAGACCCCCTTTTTTTCTACAAAACTGGGTCTTATGCCCAGAACCGCCATTTTATGGTGACACCATCACTCGGGAAGGTCACCACTACAAAACGCCGATCCTGTCGGCCATATCGATCACAACAGAAGAAAAATATACATTTGGATATATAGAAATCAAGTCCATATCACATGAAATAAAATAACTCAGGATAAAAGAGGTCCACGGATAGTAACTAAAATATAGGTAGCAATAATAAGGGCTCCTACCCAATACATCAAATCCTCACTACAATGTCACTCGCGGAAGCAAATCAACTAGTAACACTCACGGATCCTGAAACAGGTGCTCCTGTGCTAGACTGTCCCGCCTCTATCTGCACCGGCCTCTGGTGCTGCAGCGTCTCCTCGGTCCCCTAAAATGATAAGGTCCACCGACCATTAATCAAAAAGACCAAGCTAATTCCCCACCCCTCCCCCGGTGACTCCTAGGCACCGAGCGGGAGGATTGAAGCGGAGGACAGCAAGGGGAATAAACAACAGCAGGTGACGGTGAATCTAATCTACAGGAAAGGTCTACCTCCATGCAACAATAGTAACATGAAAAACAGCAATAAGTAAACAGTAATAAGGTAAAAAGTAATAAGGAAGAGTAACCTTGATTTATGGGAATGCCCATACAAACCTATAGACCAAGGGGTCGTTTAGCAGGGCCTACTGTATAAAAAGTCTCATAACCAATTTATACGATATGGGTAAGCATGAAATGCGATGCTTATGATATGACATGCAGAGTTATGCAGTTTATGCTATGAACACACAAGTGCAACTCACACACTTCGACTCTATGCGCAAAGACCTTTAGTTCCCCCTTTTTAGAGCTAGCAAAACTCTCAGGATACTCTTGTAGTGGCAAACGGAAGCGGTGGGTTGGGCCTTGCCCACCTCTAGGTTGGTATCTGCACTACCTAACCTAGACCTATCGTACGCCTCAACGCTAAGAACACAAGAGCGGAGCTCCTGCGTACTCTTACTGGCTAGTCCACCAGACTTTTCTTTGGCAAGTGTTAACTATACTTACCGAGCCAAAGTATCAGCGTCGGTGCGATAACCGTCAATACTAAAGACCCACCACCTTTATGCACATGCATTTATGAATACTATTTATATCTCTGATCCATAAGCTCCCCGGGCTAACCTGCCCGTCCAAGAACCATTTCTGAGTCACAAGCTCACTGGACTAATTAGTCCGTTGCTACAACCACTGAGCCTACCGCTTGTAAGTCCAAACCAACTATCCTCTCGTAACCACCGGGGTGTGGGTGAGTGTATTATAGGTTAATCTTGCACAACAATTTACTCCTATTATTTAGGGTTAATCTGGTACTTACCGAGGTATACCCTGTGAGGGGCTCGCTGCGGTACTAGGAAGTATGATAAGATGATAGCCCAAACCTTCATTTCTCAAGACACTTAATGTTATTGGTAACTACACATAAGAATATCCTTCTTATCATTACACTTGGATTAACCCTATGTATTTTATGACCCTCTAAGGGAAAGACGATCTTCCGTCGATCCCGAGCACAACCTTGCCCCTTAGCTTATCGAGCACACTCAACATATAGACTCTTGTCAGTGACCTCAAAGCTCCTCAACCAGAATAAGTACACCATCTACCTCCCATTCCCACCTATGGTCTACAAGTGACTCATATTTTACAGTTTTACTATACGCAGACCAAATGAGCTATATGAGGGGAGGTACTCCAAATATTCATGCAAATGACTCAAGATTATTACTGGGAGTCTATCATGATATTATAAGACTAAATCCAGAAGGTCATAATTTTCCTTATTTATTTGGCATTTATTCTAATTTCTCCAAAATTGCCCAAGTATGAAATTGAACATGACGTGTAAGAGCTTATGATATGACATACACAAATTTATGGAAAATCTAGGATATCAAAATAACAGCAAGTACAGAATATCACAATTTTATAGTAAGGTATTGGCCTCTAATTATAATATGAAATAATTATCCAAAATTGGAGGCTAATGAAGGAACCACCAAAAATACTTATCCATAAACTATGGTAAAATTAACATACCTCTATAATGATCAGAAAAGTTCACTGACTGAGTTTTATAATTTTTCAAAACCATTTAGTCACAAATAAATATTTCAAGAAAATCCAAACTATGGCACATTGTGAAGTAACCTAATGATAAATACTTCCAAAAATCATTCAAAAATTCACAGTGCTTTCTAATGCCCTAAAGTGTCTTATTACAAAGTTTCACAATTTTTCAGAGAATAATAAACCCTTAACTATTTTTTCTCACAAATAGCTCACATAAAGGGTTTGTGAATGAAGTACCATATAGATCATCCTAAAATTCACAACAAAAATATCAGGGAACACTATCACTATCACTAACACAAGCTAGTTGGCAAAGTTTCATAATCATCCTAGGTTATATAAACATGTAATTCCTTTTTGTAAGGAGGTGCCCTAAATCATTCATAATTAAATTTGAGGGAATAAGAGTGCCTAAAAATTCTCATAAAATTATCTAGGGTTCTTCACCACCCTGAGAACTTATCCACCAAGTTCCAAGTCCATCCAACGACATATGACCATATGTCATTCATCAAGCCCATATTGCAGCCCTAGATTTTAAACTAGGGTCTTAGGGCATATCGACAGCAAATCATAGGGGGAGGTGTTTTATGTGGTATTAAGTCAGTGCCCAAGGTCTCAAATCATTTTGTTGAGATTTGACCACTTAACCTAAAACCCCTTAGTTTGACCAAACTTGGGTTAATTAATTACCCAACCAAATCAATCCCAATTGGAATGAAACTTTTACGAGAGACATGTTATAACCCTAAGGGACACCCACCAAAATTTGGAGGGGTTTGTATGACATTAGAACCTATAATTAATTGGTACATGAATTATTAAATTTTTGTAAAAAACTTAGAACAATATCCTCCAAAAATTCTCATTTTTGGATATCTTAAGGGTGTTGGTATAAACAGCCTATGCTTCAAATTTCAAGTCATTTGGATGACTGGATTAGTGGGGGCACTCAGATTAAGCTCTGGCCAACCCTTTGTACATGTAGCACCATTTTGAGTGTTGAGGTCAACCTAGTGATCCAAATTTGATGAAACAAATTTTAAATAAAACTAGACTCCATGGCCTACAACTATGATGTTGAGCACTTTTCCAGTAGGTGCAATTAAGTATTTTTAATAATTTAAACTAAGCACTGCATAAACTATGACAGAAATCAAATATTATAGGAATTAAAATATCTAGTTCTGCGAATGGCAAATCACTCTAGATCGGACGGTTCTCCATCATCGTCCCCAATCCTTGGACGACTCACAGCAGCCCTTCCTGGATCTTTTGCGGGCTGATTTCACGGCCACCCTCACCTCTCCTCGGCCGGCAAGTGCCACCACCACCTTCGTCGAGGTGGTGGCCGGCGATAAGGGCTCCTTTGCCGACCGGTGGTGGTCGGAGTGGGGGTTTCGGGGAGGGGAAAGGAGCTCGAAAATGAGCCCCTTGGGATACTTGATTTGAGCCCGGTTTTCCTCGAATCAAGCCCCAAATTGATATGGATCTAGCACTAAGGGACGAGAATGGGATTAGACCTGTGTGGTGGCCTGATGTCGCTTATTCCGACGGGTTGCCATGGTCAGAATTGGAGCTTTTGGTGCCATGCCTCTCCTGGTTTCCAGTGCCCGATTCCTCTTGGAAAGTTGGGGAATTTCTTCCTCTTTGATCACTGATGGTGGTGTGGGTTTCAATTGGAGCCTTGGGAGGCTTTATTCCCTAAAGCCATTAATGGCAATTATGGGGAATTTCGGTTTCACTTGGGGGAGGTGAATGGGACCTCAATCTTGTCGGGAGAAGGTTGGAAACTCCTCCTCTCCCCAAGAGGAGATGAATGTGGCCATTAATGGGGGAGATTGAAGGTTTATTCTTACTCCCCATTAATCCCCCTCTCTCTTTCTTTCAAATCGGGGCTTTCTCCCTCCTGGACGAAATTCCTAAAATTGAATGGCCAATTCAGTAGCACCCATCCCCATTAAATGGTGGACCACCTTAATTGAGTCTAGCCCAAGTGGATTGGGCTTGATTAGGTCAACATATGTCATTTTGACCAAAATTTAGGGTTAAGTTGACTTTGGTCAATTTAACCATTTGGGTTGACCCCAATTGGTGGCTAGTCACCCATTGGCCTCCCTTAAGGGTTAGGAAGGTCTAGGTAGGGTCAGTTTGGCAAGGTGAGGATTAAATGACCATTAATATGCCACTTTGACCAAAATAGGCCTATTATTGACTTAGGTCAAATTGGTGGCCCCATGATGGGGTTTTTTGATCCAATGGTTCTCTAATATCCTCATAAGGGTAGAGGCAGGGTCAATTTGGCATGGTGGAGGCCAATTGACCCTAATTAGGCTACTTTGAATATTTTAGCGCTAGGGTTGATTTTTGTCAAATTGGCCTCTTTGGTTGACCCCAATGGGTCCTTGGTGCTCCAAGGGACCCCTAATGGGTTAGGGATGCTATGGTGGGGTCAAAGGGTCAATGTGAGGACCTAAAGTCCAACCCTAGCCTTGGTAACTAAAAATTGCTATTTGCAGACCACTGTTGCTTTCCTCCTTGCCTAAGCTTCCATGGTCGTTTGTGCTTCCAAGTTTTTGTCATGAACTAGTCATGAAAAAACCAACTTAGGGGTCTAGTTGTTTGAGGGATGTTACAAATCCCAATACTTAAAAATACAAATTTCGTCCCCAAAATTCAGGTTAGGCCTGCGGGGTTCCTACCGCGAGAGATCAAATGTAACATCCCAAAAATTTAAATTATACATGTCGTAAAGAGCTCTGGATACTTTTGCTGCATCAAGTGCAGTGGCTCCAAGGTGTGCTCCTCCTTTTCATGATTTCTCCGCAGGACCTTGACTAGCGGAACCTTCTTACGCCGCATGACTAGCATCTCCATGTCGTCTATCCGGACCGGCTCCAGGTGAACTAATCGATCAGTAGCTACTGCCACCTCTGTAGTAGATATCTACTGCTCTGGCCGTAGTAGAGCCATCCTAAGTGAGGAGACATGGAAGACGTCGTGCAATCCCTCTATCTCTGGTGGTAGCTCCAGCCTGTAAGCCAAGGGGCTTATCCGCTCCAGGATCCTGTAGGGCCCCATATATCTCGTTCTCTTCCTCCCGCGTACCCGCGAGACTCCATGCATCAGATGTATCTTCAAGAATACCCAATCTCCCACCTGGAACTCTACCATACGATGTAGCGCATTGACGTGCTATTTCCACACCGCTAATTAGCGGGCACGAAATGCGGTACGACGGCAGTGCACCGGTCGTTGTCAAGTAATAAAAGTAGGGAGTAGCTCCCCGAATATCGTTCTCAAAGGACCGCAAGTTAGGGAATACGATTTGCTCGTCAGGAAATTAATTATGGGGGGTTCTAAGTTTAACAAAACAAGTGGGGGTTTGGTTGATTTTATAGAACGGGAAATGAAAAAACTAAACACTGTGCGGGTCGCAATCACCGCGTCGCTTGGTGGATGGATTTAGTGCAGGCTGCGATGCCGTGCTTCGCTTAGTGGATGGCCGGTGAGCATATGGATGAGGTGAGTGCAAATGCGAGAGTTGAGGGTCGAAGGCACCTCTTCGCTATCGCTTCTAGCTTTTGCTAGAGCGAGTGCTAGAACATGTGCGTGTAAGTGGAGCGGGGGCGGAGCGCATCACAACACAGCATAATATAAAGACAAGTTCATAAATAAACTTCCATTCATAGACAAATAGATTTTCATTTAGTTCATTACAACCATTAAGAGTACAAATCACAAAATGAGAAGGGGTAGAAGTAACCACGAGATGAGAAGCCTCACCGCGGATCGTGGTCGGAATGGGGGGTCGTCACACCTCCTCCGAGCTCAGTCCTTGGTTGCTTCCGGGGTGTAGAGGTTGTCACTACCTCCAACTGGTGCCCGTCTTCTTCTCAGAGCTGGGTTCACTTCTCCTTCACCCAATGGAGATGTCTTCCTCTTGGAATGCTGGCCGTAGATGGCGGAGAATGCTTCCGGAACCCTAGATGGACCTTAGGATCAATGGATGAAGCTTTCCCCAGGGGAGGAATGGAAGGAGGGACCTTGGAGAGGTGGAACGGCGGAGTCGCGCGCAGAAATCGCGCCTAAAACTGTGCAGGAATCCCTAAAATCGCGGAACAACGGCTTAAATAGGGAGCAGAATAAGTACTGCGCACGGTCAGTGGCGCACGACCAATGGTCGTGCACGAAGGAATGCCTGTGATCGTGCGCAGTCAACCTATAGCAAAGAAAAAAATAGAAAACAACGCACGGTCAGGGGCGCACGACCAGTGGTCGTGCGCAAAGAAATGCCTGTGATCGTGCGCATACCTTCGCACCGATCTCGATCTGGGCTGGGAATTAATGCACGACCAATGGTCGTGCGCCTGATCGTGCGTGAAGGAATGCGCACGATCAGAGGCTTCTTAGGCCAAAAATCACCCCGCACCATCCCGAACGTGCACACGATCCCAGGACCTGCAGGAAAAGTACAAATAACCCCGATCCGTGCACACCACCGGATCCATGACACAGGCATACAGTAATATATCGGAAAAATAAACCACAAAGTGGGAAGGATTGCACAAAAGGCGCATAATCGCCATGCTATCAATATAAGCGTATATAAACCGCAAATGAAGTGCAATGACACTAAAACAAACCCAAATGAGGCCGGAAATCACTGTATAAACCAGACTCATCACAGCCCCAGACTTACCTGTTTGCGCGTCCCGAGCAAACAAATCCGGCGGAGCGAGAAAAGACATTGTTGGGTTAGAAATTGCAAGGGCGGAGTAATATGCGAAGTCTCATACGCATGTGCATAGAAATCTAGTAGACAAAATTTTTGATTATGCATATTAGTTTATAATTTTCTAAGAGCGTATTTATATATTACGGTTACTCAAAAAGTGAATCACGGTGAATCATAAGGTCGTACATAGGAAGAAAGTAAACTGAACGCTGAGGCGAGCGTTGCGAAAGATCGGGACTCCGGACAACTCCATTGAAATCCATCAATGTCGGTGACCATAGGCTTGCCCGTTCGCACTCTCTCCACGGCACTGGTATGACTCAAATGCGTGAATCAATAGGACTTTAGGTTTGAGATGAGGCTTGGGTTTAGGTGAGGTAAACAAAGATAAAAGCGACGCCTCAGACACTAAACCCAAATGAGCTAGCACAGAAAACTATCCTCATCACCACACAAACATGCGGGTACACTACACCCCCAGACTTGGAATTAACAACATGGGTGCGTGCACCGCCTACTCCCAAACTTATACTTATACGAATGAATTTTTCATTCAAACTCATATCTTTTTCTTTTCTTCTCACATCTTTTCTCTTTTTCATTTTTTCTTTCTTTTCTTATCATTTTCAGCAAATAAACAATAAAACACATCCACAACTTCACAAACATGTCACCACATCAACAACCCAACTCATAAAAATAATAAACAGCTAAAGCTCAGATTTGGGTGTGTGACTAGGATTGGCTTTTGGGCTTTGGAGCGATAAGAGTGGGGCTGAATCAAAGAACGGGTAGGCACAATTGGGCTAACAAGGATATAGCGATAGGAAAGGGTGCAAAGGCTCAACCGGGCCAACATGATGGTCTATATCACATTCATGCCAACCGTATACCCATGCTTCAAGAATCGCTTTGGGTGAGTTCTAGCCACCGAGAAAGATGATCCTTCCTCCCGACTCGGGCAACACGAGACTAATGAACGTCTACACACATTCCTATGCTACCGTTTGATTCACACTGGATTCACCAAATTTCGTGTAAAGTAAACAATATTTACGCTAGTAGAAAAATATAAACTAAAAGCATAAAAAGAAATTGAATCTACACGAATTCCTACGAGACATGAGCACTCGACTAGGAGCACTACAAGAAGCAACAAAGTACTTCGTCTCACAATCCTAACCCAGTACCGTGATTTCCCATTCACACAACCGAAACGAGTTGGACTCGTCGCGCGCCTACAGTTAAGTGCGCTCACGTGGGTGTCGTGGTGTGCCATGAGATGAACAATGCTACAATATAACACAGTGTAAATCCTAGTATGCTGTGCACTGTGCATGTGCACGAGGTAACGATAACTCTCACTCCCCCAGACTTACACTAAGCAAAAAAACATGTTCGATAGCGGCATAAGCTTAAGAAGGCTAGGAGGGGAGATTACCCCATGCTCAGAAATGAGCATACCATAAGATATGGCGTTTGTTCAGAAGGCGGTGATCCCGCCGTGCTCCAATAGATGCGGACCTGCGATTAAAAGGGATCCCAGCACAACAAAAATATAGCAAAGAAAATAACAAGAAAGAATGGAACCAAATGGTCCCAAATGGGTTGTCTCCCAAGAGCCCTTTTGTTTAACGTCCTTGAAGGTGGACCAAATACCTGTATTATAGTTAGATAGCAAAAGTCTTATAATAAAAAAAACTAAAGAGACAGAACGACGCAGCAAATAACATGAAACAAAAAACATAGAAACATCATAGATGGCACACAGCACAGCCCGGAGATCCCGGCACGCATCAGCTATATGCTGATTTGTGGTGGTTCTCCCCAGTCACGCGAGATGGGCAGGAAGTGAAAGCTTTAGGGCCCAAGGAAGATGTCTCTCCCTTGCCCCTAACCTCCTCCTTCTCACGCCGGAGGGCTTCAAAGCGCGCAGCATGCAGGATTCTTTCCCGCTTCAATTTTTCCACAGAAGGGGAGCGCCACCGAGCACCATGTGCGGGAGGAGTGATAGTGTTTGTCGGATTGGGATCAGCCGGGGGCTTCATTTCTGCACCATCAAGAGGGGTAGATCAGCCCAATGAACCTGTTTAGATTGTTTACATTTCTTATTTTGAATAAACACATTGTTTGGAAGGCTCATCGCTCCGCCTTCTCCCATGTCTTCCCACTCCTTGGTCTCATTGCTTTTCCTCTCTATCTCCAACTCTTTCGTTGTGAGCTGCTTTGCTTCTTCTGTCAGCAGAGTGATACTTTTCTCCTCTCTAGGATCCTTCACGTCAAAGTCTGATTTTTCCTCATTGGACCTGCACTTACTTTTACTTACAGAGAAATTAGGAAGATTAGATGATCCAGAAGGGTTTGTTGCATTGGAAGGTAGGGTGACACAACCCGTGGCGATGTGGAGGGTTGCGCCACTCTCCTTTAGAAAAGGAACCCCCAAGATTGGCATGGAATCATTTTCCATGGCGCCGAGAATCTGAAAGTCAGTGACAACAGCCGTTCCATTAAGATTTACTACAACCTCACGAATCTCACCTTCAGTTTTGACAGTCACTCCATTAGCCAATACCAGCGACTTCCGGTCCTCAGAGTTCATTGTTAGGTGCAACCTCTCAACGTCTTGCAGAGCAAGAATGTTGCGAGATGCACCAGAGTCGCAAAGCGTGGAAACCTCAATATTATTAATAGTACATTCAATAACGCATGGGATCACTTGACCACCATCCGCGTCAGCAATGCTTTTGCCTTGGTCCCGCGGGTTCTTTTCAGTATTGCTTGGAAGAGCACTTTGCGTACGCTCGGAGAGTACCTGGGCCAATTGGCCTAGCTGCGTCTCCAAGTTCCGCAGCAGTTTCATTGGCCATATTTGTTTGAGCCAGATCAACAAACTTTTCCATCATTTCTTCCAATGCGCTCTTCCTCTGCGGTGGTGCATTTTGAGCAAACCCGGGTTGTGGCGGCCTCGGTTGGCTACCGGAGGCTTGCGCATCAAATTGATGCGAGCCTCCTTGCCATCGTTGATTAGGCACGTTTTGTTTCCATGAGAAATTCGGGTGACTCCTCACGGCCGGGTTATAAGCGTTGTTAAATGGTACTCCCCAATTTTGATCATTCAAATAATTCACACTTTCATCAAAAGTTAATTCAGCGGGTGGCTCACATGAGGGGCACTCATAAGCATGATGCCCGAGGTTTCCACATCCTTTACACGAAATGGCCATTACTGGAGCAGGAGGGAGGGCAGGCCTCTTAAGTAGCACGACGTTGTCATAAGGTGCTGATGCCACCTCAGCAGATGCGCCCGATGTGCTCACCTCAAAGAGTCCACGAGCATTCCTTGGGGCGTTTCTTCCAGCAGTCCAGAACGAGATATGAGTGGCGGTGTCATGGAGAATCCTCAGTGCATCCTCGGGAGTATGGTTCATAAGGGTGCCGCCTGCAGCAGCATCAATCATGGCCCTATAATTGGGCTCAATTGCAAAGTAGAAATTTTCCACCAAGCTCCAAGGTTGTAGCTCATGCTGAGGGCACTTCCGGAGGAGGTCCGTGAACCTATCCCATGCTTCCGCAAGGGTCTCCTGATCGTGTTGCCGGAAGGTTGCGATTTCTCTCCGCAAGTTTACAACCTTGTCCACCGGGTGGAATTTTGCCAAAAACTTCATCTGCAGAGCGTCCCAGGTGGTAGCTGCTCCGGGTGGTATTGTGTGGAGCCAAGCCTTCGCCTTGTCGTAGAGGGAGAATGGAAACAACCTGAGTTTACCGTCTCATCAGCAATTCCTGCGTACCGAAATGTCCCGCAAATCTCTGCAAATTCAGCTAGGTGAAGATGGGGGTCTTCACTGGTTAACCCGGAGAATTGGGCATTATTGCGGATCATATTCAGAATGGCCGGCTTTATCTCAAAATTGTTGTTAGTAATAGCCGGGCCAAATCCGGGGTACACACTCCCCACAGTGGGCGTGGTGTAATCTCTCATGGTCCTCGACCTCGGCCTAACCACTTCATTCTCGTCGGCCGCCTGACCAACGCCTGGTGCATCTCCCATCCCGGGATTGATCGGGTTCCCATTGACATCCATGGTGGCGGCAGCACGGAGACGCGCCCTTAGGGTGCGCTCTATTTCAGGATCAAATGCTGCAAGTTCACTAGGATGATGTCTATGCATGCGCACACTACACCAAAAAGAGAAATATCAAAAACAACAATACCCTTAAACTAATTTCCCAACAAAAACGAATTATAACCGCTTGCAGTCCCCGGCAACGGCGCCAAAAACTTGACGCGCTATTTCCACACCGCTAATTAGCGGGCACGAAATGCGGTACGACGGCAGTGCACCGGTCGTTGTCAAGTAATAAAAGTAGGGAGTAGCTCCCCGAATATCGTTCTCAAAGGAACGCAAGTTGGGGAATTCGATTTGCTCGTCAGGAAATTAATTATGGGGTGTTCTAAGTTTAACAATACAAGAGGGGGGTTTGGTTGATTTTATAGAACGGGAAATGAGAAAACTAAACACTATGCGGGTCGCAATCACCGCCTCGCTTGGTGGATGGATTTAGTGCAGGCCGCGATGTCGTGCTTCGCTTAGTGGATGGCCGGTGAGCATATGGATGAGGTGAGTGCAAATGCGAGAGTTGAGGGTCGAAGGCACCTCTTCTCTATCGCTTCTAGCTTTTGCTAGAGCGAGTGCTAGAACATGTGGGTGTAAATGGAGCGGGGGCGGAGCGCATCACAACACAACATAACGTAAAGACAAGTTCATAAATAAACCTCCATTCATAGACAAATAGATGTTCATTTAGTTCATTACAACCATTAAGAGTACAAATCACAAAATGAGAAGGGGTAGAAGTAACCACGAGATGAGAAGCCTCGCCGCGGATCGTGGTCGGAATGGGGGGTCGTCACGCCTCCTCCGAGTTCAGTCCTTGGTTGCTTCCGGGGTGTAGAGGCTGTCACTACCTCCAACCGCTGCCCGTCTTCTTCTCAGAGCTGGGTTCACTTCTCCTTCACCCAATGGAGATGTCTTCCTCTTGGAATGCTGGCCGTAGATGGCGGAGAATGCTTCCGGAACCCTAGATGGACCTTAGGATCAATGGATGAAGCTTTCCCAGGGGAGGAATGGAAGGAGGGACCTTGGAGAGGTGGAACGGCGGAGTCGCGCGCAGAAATCGCGCCTAAAACTGTGTAGGAATCCCTAAAATCGTGGAACAACGGCTTAAATAGGGAGCAGAATAAGTACTGCGCACGGTCATTGGCGCACGACCAATGGTCGTGCGCGAAGGAATGCCTGTGATCGTGCGCAGTCAACCTGTAGCAAAGAAAAAATAGAAAACAACGCACGGTCAGGGGTGCACGACCAGTGGTCGTGCGCGAAGAAATGCCGGTGATCGTGCGCATACCTTCGCACCGATCTCGATCTGGGCTGGGAATTAACGCACGACCAATGGTCGTGCGCCTGATCGTGCGCGAAGGAATGCGCACGATCAGAGGCTTCTTAGGACAAAAATTACCACGCACCATCCCGAACGTGCACACGATCCCAGGACCTGCAGGAAAAGTACAAATAACCCCGATCCGTGCACACCACCGGATCCATAACACAGGCATACAGTAATATATCGGAAAAATATGCCACAAAGGGGGAAGGATTGCACAAAAGGCGCAGAAACGCCATGCTATCAATATAACCGTATATGAACCGCAAATGAAGTGCAATGACACTAAAACAAACCCAAATGAGGCCGGAAATCACTGTATAAACCAGACTCATCACGCATCATAATACTTGTCCTGCCTGCTCTGGTCCTCTAGCATCCTATCTTGAATCAGCCGCACCCGAGCCTCCGTGTCCTCTACGAACTTTAAGTTGGGTGTCTTGGGATCCTCATCCTAGATCCAAGACAATGGGATCCTACATCTTCGTACATATAATGCCTCGTAGGGTGCCATGCCTATACTGGTCTGGTGACTGTTGTTGTACAAGAACTCGACCAACGGCAACAATCACTCCCATGGCTCCTTGTGGTCCAGAATGGAAAGGCGTAGAAGATCCTCCAAGTTCCGGTTGGTACGCTCTGTTTGCCCATCCGTCTGGGGGTGGAATGCAGTGCTGAATGTCAATCGTGTGGCTAGGTAACCCTGCACCACTCTCCATTCCCTCAAAGTAAATTGTCCATCCTGATCTTGACACGATTGTCCTAGGCACACCATGGTATCAGACAAACTGCTCCATGAACATCCGTATCAAATCACTGACCAGAGCGTCCTTCCTGATTGGAATGAATCTGGACGCCTTCGTCAACTTGTCGACGACCACCCATATCGAATCATTCCCCACATGTGATCGGGGGAGGCCATGTATGAAATCCATCGCAATGTTGTCAAACTTCCACTCTGGCACTGGGAGTGGTTGAAGTAGCCCAGTTGGGTTCTTGCATTCCACCTTCACGAGTTGGCAAGACTCGTAGTGGGTCACAAAATAAGTGATATCCCTCTTCATGTCCGGACAGTACATGGTCCACTTCAAGTCCGTCCTCATCTTGGTGATACCCAGGTGCACTGAATACCTACTGCAGTGAGCCTATGTCATAATGTCATCCCGAATCCGACCCCCTGCCGATATATATACTCGGCCTCTATAACTCAACAACCCGTCCTTCAACGAATAATCTCCGGCCGTGCCTGCCTCCAAGGCCCTAAATATCGGCACCAACTTGGCATCCCGCCTATGCCCATCACTGATACGGTCTCGTACATCATCTGTGGTACTCATCGCTGCCAGGTACTCATCGTATAACTCCAAATCATCTTCGGATACTAAGGAGATCTGCATGTCCTCGAGCGTCCATACCAGCTCCATGGCCATCAACTGGGGCTCTTCTCCCAACGTGGTAGCTCTCCTGCTCAGTGCATCCGCTACCACATTCGCCTTCCCTGGGGGGTAGTGCATGGTATATTGGTAGTCTGATAAGAACTCCACCCATCACCTCTGTCGGATATTCAGCTTCTTCTGTGTATCTACGTACTACAGATTCTTGTGATCTGAAAATATGTCGCAGTGAACGCCATAGAGGTAGTGCCACCAGATCTTTAGAGCAAATATGGCCGCTCCCATCTCCAAGTCATGCACTGGGTAGTTCCGCTCGTGATTCTTCAACTGTTGGGAGGCATATGCTATGACATGCCAGTTCTGCATTAGAACGGCACCCATCCCCTGGTAGGATGCATATGTATACACCTGAAATCCTTCCTTCCCCGGTGGAAGGGCAAGGATGGGAGCCGTCGTAAGCCGACCCTTCAGCTCCTGGAAGGCCGCCTCACACTGCGGTGTCCAAATTAATGCATTATCCTTCTTCGTCAAGGATGTGATCGGGAGGGCTATCTAGGAAAACCCGTGTATGAACTTTGTAGGGTACTAGTAATTATTAGAAAAAAGTTAAAGTACCTGTAATAACCTTTGTCGGGTTCCGGGGCTGTGCTAGATCCAGGGCGTACATCTGATCCCTGTTCTGCCTCTGGTCTCCACCCTGAAATCCACGACCTCGTCCATGTCCTCGGCCCCCGAAATGTTAGGCCTGTAGGGCAGCCTGTAGTGCTGGTGGTGCATTCCTATGAGGGTAGTTCCTCTGGATGTGGACCGGTTGATGATAGTGGTAGCACTCATGTGGGGTAGGTGGACCACCTCCTCATATTCTTGGCACCTCATGCATATGTAGAGGCTGAGGAGCCAACACTGCCGGCTCCCTCTGCTCCTGCCTCTCCTCCTGGCGGGGTCGGTCCTCCGTTCTTCTTCCCCCAATGAATCGGCCCCTCTGTTGGTCCATCCTGCCACTCCTTCCCTAGTCCTCTGTCGGCCACTTCCTACCTCGAACGATGAGCTGGTCGGCCTCCATCTTCTTGACCATCTCCAGGATCTTGGTCAGGCTCCTGTCAGAAACAAAGAGGAGGGCCTGCCTCAGGTCATCACGGAGGCCCTTATAGAACCTCTTTGTGTAGCCTGCATCATCTTGCTGATAAGAGTCTGCATACCGGGCTAGGTGTGTGAACTCCCAGTGATACTCAACCACTGTCCGGCTACCCTGCCTCAACTGCAGGAAACTTTCTTCTAGCTCATCTCTCGCAGACTGCAGAACATAATTCTTCAGCAGCGCCATCTTTAACTCATCCTATGAGATGTCAGCCGCCTCCAATCCAACATAGGTGGTGTCCATTAGTGACTTCCACCACCTATTCGCATGAGATTCCAAGCACGAAACCACCAAGGCTACTGCCATATCCATCGGGCACTAAATCCCTGCTAGAATCCCGTACATGATGTCTACCCACTCCTCAGTCGAAACAACTATCTCCGTCCTGAGGTATGATGGAGGGGAAAGACCTCGGAAGGCCCTCATCCAGTTGGCCCCGGGGTTTGGCTGAGGAGTTGGTGCCTCCTGTGCCCTGAATGCCTCCAGTATGGCAGTCAATGTCTGCCCCATCTCCGTTTGCTAAACCAGAGTAGGAGCCGGTGGTGGTGGGATGACATTTGGAGTCGGAGGAACTCCATGTTGTGGGGTAGGGTTCGTCACAGGTAATAAGAGAAAATTTGACACTCGTAAGGGGGGTTTGTCAGAAAATATTCAGTTAAAAGTGGACTTTTCATGTCATTCCCCACATGGGCACACCATTGCTTCCGCTGCTAGTTTATCCTCAATCTAAGCTCGCGCGGTGTGGCCCAGGGTGTATGGACTTCGTTTCTTCGGATCGAGGTTTGCTCTAATACCAGTTTGTCAGACACCAATTTATTTTGCTACAAAACTGGGTCTTATGCCCAGAATCGCGGCTTTGCGGTGACACCATCACTCGGAAAGGTCACCACTACAAAACACCGATCATGTCGGTCATATCGATCACAACAGAAGAAAAGTATACAATTAGATATATAGAAATCAAGTCCACATCACATGAAATAAAATAACTCAGGATAAAAGAGGTCTACAGATAGTAACTGAAATAAAGGTAGTCATAATAAGGGCTACTGCCCGATAAATCAAATCCTCACTACAATGTCACTCGCGGAAGCAAATCAATTAGTAACACTCACGGATCCTGAGACTGCTGCTCATGTACTAGACTATCCCGCCTCTATCTTCACCGGCCACCGGTGCTGCAGCATCTCCTCGGTCCCCTAAAATGATAAGGTCCATCGATCGTTAGTTAAAAAGACTAAGCCAATCCCTCACCCCTCCCCCGGTGACTCCTAGGCACCGAGCGGGAGGAATGAAGCGGAAGACAGCAATGGGTATAAACAATAGCATGTGATGGTGAATCTAATCTACAGGAAAGGTCTACCACCACGCAACATATATTACAGTGAGTAAAGTAGAAACTATTGAAGCTGTAATAGGTAAAACAACAAAAAGTAAATAGTTATATGGCAAACAGTAATAAGGAAGAGTAACCTTGATTTATAGGAATGCCCATACAAACCTATTGACCAAGGGGTTGTTTAACAGGACCTATCATATAAAAAGTCTCATAACCAATTTATACGATAGGGGTAAGGGTGAAATGCAATGCTTATGCTATAACGTGTAGAGTTATGTAGTTTATGGTATGAACACACAAGTGCAACTCACACACTTCGACTCTATGCGCACTTACCTTTAGTTCCCCCATTTTGGAGCTAGCAAAACTCCCAGGATACTCCCGTAGTGGCAAACAGAAGTGGTGGGTTGGGCCTCGCCCACGTCTAGGTTGGTATCTACACTACCTAACCTAGACCTATCGTACGCCTCAATGCTAAGAACACAACAGCGGAGCTCCTACGTACTCCTACTGGCTAGTCCACCAGACTTTTCTTCGGCAAGTGTTAACCACAGTTACTGAGCCAAAGTAATGACATCGGTGAGATGATCGTCAATACTAAAGACCCACCACCTTTATGCACATGCATTTATGAATACTATTTATATCCCTGAGTAATAAGCTCCTTGGGCTAACCTGCCTGTCCAAGAACCATTTCTGAGTCACAAGCTCACCTGACTAATTAGACCGCTGCTACAACCACCGAGCCTACCGCTCGTAAGACCAAACCAACTATCATCGCGTAACCACCGAGGTGTGGGTGATTGTATTATAGGTTAATCTTGCACAACAATTTACTCCTACGATTTAGGGTTAATCTTGGACTTCCTGAGATCTACCTTGTGAGGGGCTCGCAGCATTACTAGGAGGTACGATGGATGATAGCCCAAACCTCCCTTTCTCAAGACACTTAATGTTATTGGTAACTACCCATAAGAATACCCTTCTTATCATTACACTTGGATTAACCTTAAGTATTTTATGACCCTCTAAGGGAAAGACGATCTTCCGTCGATCAAGAGCACAACCTTGCCTCTTAGCTTATCGGGGACACTCAACATATAGACTCCTGTCAGTGACCTCAAATCTCCTCAACCAGACCAAGTACACCACCTACCTCCCATTCCCACCTAATGGTCTACAAGTTACTCAAGTTTTAAAGTTTTACTATACGCAGACCAAATGAGTTAAATGAGGGGAGGTACTCCAAATAGTCATGCAAATGACTCAAGATTATTACTGGGAGTCTATCATGATATTATAAGACTAAATCCAGAAGGTCATAATTTCCTTATTTATTTGGCATTTATTCTAATTTTCCAAAATTGGCAAAGAATGAAATTGAACATGATGTGTAAGATCTTCTTGTGATATGACCTACAAAAATTTATGGGAAATCTAGGATATCAAAATAACAAGTACAGAATATCACAATTTTACAGTAAGGTATTGAACTCTAATTATAATATTGAATAATTATCCAAAATTTGAGGCTAATGAAGAAACCACCAAAAATATTTTTCCAAAAATTATGGTAAAATAACAGACCTCTACAATGATCTGAAAAGTTCACTGACTGAGTTTTATAATTTTTCAGAACCATTTAGTCACATAAATAAATATTTCAAGAAAATTCAAACTAGGGCACTTGTGAAGTAACCTACTGATAAATAATTATTGAATAAAAAAAACCTACTAATAAATAATTCCAAAAATCATACAAAACTTCACAGAGCTTTCTAATGCCCTAAAGTGTCCTATTACCAAGTTTCACAATTTTCCAGTGAATAATAAACCCTTAATTAATTTTTCTCACAAATAGCTCACATAAAAGGTTTGTGAATTAAGTACCATATAGATTATCCTAAAAATCACAACAAAAATATAAGGGAACATTATCACTAACACAAGCTAGCTGGCAAAGTTTCATAATCATCCTAGGTTATATGAACGTATAATTCCTTTTTGTAAGGAGGTGCCCTAAATGATTTTTAATTAAATTTGAGGGAATAAGAGTGCCTAAAAGTTCTCATAAAATTATCTAGGGTTATTCACCACCCTGAGAACTTATCCACCAAGTTCCAAGTCCATCCAAGTACATATGACCCTATGTCCTTCATCAAGCCCAAAGTGCAACCCTAGGGTTTGAACTAGGGTCTTAGAACATATCCACCCCAAATCATTGGGGGAGGTGTATTATGTGGTATTAAGTGAGTGCTGAAGGTCTCACATCATTTCGATGAGATTTGACCACTTAACCCAACAAGTGCACTTTTGACCTAAAACCCGTTAGTTTGACCAAACTTTGGTTAATTAATTACCCAACCAAATAAATTCCAATTGGGATGAATTTTTACCAGAGGCATGTTAAAACCCTAAGGGACACCCGCCAAAATTTGGAGGGGTTTGGATGTCATTAGACCCTATAATTAATTGGTACATGGATTATTAAATTTTTGTAAAAATCTTAGAAAAATGTCCTCCAAAAATTTTAATTTTTGGATATGTTAAGGATGTTGGTGTAAATAGCCTATGTTTCAAATTTAAGTCATTTGGATGACTGGATTAGTGGGGGCACTCAGATTAAGCTCTGGTCAACCCTTTGTACATGTTGGACTATTTTGAGTGTTGAGGTCAGCCTAGTGATCCAAATTTGATGAAACAAATTTTAAATAAAACTAGACTCCATGGCCTACAACTTTGATGTTATGCACTTTTCCAGTAGGGGCCATTAAGTAGTTTTAATAATTTAGTCAAAGCGCTTCATAAACAATGATAAAAATCAAATATTATAGGAATTAAATTATCTAGGTCTGCGAATAGCAGATCACTCCAGATCGGACGGTTCTCCATCATCGTCCCCAATCCTTGGATGGCTCACAGCAGCCTGTCCTGGAGCTTTTGCGGGCTAATTTCCCTGCCACCCTCACCTCTCCTCGGCCGGCAAGTGCCACTACCACCTTCGTCGAGGTGGTGGCCGGCGATAGTGGGTCCTTTGCAGGCCGATGGTGGCCGAAGTGGTGGTTTCAGGGAGGAGAAAGGAGCTTGAAAACAAGCCCCTTTGGATGCTTGATTCGAGCCTGATTTTCCTCGAATCAAGCCCCAAATTGATAGGGATCTAGCACTAAGGGAGGAGAAGGGGATCAGACCTGTGTGGTGGCCTGATGTCGCGTATTCCGGCGGGTTGCCTTGGCCGGAATTGGAGCTTTTGGTGTCATGACTCTCCTGGTTTCCAGTGCCCGATTCCTCTTGGAAAGTTTGGGGTTTTCTTCCTCTCTGATCATTGATGGTGGTGGGGGTTTCAATTGGAGCCTTGGGAGGCTTTATTCCCAAAAGCCATTAATGACAATTATGGGGAATTTCGATTTCACTTGGGGGAGGTGAATGGGGCCTCAATCCGGCTGGGAGAAGGCAGGAAACTCCTCTCCCCAAGAGGATATGAATGTGGCCATTAATGGGGGAGATTGAAGGTTTCTTCTTCCTCCCCATTAACCCCCCCCCCCCCCCCCCCCCCGCTCTATTTCAAATTGGGGCTTTCTCTCTCCTGGCCAAATTTCCTGAAATTGAATGGCCAATTCAGTATCACCCAACCCCATTAGGTGGTAGACCACCTTAATTGAGTCTAGCCCATGTGGATTGGGCTTGGTTTGGTCAACATAGGTCATTTTGACCTAAATTTAGGGTTAAGTTGATTTTGGATAATTTGACCATTTGGGCTGACCCAAATGGGTGCCTAGTCACCCATTGGCCTCCCTTAAGGGTTAGGAAGGTCTAGGTATGGTCAACTTGGCAAGGTGAGGGTCAATTGACCCTTAATATGCCACTTTGACCAAAATAAGGCTATTGTTGACTTAGGTCAAACGGGTCAAATTGTTGGCCCCATGATGGGGCATTTTGGTCCATTGGGTCCCTAATATCCTCATAAGGGTAGGGGAAAGGTCAACTTGGAATGTTGGAGGCTAATTGACCCTATTTAGGCTACATTGACCATTTTAGGGCTAGGGTTGACCTTTGTTAAATTGGCCTCTTTGGTTGACTCCAATGGGTCCTTGGTGCTCCAAGGTACCCCTAATGGGTTAGGGATGCTATGGTGAGGTCAAAAGGTCAATGTGAGGCCCTGAAGTACAACCCTAGGCTTGGTAATTAAAATTGCTATTTGTAGACCACTGTGGTTTTCCTCCTTCTTGTCTAAGCTCTAATGGTCTTTTGTGCTTCCTAGGGTTTTATCATGACCTAGTCATGACAAAACCAACTTAGGATTCTAGTTGTTTGAGGGATGTTATAATTGAAATCCTAGAGAACAGAATGGAAACATACACTGATCCAAATTTCTATAAAGCTTTAGAGGAGATTGGAGATAGAGACAAATATGAGTATGAGACAGCTCAAAAGGAGATTGAAGAAAAGAGAAACAGGTTTATTGATATTTTGAAGAGAGGAAAAAAGGTTGTTGAACAAGAAGAATTGGCAAAAGCAATCCCCATCAAAATCACCTTGTTTTACCCCACTGAATATACTGCAGGAAATCCTCAAGCCAAAATGTTGGAGGAAACAGGTCAACTTCACAGAGGGGGAATTGGATGCAATCCAGAGAATGCAGTGCAGTCTTCCCTGAAGAAAAAGAAAGGAGAACAGATTCTTGTGAAGAAGAAAAAGATTATGTTCAAGACAAGTTCAACCTCTGGTAAACCACAATCAACCTTTGTGGTACCAAATCCAGATGAAGACTCTGAGTTAGATGAGTTAGACTTGGAGGTCATAAACTTGATGATAGCTAAAGTTCTTAATATGGGCTTCAATATAAAAGATGTTCATCATGAGACTGAAACTGATCTAGAAAAGTTGTTCAAGTGACATGCGAGGATTCAGAAGAACCCAGAGAAAGCTACTCCAGCAAATTTTAAGCATGTGGAGAGGAAATTCAGGAAGGTCTATGTGGGCTTAGCTACTTTTCTTAAGTAAAGAAAGTAGACTATTTCTTGGGTAAACTCTGATAAACACTTGTTGATCTTAATCAGATGTTTTTCTATTTACCAGCGCATCTATTTATGTTCTTCTTTCGTCTTATGTATAAGTTGTTTCTTTAAAGTTTTATGTGAGAAAAATGTGTAAAATCACATTAAAATAATCTGTAAAATTTGTTAAGATAAATAGGGGGAGATTGTTGGGAAAACCCCTTTTGATTTAACTTAACAAATTAAATACAAGTTATTTTACTTCTTAGGCTCATTACCCATTGTATAGTAAGGGTAATCTGGTCATTAGATGTCTTAGGATGTCACACTCAACTTAGAGTGTCAAGTCGAGGTCAGGACAAGCACAATCTGAGTTGAACTAATACTTGCGTCGAATACAAGTCGACGCAACTTTGACTTACTGTCGATGCAACTCAGAGTAGAAGTCCAAGCAACTCAAACCCTCTGTCAAAGTATATTAAGTCGATGCTGCGTCGTAAAGGAGTCGACGTAGATAAAGGAGCATGTCAAAGTTATCTTAGAAGTTGATGCAACCTCGACTTCAATTCAACACAGAAGGAAGTATCTGTCGAAGCCATCTGAAGTTGACGCAACGTCGACTACAATTCGACGCAGACAATGAAGTTCAGATTGAATTCTTCAACTCGACGGTTACGTCGATAAGTAATCGATGTAACATTGACATCAGAGTTCAACCAGTGCTTGAAGGAATTTGAAGCTACTCTTACAAAAACTCAAAGGTGCGTCGATAAGGAGAAAAAATGAAGTCGACGCAACGTCGAATACAGTCGGAAAAGGAAAGTTTCTCAGCAGCTTCTTTTGCACTCTCTCTGAGGGCCCACAACACTAAAGACCATTATACAACGGCTTGTTTATTGCCTAGAATGGAGAGGAGCATTCAAGAAGACAGAAAAAGCTTTCTTGGAAAGGATTCAAATAGTTTGCAGATGGGTCGTGAACAAAAGAAGGAAGAGAGATTAATTTTCCAAGCTAATACCTTTTCAGGACAACCCAAAAGAGGAAATGAATTCAAATTAAATCATGGACAATAAATAAGAATAGAAGAGAGAAAAACGCCAGAGCATTGATCACCATCAACTTCACTTTTGTCGATTAAGGGTTTCTTCTTCTTCCTCCTGGAACCCTAAAAAGACAGTGAAAAAGAACTGCTCTCTCTCAGAACAGAAAATTGAAGGCTGCTCTTCATCAACATCTCATAGCAGCCAGAATACAAGAATAATATAGTCAAAAGGATCTAAAGCAAATAACCATTGCAAATCATCACCATCATAAGCAATGGTTCATCATTAGCAGATCCAGCACAAGGAAAAATAGAAGTTGAAGGCGTCAATAGAATTCTGAGAACAGAATTCATCTTCATACTTCTTCCTCTTCCTTCTCCTTTCCTTCATCTGTAAAAGAGTTTTAAGAATCCCTCTTCTAAAGGATTCAGTGGTTCAATTCTCCTTATCAAAACATCTGGTTGGTTCAAGATCTCCTTATCAAAATATCTGGTTGGTTGAAGATCTCCTTATCAAAAGATCTGGTTGGTTCATGATCTCCTTATCAAAAGATCTTAGTGGTTCAAGATCTCCTTATTAAAAGATCTTTGGTTCAAGAGTCTCCTTATCACAAGACTCAGGCAAAGGTTTTGCATTCTTAGCAGGTGGTAGAAGAGAGGACTACCCACATTTTAGGGAACCTCTATAAAATCTTGTGTCTTCTGTGTGTGTCACTTTTCTGTGATGTCCCATTTCTTTTACTGATTTACTGCTTTACTTAACAGCACTTATTTTATTCTGTGTGTGGAATTGTTGAAGCATAATACTTAGTGTTTTATTGTGTTTGCACAAAAAAGATAGAAATAATTTTTAAATCTCTATTCACCCCCTCTAGAGTATACTCAGAGGTACACTGTGCACTTTCACTTTTGTCTTCCCTTATATTATAATGATTTAGGTAAGAAATAAGTTTGATTTGTAGAATAAAGTAATGGTTATCAATTACCTCTTTTATCCTATCGTGTTATATCAATTATTAATTTTGGTCTAACTGTAATATTATTATATAATTTTGAAGAACATTTATAAAATGAAGGTCTTTAACCTCATAATGAATGGAGAATTATCACCAAATCTTCTTCGTTCATCCACTACTCTCACAATATTGCCTAAATAAAGTTTAGTCACAACTTCCTCGGTAAAATATCTAATACATACTATGTGATCCTACCAATCAAACATTTCCACACAAAAAGAGTAACACAGTGTACGATATGAAATTTTTTCATTACGAGCTCGCAATCAATCCACAAAAACCCCTTAGTAAAGATATAGGAAATGATAAACACCTATTCACTGATCCATCACTCTATTTGTCCAATAATGTTCCATCTTTTAAATTTAAAAATGTGTGAGAATTATTGTGTTACACTTGAGAGAAAATCAAGTAACTGTGGTAATGACTTGGAAAAGGACCCTTGGGGTCTTACATATAGAGTAAGAGGAGAGCCTAAAAACACCATAAGTGATGTGGGACTAAAACAGAATATACAATAAATAATATTAATTACATTAATATTAACACCTTCCCTCAAACTCACGGTGGATCATGAACCGAGAGTTTGCTAATGAGATATCAGAATCTTGCAGATGTGAGAGGCTTGGTGAGGAAGTCCGCAATTTGTTCATCAGATGCAATGAACGGTAGAGAGATGGTGTTGGCGAGGAGCTCTTGGCGAGTGAAGTGACAATCAATCTCGATGTGTTACGTCCGTTCATGAAATACTGGATTAGAGGAAATTTGTATAGCACTTCGATTATCACAGAATAGGGAGTGGGTCCGGATATCGACACACCAAGATCATCGAGTAGTCGGTGAAGCCAAATGATCGCAGCAGTGGTGGAAGTCATGGCACGATAATCGGCCTCAGTGCTAGAGCGTGCAATGGAGTCATGTTTCTTGTTACGCCAGGAGATAAGAGAGTCACTGATGAGTCCCATTTATATACCATTTTATGGACTCATCCGGGCTTGTTTTCACTCTTGTGCACGCCCTTTTTGATCCATACTTGCTTGTATTTCTCTTGTTATCACATCTGCGTTATGTGCACCATTTACGCCCATTTTGGTTTGCTTTTGCGCTCTATGTTGTTGGGGGTAAGCAAATGGTGCTCCCCGACCATTTTTCTGTGTTTGAATGTTGCTAGAGGTGTATTCCCAACTGTATTGATGTCTATGCAGGTGGATGGTTCATCCTAATTTTTCCCAAATTACATTTCTGCATGAATCGCACGATTGTGCATTTTTCTTGACGCACGATCACTCCGACCGTGCGTGCTCTTCGGCTGGCAAAATGATGTTCTGTCTTTGATCGTGCATTTTTACACACGGGCAGTTGCCCGTGCGCAAAGGAAACGAACGATCGCCTGTTTTGCCTGGTTTTTAGCCAATCTGGATTTAGTCGTGCATTTTTACGCACGCGCGGCTTCGACCGTGCGCGAGTAAAACGCACGGGCATTGCTGCTTCATCCTCAAGGAAGTATCTTTTCGTTAAATAATGCATGGGCAATGCACGGTCATGCGTTCGACCGTGCGTGACTTAATTTTTGTTGTTTTAGTATTTAAAGCAGGAAATCTGCTAAGTAAGAAGAGACCCCGGGAAAATAACTTTAGAGCCCGTCATTTTCTCCTCCATTCCGCCCATTTCGCCGCTCCACCACCGCTTGACCTAGGAGAAGCTCCGGCAACCACTTCCTTGAAAAACTTCCGCCAAAGCTTCCTCCACGGCCTCCTCCACCATCCACGAGCTCAAGAGCACCATTAACGGAAGATTTTCGTTGCATTCAAGGTGTCCATCAAGAGTTAGCTTGAGTGAGACCACGAAGAAGACGGGTAAAGTAGAGGAAGGTGACAGCTCCTCCGGACCCCAGACGCAACTGAAGACCGAGCATGGACGAGGCTTGACAACCCTACGATTCCGGCCGAGAATCAACAGCAAAGTCTTCGAGCTTGGGTTTACTCTTCCCCCTTGTGTGTTGTTTTAGTTCTTCCTTATGGATGTATGTTGTATGGATGATATTCGTAAACCTCTTGTTTAAGTTAATGTAATTTCATTTAGATGAGATTTATTGTGGTTTATGCAAGTTCAGGAGCGCCTCATTCCACCATCCATTCCACCTCTCCGTTGTGCACCACACTAGCAATTGCTAGTTGTGTGACCCGTGACGAGGTGCCTACGACCCTCACTCCGCTGGTTATAAGTCATCCATCTGCTAGCCTTCTCGTCCACCCGCTTACCGAAGCACCATATTGCGGCCTGCATCTCATCCCGCCAAGCGAAGCGGTGCTTTAGGCCCGCATTTTCTTTCACTGTTGTTAAATTAGGAAAACCAAGATCAAACCCTCTTTTTAATTTAGTGCATAGGAATCTATATAATTAATTTCCTAACGAGAAACCATACAACCCAACTTGCAATCCTCTGAGAACAATATTCGGGGAGTCTTTCCCAACTTTTATTACTTGTACGACTGGTGCACTTGCCGTCATCGCAACAAGTTTTTGGCGCAGTTGTCGGGGATTGCGAGCGTTGTATGAGTTTTTCTTCAAGGAAGCTTCTATAAAGATTCTTTGTTGTTTTTTATTTTTTATTTTTGTTGTGTGCAAGTTTATGCAGGGGCAAGGCCCGGAAGAGTTAGTAGAGTACAACCCTGAGATTGAGAGAATGTTGCGTGTGCGTCGTCGTGCTGCAGCTGCCATGGATCTCAATATCAGAGGAAATGAAATTAACCCCGGGGGTGAGAACACACCTGCTGCTGGTCATGTGGCTGATGAGAACGAGGTGGCCCGGGCGAGGCCCGGAACGATGCGAGATTATACCACTCCCACTGTGGGGAGTGTGTACCCTGGGTTTTGCACAGCCATCATGAACAACCTGTTCGATCAAGCTGACGATCCTGAACATCATCCGCAACAATGCCCAGTTCTCTGGGATGGCAAGTGAAGATCCCCATCTTCACTTGACAGAGTTCTTAGAAATCTGCTGAACATTCTGGTACGCCGGTATAGCGTACGACACGGTAAAATTAAGATTATTTCTGTTCTCCCTCCACGATAAAGCCAAAGTGTGGCTCCATACAATCCCGCCGGGCACAACAACCACATGGGAGCTTCTCTCCTCCAAATTCTTAGCAAAGTTCCACCATGTGGACAAAATGGTGAACCTAAGGAGGGAGATTGCTACCTTCCAACATCACGCTCAGGAGACCCTCGCGGAAGCTTGGGAGAGATTTATGGAACTCCTCCAGAAGTGCCCTCACCATGAGCTACAACCCTGGAACCTGGTAGAGTATTTCTACTTCGCAATAGAACCAAATTACAGGGCCATGATCGATGTTGCCGCCGTCGGTGTAAGACCCCATTTCAGAAAGTTGGATTTCTGGAATCCAGCGCTGTCGCTGGCGATATCGGCTATCGCCCAGCTACAACGATCTGGCATGAAGGCCTCTGTCGATAGGCTATCGCGCGGAAGCAAGGCTAACGCAGGCAACACCGTGACACGTGTCATGCACTGTTCGCAGCGGTGGCGTTGACCGGTCGGAGTCGGTTCTTTACCGCTGTTGCCAGGCGACAGCGGCTATCGCCGGGCGACAACTCCAAATTGTATTTTGCGGCCGAAATCGTGGGCATTGATGGCACTTAGACTTTTGGGGCTGTTTTTGGGTTGATTGGCTCGGGAGTTGGCATAGGGAGGCTGAAACCCCTCTTCCCTTCCTTATTCACTAAGGGTTTTAATTAAGAGAGAGAGGGAGAGCTTGGATAAGGAGATCCAATAGTAAACCCTAGCCTAGAGCTTGGATTTGGTGGAGCTACACTACTCCGATTCCCTCGACGTTGGTGGCTACGCGTAGAGGAGGGCAAGACGCTCCTTTCCAACCGTGCAAAAAGCCAAGCCATGGCTTCAAAGCGGCGTCTAAGGGTAACGTATCTCTTTACCCTCATTTGGACATGTTCTAGTCCGTTCCGTGCATCATTGAGGCCCCTACCCAAAAGGGTGAGGTCGTGGAATCCGACGGGTCGATTTGTGTTATCCCCGTAAAATCTTGCATACATGTAGAGTCCATGCGTGAAATGGACGTAGGCGCGCTGTGTGAAGCCCATCCGAGACGGTTCGTCCGGATTGGTGATGCTTTTTGATATTGTGCGTGCCGGGGGAAAACTCTGTGTTGATATCCTGCTTCATAGGACTAGAGAGTGCTACTGCATGCGCAGCAATGCCTGGGGGTGTTCCCCGGGAAGCACCCGAAGTTAGAAGCAAAAAAGGAGTTTTGTTCATTGTCTCTGGCGATAATGGCTATCGCCAGGCGACAGCTCCCAGACTTGGTTCTGGTGATTTTGTGCGTTCTGAGGCAGTGGGAGTGCTATTGCGTGTGCAGCAATGCCTGGGGGTGTGCCCCGGGAAGAACCCACAGCTAGAAGCCAAAATGGAGTTCAGTTCACTGTCACTGGCGATATTGGATATCGCCAGGCGACAGCTCCCAGACTTGGTTCTGGTGATGTTGTTGTGCCCACCTGTTGAGAGGACCTGAGGCCTGTGTGCCCGACCTGTGAGGGTGTCCTGGTGGATGACTTAGCGGCCCGTAGAGCCGGCTAATTGAGAATACCTGGGCTGAGGGGACGCCATACCCGCTCTTCGTGTTGTACAACGAGAGCTGTGAACAACGGGCATTTGGCGAACCTGAAACAGCACCATTGCAGCACCTGATTAGTGAGTCTCGTACAGCATGTCGGGAAGCAATGGGGAAGAGTCTTCGGACTACGGGATGTTCACAATTAAAGTACGGGGGAGCCCTGGTATTCGTGCCACCGACTTTAGCCTTGAAGGGCAGAAGCCATCAAGAGCGGATGGTGGTGGAAGGCGGAGTACACCAAAGAGTGCCTGAGAGCACGAGACGTGGAGGCCATTCCCACATTTGTCATTGTTGCATATGTATGAACTGTTGTGGGCTTTGCTAGTCACACCCTTATATATATATATGCTGCTGAGGTTGTTTTGCAGGGATGATTAGTACTGCCACCCCCTCGAAGGGGTGGGGTCTTTATAATTTGGTCAGCTTTAGCTGTCCGTTGCCCTATTTTGCCACCGTTTTTGGTGGGCTTGTTGTACAGGTGCTGGACCGAGTGGGAACACAGCAGGATCATAGCGGGCTGAAGCCCTTGTGCTGCTGCGGCCCTTGAAGGCCTTTCTGATGTTCCTTTTGCTTTTCATGTATGGCCGGCCTGCGTGCCGATGTTGGTAAATTGTAAGGCCGTCGTGCCTAAAAATAGTTGTTGTAAAACATTTCATTCCAAGTTAATAGAAGTGGACATACCCGGGTTCGGGTTTTGTGGTTTATAATTCTGTCTCTCTCTCTTTTGCTTCCGCGTAGAATGCTCTGAGTTAGGTTCGTCGTTCAGTGTCGTTTGGTATTTCAATTAAGTGGCGTTCCCGTTTGTTTTGTAGTATATGGCGTGGGGCCCCGGTCGGACCTTCTGTCATATGCTTCTTAATGGATGGGGGTGTTCAGTCGGAACCCTCTTAAATCATACTCCTGATGAAGCTTTACGAATTTTGTAGGATACCGCAACTCATAGGTCTTTTTGGACTGCAAGGCAAAACACCCCGCGGAACGCAAGAGGACTATTAGAAGTGAACACCTCTGGTCCATCTCCAACACCATATGAGAACATCATGTTGTTGAAAAAGCATGCCTCTTCTCCGGCTCCGGTGATGGCTATATCTTGTCAAGGATGCGGGAACTCCGGTCATTATACTTATGAATGCCCCTCAGGTAAAATATCATTTTAATTCTCTAATCTCAATATAGAAGAAAGTGTTAATTTTGTTCAAAATCAAAATCGCATTGCACCATTTTCGAATACGTATAATCTGAGTGTGTGAAATCACCCAAATTTCTCTTGGAATTAGAACACTGCGGGCCAACGTTGGCAACCGGGCGAGCATCAATTTGATGCTCAAGCGTCCGGAAGCCAACAAAGGCCGCCTCAGCCCGAATATAACCAAGGCGCTCCGGTGCAGCGCAAGAGTGCGTTAGAAGAGATGATGGAGAAATTTTTGGATGTGGCCTGATAAGTAGTTTTTATATAAGTTTTTAATAGAAATTTTTGCAATTATTTAATATGATTTTTTCCTTTTCATGTCAATTTTAGGTTATAAGTAGTTCTTTTTGTAATTTTGATTCTAACTTAGCTTAATTTCAATATTTGCAGAATTTTGGGAGAAATTGGTGAAATTTGCAAGTCACGCCCAAGGTCACGCCCGTGACCAAGGCCATGTAACCTGATTCTAACTTAGCTTAATTATTTAATATGATTGAGCTAGTCCGCAGCAAGTCATGCCCCCGGTCACGCCCGTGACCCAAAGCCACGCCCGTGACCAGGGGGCGTGTAAATTTAGAATCTTCCCAGCATGCTGCCGTCGAGACGTGGAGCCGCCGTCGAGAAGTCAACATGAGTCACTCCCGTAACCCATATGTCACGGCCGTGACTTTCCTGCGTGATCCTTGCACACCATCGCGTCGCAAGAAAGACCCACACCGCATTAAATGAAGTCGTCCAAGTACACGCCCGTGACCCAAGTTACATGGCCGTGTAATGTCTGATTTTCTCCCACCGTCACGCAAAGCCCACGCCACTGTCGGATCCAATGTGAACAGTGATCACACGCCCTAGGTCACGCCCGTGACCAAGGGGCGTGTAACTTGAAATTTTTTTCCTATAAATTCAGAGGCTCTCCTTGAGTCCAGGGTTCAGAAATTTGGAGAGGGGGAGGTGCTGCTTGAGCTGATAGTGAGTTTTTCATGTTCATGTCTTTTTATCTTTCAAGTTCGCATTTTCATCTCATGCAATGTACTACTTTTTCTACCAATGCAATAGTTTAGTGATCTTGTAGTTTTTCCTTGCTAATGCTGCAATTTTCATTGAAGCTTGTACTTGTTTTTGGTATCAATAAAAATTAGTTTTGCTCTCTTTATTTGTCTCCTTCTACCTTAGTCAATTTTTCTTATTATGCAATTTTATTTTTCTTCCTCTTCCCCCTCCACCATGAGTAACTAATACTCATTAATACTCGATCGAAATGATCCGAGGATCAGTTAATCAAGTTATGATTTTCTAAAGTTCTCTTTTTCCATTTTTACAAACACTTGAATTACCCTTGATTTCTAACTAGTGAGGCCATATTATCGATGTATGGTTTTCGCTTAAGTTTTCATACTTAGTTAGCCGAGAGGCTCAAAGTATGAATCGATCACTCAAGGTTAAAGAGAGTTGCACGCAACCCTCGAGAGAGGATGACGTAAATCTCCCGGATTGGATTCATATCCAATAGTAGGGTTCACTTCGTAAAGCAAGTTTTAGGTAATCAATTATAGGACGAGAGTCCGGTTGATTTTTCCTAAACTTAGTTGGGCATTAACCTCGAGAGAGGCATGTTCGAGCTTCGGGAACCTCCGCGGTAAAGTAGTTTAATTAAACCGAATTAGATTTATTTTCCTTTCGCTTGATTATTCTTAATCCAAGGTGACTTTTGATTGAGCACTAATCTCTCTTACAATCGTTTAATCCCTTCTTTTAGCTTGCATTTTGTCTCTATTTAGCTAGTAAAGAAAAAAACAAAAATCGATTAGATAAGATAATAGTGATTTTTCTCGAAGTAGAAGTAATCAACGTGCCCCGTAGAATACGACCTTGGTATTTCTAAATATCTTATACTATAGACAATAAGGTACACTTGCCTTTATCGGATATAGTTTTGGAGAAAATCTTTAATCATTCCACTTTGCAAACCCGTAAATTTTTATATCAAGTTTTTGGCACCGTTGCCGGGGACTTTCGAAGATATATTGAAAAGAGGATAGCTATTAATTTTATCATGCTTCTTTTTATTTTATTTTGCTTTTTCTAAATTTCAAAAAGAATATATATATATAATAGTCTAATTTTCCTCTTTCTTTCTTTTCTTTTCGTTATCCGCTCTTTTTCTTTATTCCCTTTTTTTTTCTTTTTAGTGTATGACCCGAGGTATAGCTTTGAATATTCCTTTTGATCCAGAGATCGAGCGAACCCTTTGACAACGCCGCCGTTCTCGTGATAAGGATAATTAATTAGAATTCGAAGAGTCGATCAGGGACACTAACACAGCAAATATGGATCTTAATCCTCCTAATCCTAACATGCCAAATCCTAATGAGGCTGCGCAACAGACCATGTCGTATTATGCGCGGCCGAATTTGGAAGGCACACAGTCAAGTATTGTTCACCCTGTGGTGGAAAATAATAACTTTGAGATCAAGTTCAGCATCATACAAATGGTGCAGCAATCAGTGACCTTCGATGGTCAGCCAGACGAAGATCCAAACTGTCATATTTCTAATTTTCTCAAAATCTGTGACACGTTTAAAATCAATGGCATCACCGATGACGCCATTCGATTGCGTCTTTTTCCTTTTTCTTTGCGGTCTAAGGCCAAGCAGTGATTGGGCTCACTTCCTAAGGAGTCCCATCACTACATGGGCCGATATGGCGGAAAAATTTCTCACTAAATATTTTCCGCCTGCAAAGACCACCAAAATGCGAACAGATATTGTGTCATTTACGCAAATCGACTCGGAGACTCTCGATGATACATGGGAGCTCTTCAAGGAGATTTTGCGTAGATGCCCTCACCACGAATTTCCCACTTGGTAACAAGTGCAAATTTTTTATAATGGCTTGAATTTCCAAACTAAGTAAATGATTGATGCGGCCACCGGGGGAACATTAAATAAAAAGACCCCGGAGGCCGCTCAAGAGCTTTTTGAGGAAATGGCCATGAATGTGTACCAATGGAATATGCCCGAGCGTGGCCTAACAAGCCAGCCGGAATTTTTGAAATAGACGCAAACGCAAATTTGGCTTTACAAGTTGAGCGCTTAACAAAGCAAGTGGCGGAGATGTCTGCTTCCTCCGCCACTCATCCTTGGGCTAATAATATTTTAATTGAAGAGCAGGTTGACTACATGGGAAATCCGCCTCGGCCTTCCTATAACCCCAACACTGCTCCGTATAACAAAACTTACAATGCGGGTTATAGGAACCATCCGAATTTCTCATGGAGCAACCAAGGAAATACTCAGCATCCTATGAATCTAAATCAACCCCCCCCCCCCCCCCCCGAATCAACTTATTAACTTAACTCCACCTCTAAATTGTAATCCACCCAGTTTTCCACCGCAACAGCAAAAGCTCTCTCCGCTTGAAGAGGTTTTTGCAAAATATGTTGCTACAAATGAAATGAACATCCGGAACCTTACCGGATCGCTCTAAAATTTAGAGAATCAAGTGGGCCAGCTCGCAAAGATGATTTCCGAGTGTCAGCAAGGAGCACTACCGGGGAATATGGAGCAAAATCAAAGGGAGAGCGCAAACGTGATTACACTCCAAAGCTGGAAGGAGGTGGTTTCAAAATAGGACGAACCCAAGGTAACTTCTCCTCCTCTTATTTTATCTTCGAATTTTCCCACTACGTTAGCTATGCACGCTTCTACTTCCAATATTCTGTATCTGTCTAAGTTTAAAAGTGAGTGCGCCAAAAACAATTATAAAAAGTTTATAGAAATTTTAAGACAAATTCATATTAATGTACCCTTCTGCGAGGCTATCTATCAAATGCCTAAATATGCAAAATATCTTAAGGAGTTGCTCTCCAATAAGAAAAAGTTAGAAGATATTTCCCATATTTCTTTAAACGCAGAATGCTCCGCAGTTGTACTCAACAAATTGCCACAAAAAGCAAATGACCCGGGAGGGTTCTCCATCCAGTGTCTATTTGGCAATTCTTTAGTAAAACATGCCTTGGTAGATCTTGGAGCAAGCATCAATCTCATGTCTTTTTCGTTATTTAAAAAGTTAGGCCTAGGAAATCCTAACCCCACTCGAATGAGTATTCAATTAGCGGGTCGTTCTTTAAAATATCTGGTAGGGATAGTGGGGGACGTGCTCGTTAAGGTTGACAAGTTCATCTTCCCGGTGGACTTTGTCATTCTTGACATCGAAGAGGATGCCGAAGTACCCCTCATACTCGGTCGCCCCTTCCTTGCCACCTCCAGCGCAATTATCGACGTAAGTGACAGAAAACTCCTCCTACGGGTTGGAGACGATGAAGTTACTTTTAGTATAAATCCCTCGATGCGAAACACCTTAGAGAATGATGATTCGTGTTTCTATTTAGAAGAATGTTTTGAGAACGAATTTTATCCACTTCCCGAGTTAGTCTTCACATCGAGTCAAGGATATTTCCAAATTCTGATTTCGCCCGACGATCAAGAGAAAACAACTTTCACTTGTCCCTTTGGCACCTTCACTGATCGAAGGATGTCATTTGGTCTTTGTAACGCGACAGCTACATTCCAAAGATGTATGCTGGCAATATTTGATGAGTTAGTAGAGGAGGTGATGGAAGTGTTCATGGACGACTTCTCCGTGTTCGGAAACTCATTTAAAAATTGTTTAAAAAATCTCGAGCGCGTGTTGCAGCGTTGTGAGGAAACAAATTTAGCGCTTAATTGGGAGAAATGTCATTTTATGGTCAAAGAAGGATTAGTCCTTGGCCATAAAATTTCGGGCAAAGGGATCGAGGTCGACAGGGCCAAGATCGAAGTAATTGAAAAACTCCCCCTCCAACAAACGTAAAAGCTATTAGAAGTTTCCTAGGCCACACGGGGTTCTATCAGCGCTTTATACAAAATTTTTCCAAAATCACAAAGCCGTTAACCCATCATCTCGAGAAAGAGTCTTCCTTCCTTTTTAATGACAAATGCCATTCGGCCTTTAAACTTATCAAAGAAAAGCTTATAAATTCTCTGATTCTAGTTGTGTCGGATTAGTAGCTACCCTTCAAAATTATGTGCGATGCGAGTGTTATTGTGGTAGGCACTGTGTTAGGCCAATGGGTGGGTAAGTATTTCCACCCGATTTATTATGTGAGCAAGACACTCACATCGGCACAAGAGAACTACACCACTACTGCGAAGGAACTTCTAGCAATCGTTATCGCTTTTGATAAGTTTAGGTCGTATATCACGCTTTCCAAAGTTATCATCTTCACAGATCACTCCGCTCTAAGATATCTTTTAAGTAAATCTGACGCCAAGCACCATCTTTTTCGATGGATCCTCCTCTTGCAGGAGTTTGATTTAGAGATCTGGGACAAAAGGGGAGCCGAAAACTTGGCGGTCGATCAACTTTCCCAATTAGAAAACCCTGCCTCAGAAGCATTAATAGAAGCCGGCGTTAATGATAAATTTCCTGAAGAACGCCTTCTCACTCTCAAAAATTTTGATTCATCTTCCACCCCCTGGTTTGCGGATTTGGCTAACTATTTAGTAGCTTGGGTCCTGCCAAAAGAATTCTCGAATCAGCTAAAGAAGAAATTCTTTTTCTGACTTAAAGAATTATTTTTGGGAGGACCCCTTTTTAATCTGTGTTTGTGCGGACCAGGTGGTGAGAAGATGCATCTCAAGTGAGGAAGGCCTTAAAATTTTACGTCATTGTCATGAGGGACCAACTGGTGATCATTATCAAGCGAACTGAACCGCGAGGAAGGCACTGGAGGCAGGCTTTTATTGGCCCACACTCTTCAAAGATGCTCACACACTTATGAGTACTTGTGACAGCTGCCATCGGTCGGGGAACATCTCTCGTCGGGAAGAGATGCCCCAAAATATTTTCTTAGAATGCGAAATTTTCAATCTTTGGGGTATTGATTTTGTTGGTCCTCTCCCTCCCTCTTTTTCAAACAAGTATATTCTAGATGCGGTCGACTAGATGTCGAGGTGGGCGGTAGCACAAGATCTCCCCACCAACGATGTGCGAGTCGTCATTAACTTCTTAGAAAAATTATTTTCTCGATTTGGTACGCCGCACGCTATAGTGAGTGATCGGGGCACCCATTTTTGCAATAGCCAATTCACAAAAATTCTAGCAAAATATGGTGTCACGCACAAACTATCCACTGCATATCACCCACAAACGAGCGGCCAAGTCGAAGTCGAAAATCAAGAATTAAAGAGGATTTTATAAAAAATTGTTTCTATTAATCGGAAGGATTGGGCAATTAAGCTCGATGATGCGCTATGGGCCTATCGTACGGCGTATAAGACTGCTATCGGTTGTACACTGTATCGAATGGTTTATGGAAAGGCTTGCCATCTTGCAGTAGAATTAGAACACCACGCATTTTGGGCACTTAAATTTTTAAATCTCGATTCTACATTAGCGGTCGAACAAAGAAAATTTCAAATGAATGAATTAGAAGAGTGGAGAGAGAATGCGTACGAGAGTAACAAATTATATAAGGAGCAAACAAAGTTTTATCACGATAAGCATATAAAATTTCCGAAAACTTTTTCGCCGGGCGATCTCGTCCTCCTTTATAATTCTCACCTTCGCCTTTTTCCGGGAAAATTAAAATCCCGATGGTCCGGACCCTTTATTGTTAAAGAGGTTTGGTCCTATGGGACAATCCTAAATTCCCACCCGAAAAAAAATTCCTTCAAAGTTAACGGGCACCGCCTTAAGTTATATCTTCCGGGAAAGTTAGCAAACGAAAAGAGTGATTCGATATTACTTCCTCCTATAACATGATCGGCAATTGGGTCAAGCTACGCGACCTTAAACAAAGCACTTTTGGGAGGCGCCCCAAAGTTATCTTTCTATTGTTTTCTCTTGTTTTTCTTCTTGAATAAATCTTATAGTTAATCGCCGCTTCCCCACGAAAGCTTCAAAAAAAATCAGGGAAGCTCTTTTTCCTTTTTTTTCCTTGCATTTCTTTTTGCCTTTTTCTTTTACTTCATACTTAGTTTTAAACATTAGGGATAATGTTTAACTTTAAGTATGGGGGTGTAAATAGTTCTTTAAAAATGTAGTTCTAAATTTAGAAAATCTTAAAAAAAAAATTATGCTTTCTTTTATTTAAGCACTTATAAAACCCCAAAACCGCAAAACCCAAAAACTCAAAAAAAAAAATTTAAAAATCGAAAATTTAAATCTTAGAAAGGGACGTTTGGGATATCATCCCATCACACCTCCTATTACTGTGAGAACCCTTCACGGGGTATACCTCGGGAAGTCAAGTAATTAACAAAAAGTGTTAGGTTTAAAACTAGTTTCCTTTCTTAATATTCAAAAATTCAAAAAAAAGAGCTAATATTCAAAAATTCAAAAAAAAAGATAATATCAAAAATTCAAAAAAATATATATGAAAAATTTAGAACAAAAAATTCTTATACCCCTCCTACTTGTTGTTTTGTGATTTCTTAGAAATCTAGTTGAGAATGTTTATAAGCATTTTTAGGTTTTTAATTGGCTAAAATTTTGTTTATAATAGTTTGTTAATTTTAAATTTTAGGTAATCTTGTTTTAAGAACCATCTTATGATTTGAGTTTGATTAGAGAATTTTTGTTAGCATGACTTCTCTATTTATTTTTAAATGGCTTCATTTTATAGTAAATTTGCTAAACCACTTTAGATTTCAATTATATTTTCTTCTAGCTTCTTAGATCTTAGGAAATTTAAATTTACTAGAATTTGCACTCAATATAATTTAATTTATAAACTAGATATTTTCCTACCCTACCCTTTTGATGGCATAAAAAGGTATTTTAAAAGATCATATGCATGGGAATAAGAGGATAAAATTCATTATTCCCTAAACATATGCACCCAAAATCATTTAAAAGATTATATGGCATGGAGTAAGAGGATAAAATTCATTACTCCTAAACATATATATTTTGGGTTTATTAGAAGAGAATTTAAGAGATTATATGCATGGGAATTAGAGGATAAAATTCATTATTCCCTAAACATATAATAAAATAAAAAAATAAAAAAATAAAAATAAAAATATAGAGGATTGAGGAAAAAATTCATCACCTCAATTCAAAAATCTCTTCTTATGCCAAGCTTTGTAACCCCCCTCCCCTTAGCCAATATCTTTGATCTAGGTTTAACTTAAGTTATGGAGAGAGCAATTTTTAGTAGGTTACTTGTATTTAAGTTTCTTTTAAGATGGAGTTCTTATAATTTTAATTTAATCTAGTTTGTATAATTTCTACAATTTTGGTAAGCTAATTAATTATCTTGAGAAGTCCTTGCCTAAACACTTTTCTCTCTTTTCAAATCATCATCATAATTTAGGACTTAACTCCTCCTAGAATTTATTTTTTAACTTAACTTTTAGTTTAAATGAAATTTTAGTTTGAAATTAAAAATTTTATGGATGTCTTATATATTATGTCTCGCACTTTTGCTCTGGAATAGCAAAACCTCAAGTATGAGGGTATTTATAAGTAGTTTTTATATAAGTTTTTAATAGAAATTTTTGTACTTATTTAATATGATTTTTTTCCTTTTCATGTCAATTTTAGGTTATAAGTAGTTCTTTTTGTAATTTTGATTCTAACTTAGCCAAATTTCAATATTTGCAGAATTTTGGGAGAAATTGGTGAAATTTGCAAGTCACGCCCAAGGTCACTCCCGTGACCAAAAGGGCGTGTAACCTAAAGATCAAACCAGAATCGATGCTGCGCTGATTGAGCTAGTCCATAGCAAGTCACACCCTCAGTCATGCCCGTGACCTAAAGCACGCCCGTGACCAGGGGGCTAGTAAATTTAGAATCTTCCCAGCGTGCTGCCGTCGAGATGTGGAGCCGCCGTCGAGAAGTCAACATGGTCACGCCCGTGACCCATATGTCACGGACGTGACTTTCCCGCGTGATCCATGCACACCGCCACGCCGCAAGAAAGACCCATGCCGCATTAAATGAAGTCGTCCAAGTACACGCCCGTGACCCAAGATACACGGGCGTGTAATGTACAAATTTCTCCCGCCGTCACGCAAAGCCCACGCCACTGCCGGATCTAATGTGAACAATGATTACACGCCCTAGGTCACGCCCGTGATCAAGGGGCGCGTAACTTGAATTTTTTTTCCTATAAATTCAGAGGCTCTCCTTGAGTCCAGGATTTAGAAATTTAGAGAGGGGGAGGTGCTGCTAGAGCTGATAGTGAGTTTTTCATGTTCATGTTCATGTCTTTTTATACTTTCAAGTTCTCTTTTTCATCTCATGCAATGTACTACTTTTTCTTCCAATGCAATAGTTTAGTGATCTTGTAGTTTTTCCTTGCTAATGTTGTAATTTTCCTTCAAGCTTGTACTCATTTTTGGTATCAATAAAAATTAGTTTTGCTCTCTTTATTTGTCTCCTTCTACCTTAGTCAATTTTTCTTATTATGCAATTTTATTTTTCTTCCTCTTCCCCCTCCACCATGAGTACCTAATTCTCATTAGTGCTCGATCGAAATGATCTGAGGATGAGTTAATCATGTTATGATTTTCTAAAGTTCTCTTTTTCCATTTTTACAAACACTTGAATTACCCTTGATTTCTAACTAGTGAGGCCATATTATCGATGTATGGTTTTCGCTTAAGTTTTCAAACTTAGTTAGTCGAGAGGCTCAAAGTATGAATCGATCACTCAAGGTTAAAGAGAGTTGCACGCACCCCCTCGAGAGAGGATGACGTAAATCTCCCGGATTGGAGTCAAATCCAATAGTGGGGTTCACATCGTAAAGCAAGTTTTAGGTAATCAATTATAGGGCGAGAGTCTGGTTGATTTTTCCTAAACTTAGTTGGGCATTAACCTCGAAAGAGGCATGTTCGAGCTTTGGGAACCTCCATGGTCAAGTAGTTTAATTAAACGGAATTAGATTTATTTTCCTTTCGCTTGATTATTCTTAATCTAAGGTGACTTTTGATTGAGCACTAATCTCTTTTACCATCGTTTAATCTCTTCTTTTAGCTTGCAATTTGTCACTATTTAGCTAGTAAAGCAAAACTCAAAAATCGATTAGATAAGATAATAGTGATTTTCCTCGAAGTATCCTATACTATAGACGATAAGGTACACTTGCCTTTATCAGATATAGTTTTGGAGAAAATCTTTAATCATTTCACTTTGCAAACCCGTAAATTTTTATATCATGGCCCAAGCAAATATGGCCAATCAAACGGCCTCGATGAGGAACTTGGAAAAGCAACTGGGTCAATTGGCTCAAGTGCTTTCTGAGTGTACTCAAGGTGCTCTTCCTAGCACAATGGAGAAGAATCACCATGAGCAACGAAAAAGCATAACCGAGACGGATGGATGCCATGAGGGCGAGTTGATTGTGAAATGTCAAATTAATGGCATTGAAACCACCGCTCTATACGATACGGGATCATCGCGCAACGTGCTTGCATTGCAAGAAGTTGAAAATCTGAACTTGAAAATCAATAACGATGATCGGAAGTCACTTATCTTGGCTAATGGAATGGTGGTGGAGATGGAAGGAGAAGTTAAAGATGTCGAGGTAGTCATAGATGGAACTTCGGTTATCACGAACTTCCAAGTTTTGGGCCCCGTGGAAAATGAATCCATGCCTATTTTGTGTGTCCTATTCTTGAAGGAGAGTGGTGTCATCATTCACATTCCCAGTGGGTGTGTAACCTTGTCACCCAAGGTGACAAACCACACTCACCCATCTACAATAACCAACGACATCTATTTTACGCCCATTATTTCTGATGAGCTTGTTAGTGAGCCGATTGCAGTTGTGGATGAAAGTAGAAATATGATAAATGATGAGTTAGAGAAGGAAGGAGAGGAGATAGCCATGAATTACACGATGGAGGCAGAAAATGACAAGAACAAGGGCGGTGAGGCTGCAAAAGTAGAAGTTACCATGGCCAGTGATGCGCAAAACTATATCCACAAACGACAACGGCAAGTGTACCGTATCGAATGTAGTATAGGTTATAAAAACCAAGGTCGTATTAGACTCGGGGCGGTTGAGTACTCTTACTTCAAGAAAATCTCTATTATTTTATCAATTAAAACTTGAGGGTTGGTTTTGCAAAAAAGAAAATAAAGCAATAAAGAAAGAGGAGAATGAGAAAATAAGAACTATTTTATTGATTGAGACAAAAGAAATTACAAACTATGAAAATGAAATTACAACTATCGAATTGAAAACTACAAGTTGCATAAAGAAAGGGGATTACAAGAACTACTAAAACATGAAAATAAAACATGAAATGAAAGTTCTAATCCTAAAAATCGGTCTCCCAACTTCCTCCCCAAGTTCCTGGTGAAGCTGGCTTTAAATAGGCAGAAATTCTGGGTTACACGCCCTCGGTTACGCCCGTGACCAAGGGCGTGTAAGGCGTGCGATCTTCTGGGTGCGGAAAGGATGTCGGCTGTCATTAATGCAGGCGATTCGGGCACGTCACGCCCTAGGTCACGCCCATGACCTGGGGCGTGTAATCTTAAAATCTAGCTTTTGGCGGGAAACTTCGGCGGGAAAGAGTGTTGTTGAACATTCGTCGATCTCAGCCAATTTGTCGATCTCAGCGTGTTCGTCGAACGCAAAAATTCCATCGAACGCAGGAGCCATTTCAACGAGTGATGAGTCCTGATCATATACACTTTTATGGACTCATCTGGGCCGTTTAGTTAGTCATTTCACTGCACTTTAGCCCTGTTTTAGTTCATATTTGTTAATCCATGCTAGGTGCACCTTTTGGCCCATTTTGGTGTGATTTCATGTATATTTTCATTAGTGGTTTTCATGCACTGTTAGGTGCCACTTTTAGTGGCTGGATTTGTGGTTGTGCGCTAGAACAGGAGTCGTGCAGGTGTTTCCGGTGCAATTCTGCACAGGAACACTGCGCACGATCACAGGTTCTATTGCGCACGACCACTGGTCGTGCGCCACTGATCGTGTGCACTTAACGCCTTTTTCACGAGTTCTGTTTGGTGCAGTGTGCACGACCACTAATGCCAGTGCGCACGACCACCGGTCGTGCGCCACTGCTCGTGCGCACTGACCATTAATTTTTAAGTTCTGTTTCATCTATTGCGCACGACCACTGACGCTAGTGCGCACGACCATCGGTCGTGCGCCACTGGTCGTGCGAACATGTTATTTTGTAATTTCTGTCTTTGCAGGTTCTGTCCAGGCAGAGCGCACGATCACAGGATTCCAGTGCGCACGACCAATGGTCGTGCGCCACTGACCGTGCGCACTGTTTAATTCCAGCGCCTATAAATTCCCTGCTCGCGATTTTAGGTCATCATCCCGATTTTCAGCGCCGTTTTCCGCCCGGTTCCGCCCGATTTCGCTCCTCCACCGTCGCCCACCATATAGAGGTGCTCCGGGCTTGCTCTTCACGCCAATCTTGAGCCGGAGTTTCCTCTCGGCCTCCTCCTTCATCCAAGAGCTCCAAAGGAAGACCTAGCCGCTATCTCCATCGAGCAAGAGGAAGTTGGCAACCTCCACCGGATCGTGACACGAAGAAGACGGGTCCATTGGAGAGTCGTGACAGCTCTCTCTACCCCGGACGTAGTTGCGGACCGAGCTTGGACGCGGATTGACAACCCGGCGATTCCAACCGTGAATCTTCAACGAGCCTTCGGATTCGGTCGATTTCTTGCCTTGTTCTCCTTTTATTGATGTATTTGCAACTAGATCTAACATTATGATGAAGTGTATTTTGATTAAATAGCATCTTTACTTAATTATGTCTATGTGATTGAGTATTTTTGTTTATATTATTGAGGTGCGCCTTGTGGTGTGGTTTGTTGGTTGCGTTGTGCCGCCCTAACAATTGTTAGTGGTGTGCTTGTCGAAGAGGTGCTTGCGACCCTCATTCCACTAGCCTACTTGCCCATTCGCCTACCGAAGCGTGGCATCGCGGCCCGTAATCCATTCGCCTATCGAAGCAGCGCGCTCAAGGCCTGCATAGTTCGATTCCATTAGCCTTCTCGTCCATCCGCCCTTGCGACGCAGCGCGCTCAAGGCCTGCCTAGTCTCCATCCCGCCAAGCGAAGCTTTGCATAGCGGCATTGCATAGGAGTAGTTGATAGCTTTTATTTTATTTTCCAAAAGCCCAATCACCCCGTTTCCGCATTCCATCCGACGTTAAGGACTTCAATCTCAAGTCCTTCCTCGACATTTAACTCCACCTTACTGTGTTCCTCAAGAGACCGACACTCGGGGATTTATTCCCAACATTTATTACTTGAACGATCGGTACACTGCCGTTTCGTGTCGCAGTCGAGCTACCGCCTATAGCGGTGTGTGAGATTAGCGCCATCAAGTTTTTGGCGCCGTTGCCGGGGAACACAGACGTGTGAGTTTTCTGGAGAGGGAGAGTCTGAGAGAGAAGCTCTTCCATTTGTAAATTGCATCTCTTATTTTATTTCTATTCTTTTTATTCCTTTTTCTTGTTTTATATCAGGTTGCTTTAGTAATTTCTATTTGGTTTAGTATTTGCACAATAGCATTTTTATTTTGAATCGTTTTATCTTCGCACTATGTGGGCACATCTAAATTTCCGTTGCCGTTGGTGTGGAGCTACCTCCCACTCTAGTGATGAATGCCCTGCGGAGAATAGTAGGCATAATTCTTCTCGCCCAGCATATAGAGCATCGACTCCGTCTGATACTCCATATGGTGCGCGTAAGTCTTATGGCTACTCTGCTGAGCCATTACCGTCTTACTTCTTTTCGGCTTCAGCACCCGCTGTGCCAAAGAAGCCTGCTAGGCAGTGCCAGTTTTGTCAGAGCACAGATCACGCCCTGAAGGATTGTGCTGCTTTTCGTCGCCAATTGGATGAGGATGATGAGCCGGATATCCGGATCGTCCCAACTCCTAACTCTGGCGGCACACCTTCAACATCCGGTTTTGTGTCTTTGCCACCTTCACATCTTGAAGGGTATGGCGTTGACACAGTCACCAGATGTGTGGCTGATCTGGGCACCGATATTGCTGAGCCCATTCTCCCAGTGCATCCACCACCTCTAGTGGATTCGATTCTTTGTGAGGAATCGGTGCTCGACTTTTATCCGAGCACTATTCCTCTCCCTATTGTGCATACTACACTCGTCTCTGACGACATTGTCGATGATGTGTCGCAGGATGAGGTTGTTGATCTTAGTGTTGTGCCTATTCCTATGGAGGAGGACAACCTTCTAGGTGAAGAGGAGTTTTCCTCAACACCGGTGGAGGAAGTCCAAATCCTAAGCCTGGCCACCATTGATCCCGCCGAATCTTGTAGCATTGATGACAATGCTAACATTATTTTACTTCCCCAACCTGATGGGAGTGAGACCGGGACCACTTCCCCGATTTTTGATTATTTATGTCATTCGTCTCTTTTATTTCCTGACCCCCCTTCTTCATCTGAGCCTGTGCAGGTTGAGTCTTCACAGGTACATCAGGAGGACTTGGAGCATGATGCTCAAGTCAATGATGAATGTATCCTCATATGTGAGGAGGTTTATTCCTCCTCCGTTGAGGAAGCTCCACTCATTTCCTTTTCCTCCTGCTGCCTCCCTGGTGACGATACCTTGCTGGGCAAGGATAGTTTTGGTGAGATGAGTGAGGACCAGGCCTCCTCCTCTTCTTACTTTCTTTTCCCTCTACCTGTGAGGAGCAGGTATTTATATTCAGGTAGAGGCGTGACTGTTCTATCACCGTATCGGTACCCGCTACCGACACGGATATTAGGCCAGTTACCTGTCCACTTCTCCTTCCATAGGCCCATTAGCTAGAACCTTTAAGATTTTGAATAAGTCGTGCTGGGATGACAATAACCCCAGTAGTTATCTTCCTTTTCTGCATTTCTATTTTTATCTCATCATGTTTAGTTAGTAGTATTTTCTTTTCAATTTTCTTTTGTCTTTTGTTTTTGCGGAGCTGACCCTTGCAGGTATCTTTCTCTGGATGGCGGACGCTGCAGCTTAGTCCAGGTTTTCACGCCAATCTTCTGGTGTGCTCATTTCTGAGCACTGGGTACCCTCTTTCCCTAGCATTATTCTGAATTTCATAGCTACATTTTGCGCATATTGTTTAGTTTAAGTCTGGGGGGGAGTGTACCGAGTGTTCACTACACGTGTACACGTTTTTGCATATCAGAAGTGTATTTTTATTATTGCATACACCACAACACCCACTTGAGCGCGTACTCATCTGTTTGTTCGCTCTGCTGTGAATTTAATTCTTCCGCTTATTTGGGAAAATCTAGGTGATGGTTTAGAATTATGTAGCAGAGTAAAATGTTGACTCTAGTAGTGCTCCTAGTCGAGTGCTCGGTTGCATAGAAATTTGTGTAGATTAGACTTCTTTTTATGCTTATGGTTTTATATTTTTCTATTAGTGTAAATGTTGTTTACTCTACTCAAATGGTGAATCCGGTGTGAATCAAACGGTAGCATAGGGATGTGTGTAAACGATCGCTAGATTCGTATTGCTTGAGTCGGGAGAAAGGAGAATCTTTCTCGGTGGCTAGAACTTGCCCCAAGCGATTCTTGAAGCATGGGTATACGGTTAGTCAATTGCGTGAATGTGATATAGGCCATCATTTTGGCCCGGTTGAGCTTTTGTGCCTATCCCTACCGCTTTATCCTCGCTAGCCCAGTTGTGCCTACCCGTTCTTTGATTCAGCCCCACTTTCATTTCACCAAAGCCTAAATGCCGATCCTAGTCGCACACCCAAATATGAGCTGTAGCTGTTTATTATTTTCATGAGTTGGTGGTGTTGATTGTGGTAGTATTTTGTGAAGATGTGGATGCGTCCTATTGGTTATTTGCTGAAAATGATAAGAAAAAGAAAAAAATTGAGAAAAAGAAAAGAAGTAAAAAGAAAGGAAAGAGAAGTAAAGTTTCATTGAAAATCTTTTTATATCGATTTATATTTGGGAGTAGGCGGTGCACGCACCCATGCTGTTAAGTCCAAGTCTGGGGGTGTTGTGTACCCGCGTGTTTGTGTGGCGAATGAGGATAGTTTCCTGCATTAGCTCATTTGGGTTTAGTGCTTGAGCCGTCGTTTTTATCTTTGTTTATCCTCACCTAAACCCAAGCCCCATTTAAAACCTAAAGTCCTATTGATTCACGTATTTGAGTCAAACCAGTGCCGTGGAGAGAATGTGACCGGGCAAGCTTATGGTCACCGACATTGATGGATTTCAGTGGAGTTTGTCCCGTACCCCGATCTTGAGCAATGCTCGTCTCAGCGCTTAGTTTACTTTCTCCGTATGCATGACCGACTGATTCACCGTTGTTCACCATTTTGAGTAGTTGTAATATGCTTTTACTCTTTTAGAAATTTATAAACTGTTTGTATAATCAGTAGTCTTTTCTACTAATTTTCTTATGCACATGAGCATGCGACTTCGCATGGTACTCTGCATTGTAATGTTAAGCCATCTACTTTTCTTTCCCTGTTCGCTTAGAATTCGTTTGCTCGGGACGCGCAAACAGTTAAGTCTGGGGGTGTGATGAGTCCTGATCATATACACTTTTATGGACTCATCTGGGCCGTTTAGTTAGTCATTTCACTGCACTTTAGCCCTGTTTTAGTTCATATTGGTTAATCCATGCTAGGTGCACCTTTTGGCCCATTTTGGTGTGATTTCATGTATATTTTCATTAGTGGTTTTCATGCACTGTTAGGTGCCACTTTTAGTGGCTGGATTTGTGGTTGTGCGCTAGAACAGGAGTCGTGCAGGTGTTTCCGGTGCAATTCTGCACAGGAACACTGCGCACGATCACAGGTTCTATTGCGCACGACCACTGGTCGTGCGCCACTGATCGTGTGCACTTAACGCCTTTTTCACGAGTTCTGTTTGGTGCAGTGCGCACGACCACTAATGCCAGTGCGCACGACCACCGGTCGTGCGCCACTGCTCGTGCGCACTGACCATTAATTTTTAAGTTCTGTTTCATCTATTGCGCACGACCACTGACGCTAGTGCGCACGACCATCGGTCGTGCGCCACTGGTCGTGCGAACATGTTATTTTGTAATTTCTGTCTTTGCAGGTTCTGTCCAGGCAGAGCGCACGATCACAGGATTCCAGTGCGCACGACCAATGGTCGTGCGCCACTGACCGTGCGCACTGTTTAATTCCAGCGCCTATAAATTCCCTGCTCGCGATTTTAGGTCATCATCCCGATTTTCAGCGCCGTTTTCCGCCCGGTTCCGCCCGATTTCGCTCCTCCACCGTCGCCCACCATATAGAGGTGCTCCGGGCTTGCTCTTCACGCCAATCTTGAGCCGGAGTTTCCTCTCGGCCTCCTCCTTCATCCAAGAGCTCCAAAGGAAGACCTAGCCGCTATCTCCATCGAGCAAGAGGAAGTTGGCAACCTCCACCGGATCGTGACACGAAGAAGACGGGTCCATTGGAGAGTCGTGACAGCTCTCTCTACCCCGGACGTAGTTGCGGACCGAGCTTGGACGCGGATTGACAACCCGGCGATTCCAACCGTGAATCTTCAACGAGCCTTCGGATTCGGTCGATTTCTTGCCTTGTTCTCCTTTTATTGATGTATTTGCAACTAGATCTAACATTATGATGAAGTGTATTTTGATTAAATAGCATCTTTACTTAATTATGTCTATGTGATTGTGTATTTTTGTTTATATTATTGAGGTGCGCCTTGTGGTGTGGTTTGTTGGTTGCGTTGTGCCGCCCTAACAATTGTTAGTGGTGTGCTTGTCGAAGAGGTGCTTGCGACCCTCATTCCACTAGCCTACTCGCCCATTCGCCTACCGAAGCGTGGCATCGCGGCCCGTAATCCGTTCGCCTATCGAAGCAGCGCGCTCAAGGCCTGCATAGTTCGATTCCATTAGCCTTCTCGTCCATCCGCCCTTGCGACGCAGCGCGCTCAAGGCCTGCCTAGTCTCCATCCCGCCAAGCGAAGCTTTGCATAGCGGCATTGCATAGGAGTAGTTGATAGCTTTTATTTTATTTTCCAAAAGCCCAATCACCCCGTTTCCGCATTCCATCCGACGTTAAGGACTTCAATCTCAAGTCCTTCCTCGACATTTAACTCCACCTTACTGTGTTCCTCAAGAGACCGACACTCGGGGATTTATTCCCAACATTGATTACTTGAACGATCGGTACACTGCCGTTTCGTGTCGCAGTCGAGCTACCGCCTATAGCGGTGTGTGAGATTAGCGCCATCAACGAGCTCAGTGTTTTTGTCGAACGCAGCCTTTTCGTCGAACGCAGCAGCCAAGCGCAGTTCGTCGAGCTCAGCGGGTCCCGGCCGTGACATTAGGTCACGCCCTTGGTCACGCCCGTGACCTGGGGCGTGTACTTGGCGAATTCTTCAAGGAACGCACCCGTGGTGGCGGAAACAGGTCTGGAACACCGCGCAGGTTACACGCCCATGGTCACGCCCATGACCTTGGGCGTGTACTTGAAGTTTTTGTCCAATGCGTCCAAAAAAACCTGAAATACACAAAAAAGCTTAAGTTAGTTTATAAAATTGAAAAGATAATAATTTTAATAAGAAAAGCATAACAACTTTATAATTTCATATTAAAAATATATTAAACTTATATTAAAAGATGAGTGCAAAAAGTACTCATGAAACACCCCCATACTTACTCGCTTGCTAGTCTCGAGCAAACAACTTTTCATAGGTGTAGAAAAATTTAAATACTAGAAAAGAAATTTGAACTCAAGCAATAAAAACGCGAAGTCTTACGCCTACGTGTAGAGATCCTAGTTGAAAGATCTATTCAGCATAATGATTAGCTTATAATTTTCAGTAATGCGAATTAACAAATTGCTTTTACTTTTAAATTGAAATTTCGGCAAATTCTCGAATGCTATTCAGGGAGCGGGTAGCGTGTTTTCTAAGATCAATATTACCCAAAATTGAGTTTCGGGATAGCCTCCAAAGAAATCTATCAATGACAATGGTCATAGGCTTGCCCGGTCGCACTCTCTCCACTACAGAAGTATAATGTTATAGCTTAATGATCAAAAGGGCTTTCATTAGGAGTGAAACTTGGCTTAGGTATATGATTTGGATTTGGAAATCAAAAAGATAGAATATGACGGCTAAGGATCACACTAAACCAAGGTGAGAGTTTCCCAAAATTATCAAAAATTTAAACCTCGCATAAGAGTTGTTATGAAGCAAAACTCTCATATTTTTCAAAAATGAGGCCATGAATACTTTTTTATATTTTTTTTCACAGTTGGCCAATAATTTTTCATATATATTTTTTTTATATCCCTTTTTTTTTCTTTTCATAATAGCTCCGAATTTCCTTATTTTTACAATTGAACCCATTGTAGAATTTTAATAAATCTCAAATATTTAGTGTGATCATGGGCTGGATGTTTTGGCTTTGGTGAAAATGAAAGGTGGAGGTAGCAAAGGAAATAAGGTAAGGCCCAAAGTGTTTAAGCAATGAAAATTTTAAAAAAGTGGGCAAACAGCACAAACGATCAAAAGGAAGCCTAAATCACTTCTAAAAACTATGACAAACCTATGTAAATGCTTCGAGAATCGCTAGAGGCAAGTTCTAGCCGTCGAGAAAGAATACCCTTCCATTCAAAAATGTATAATATTTCTCTAGTAAGCTTCTACATACTTGAATTATTCTCAAATTCTACCGGAATCAAGGTAAGAGTAGAACAAAATTGTTTTCTCGCAGTTAGAAAATCATAAATCCAATTCTATGCTGAATAGTTAATTTGACATAAAATTCTACTAATGCGTGCACTTAACTAGGAACACTGCACGAGTCAACAATTTTATTCCAAAATTCAAAATCTAATGAAGTATAAAAATTCCCTACGGCACTATACAAAAGAAAATCTACTAAGGATTTTGCATATGAGTAAGTATAAGAATTCATCATAAAAAAAAAATCTTCTTGGACTTCCCAAGGTCAACCCGGTGAAGGGTTCGCAAGGTACTAGAGGCTGTGATGGGAATTCAAGCCCAAAGCATCCTTTCCAAGAAATTTTATTTTTATTAGATTAAAAATATTAATATAATTTTTTATTTTTTATTTTTAAAATAAATAGAGAAATAGAGATATAAAGAAAGCAATGCTACACCCCCATACTTAAAATTAAACATTGTCCTCAATGTTTAAAACTAAGTATGAAGAATACTTGAAAGAAAATAAACTTTAAAAGAAAAAAATAAAAATAAAGATAAGCAAGGGGTGCCTCCCAAGAGCGCTTTCTTTTTCCCGTCTTTAAGCTAGACGGTTATTGTTAGGAAAACAGAAATTTGAAAGAGAAGTGAACAGGCAACTCCCCTAATTCACGCATAGGTGAATGTGCCGGCGTCAGTCGCCCGGCAACTCCTCTGCTTAACATGTGATTCTTCGTTTGTTCTTGATCTTGAATATGCAAATCCAAATCACCAATGCATACCTGAGGTGATTTGAATTTATACAGATGAGCGGCATATGGATCGTCGATTATTTGGGGTAGCAACGGCTCATCTTCAACCTGAAAATTGTTAGTGTATAAAGAATCACAAATAAACGATTCAGATAATTTTTTGCAAGGAGGAGGCGCTTGCGAAAATATAAAATTAAGCTTCGGTTTTACCTTTTCTAAAATTAAATTTTCTTTAGAAAAATCTAATGCACTACCAAGCGGAATAAAATTTTCCGACACTAATATTTCATGAATTTCCAGTTGAATTAAATTCGAAGAGATTTGCGAAAATTCATGATAAAGAAAAGAAGATCTGGGTGAAGTAGCGGAAGAAACTTGTTCTTCTTCTAGTTCATCCGGGGTGCCCAAAACATTAAGGATTTCTTAGTAAGAGATTTTTTCTTTATCTTTGGAAAAATAAATTATGGGAGTACATACACAATCATGTTCCTCCATAACTAAATTTTCCAAAGACAAGGAAAAAGCACTAGGAGAAATAAAATTTTCATCTAAATTCTGGGGTGGAGTATCAAATTGAAAAAGCGGACATTCCCCAAAATTAGAGTACGAAAATTGCGGCGCAAAAGAAGATGAACAAGAATTCGGATCGAAATATTTATCTTCATTGCTCCGAGAGCTATCCGGGTGACCTTGTCACCAAGAATAATCTACTTCGGGGCTAGAAGAAAAATTATTAGAAGCCGAAAAATTATTCTCATGAAAATTAGAAAAAATATTTTCCTCTAAATTTTGGGGGGTAGTATCTATTTGAATTGATGGAATTTCCCCAAAATTAGAGAACAAAAATTGCGGTGTATAAGATGAAGAATAAAAATTCGGATCTAACGATTTATCTTCATTGCTCCAAGAGTTATCCAGGTGAGCTTGCCACCAAGAATAATCTACTTCGGAGCTAGAAGAACAAGTATTAAATGCCAAAAAATTATTCTCATTAAAATTAGAAAAATTATTTTCATCAAAGTTTAAAAAATTATTTTCATTAAAAGGGGAAAAATTATGATCGTAATTATTATCAAAATTATTTGCATAATATTGAGAAAATTATTTTCATAATAATTATTTTGAGCATATGAATGTAAATAACATTCCTCACTTTGATGAGGCGCATTACAATAATACCAGCAATTATGGCGTTTTTGTGCCGCTTCCAAAAGATATACTTGGCTTTGAAGTTCAGCAACTTTTACGGCCAATTCAAGTGACTCCATAATAAAAATTAAAAGGAAACAACCTTTACTCAAATAAATGGAATTTAAAAAAAAAATATTTATTACATAAATTTTTTTTCCAAAAAGCGGGTTAAATTAGTCCCGGACTTCCCAAGGTCAACCCGATGAAGGGCTCGCAAGGTACTAGAGGCTATGATGGGAATTCAAGCCCAAAGTGTCCTTTCCGAGAATATAGATTACGCTTTTTAAGATTTTTTTAAAATTTTAAAGAGAAGGGGGAGAAGAAAGAGAACGATAAAATTAATAAATATTTCTTTTTTCGAAATATCAACCGTGTCCCCGGCAACGACGCCAAAAATTTGATGCGCAAAACTATATCTGCAAATGACAACGACAAGTGTACCGTATCAAATGTAGTATAGGTTATAAAAACCAAGGTCGTATTAGACTCGGGGCGGTTGAGTACTCTTACTTCAAGAAAATCTCTATTATTTTATCAATTAAAACTTGAGGGTTGGTTTTGCAAAAAAGAAAATAAAGCAATAAAGAAAGAGGAGAATGAGAAAATAAGAACAATTTTATTGATTGAGACAAAAGAAATTACAAACTATGAAAAGGAAATTATAACTATCGAATTGAAAACTACAAGTTGCATAAAGAAAGAGGATTACAAGAACTACTAAAACATGAAAATAAAACATGAAATGAAAGTTCTAATCCTAAAAATCGGTCTCCCAACTTCCTCCCCAAGTTCCTTGTGAAGCTGGCTTTAAATAGACAGAAATTCTGGGTTACACGCCCTCGGTCATGCCCGTGACCGAGGGCGTGTAAGGCGTGCGATCTTCTAGGTGCGGAAAGGATGCCGGCTGTTATTAATGCAGGCGATTCGGGCGCGTCACGCCCTAGGTCACGCCCGTGACCTGGGGCGTGTAATCTTAAAATCTGGCTTTTGGCGGGAAACTTCAGCGGGAAAGAGTGTTGTTGAACATTTGTCGATCTCAGCCAATTCGTCGATCTCAGCCAATTCGTCGATCTCAACGTGTTCGTCGAACGCAAGAGCCATTTCGTCGAGCTTAGTGTTTTCATTGAATGCAGCCTTTTCGTCGAACGCAGCAGCCAGCCGCAGTTCGTCGAGCTCAGCGGGTCGCGGTAGTGACATTAGGTCACGCCCTTGGTCACGCCCGTGACCTGGGGCGTATACTTGGCGAATTCTTCACGGAACGCACCCGTGGTAGCGGAAACAGGTCTGGAACACCGCGTAGGTTACACACCCATGGTCACGCCCGTGACCTTGGGGGTGTACTTGAAGTTTTTGTCCAATGCGTCCAAAAAAACATGAAATACACAAAAAAGCTTAAGTTAGTTTATAAAATTGAAAAGATAATAATTTTAATAAGAAAAGCATAAAAACTATATAATTTCATATTAAAAATATATTAAACTTATATTAAAAGATGAGTACAAAAAGTACTCATCAGCCAACACAACCACAAACATTTTGAATAATTATGCTAAAACATGAGTCAATTGTAAACATTTAAAACAGGTCCGTTGGGCAGATCTGTCACCCGCAGGGGGTGAGGGAATGAAGCCCTAAGCAGTTCTGAGACCGATAAACATTGATCTTAATCGATCCTATATTGCTCGTTGGCGCTCTCCTACTGTTGTGAAATTGAAGCAGAATGAATTATTACGCTCAGCACGCTTTACTGCCCTCCGGCATGAGAAGGAAGAGGTTAGGAGAAAGGGAGAGAAATCTCCTTTGTACCCTAAAGCGTTCACCTCCTTCCCGTCTTGTGTGGCTGGGGAGAATCATCACAAATCAGCCTACAGCTGAGTCGTGATGGAGTCTCCGGGCTTATGTTTCTGGGGTTTTATTCTGTTTAATTCTATCTCTTTAACTTTGCTTGTGAGACTATCTTGGTAATGTTTTGGACAATTGCTAGTAGTGTGTTTGAACTCTCTTTAATACTAATACATGTATTTGGTCCACCTTAAGGACGGTAAACAAAAGGGCTCTTGGGAGACAACCCATTGCGGGACCTTTCGGTGCCCATTTATTGCTAATCTGTTTATGCTACTGTTTTCTTTCTCTTTTTGTTTTTTGTTTGCTCTATTCACGTGAGCATTATTTTCCTTTCATGTGGCGAGCCTGGCGATTTCCAAAGACTTACGCCAATCTTCTGGTATGCTCATATCTGAGCATAGGTACCCTCTTCCTTAGCATTTCCTTATTTTAATTGCCAAAATTTATTGGATTGTCTAATTCAAGTCTGGGGGGGAGTTTACCGAGTGTTCACTACATGTGTACATGTTTTAGCATACCAAAAGTATATTTTTATTTATGTCATATTATTGCATACACCATTTCACCCGCACAAGCGCACACTCACTTGTTTGTGTGTTTCCATTCACGCTTATCTTGGTTTGGATTGTGAAATAGGATGTTAGCTTAGGAATTGCAAATCATAGTGCGATGTTGACTCTTGTAGTGCTCTAGTCACATCTGCATTCTCCCAATAGAAATTTGAGTAAAATTTGATTATCTCTATGCTTTTAATTTACAATTAGTGTTTTTGCATAGTTTTTTATTTAATTTACACATTTGGTGAATGTGACTGAAATTTGCGGTAGCACGGTGTTGTGTGTAAGCCAACGCTAGTTGTGCATTGCTCGAGTCGTAAGGAAGGGTTACCTTACTCGTGGGCTAAGAACTTGCCCCAAGCGACTTTTAAAGCATCGGTGAGAGCGACTCAATAAGTTGAGTGTGACGTAGGCCATTTAATTGGCTTGTTTGAGCTTTGATTTCCATGACCTACTCGTTTACCTTTGCAAGTCAACTTTGTGCCTACCCATCCTTTTTTTAGCTCTTCCGTCAAATCACCAAAGCCTAAAGCTTATCCCACTTTCGCAGCCAAGTCCTTGAGCAAATCGAGAGCATAATTATCATTGAATGTGATGTGTGTAAATTTTGTGATGATGAGAAACTATTTTGCTGAACATTTTTGGGTGAACCAAATGAGGGATTCAAATAAAAAAAAGCAGAAAGCAAATGAAAAGAAAACAAAATATGAGGAAGAAATAGAAATGAAAATAATTTGCCTTGTGCATAATTAAGAAAATCAGTTGGAGTAGGTTGTGTGCACACCCAATGTTCAAGCTAAGTCTGGGGGTGTGTCACATTCGTTCTGTTTTGTGCTTGTTTTGAGGATGCTCATGGCTGTAGCTCATTTTGGTTGCGTAGCCTTCAAGCTTATCTTTGTATATTACATGTCGTAACCTAAGCTTCGTAAAAACCCGAAAGCCTTGCTGATTCACCTTACGAGTTTGCTAGCACCGTGGAGAGAGTGTGACCGGGCAAGCTTATGGATCACGATGTTGATGGATTTCAACGGAGTTACCACTGAATTCTGGTCTTTAGCAACACCCTCTTGAGCTGCTCGTTTACTTTCACACCGGGCACGACTGCAAAATTCCTCAGATTCACCATCTGAGTACAAATAAATCTCTATTTGCGCATTTACACTATTGTAAATTAGTTAGTATAGTTAGAATCTTCTTTTACTAAATTTATATTTGCATGGGTATGATACTTCACATCTTACTCCTTTGCAATTCTCTACGCTAACTACCATTTTCATATCCCGGCGGATTTGTTTGCTCGGGACGCGCAAATAGGTAAGTCTGGGGGTGTGATGAGTCCCATTTATATACCATGTTATGGACTCATTCGGGCTTGTTTTCACTCTTGTGCACGTCCTTTTTGAGCCATACTTGCTTGTATTTCTCTTTTTATCACTTCTGCGTTATGTGCACCATTTACGCCCCTCTTGGTTTGCTTTTGCGCTCTATGTTGTTGGGGGTAAGCACATGGAGCTCCCCGACCCTTTTTCTGTGTTTGAATGTTGATGGAGGTGTATTCCCAGCTGCATTGATGTCTATACAGGTGGATGGTTCATCCTAATTTTGCCCAAATTACATTTCTGCATTAATCGCACGATCTTGTGTTTTTCTTGACGCACGATCGCTCCGACCGTGCGTGCTCTTCGGTTGGCAAAATGATGTTCTATCTTTGATCGTGCGTTTTTATGCACAGGCAGTTTCCCGTGCTCAAAGGAAACGCATGATCACCTATTTTGCCTAGTTTTGCGGCTTCGACCGTGGGCGAGTAAAATGCATGGACGCTGCTGCTTCTTCCTTAAGGCAGTATCTTTTCGTTAAATAACGCACGGGCAATGCACGGTCGTGCGTTTGACCGCGCGTGACTTAATTTCTGCTGTTTTAGTATTTAAAGCAGGAAATCTGCTGAATAAGAAGAGACCCCGGAAAAATCACTTTAGAGCCCGCCATTTTCTCCTCCATTCCGCCCATTTCGCCGCTCCACCACCGCTCGACCTAGGAGAAGCTCCGGCAACCGCTTCCTTGCAAAACTTCCGCCAAAGATTCCTCCACGGCCTCCTCCACCAGCCACAATCTCAAGAGCACCATTAACGGAAGATTTCTGCTGCATTCAAGGTGTCCATCAAGAGTTAGCTTGAGCGAGACCACGAAGAAGATGAGTAAAGTAGAGGAAGGTGACAGCTCCTCCAGACCCTGGACGCAATTGAAGAACAAGCACGGACGAGGCTTGACAACCCTACTGAAAGATTATAGGTATATGATCTAATTCACCTAGAGGGGGGTGAATAGGTATTTTGATTTTTACATAGATGATATAGATAGTTAAAACTATTCTAAGCTAGTAATCAAGCAAACCCAAAAAACACACAAGTGTTTATAGTGGTTCCCCAAGATAGTGTGTCTATGGGTAGTCCACTTTCTCCCTTCACCTTTCTAACAGTGTGTTAGACAAGGACAACTTCTCCAATCTCAGCTCCAAGAGCCTACAACACAGATCCCACGGGATCTCTCAGGTTTTCCCAAACCCTACCTCAGGCACAGCAGCCCTACCTCAGAGGAATCCTCCTCCTACAACTAAGACCACCTCCTGGACCTAAAACCTCAGGCCTAACTGCCCTACAATCTCAGGCCTAACAGCCCTACAATCTCAGGCCTAACAACCCTATAATCTCAGGCCAAATAACCCTACAGTAAATGAGTGTTTATGCTTACAACAACAAACAACACAGAGAAGGTATCTTCTGTAGTTCTAGCACAACTTGTGCTTTCTAGTAGCTTGACTGAATGATGATTTGTGAGCCAGATACTATCTGATCTTCCTCTTCAGTTGAAGGATGAAAGATCACCTTGCTCATTCTTGTAGAAGAGCAACCTTTTTCTCTCAGTCTCTTCTTGCTTGTTCAGTGAGCAGGAGGAGAAGAAGAAGTTCTGGGCCGTCAATAAAACAGTTGTTTGTTTGTTTAGTACTTGAACACCTTGTCTTCAATAGTGCCCTAACTTCTTCTTTTATACTCTGCACATGTACAACGACACTCAAGGGAAAGCTCTGACACCTTTGGAACAGATGGTTGGCTCTAATCTCCCTTTACATCTATTTATGCCAAAGGCGAGTCGCGCCAGTGTATTCCTCAATATTTGAAATTGTCTCAGTGGTGGGGTTGAGACAGCTTTTAGTCTCAGCGGTTGAGCAGCTGTCTTCCCAGTGGATCCGCTGAGACAGTTTTTCTTCTCAGCGGATTCTGTCTATCTGTAGCTCAGTAGAGATATGTTGCTTCTCAGTGGCACCTGCTTGTCTCAGCGGTTCAGCTTAGACAGGGAAGCTTTCTCAGCTGATTAATCAGCACACCTTTGAACCAATTCCATTGTATGGAATATCATCTCCCTGCACAAACTTTGAGACAAAATAGATTTTATCAAATACAATATGTACTTAGTATTGTGAGTGATGCCTCTTCAAATCAAAGGAACATTGAGGGAAATATTCCCAACAATCTCCCCCCTATTTGAAGAAGGCAGAACATTCCCAATACTAAGGTACATAGCCAACAAAGACTTATCATGCAAATGAACTATATGGCATTCATGATATCATAACATCCAGAAGATAACATTGTTTAAGCATTCCAACAAAAATCATGACAAATTATATAAAGTGAATATGATACCAACATTGTATGTTATTAAAAACTTGGCATCACAGACCATATGAAGCAAAAGTACTGAAAAGAGAATCTTAAGCTTTGATTAATTTATCTCATAACATACACATTTAATTTCAACAGAATTTTCATTGTCATTTCAGTAAATGCATAGATCTAGTTCCACTTTTATTAACATAAGCAATTTATGTTTTCCTTTTCTTGGAACTTTCAGCTTTGTTCACATCAGCAGCTTCCTTCCCTTTGTCAACAACAGTCTTTAGCTCAGCCACTTTCTTCTTGTTTTCCTGTCTTTTGAAATAGAAGAAGGGTTTTGGAATATATGTTGAAGGTATTCTTTTTGGATTGTCCTTTAGCACAAGGTTTTCTTTGAAGATCAAGTCCCTCAAAGAATTTCTTTCCAGATGTTTTATCCATTCTTCAACTGGGTAAATACTGTCAATATCTTTGCATATTTGTCCATGGTTTACCCAAGCATTCAGAATAATGCTTTTGGAGTCATCACTCCAATACTCAAAATCAGGATCATTGTCCTTCTCCTTTCTTTGCATTGCCATAAATTCTTCAACTAGCATCACATGTTCTCTTTTTCTCTTCTTTGCTGCGTGAGCATTCTGAGCTAGTTTGGCTTGCCCCTCAAACTCAAAATCTTCTTTGCTGAAGATGTCCAACAGAGGAAGATTGAGGGCTATCCTTGTACCCTGTAGCACTTATAGAGGTAACTCTGAGTTGGTCTTAGCATTGGACATCTCCCCTTTCTGGCTTCTTCAACTACTTTTCCTTCTAGGGATTGGGAGGCAGCAGCTACAGAGCCTGAGAGAGTTTGGAAAGTATTTTCCAAGTCCCCCTTTAGGTCATCCTTCATCTTCTCTGACTCACCAAGCATAGTGGTGGTTGTTTTACAGACAAGTCTTCAATATGATTTGAAGCTTTTTCTATGACTTCATCTGTATTGCTTACATAGTTCTTGACATATCTCATGTCATTCTCTTCCATTTGGAGATGTTTGTCCATAGATCTCATTATAGTGTTCTGATCAATCACTGTGTGTTCTGCTAGATTAAACCATTTGGTCATTTGTTTATTTAGGATTGATGTATCTTCCTTGATTTCCTATACTTCAGCCATAATCTCTTTCTTCAAAGATTGTAATCCATTATCAATATAGGTTTTTATGGACAGCATATGACCTTCAATCAATGTACTAATAGAGCTGAGGAGATTGTCATGAGTAGTTGTTGGACTCAGCTCCTTTTCAACTTGAGCATGAATTTGCTCCCCCTCAACCTGAGCAGGGACATGCTCCCCCTCAATATGAGTACTATCATCTTTATTAGCTGATAGAGAGATTTAAAGTTAAGATTATTTGTAGAATTCAAGGATTTTGTGATAAATAATGGATTTAGTTAACATGTATAATACCTGATAATTGCTCTTGTTCCTTTTCAATACACTTTTCTTGCTCCCCCTCACTTGGAGCATTAGTATTGTTCTTATGTGGTGATGTATTGAGTTGCTCCCCCTCTGAGTCAGGATCAACATTTGGCTCATCATCTTCCCAATAACCTGCTGGTTCAGGAGGGATTTGATTAAACCTTTTGTTTAGGTTGAGGATAATTGAATCAATCTCACCTTGAAGATCAATAGGGTCATTGTCCTCAATGTCTTCAGGGGAGGAGTGTGAGATGGTGATATTTCTATTAGTTGTGACACTGTCTTCTTTATCTTCTTAATGCACTACCTCAGCATCACCATGTCTCTCTGGTTCAGGATTAATGCCTGCATGATTTTCAGTGTTATGATTATTTCCTTGGTTATCCTGTGGCGGACTGCTTGCTGGAACTTGATTATCCAGATCTTGTATATCTTCTTCTGGCTCTTGTTCTGAGTCAGATTATATCATTCTTCTTCTCCTCATCTCCTTCACCAGAACTCCCATTTTCTTTTTCTTCAATGGAGAAGGTTGGCTCATTGGAAGAACTCTAGTAAACATGTCTAGAGTTTTTATGTCCATTCTTTTTAGATAGTGGAGGTTGAATCCTTTGGATTTGTTAAAGTAGTTTGGGTAGGTGTTTAGAAGGTAGATAGATAGGATTCTTCCTAAGTTGGGGGCTTGCAGACATTCTATAGTTCTCTGAAACAGTACCTTTGCTCAGGAAGTCTTCTTCTGTAGGATAACTCTTGACATCAATTCAAACATGTGTTTGGAGATTGTGTCATGAGAGCCTGGTTTGCACAGTATGGCCTTCCCAACTATGTCAGAGAGCAATTTGCCTCTTTGGTTGAAGAACTTCCTCTTAAGAGAGCCAAGTTTGGCATCAGAGTAGGCACACCACTGTAAGGCATTGACTTTGTCTTCCTCAGAGACAACATCCTCTTTTTCTTTACTGCAGGAGGGCAGTTGAAGAGCCTTTTCAATTTTCTTTTGGGATATCTTTCCCTTAATGATTGACTTTGAGGAGGACAACTTAGCACTGGAGAATAATTCCAGAACTTCTATTTTGATAATTGTTGAGGGCTCAGATAGGTATATTCAATACCTTGGGCAGATAGAAGATCAATCACAGCTATAATTTCCTCTGGATCATGCAAGAATCCATCCCTGACTATTTCATAGCCTTCTTGCAGCTCTTTTGCCATCTTTGGCGCCATTTCTCTTGAGTTACAGGTCGCTGCGTCGTAGGGGAGAAGGGTTTGTCTCGCAGGCTAGGTGAAAGGAAAGTGTGATATTTTACTCAATCATTGAGCTATTTATATGTCTTAAGACTTAGGTGAAATGAAACCTAGTAATTAGATTTGATTGATCTTATAATTGTCAGTGTAAATGAAATACATCACAAGGCTGAGTTCGTCGAACTCAAACTGAGTTCGTCGAACACAAAGCTGAGTTCGTCAAACTCAACACTAGAGTTCGTCGAACACAAACTGAGTTCATCTAAAACTACATCATAAGGTTGAGTTCGTCGAACTCAAATTGGAGTTCGTCGAACACAAACTGAGTTCATCAAAAACTACATCATATGGCTGAGTTCGTCAAACTTAAACCGAGTTCGTCGAACTCAAACTGGAGTTCGTCGAACACAGAGATGAGTTCATCTGAACTACATCATACAGCTGAGTTCGTTGAACACACAAAACTGAGTTCGTCGAACTCAAAGCTGAGTTCGTCAAACTCAAACTGGAGTTTGTCGAACTCAAAGCTGAGTTCATCTGAACTACATCATACACCTGAGTTCATTGAACTCAAAGCTGAGTTCGTTGAACTCAAAGCTGAGTTTGTCGAACTCAAACTCGACATTCGTCGAACACGGGAAAGAGTTCGCCGAACCCAGACTTTCCCAACTGTCTAAGTGCAACCTGTAGCTCAGCTTAAACAGATTATTCTGGTTAAGTTGGTCATCCTGCTTTAAAATCATTAGAGATATGATTGCTTGAATGCCTAATCATGTCTCTTATAGGGTTGATGTGTCAACATTTCAAGTTATATCAAATCAAGATTGGAAGAATGAAGTGTTTTACACTATTCTACATTTAACATTCCTAGTTCAATCTTGAAGGCATTATACTTGGACTCATCTAATGGTTTTGTGAAGATATCAGCCACTTGACTGTCAGTGGGGACAAATTCAAGGAAGATATCTTGAGATTCTACATGTTCTCTTATAAAATGATATCTTATTTCTATATGCTTAGTCTTGTTGTGAGAGACATGATTCTTAGCATAGAGATAGCACTGGATGAGTCACAATAAAGAGGAGAGTTACTTACCTTGAGGTTGTAGTCCTCTAGCTGGTGTTGAATCCACAATAGCTGTGCACAACACCTCCCTGCAGCAATATATTCAGACTCAGTAGTGGAAATAGCCACACTTGTCTTCTTTTTGCTGCTCTATGATATTAACCTTCTTCCTAGGAATTGACAAGTATCACTTGTGCTTTTCCTGTATTCTTTGCAGCCTGCAAAATCTGCATCTGAAAATCCTGTTAGTTCAAAATCATTGTTCTTAGGGTACCAAAGGCCAAGATGTAGGTTGCCTTTAAGTTATCTCAAAATCCTCTTTGTAGTTGTGTAGTGAGATTCCTTAGGACATGCTTGGTACCTAGCACACACACATGTAGCATACATAATATCTGGTCTACTAGCAGTTAAATATAACAGGGATCCAATGATGCACATGTACATGGATTCATCAAAGGCCTTGCCCTTCTCATCGTTGTCCAGGGAAATGTTGGAACCCATGGGAGTTTTCATGGTGGAATCTGATTCCATCCCAAACTTCTTGATAAGCTCCCTAGTGTACTTGGTCTGAGAAATGAATATACCATCATCAGACTATTTTACTTGGAGGCCTACAAAGTACTTGAGCTCTCCCATACTGCTCATCTCAAAATCCCCATGCATTAGGTTGGCAAACCTTTTACAGAGGTTGTCATCAGTAGACCCAAATATTATGTCATCAACATATATTTGGACTAGGAGACACTTTCCCCTTGTTTCCCTAAGAAACAATGTGCTATCTATCTTTCCCCTCAAGAACTTGTTCTTGATGAGAAAGCTAAACAAAGTCTCATACCAAGCCCTGGGGGCTTGCTTAAGACCATAAAGAGCTTTCCTAAGTAAGTAAACATGACTAGAGAGGGTAGGATGTACAAAACCTGATGGTTGCTCAACATATACCTCTTACTTCAAGTCACCATTGAGGAAGGCTGATTTGGCATCCATTTGATACACTTTGAACCCTTTGTGGGCAGCATAGATAAGGAATAGCCTAATTGCTTCCAACCTTGAAACAGGGGCAAAGGTTTGATCAAAGTCTATCCCTTCTTCCTGTCTCTACCCCTTGGCTACCACCCTTGCCATGTTCTTTATGATTGTGCCATTTTCATCCAACTTGTTCCTGTAAATCCATTTGGTACCTATGATGTTGTGTCCTTGAGGTTTTGACACCAATTTCCATACCTTGCATCTCTTGAATTGTAGAAGTTCTTCTTGCATAGCTTGAATCCAAAAGGTGTCTTGGTTGGCTTCTTCAAACTTCTTGGGCTCCATATGTGATAGGAAGCTCAAGAATAGGGCTTCATTATGAGCCCTGCTTCTGGTTAATACACCATGATTCTGATCTCCAATTATTGGTTCTCTTGGATGATCCCTTAGATGTCTTGCAGTTGTAGGCAGTCTGTTCTCAGCTTGTTGTGTTGTTTCTACTGGTTCATTAGTGTCTTCATCAGCATGGACTTCTTCCTCTTCAGGGATGGCAACATCAGAAGAGGCTTTGCTGCTGCTGGGTGTGTCTTGTATAGACATCCTTTCCAAATCCTTTTCATTTCCTTCCAAGACAGAGGATCTAGACCAGCCCTTATATATTAGGCTGGTCTCATCAAATACTACATGCATAGACTCCTCTACAACATGAGTTTTCTTGTTAAACACTCTATAAGCTCTACTATGTGAGCTATAGACAACAAGAACACCCACATGCATTTCTCTGCAAACTTTGTTAATTGAGATTTTCCATTGTTTAAAATGTAGCATTTGGAGCCAAATATTCTAAAGTATGAAATTGTAGGTTGTTTGCCTTTCAGAATCTCATAGGGAGTTATTCCATGAATCTTATTGATGGAAACTCTGTTGAGAACATGACATGCAGTATTGACTGCCTCAGCCCAGAAGTATTCTGGGAGTGAGGAGTCACTAAGCAATGTTCTCCTTGCTTCTATCAAGGTCCTATTCCTCCTCTCAGCCACACCATTTTGTTGCGGAGTCCTTGAAGAGGGGAACTCTTGGGTGATACCATATTCTTTACAAAACTTTGTCATAGCTTCAGATTGAAATTCTGTGTCATGGTCAGTTCTAGTCCTGACCACGACACATTGCAAGTCATTCTGAATTACTTTGACATGAGTTATAAAGATATTTAAAGTATCAGACTTCTTCTTTAGGAAGAATAACCATGTGTATTTTGAGTGATCATCAACAATCACCAAAGTATACAGCTTCCCACCTAGGCTCTCAATTGGCAAAGGACCAAACAAGTCCATATGCAAGAGAGAAAGACATTGATGAGTAGTATTTATGCGTATTTTAATTATAGTATTTAGGTTAGTTTTAATATAATTTTGTAAATATTATTTATATTTTAGTTAAAATCACTTCTTTTATAATTTCTGTTCTAAATGTAGTTTTACTTTTATTTTTGCAGATTTTTTGGAGTTTTTGTGAAAATTGACATTACACGCCCCAAGTCACGCACGTGACCAAGGGCGTGTAACAAGAATTCACATCCAGGAGTGTTCCCACGCAGATTGAGCTAGTCCACAGCAAGTCACGCCCTCGGTCACGCCCGTTCCCCAAAGTCACGCTCGTGACCAAGGGCGTGTAAGCCTAAAAAGATGCTTCCGACGATGTCGTCAAGACGAGGAGCTTCCGTCAAGAAGTTGACCCAAGTCACGTCCTCGGTCACGCCCGTAACCCATGGTCACACCCGTGACCAAGGGCGTGTAAAAATGGAATCTTGCCAGCGGTGTTGCCGTCAAGACGAGGAGCTGCCATTGAGACAAGCGCCCAAGTCAAGCTCGTGACCCAATGGTCACGCACGTGACTTTCGCGCGTGATCCCTACTTTCTATCGTGCCAAATTTAAGCCCACGCTGCATTGATTGAAGCCGCCCAAGTACACTCTCGTGACCAAAGTTATATGGGCGTGTAAAGTCCTTTGTTGCCGCATCATCACGCGAGACCCACGCCGATGTTGCCGTCGTGCAGAACAAGTATTACACGCCTTAGGTCGCGCCCGTGACCGAGGGAGTGTAACCTGGAAAATTTTCCTAAAAATTCAAAGGCTCCACTCCAGCATTCATCTCCCTTCCCCCTGCCCATTTGGGCTGTTCTTGTATAGTTTTTCTTATTTTTCATGTTTTAGTTAGTTTTTAATTTTATGTAATTTCTTACAATGCAAGCTAGTTTAGATTTATTTTCATTCCATGCAAGTAGCTTAGATTTACTTTCATGCAATGTAATGTAGTTTCAATTTCATGTAATCTCTTTTTATTATGAAATGTAAGTTTTGTTTTCCTTATTTTTTGTTCTCTTTTTAGTTAGTTTTAATTACCTCTCTCTAATTTATTTTCTGATAAAATAATAGTTAGCTTTCTCGAAGTAGAAGTACTCGACAGACCCGAGTTTAATACGACCTTGATATTTTCTATAAAATATCCTATACTATACGCGATAAGGTATACTTGCCATTTTGAATGAGTAGTTTGGATATATAATTACAATAACTTGCAAAACTTTCTCCTTTTCTATTTAAAATTTTATAAAAGTTTTCAGCGCCGCCGTCGTGGCGTAATTATCGTCGATATTTCGAAAGAAGGAAAGACCATTACTTCTATTCATCGAAGTAGGATAATGGTTAGTTTCTCAAAGTAGGAGTACTCGCGAGACGCCTCGAACGCGCCCGTTGAATTCTAATCGCATCGCAGAAAGGTTTTTGCAAAACTAAAATTTAAAATTCATCAAGTTTTTGGCGTCGTTGCCGGGGATAAAGACATCTTTCAGTGTCTTTGGAGCCAATACTTTTAAAAGGTGGCCCTTGTTTGCTTACTCATTTGGCAAGCATGACAGAGACCACTTTTAATACATTTTATATTAGGACTATTCCTAACAAGGTTTTTAGAGAAAAGTCTATATATTATTTTGTAGTTAATGTGAGCAAGTCTCTTGTGCCATTGAACACAAAGGAACTCATTCTCATTAGCTACAAGATAAACAGATGTAAGAGAATTACTATATATGAAGTCTAACCAATAAACATTCCCACTCCTAGTGCCTGAGAGAATGGTCTCTAAGTCATTAGACTTTTTAATCAAGAACTTGTCATTGTGGAATTCAATAACATATCCTAGGTCACATAGTTGACTTATGCTTACTAGATTGTGTTGCAACCCTTCAACATAGGCTACCCTTGTAATTGAGACTATGCCATTGGAGATCATACCAAATCCTTTGGTGATTCCTTTTTCTGACCCCCCCCCCCCCCCCCCAAAGATAACTTTGGGTCCATTCTTCACAGCCTTGTAGTCCTGTAGAAGATTTCTTGTTCCTGTCATGTGCCTTGAGCACCCACTGTCCAAATACCAAATCTGCCCAAGGCTGGTATTTGAACTAACCTGCATGATGGAATTTAATTACCCTTAGGAGCCCAAGTGATTTTGAGTCCTAGGTACTTGTTAATCTGATGAGATAACCTCACACAAGCTGCACTCTTTGCAGGAGGACTCCTCTTTGCATTTGGTACATTGGGATTGAACCAACAATCTATGGCAAAGTGTCCCACTTTACCACAACACCAACATTCATGAATGTTGTATCTCCTCTTCTGAACATTTCCTGAGGAAATAACATTACTGTGTCTGAGTTCAGGAGGGGAGACAGCTGCAATCTTCCTATTTCTCTCAGAAATGATTTGACTGAATGTTAATCTATGTGTTGTCTTGATGATCTTTGTTTTGATGACATCAGCTTGCTTTGGCTTGGTAGCCATGAAAGATCTAATGGCATCAAACACTGAGCAGCAAGTCTTGTTAATAGATCTGACAGCAAAAATTTTCTTTGTTGAAATAAATTTAGAAGAGCTTGCATCATGATTCTTGAATGAGGGGGCTGAAGTACCAAATACAAAAGGTCCAGGTTGGGCCATTTGAATATGCTCATGTGGAGCCTTCATGGCACACAATCCCATTCCCTTTCTTCCACTATGGGAAGGAGTGTTTTCCTTCCTATAGGTACTTCCATTCTTCCAGTGACCATACATGCTTTCATGGTCATACCTGTTGGAAGGAAGTAATACCTTTTGAAAGGTGGTTTGAGGCTTGGCCTTACCCCTTCTCTTTTCTCCACTCCCTTCTCCTGCTTCCATTTTATTGAATCCTAGTCCTCTTCTATTGGATTGAGAAGAGAAGGAGTCAATAATAGGGAGCATTGATTTAGGCTTGGAGAATTGAGCCACTAGGCTTCTTTCTTTCACAAGCTTCTCCTCAAGATCCTTGATGACCTTGTTCTTCAGGGAAATAATGCTCAAATGCACAATTGTTATCCCCTCTAAGTAGTTTATCTGTCTACTCATCTGAGCCACCAGGGTGGCAGATTCAGTGCAGTCATTTTCAGCCATTTTAAGGGAAGCAATTTCCTGGGCTTGCTTTTTGGCAAGCTTCTTGCTCTCTTTCAGAGCAATAACTAGAGCATCATATTTATCAATCAATTTATTGACACCCACTTTAGATTCTGAATCATAATCATCTGTTGATGAGTGTACATCAGATTCTGGAATTGATTCATCCTTAGAGGAAGAGAGAGGAGTAGGTACCTGGTCAGGTGTGTCCTGACAATCTTCATCATCTGATGTTATGGCCATTAGGACAATATATTCTTTAACATCTTCATCCACCTCCATATCACTGTCTGAATGTGATAGAGGAGCCCTGATGCCCACCTTTGCTCCAGGAAAGTCCTCATCTTCCTCAGCTGCAAACAGCCCAATATAGGCCTCTTCTTCATTATCTGAATCTGAGGATGATGACTCAGATTCACTCCAGCTTCTGTCCTTCTTAGCTAGGAAGGATTTCTCACCCTTTCTTCCCTTCTGGTGATAAGGCTTCTTGTCTCCCTTATCCTTTCTTTTGACTGGACAGTCAGCAATAACATGTCCAGGCTTACTGCAGCAATAACAAATCACATTAGCTAAACCATGTTTAACATATTTAGAATCATACCAGTCCCCCTTGAGGTGATGTTTGTCATCCCTGTTTTAATCCTTCCTAGGATGTGAGGAGGAGGAAGGCTTATTCTTCCATTGCTTCCTTCTCATCATCTTTTTGAATTGCCTTAAGAAGGCATCAAATTCCTCGTCAAAAGAGGTGCTATCAGATGAGTAGTGTTCAGAGTTTTCTGAGTCAGCACCCCTTCTTGGAGGGGTAGGAAATCTTGTCTTGCTCTTCTTGGACCTTTCAGCCTTGAGGGCCATAGACTTCTTCCTAGCATGAGGCCTGGAGGAGGTTTCCTCCTCCTTTCTAGCAGATAGTTGCATCTCATATGATAGCAACTTTCCAAACAGAGTGTTAGGAGGAGTTTCACTCAGCTTTGCCACTTCCCTGATGGCACAGATTTTGGTATCCCAGTCTCTAGTTAGAGATCTTAGGAATTTATCATTTAACTCATAATGAGTGAAGGTCCTTTCATAGGTACTCAACTCATTTACTATTCTAAAGAATCTTTCATAGCAGTCAACTATGCATTCCTGGCTTAGTTGCCTAAAAGCTTCATACTCCTAATTGAGGAGGGATTTCCTATCATTCCTCACTTCTTCAGTCCCTTCCATGTACAGAATCAATGTATCCCACATCTCCTTTGCAGTCTCACAGTGCACCAAGTTTTGGAATGCTGAATCATCAATAGCATTGACTATAATATTTTGAGCCCTTTTATCCATTATAGCTAATGTTATCTCATCCCTTGTCATTTCAGTGTAAGACTTGCCTACCTGCCTAGTAGGATCAATGGTGGAGGGCTTTGTGATAAGGAAGGGGCCTTCCTAAATAGTGATATAGATCCTAGGGTCTGAAGCTTCCATGTACAACCTAACCCTTTGTTTCCAAATACCAAAGGTTTCCTTTTTGCATATAGGAAGCTTAATGGAACCCATTTCCTTCTGAACTCCATTAGAAGCCATTGGATTTAGAAATAACAATACCTATGTAGGATCTGGTCAGACAGTTAAGCCCTTTATGACCAACCTCCCTCTGATACCACTTGAAAGATTATAGGTATATGATCTAATTCACCTAGAGGGGGTGAATAGGTATTTTGATTTTTTACTTAGATGATATAGATAGTTAAAACTATTCTAAACTAGTAATTAAGCAAACCCAGAAAACACACAAGTGTTTATAGTGGTTCCCCAAGACAGTGTGTCTATGGGTAGTCCACTTTCCCCCTTCACCTTTCTAACAGTGTGTTAGACAAGGCCAACTTCTCCAATCTTAGCTCCAAGAGCCTACAGCATGGATCCCACAGGATCTCTCAAGTTTTCCCAAACCCTACCTCAGGCACAGCAGCCCTACCTCAGAGGAATCCTCCTCCTACAACTCAGACCACCTCTTGGTCCTACAACATCAGGCCTAACTGCCCTACGATCTCAGGCCTAACAGCCCTACAATCTCAGGCCAAATAGCCCTATAGTAAAAGAGTGTTTATGCTTACAACAACAGACAACACAAAGAAGGTATCTTCTGTAGTTCTAGCACAGCTTGTGCTTTCTAGTAGCTTGACTGAATGATGATTTGTGAGCCAGCTACTATCTGATCTTCCTCTTCAGTTGATGGATGAAAGATCACCTTGCTCTTTCTTGTAGAAGAGCAACCATTTTCTCTCAGTCTCTTCTTGCTTGTTCAGTGAGCAGGAGGAAAAGAAGTTCTAGGCTGTCAATGGAACAGTTGTTTATTTGTTTAGCACTTGACCACCTTGTCTTCAACAGTGCCCTAACTTCTTCTTTTTTACTTTGCACATGTCCAACGGCACTCAAGGGAAAGCTCTGACACCTTTGGAACAAATGGTTGGCTCTAATCTCCCTTTACAGCTATTTGCGCCAAAGGCGAGTCGCACCATTGTATTCTTCATTATTTGAATCTGTCTCAGCGGTGGGGCTGAGACAGCTTTTAGTCTCAGCGGTTGAGCAGTTGTCTTCCCAGTGGATCCACTGAGACAGTTTCTCTTCTCAGTGGATTCTGTCTATCTGCAGCTGAGTAGAGATATGTTGCTTCTCAGTGGCACCTGCTTGTCTCAGCGGTTCAGCTGAGACAGGGAAGCTTTCTCAGCTGATTAATCAGCACACCTTTGAACCTATTCCATTGTATGGAATATCATCTCCCTGTACAAACTTTGAGATAAAATAGATTTTATCAAATTCAATATGTACTTAGTATTGTGAGTGATGTCTCTTCAAATCAAAGGAACATTGAGGGCAATATTCCCAACACCTACAATTCCGGCCGAGAATCTTCAGCAAAGTCTTCGAGCATGGGTTTACTCTTCCCCCTTGTGTGTTCTTCTAGTTCTTCCTTATGGATGTATTGATGTAGGCCCGTCCAAGAAGATCCTACACGGACGGTGTATCGACGACTCTCGTTACGTTCTACGCCCTCTTTACCATACACTAACGAAACGCAGCAAACACAATAGATTTTATTTATCTCTCGCGCTATCACACGGGTAGCCGCACCGCAAATGGTTCGGATAATGGCTATAGGCCAAAATCCTCTCCGGCTAAAAGGAACAATATTGGTTCCGACGAGCTTTGAGTTGTACCAAAATAGATCCACCAAAGAAATCACGATTCGAAAGTGGTAGGATCTATCCCAACTAAAAAAAATAGCGAGTGTCGCCAATCCTCTCGAGAGTTATCGGAAATCCAAACAAAAATCACAAATCTATTATGAGAAATACCGTGAAAATTAAGGCTTCGAAAAATCCACCCAAAATTCGTCCACCACAAGACTATCAAAGAAGGGAAAATCTCTAGAGTAGGAATTTTCGTTACCCATCTCGGAATCGTAGATCCGAGATTTTAGATCCACAAGAAATAATCGGCCTTCCCTCGAGATCCACGGAAAGCGCACCAATGATAATGAACATGCCCGCCTTCCCCGCTTCACTCCGTAGGAGATCACCCAAGCCTTTCTTCTTGCACGTGAAACTTTGAGAGATTATTAGGATGGAGCCGTGGATGAGAGGAAAACTAGAGAGATGAAAGGTGGTGGAGGAATAGTCTTGAAGAGAGATTAGGGAGGAAGGGAGAAGAGAGAGAGAGAGGGGCGGCCAAGACGAAGCAAGAGGGAGACCCCCTTGGGCGGCGGCAAAGAGAAGGAGAGTGGAGATTTAGGTTTTGGGAAAATCCTTGATTGATTTCAATAATATTCTAAAATGACATAGATAGAGTTTTGGCCTTATATAAGGCTTACATCCAAGGGGCTATTATGTAACGAGCCGCTTGCATTGCTATACAAGGCGGTTAACAAGGACTGCAGTCCGGTCTCCCCCAATGCCTCTCTGGCCCTGTTTTTCAGGCACAGTGCGTTGTTGACGACGGGTTTCGAACCCGCGCCCATGATAAGAGACTCATACAGTCCAGTTGGTGATGAGGACTGTTGAATGAGTCTCTTATCAAGGGAGCGGGTTCAAAACCCGTCGTCAGCAACGCACTGTGCCTGAAAAACAGGGCCAGAGAGGCGTTGGGGGAGACCGGACTGCAGTCCTTGTTAACGGCCTTGTATAGCAATGCAAGCGGGTCGTTACAAAGACTTTTTTCTAACGACCCGCTTGCATTGCTATACAAGGCCGTTAACAAGGACTGCAGTCCGGTCTCCCCCAACGCCTCTCTGGCCCTGTTTTTCAGGCACAGTGCGTTGCTGACGACGGGTTTCGAACACGCGCCCTTGATAAGAGACTCATTCAACAGTCCTCATCACCAACTGGACTGTTGAATGAGTCTCTTATCAAGGGAGCGGGTTCGAAACCCATCGTCAGCAACGCACTGTGCCTGAAAAACAGGGCCAGAGAGGCGTTGGGGGAGACCGGAGACTTTTTTGTAACGACCCGCTTGCATTGCTATACAAGGCCGTTAACAAGGGCTGCAGTCCGGTCTCCCCCAACGCCTCTCTGGCCCTGTTTTTCAGGCACAGTGCGTTGCTGACAATGGGTTTCGAACCCGCACCCTTGATAAGAGACTCATTCAACAGTCCTCATCACCAACTGAGTTGTACTGTCACAACCCGCATTTTCTCCGAATTTACGAATATCAGAGTAAGAGAAAGTACGTGTCATGATGCCACGTCATGCAGGAGACAAATGCAGACGCTCAGGCGGAAACCTATTACTTAATTAATCAAAACATGATTATATGATAAATCATCATTTGAAATCATTTATTAGGGTTTGGGGTAAGAACTGTGTTTCTCAGTTCGTGGATCAACTAGTCCACCGAGAAAATACATGTAATTGTAGTGGAAAGTACTTGATTTAGTTCACTTAAAGTCCTAAATGCACGAGATGACAGGACATAAGGTAAATGATATGCACATATCTAGGCATAGTATATGTATAGAAAATATCTTTAGGCAACTTTTAAGGTAAGGATTTTAGTTAAAAAGAATGCAATGAGGATGAAAGAAAGCCATTTTATAACTGTCGTGCACCTAACATAAATCATTCCCAGAGAGCAAGAAACACAAGATCTAAAAGTAGTGGCATTCAATTGGCAAATAAACTATAATTATAAAAAGGGCACAATGGGCGTCAACAACATGACACTAACTCATTGGCTCCAACTAGTATGTCTGAACGCAAGAAGAAAACCAAAGACAACTACCTCGCAGCAGCGGGGTAACAACAACTAAAACTCTGAAACTCCGTGCTACACCTCTAGACGCTACGGCTCTGAACCTCAGGCATTCAATAAAACAAAGAACCCCTCAGCAAGGAATTACAAGTGGCAGAAAAACAAGCAAGCAAGTAAATAAGGCATAAGGGGTACCAACCCAAGCCAGATTTACCGAAAGAAAAGCTCCAAACAAAGCACCAAGTGCACCAATATCTTAAAGAGGACCAAGCATAGTTCAATTATCTTGTAAATTTTATTAATGAGACTGATCAACTCACATAAACGGGTGGCGGTCCTTTATCCTCTACCAACCCAAAAGACAAAAAAAACCGGGTGGTGGTACTTTATCCACTGCCACACAAAAGGCCAAAAACCAGGTGGTGGTACTTTATCCACTGCCACCCAAATATAATTAAATTAAGATTTTACTTAAGGCATGGGACGCAACCCGAGATAACAACACCATAACACCCTAAGAATAGGGTCACAATGAAATAAACACTACACAACGATTCATAAGGGTCCAGGGTTCTCACACAAACACAAGAGCATAAGGAAGTAAGGGAGAAACAAGGTACAAAATACCACAACCACGGGGGTTGAAACTTGGGCAATTCTTGAGAAATAAAGGAGGAGCACAGGTTTCTCGAGAAAACAAAATAGGAGTAGACATTAGGGATTTCTCGAGAACTAGGGGCTGCACAGGAGCTCTCGAGAAATAAATAGGAGACTGCACCGGAGCTCTCAAGAAATAAATAAGGGTCTGAACAATGATTTCTCGAGAATAACATGGGAAACAGCACAAGTACTTCTCGAGAATTAAAGGAATGCAGACTTCTCGAGAAAAGAAAGAAGGAAACAAAAACAAGGTCGTTCGTCGAACGCCGTTCGACGGACACAAGACCGTTCATCGAACGTTGTTCGACGAACACACGAATATTCGTCAAACACAGGAATGTTCCACGAACACAAGGCCGTTCGTCAAACGCCCGTTCAACAAACACAAGACCGTTCGTCGAACGCCCATTCGACGAACACAAGAACATTCGTCGAACGCAGGAACGTTCGACAAACACAAGGCCGTTCGTCGAACGCCCGTTCGACGAACTCAAGACCGTTTGTCGAATGCAGGAATGTTCGTTGAACGCAGGAAACAAAGGAAAAAGGTTGCAGGCAAAGAGGAAATTGAAGACCAATTTCTCGAGAATTTAAAGGCTCATTTCCCGAGAAATTAAATGCTACAGCAAGGGAAAGGTAGACAAGGCTGAACTCTCGAGAACTTAAATGCTACAACAAAAGAAAAGTAGACAAAGCTGAACTCTTGAGAACTTAAATGCAACAGCAAAAGAAATAAATAAGGCTGACTTCTCGAGAAATTAAAGGCTACAACAGAGGAAAAGTAAACAATGTTGAATTCTCGAGAAATTAAAGGCTACAGCAAAGGAAAAGTAAACAAGGTTGTATTCTCGAGAAATTAAAGGCTGATTTCTCGGAAAAAAATAAATGCTACAGCAAAGAAAAATCAGTGCATCTCCATAACTTAAATCCAAGGAAAAGACGGGTGCTCCAACAAACAAGAAGGAAGGAGGAAAAGAAAAGCCACTTGTCTTAACCTTATGAAAACTCGAAGTTCTCCGCTCCAAAGCTATGGATCGGCAAAGAACTCACTCAAGCACAACAACCTGTAACTTTTCGGACCAAAAAGACCAAAAAGGAGGGTTAGGTCACTACCCTAACTCCAAAAATTCCACTAAACGAAAAAAAAACTTACCACTCTCACCGAGAGCTTTCCGAATCCACTCTCCAAACACGATTCCGACCACTACAGCCTTCGAATCGTCGTCTGGAAGCTCCACGACACTCCGCTCTCGCCTCTACCGCTCGGCGGCTGGTTTGGGATCGATGGAGAAGATGATGAATAGGGAAGGATATTTAGGTATTTATATAAAACCTATATTTAATATTTAATTATTAACTAATACCCCAATTTACTTAAACTGCGAGGGAGACCAGATCACCTCGGATTTCTACAAAATTCGCTCCTTAACTGAAACACGTTGCTACGAATCCAACGGCGAAGTCAAAATTCAATTCCTACCAGCCAAACTCGGGATAAAGCTTCCTGATGCTAAATTCTCGATAACTACACCAAATATTCTCTACAAATCAAAACGACGCAAAATCTCGCACGCTCGATCTAAATTACAAACTTTAACTAAGCTAAGGCTCAAAACTAAACCTGATGAGCTGACGTAACGTCCTTACGCCAAAATTATGCCACAGCGGTCACGTAAATAATTAACGAAAATTTAGGGATGTTACAGTCACTCCCCCTAAAAAGAAGTTTCGTCCCGAAACTTGAAATCCAAAGATTAAGAATGATACAAAATTAAATCCAAAGGTTACCAGACAGAAGATTTACCTGAAATCTAAGAGAAGAGACTAGGATGAGTCTCTCTCATGGCAGACTCCAGCTCCCATTTGCGCTTTTGACACCCTGATTCTTCCAAAGAACATTAACCATCGGGATCATCTTCCTCCGCAACACACGCTCTTGAGTCTCCAAGATTCGGACGGGCTCTTCAACATATGAAAGATTGGGCTACAATATGGGCACCGAAACAAGAACAAGACGATCACTATGCAAACACTTCCTCAACTGGCTCACATGAAACACATCGTGAACATTAGGGAAGGAAGCGGGCAAATCCAATCTATAAGCGGACACTCCGACGCGCTCAACAACCTGGAAAGGTCCCACATACCGAGGGTCCAACTTGTGGTTCCTTCCAAATCTCTTAACGCCCGACATCGGAGAAACTTTCAAGAACACTAAGTCTCCAACGGAAAATTCTAGATCCACCCTCCTCTGATTGGCATACTTCTCATACCGCTCCTGTGTAATACAAAGCTTCTCACGGATATGAGTCACAGCAATGCTCATCTCTTCCAAAGCTTCTGGGCCTAAGAACGGGCTCTCACCAACCTCGGCCAAAAACAAGGGAGTCCGACAACGTCTCCCATACAAAGCCTCAAAGGGGGCCATCTGCAAGCTTTCCTGATAACTGTTATTGTTGGCAAATTCCATCAATCCAAGACGCTTATCCTTAGCTCCTCCATGATCCAAAATATAGCACCTGATCATATCCTCCAAAATTTTATTTACTCTTTCAGTCTGACCATTGGTCTGAGGATGATAAGCGGTAGAGTATCTAAGGTCAGTGCCCAAAGCTCCCAACATACTCTGCCAGAAATGAGACATATACCTGGAATCCCGATCTGACACAATACTCACAGGCACCCCATGCAATCTGATGACTTCATTCAAATAAAGTTCTGCTATCTTCTCCATAGAAAAGCCGGTCTTAAAAGGTACAAAGTGAGCACACTTTGTCAATCTGTCAACTATGACCCATACCGAATCGTGTCCTGCGGGAGATCTCGGCAAACCGGTAATGAAGTCCATTGAAATACTCTCCCACTTCCAGGTTGGAATATCCAAAGGGTTTAATTTACCACCAGGCCTCTTATGATCTGCCTTAACACGCTGACAAGTTAAACATTTAGAAACATACCTTGCTATATCACTTTTCATACCTGACCACCAAACAATCTGCTTCAGGTCTTTATACATCTTTGTGGAGCCAGGATGATAGGAAACACTAGAATCATGCGCTTCACTAAAGATTTTTGTTCGAATATCCTCAAGCGCGGGAATACAAAATCTACCTCGATACTTCAAAGTACCTTTATCATCAATTGAAAAATCTGGTAACTCACCTTTTTCAGTCCTATTCCGGAGATGTTGCAAATCAGGATCCTTCTTCACATGCAGTCTGGTGAGGGTAATCCAAGAGGGCTCTTCAGCTTCTAAACTCGAAGGCTCGGTACTACTACCGACAGAGATATCCATCAACATAAATTCCACTACTAAGGACTGCACAGAGAGATTGAAGATATGCGCGGCCTTTCTGCTCAGGGCATCGGCCACCTCACTATCCTTACCCCGAGGATAGAGGATATCAACTTCATAATCCGCCACATACTTCAATCACCTGCGCTGGCGCAAATTCAGCTCTTTCTGGGTAAAGACATACATCAAACTCTTGTGATCCGTATAAATCTTGCATGACACTCCATAAAGATGGTGTCTCCAAAGCTTTAAAGCATAAATCACTGTCGCAAACTCTAAGTCATGCGTAGGGTAATTCCTTTCATGAACTTTCAGTTGTCTGGATCCATACGCGATCACCTTTCCTTCTTGCATCAAAATACAACCAAGACCAATGTGAGATGCTTCTACATAAACGTCATACTCAACTCCCTCGGTCGGTTAAGCCAAACAGGAGCACTACACAAACGCCTCTTTAATTCTTGAAAAGCTCCTTCACAGGAATCACTCCAAACAAAAGCTGCATTCTTCTGGGTAAGCTTAGTCAGAGGTGCTGATAGCACAGAAAATCCTTGCACAAATCTCCTATAATAACCTGCCAACCCTAAGAAACTCCTTATCTCCTTAGGCGTTGTAGGCGTCTTCCAATCCAAGACTGCAGAGACCTTTGTCGGGTCTACAGAAATTCCGTCCTAGCCCACTACATGACCCAGGAAAGACACTTGCGAAAGCCAGAATTCGCACTTACTCAGTTTCGCATACAACTTGTGCTCTCTCAAGGTAGACAATACTAAGCGCAAATGCATAGCATGCTCCTCAGCACTTCTTGAGTATACCAACACATCATCAATGAAAACCACTACAAAATGATCTAGGAAGTACTTGAACACACGGTTCATCATATCCATAAACACAGAGGTTGCATTCGTCAAACCAAATGACATCACAAGAAATTCAAAATGACCATATCGGGAATGAAAGGCAGTCTGAGGGACGTCCGACTCACGGATCCTCAACTGATGGTAACCTGAACGAAGATCGATCTTTGAAAACACTAAACTACCACGCAACTGATCAAACAAATCATCGATTCGCGGCAACGGATATCTGTTCTTTATGGTTACCTTATTCAACTCCCTATAGACTATGCACAACCTCATAGAACCATCCTTCTTTTTCATGAACAACACTGGAGCACCCCAGGGTGAAGAACTTGGCCTAACTAATCCACATTGCAACAATTCATCTAACTGAGTACGCAACTCTTCCAGCTCGCGTGGGGCCATACGGTACGGTGCCTTAGCAATAGGACGAGTACCAGGCTCCAGATCAATAACAAACTCCACATCTCTCTCAAGCGGAAGACCAAGAAGACTAACCGGGAAAACATCAGGAAAATCGCATACCACCGGAACACCCTCGATACATGGCAAACCGCTAACAGTTTCTAACACAGAAATAAAGTAAGAAAAACAACCGGAATCTAAAAGTTTCCAAGCACATACCGCAGAAATAATTGGGGAATCCTGGCGTGGAAAACCATACACACTCATGGGTTGACCGTTGTCCATCTTGAAGTCCAAACGTTTTGCCTTGCATTGGATAACCACATCATATATGCACCACGAGTCCATGCCCATAATCACATCGAAATCTTCCAGGTCTAGCACTTTTAAATCCGCAAAAGCTAAGAAGTCACCTAAGAGGATAGGACAATTCTGGATACCCTGGTCCCACACCACGGAGTCGCCAGAAGGAAACTTAACGTGAAACGCATCGCCAATCTGATCGAGGATCAAACAATGACGCTCTACAAAAGTCCTAGCCACGAACGAGTGGGTAGCACCAGAATCAAAAAGGACACGCTCCCAACGGTTCTTTACCTTAAATTCTCCTATAACAATTGGATACATAACTAGCCGAACAGAAATTGAAACTAAGGAAAAAGGATGAGAGTTAAATTAAGGTCTAACCTGAAATAACTTGGGTGGAATTCTGAGCTTCTCCCCTAGTCACCACGTTCAACTTATCGTTTCCTCTATCCTGATGATGCGGCTGCGGCAGTGGCAAAGCCTGAAGTGGCACTGGCTGCAGAGGCGGTTGGAAATGCGGGCACCTAGTCTTAACGTGCCCCTTCTGTCCACACTGAAAACACACCTTATCCTTGGACCAGCAATGGGCAACATCATGCCCATTTCGCTTACAGAAGGTACATGTCAGATCTCCTCTGGGAGCGCTCTGTATTGCTGACACTTGCTGCTGCATCTTAGCTCCCAACCTCTTGAATCATTTCTCGAACGGATGGCCCGGGCGACCATAGAAGCTACAAACTTTGCCACTTCTTTTCTTTTGAGCCGGGCTAGCTACCATGTGGGTCACCCCCTCTTCAACTTTCCTCTTGTCCTTTTTCATTAACGCACCTCTATTCTTCGCGTTTTCGATAGCCTCGACTTTCAACGCTGCTTCTACTACTTCAACATAAATTTTAGATCTGTAAGCGCTAGCCAATTGCTGAATGTCGCTACGAAGTCGTCCGAGAAATCGCTTCACTCTTCCTGCCTCAAAAGCCACTAAATCTAGAGCAAATATGCTCAACTTACTTAATTCAATCTCATAATCACCAACCGTGAGTTGTCTTTGCTTCAGGTGCAGAAAATTATTCATTAGACGGTCTTGCTCGACCGACGGCAGGAACTTCTTTAACACCATTGCCTTATCGACTCCCACGAACATCCGTTACAAGGCTGTTGGAACATAGTTCAACCCTATTACTGATTTGGGCTAGGATTTCTATTTCTAGGTATAGGATTTGTTTTGACCCATCATGTATAGTATAAGGGTCATAGGCTAAGTCTAGAAGAGATTTGAAGATTAGCTAAGTCAAGGTGTTCGACGAACGTCGAAAACGTTCGACGAATTCAAGAATCCGTTCGACGAACATGGTTCGACGAACTTCAAAGTTCTGTTCGACGAAAATTTCTTCTTGTTCGACGAAAATTTCTTCTTGTTCGACGAACTTCCCAGTTTAAGTTCGACGAACTTTCTCTCAGGTCGACGAACTTCTTCAGAGTTTCTATATTCAGTGACCTCTTCTTTTCAGAGTATTATTTTGGAGTTATCCTCAGGATTTCTTATGAAGGCTGACAGCTGTTTTTATTATAATATCAATCAGTTATTACAGTATTTTCTATCAAAGATTTTATAGCCGTTGCTACATTAATTAAGGGCTGCTTGCAGATTATTTTATAAGGCAGATTGCAAGTTTCAAGGAATTTAATATATTGGTATTCCTTTTTCTGTCAGAGGCAAATCTTTCCTTTTTTTGTCTCATTCCTTTCCAGCCCTGTTTGAAATTTGAAAGAGGATCAACTCTCTCCCGTCCAGAGATTATCATTGCTATTATTCTAGAGAGAGACACAGATACAGAGAATATAATCTTTTGCTGCTCAGTTTTCATTCCTCTCAAGAACTCTCTCTGATTTTCTCTGAAGTCTTCATCTTCTCCAGACACCTACTCTTAATCTCTAGGAATCATCTGCATCAATTCCTTCTAGAGAACTTTTGCTGGAGATACTCTGAAGATCAAGAAGACCTACACCCTGAGCAGATTTTCTCTCCTGTTTTTCTTACTCTTATTCACAGGGGGGGATCTGACAATCATTCAACAATCCACTAGTCTTCTCTGTTGTTAGAGAAAAGAGAAGACACCATCATCTTTATTTTACTTTTATTTTATAACTGTGTACAGGGTTGTAACTCCCTTCAAAAGTTGATTTTTGGTTTTGAGCACCTGATCAAGAGCTCTGTGGTGGTTTTGAGCACCTGATCAAAAGCTCTGTGGTGAAGGCTCACCTGATCAAAAAGCCTTAGTGGATTTCCTACTAGGGTGGTAGAAGAGTAGATGTACCCAGGTTGATTGGGGAACTACTATAGATCCTTGTGTCTTCTATGTTTGCCTTTATTATTTGTGATGTGCTGTGTGTGTTGTGCTTTAGTTAATGTTTATATCTGTGCTGCACTCACTTACACATATACTTAAATAACTCAAATTGTTTTCTACAGATTTCTTTAAGCTAAGTAAAATTATTTTAAAATACTCTATTCACCCCCCCCCCCCCCCCCCATCTAGAGTAATCTTGATATATCCCCACTTTCAATTGGCATCAAAGCTTGGGTTGGTTGTTACAGGCTAACACCTGGACCAACAGATCTGATAGATCTAGACTACTTTAAAGGTTTTTTTGTTTATTAGAGCCATGGCACAGAACAAAGAATATTCAAGCACAAGACCTCCTATGTGCAATCTGAACAAGTTCGCACTGTGGCAAGCAAGGATCAAACTTTACATGAATTCTATTGATGAGGAAATTTTTAATTCTATTTTGACAGGACCTCCAACTGCATCAACCTCAACAACAACAGACACAACTGCTGTCCCTCCTCCAGAATGGACAGAAACACAAGAAACAGAAAACTGTTGATGCAAAGGCCATGAATATCTTGGCACAAACCATGTCTGATGACATATTTCAGAAGGTGGTTGACTGCACCTCAGCCAAAGAAATTTGGGACTCCCTCACAAGAATGGTGGCAGGATCAGCAGATGAGAGAAAGGACAGAAGATCACATTTGATCTCCCAGTATGAGAATTTCAAAAAGGGAGAATCAGAGATTGTTGCAGAGATGTACAACAGACTCAGCCTCATCATCAATGAACTGAGAACCCTGGAGAAAGTGATCACAGTCACTGAAATTAATGACAAGATCCTGATGTGCTTCCCCAGCACATGGGACACAAGAATCTGGCCAATTAAAGATGCCAGAGGACTAAGTGAGATTACAACTGAGAATCTCCTTGGGAAGCTCAAATCTTATGAGCAGCTGATAAAGAGCAGAGAAGCAGAAGCCTCTCCATCTTCATCCTCAAAGAAAGAGAAGAGCATTGCCTTTCAGGCAACAGAGGAAGAAGATAAGATTGGTGATCAGGAGATGCTGAGTGTCTTAGCAAAGAGATTTTACAAGATGGCAAGGAAGGACTTTAGAAGAAAGTCCAACAGGCACAATGAAAAGCCAAGGTATGATAAAACTCCATCTACAGAAATAATATGCTTTGGTTGCAAGAAGCCTGGACACATCCTCACTGAGTGTCCAAAAGCTCACAAGAAAAGTAGGAGAAAAGAGCAGGAACACTCCAGCAAACACTCATCAAAAGGCCACAAGAAAAGAGAAAAGGCTTTGTTGCTGAAACCTGGAGTGACACTGAATCTGAGTCATCCTCCAGTTCCAGTGATGAGGAGAAGGAAGCAGAAGACAAGGAATTCTGCATGATGGCAATCAATGCCTCCTCATCAAATGACAACTCAGATGATGAATCTGAAGCTAATGGGGATGAGGTAATTTCCAGTTTTGATTTTCATTCAGAACAGTTTAAAGATGACTTTAAACAGTTGTGTAAAGATATGATTAGATCAGAGAAAGAAATTATTTCTCTGAGAGATAAGTTAGCTAAGATGGATGGAATCCACTGAAAACACTAAGCTCAAAAATGAGCTAAGGATTTCCAGGGAACAAGTGAGTTCTCTAGAAACATAGCTAACCGAGGCCAAGCAGCTAGAGAATTCTCTAAATGGGAGAAGTCTCAAGCTGATGGATATCACAAGCACAGTGAATGCCAGGATGAATGGCAAACTGGGCTTGGGGGCATCATCTAATCAACCTCTTCTTTTGAAGAAGAATATGTTATCTACCCCAGTAAAATTTGCATCTGCAAAAGGGAAAGAAGCAATACAAGACACAGGAAAAATTCCTGAAACAAATATTGCTCAAGCAAGTTCGTCGAACGGCGATCGACGAAACCAACAGGTTTTGTCGAACACAGATCGACGAAAACCAAGGCCTGAATCTAAGCAGAAAACCTGCTGCAGATAGGGCTCGACGAATGCCACGTCTTTCGTCGAACCAGGTCGACAAACACAACAAAGTTCATCGAACGCCAATTTTAATAAGGACAGACAACATACATCCTCTTCTAAACCGAAGAATTCCTTTAGTGATTGGATTATCCCTCCTAGAAGATATCACCCTCTAGGTTATCATAGTCAACCTGCTGTCTCATATATTTCTGCATTTCAAGGTTACAAAAAGCAACCCAAGGTAACCTGGGTTAAGAACACCTAACCCTCCTTATATTGCAAAAAAAGAACTGTCCTACCATAGAGGAACAGTGGTACTTGGACAGTGGATGTTCAAGACATATGACAGGAACAAGAGCTAAATTAATCAACTATAAGGCAAAGCTTGGACCAAGAGTGATTTTTGGAGATTCCAATTGGGGACAAACAGAAGGCTATGGATCAGTCCAGATTGGGACAATCACATTCAAAAAGGTAGCCTATGTAAGTGGACTCAAACATAACCTCATCAGCATAGGTCAACAATGTGATGAAGGATATCAGGTATGCTTCAACCAATCTAGATGCATTATCTTTTCTGAAAATAATATTGTTATTTTAGGAAATAGACAAGGTAATGTTTATTTAGTAGATTTTAATTCAGCCAAACCTGAGATCTGCTTGTTTAACCAAGTCAGTAAAAATACTGATTTGTGGCATAGGAGACTAGGTCATGTGAACCATAGGACCCTAGCCAAGTTATCAAAGGGCAACCTTGTCAGGGGACTACCTTCTGGATCATACAAGAAGGAAAGCCTTTGCAGGGCATGTCAATTGGGAAAGCAGACTAAGAGCAGCTTTAAGTCACTATCTAAGAGTGATTCTCCTAGGATTTTGTACTTGCTGCACTTAGATCTTTTTGGACCCCTTCCCATACACAGTTTGGGAGGTTTAGTCTTACACCTTAGTTATTGTTGATGACTTCTCTAGATTCAGTTGGGTATTCTTTCTGAGAAGCAAGTCAGATAACTTCAAGGTTCTTACAGACTTTCTCAGGAGCATCAAGATTGAGTATTCTACTCAGATTGCATTGATCAGAAGTGATCATGGCACTTAGTTTGAATCTCTTATGATGAGAGAATTCTGTGAGAAGGAAGGTATCAGGCAATGCTTTTCAGCTCCTAAAACTCCTCAACAAAATGGGGTAGCTAAAAGGAAAAATAGAACACTGATTGAATCTGGAATAACATTGCTTGCAGATGCTGTTTTGCCCCAATCCTTTTGGGCTGAGGCTGTCAGCACAGCAAACTATGTCTTAAACAGAAGTTTAATTCATAAACAAAAGGGCAAGACACCTTATGAACTGCTTAAAGGGAAGAAGCCTAGAGTAAATTACTTTGGGGCTTTTGGCTGTAAGTGCTTCATTCATAATAATGACAAGAAGCACCTAGGAAAATTTGAAGCAAAAGCTTCAGATGGCATTTTCCTTGGTTATTCAGTTAGTAGTAAAGCTTACAGAGTATTTAACAAATCTTCTTTTAAAATAGAAGAATCTATTCATGTATCTTTTGATGAAACTAACTTGAGTTGCAAGGAGAGAAATATCTCTACCTCACAAGATGCACAGGTACCAATTCTCTGTGAGAAGTTAGATAATCTAACTCTACAGAAAGAGGATTTAATAAATCCTTCTCTATTACCTAATGAGGACAGTGAAGAAGAATGTCCTATTGCACCAACATTGGATACAGCAAATATTCCTACAAATCTTGAGGCTGTTAATGTTGATGTTCAGGAGGACATAGAAATTCCTCATAGAGAAAATGAACAAGATCAAAGAGAAGTTATTTTCCCTACTGATTATGTCAACATAAGAGATCACCCTAGATCTCAAGTAATTGGTGACATCTCAGTGGGTGTGCAAACAAGAAATCAACTAAATCAAAATAATTTGCACACCTGTTTCCTCTCTCAAATTGAACCTCAATCCATCAAAGATGCAGAGCAAGATCCCAACGGGATTACTGCTATGCAAGAGGAATTAAATCAATTTGAAAGGAACAAAGTATGGGAACTTGTTCCAAGACCCAAGAATCATCCAGTGATTGGCACTAAATGGGTATTCAGAAATAAATTGGATGCTCAAGGAGTCATAGTCAGAAATAAGGCAAGACTAGTGGCTCAAGGATACTGCCAAGAGGAAGGCATGGACTATGATCAGACTTTTGCACCTGTAGTAAGGCTGGAAGCAATTAGAATATTCCTAGCATTTGCTTCATACAAAAGATTCAAGGTATTTCAAATGGATGTTAAGAGTGCCTTTCTAAATGGAGATATCAAAGAAGAAGTATATGTGGAACAACCACCGGGTTTTATTTCTCCAACTCAACCCTCTTATGTTTTTAGATTACATAAAGCTTTGTATGCTCTCAAACAAACTCCTAGAGCATGGTATGAGACCCTTGCAAACTTTCTTTTGGAGAATAAGTTTTCTAGAGGCAAAGTAGACCAGACACTGTTTTTTAGAAATCATAAATCTGAAACCCTATTGGTACAAATATATGTAGATGATATAATATTTGGTTCTACTGACTCTAAGTTATGCAAAAGATTTTCAAATCTAATGCATTCAAAATTTGAAATGAGCGGTATGGGAGAACTGTCTTACTTTCTTGGTTTGCAAGTTAAGCAAACAACAGAAGGCATCTTCATATCCCAATCTAAATATGCTAAAGAGCTTGTTAAAAGATTTGGGATGTCAGATGCCTCCCCCATGAAAACTCCCATGCCTTCAAATGCAGCTGTTGGCACTGATGAATCAGGAAAACCTGTTGATCAGAAAGTATATAGAGCCATTGTGGGGTCTCTTTTATACTTAACAGCCAGTAGACCAGATATCATGTTTGCCACATGTATTAGTGCTAGATTTCAGGTAAATCCTAAAGAATCTCACAATATTTTATTAAAAGGATTTTAAGATATATAAAGGGTTGTCCAGATCTAGGACTCTGGTATCCTACAGAATCAGGATTTTAGTTAACTGGATACTCAAATGCTGATTATGCTGGATGCAGAATAGACAGGAAAAGCACCTCAGGGACTTGTCAGTTCCTTGGAGATAAGCTTGTATCCTGGTTTTGTAAGAAATAAACCTCTGTGTCTACATCAACTGCAGAAGTTGAAAACATAGCAGCTGGCAGTTGCTGTTCACAAATTTTGTGGATACAGAACCAGCTCCTAGACTATGGTTACAATCTAAATAATTCCAAAATCTTTTGTGATAACACTAGTGCAATATCAATAGTACAAAATCCAGTACTCCACAGTAGAACTAAACATATTGAGATCAGACACCACTTTATCAGAGATAATGTGGAGAAGGAAAAAATATGTTTAGACTTCATACCAACTGATTTGCAGAGAGCTGACATTTTCACCAAGCCTTTGGATGAAAAGAAACATCAATTCTTTATAAATCAGCTTGGAATGATAAATGGGGAGTCAATCTAATTGGCAAAGTTTTCTACCCAACAAAATTTTTCAATATATTAAGATTCAGAAAATTTGTCGAATGCGCTCGACGAACGACATCTTTTTCGTCGAACAAGGTCGACGAACTGGTCAAGATTTCTTTCTAAAGTTCTGAAGAATTTTCGTCGAATTCGATCGATGAAGTCTCGATTTCGTCGAACCCGATCGTCTGACGTTCTATCTTCCTTATGAAAGAAGTTTTGAAAAGTTATTAGTCGAACGAGATCGACGAAATATTTCATTCGTCGAACGGGATCGACGAAAGACAGCTTTTTATTTCCCGCTAACACGTGTCTTCTCGTCGAATCCGTTTCGCGCAAACCCTCGTCTTCGCCGAACCCTAATATTTAATCTCTATTCGTTTGGATTCTGTCTTTTGCGCTCTCAAACTCTTCTTCTCCCTCCAGTTCCCTTTGCACTTGATCATTTTTCTTTCTTTGCAGGAACAATGTCGATCACTGCTGGAGCCCTCGCCTCAATAAAGTTCGATACGGGATTCGATATTGATCTGGAATCGTTTGCCCAGTCAGGAGAAGGCTTCACAGACATTCTGAATCTCTTTGAAGACCCGAAGTTGCGCAAGTTTATGACTTGCCGGCCCAAGATTCATATTAATGAGATAAGGGAATGGGCATTCACTTCTGAGATTCGAAATGGCACAGAAATTGCAGGAAAGGTTTCAGGGAATGAAGTTGTTCTGAGTGCTGTTGTTTTGTCTGAGATATTTGAATTTGAAAATGGAGATGATGATTTGGAACTCACTGGGGAAGAGTTCAATCTGATGCTGGACAGGATGGGGTACTCTGGGAGTAACCCTAAACATCTTCTGAAACATGATTTTGCAGTGGAATACACCTTCCTCGCAGATGTTGTGGGAAAGGTTCTGATGGGGAAGAGCTCAGCACATGACTACATAAACAGGCAGCAATTTCTAGTCATGAGAGCGTTGATTGAGAAGAGGCACATCAACTAGGGTCTGACTCTGTTTGATTCCATCAAAAAGAAAGTGACCTCAAGGAATGTAGGCTATGGAAGGATTCTGGGAATCTTCCTTCAGGCCAAGTGTCCAGCCCTCTCAGTTTCTACTGTTGTTGGCATTAATGCCTCAAAGAAACTGACTCCCCTTCTTTTCAAGAAGTGGGATAGGACATTCCAGAAGAAATCAGCTCCAGTGGCTCCAACAGTTCAAGCTTCTAAGGACACCAGGGCTGTAATAGCCACTCCCCCACCCCAGATTCCTCCTCCTCTCTCACAGACTCTTCAACATTCTGAAGAGCCTGCCTCCTATTCTCTTCCTCCTCCACCTCCAGAAAACCTCTCCACTCTATCTCCACCTTCACCTCCTCAAAATTCTCCTCCTCCTCCACAAGACACTTCCATTCCAGACTTTTCTCAGGATGAAATCCCATCAGATTTCACTCCTCCTCATCCTCCATCCACTTCTTGTGCTCATACCACATCTTCCATCCCTTTTTCTTCTTCTCACCCAACTCCAGATGTACTGGTTGTGGATGTCTCACAGATAGCCACCCATGTGTTTGGTCGCATAGCTTCTAAATTACAGGAGCTTATTGATCAAAGTATGGACCCAGTGCATTCTAAGCTTGATCTTATTCTCTCTCAACTTGCTTCTCTCTCCTCTTACTCTTTCCCTTCATCTAGGGGCCCAGACTCTAGTTTCCCAGAGTCTAGGCAGGGGGAGATGTTCCAGGATGAATCTCCACAGGCAGAAGTTCCTGAAGAGCAAGGGTCAGACCTAGCTGATGTTAGCACAGTCTTGGTCTCCCTGGCTCAAAGCACAGAAGGTGCTCCTCCTCCTTCTCCAGAAGTTCCTCCCAGCAGCTCTTTCCAATCCACCCCTCTAGTGGATCAGATTCTGCAGCTTACCATTCAGTCCCTCTGCTCAGACCCATCTTCCAAAGAATCAGCTGAAGACCTCTCCAAGTCCATTGTCTGTTATTCCCCAGACTTGGAAGCCAGGCATGGAGATTTGCTAGTGTCTCCAGTTCCAGAGCAAGTTATCTCTAAGGCAGATCAGGAACCTGTTGTTCCTGAACAGGCAGTTCTTGATGAACAGATGTCTGATGCCTCTGCCTCTGCCCCCTCCTCTTCTTCTGAGCCTGCTGCTGCTGCTGTCAAGAATGTTGATGATAATTTAGAGAAAAGAAGGATTGAAGCATACAAGGAAATTGATGAAATGTATGAGAATGTGCCTTCATCTTCAAATTCTGATGATGATGATGATAGTGATGATAGTGATGCCAAAGTCAAATCCAAGAAAAGAAAAGCTCCATGCAAGAAGCTGCCAGCCCCTTCCAAAAAGCCTGATAAAAATGACATTCCCTATTATGTGCAGAAAAATCTCAAGCCTCATGAAATAACTCAACCTTGGATGCAATTCTCCAAGAATGAGTTGAAGAGAAGGAAGTTTGAAAGAAGATACCAGAAGGATCACCCTACTGTGTTCAAGAAACCCCCTCCTCCTCCACCTCCTCTAGGTGCAGGTTCTGCAGGAGGACTTTCTTCCACATCCAGGACATCTCAGTCTGCTGGCTCCAAGCCATCTGGTCAATCCTCTTCATACAGGGAAGGAAGATCTTCAGGCTATCAGGTTTATGGAAGAAGGCATAGCCAATTATCTGAACAAGAAATAAAAGATAAGGAAGCTGAAGATAAAGCTGAAGCAGATAGATTGTACAATATGGCAAGGTTAGAGAGCATGTTGCTATATCTCAGATGAAAGATGCCAGAGAAAAAGGTATGGATACCTCTCATATTTCTACCATGTCTCCCTATAGAGAACAGGAATTTCAATAGTACCAGGTGAAGAATATGTTCAACACTTCTGCCTACATGAGTCTCCACCCAGAGGCTGTTCTGCCAACTGTTTCCAAGAAGGTAACACTGGGTGATGAAGACTGCAAGCTAAGCAGAAGGTAATCTGAAGATACTAGCAGGAAAATAATCTTCAAGAAGCCATCTTCAGAGGACAGGAATCCTTAAAATTCTCTCTCTGGTTAATTGACTCTTAATTATTCTGTGATGATATCTGCTAGTGACAATTGATTTATATCTGCTGAATGTCATTTCTGTCAGATATTTTTCCTATAATTCTGTTATACATATTTGTTTAGTTGATAAATGTTGTACATAGGATCCTAACCCAAATAGGGGGAGATTGTTGGAACATAGTTCAACCCTATTACTGATTTGGGCTAGGATGTCTATTTCTAGGTATAGGATTTGTTTTGACCCATCATGTATAGTATAAGGGTCATAGGCTAAGTCTAGAAGAGATTTGAAGATTAGCTAAGTCAAGGTGTTCGACGAACGTCGAAAACGTTCGACGAATTCAAGAATCCGTTCGACGAACATGGTTCGACGAACTTCAAAGTTCTGTTCGATGAAAGTTTCTTCTTGTTCGACGAACTTCCCAGTTTAAGTTCGACGAACTTTCTCTCAGGTCGACGAACTTCTTCAAAGTTTCTATATTCAGTGACATCTTCTATTCAGAGTATTATTTTGGAGTTATCCTCAGGATTTCTTATGAAGGCTGACAGCTGTTCTTATTATAATATCAGTTAGTTATTGCAGTATTTTCTATCAAAGATTTTATGGCCGTTGCTGCATTAATTAAGGGCTGCGTGCAGATTATTTTATAAGGCAGATTGCAAGTTTCAAGGAATTTAATATATTGGTATTCCTTTTTCTGTCAGAGGCAAATCTTTCCTTTTTTGTCTCATTCCTTTCCAGCCCTATTTGAAATTTGAAAGAGGATCAACTCTCTCCCGTCTAGAGACTATCATTGCTATTATTCTAGAGAGAGACACAGATACAGAGAATATAATCTTTTGCTGCTCAGTTTTCATTCCTCTCAAGAACTCTCTCTCTGATTTTCTCTGAAGTCTTCATCTTCTCCAGACACCTACTCTTAATCTCTAGGAATCATCTGCATCAATTCCTTCTAGAGAACTTTTGCTGGAGATACTCTGAAGATCAAGAAGACCTACACCCTGAGCAGATTTTCTCTCCTGTTTTTCTTACTCTTATTCACAGGGGGAGATCTGACAATCATTCAACAATCCACTAGTCTTCTCTGTTGTTAGAGAAAAGAGAAGACACCATCATCTTTATTTTACTTTTATTTTATAATTGTGTACAGGGTTGTAACTCCCTTCAAAAGTTGATTTTTGGTTTTGAGCACCTGATCAAAAGCTCTGTGGTGGTTTTGAGCACCTGATCAAAAGCTCTGTGGTGAAGGCTCACCTGATCAAAAGCCTTAGTGGATTTCCTACCAGGTTGGTAGAAGAGTAGATGTACCCAGAAAGATTGGGGAACTACTATAGATCCTTGTGTCTTCTATGTTTGCCTTTATTATTTGTGTTGTGCTGTGTGTGTTGTGCTTTAGTTGACGTTTATATCTGTGCTGCACTCACTTACACATATACTTAAATAACTCAAATTGTTTTCTACAGATTTCTTTAAGGTAAGTAAAATTATTTTAAAATACTCTATTCACCCCCCCCCCACCTCTAGAGTAATCTTGATCTATCCCCACTTTCAAAGTCTTTCCCTCTCCCTGATCCACCAGCTCTTAGCAAGTCCCTTCAGCTGGTAAGCGGCGACCATCACCTTTTGGTCTGCAAAGATTCTCGAGTACGAAAACATCTCCTCAATGGCAACAAACCAGTCATCAAATGCCATGAAATCAGCTCTTCCATCAAACGTAGGAGGTCCTAGTCGCTGGAAATGCGATATGAAGTTCATCTCTGGTGGCAGCAAAACTGGAGGCACCAAAGGAGCGGGAGGAACAGGTATAGTCTGACCAACTACAGGGTCCTGCACCACAGGCTGCTGCCCAGCGGCGACAGTCATCAACGTCTGAATCTGCGATTGCATCGCAACTAACTGCCTGGACAGAGCCTCATTACTTTGTCGCAGACTTTCAATCATTGCCTCACTCTGCACACCAGAAGACTCACCCTCAGATTGGGGGGTCAACCTCGTAGCAACACGCCTCCGAGACATCTCTGCTAATACGCATAAACCTATAATTAAAACTTAACCTTACACTAGAACAACACTGCTTGGTTCAGAACATACATGTACAGATACTTGCCATTTCCACTACTTTTCTCTGGGATATTTTCATGATGATATGCTAAATTCGGGAAAGATACTACATCGTCCCTCTTGACTCATGTGCAAAGGGCATGAATGCATGAATTTTTCTGTTCGTTTTGAAATCATGTGTGTACGTGTGTCATCATATGTCTTTAACTTCACACGTGTGCTTATGCAATGTTATGTAAGGTATGTTGTGCTATGCATTCTAATAAAGGCCTTAATGCATGTTATGAGCGGCGTACACATGTAATATTATGCATCCCATACTACATAATATTGCATGTAACGCAAGAGAAAACGTGTTAATGGGCATCCATGTGATGATGGTTATGCATCCCATACTACATAACCGTCACATGTTGCCACCTATGGTGGATCTATATACAAACACATATTATGCATCCCATACTACGTAATATGCCCCGTATACTTCTTATCATGCTATGAGTGTAGTGTTCATGCTTCGGCCAAGACGTACTGATGACACATCGGTGTGTGTATGCAATGAAACCAAACAACTATACTATATTAGAATTTGTTGCTCGACCGACTTGTCGAAAAAACCTGGCTCTGATACCAACTGTCATAACCCGCATTTTCTCCGAATTTACGAATATCAAAGTAAGAGAAAATACGCGTCATGATGCAACGTCATGCAGGAGACAACTGCAGATGCTCAGGCGAAAACCTATTACTTAATTAATCAAAACATGATTATATGATAAATCATCATTTGAAATAATTTATTAGGGTTTGGGGTAAGAACTGTGTCTCTCAGTTCGTGGATCAACTAGTCCACCGAGAAAATATATGTAATTGCAGCGGAAAGTACTTGATTTAGTTCACTTAAAGTCCTAAATGCACGAGATGACAGGACATAAGGTAAATAATATGCACATATCTAGGCGTAGTATAAGTATAGAAAATATCTTTAGGCAACTTTTAAGGTAAGGATTTTAGTTAAAAAGAATGCAATGAGGATGAAAGAAAGCCATTTTATAACAATAGTGTACCTTACATAAATCATTCCCAGAGAGCAAGATACACAAGATCTAAAAGTAGTGGCATTCAACTGGCAAATAAACTATAAGTATAAAAAGGGCACAATGGGCGTCAACAACATGAAACTAACCCATTGGCTCCAACTAGTATGTCTGAACGCAAGAAGAAAACCAAAGACAACTACCTCGCAGTAGCGGGGAAACAACAACTAAAACTCCGAAACTCCGGGATACACCTCTAGCCGCTACGGCTCTGAACCTGAGGCATTCAATAAAACAAAGAACGCCTCAGCAAAGAATTACAAGTGGCAGAAAAACAAGCAGGCAACTAAATAAGGCATAAGGGGTACCAACCCAAGCCAGATTTACCGAAAGAAAAGCTCCAAACAAAGAACTAAACAAAGCACCAGGTGCAACAATATCTTAAAGAGGAACATGCATAGTTCAATTATCTTGTAAATTTTATTAAAGAGACTGATCAGCTCACATAAACGGGTGGCGGTCCTTTATCCTCTACCAACCCAAAAGCCAAAAAAACTGGGTGGTGGTACTTTATCCACTGCCACCCAAAAGGACAAAAACCAGGTGGTGATACTTTATCCACTGCCACCCAAATATAATTAAATTAAGATTTTAGTTAAGGCACGGGACGCAACCCAAGATAACAACACCATAACACCCTAAGAATTGGATCACAATGAAATAAACACTACGCAATGATTCATAAGGGTCCAGGGTTCTCACACAAACACAAGAGCATAAGGAAGTAAGTAAGGGAGAAACAATGTACAGAATACCACAACCACAGGGGTTGAAACTTGGGCAATTCTTGAGAAATAAATAAGCAGCACAGGTTTCTCGAGAAAAAAAATAGGAGTAGACATTAGGGATTTCTCGAGAACTAGGGGTTGCACAGGAGCTCTCGAGAAATAAATAGGACACTGCACCGGAGCTCTCAAGAAATAAATAAGGGTCTGAACAATGATTTCTCGAGAATTAAAAGGGAAATAGCACAAGTACTTCTCGAGAATCTAAAGGAAAGCAGACTTCTCGAGAAAAGAAAGAAGGGAAAAAAACCAGGCTATTCGTCGAACGCCATTCGACGGACGCAAGACCGTTCATCGAACGCTGTTCGACAAAAACAAGAATATTTGTCGAACGCAGGAACGTTAGACGAACACAAGGCCGTTCGTCGAACGCCCGTTCGACGAACACAAGACCGTTCGTCAAAAGCCCGTTCGACGAACACAAAAACATTCGTCGAACGCAGGAACGTTCGACAAACACAAGGACATTCGTCGAACGCCCGTTCAACGAACTCAAGACCGTTCATTGAACGCAGGAACATTCGTCGAATGCAGGAAACAAAGGAAAAAGGCTGTAGGCAGAGAGGAAATTGAAGACCGATTTCTCGAGAATTTTAAGGCTCATTTCCCGAGAAATTAAATGCTACAGCAAGGGAAAGGTAGACCAGGCTGAACTCTCGAGAACTTAAATGCTACAGCAAAAGAAAAGTAGACAAGGCTGAACTCTAGAGAACTTAAATGCTACAGCAAATGAAATAAATAAGGCTGACTTCTCGAGAAATTAAAGGCTCCAGCAGAAGAAAAGTAAACAACGCTGAATTCTCGAGAAATTAAAGGCTACAGCAAAGGAAAAGTTAACAAGGTTGTATTCTCGAGAAATTAAAGGTTGATTTCTCGGAAAAAAATAAATGCTACAGCAAAGAAAAATCAGCACAACTCCAGAACTTAAATCCAAGGAAAAGACGGGTGCTCCAACTAACAAGAAGGAAGGAGGAAAAGAAAAGCCACTTGCCTTAACCTTGTTAAAACTCGAAGTTCTCCGCTCCAAAGCTATGGATCGGCAAAGAACTCACTAAAGCACAACAACCTGAAACTTTTCGAACCAAAAAGGACCAAAAAGGAGGGTTAGGTCACTACCCTAACTCCAAAAATTCCACTAACGAAAAAAACTTACCACTCGCCGAGAGCTTTCCGAATCCACTCTCCAAACACGATTCCGACCCCTACAGCCTTCGAATCGTCGGCCGGAAGCTCCACGACACTACGCTCTCGCCTCTATCGCTCGGCGGCTGGTTTGGGATCGATGGAGAAGATGATGAATAGGGAAGGATATTTAGGTATTTATATAAAACCTAAATTTAATATTTAATTATTAACTAATACCCCAATTTTCTTAAACTGCGAGGGCGACCAGATCACCTCAGATTTCTACAAAATTCGCTCCATAACTGAAGCACGGTGTTACGAATCCAACGGTGAAGTCAAAATTAAATTCCGACGAGCCAAACGCGGGCTAAAACTTCTCGATGCTAAATTCTCGATAACTACACCAAATCTTCTCTAAAAATCAAAATGACGCGAAATCTCGCACGCTCGATCTAAATTACAAACTTTAACTAAGCTAAGGTTCAAAACTAAACCTGACGAGCTGACGTAACGCACTTATGCCAAAATTACGCCACAGCGGTCATGTAAATAATTAACGAAAATTTAGGGACGTTATATATTAGCAGCCCATAAATAGTGGTTAAACGCACACCACATGTTCAAAATGACAAAAATAAAATAGTTAAATGCAAACCACATAAATGGATAAATGCAGACCATAAACTAGCAAGATAAATTAAATTTAAATCTTGTTGCGTGGGCAAAGATTGTAGCCGTGACCGCTACGGCGCCGCAAGTCTTTGGCCGGCGGATCATCATCATCATCTTCCGCCACTACCCCATGATCACCAAGTGCGCCATGGACGTCATCTTCATCACCAAGTTGGTCGTCGTGGTGGTCGTCGCCATCAATCCTCCCCCGCTCAAAAGGACTCATCACCGATGAGTGTGTGGGAAAGTAACGGTGTAGGAGATACGCGTCTAGAAGATCCACCTCCGAGGCAGAGATCCAAGAGTTGTCTGAAGCAGGACGACCTCGCCACCGAATCAAAAAACTGTGAATGTCACCGTCGGGAGTGGGAAACACTGCATCCTACAAAATCCTGTCAGGCAAGAAATCAGTCCAGGGGAACCTTGGAAATGCGTTAGGCAAAGAAGAAAAACATGTTTCATCATCAGTAGGCAACATACCTCCCATAGAATCCGAAGGAGAGAGCGATCCAGAAACAATATCACCCCCACCCCATTAGAAGGTATATTGGAAATATTAAATGGAGAGACAGAAAGTTCAGGTGGTGGAGCAACATAAGGCTTTAAATCCGAAACGTTAAAAATAGGGGAGATTCCCCAATCAGCGGGTAACTTTAATAGATATGCATTTTCGCCTAGCTTCTTTAAAACCTGAAAAGGACCGGCTCTCCTATTCGCCAATTTCTTTAGGGTTCCCGAAGGCATTCGTTCAGGGATAAGACGAACCATTACCAAATCACTAATATTCAAGGGGACTGCTTGCCTATGTATGTTAGCATTCGATTGATAAATAGCATATTGCTTAGCTAACATCTCGCTAATGTGCTTATGGAGAGTGTGAACGTGCGAGGCGAAGTCCTGTGCAAATATACTGGATTTAAAAGATGGCGGTAACGGAACCAAGTCAAGAGGCACGGGCGCCTTATATCCATGTACGGTCTCATTTGGAGATAAACCGGTGGACATATTCTTAGAATTATTATAAGCTAATTGAGCATGAGGAAGAATAAGGTCCCATGTACCTTTATGACCACCCACTAGGCAACGAAGTAAATCACCCAAGCTTCGGTTAACCACTTCTGTTTGCCCATCCGTTTGGGGATGATAGGCCGACGAAAACATAAGTCTAGTACCCAAAAGCTTCCAAAGTGTTTTCCAGAAATAGCTAGTAAATTTAACGTCCCTATCAGTCACTATCATTTTGGGGATGCCCCGATGGGCCACGACCTCCTTGAAGTACAACTTAGCAACATGTGATGCATCGTTGGTGTTATTACATGCGATAAAGTTGGCCATTTTGGAAAATCGATCCACTACAACCAGAATGGAATCGTGTCGCCTAAATGTCAGGGGTAGGCCCAATATGAAGTCCATGCTAACGTCCTCCCATAGGACAAACGGAATTAGGAGTTGTGTGTAAAGACCCGCATTTGTCTTGTTACCTTTCGTTAATTGACATACACGACAACTCCCTACGATTTTATTGACCTCTGGTTTGAGGCTCGGCCAAAAGAATTTGTCCTCTATTAGTGTTATAGTTTTATCTCGACTGAAATGTCCACCTAACCCTCCACTATGTAACTCCCATATAATGAAATGGTGTAGCGAGGAGCGGGGAATACATAATTGCGTATGCTTAAATAGATAACCGTCGTGGATGTAGTATGCAGATATAGTAGAAGGGGAATTTTCCTGAGCGGCTAAGTATATATCCTTAAAATCCGGGCATTAAACATATTCATCCTTAATTATTTCAAATCCTATGACTGTTACTTCCATTGTAGATAGTAATAGGGTGACTCGACTAAGAGCGTCCTCCATATGATTTAACGTACCCTTAAGGGGCTTGATAATGAATGTGTACTCCTAAAGGTATGAGACCCATTTTGCATGCCGAGGGCTGATTTTACAAATTTTAGCGCCTCATGATCTGATAAGATTACAAATTCTTTCGATATAAGATAGTGTTGCCAATGTTGGAGACAATGTATCACGGCATAGAACTCACAATCATAATTGGAATAATTAAACTTCAGGCCCGCAAGCTTCTCGCTAAAGTAACCTATCAGATGTCCATCCTGACTTAAAACTCCTCTGATTCCTATCCCAGATGCGTCACATGATAATTCAAACACCTTGCTAAAGTCCGGCAACCGTAGTAGTGGGGCTTCGGACATCCATTCCTTAATCGTTTGAAACGCATTAGTGGCCACTTTAGTCCAAATAAAATCACCATTTTTTATGCATTCAGTGATTGGTGCCATGATACTACTAAAATTGCGAATAAACCTTCAATAAAATGTGGCCAATCCTTGAAAACTTCTAACCTCCCAGATATTTTTTGGTTTCGGCCATTCTCGAATAACTTGGACCTTTTTAGGGTCAACATGAATACCTTCGGAACTCACTATGCATCCTAGAAACTCTACGGAAGTCACACCAAATGAGCACTTTTTAAGATTAATAAATATTTTTTCTTGGCGCAATGTTGTAAGGATTGTCCTTAAATGTGTTTCATGGTCCATCGGCGAGAGGCTAAATACTAAGATGTCATCGAAGTATACCACTACAAATTTACCCATGTATGGTTTAAATACTTGGGTCGTCAACCGCGAGAAGGAACTCGGTCCGTTGGTGAGCCCCTCTCCAAGCACCAACCACTCATAGAGCCCATCCTTAGACTTAAATGTCATTTTCCATTCGTCTCCCTCCCGTATCCTTATTTGGTGGTAACCACTTTTAAGATCCAACTTTGAGAATGTGGTGGCTCCGGATAACATATCTAATAAGTCATCCAAACGTGGGATGGGAAACCTATATTTAACAGTAATTTTATTTATGGCCCGGTAGTCTACACACAATCTCCAAGACTTATCTTTCTTTGGGACCAAAAGGGCAGGGACGGCATATGGGCTCTTACTATGGCGAATATATCCCTTTGCTAATAAATCTGAAATCAAAGTTTGTAATTCATTATGTGCGGAGGGATTGAGCCGATAATGGGGTGGATTAGGCAATGATGAGACCGGGACGAAATCAATCTCGTGCTGAATTTCCCTCATGGGTGGCAACTTAGATGGTAAGTCCACCGGATAGACGTCCTTATACTCTTCCAAAAGTGTTCGCAGAGATAACGGTAGGTTCTCTAAAGAGGGTGAATCTTACTTAGCTTGTAGACATATTAAAGCATAGATGACGCCATCCAAGAAAGTCTCACGCTCTAGCTCCTTCTTGCTTATCAAGCCTATTGTTTTCTTTTCCGCAGGCACAATTGTGTCTTTGGAGGCAATCGACGGATCCTTAGGCTGTGTGGGTTTCAAAACAATGGTCTTACCATTAAACTTAAACTCGTAGGTGTTGGCTTGTCCGAAATGGGTCACGTCATAATCATAAAGCCACTGGCGTCCTAGTAGAACATGACAAACATCCATGGGGATGACGTCGCACCACACCTTATCGATATAGCTCTTCACCGTAAGCGGCACTAAACAATGTTAGAGACTACAATAGACGTTTTGTTTACCCACGCTATTTTATACGGATGGGGGTGCGGTTCAGTGACTAAATGCAAACGAGTGATGGTGTTCTCCGAAATGACATTCATGCTACTACCGCTATCTATTATTAATTTGCACCACTTCTCACAGCTTTTAAAATTCAACGAAAAGATGTTCGTCCGATTATACTCATCCGACGCACGCGGTGTGGCCAAAATACACCTCATAACCATCATATAAGAATCATCTTCAATATCACTCGGCTCGGCATCAGATTCATCGCCAGCTTCATAGACAATCTCGGCGGGTTCAGACGTGGAGTCTAATAGTGCTAGTGGTTTACTCTTAGTGGGGAACTCACTAGAGTAGTGCCCTTGGATCCTGCAAGAATAACATGTGGAATTAGTCTTACTATTCCATCCTATCGGAACTCTCTCACCAGTGGGATTCCTGATGTTCCTAGCGGTAATGACTACGGAATTTGACTCAGTCGATCGAAACTTTCCTTTGTCCCTCATGGGGGACGAAGGTGGGGTCTTAAAAGGGACTTTTCCTTCTGCAGTGCTCGTCCCATGGACTTGTAGGCGTTGTGCCTCTCTATGTCTAAGGCGGCATTGAATGTCGTGTTAAGGTCCGTATGACCATAACGCATGAGCTTGCCTTGGATGTCCGGGTTAAGTCCCTTACGAAAATGAGATAGTGTAACTTCGGGCATTTCCCGGACGTCACACTGCACCATCATATCTTTAAGGAGTCCCATGTACTCCGCTACCGATTTGCCCCCCTGACGATGGGTGGCAAACACGTCGAACATTTGGGTTCGGTGATACGCAGGGACATATTGGTCAGACAGGAGTGCTTTCATGGCAGCCCACCCAATTGGGGGTACTCCATTCGCGGTACCTAGACGCCTCTCTTCGTTCAACCAGAACATTTTGGCCCTACCCAGAAGCTTCATCCGTGCAACCTGCACCTTCTCATCGTCCGTCAGGTTGTGCCACTCAAAATAACACTCGATCTTCATAATCCAGTCTAAAAATACTTGTGGTTTACCCATACCATCGTATGACGGTGGATCAATTCGCACGGCTCTAGTTACATCAAACTCATAAGGAGCTCGAGGCGCTTGCTCATCGTCCTGATTACGGGGATGTTTTGGTCTCTCATCTCGTTGGTTGGCAGCCTGGGGTTGGGGACCCGGTCGGTTTATCCCAGCGTCATCAAGTTGGTTGGCAGCGGGATTTCGAGGCGCCGCTTGATTTAATGCTAACCCTTGTAATAACTATGTGAGTGCATCGAACCTAGCGTTAAACTCATCCCAAAGCTCCGCAATCGTTGTCGGAGCGTGCTCATCCTCATGGTTGTTTACCATGTTTGAAGTGGATGGGGGATACTCCGTGCCAAGCCTACTGCGCATGAACAACAGGACAATTTTTTTAGACTTTTGTTCTTAAAAAAATAAGAAGAGTTCTCTGGATTTTTTTTACTAATTGCAGACCAGAAACAGCTACGATGTTCTTTTGGCAATGATTTGTGCCAAAAACTTGGGTGAAATGGTGTTGGTGTCCTACGTACGAGATGACCAAGGATTGGGACTATTAAGAAATGAGCCCTAACCAATCTCTGATACCAAATTGATGTAGGCCTGTCCAAGACGATCCTACACCGACGGCGCATCGACGATTCTCATTACATTCTATGCCCTCTTTACCACACACTAACGAAAAGCAGCAAACACAATAGATTTTATTTATCTCTCGCGCTATCGTACGGGTAGCCGCACCGCAAATGGTTCAGAGAATGGCAATTGGCCAAAATCCTCTCCGGATAAAAGGAACAATATTGGTTCCGGCGAGCTTTGAGTTGTACCAAAATAGATCCACCAAAGAAATCAGGATTCGAAATTGGTAGGATCTATCCCTGTGAAAATTTCCGTAGATCTAGGAGTGAGCAGGAATAGTATAACTCAAAGTTCAAGCCTGTAATGCCCCTGATTTTCGTTAATTATTTTACGTACCCTCTGTGACGTAATTTTTGCATAAGGGCGTTATGTCAGCTCGTCTGGTAGTGTTTCGAGTTTTAGCTTAGTTAAAGCTTGTGTTTTAGGTCAAGCGTGCGAGATTTCGCGTCGTTTCGAGTTAAAGTGAAGATTTTGAGTGGATAACAAGATTTTAGCTTCGGAAGGCTTTATCCGGAGTTTGGCTCGTCGGAATTGAATTTTGACTCCGCCGTTGGATTCATAGCGCCGTTTATCAGTTAAGGCGCGAATTTCGTGGGAATCCGAGTTGTTCTGGTCGCCCTCGCAGTTTAAGTAATAAGGGAATTAATTAATTAATTAAATATTAAATTAGGTTTTCACATAAATACCCAAAACATCTCCTCCTATTCTTCATCTTCTCCCTCGCTCAAAAGTAGCTGCCGAGCGAGAGAGGCGAGCGCGGAGTGTCGGATAGCTTCCGGCCGGCGGTTTCTAGGGCTGTAGTGGTCGGAATCGTGATTGGATTGAAGATTTGGAAAGCTCTCGGCGAGATCTTCGTTCTAGCGGTAAGCTTTTTCTCGTTTCGAGGAGTTTTGGGAGATTTGGCGGTTACCTAACTCTTCCTTTTGGTCCGAATCGTTCCAGGATGTCGTGCTTGAGTGTTTCCTTAGCCTTCGGAGCGGAGGATCTCGAGTTTTGCAAGGTTAAGGCAAGTGGTTTCTTCCTCTTTCTCTCTTGATTCTTTTGACGATTGGTTTGCTCGTTTTGAGCTCTTGTCATGCTGATTAGCAAGAGTTTTGTGTGTTTGGTGTAGTAACTTATGATCTAGAACCTCCCCTTGATTTTCTCCTCTTCAATCTTACCCTAGTATCTAGTTTTCCTTGGAGAAAACCGTGAGCTGAATAAATTCCATTTTTCTTGCTGATTCTAGCTTACTCGAGAAATTGCCTGTCTTGTCTCGAGAAATCCTTTCCATGTCTCGAGAAATTGCCTGTCTTGTCTCGAGAAGTCCTTTCCATGTCTCGAGAAATCCCTTGCTTTGTCTCGAGAATTCCTTTGATGTCTCGAGAAATCACCTTTCGTATCTCGAGAGACTGCCTTTTTCTCGAGATTTCAACCTTCTATTTCTCGAGAAGTCCTCAATTTGAGGTGGTTTTTTTGGCGTGGTTTCCGGTGGTGGGATTTCAGCGAGACCACCGCCAGGGGCGCTGCCCCTTAGACCCCGTTAGGGGCTCTTCCCCTAAGACCCCGCCAGGGGCGCGGCCCCTTGGAACCCCGCCAGGTGCGCATGTGATTTCGTTGAGTCTTTATGTTTGAATCTCGTGTCCCCTCGGGTGCACTTGGATGGTGGCCAGTGACCTTTCGGTGCTCCTGATCTCGAATCCTTCTCGTTTGAACTTTTTTTTCTACTCGTTGTGGTCTGTTGACATTTGAGTTACTCTTATGATTCATATTGATCGATGTGTACTTCGCCTTGGCCCTATTTCTTAGGGCCTTCCAGTGATTATCCTTTCGGGCAGCGTCCCGTGTTTAATTAAAATTTAAGTGATAAGAACTACTGTCTTTAGCCTTACACAGTAGTTGTGTTTGGGGGACAGTGGGGGGGGAAATGTTACAGCCTTGCACGGTAGTCGTGTCTGGGTGGTTGGGTCTAGTGGTACCCCCACCTGGTTTTGGGCTTTGGGTAGCGGAGGTAGTTAACCGCTCCCATATAATTTGAGCTGATCGGTCTCTTTAATTGATAAAACTAAATAAATGAACGTGTTGTTTCTCTTTTGGTATTTAGTGCACTTGAAGCTTGCTGACTCTTTGTTTAGAGCTCTCTTTCGGTAAATTTGGCTTGGGTTGGTACCCCTTGTGCCTTGCTTGCTTTTCTGCTAGTTTTCTGCCACTTGTAATTCCTTGCTGAGGCGTTCTTTGTTGTATTGAATGCCTCAGGTTCAGAGCCGTAGCAGCTAGTGGTGTAGCCTGAAGTTCAGAGTTTTTTGTAGTTGTTCACCACGCTGTTGCGAGGTAGTTGTTTTTAGTTACTTCTTGTGCTCAGACATACTAGTTGGTGTCAATGGGTTAGTGTCATGTTGTTGACGCCCATTGTGCCCCTTTTTATACTTTATAGTTTATTTGCCAGATTATGCCACTACTTTTAAATATTGTGTATCTTACCCTCTGGGAATGATTTATGTTAGGTGCACTATAGTTATAAAAAAAATGGTTTTTCTTCATCCTCATTGCATTCTTTCTAACTGAAACCCTTAACTTTAAAGTCGCCTAAAAGTATTTTCTACTCTTACAATACGCCTAGCTATGTGCATATCATTTACGTCATGCTCCGTCGTTTGCATACATGTAGGACTTTAAGTAAACTAAAGCAAGTATTTTCTGCTGCAATTATATATACTTTCTCGGTGGACTAGTTGATCCACGAACTGAGAGACACAGTTCTTATCTCAAAACCCCTAATAAATGATTTCAAATGATGACTTATCATATAATCATGTTTGTTTAGTTAAGTGGTAGGTTCCCGCCTGAGCGTCTACAGTTGTCTCATGTATGACGTGGCATCATGACGTGTATTTTCTCTTACTCTGATATCCTTAAATTCAGAGAAAATGCGGGTTGTGACAGTTGGTATCAGAGGGAGGTTGTTCGACAAGTTGGTCGGGCAACAAATTCTAGTATAGTTTAGTAGTTTCTTTTGGTTTCATTGCATACACACACCGATGTGTCATCAGTACGTCTTGGCCGAAGCATGAACACTACACTCATAGCATGATAAGAAGTATACGGGGCATATTATGTAGTATAGGATGCATAATATGTGGTTGTATATGGATCCACCATAGGTGGCAACATGTGACGGTTATGTAGTATGAGATGCATAACCATCATCACATGGATGCCCATTAGCGCATTTTCTCTTTCGTTACATGCAATATTATGTAGTATGGGATGCATAATATTACATGTGTACGCCGCTCATAACATGCATTAAGGCCTTTATTAGAATGCATTGCACAACATACTTTACATGGCATTGCATAAGCACACGTGCGAATTTAAAGACTTATATGATGACACACGTACACACATGATTTCAAAACGAATAGAAATTTCATGCATTCATGCCCTTTGCACATGAGACTAGTGGGACGATGTAGTATCGTTCCCGAGATTTGCATATCATCATGAAAATATCCCAGAGAAAGGTAGTGGAAATGGCAAGTAACTGTACAGGTATGTTCTGAAACAAGCAGTGTAGTTCTAGTGTAAGGTTAAGTTTTAATTAGAGGTTTATGCGTATTAGCAGAGATGTCTCGGAGGCGTGTTGCGACTAGGTCGACTCCCCAGTCGGAGGGCGAGTCTTTGGGTGCGCAGAGTGAAGCCCTGATCGAGAGTCTGCGCCAGAGCAATGAGGCTCTGTCTAGGCAGGTGGTTGCGATGCAATCGCAAGTTGAAGCGTTGATGTCGGCCAGTGCTAGGCAGCAACCCGTAGTGCAGGCCCCAGTAGTAGGACAGACTGTACCTACACCTCCTGCTCCCTTGGTGCCCCCAGTAGCGACACCACCGGAAATGAATTTTATTTCGCATTTTCAAAGGTTGGGACCTCCTACGTTTGACGGAAGAGCAGATTTCATGGCATTAGATGACTGGTTTGTTGCCATTGAGGAGATGTTTTCATACTCAGGAATCTCTACAGACCAAAAGGTGATGGTCGCCGCTTACCAGCTGAAAGGACTTGCTAAGAGCTGGTGGATTAGGGAGAGGGAAAATCTCGTGGGTGGATGTTCGTGGGAGTCGTTCAAGGCGATGGTGTTAAAGAAATTCCTGCCGTCCGTCGAGCAAGATCGTTTAATGAATAATTTTCTGCACCTGAAGCAAAGACAACTCACAGTTAGTGAGTATGAGATCGAGTTCAGTAAGTTGAGCAGATTTGCTCCAGATTTAGTGGCTTCTGAGGCAGGAAGAATGAAGCGATTTCTCGGAGGTCTTCGTAGTGATATTCAGCAGTTGGCGAGTGCTTATAGATCTGAAAGTTATGCTGAAGTGGTAGAAGCAGCACTGAAATTCGAGGCTATCGACAATGCCAAGAATCGGGGTGCTCTAATGAAAAAGGACAAGAGGAAGGTCGAAGAGGGGGAGACCCCCAAGGTATCTAGTCCGGCTCCAAAGAAAAGGAGCGGAGAGGTGTGTAGCTTCTGTGGCCGCCCCGGCCATCCAATTGAGAAATATTTCAAGAGGAAGGGAGCTCAGAAGCAGCAGCGAGTGCTAGCAATCCAGGGTGCTCCGAAGGGTGAGGTGCTCTGCCAGTTGTGCAAGCAGAAAGGGCATGATGTGGCCCAGTGTTGGACCAAAGATAAAGTCTGCTTCCAGTGCAAGCAGAAGGGGCACATGAAGTTCCAATGCCCGCTGATTCAACCCCCGTTACAGCCTGTTCCGCTCCGAACCTTGCCGCCGCCGCAGCATCAGGATAAAGGAAGAGGAAAGCTGAACGTGTTAACCTAGGAGCAAGCGCAGTCTTCGACCCGAGTGATCGCAGGTTAGACCTTAAGACAACTGTTTAGTCTTGTTTCCTTTTTAGTTCGCTGTATTAGACTAGTTTCTCTTCGCGCTTATAGGAAGATTTAAGGTAAAGAATCGTTGGGCGCATGTTCTGTTCGATTCGGGTGCTACCCATTCGTTCGTAGCAAGGGCCTTCGTTGAGCGTCACCGTTTGACCCCTGAGCTGGGAAACGATTCGTTCCTCGTTAAGTTCCCTTCTGGTGATCTGGTGTCCTCGAACCAGTGCGTCCAAAGTTGCCCCGTTCTCTTAGGAGGTTTCTTGGCTGTTGCTGATCTCAAAGTGTTGGACTTAGAAGACTTCGACGTAATATTGGGTATGGACTGGTTGTCCAGTTATGATGCGGTCATCCGATGCAAGGAAAAGCGTCTGGACTTCGTGATGGACAACGGTCAACCCATGAGCGTTTTTGGCTCTCCGTACCAGAGTTCTTCGATAATTTCCGCGGTATGTGCTCGGAGACTGTTAATTTCCGGTTGTTTGGCTTGCCTTGTTTCTGTAGTAGAAGCTGTTGGTGGTTCGCCGTGTATCGAGGATATTCTGGTGGTGCGAGAGTTTCCCGATGTTTTCCCTGCTAATCTCCCTAGTCTCCCGCCCGTTAGAGACGTGGAGTTTGTTATTGATCTTGAGCCTGGTACTCGTCCTATTGCTAAGGCACCTTACCGTATGGCCCCGCGTGAGTTAGAAGAGTTGCGAACTCAGTTAGATGAGTTGTTGCATTGTTGTTTTATCAGACCTAGTTCTTCTCCCTGGGGTGCTCCGATTTTGTTCGTGAAAAAGAAGGACGGTTCTATGAGGTTGTGCATAGATTATAGAGAATTAAACAAAGTGACCATCAAGAACAGGTATCCGTTGCCAAGGATAGATGATCTGTTTGATCAGTTGCGTGGTAGCACGGTGTTTTCAAAGATTGATCTTCGATCAGGCTACCATCAGTTGAGGATCTGTGAGTCGGACGTTCCCCGGACTGCCTTTCGTTCCCGGTATGGTCATTTTGAGTTTCTGGTTATGTCTTTTGGCTTGACAAACGCACCCTCTGTGTTTATGGACATGATGAACCGTGTGTTCAAGGATTTTCTGGATCTTTTCGTCGTAGTTTTCATAGATGATGTTTTGGTTTATTCCAGAAGTGCTGAGGAGCATGCTATGCATTTGCGCTTAGTGTTGTCTACTCTTAGAGAGCACAAGTTGTATGCGAAGCTGAGTAAGTGCGAATTCTGGCTTTCTCAGGTGTCCTTCCTGGGTCATGTGGTGAACAAAGATGGAATTACTGTAGACCCCGCTAAGATTTCTGCCGTATTGGATTGGAAGACGCCGTCGACGCCTAAGGAGATAAGGAGTTTCTTAGGGTTGGTTGGGTATTACAGAAGATTTGTCCAAGGATTTTCAGTGCTGTCCGCACCCTTGACTAAGCTTACCCAGAAGAATGCTGCTTTTGTTTGGAGCGATAAGTGCGAAGAGGCCTTTCAGGAATTGAAGAGGCATTTGTGTGGTGCTCCGGTGTTGGCCTTGCCGATCGAAGGAGTTGAGTATGCAGTTTATGTAGACGCATCTCATGTTGGACTAGGTTGTGTTTTGATGCAAGAAGGAAAGGTGATCGCTTATGGGTCAAGACAATTGAAAGTTCATGAAAGGAATTACCCTACGCATGACTTAGAATTCGCCGCAGTAATCTATGCTTTGAAGCTTTGGAGACACCTGTTATATGGAGTGTCATGCAAGATTTTCACGGATCATAAAAGTCTGAAGTATGTCTTCACCCAGAAGGAGCTGAATCTGCGCCAGCGGAGGTGGTTGGAGTATGTGGCGGATTATGAAGTAGATATTCTGTACCATCCGGGTAAGGCTAATGTGGTGGCCGATGCCCTGAGTCGAAAAAACCGCGCTGATACCTTTTTGTCTCTCTCTCTCTTTGAAAGAGAGAAGAAAGAGAAGAAAGCTCTTTCTTTCTTTTCGATTCAACCTTGGGCGGACGTTTTCGAAGAGTCCCGCGAGTAATTCTACTTTGAGGAATTACCCGTTATCCTATCGAAGGATAGAAGTAACGGACTCTTTCTCTTTCGAAATATCGAGGATTACTCCTCGGCCGCGTCCTCTGAAGGCTAAATGAAAGGATTGAAAAAGGGCTTTATGTTGAAATTAAAATTGAAAGCTTTTTGAAAATATTGTTGCAACAATTTTTTGAGTAGTTGCAACAATTCGTTAAGAGCGTTTTAAAACTTCTTTTACCTTGAGCTAGTTGCAACAACCAAAGAGGTGTTGCAACAAATTTTTTAGTGTTTTTAAAAGCGAGTTTTTTAAAAAGTGCTTTAGAGAGAGCTTTTGGGTTTATGTAATTATCCGGACTAAAATCAATAAAGGCAAGTGGACCTTATCGATAGTAGTATAGGATATTTCTTTTGAAATATCAAGGTCGTATTTTTCCAAGGTCGTATCGATTATTTCTACTTCTTAGGAACGCGCTATTATTTTATCGAAAAAAGTTTGAAATTGATTTTTATGATTTTATAGAAAAGCTAGTGACGAAAATGATAACTAGGCTTGGTGTGCGTTTAGCAAAAACCAAGAAAAGCGATGAAAAGAAAAAGAACGAAAACGTTAATTTAAAAAGTAGTTTTGCTTAGAATTTTTTAGGGTTTTATAAAACGATAATGATAACTACGGCGATAATAAGCGATTGAGCGGGTAGCGGAATTAAGCAAAAAGCGATTATATTAAAAACAAAAGATGCACTAATTGAAAACGCACACACTCTACAGAATTAAAATGAAAGCTGTAAATTGCAGAAATTAAAGAAATGCGATCCCTACCCAAATAGGTAGAGGGGAAATAAATGCGTGAGCAAGTCCTATCCAAATGGATAGGCGGGAAATAAATGCGTGAGCAAGTCCTATCCAAACGGATAGGCGGGAAATAAATGCGTGAGCAAGTCCTATCCAAACGGATAGGCGGGAAATAAATGCGTGAGCAAGTCCTATCCAAACGGATAGGCGGGAAATAAATGCGTGAGCAAGTCCTATCCAAACGGATAGGCGGGAAATAAATGCGTGACGGAAATGGAAACTATTCGATTACAAAAAAGGCGCAAACTTTATACTCATACACACACCCACTCTACGTTAATGAAATCTAATTAAAATAAAACAAATCTAAACTCATACACTCACACACACAACAATAATGAAACTAAGTTAAAAAGAAAAGAAAATCTACTCTCATACACACACACACACTTACAAAAAAGCAAAAAGAAAGTAAAAAGAACAAATGAAAACAAAACAAAACAAAAAAACTAATTAACCTCCTACACTCACACACACTAATATGAAATCATCTAAAAATTACAACAAAACTAAAAACAAGAAAATTACACTCATACACACACACACCCAAATTAAAATGACAACTTAACAAAAATTACAAAATTACATAAAACTAAAAATAAAAAGAAAAAGAACAAAAAGAGAACACACACACTAAAACAAAGAGAGACAATAATTACAAAACAAGCTTAATTTATTTCCATCAAAAAAGGGGTTACAAAACTAGAGAGAGAAAGTGCAAAATTACAAAAATTACAAAACACCAAAAATCAGCAAAATGGAACAAAACCTTAAGAGAAGCTCCCAAAATTTTGAACCCTTGCACTCAGCTGAATCTGGCTATTTATAGAAAAAAAATTTGGATTACACGCCCTCAAACACGGGCGTGTCTGAGGGCGTGACATGGCTTGGGGTGCGAATAGCCAGAACAGCTGGATCTAAGCAGGTGTCTGGAAGGCTTGACCGGTGACTTGGAAGTACACGGGCGTGTTCCAGGGAACACAGGCGTGTTCGATGTCGGCATTGTGTTGTCGGCTGCTGGGCGTGACGGGCGGCGTGTCCTTTGTTCTTCTGGAAGGAATTGAGGGTCACGGGCGTGTCTGAAATGTCACGGCCGTGACTTTGATTTTTTGGATGAAATGCTTCAAGTGGCTGGAATCTGGGATGGATATCCAACACGGGCGTGACCATGGTACACGGCCTCGGTCACAGGCGTGACCGAGGGCGTGACTTGATGTTTGAGTTGGAAAAAGAACAGAGAAAAGAAAATGTTAGGGATTAGTGAACACGCCCTTGGACACGGGCGTGACCAAGGGCGTGACTTAACAAAATTACAGAAACTTTACAAAATGAAAATAAAACTAAGTTAAAACAAAAATAACAAAAACAAACATTTTATTCATTAATTTACATATATTATTTAGAAATCTAATTAAAATTATACTAAAAATTATATAGAAAAATGCGTATATTTACTATTCATCACGCGCATATCTTCAATCTCTCAGTGCAGTCCTTAGTAGAGGAGTTTATGTTGATGGATATCTCAGTCGGTAGTTGTACCGCACCCTCGAGCTTAGAGGCTGAAGAGCCTTCTTGGATTGCCCTTATTAGGATGCATCAGAAGGAAGATCCTGACTTGCAGCACCTTCGAAGTAGAACTGAAAAAGGAGAATTGCCAGATTTTTCGATTGATGATAAGGATACTTTGAGGTGCCGAGGTAGATATTGCGTCCCCGCGTTGGAAGAAATTTGGACAAAGATCTGTAGCGAGGCACATGATTCTAAGGTTTCCTACCATCCTGGTTCCACGAAAATGTATAAAGATCTGAAGCAGATCGTTTGGTGGTCAGGTATGAAGAATGATATAGCGAAATATGTGTCAGAATGTTTAACTTGTCAGTGCGTGAAAGCAGATCATAAGAGGCCTGGAGGTAAGTTGAACCCGTTAGATATTCCAACCTGGAAGTGGGAGAGTATTTCGATGGACTTCATTACCAGTTTGCCGAGATCTCCCCGTGGTCATGACTCGGTGTGGGTTATAGTAGATCGCTTGACAAAGTGTGCTCACTTTGTGCCCTTCAAGATTGGATACTCGATGGAGAAAATAGCAGAGTTGTATTTGGATGAAGTTAGCAGATTGCATGGTGTGCCTGTGAGCATTGTGTCGGACCGAGACTCGAGGTATACGTCTCGTTTCTGGCAGAGCTTGCAGGGAGCCTTGGGTACTGACCTTAGGTACCTTACCGCTTATCATCCCCAGACCAATGGTCAGACAGAAAGAGTTAATCAGATTTTGGAAGATATGATAAGGTGCTATATCTTAGATCATGGTGGAGCTTGGGATAAGCTGCTTGGATTGATGGAGTTCGCGTATAATAACAGTTATCAAGAAAGCCTACAAATGGCCCCGTTTGAGGCTCTGTATGGGAGGCATTGTCGGACTCCGTTGTTTTGGGCCGAGGTTGGTGAGAGTCCCTTGCTAGGCCCAGAGGCTTTGGAAGAGATGAATGTTGTTGTGACTCATATCCGCGAGAAGCTCCGCATTGCTCAGGAGCTGTATGAGAAATATGCGAATCGAAGAAGAGTGGATTTAGAGTTTGCCGTTGGAGACAGGGTGTTCTTGAAAGTTTCTCCGATGCCGGGTGTTAAGAGGTTTGGAGAAAACCGTGAGCTGAATAAATTCCATTTTCTTGCTGATTCTAGCTTACTCGAGAAATTGCCTGTCTTGTCTCGAGAAATCCTTTCCATGTCTCGAGAAATTGCCTGAAGTTCAGAGTTTTTGTAGCTGTTCACCACGCTGTTGCGAGATAGTTGTTTTTAGTTACTTCTTGTGCTCAGACATACTAGTTGGTGTCAATGGGTTAGTGTCATGTTGTTGACGCCCATTGTGCCCCTTTTTATACTTTATAGATTATTTGCCAGATTATGCCACTGCTTTTAAATATTGTGTATCTTACCCTCTGGGAATGATTTATGTTAGGTGCACTATAGTTATAAAAAAATGGTTTTTCTTCATCCTCATTGCATTCTTTCTAACTGAAACCCTTAACTTTAAAGTCGCCTAAAAGTATTTTCTACTCTTACAATACGCCTAGCTATGTGCATATCATTTACGTCAAGCTCCGTCGTTCGCATACACGTAGGACTTTAAGTAAACTAAAGCAAGTATTTTCCGCTGCAATTATATATACTTTCTCGGTGGACTAGTTGATCCACGAACTGAGAGCGTGATTGGATTAAAGATTTGGAAAGCTCTCGGCGAGATCTTCGTTCTAGCGGTAAGCTTTTTCTCGTTTCGAGGAGTTTTGGGAGATTTGGCGGTGACCTAACTCTTCCTTTTGGTCCGAATCGTTCCAGGATTTCGCGCTTGAGTGTTTCCTTAGCCTTCGGAGCGGAGGATCTCGAGTTTTGCAAGGTTAAGGCAAGTGGTTTCTTCCTCTTTCTCTCTTGATTCTTTTGACGATTGGTTTGCTCGTTTTGAGCTGGGTTGTGACAAAGCCAACAACCAAAAGCACATGAAGCAAACATAATCTTTATTGATCAAGCAAAATTCTTCATTACAGGGCGAGGTATACATGGTGAGACATGATTTCGCCAGTACACAAAAAACAGAAGAGAAAAACAAGCTGAAAGGAAAAGCATCGGTCTGCCAACCGAGACCACCTGACCGCTCGACCTGACAGTCCGCTCGGCTAGAGAACAAGACCGCCCGAACTGCATGCCTGCGACTTGAACAAGACCAACTGAATACCCCGCGATCTGCCACTGATCCACCCGAACTCCAGCAACCCGCACTGCAAGCCGCGAGACCGCCCGTACACCTTCAGAAGAGGAGATGATCGATGTTGCCCGCACACTTCGTAGAAGCTGCACAAGACAAGTTCGATCAGCTAACCGGCCGGTCACAAAAAAGGAGACCGCAAGAAAGAAATGCGAGCTCAGCTTACACTTGGTGCTTTATGTTTGCTGCTACAGTGGCTCCTACTTATAGGCGTGAGACCTGATCCAGTCACCACCCGATGATATAGGGTCACCACCCTTGATCGCGCGACCAGACCAGTCAACCTGCGCGATCAGCAAAAGATCAATCTGCGTCGTGAGCTCACCGACTTAGACAGAAGCCGCGCGATCATGACAACTCGCCCGGTCATGATGCTCACCACCTGTGTTCGCCATCTGACCTCCTCCAGAGACCGCGAACACACCAGGCCGACTAGGGCAACAGCCCGCCAAGTCGACCAAACACGAGTGAACGCATATACCAGCTGATCGACGAAGGACCAGCTATGCGAACACACACCGGAGATCGTGTGACTAGGAATACCTTAGTTTGCGCGCACCAACAAGAGACCGGACAGCCACCAGACCGGATTGCCCGTACCACGCGGTCACGCAAACCAGACCGCTCGGTCTCAACATACAGAAACCTGCTCTGCCACGCGGTCACACGACCAGACCGCGCGACCTCACCTAGGCACCCTTGGATAGAAGAAAAACGATCACGCCGAAAAGCCCGCAGCTAGACCAGAGAGGTCATACCGTTAGAGGAGACCGTAAGACCGTGTGGTCAGACCAGACCGCGCGGTCTCCCCCCCAGACCGCCAACTCCACAAACTTCCACTTCAACATTTTCAACACTCCCCCTTGAAGTGGGAAGTTGAAAACAGACCAAGTAAGCTCCTTAGCTGAGTAAACGGCCCCTTCGTCAGCGTCTTTGTGAATATGTCAGCAATGTTGTCCTGACTCCGAACATGCTCGACCGAAAGAGACCCCTCCAGCACCTTCTCACGAATGAAGTGATGCTTGATCACGATATGCTTGGTCCTCGCGTGATAAACTGGATTAGTAACCAGTTTGAGAGCACTCTCATAGTCGTCGCGGAGCAGAGTCGGACCCCGAACCTCCTTATGGACGTCTCCCACCAACCTCCTAAGCCAGATGGCTTCTTGAGCTGCCAAGGCCGAAGCCTTGTATTCCGCTTCCGTGGTAGAGACAGACACGGAATCCTGCTTCTTGCTGCACCATGATATAGTCGTGGGGCCCGCCATGAAGACGTATCCAGACGTCGACTTCCGATCATCCGAATCTCCCCCGTATTCAGCATCCATGTACCCATGCACCTCGAAGCCCGCATCCCTCCTGTAAAGGAGACCCATATCCGAAGTCGCCTTGACATACTTCAAAATATTCTTGGCCGCTAGAAGATGATGCATCCGTGGTTCCGCCATATAACGGCTCACCCTGCCAGCTGCATACGCAATATCCGGCCTGGTAATCATCAGATGGATCAAGCTCCCAACCAAAGCCCGGAACACCAGCGGATCTTCTAGAATCCTCCCCTCATCCTTCCGAAGTTTCATGGCCTTCTCTAGAGGTGTAGAGATGCACTTTCCCTCCTTCATGCTGAATCGCTCCACGATTCGCTCCGCATATCCAGCCTGGGATACCAGCACTCCACTTCCCTTCCTCTGCACTTCGAGTCCAAAGAAATGGTGAAGCTCACCTAAGTCCTTCATCTCGAACCTGATAGATAGCTCAGCCCGAAGCTTTGCTACCTCCTCCTTCGAATTCCCCATCACAATCATATCGTCGACGTAGAGCAGCTCGATGACTTGAAGCTCCCCTCTCTTCTTGACGAACAAGTTCGAGCCAGAGTCTGAAGCAACGAATCCACAGAATAAGAGATACTATGCAATCTTCCTGTAGCACGCCCTCGACGCTTGCTTCAACCCATACAGGGCCTTCTTCAACTTTCAGACATAGTCCATAAAATCTTCAGATACGAATCCTGGTGGATACACCATGAAGATATCTTTGTCAATCTCGTCGTACAAGAAGGCATTCTTTACGTCGAGCTGTCAAATCTCCCATCCCCAAAACGCTGCCAAAGCAATCACAAACCGAACTGAAGTCATTTTTGCCACCGGACTGAATGTCTCTTCATAGTCTTCACCGTATTGCTGCGAGATTCCCCGAGCCACAAGGCGAGCCATGTATCACTCGATGCTGCCATCTGCCTTCTTCTTGAGCTTATAGACCCACTTGCATGTCACAGAGGTGATACCCTTGGGCTTGGGCACCAGAGACCAATTCTCATTCTTCTCAAGAGCACTCATCTCTTCCTGCATAGCAGAATCCCACTGTTCCACGCCTTTGTCCTTTTCAAAGCTCGACGACTCCCTCTTATCCAAGGGACCAGCAAAGAAACACGAGACAAAGCTCACCATGTCTCCTCCTGTATAGCGATCAGGGGCAATGATCGTTCGCTTCGATCTCCTCAGCTCCTTCCCCTGACTCACAACATCCTCAGCTGCTTCTTCCCTAGATCCCTTCCAGACGTACTAGGAGCATCGCTCCCCCTGCTTCCAGAACCAGAAGCCTCCGCCTCAGAACTATACATGGATGGACCACCTGGTGACAAAGGCAGCTCCACCTGAAGATTTTCCACAGCTCTCTCCGGCTCATCCACCCTGCTCTCTGGTAACACAATACCAGAACTTCCCTTGTAAGACGTCACCTCGTCAAACACGACGTCACGAGATACAACAAATCTCCGCGTCTCCGGGTCCATGCACTTCCAGCCCTTCTTCCGATCATCATATCCTACGAAGACCAGCTTCCTTGCTTTCTCGTCTAGCTTCGTCCGAAGCGCATCTGGAACGTGCACATAGCAGGTGGAACCAAACACCCGAAGGTGTGCCACACTTGGCTTTTCTTTGAACATCATCTCATGCGGGGTCAACATGTTGATGGGACTAAGAGGCATCATGTTGATGACGTTGGCAGCACAAGACATTCCCTCCGCCCAGAAGGACCTTGGGATACTTTTGGCATGCAGCCAACACTTGCAGGTCTCCGTCAGATGATGGATTTTTCGCTTTGCAACTCCATTTTGTTGCGGAGTATGCGCACAAGTAAGCTCCCTCCGGATGCCCGCCTTCCTACAAAAACTAGAGAACTCACCGGAGGTGAACTCCCCTCCATTGTCAGTCCTTAGCTTCTTCACCCGCGGGCCAAGCCGACCCTTCACAAGCTCCTTGAACTCCACGAATTTGGCAAATGCCTCCGCCTTCTCCTTCAAGAAATACACCCAGACATATCTGGTGTAATCAACGATCAGTGTCAGCATATATCTGCTGCCTCCGAGGCTTGGGGTAGCAGTCGGTCCCACTAAGTCACCGTGGATGCACTCCAACGGCACACTACTCCTTGTCTGTGACTTATCAAACGGTAGTCGATGAGACTTGCCGAACTGACATCCTGCGCAAATATTACCATCTCCGTTGGAAGATAGACTAGGCAGTCCCTTGACCAGACCTTTGTTGAAATTATTGAAGTGGAAGTTAGAAGACTTTTGGACCTGGGCGGTCTGGGAGGAGGTCGGGCGGTCTGACGTGACCGCACGGCCTGACGGTCTGCATCTACGGTCTGGCTAGTCTAAGCCTAGTTGCGGTCTACTGGATTGATCGCTGGTATGGGTCCAAGGCGGTTGAAGGTGAAGGTCGCGCGGTCTGTCTCTAACCACGCGGCGGAATGCTCGTCTTCAGGTGTGCGCGGTCTGTGCATGACCGCGTGGCGGATTGTCTTCCTCAAGGCTGTGGTGGTCTGGTGTGACCGCACAGCTTGATCCAGGTTTTCTCCAGAATGTGTTCTGGTGGCTGACCGGGCTTTCTGGTGGTATTCACGGACTAAGAGTCTTAGTCGCGCGGTCTCAGTTTGTGGTCTCAGGAGGAGGCTGGTATGCGAGCTGGTCGTTGTTCGTTGTCTTAGGAGGAGACCGGCATGCGGACAGGAGTTTGCGGGTTGATGGCGAACTGGTTGTGTTCGCGGTCTCTGGCGAACACAGGGGGTGGTAAGCTTCGGGCGGTCTGGCGATCTCCGTTGGAGTCGCGATCTGCTGTGAGAGTGGCGGTCTCTCATGGTTGATGTTGGAGCTGGCGAGTTCACCAAAATGAAGCAGGAGTTCTGTTGCTGATCGCGCGGTGTGACCGGTCAGGTCGCGCGGTCTGGAGGGTGGTGATCCTATCTCATAGGGTGGTGACTGGATCAGGTCTCACGCCTATAAATAGGAGCCACTGTAGCAGCAAAAATGACACACCAAGTGTAAGCTGAGCTCTCTTCTTTCCTGTGGTCTCTATTTGTCTGGCCGGGCAGTCTGCTGATTGAACTTCTCTTGTGCAGCTTCTGCGGATAGTGCGGGCAGCATCGATCACCTCTTCCTCTAAAAGTGTTCGGGCGGTCTGCGGCTTGGAGTTGTGGTGCTGGAGTTCGGGAGAGTCAGGAGTTTGGAAAGGAAGGGTGCGGTCTGATCAGCGGGTTGGTGTTGTTCTGAGAACGGCAGTGAGTTGCGGTCTGGCGGGTTGCTGAGGTCGCAAGGGAGACCGCGCGGTCTCAATTTGTCTTCAACATTGTATCTTTTCCTTTGGTGTTTGCGCTGGCAAAATCATGTCTCGCCAAGCATGCCTTGCCTTGTAATTTGAAGTTGCTATCAATAAAGATTTCTTGTTTGCCTCCATTTGCTTCTGGTTGTTTGGCTTGTAACTCTAAGTTGACTAACTCCTGCTCGCTTCATAAAGATTCGAAAAATTTCACATGGTATCAGAGCGAGGATGGAGTGGATGAGCAGTGAGTGACTTAGAGTAGCCATCGCCTTTGTGAAGAAGGAACCAGTGGTAGAGCAATGGAAGCGGGGGACTTGGAATTGAGATGCTTACATCGACTAACTTCAAGAAGTGGAAGTCGTGTATGCAAAGCTATCTTCTAGGTGAGGACCTCTGGGAGGTAGTTGGAGGAGATCAGACGCAGGAAGTTGTCCTAGAAGTGGATAATTGGGCTGATGTGAGAACTTGGAGGAGGACGAATGCGAAGGCAGAGTTCACTCTAAAGAGGGCAATCTCACCTGACTTGTTTGACCATATTCTAGGATGTGGATCAGCTGCGGAGATCTGGAGAGCCCTGGATGGGCTGTTTAACAAGAAGAATATAGCAAGGCTACAGTTCTTGGAGAATGAGCTGGCAAGGTCGGCTCAGGGTGATCTTTCTATCTCCACTTTCTTTCTAAAGATGAAGAACTTATGCGCTGAAATCTCAGCATTGGATCCTGATGAGCCTATCTCTGAGGCAAAGCTGAAGAGGCACATTATCCGCAGCTTGCGGAAGGAATATGTTGCCTTTGTAACATCGGTGCAGGGATGGGCAAATCAGCCGTCTCTGTTGGAGTTGGAGAACTTGCTTGCATCGCAAGAAAGTTTGCCAAGGCAGATGGCGGGGGTGTCGGTAAGCGGGGGAGATGGCGAAGTGCTCTTCTGGGGAAGAAGAAGAAGTGGGATAAGAAGAAGAAGGCCGCTGGAGGAGGCTATGGGCCTTCAACTTCTGGGCAGCAGGAAAGGGGTATGCTCCCAAGGCTGACAGGAAGAAGAAGAAGGGTGAAGGTCCGAAGTGCTTCAAGTGTGGCAAGTATGGCCACATCAGGAAGGATTGCAAGGTGGTCACCCAAGCTGGGCATGCTGCGGAAAAGGAGGAAGCTGAGGCCAGGCACTTTGAAGGAGGTTGGGGAGGAGCCTTCTCGGCTTCTGTTGGAGCTTCTGCTTCTATCAACTATCTGGAAGACTGGATCGTGGACTCGGGGTGTGGTCATCACCTCACCGGAGACGGGACAAAGCTTTCTTCTGCACAGCCCTATACAGGTAACAATGCAATCATTACTGCTGACAATACTGTGCATCCAGTAGAGAAGGTGGGGGTTGTTTCCTTGGGCAGTGATAGAGGGTCACTTACTTTGAAGAGTGTCTATCACGTGCCTGGTATGAGAAAAAACTTCTTCTCTGTGACCAACGTTGTAGACGCTGGGTATCACGTTCTGTTTGACCCAACAGAAGTGAAGTTTCTACGCAATTTTGAGGCCGTAAAGGCCGAGGTCATCCATGTCGGGAGACGGGCAAAGGACTTGTTCATTTTATCGACAAGTTCCTACGTTGACAAGATGAAGACGAATGATGGTGCGGTTATATGGCATGAGAGGTTGGGGCACGTAGGGATGGACAAGCTGAAAGCTATGGCGGTGAGAGGTCTGGTCAAGGGCCTGCCAAGTCTATCTTCCTACGGTGAAGGTCATGTTTGCGCGGGATGTCAGTTCGGCAAGTCTCATCGACTACTGTTTGACAAGTCGCAGACAAGGAGTTGTGTGTCATTGGAGTGCATCCACGGTGACTTAATGGGACCAACTGCTACCCCAAGCCTCGGAGGCAGTAGATATATGCTGGTGTTGATCCATGATTACACCAGATATGTCTGGGTATATTTTCTGAAGGAGAAGGCGGAGGCATTTTCCAAGTTTGTGGAGTTCAAGGAGCTCGTGGAGGGTCGGCTAGGACTGCGGGTAAAGAAGCTGAGGACTGACAACGGAGGGGAGTTCACCTCCAGTGAGTTCTCTACTTTTTGCAGGAAGGCAGGCATCCGGAGAGAGCTCACTTGTGCACATACTCCATAGCGTAACGGAGTTGTAGAGCGGAAGATCTGTCATCTAACGGAGACCTGCAAATGTTGGTTGCATGCCAAGAGTATCCCAAAGTCCTTCTGGGCGGAGGGAATGTCTTGTACTGCCTACGTCATCAACAGGATGCCTTTGAGTCCCATCAACAAGTTGACTCCGCATGAGAAGCCAAGTGTAGCACACCTTAGGGTGTTTGGTTCCACCTGCTACGTGCATGTTCCAGATGCTCTTCAGACGAAGCTAGATGCGAAAGCAAGGAAGCTAGTCTTCGTGGGATACGATGAGCGGAAGAAAGGATGGAAGTGCATGGACCCAGAGACGCGGAGGTTTGTGGTATCTCGCGACGTCGTGTTCGATGAGGTGACATCTTACAAGGGGTCTTCTGATGTGGAGCTACCAGAGAGCAGTGTGGAGGTGCCGGAAAAACTGTGGAGGATCTTCAGGTGGAGCTACCTGTGTCACCAGGTGGTCTATCTCCTTCTAGTTCCGAGACGGGGGCTTCTGGTTCAGGGAGCAAGGGGAGCAATGTTCCTAGCACGTCTGGAAGAGGAGCTAGGGAAGAAGCAGCTGAAGATAATGCGGTTCAGGGGAAGGAGCTGAGGAGGTCAAAGCGAGCAATCATCGCCCCTGATCGCTATACAGGAGGAAACGCAGTGAGCTTCATCTCATGTTTCTTTGCTGGTCCCTTGGATGAGAGGGAGCAGTCGAGCTTTGAGAAGGCCAGAGGTGTAAAGGAGGGGATGTTGTGATGCAAGAAGAGATGGCAGCTCTCGAGAAGAATGAGACATGGTCTCTTGTGCCCAAGCCCAAGGGCACCACTCCTGTTACATGCAAGTCGGTCTACAAGCTTAAGAAGAAGGTTGGTGGCAGCATCGAGTGGTACAAGGCTCGCCTTGTAGCTCGGGGGTTCTCGCAGCAATACGGTGAAGACTACGAGGAGACATTCAACCCGGTGGCAAAAATGACTTCAGTTCGGTTCATCATTGCCTTGGCGGCATTCAGTGAATGGGAGATTTGGCAGCTTGACGTCAAGAACGCTTTCTTGTACGGCGAGATTGACAAGGATATCTTCATGGTCCAGCCACCAGGCTTTGTGTCTGAAGATTTTCCGGAGCATGTCTGCAATTTGAAGAAGGTCCTGTATGGGTTGAATCAAGCACCGAGGGCGTGGTACGGGAAGATCGCAGAATATCTCTTATTCTGTGGATTTGGTGCTTCAGACTCAGACTCAAGCTTGTTCGTCAAGAAGAGCGGGGAGCTTCAGGTCATCGTGCTGTTATACGTCGACGATATGATCGTGACGGGGAACTCGAAGGAGGAAGTAGCACAGCTTCGGGCAGAGCTGTCTATCAGGTTCGAGATGAAGGACTTAGGTGAGCTTCACCATTTCCTTGGACTCAAGGTGCAGAGGAAGGAAGGTGGAGTGCTGGTGACCCAGGCCGAATATGCGGAGCGGATCGTGGAGCGATTCACCATGAAGGAAGGGAAGTGCACTTCCACACCTCTGGAGAAGGCCACAAAACTTCACAAGGATGAGGGGAGGATTATGCAAGATCTGTTGGTGTTCCGAGCTCTAGTTGGGAGCTTGATTTATTTGACAATCACAAGGCCGGATATTGCATATGCAGTTGGCAGAGTGAGTCGATATATGGCGGAGCCACGGGTACCTCAACTGCTAGCAGCCAAGAACTTTCTGAAGTATGTCAAGGCGACCTCGGACATTGGTCTCCTATACAGGAGAGATGCGGGCTTCGAGGTGCACGGGTACATGGATGCTGACTACGGGGGAGATTCAGATGATCGGAAGTCGACATCTGGATTCGTCTTCATGGTGGGCCCTACAGCTATATCATGGTGCAGCAAGAAGCAGGATTCCGTGTCGGTCTCCACCACAGAAGCAGAATACAAGGCTTTGGCTTTGGTAGCTCAGAAAGCCATCTGGCTTAGGAGGTTGGTGGGAGACATCCACAAGGAGGTTCGGGAGCCGACTCTGCTACACGGTGACAACGAGAGTGCTCTCAAACTAGTTACCAATCCAGTTTGCCACGCAAGGACCAAGCATATTGAGATCGAGCACCACTTCATACGGGAGAAGGTGCTGGAGGGATCTCTTTCGGTCGAGCATGTGCGGAGTACGGACAACGTGGCGGACATCTTCACAAAGGCGCTGGCAAAGGGGCTGTTCACACGGCTAAGGAGCCTACTGGGGCTTGTTTCAACTTCCCACTTCAAGGGGGAGTGTTGAAATTATTGAAGTGGAAGTTAGAAGACTTTTGGACCTGGGTGGTCTGGGAGGAGGTCAGGCGGTCTGACGTGACCGCACAGCCTGGCGGTCTGCATCTGCGGTCTGGCTAGTCTAAGCCTAGCTGTGGTCTCCTGGTTTGATCGCTGGTATGGGTCCAAGGCGGCTGAAGGTGAAGGTCGCGCGGTCTGTCTCTAACCGCGTGGCGAAATGCTCGTCTTCAGGTGTGCGCGGTCTGTGCATGACCGCGTGGCGGATTGTCTTCCTCAAGGCTATGGCGGTCTGGTGTGACCGCACAGCTTGATCCAGGTTTTCTCCAGAATGCGGTCTGGTGGCTGACCGGGCTTTCTGGTGGTATTCGCGGACTAAGAGTCTTAGTCGCGCGGTCTCAGTTCGCGGTCTCAGGAGGAGGCTGGTATGCGAGCTGGTCACTGTTCGCGGTCTCAGGAGGAGACTAGCATGCGGACAGGAGTTCGCGGGTTGATGGCGAACTGGCTGTGTTCGCGGTCTCTGGCGAACACAGGGGGTGATCAGCTTCGGGCGGTCTGGCGATCTCCGTTGGAGTCGCGATCTGCTGTGAGAGTGGCGGTCTCTCATGGTTGATGTTGGAGCTGGCGAGTTCACCAAAATGAAGCAGGAGTTCTGTTGCTGATCGCGCGGTGTGACCGGTCAGGTCGCGCGGTCTAGAGGGTGGTGATCCTATCTCATAGGGTGGTGACTGGATCAGGTCTCACGCCTATAAATAGGAGCCACTGTAGCAGCAAAAATGACACACCAAGTGTAAGTTGAGCTCTCTTCTTTCCTGCGGTCTCTATTTGTCTGACCGGGCGGTCTGCTGATTGAACTTCTCTTGTGCAGCTTCTGCGGATAGTGCGGGCAGCAGCGATCACCTCTTCCTCTGAAAGTGTTCGGGCGGTCTGCGGCTTGGAGTTGTGGTGTTGGAGTTCGGGAGAGTCAGGAGTTCGGAAAGGAAGGGTGCGGTCTGATCAGCGGGTTGGTGTTGTTCTGAGAACGGCAGTGGGTTGCGGTCTGGCGGGTTGCTGAGGTCGCAAGGGAGACCGCGCGGTCTCAAGTTGTCTTCAACATTGTATCTTTTCCTTTGGTGTTTGCACTGGCGAAATCATGTCTCGCCAAGCATGCCTTGCCTTGTAATTTGAAGTTGCTATCAATAAAGATTTCTTGTTTGACTCCATTTGCTTCTGGTTGTTTGGCTTGTAACTCTAAGTTGACTAACTCCTGCTCGCTTCATAAAGATTCGAAAAATTTCACAACCTTTCACCGCCATAGCATTCAGCTTGTCCATCCCTACATGCCCTAACCTCTCATGCCATATCACGGCACTATCATTGGTCCTCATCTTGTCAACATAAGAACTTTTCGATAAGACGAACAAGTCTTTTGTCCTTCTCCCCATATGAACGACCTCCGCCTTCACCGCTTCAACATTTCGAAGAAATCTCACTTCTGTTGGGCCGAACAGAACGTGATACCCAGCGTCTACAGCGTTGGTCACGGAGAAGAGGTTTTTCCTCATTCCGGACACATGATAGACACTCTTCAACGTTAGTGGCCCTCTATCACTGCCCAAGGAAACAACCCCCACCTTCTCGACACTATGCACGGTGTTATCAGCAGTTATTATGGCATCGTTACCTGAGTAAGGCTGCGATGAAGTAAGCTTCGACTCGTCCCCGGTGAGATGATGACCACACCCCGAGTCCACGATCCAGTCCTGCTGATAGTTGCTAGGAGCCGCAGCTCCAACAGAAGCCGAGAAGGCTCCACCCCATCCTCCATCATTCTGCCTAGCCTCAGCTTCCTCCTTTCCTACAGCAGCATGCCCCGGCTGAAGATTCACCTGGCAATCCTTCCTTATGTGGCCAAGCTTCCTGCATCTGAAGCACTTGGGTCCTTCCCCCTTGTTCTTCCCTTCAGCCTTAGGAGGATAACCCATATCCTATTGTCTAGAAGTTGAAGGCCCATTGCCTCCAGCAGTCTTCTTCTTATCCCACTTCTTCTTCTTTCCTGTGAAGAGAACCTCGCCATCTCCCCTAGACACAGACACCCCCACCATCTGCCTTGCCAGACTCTCCTGCGACGCAAGCAGATTTTCCAGCTCCAGCAGAGATGGCTGATTTGCCCAACCCTGCACCGACGTCACAAAGGCCACATACTCCTTCCGCAAGCCATGGATGATGTGCCTCTTCAGCTTCGCCTCGGAAATTGGTTCATCAGGATCCAGTGTTGAAATCTCAGCGCACTGGTTCTTCATCTTCAGGAAGAATGTAGAAATAGAAACATCACCCTGAGCTGACCTAGCCAGCTCATTCTCCAGGAATTGAAGTCTAGCCACATTCTTCTTGTTAAACAGCCCATCCAGGGCTCTCCAGATCTCAGCAGCTGATCCACACCCCAAGATGTGATCAAACAGGTCACGTGATATTGCCCTTTTCAGAGCGAACTCTGCCTTGGCATTAATCTGCCTCCAATTTCTCACCTCATGACCATTGTCCCCAATCAGGATAACTTCCTCCGTGCTCTCGCCTCCAACCACCTCCCAGAGGTCCTCACCCAGAAGATAACTCTGCATACACGACTTCCACTTCTTAAAGTTAGTCGAGTTGAGCAGCTCAATTCCAAGACCTCTTGCTTCCATGGCTCTACCACTGGTTCCTTCTTCACAAAGGCGATGGCAACTATGAGTTATTCACTGCTCTATACACTCCAACCTCCCTCTGAGACCATGTGAAAATTTCCATAAATCTAGGAGTGAGCAGGAATAGTATAACTCAAAGTTCAAGCCAACAACCAGAAGCACATGAAGCAAACAAAATCTTTATTGATCAAGCAAAATTCTTCATTACAGGGCGAGGTATACATGGCGAGACATTATTTCGCCAGTACACAAAAAACAGAAGAGAAAAACAAGCTGAAAGGAAAACCAGCGGTCTGCCAACCGAGACCGCCTGACCGCTCGACCTGACAGTCCGCTCGGCTAGAGAACAAGACCGCCCGATCTGCCTGCCTGCGACTTGAACAACACCAACTGAGTACCCTGCGATCTGCCACTGATCCTCCCGAACTCCAGCAACCCGCACTGCAAGCCGCGAGACCGCCCGAACACCTTCAGAAGAGGAGATGACCGCTGCTGCCCGCACAATCCGCAGAAGCTGCACAAGATAAGTTCAATCAGCTAACCGGCCGGTCACAAAAAAGGAGACCGCAAGAAAGAAACGCGAGCTCAGCTTACACTTGGTGCTTTATGTTTGCTGCTACAGTGACTCCTATTTATAGGCGTGAGACCAGATCCAGTCACCACCCTATGAGATAGGGTCACCACCCTTCATCGCGCGACCAGACCAGTCAACCCGCGCGATCAGCAAAAGATCAATTTGCGCCGTGAGCTCGCCGACTTAGACAGAAGCCGCACGATCATGACAACTCGCCCGGTCATGACGCTCACCACCTGTGTTCGCCATCCGACCTCCTCCAGAGACCGTGAACACACCAGGCCGACTAGGGCAACGGCCTGCCAAGTCGACCAAACACCAGTGAACGCATATACTAGCTGATCGCCGAAGGACCAGCTATGCGAACACACACCGGAGACCGCGCGACTAAGAATACCTTAGTCTACGCGCACCAACAAGAGACCGGACAGCTACCAGACCGGACTGCTCGTACCATGCGCTCACGCAAACCAGACCGCTCGGTCTCAACATGCAGAAACCTGCTCCGCCACGCGGTCACACGACCAGACCGCGCGACCTCACCTAGGCACCCTTGGACAGAAGAACAGCGATCACGCCGAAAAGCTCGCGGCTAGACCAGAGAGGTCAGACCGCCAGAGAAGACCGCAAGACCGTGCGGTAAGACCAGACCGCGTGGTAAGACCAGACAGCGCGGTCTCCCCCCAGACTGCCAACTCCACAAACTTCCACTTCAACATTTTCAACAATCCCAACTAAAAAAAGAGCGAGGGTCTCCAATCCGAGTTATCAAAAAACCAAACGAAAATCACAAATCTATTATGAGAAATACTGCGAAAATTAAGGCTTCGAAAAATCCACGCAAAATTTGTCCACCACAAGACTATCAAAGAAGGGAAAATCTCTTGAGTAGGAATTTTCGTTACCCCTCTCGGAATCGTAGATCTGAGATTTTGGATCCACAAGAAATAATCGTCCTTCCTTCGAGATCCACGGAAAGCGCAATGAAAGGTGCCGGAGACCGCCTCCGGCCACCTCAGGCCAAACAACCATTGCCAAACGGAAGCCCTAGGCTGGACGATGGTGGTGGCGGGAGGATTCACCAAAAACCGTTGGGAGCCGCCGGAAAATAGCCCGCAAGTTGGCCCAGGCGCGGTCGATCTGGGCCATAGGCTTAAAGAGGAAGACGAAGTGCCAGCCGTTGGATCTCGCAGATTTACTATACGCAGCCCAGTTCATTTAAATTAAACTTATTTAAATGATTTTGTCACACTATACCCGATTTTTACAAGCTGATTTTGAGACCCTTAGAGGCTGAAAAATGAAAAATGTCCAGAGACATGACTTGTAGATCCTGGAGTATAATTTAATTAGAAATTGAGATCAGGTCAATTGATGACCTGTAGCCCCTTGTAGGTCAGATTTAGTGGGACTGGTCCAAATGGTGATTTTATAGCTCTGTAAATTTCCCAAGAATTTTTAGAAGAGTTTTTGCAGTAGATATCATTTTATTAAAGAAAACCCCCTTTTTGTATTAAATTAAATTAATGGGGTAAATTAGTTTGGAAAAATCCAAATCTCTGGCTGTAGTGATATTTTCATGTTATAGATCTCTGGTAATTAATTCAAAGCATGTTGATGAAATTATACAGTAGTCACTTTACAAACCAAGTGAAAACCCTTGTTCTTATTTCATTCTGAAATTAGTGTAATATAGTTCATAAAATATTGATTCTCTGAATTTGGTAGTATTATAGTGTGACACACCGGTAGTAATTATCTCAAATTATTTTGATGAAAATTTAGGGTAGACCATTCACAAAATATGAATTGTCTTCCTTGAGTATTTTAATTGTTTATTGAAAAATTTAAATATAGAAAATTGTGATTCTCTGGAAATTGTAATTTTATGTTGAGTTACATCAGTAGAATTAATTTCAAGTTGTTGGGATGGAAATTTAGGGTAGGTCCTTCACAAACCTTGGAAAAACCCTAAATAGAGTTTAATTTAATTATGGTGAAAATAATTGTTGCAATTATTGATTCTCTGGATTTGGTAGTTTTGTGGTGTGACAAACCAATAGTAATTATCTCAAATTATTTTGATGAAAATTTAGGGTAGACCCTTCACAAAATATGAAATGTCTTCCATGGGCATTTTAATTGCTTATGGAGAGATTTAATTGTGGGAGATTATGAAATTTAGGATTTGAGGTCTTTAGACCATTACCATGTTATATTGAATTTCTCGGAATTTATGGAGATCATTAGTTGATACTTGATGTATAAATCACTATTTGCACACCTTCCATTTTAAATAGAAATTATGATTAAACATTACCTGGAAATTTATGAAATTTAGGATTTGAGGTTTTTAGACCATTACCATGTTATATTGATTTTCTCAGAATTTATGGAGATTATTAGTTGATACTTGATGTATAAATCACTATTTGCACACCTTCCATTTTAAATAGAAATTATGATTAAACATTCCCTGGAAAATTATGAAATTTAGGATTTGAGGTTTTTAGATCATTACCATGTTATATTGAATTTCTCAGAATTTATGGAGATCATTAGTTGATACTTGATGAATAAAACATTATTTGCACATCTTCCATTTTATATAGAAATTATGGTTGTAATCTTACTGGGAAAATTACGAAATCTTGGATGAGTTATTTTTATATCAATATGATGCTGTAGTAATTTTATCAGAAAGCTTTAGCTACTCTTAGAGTACTCCCTTTGTGACTTAGACTAAGACAATCGAGTAATGAACTTTAAAGGGAAGTCAAATCTAATATAAATATGTTCAACCCTAGTCAACCCTAATTTACTCATCACGACCCTATGGTAAAATTTGGAACTCATTTGGACTTGATAGGGCCAAGGTTGCATCTTAGGAGTCAAACTTAGTTCAACCCCACCCTGGTCTGCGAATAGTAGAAACTGAAAACATAGATTTGGACCCCTCCCTTATGGTCACCACCCCTAGAGTTATTAACTCTAAGAGATTTGCCTAGTCCTAGTTAGGTTGGAGGATTAATCACCAAAGGCAGTCATCAGAAGTAAAGACGGGGGTGCGTTTAGTAAAACCATCAATTCAGGAATTTGACAAGGACTTATTAGGGGAGGTGAAGAATGACACAACTTGCACTTCCTATTAGGGGATAGTAAGTGGGCATACACAACTTGCAAATAAATAGTCGGCCACTAGGAGAGGTAAAGTTACGATGTTCAATTGAACACTAACACATGTCTGCTCGAGTCAAATGGTAATCCACCCTAGGGTTTTAGAGCAATTGGAGAGTAAGTGGGCATACAAGAATGGGTAGCCACTAAATAAAATAAATATCCTGAAAAGGGGGATTTGGGCTTCAGTCACCATCGCATTCCCTAGTACCTTTGCGAGCCCTTCACTAGGTAATCCACGGGAAGTCCAGGATTCACCCTAAGATTCTAAGATCAACTAACAATAGACAAGAGTAGTAAATTAGGAGAACTTGAAACATAATCTCACTCCCAAATTTGGGAAGGAATGAAATTAGGACTGGGATAGTCCTGCGAGCGGTAGGCTCGGGTTATAAGGAAGGACTGAGATAGTCATGCGAGTTGTAGGCTCGGGTTATATTGAAGGACTGGGATAGTCCTGCGAGTGGTAGGCTCGGGTTATAAGGAAGGACTGGGATAGTCCTGCGAGGGGTAGGCTCGGGTTATAAGGAAGGACTGGGATAGTCCTGCGAGCGGTAGGCTCGGGTTATAAGGAAGGACTGGGATAGTCTTGCGAGCGGTAGGCTCGGGTTATAAGGAAGGACCGGGATAGTCCTACCAGCGGTAGGCTCGGGTTATAAGGAAGGACTGGATGGTCCTGTGAGTGGTAGGTTCGGGTTATAAGGAAAGACTGGGATAGTCCTACGAGCGGTAGGCTCGTGTCATAAGGAAGGACTGGGATAGTCCTGCGAGCGGTAGGCTTGAGTTATAAGGAAGGACTGGGATAGTCCTGCGAGCGGTAGGCTCGAGTTATAAGGAATGACTGAGATAGTCCTGCGAGCGGTTGGCTCAATTTTTATACAAATGTTGGTTTATAATTATGAGTTGAAGGCTCGGTGTTAAGAGATAATACATAATTGCATGTGCATAAGATGTGGTGGGTCTTCAGTTCTGGCTTAGTCATCACACCGACAGCAGTTCGTTGACTCGGCAGTGTTAGTGGTTTGATTAGGGGCCAGGTTGTTTTACTGCGCGTCCGACGGGACGAATTCCCTAAACCCTGTCTGGCCAATTCATTATAGTACGCAGGATCTCGTGAGTATCGGGTACCGGTATCACAGTGTACATTAGGGCCTAGGTCTGGTAGTGTGACTTACCCACCTAGGTGAGGAGACGCCCGCTCATCTGCCGCCGTTTGACCACGACGGGAGGTTCCCGAGAGGTTAGCTACCTACGAAAAGTGGGAACTAAAGGTCTGTACGTACAAAGTCGCGTGTGTGAGTTGCACATTTGCATTGCATTGCATTGCATATCATGGCATCACATTTTTGCATAAAATAGAGACCTCATAGTAAGCTACTTAGCTGAGTATTCGATGAGTTTACTTTAGTGCCAGATCCCTTAGCTTATGTGCTTTTGTGTGTGCATATAAGTTAAGGTTACAATCGTAGCCGCTCTCATTTATTTTACATGCTCTCTTACTTATATTGTCTTTTACTTATAATTGTCATACCATACTCTGCTAGTGTAGAATTGTTATCATTACTTGTTTAGTATTTATATACCATGCTAGTCTAGCCACTTGTCACCTGCTTGATTCATTACCCCTTGATATACTTTACTTCCTCCTCCCGCACTGTGCCTAGGAGTCGCGGGTGGAGGTGGTGAGGAATATGCCAAGTCTTATAGACTGACGGTCGGAGGACCGCATCATTTTAAGGATGATGTGTCGGAACAGTAGGACCCCATTCAAGAGACAGGTAAGGAAGACGGGATGAAGCAGAGCAACCACTACATGTCGTTGAAGCAGCAGCTACAGACGCATGAAGAAAGAGTTTGATAGCTTCTGCATATATGTAGAGACGAGCAACTTTTGTAGTAAGGATGTTAATGTACTGGGCATACGCCCTTATTCTTTTAGTTCTTTCTCATCGTGGACATTGTTATCTTGTATTATGATAAATTTATAATGTGATTTTGTGGGCTTGTTTCATTAATTGCTTCTATTACGGAGAATTGTGGTTGGCCTGGATGATGTTGAAAAGCCGGCAGGATCGGCGTATTGTGGTGGCGACCATTTGGAGTAATGGTGCTTGATAACTCTATTTTTATCATAGTTTTTAGTTAGTTTTTAATTTAATAATCAATCAATTTTTGTTTTAATTATTAGAATATTCTCCTTAATTTATATATTTTACCTTTTCAGGAAAATCTGGGCTGCTGATAGCATTTCTGGGCTAACAGTGTTAATCAGGAGAAAAATTGAGCCTGTTCTGAGAAATTGTCAAGTACACGCCCCCCGGTCATGGGCGTGACCAATGGGCGTGACCATTGTCACGGGCCGCGGCCCTTCTGCACTAGGAGCTCTGCCACGTCGGATTAATATTACACGCCCCAAGGTCACGGGCGTGACCATGGGGCGTGACCTGAAGTCATGGGTGTGACAACCGTTGCAGAAGCCAGCTCAAGCCACGTCGGATTATTATTACACGCCCCCTAGTCACGGGCGTGGCCTCTTCTAAACCGACAAATTAACTCCAGCTCAAGCCATTTCCCGCCGTTTGCAGATCAAGCTAAGACACGCCCTAGGGTCACGGGCGTGACCTAGGGGCGTGACCAACGGATTTATGAATTTTGGCGGTTTCCTCCCGAACGTTCCCAGGTATTCAAGACAGCATTTCCGTACCTTACACGCCCTAGGTCACGGGCGTGACCTAGGGGCGTGTCTCCCCAACAATTTTCAACTATAAATTGTTGCCTTGTCCAGAAGCTTGGGGAGAGGATTTTAGAGTCCAATCTCTGTAATTCTGCACTTTTTGTACTGTTTTTCTCATTTCAAGTTGTCACCTTTAATTTTGTTTCAAGTTGTAATTTTCTTTTCAGCAATTCCAATCTAAGTACTTTTCTATTACTAATCATGTCTCTCTCTTTTATCATATGTATTTCCTCCATCATGATGAGTAGCTAAATTCCAATTAGCACTTGATCATGATGAACTTTGGAATAAAATAAACTTTGTTTTGTTCTTATAAAAATTAGCAAGCTCTCTATATTATTTCGCTTCGATTTATCTTTGATTCTAATTGCGTCGAATTCATATGTCGCGAATATATTTTTCAATCTAATATTTGTATGCTAGTGATCGAGAGATCCATGCAAACGAGGAGATCACTCAAAGATAAAAAGAATTTCATGCACTCCTTGAGAGAGGGTGAGTTAAATCTTCCGGACTGGAATCAAATCCAGTAGAGGGGTTCATCGCCTAAAGCAAGCTTAGGGGTTTCAACTGGCCGAGAGGTCTTAATCGATCAACCTAAGGTTAGTTGATAGTTCTCTCGAGAGAGGTTCTATCATACTTTGGGAACCTCCACGGTCGAAGTTTATAATTTAGAAGTTTGCAATTTATCCATTTAAGAAGTTTATTTTAGTCCAAAGGGATTCTAGATCAAGTGCTAGCTTTCTAATCATCAATTTTCTCTTTAGTCCAAGTCTTCTTTTACTTCACTTTTCAAACCAAAAATTTCCGTTAGATAAAATAACAACTCTACTTTGTGAGTACAAGTACTCGACAGCCCCGAGTCTCATACGACACTTGATCCTATACTATAAAACGATAGGTATACTTTCCTTATCGGTTTATTGTTGGAATTGCGCTCTAGCAAAAACAATACAAAGAAATTATTCATCAAGTTTTTGGCGCGGTTGCCGGGGACTATTTTATGTCGATATTTTGAAAGCAAAGTTCTGTTAATTTTATCATTTTTATTTCTATTTTATTGCGTAAAATTTTACTTTAAATTTTTATAATTAAAATTTCTTGCTAAAGGGCTGTGATGGGTTCTTATCCCACAAGACCGCCTAGAACCTTGCGAACGCGTCATTGGGTAGTCCTTGGGAAATCCGGGAAATTTTATTTTATAAATTTTTAATTATAAAATTTTTATGCTTTCGTTTTTTTTCTCTTTGGTGTATGACCCGAAGGAATCCGTCAGATCTTCTTGAATTGGATCCAGAAATCGAGCAAACCATTCGGCGATGCATAATATTCCAACGACCAAATTCTCAAGATCCGATTGAGGAATCCGTAGGTGACACTTCTTTTCCGAATACTTTTTCCTCTTCTTCTTCTTCTCCCTTCTCTTCTACTTCTTCTATTATGGGTGATCCAAATCCGGATGAGGTCGCGCAACGGACTATGTCCTATTATGCCCGGCCTAATCTGGAGGATACCACTTCTAGTATTGTTCGACCTGCTATAGTGAACAATAATTTTGAATTAAAGCCGAGCATCATTCAAATGGTACAACAATATGTACAATTTGATGGGCTTCAAGATGAGGATCCCAACGCGCATATTTTTAGTTTTCTAGAAATATGCGATACTTTCAAAATTAACGGGGTATCCGATGATGCAATTAGGCTTCGGCTTTTTCCTTTCTCCTTGCGCAATAAAGCTAAGCAGTGGCTCAGTTCTCATCCAAGAGGATCTATCACCACATAGGCTCAAATGACGGAACAATTTCTCACGAAATATTTTCCGCCGGCTAAATCATCCCAATTGCGTAAGGATATCATTTCTTTCTCCCAAGTTGAATCGGAAATGCTTTAAGATACTTGGGAGCGGTTTAAGGAATATTTGCGATGAGGCCCCCATCATGCAATCCCCGATTGGTTGCAAATTTAGACATTCTATAACGGCCTAAATTACCAAACGCGTCAAATGATTGACGCCGCCGCCGGTGGTACCTTGAATAACAAAACACCGGCAGATGTGCAAGAGCTTTTAGAGAGTATGGCCATGAATACGTATCAATGGAGTACACCTCGGTCGCGCCCAAATAAACCGGCCGGGATATATGAAGTTGATACGATTTCAAATTTATCTGTCCAGGTTGAGCTTTTAAATAGAAAAATAGAAGAGATGACTGCTTCCTCTTCTACACCTACCTGGGGATCCCCCTCCGCCATTGTCGAACATGTGGATTACATGGGTAATTCGAATCGGCCAACCTTTAATTCGGGAAACACTCATTATGGTAACACATATCACCCGGGTTTTAGGAATCACCCCAATTTCTCTTGGAGTAATCCAGGGAATGCGGCACAACCACCCAACACAATTCCACCTGGCTTTCCTCCACCACTTGCTCCAAAAGCTCCCACTATTGAGGAAGTGTTCACCAAATATGCAGCAACTAACGACGCAAATATCCGGAATCTTACCAGATCTGTTCGCAATTTGGAGAATCAAATTGGGCAAATTGCAAAGATGCTCTCCGATTGACAACAGGGAGCACTACTGGGCAATACGGAGCCCAACCCAAAGGAGCAAGCAAAATCTATCACGTTACGGAACGGGAAGGAGGTAACTACTCCTGCAAAATTGGTTGAACCAGAGGTAACAATTTCTCCATCTTCTCCTCCTCCTCAAATTAGAACGCAAAATAAAATTAAGGAATTTCAACCACCACTTCCCTATCCGTCTAAATTAAAAAAATATCGGATGGATGAGCATTACGGAAAATTTTTGGACATGCTTAAACAAATTCATATTAATCTACCATTTTGCGAAGCCATCGCACAAATGCCGAAGTATGCTAAATACCTCAAGGATCTTTTATCCAAAAAAAAGAAACTTGAGGATATTTCCACCGTTCAATTGAACGCGGAGTGCTCGGCAGTTTTACTTAATAAATTGCCTAAGAAATTAACCGATCCGGGTAGTTTCTCAATTCCATGTTTATTTGGCGATTTCTTAGTAAAACATGCGTTGGCCGATCTAGGCGCCTCTATAAATTTGATGTCTTATTCTCTTTTCCAAAAATTGGGTTTAGGAGAGCCTAATCCTACGCGAATGAGCATCCAATTGGCGGATCGATCCATAAAATACCCAATGGGTATTATCGAGGATGTGCTTGTCAAGGTTGATAAATTTATCTTTCCGGTAGATTTTGTCATCCTTGACATCGAAGAGGACACCGAGGTACCACTCATTCTCGGTCACCCCTTCCTTGCCACCTCGCGCGCCATAATTGATTTTGGTAACGGTAAACTTCTCCTTAGAGTCGGAGATGAAGAAGTTACCTTTACTATCAATCCTTCTATGAAAAATACGCTCTCAAATGACGACTCTTGTTTTTTCTTGGAGGCTTCACCTGATGAAGACTCCGTTTTATTTTCTGAATATATTTCACCGTCATCTTTTTATGATGAAGACTTTGAAAATCTCGATCTTATTTCTCATGAAATTATTGACGGCTCGATCACTCACGCACCTATTTTTGAAATTTTAGAATTAGGTAGTGATCGATTAAAAACTTCTTATGAAGAACCTCCCGTGCTAGAATTAAAACAATTGCCTGATCATTTAGAATATTTATTTCTAGCGGAGGATTCTAAGCTTCCCGTAATTGTGTCGGCATATTTGTCCAATGAAGAAAAAATAAAATTATTAAATGTTTTAAAACTTCATCGCCACGCAATTGCGTGGAAAATTTCGGATTTAAAAGGGATTAATCCCTCCTTTTGTACGCATAAGATTTTAATAGAAGAAAATTCACGTAAATCTATTCAACCTCAACGCCGCCTAAATCCTAATATGAAGGAGGTGGTTAAGGCGGAGGTAATAAAATTATTAGATGCGGACATCATCTATCCGATTTCGGATAGCTCTTGGGTCAGTCCGGTCCAAGTGGTGCCAAAGAAAGGAGGATTAACGGTAGTGCCAAACGATAAAAATGAATTAATCCCAACTAGAACCGTTACAGGATGGCGGGTTTGTATTGATTATCGTAAATTAAATGATGCGACCCGTAAGGATCATTTTCCTTTGCCGTTCATCGACCAAATCCTTGAACGACTATCCGGACACTCGTTTTATTGTTTTCTTGACGGTCTCTCGGGATATTTTCAAATCCCAATTGCGTCTGAAGACCAAGAGAAAACAACCTTCACTTGTCTGTTTGGCACCTTCGCCTATCGTAGGATGTCATTTGGGTTATGCAATGCGCTGGCTACATTCCAAAGGTATATGCTAGCAATTTTTGACGAACTAGTGGAGGATATTATGGAGGTTTTTATGGATGATTTCTCTGTTTTCAGAGATTCATTTGATTTATGTTTGACTAACCTTTATCGCGTTCTCCAACGATGTGAAGACACAAATTTAGTGTTAAATTGGGAGAAGTGTCATTTTATGGTCCGGGAAGGTTTGGTTTTAGGCCATAAAATATCTAGTAATGGTATAGAGGTGGATAAAGCTAAAATTGAAACAATTGAAAAATTACCTCCCCCTTCAAATGTTAAGGTCGTGCGTAGTTTTTTTGGGCATGCCGGTTTCTATCGCCGGTTTATAAAAGATTTTTCTAAAATAACTAAGCCCCTCACTCACTTATTAGAAAAAGTTGCGCCGTTCGTTTTTGATGAAAATTGTTTGCATTCTTTTTCTATTATTAAAGAAAAATTAATAAACGCGCCGATTATGATAGCTCCCAATTGGGATCTTCCTTTTGAAATCATGTGCGACGCTAGTAGTTTTGTCATTGGTGTAGTCTTAGGACAACGCATAAATAAAAATTTTCATCCTATATATTATGCGAGCAAGACACTTACCGACGCACAAGAAAATTACACAACAACCGAGAAAGAGCTCTTAGCCGTAATTTTTGCTTTTGATAAATTTCGTTCCTATCTTACTTTATCTAAAGTAATTATTTTTACTGATCACTCGGATTTACGTTATTTGCTAACAAAAACTGATGCCAAGCCAAGATTGATTAGGTGGATCTTACTCTTACAAGAATTTGATTTGCAGATCCGGGACAAAAGGGGAGCGAAAAATTTGGCGGCGGATCATCTTTCTCGGTTGGAGAATCCCAATTCGGAGGAGCTCATAGAGGAGGAAATTAATGATATTTTCCCGAGGAATGCCTCCTCGTTATTCATAAGGTAATAGATCTCACCACCCCTTGGTTTGCCGATTTCGCAAACTACCTTGTTGCGACATTTCTCCCAAAAGATTTTTCTTATCATGAAAAGAAGAAATTCTTTTCCGATTTGAAAAATTATTTTTGGGAGGATCCGTTCCTTTTTCTAGTTTGTGCGGACCAAGTGGTGCGGAGGTGTGTATCTCATGAGGAGGGTGCTCAAATTCTGAAGCATTGCCACGAGGGACCCGCCGGTGGACATTATAAACCAAATCGGACGGCATGGAAGGTACTTGAAGCGGGTTTCTATTGGCCGAGCATCTTCAAGGACACTCACGCACATGTAAGTCGTTGTGAACAATGCCAACGCTCAGGTAATATCTCTCGCCTTGATGAAATGCCTTTAAAATCTATTTTAGAAAATGAGGTTTTTGATTTATAGGGGATCGATTTTGTCGGCCCGCTACTAGTTTCTTTTGGAAATCAATATATTTTGGTAGCGGTCGATTACGTATCTAGGTGGGCGGAGGCGCAAGCCCTTCCCACCAATGATGCCCGAGTCGTGACCAAATTTCTCAAAAAACTCTTTTCTCGATTTGGAACACTGATGAGTCCTGATCATATACACATATATGGACTCATCTGGGCCGTTTTTCTAGTCTTTCCACTGCACTTTAGCCTTGTTTTAGCACATATTTGTCATTCTATGCTAGGTGCACTTCTTGGCCTATTTTGGTGTGTTTTGATGTTTATTCTCTTTTGATAGCCTTATCGTATTGTTGAGTGCCACTTTCAGTATCCTGATTAGCATTTCTGTAGGAACAGGAGTCGTGCAGGTGTTCCCGATACAATTCTGTACAGGAACACTGCGCACGATCACTGGTTCTATTGTGCATGACCACTGGTCGTGCGCCGCTGATCGTGCGCACTTAACCCCCATTTTATGAGTTCTGTCTCGACAAATGCGCACGACCACTTACGATAATGCGCACGACCACTGGTCGTTGATGAGTCCTGATCATATACACATTTTTTGGACTCATCCGGGCCGTTATTTAGTCAATTCTACGCACTATAGCCTTGTTATAGTTTATATTTGATAATCCATGCTAGGTGCACATCTTGGCCCACTTTGGTGTGATTTTCGTGTTTATTGTCTTTAGTATATTCTTGTGCTGATAAGTGCCACTTTCAGTGGCTAGATCTGTGGTTGTGCGGGAATAGGAGTCGTGCAAGTGTTCCCGGTGCAATTCTGCACAGGAACACTGCGCACGATCACCGGTTCTATTGCGCACGACCACTGGTCGTGCGCCACTGATCGTGTGCACTTAACCCTTTTTCACGAGTTCTGTTTGGTGCAGTGCGCACGACCATCAACGACAGTGCGCACGACCACCGGTCGTGCGCCACTGCTCGTGCGCACTTACCATTTAATTTCTGAGTTCTGTTTGCGGTAGTGCGCACGACCATCAACTCCAGTGCGCACGACCACCGGTCGTGCGCCACTGGTCGTGCGAACATTTTATTTTATAATTTCGTATCTTGCAGGTTCCACCCAGGCAGTGCGCACGATCGCTGAATTCCAGTGCGCACGACCACTGGTCGTGCGCCAATGATCGTGCGCAGTATTTAATCCAGCGCCTATTTAAACGCCTGTTGCGATTTTAGGGCGGATGGTTCATGCCGGGAGCGGGATTCCTGTTCCGTACGCCGCCGATCTCCACCGTGGGAAGCCTCCACTTCATCTCCTACGCAAAGGGAAGCCTCCTCCATCCATTCTAAGACTTCCTCCATTGTCCGTGAGTGTTCTCCATCGTCCGTAAGCCTCCAAGCAAGCATTCTTTCATTCCGCTCGGTGAGAAGAAGAAGAAACCTAAAGTCGAAGACGACGGAGCACGTAGGGAGATCGTGACAGCTCTCTACACCGGAAGCATTGTCCGTCCGAGTCCGGAGGTAGCCCGACAACCTACCATTCCGGCCGTGAACGGTCGCTAGTCTTCACCATCGGTTATTCCTTTCCTCTTTCCTCGTTGTACTCTTTGAACCGTGTAAAACTCGAATATTGAGATGTTATTTGTTTAAATGAATGTCTCTTTGTTATTCTTCATGGTTTGGTTGTGATTCACTCCGTTCTCATTCACTCACTCGCGCCCGCACGCAAGGTGTTTGACCCGCGTTAGCAAGAGCTAACGGCGGTTGTGAAGAGGTGTTTGCGACCCTCACCCTCTCGCACTCGAGCTCACTTCATCCGCCTCACGAAGCACGGCATCGCGGCCGTTGCATCCACCTCACTTTGCGAAGCGGTGTTTTCGACCCGCATTTCTTTTGTTATTGCTAAGATTAGGAAAACCAACCTAAAACCCCTCTTTGTGTTTGTTGAACGCTTGTGTAACAATCATCACTGCGCGATTCGTTCACCCATCCTGCATTCCTCAAGAGACCGACATCCGGGGAATTTATTCTCCACAATTATTACTTGACAGCGACCGGTGCACTTGCCGACACGCATCAAGTTTTTGGCGTCGTTGCCGGGGAATGCAGGCGTGTTTCGTCTTATGTTGTGACTTTCATTATACGAGCAGTTGTTTTTTATTTTCTTTGTTTTTCTTTTTGTTTCTGACAGTTCATGCAGAGGCAGGTCGCAGGTGAACTCGCACCTTTTGATCCAAAAATCGAACGAACTGCTCGCGCGCGAAGGCGCGCTGCGGCTGTACAAGCGGCCATGGGTGATCAGGTAGACCCAAATGATGTTGATCCAAGAATGCCCGGCGTGGGGGAACATCAGCCTGGGATTGAGCAGGAGGCAGCTAGGCCTCGACCCCGCGCGATGAGGGACTACACCACTCCAACTGCTGGGAGTGTGTATCCAGGTTTTGGGCCCAATATTATGAATAATCAGTTTGAGATCAAGCCAGCGTTCTTAAACATAATCCGGAACAACGCTCAGTTCTCGGGGTTGGCCAGCGAAGATCCGCATCTGCATATGGCGGAGTTTTCTGATATTTGCGGAACCTTCCGCTACGCAGGGATTGCGGACGACACGGTCAAGCTCAGACTGTTTCCCTTTTCACTCCGCGACAAAGCAAAGGTGTGGCTCCACTCCATTCCTCCCGGGACTGCTGCAACTTGGGATGCTCTCGCATCCAAGTTCCTTGCTAAATTCCACCCTATGGATAAGATTGTAAGCTTGCGGCGGGAGATCGCCACATTTCGCCAACTTGACCAAGAGACCCTTGCTGAAGCATGGGAGCGCCTCAACGATCTCCTTCGTCGTTGCCCTGGCCACGAGCTCCAACCATGGAATGTGGTTGAATTGTTCTACTTCGCGATCGAGCCCAACTACAGGGCAATGATCGATGCTGCGGCGGGTGGCACCTTGATGAACCACACTCCTGAAGAAGCCCTTCGAATTCTGCGCGACACTGCCTCCCACAGTACATTCTGGACTGCAGGGAGAAATGCTCCAAGAAGCGGCCGAGGTCTTTTCATGGTCGACTCTCTCCCCTCACCATCCGCTACTGCTGATGTCATTACCTGCGAGGGATGTGGAGGCGGAGGCCACCACGCGTATGAGTGTTCGGGGAACAACGTGGCAGGTGACTTCGCACACTTGAACTTGAACGAATCTGTTAATTATGTAGGAAATCAGCCTAGGGGGCGCCTTTCAATAATGCTTATAATCCGGGAGCGAGAAGTCACCCGAACTTCTCGTGGAATCCAAACACACCTGGCAAACGATGGGCACCGGGGCAGCATCAAAACGATGCTTACGCCTCCGGGAGCCAACCGAGGCCGCCGCACCCGGATTATAACCAAGCACCCCCTACCCAAAAGAAGAGTAATTTAGAAGAGATGATGGAGAAATTCATGCTAGCAGCTAATTCAAATATGGTAAATCAAACTGCATCTATGCGAAACTTGGAGACGCAGTTGGGCCAATTGGCCCAAGCGCTAACCGAGCGTTCGCAGGGGACCCTTCCCAGCAACACGGAGAAGAACCCCATTGATCAAGGGAAGAGTCTGGGGGATGTGGTAGATGCCAATCCGAGTGAGTTGGTAATCTCTTGTTCCATCAATAAGGTTGAAACAAAAGCTTTATGCGATTCCGGTTCCTCCCGCAACGTTATTGCGTTGCAAGATGTAGCCAAATTACAACTGGATTTGAACACGGAAGAAAGGAAATCCCTTGTGCTTGCCAATGGTACTGTTATTCAATCCGAGGGGGAAGTAAAGAATGTGGAGGTGACGGTTGAGGGGACAACTGTAGTTGCTGATTTTCAGGTTTTGGGGCCGCGGTAAAACCAGTCCATTCCTATCTTGGGCGTACCGTTCTTGAAAGAGAGCGGTGCTACCCTTGATTTTGCTACGGGGTGCATTTCCCTAACCAATATGTTGCAGCAGCCCACTTGTCCCGAAGCCACAACTGAAACATTCACTCCGCCCCCTCTCGTTATTTCTGATGAATTTCTAAGCTGTGCAGGAAAGATACATCTTCGAGAAACAGGTGAAGGAGGAATGGAGGAGCTCCAATCGGATGAGGAAGAAGAGGTCGACCCCCGGAAAGAATTCGACTCCGAGAAGGAGGAAGAAGGCAGTTCGGGAAACGTTGACGTGAATGTAGTTAGGGTTGCTGATTATTTGTCTTCTTATGGTGAATCATGTAATAAACTATCTAAGCGCTCCATCTCCTGGGCCGATCCGGTAGTCACCACGATGCCGAAAGTGACGCCACCTGATTCTAAGGAGGAAAAATCTGAGAACTCTCAACGGTGGCAGTCTCCGACTGTCACCAAACTTAAAAAGGAAAAACTTCTGCGCGACGCTCGTGCTGCCGCTCTCCGTGGCAAGGTGGCGGAGGTTAGGGGAGCATTGGGTAATACCAGTGCTGGCCCTAAAGCCTTCACCTCCCGCCTACGTGCTACGGGAGAAGCACACCATAAGAGCGCTTTTAGTTGATGTGTGTTTTATTTGCTGTGGTGAACTACTTTTGAGAACTCTTTCTTTTTAATTCTTGCACTTTATAAACACTGCTAATACAGGTATTTGGTCCAGCTTAAGGACGTTAAATGAAAGCGCTACTGGGAGACAACCCAGATTTCCTGTTTTCGTATTTCTTTTTATCTAACTTCTTTTAGTTCAGCTTTTGTATCTGCTTTTGTTGCTTTGAGTTTGTGCTTGCAGGTTTTGTGTTCGATGGAGCGGATGCTGCGGACTATTCTTGATTATTTACGCCAATCGTCTGGTATGCTCATTTCTGAGCATTGGGTAACACTTCCTCCCCTCTTGTTGCTTCAAATTTCTAGAGATATTGTTTAGCTTAAGTCTGGGGGAGCGGTTGTTGTTATCCACTGTGCACGAGTGCACCGCATACTAGAAGGTTGATTCTTATTTATCTTATCATTATCGTTGTTTTCCATGTTTCACACACCCTTTCACCCACTTGAGTGCGCGCTTATCTTTTTGTTGTTGTTCCGTTGTAAACTATCTTGGTTGGAGTATGAAATAGGTTGTTAACGTAGGAATTATTATTTGGAGTGCGATGTTGACTCATGTAGTGTTCTAGTCACTTCGCATGCTATGGTAGAATTTGTGTAGAACAAGATTTTCTTTATGCATCTAATTTATGTTTAGTATTTCTGCGTAAATTTAGATTTAATATACTCAAGTGGTGAATTTGTATGGAATTGACGATAACCCGGTGTTGTGTGTGTGCGATTGCTAGTCGTGTGTTGCTCGAGTCGGGAGGAAGTTTTATCTTTCTCGTGGTCTAAGAACTTGCCCCTAGCGACTCTCGAAGCATGGGTGAGAGCTACTCGTTGAGTCAAACATGATGTAGGCCACCCTTTGGCTAGTTTGAGCTTTGTTATTCCATGTCCATTTCATTCACCTTTGCAAGCCAATTTTGTGCCTACCAATCCTTTGTTCAGCTCCTCTTCATCCACCAAAGCCTGAAGCCTATCCTACTCCCGCAACCAAAATGTTTTTAACTGCGCTCATAATTCTAAACTTGTGTGGAGTGTGGAATCCTTGTGTTATGAAGGAAAAATAAATTCTGTCTGCTGATTTTGAACCAACCGGGGGTTACATAAAAGAAGTAAAATATGTAAAAGAAAAAAAAGAGTATTATGAAAAAAAAATCCTCCCGAGCTAAAAACAGAAAATCTGTTGGTATTTGTGAAGTAGGCCGTGTGCACACCTGGTTTTCATGATAAGTCTGGGGGTGTGTCACACGAGCATTGTTCGTTGGTCTTGTATGGTGCAGCGTTCCGTTAGCTCACTTGGGTTGCGTAGCCACCGTGTTTAACTTTGAATATCATACCGTAACCTAAGCCTCGTTTTAATCCTATAAGTCCTACTGATTTGATTTGCGAGTTTGCTAGCGCCGTGGAGAGAGTGTGACCGGGCGAGCGTATGGTTCACGACGTTGATGGATTTCAGCGGAGTTATTCCTAAGCCCCGATCTTTTGCAACACCCGCCTCAGTGTCTCGTCACTTTCATACCGGGCATGATCGTCAAATTCTTCATAATTCACCAATTGAGTACATCTAAATCTTTAATTACGCTTTAATACTCTTGTAAATTATTTAGCATATCTAGAATCTCCTTCTACTAAATTCTCTACTTGCATGCGTATGTTACTTCGCACCGTACTCCCTTGTGTAATTCTCTATGTCAATTATCGTTTTCACGCTCCGTCGGATTCGTTTGCTCGGGACGCGCAAACAGTTAAGTCTGGGGGTGTGATGAGTCCTGATCATATACACATTTATGGACTCATCCGGGCCGTTATTTAGTCATTTCTCCGCACTTTAGCCTTGTTTTAGTTTATATTTGATAATCCATGCTAGGTGCACATCTTGGCCCACTTTGGTGTGATTTTCGTGCTTTTTGTCTTTAGTAGTATTCTTGTGCTGTTAGGTGCCACTTTCAGTGGCTAGATCTGTGGTTATGCTGGAATAGGAGTCGTGCAAGTGTTCCCGGTGCAATTCTGCACAGGAACACTGCGCACGATCACCGGTTCTATTGCGCACGACCACTGGTCGTGCGCCACTGATCGTGTGCACTTAACCCTTTTCACGAGTTCTGTTTGGTGCAGTGGGCACGACCACCAACACCAGTGCGCACGACCACCGGTCGTGCGCCACTGCTCGTGCGCACTTACCATTTAATTTCCGAGTTCTGTTTGCTCCAGTGCGCACGACCATCAACTCCAGTGCGCACGACCACCGGTCGTGCGCCACTGGTCGTGCGAACATTCTATTTTATAATTTCGTATCTTGCAGGTTCCACCCAGGCAGTGCGCACGATCGCAGAATTCCAGTGCGCACGATCACTGGTCGTGCGCCAATGATCGTGCGCAGTATTTAATCCAGCGCCTATTTAAACGCCTGTTGCGATTTTAGGGCGGATCGTTCATGCCGGGAGCGGGATTCCTGTTCTGTACGCCGCCGATTTCCACCTTGGGACGCCTCCACTTCATCTCCTACGCAAAGGGAAGCCTCCTCCATCCATTCTAAGACCTCCTCCATTGTCCGTGAGTGTTCTCCATCGTCCGCAAGCCTCCAAGCAAGCATTCTTTCATTCCGCTCGGTGAGAAGAAGAAGAAACCTAAAGTCGAAGACGACGGAGCACGTAGGGAGATCGTGACAGCTCTCTACGCCGGAAGCATTGTCCGTCCGAGTCCGGAGGTAGCCCGACAACCTACCATTCCGGCCGTGAACGGCCGCTAGTCTTCAACATCGGTTATTTCTTTCCTCTTTCCTCGTTGTACTCTTTGTACCTTGTAAAACTCGAATATTGAGATGTTATTTGTTTAAATGAATGTGTCTTTGTTATTCTTCATGGTTTGGTTGTGATTCACTCCGTTCTCATTCACTCACTCGCGCCCGCACGCAAGGTGTTTGACCCGCGTTAGCAAGAGCTAACGGCGGTTGTGAAGAGGTGTTTGCGACCCTCACCCTCTCGCACTTGAGTTCACTTCATCCGCCTCACGAAGCACGGCATCGCGGCCGTTGCATCCACTTCACTTTGCGAAGCGGTGTTTTTCGACCCGCATTTCTTTTGTTATTGCTAAGATTAGAAAAACCAACCAAAAACCCCTCTTTGTGTTTGTTGAACGCTTGTGTAACAATCATCACTGCGCGATTCGTTCACCCATCCTGCATTCCTCAAGAGACCGACATCCGGGGAATTTATTCTCCACAATTATTACTTGACAGCGACCGGTGCACTTGCCGACATGCATCAACTGGAATCAAATACAGTAGAGGGGTTCACCGCCTAAAGCAAGCTTAGGGGTTTCGACTGGCCGAGAGGTCTTAATCGATCAACCTAAGGTTAGTTGATAGTTCTCTCGAGAGAGGTTCTATCATACTTTGGGAACCTCCACAGTCGAAGTTTATAATTTAGAAGTTTGCAATTTATCCATTTAAGAAGTTTATTTTAGTCCAAAGGGATTTTAGATTAAGTGCTAGCTTTCTAATCATCAATTTTCTCTTTAGTCCAAGTCTTCTTTTACTTCACTTTTCAAACCAAAAATTTCCGTTAAATAAAATAACAGCTCTACTTTGTGAGTACAAGTACTCGACAGCCCCGAGTCTCATACAACACTTGATCCTATACTTTAAAACGATAGGTATACTTTCCTTATCCGTTTATTGTTGGAATTGCGCTCCAGCAAAAACAATACAAAGAAATTATTCATTAGTGCTACCGCAAGACGGCGGTTCTGGGCGGTAAGACCCCGGAAAGAATGCAAAAAAAGAGGGTCTTACAGGTTCACCGTCAGTTGGGAGAATTTTTAGATTAAGCTCGATGGGAGTATCAACTGTCCGGGTGTCAGTGAGAGCGGTAGTAGAGAGGATGTCAAAGATATACTTTTGTTGAGATACAAGGATGCCACGTTTGGATCGGGAAATCTCCAACCCAAGGAAGTAGCGGAGAGGGCTCATGTCCTTCATCTCGGACTGACTGCGGAGGTGTTGTTGAAGAGAGGCAATGGTTGCATGGTCATTGCCAGTGATAATCATATCATCCACATATAGAAGAAGGATGGCACATCCCTGACCAGAAGTGCGAGTGAACAATGCATGATCAGTCTGGCGTTCAATAAAGCCGGCCTTGAGAACAACAGTAAAAAAGCTCCTCAAACCAGGCATGTGGCATCTGTTTGAGGCCATAGAGAGCCCGACGGAGATAACATATGTGGCCAATGGGAACGGAGAGACCCGTGGGAGGAGTCCTGTATACCACCTCTGTAAGATCACCATGAAGAAAGGCATTAGTGACGTCCATCTAATGGAGAGGCCAATTGCGGGCAGCAGTAACAGCAAGTAAGGTGCACATAGTGGTCATACGAGGAACCAGTGCAAAGGTCTCATCGTTGTTGATCTCATGCTCCTGCAAGAATCCACGGACAACTAAGCGGGCATTGTGTCGGTAAATTGACCCATCTGGGCGAGTCTTGATCTTGAATATGCATATGAAGCTGATATGAGTTACGCCAGGGGGGCATGGGACGAGGTCCCAGGTATGAGTTCGGTGGAAAGCCTGAAGTTCAGCGATCATGGCTTGCTGTCATTCAGGATGTGCAACTGCCTCTCAGTATGACTGGGGCTCCCGGTGGGAGTGTAGAGTGGTGAGAAAGGCCTGAAAGGCTGGGGAATGGGAGATAACGGTGGTGAGAGCATATGGTTTGTACCTATTAAAACTATGGTTGTAGCGAACAAACAGGTGTCGAGGGTGAGCAGGGTTATGCCTAGGAGGATCAGGATCCACGTGCACGGAGGCGGGCGGAGGAGAATCAGACAAGACCGTATCAGAAAGAGCTTGAGTGGAAGGGGGAGATGTAGTGGAAGGGGGTTCTGTGGGCGAAGGAGCTGAAGTGGATGGAGGATCCTCGGCTGGAGGACTAGCTGGTACCGGGATAGGAGGGGTAATTTGGGTGGGTATAGCGGGAAGTAGTGGAAGGGAGAGCGGTGGAGTAGAGGAGGTTTGGGCGGGAAATATTGTTAGATTTGGCGTGGAGGAGGAGAACATCTCATGTTCAAGGAAGGAGACATGGCGAGATATGCGGATGCGGCGAGTCACTGGGTCGTAACAACGATATCCTTTGTGTTAAGCACTGAGGCCTAAGTGAACACAATGAGCAGAGCGAGCAAAGAGTTTGGTGCGTTCAGTAACAGGGAGGAGAACAAAGCAGGTGCACCGAAATGTGCGGAGAGAGGCATAAATTGGTGGGAGAGAGTATAGTCGTTCATAGGGAGTGACTCCAGAGAGGTCCGAGGAGGGAGTGATGTTGATAAGGTTAAAAGTGGTGAGAACATCTTCGTCCTAGAAGGAGTGAGGAGCAGAGGCAGAGATGAGAAAAGCACGAGCAGTTTTGATGATGTGATGATATTATTGTTCATCGACCCCATTTTGTTCATGGGTGTGCGGACAAGACTATTGATGTATGGTGCCATTAGAGTGAGTGAGGTCTTGCATGGTGGAGGAGAGAAACTCTTGAGCACATTCGGAGCGAATGATATTAATCTGACGCCCGAACGGAGTGTGAAGCATTGCGGTGAACGTGCAATAAACAGTTGGTATTTTTGACAATTGTCGAAGAAGATAAACTCAAGAGCAGATTCGGAGACTCGGCCCAAAGCTCCTGAACGGATAACACTTCGGAGTCGATCATTAGACAAATGAACTAAACGTCTGTACCACAAGTCGGCATCAGAGGTAATAAAGAGAGCTAAAGCAGGCGAAGATGAGGAGGGTGGAACGTGAAGATACTCTATCTGATACAGGCAACCAGTCCTACGACCCTGTCTAATCCTCTGAGTTGTCCGTGAATCCTGCACAACACAAGCAGAGGAAGAGAATAAAACAGCCAGACCAAGATCACAAAGAGAGTTGAAAGAGACAAGATTCATGTGTAGGCGAGGGGCACGGTGAATGTTGGAGAGAATAAGGTGATCAGGAGGGCCAGATGCCGGGGTGATCGAGTCGGACTGCAAAATAGGGACGGATCTCCCATCAGCAGTGGTGACCTGAAGGTGAGTGGGGTGGAGGTACAATTGGTGAGGGTGCTGGAGTCGGAGGTAAGGTGACAGGAGGCCCTGAAGTCAAAATACCAAGGCGCAGTTGGTGAAACCCGAACAACAGTAGTACCATAGGCGGCTGATAGGCTAGTGGTGGTAGAAGAGCTGGAGCGAGTGGCGGGCTGAAGCAGAGGAGACTGGAGGAGTAACTCCTCTAGTCATTGATGGCGATCTGCAGTAGTAACAACTGTAGGATGAGGAGGCGTGGCAGATGATCCAGGGCCACGACCATGTCCCCGACCATGGCCGTCAAGGCGGTTGTCACACTGTTTGTGCTCATCAGGACGATGGGGATGAGTAGGACAGTCGAACTTTATGTGCCCCGCCTTCTTACAGTAGTTGCAAGTGACAGGTTCGTTGCGTGGTCGGATAGCTAGAGCAGTGTTGATCCCAGGAGCAGGTGGGAGGACCACGGGAGGACGAAGACGGGTCTCTTATTCAAGCAGGGCAATCAAGGCTTCAACCAAGCTAGGAAGAGGAACCCGATGAAGGAGTTGGGCGGCAAGAAGAGCAAACTCGGGATGCAGAGAAGCAAGGAACTGATGGAGATGGCCCTCAAACAGGTGGCGTTGAAACTCTAAGGAACGAGGGCAACCACATGGGAAGGGGGTCATGGAGTCCAATTCATGCTAGTTTATTTGGAACATCGAGGATAGCTTGACCAAGGTAGCTAGGGTCACCCAGATCCGGAAGGACGCTCCCATTTGAGTTTTGCCTGTAAGCATTGAATATCCAGAATGAGGATCTAAAGATAATCGGCTCGGAATTTGAGGAGGACGTAGGTGCTTAGGTGCGACTGATTCGAGTTAGGATGCTAGAGGCCCAGAGCAGCCAGACCAGATATTACGATGCGTGGCATCGTCGGGTAGAGTTCCAGGTTCGAGACTAGGTATTCCGGAAGATACGTCTGAGGCATGGAATCTCGCAGGTTCGCAGGCGGAAGAAGCTCAGTTCGAGATAGATGGGGCGTTACACGATCCTGGAGTGGATCAGCCCGTTAGCTTATAGACTGGAGCTGCCGCCGGTGTTAGCGGGTTTGCGTGACGTCTTTCATGCCTCCTCCTTTAGGAGAGCTCTAATACGGTCGGAGCTGCGGATTTCTACTATAGATGGCCTAGTAGCCTCCGATCGATTGATTCACCTAGAGCCGGTCCAGATAGACGACACCGACATGCGAGTCGTGCGGCGCAAGAAGCTTATGCTAGTCAAGGTCCTGTGAAGAAATCATGGATAGGAGAAGCTTATCAGGGATCCACTATAACTGATGCAGCAGAAGTATCCGGAGCCATTTGCATCGGGTAAAATTAGTTTCTTAAGGGATGTTACATACAATCGCTTGCGGTAGAAACCTCGCAGGCCTAACCTGAATTTCGAGGACGAAATTATTTTTTTTGTTTATTGGGATTTGTAACATCCCCCAAACAACTAGACCCCTAGAGTGGTTTTGTCATGACTAGGTCATGACAAAACCCTAAAAGCTTGAAGAGATCACTTGGCCTTAGGCTTGAAGGGGAAGATCACCTTGGTCTGCAAATAGCAATTTCAAGTTAACAAACATAGGGTTGGACTTTAGGGCCTCACCTTGATCCCTTGACCCCACCATAGCATCCCTAACCATTTAGTGGTTCCCTTAGAGCACCAAGGACCCATTTGGGTCAACCAAAGAGGCCAAATTGACCAAAGTCAACCCTAACCCCAAATTGATCAAAGTAGACTAATTAGGGTCAATTGGGCTCCACCATGCCAATTTGACCTTTTCACTACCCTTATAAGAATATTAGGGACCCGATGGACTAAAAAACCCCATCATTGGGCCACCAATTTGTCCAATTTGACCAAAGTCAACTCTAGCCCTGTTTTGTTCAAATTGCCTTATTGTGGGTCAATTGGCCTCCACCTTGCCAAATTGACCCAACCTAAGCCTTCCTAACCCTTAGGGGAAGCCAATGAGTGACTATCCACCCATTGGGGTCAATCCAAATGGTCAAATTGACCATAGTCAACTTCGCCCTAGATTTAGGTCAAAATGACCTATTTTGCCCAAATCAAGCCCAATCCTCTTGGACTAGACTCAATTAAGGTGGTCCACCACCTAATGGGCTTGGGAATTACTGAATTGGCCATTCAATTTCAAGAAATTTGGCCAGGAGAGAGAAAATCCCATTTTCCCCAAAAATGGAGGTGAGAGAAATAGAAGAGTAATGGCCATTCATGGCTTGGGAGGCCAAAGGCCTCCTCTCTTCACCTCTCATGGCCTGGTTCTTACCCCATCATTGATTTGGAGAAGTTTAATAGCCTGGGCCGGCCACAAGGGGGCTGAATTTGGAGGATTTTCATGGTGGCCGAAAATAACTTTCATGGCCATTAATGGTTTTCAAGGTGGAAACCTCCCCCTCTCCCAATTGATGCCTTTAACACCTTCAAAGGAGTGAGAGGAATGAAACCCCCCTTCTTCCAGAGAAAACCGTGCAGTGGAGGCTCGGATCGGCATGGCTTCCAAGCTCCAAGGTCGGCCATGGTGTGGGCCAATCGGCAAGGAATCAACCCTCCATACAGGTCTGGTTCTTCTCCTCTTCTCTAGTGGATAGATCTACATCTAAAATCGGCAAGGATTGGGGCCAATTGGCCCACAATCAACATGGCCGAAATCTCCATTTTTTGGAGGTTTTCTTCTTGCCCAAACCGCTGGTTCCGGCCACCACCGGCCGGCCAAGACCCCCCATCGCCGGCCACCACCTCAAGGAAGGTGGTGGTGGCATTTGTCGGCCGTGAAGGGGCGTGGGTGGCCGGGAAAACCAAGCTAAAGGGGATACAGGTCAGGTAAATCCTGACCCTTGGCTGTAGGAGTAAGATGAAGGGATGCCCTCGAAATTGCTTCAAGATCTGTGCTGGATCAAATGATATAAATGTGTATTAAATGTATTTTCTGTCACACCTTTTGTTGTACCTAGATTAATTTATTAAAAATACTTAGGCCCTTCGACAGAAAAAGTGGTCGACACCAAAGTTGTTTCCCTTGGAGTCTACTTTATTGTAAAATTAATTTCACCCCAAAAGGAGTTCTGTAGCTCCCTGTAGGTCCATTTTGGTGGGGCTGGTCCCTAGTGTAGGACAGCCACCATTTCTTGAATAACTTTTGATTGGGTCATGGTATTGACTCGAGATTTGAAACATAGTCTACTTATACCTACACACACATTATATCCAAAGATGGGAATTTTAGGAGAATATTTTTCTAAGGTTTTTGTAATAATTTCATAAATCATATATTAATTAATTATTGGGTCAAATGACCTCCAATGCCCTCCAAATTTTGGTGGGTACTTCTTAGCGTTAGTACATGATCCTGGTAAAAATCTCAGCCCAATTGGGACTGATTTAGTTTGGAAATTGGTTAACATAAGTTGGGTCTAATTAGGTCAAAATTAGGGCATGATGTTTATCTTGGGGTATTGTGGTCAAATCTCCTCACCATGAGATGAAACCTTGGCCACTGGTTTAGGATCACCTAAAACACCTCTATGAGTGAGTTGGGGTGGTGTGGAGGTGGATATGCCCTAGGATCCTAAATTTACCCCTTGGGGTGCATGTAGAGCTTTGTGAAGGACGTGTGGTCAAAAGCTATAGAATGGTCATGAAACTTGGTGGATAGGTTTATAGGGTGTAAATAGGCCCTAGGTAATTTTATAAGAATTTTAGGAGCAATTATTCCCTTTGGATTGGGTCATAACCCATTTAGAGAAATTTCTTATAAGAGATGATTACATGATCAAAACGTCTTGGATGATGATGAAACATTTGTTGTGCCCTTATAATTATGTTTTAGACCTCTGGTAATTTTTGTGAATTTTATAAAATGATTTAATCCGTACTTCTTTAACAAGGTACTTGTTTTGATTTAAATTTAAGAAAAATGTTTGAGGTTCCAAAACTCTTTGTTAAATTGTGAAAATTGGTGATAGGACCTTTCTAAACATTAGGAAGCTCTGTGAATTTTTACAGAATTTTGGAAGACTTAAATCAGTTGGCTACTTCACAATTCATTTAATTTGAGGTTTTCTTAAAGTATTTAATTTAGTGAGAAAATGAATTCCTTAAATCCTGAAACATAGTCAGTAGCCTTTTCTGGTGATTACAAGAGCTTGGTAATTTTCTCATAATTTTAGTGTTGACCTTTTTGGTAGTTCCTTCATAAAACTATGATTTTGGATAGATGATAAATAATTAAATTAGAGGAGAATTTCTTATTGTAAAAATATGATATGCAGTTTCTGATGTTATTTAGTCACCATAGAGTTATTATAATTTTTGGAAAGCCATATCATAAGATTTACTTATAGTTCATGTTCATTTTCATGTTTGGCAGTGTTTGGAGAAATTAAAATAAATATTAATTAATTAGGGAAAAATATGATTCTCTGGAATTAGTCTTATAACATCATGATAGACCTCCAGTAAATAGCTTGGGTCAGTTGGGTGAATATTAGGAGTACCTCTAGTTGTGAGCTTCATATAATTCATTTGGTCTGCGTATAGTAAACTGTGAAATTTGAGAATCAAAGTGGATCCTTAGGAGGGAATGGGAGGTAAGTGGTTTACCAAGTTTAGTTGAGAAGGTATGATGGTCAACAAGAAGGATTATAGATGGTAAAGGTGTGCTTGGTGAGTGAGAGATAAGTTGCACTCGGGGTCGACGAAAGATCATCCTGGAAAGTCATAAGTCACTTAGGGTTAATTCAAGAGTAATGACGAGGAGGGTATTCTTGTGGGTAGATACCAACAACACTATGTGTCTTGAGAAAGGGAACTTTGGGGTGTCATCCCATTATAGTTCCTAGTACCGTAGCGAGCCCCTTACAGGGTAATCCTCGGGAAGTCCAAGATTAACCATAAATTGTAGGGATAAGATGATGTACAAGATGAACTTGATAACGCACACACGCACACCCCGTAGTTATGGGAGGTTAGTTGGTTTGGTTGTACGAGCCGTAGGCTCGGTGGTTATTGTAGTAGATTAAATAGTCTGGTGAGCTTGTGGCTCAGTAAGGTTTGTTGTTACGGACGGGTTGGTCCGGCGAGCCGGTGGCTCGGAAGGTTATGGTCACGGGCAGGTTAGCCCGGGGAGCTTATGGCTCGGAGATAGATAGTAGAACATGTTGCATGTGCACGAAGGTGGTGGGTCTTCGGTATTGGACGATCGTTCACACCGACGTCAATACGTTGACTCGGCAAGTGTGGAATTTGCACTTAGCCTTGAAAGTCTGGTGGTCTAGCCAGTAAGAGTACGCAGATGCTCCGCGGTTTTGTGTTGAGGCGTACGATAGGTCTATGTTAGGTAGTGTGAATACCAACCTAGAGTTGGGCGAGGCCCAACCCACCGCTTCCGTTTGCCACTACGGGAGTATCCTGGGAGTCTAGCTCGCTCCAAAAAGGGGGAACTAAAGTTCTATGCGCATAGAGTCGAAGTGGGTGAGTTGCACTTGCATGAACATAGCATAACAGCATACCTTGCATGTCATAGCATAAACATTGCATTTCAACCCCTACCCTTATCGTATAAGTCGGTTATGGGAATTCTTATACGATAGGCCTTGCTAAACGACCCCTTGGTCTAAAGGTTTGTATGGGCATTCCTATAAATCAATGGTTACTTTTATATTGCTATTGTCTTTACTTACTGCACTTTACTTATTATTTACCTGCTCTTACTATGCCCCTTTACCGCTTCAGTTATATATATACACATGTGTTGTGTAGAAACATTTCCTGTACCACTGTCACCTGCTCTTTGTTATTCCACTTGATGTCCTCCGCTTCATCCTCCCGCACGGTGCCTAGGAGCCATTGGGGGTGGGGTGGGGAACAAAATGCTTAGTCTTTTTGACTAACGGTCGGTGGACCATATCATTTTAGGAGGTCGAGGAGACGCAGCAGCACCAGAGGCCTGTGTAGACGGAGGCGGGCCAGCCTATTACAGGAGCATCAGGTTCAGGATCAGTGAGTGATTAGTAGTTAGCTTCCGCGAGTGATCTTGTAGTGAGGACATGATGTACAGGGCATGTTCCCTTCCTTTATTATTGTAACCCTTGTTATCTTTTTATTCAATTTTTCATGTGGACATTTTTATATTTTTCATGTTGATTCTGTGGACTTGTCTTCTTTAATGCACTTTCTTTGTGATCGATTTGGCTGACAGGATCGGTGTTTTGTGGTGGTGACCTTCCCGAGTGAAGGTGTCACCGCAAAGAGGCGATTCTGGGCCTAAGACCCGGTGTTTGGAAAAGAAGGGGGTCTTACAAGTGGTATCAGAGGAAACCTAGATCCGAAGAAAAGAAGTCCACAAACCCTGGGCCACCCCGCGCGAGTTTAGTTTGAGGACAAACTAAGCAGCGGAAGAAATGGTGTGCCCATATAGGGAAATCACATGAAAAAGTCCACTTTTAACTGAACCTTTTGGCAAGTTTTCTTTTGTATCCTGCGACGAACCCTGCCCCCAGCAGGGAATTCCTCTGGCTGCAAAGAAATGTTTAGATAGTCCTTTAGTCAATGAGTTAGACTCAACCCCACTAGGACACGTGACTTACCGTGACAATTTATACCATGCCCTAGTCTGAAATAGACCGCAGGTATAACTTTAGTGAAGATACAAGGATAACCCCAAAGAGGCTGGAGAAAGAGAGATTGACACATAACCAGAAGCTAGGGGACTCGTAGACTCAGCCCTCGTATCGATAACATGATTACATTGAGACAACCACCACGACAAACACCGAGGGTCAGATAAGAATTCAAGTTCAGAAGAAACCCGTTTGGGATTGGGACACAAGTTGACCCTGATAAGGTTGTCGTAAAGGGGACCTAGAAGACTCTAAAGAATGGAGTATACCAATGAGCCTCAAGATCGAACCCCAAGTCTAAGGTTGTGTGCCCTAAGAATTGTTTGCAAACTTGGGACGAATATAACTTGGTGATATTCAAGTACTTAGCCCAAAATAGAATGTGGCTTATCTTTTGTTTATTGGGGCTTATCTTTTGTTTATTGGGGCTTACATTTTGTTTATTGGGCAAATTAGTTACTGACTTGGGTGTCCCTTAGATCTAATTTAGCAAGTGCTATGTCGGGAACATGATGATTTTGAAGTCGATCATATTCAATGTTACTTGGGCGAAGATAGATTCTATAAAAGCACATTAGGAATGATGATATGTAGTATTACCAGGACCATGGATAGACATCGTTGATCGAACAACAACTTAGCCTTAGTTGAATCATTGGAAATGTAAAGTCGCCAGGATTAATCACTTAAGGATGTCGATGTCCTAGTCTAGAAGTTGAGGACGGAAATTAAATCTTACAAGTTGTTGTTATATCCGACAATTCTTGAGGTTTGGGGCATTCGGAAGTGATTAACTTATGGTTTGTTAAAAATCACACCTTATCATGGTAAAGAATCTAAATTACAATAATAGCCTTATACCTTGGGTGCTTTGATGATAAATAACCAGAGATCTTAGACGATGACTTATTGGATTTAGAATCTAGTGTTTGAGTTTACTATGATAAGAACGATCTAAGTTTATCTTACTTTAGACCATTCGAAAGTGATTGAGACTAGCATATATGGAAGTGATAGGAATTTGGTGAAATAAACGTGAAGATATTTTCTTGATGAAATTGACTTGTGAAAAATCTTAGGGTTTTCAAAAGATTCTACCCGTATACCTTATGAATCAAACTCCACCTAGAAAGTGATTGGGAGTCATCTTCAAACATTGATACTAGTGTTGGTTGGTTAACATATGATCATAAGATCCATGTGTACACCCCCCTTAAATTCTGAGGATAATTGGGACGCTTGATGATGCGATCAGTCCCACTAAATGATAAGAATCATTTAAAATCATAAAGTTGAGTTGGTTGATGACTCGGGCGTACTCGTAGGAATAAGAAGTTGATTGTGTAGAGAAGTTTTTATAGAGTCGCTGCCTACCCACATAGATGAGAAATATAGTCACCGGAAAAATGGTGTATTGCGGAATGTATATTTCCTCGAAATGAAGAAAGACATCGTAAGTTTTGTGATGCACGATGAAGGACAAGTGCAAACGTATTTGGAGAACTACCACAGTCACTGCCCGTGTTAGAGTTGAGTTCGAGGACATAACTATGGATTTCACAAACCGGTTACCACATCCCCACTCTGGGCATAAGTTTATTTGGAACATCGAGGATAGCTTGACCAAGGTAGCTAGGGTCACCCAGATCCGGAAGGACTCTCCCATTTGAGTTTTGCCTGTAAGCATTGAATATCCAGAATGAGGATCTAAAGATACTCGGCTCGGAATTTGAGGAGGACGTAGGTGCCCAGGTGCGACTGATTCGAGTTAGGATTCTAGAGGCCCAGAGCAGCCAGACCAGATATTACGATGCGTGGCATCGTCAGGTAGAGTTCCAGGTTGGAGACTAGGTATTCCGGAAGATACATCTGAGGCATGGAATCTCGCAGGTTTGCAGGCGGAAGAAGCTCAGTTCGAGATAGATGGGGCTTTACAGGATCCTGGAGTGGATCAGCCCGTTAGCTTATAGACTGGAGCTACCGCCAGAGTTAGCGGGTTTGCATGACGTCTTCCATGCCTCCTCCTTTAGGAGAGCTCTAATACGGCCGGAGCTGCGGATTTCTACTATAGATGGCCTAGTAGCCTCTGATCGATTGATTCACCTAGAGCCGGTCCAGATAGACGACACCGACATGCGAGTCGTGTGGCGCAAGAAGCTTCTGCTAGTCAAGGTCTAGTGGAGAAATCATGGATAGGAGAAGCTTATCAGGGATCCACTACAACTGATGCAGCAGAAGTATCTGGAGCCATTTGCATCGGGTAAAATTAGTTTCTTAAGGGCTGTTACATACAATCGCTTGCGGTAGAAACCCCGTAGGCCTAACCTGAATTTCGAGGACGAAATTATTTTTTTTGTTTATTGAGATTTGTAACATCCCCCAAACAACTAGACCCCTAGAGTGGTTTTGTCATGACTAGGTCATGACAAAACCCTAGAAGCTTGAAGAGATCACTTGGCCTTAGGCTTGAAGGGGAAGATCACCTTGGTCTGCAAATAGCAATTTCCAGTTAACAAGCATAGAGTTGGACTTTAGGGCCTCACATTGATCCCTTGACCCCACCATAGCATCCCTAACCATTTAGGGGTTCCCTTAGAGCACCAAGGACCCATTTGGGTCAACCAAAGAGGCCAAATTGACCAAAGTCAACCCTAACCCTAAATTGGTCAAAGTAGCCTAATTAGGGTCAATTGGGCTCCACCATGCCAAATTGACCTTTCCACTACCCTTATAAGGATATTAGGGACCCAATGGACTAAAAAACCCCATCATTGGGCTAACAATTTGTCCAATTTGACCAAAGTCAACTTTAGACCTGTTTTGGTCAAATTGCCTTATTGTGGGTCAAATGGCCTCCACCTTGCCAAATTGACACTACCTAAACCTTTCTAACCCTTAGGGGAGGCCAATGAGTCACTATCCAGCCATTGGGGTCAACCCAAATGGTCAAATTGACCAAAGTCAACTTCACCCTAAATTTAGGTCAAAATGACCTATTTTGCCCAAATCAAGCCCAATCCTCTTGGACTAGACTCAATTAAGGTGGTCCACCACCTAATGGTCTTGGGAATTACTGAATTGGCCTTTCAATTTCAAGAAATTCGGCCAGGAGAGAGAAAACCCAATTTTCCCCAAAAATGGAGGTGAGAGAAAGAGAGGAGTAATGACCATTCATGGCTTGGGAGGCCAAAGGCCTCCTCTCTTCACCTCCCATGGCCTGGTTCTCCCCCCCCCCCCCCCCCCCCCCCCCCCCCCCCCCCTCATTGATTTGGAGAAGTTTAATAGCCTGGGCCGGCCACAAGGGGGCTGAATTTGGAGGATTTTCATGGTGGCCGAAAATAACTTTCATGGCCATTAATGGTTTTCAAGGTTGTAACCTCCCCCTCTCCCAATTGATGCCTTTAACACCTTAAAAGGAGTGAGAGGAATGAAACCCCCCTTCTTCCAGATAAAACCGTGCAGTGGAGGCTCGGATCGGCATGGCTTCCAAGCTCCAAGGTCAGCCATGGTGATGGGCCAATCGGCAAGGAATCACCCTCCATACAGGTCTGGTTCTTCTCCTCTTCTCTAGTGGATAGATCTACATATAAAATCGGCAAGGATTGGTTCCAGTTGGCCCTCAATCAACATGGCCGAAATCTCCATTTTTGGAGGTTTTCTTCTTGCCCAAACCGCTGGTTCCGGCCACCACCGGCCGGCCAGGACCCCCCATCGTCGGCCACCACCTCAAGGAAGGTGGTGGTGGCATTGGTCGGCCGTGAAGTGGCGTGGGTGGCCGGGAAAACCAAGCTAAAGGGGCTACAGGTCGGGTAAATCCTGACCCTTGGCTGGAGGAGGAAGATGAAGGGATGCCCTCGAAATTGCTTCAAGATCTGTGCTGGATCAAATGATATAAATGTGTATTAAATGTATTTTCTGTCACACCTTTTGCTGTACCTAGATTAATTTATTAAAAAATACTTAGGCCCCTCGACAGAAAAAGTTGTCAACACCAAAGTTGTAGCCCTTGGAGTCTTCTTTATTGTAAAATTAATTTCACCCCAAAAGGAGTTCTGTAGCTCCCTGTAGGTCCATTTTGGTGGGGCTGGTCCCTAGTGTAGGACAGCCACCATTTCTTGAATAACTTTTGATTGGGTCATGGTATTGACTTGAGATTTGAAACATAGTCTACTTATACCTACACACACAGCATATCCAAAAATGTGAATTTTAGGAGAATATTTTTCTAAGGTTTTTGTAATAATTTCATAAATCATATATTAATTAATTATTGGGTCAAATGACCTCCAATGCCCTCCAAATTTTGGTGGGTACTTCTTAGGGTTATTACATGATCCTGGTAAAAATCTTAGCCCAATTGGGACTGATTTAGTTTGGAAATTGGTTAACCTAAGTTGGGTCTAATTAGGTCAAAATTAGGGCATGATGTTTATCTTGGGGTATTGTGGTCAAATCTCCTCACCATGAGATGAAACCTTGGACACTGGTTTAGGATCACCTAAAACACCTCTATGAGTGAGTTCGGGTGGTGTGGAGGTGGATATGCCCTAGGATCCTAGATTTACCCCCTTGGGGTGCATGTAGAGCTTTGTGAAGGACATGTGGTCAAAAGCTATAGAATGGTCATGAAACTTGGTGGATAAGTTTATAGGGTGTAAATAGGCCCTGGGTAATTTTATAAGAATTTTAGGAGCAATTATTCCCTTTGGATTGGGTCATAATCCCTTTAGAGAAATTTCTTATAAGAGATGATTACAAGATCAAATGGTCTTGGATGATGATGAAACTTTGGTTTTGCCCTTATAATTATGTTTTAGACCTCTGGTAATTTTTGTGAATTTTATAAAATGATTTAATCAGTACTTCTTTTGTAAGGCACTTGTTTTGATTCAAACTTAAGAAAAATGTTTGAGGGTCCAAAACTCTGTTAAATTGTGAAAATTGGTGATAGGACCTTTCTGAACATTAGGAAGCTTTGTGAGTTTTTACAAAATTTTTGAAGACTTAAATCAGTAGGCTACTTCACATTTCATTTAATTTGAGGTTTTCTTAAAGTATTTAATTTAGTGAGAAAATGAATTCCTTAAATCCTGAAACATAGTCAGTAGCCTTTTCTGGTGATTACAAGAGCTTGGTAATTGTCCCATAATTTTAGTGTTGACCTTTTTGGTAGTTCCTTCATAAAACTATGATTTTGGATAGATGATAAATAATTAAATTAGAGGAGAATTTCTTACTGTAAAAATATGATATGCTGTTTCTGATGTTATTTAGTCACCATAGATTTATTATAATTTTTGGAAAGCCATATCATAAGATTTACTTATAGTTCATGTTCATTTTCATGCTTGGCAGATGTTTGGAGAAATTAAAATAAATATTAATTAATTAGGAAAAAAATGATTCTCTGGAATTAGTCTTATAACATCATGATAGACCTCCAGTAAATAGCTTGGGTTAGTTGGGTGAATATTTGGAGTACCTCTAGTTGTGAGCTGCATATAGTTCATTTGGTTTGCGTATAGTAAACTGTGAAATTTGAGAATCAAAGTGGATCCTTAGGAGGGAATGGGAGGTAAGCGGTTTACCAAGTTTAGTTGAGAAGGTATGATGGTCAACAAGAAGGATTAAAGATGGTAAAGGTGTGCTTGGTGAGTGAGAGGTAAGTTGCACTCAGGGTCGACGAAAGATCGTCCTGGAAAGTCATAAGTCACTTAGGGTTAATTCAAGAGTAATGACGAGGAGGTTATTCTTGTGGGTAGATACCAACAACACTATGTGTCTTGAGAAAGGGAACTTTGGGGTGTCATCCCATTATAGTTCCTAGTACCGTAGCGAGCCCCTTACAGGGTAATCCTCGGGAAGTGCAAGATTAACCATAAATTGTAGGGATAAGATGATGTACAAGATGAACTTGATAACGCACACATGCACACCCCATAGTTACGGGAGGTTAGTTGGTTTGGTTGTACGAGCGGTAGGCTCGGTGGTTGTAGCAGTATATTAAATGGTCTGGTGAGCTTGTGGCTCAGTAAGGTTTGTTGTTACGGACGGGTTGGTCCGGCGAGCCGGTGGCTCGGAAGGTTATGGTCACGGGCAGGTTAGCCCGGGGAGCTTATGGCTCGGAGATAGATAGTAGAACATGTTGCATGTGCACGAAGGTGGTGGGTCTTCGGTATTGGACGATCGTTCACACCGACGTCAATACGTTGACTCGGCAAGTGTGGAATTTGCACTTAGCCTTGAAAGTCTGATGGTCCAGCCAGTAAGAGTACGCAGATGCTCCGCGGTTTTGCGTTGAGGCGTACGATAGGTCTAGGTTAGGTAGTGTGAATACCAACCTAGAGGTGGGAGAGGCCCAACCCACCTCTTCTGTTTGCCATTACGGGAGTATCCTGGGAGTCTAGCTCACTCCAAAAAGGGGAAACTAAAGGTATATGCGCATAGAGTCGAAGTGGGTGAGTTGCACTTGTATGAACATAGCATAACAGCATACCTTGCATGTCATAGCATAAACATTGCATTTCAACCCCTACCCCTATCGTATAAGTCGGTTATGGGAATTCTTATACGATAGGCCTTGCTAAACGACCCCTTGGTCTATAGGTTTGTATGGGCATTCCTATAAATCAATGGTTACTTTTCTATTGCTATTGTCTTTACTTTCTGCACTTTACTTATTCTTTACCTGCTCTTACTATGCCCCTTTACCGCTTCAGTTATATATATACACATGTGTAGTGTAGAAACATTTCCTGTACCACTGTCACCTGCTCTTTGTTATACCCCTTACTGTCCTCCGCTTCATCCTCCCGCATGGTCCCTAGGAGCCATTGGGGGTGGGGTGGGGAACATAAGGCTTAGTCTTTTTGACTAACGGTCGGTGGACCATATCATTTTAGGAGATCGAGGAGACGCAGCAGCACCAGAGGGCGGTGCAGATGGAGGCGGGCCAGCCTATTACAGGGGAACCAGGTTCAGGATTAGTGAGTGATTAGTAGTTAGCTTCTGGGAGTGATCTTGTAGTGAGGACATGATGTACAGGGCATGTGCCCTTCCTTTATTATTGTAACCCTTGTTATCTTTTTATTCAGTTTTTCATGTGGACATTTTTATATTTTTCATGTTGATTCTATGGACTTGTCTTCTTTAATGTACTTTTCTTTGTGATCAATTTGGCCGACAGGATCGGTGTTTTGTGGTGGTGACCTTCCCGAGTGAAGGTGTCAGCACAAAGCGGCGGTTCTGGGCCTAAGACCCGGTGTTTGGAAAAAAAAGGGGGTCTTACAAGTGGTATCAGAGGAAACCTCGATCCGAAGAAAAGAAGTCCACAAACCCTGGGCCACCCCGCGTGAGTTTAGTTTGAGGACAAACTAAGCAGTGGAAGCAATGGTGTGCCCATATGGGGAAATCACATGAAAAAGTCCACTTTTAACTGAACCTTTTGGCAAGTTTTCTTTTGTATCCTGCGACGAACCCTGCCCCCAGCATGGAATTCCTCCTGCTGCAAAGAAATGTCTAGATAGTCCTTTAGTCAATGAGTTAGACTCAACCCCACTAGGACACGTGACTTACCATGACAATTTATACCATGCCCTAGTCTGAAATAGACCGCAGGTATAACTTTAGTGAAGGTATAAGGATACCCCCAAAGAGGCTGGAGAAAGAGAGATTGACACATAACCAGAAGCTAGGGGACTCGTAGACTCAGCCCTCATATCGGTAACATGATTACATTGAGACAACCACCACGACAAACACCGAGGGTCAGATAAGAATTCAAGTTCAGAAGATACCTGTTTGGGATTGGGACACAAGTTGACCCTGATAAGGTTGTCGTAAAGGGGACCTAGAAGACTCTAAAGAATAGAGTATACCAATAAGCCTCAAGATCGAACCCCAAGTCTAAGGTTGTGTGCCCTAAGAATTGTTTGCAAACTTGGGACGAATATAACTTGGTGATATTCAAGATACTTAGCCCAAAATAGATAGTGGCTTATCTTTTGTTTATTGGGGCTTATCTTTTGTTTATTGGGGCTTACCTTTTGTTTATTGGGCAAATTCGTTACTGACTTGGATGTCCCTTAGATCTAATTTAGCAAGTGCTATGTCGGGAACATGATGATTTTGAAGTCAATCTTATTCAATGTTACTTGGGCGAAGATAGATTCTATAAAAGCACATTAGGAATGATGATATGTAGTATTACCAGGACCATGGATAGACATCGTTGATCAAACAACAACTTGGCCTTAGTTGAATCATTGGAAATGTAAAGTCGCCAGGATTAATCACTTAAGGATGTCGATGTCCTAGTCTAGAAGTTGAGGACGGAAATTAAATCTTACAAGTTGTTGTTACATCCGACAATTCTTGAGGTTTGGGGCATTCGGAAGTGATTAACTTATGGTTTGTTAAAACTCACACCTTATCATGGTAGAGAATCTTAATTACAATAATAGCCTTATACCTTGGGTGCTTTGATGATAAATAACCAGAGATCTTAGACGATGACTTATTGGATTTAGAATCTAGTGTTTGAGTTTACTATGATAAGAATGATCTAAGTTTATCTTACTTTTGACCATTCGAAAGTGATCGAGACTAGCATATATGGAAGTGATAGGAATTTGGTGAAATAAACGTGAAGATATTTTCTTGATGAAATTGACTTGTGAAAAATCTTAGGGTTTTCAAAAGATTCTACCCGTATACCTTATGAATCAAACTCCACCTAGAAAGTGATTGGGAGTCATCTTCAAACATTGATACTAGTGTTGGTTGGTTAACATATGATCATAAGATCCATGTGTACACCCCCTTAAATTCTGAGCATAATTGGGACGCTTGATGATGCGATCAGTACCACTAAATGATAAGAATCGTTTAAAATCATAAAGTTGAGTTGGTTGATGACTCGGGCGTACTCGTAGGAATAAGAAGTTGATTGTGTAGAGAAGTTTTTATAGAGTCGCTGCCTACCCACATAGATGAGAAATATAGTCACCGGAAAAATGGTGTATTGCGGAATGTATATTTCCTCGAAACGAAGAAAGACATCGTAAGTTTTGTGATGCACGGTGAAGGCCAAGTGCAAACGTATTTGGAGAACAACCACAGTCACTGCCCATGTTAGAGTGGAGTTCGAGGACATAACAATGGATTTCACACACCGGTTACCACATCCCCACTCCGGGCATAAGTTTATTTGGAACATCAAGGATAGCTTGACCAAGGTAGCTAGGGTCACCCAGATCCGGAAGGACGCTCCCATTTGAGTTTTGCCTGTAAGCATTGAATATCCAGAATGAGGATCTAAAGACACTCGGCTCAGAATTTGAGGAGGACGTAGGTGCCCAGGTGCGACTGATTCGAGTTAAGATGCTAGAGGCCCAGAGCAGCCAGACCAGATATTACGATGCGTGGCATCGTCAGGTAGAGTTCCAGGTTGGAGACTAGGTATTCCGGAAGATACGTCTGAGGCATGGAATCTCGCAGGTTCGCAGGCGGAAGAAGCTCAGTTCGAGATAGATGGGGCTTTATAGGATCCTGGAGTGGATCAGCCTATTAGCTTATAGACTGGAGCTGCCGCCAGAGTTAGCGGGTTTGCATGACGTCTTCCATGCCTCCTCCTTTAGGAGAGCTTTAATACGGCTGGAGCTGCGGATTTCTACTATAGATGGCCTAGTAGCCTCCGATCGATTGACTCACCTAGAGCCGGTCCAGATAGACGACTCCGACATTTGAGTCGTGCGGTGCAAGAAGCTTCTGCTAGTCAAGGTCCTGTGGAGAAATCATGGATAGGAGAAGCTTATCAGGGATCCACTATAACTGATGCAGCGGTAGAAACCCCGCAGGCCTAACCTGAATTTCGAGGACGAAATTATTATTTTTGTTTATTGGGATTTGTAACATCCCCCAAACAACTAGACCCCTAGAGTGGTTTTGTCATGACTAGGTCATGACAAAACCCTAGAAGCTTGAAGAGATCACTTGGCCTTAGGCTTGAAGGGGAAGATCACCTTGGTCTGCAAATAGCAATTTCCAGTTAACAAGCATAGAGTTGGACTTTAGGGCCTCACCTTGATCCCTTGACCCCACCATAGCATTCCTAACCATTTAGGGGTTCCCTTAGAGCACCAAGGACCCATTTGGGTCAACCAAAGAGGCCAAATTGACCAAAGTCAACCCTAACCCCAAATTGGTCAAAGTAGCCTAATTAGGGTCAATTGGGCTCCACCATGCCAAATTGACCTTTCCACTACCCTTATAAGGATATTAGGGACCCAATGGACTAAGAAACCCCATCATTGGGCCACCAATTTGTCCAATTTGACCAAAGTCAACTTTAGCCCTATTTTGATCAAATTGCCTTATTGTGGGTCAATTGGCCTCCACCTTGCCAAATTGACCCTACCTAAACCTTACTAACCCTTAGGGTAGGCCAATGAGTCACTATCAACCCATTGGGGTCAACCCAAATGGTCAAATTGACCAAAGTCAACTTCACCCTAAATTTAGGTCAAAATGACCTATTTTGCCCAAATCAAGCCCAATCCTCTTGGACTAGACTCAATTAAGGTGGTCCACCACCTAATGGGCTTGGGAATTACTGAATTGGCCTTTCAATTTCAAGAAATTCGGCCAGGAGAGAGAAAACCCCATTTTCCCCAAAAATGGAGGTGAGAGAAAGAGAGGAGTAATTGCAATTCATGGCTTGGGAGGCCATAAGCCTCCTCTCTTCACCTCCCATGGCCTGGTTCTTCCCCCCTCATTGATTTGGAGAAGTTTAATAGCCTGGGTCGGCCACAAGGGGGCTGAATTTGGAGGATTTTAATGGTGGCCGAAAATAACTTTCATGGCCATTAATGGTTTTCAAGGTTGTAACCTCCCCCCTCTCCCAATTGATGCCTTTAACACCTTCAAAGGAGTGAGAGGAATGAAACCCCCCTTCTTCCAGAGAAAACCGTGCAGTGGAGGCTCGGATCGGCATGGCTTCCAAGCTCCAAGGTCGGCCATGGTGATGGGCCAATCGGCAAGGAATCAACCCTCCATACAGGTCTGGTTCATCTCCTCTTCTCTAGTGGATAGATCTACATCTAAAATCGGCAAGGATTGGGGCCAATTGGCCCTCAATCAACATGGCCGAAATCTCCATTTTTTGGAGGTTTTCTTCTTGCCCAAACCGCTGGTTCCGACCACCACCGGCAGGCCAAGACCCCCCATCGCCGGCCACCACCTCAAGGAAGGTGGTGCTGGCATTGGCCGGCCGTGAAGGGGCGTGGGTGGCCGGGAAAACCAAGCTAAAGGGGCTACAGGTCAGGTAAATCCTGACCCTTGGCTGGAGGAGGAAGATGAAGGGATGCCCTCGAAATTGCTTCAAGATCTGTGCTGGATCAAATGATATAAATGTGTATTAAATGAATTTTCTGTCATACCTTTTGCTGTACCTAGATTAATTTATTAAAAATACTTAAGCCCCTCGACAGAAAATGTGGTCAACACCAAAGTTGTAGCCCTTGGAGTCTACTTTATTTTAAAATTGATTGCACCCCAAAAGGAGTTCTGTAGCTCCCTGTAGGTCCATTTTGGTGGGGCTGGTCCCTAGTGTAGGACAACCACCATTTCTTGAATAACTTTTGATTGGGTCATGGTATTTACTTGAGATTTGAAATATAATCTACTTATACCTACACACACATCATATCCAATTATGGGAATTTTAGGAGAATATTTTTCTAAGGTTTTTGTAATAATTTTATAAATCATATATTAATTAATTATTGGGTCAAATGACCTCCAATACCCTCCAAATTTTGGTGGGTATTTCTTAGGGTTATTACATGATCCTGGTAAAAATCCCAGCCCAATTGGGACTGATTTAGTTTGGAAATTGGTTAAACTAAGTTGGGTCTAATTAGGTCAAAATTAGGGCATGATGTTTATCTTGGGGTATTGTGGTCAAATCTCCTCACCATGAGATGAAACCTTGGCCACTGGTTTAGGATCACCTAAAACACCCCCATGAGTGAGTTGGGGTGGTGTGGATGTGGATATGCCCTAGGATCCTAGATTTACCCCTTGGAGTGCTTGTAGAGCTTTGTGAAGGACATGTGGTCAAAAGCTATAGAATTGTCATGAAACTTGGTGGATAAGTTTATAGGGTGTAAATAGGCCCTAGGTAATTTTATAAGAATTTTAGGAGCAATTATTCCCTTTGGATTGGGTCATAATCCCTTTAGAGAACTTTCTGATAAGAGATGATTACAGGATCAAAAGTCTTGGATGATGATGAAACTTTGGTTGTGCCCTTATAATTATGTTTTAGACCTCTGGTAATTTTTGTGAATTTTCTAAAATGATTTAATCAGTACTTCTTTCACAAGGCACTTGTTTTGATTTAAACTTAAGAAAAATGTTTGAGGGTCCAAAACTCTTTGTTACATTGTGAAAATTGGTAATAGGACCTTTCTGAACATTAGGAAGCTCTGTGAATTTTTACAGAATTTTTGAAGACTTAAATCAGTAGGCTACTTCACAATTCATTTAATTTGAGGTTTTCTTAAAGTATTTAATTTAGTGAGAAAATGAATTCCTTAAATCCTGAAACATAGTCAGTAGTCTTTTTTGGTGATTACAAGAGCTTGGTAATTTTCCCATAATTTTAGTGTTGACCTTTTTGGTAGTTCCTTCATAAAACTATGATTTTGGATAGATGATAAATAATTAAATTAGAGGAGAATTTCTTACTGTAAAAATATGATATGTTGTTTCTGATGTTATTTAGTCACCATAGATTTATTATAATTTCTGGAAAGCCATATCATAAGATTTACTTATAGTTCTTGTTCATTTTCATGCTTGGCAGATGTTTGGAGAAATTAAAATAAATATTAATTAATTAGGGAAAAATATGATTCTCTGGAATTAGTCTTATAACATCATGATAGACCTCCAGTAAATAGCTTTGGTCAGTTGGGTGAATATTTGGAGTACCTCTAGTTGTGAGCTTCATGTAATTCATTTGGTCTGCGTATAGTAACTGTGAAATTTGAGAATCAAAGTGGATCCTTAGGAGGGAATGGGAGGTAAGTGGTTTACCAAGTTTAGTTGAGAAGGTATGATGGTCAACAAGAAGGATTAAAGATGGTAAAGGTGTGCTTGGTGAGTGAGAGGTAAGTTGCACTCGGGGTCGACGAAAGATCGTCTTGGAAAGTCATAAGTCACTTAGGGTTAATTCAAGAGTAATGATGAGGAGGGTATTCTTGTGGGTAGATACCAACAACACTAAGTGTCTTGAGAAAGGGAATTTTGGGGTGTCATCCCATTATAGTTACAGGGTAATCCTCGGGAAGTCCAAGATTAACCATAAATTGTAGGGATAAGATGATGTACAAGATGAACTTGATAATGTACACACGCACACCGCGTAGTTATGGGAGGTTAGTTGGTTTGGTTGTACGAGCGGTAGGCTCGGTGGTTGTAGCAGTAGATTAAATAGTCTGGTGAGCTTGTGGCTCAGTAAGGTTTGTTGTTACGGACGGGTTGGTCCGGCGAGCCGGTGGCTCGGAAGGTTATGGTCACGGGCAGGTTAGCCCGGGGAGCTTATGGCTCTGAGATAGATAGTAGAACATGTTGCATGTGCACGAAGGTGGTGGGTCTTTGGTATTGGACGATCGTTCACACCGATGTCAATACGTTGACTCGGCAAGTGTGGAATTTGCACTTAGCCTTGAAAGTCTGGTGGTCCAGCCAGTAAGAGTACGCAGATGCTCTGCGGTATTGCGTTGAGGCATACGATAGGTCTAGGTTAGGTAGTGTGAATACCAACCTAGAGGTGGGCGAGGCCCAACCCACCGCTTCTGTTTGCCACTACGGGAGTATCCTGGGAGTCTAGCTCGCTCCAAAAAGGGGGAAATAAAGATCTATGCGCATAGAGTCGAAGTGGGTGAGTTGCACTTGTATGAACATAGCATAACACCATACCTTGCATGTCATAGCATAAACATTGCATTTCAACCCCTACCCCTATCGTATAAGTCGGTTATGGGACTTCTTATACGATAGGCCTTGCTAAATGACCCCTTGGTCAATAGGTTTGTATGGGCATTCCAATAAATCAATGGTTACTTTTCTATTGCTATTGTCTTTACTTACTGCACTTTACTTATTCTTTACCTGCTCTTACTATGACCCTTTACCGCTTCAGTTATATATATACACATGTATAGTGTAGAAACATTTCTTGTACCACTGTCACCTGCTCTTTGTTATACCCCTTGCTGTACTCCGCTTCATCCTCTCGCACGGTGCCTAGGAGCCATTGGGGGTGGGGTAGGGAACATAAGGCTTAGTCTTTTTGACTAACGGTCGGTGGACCATATCATTTTAGGAGATCGAGGAGACGCAGCAGCACCAGAGGCCGGTGCAGACGGAGGCGGGCCAGCCTATTACAGGAGCACCAGGTTCAGGATCAGTGAGTGATTAGTAGTTAGCTTCCGCGAGTGATCTTGTAGTGAGGACATGATGTACAGGGCATGTGCCCTTCCTTTATTATTGTAACACTTGTTATCTTTTTATTCAGTTTTTCATGTGGACATTTTTATATTTTTCATGTTGATTCTGTGGACTTGTCTTCTTTAATGCACTTTCCTTTGTGATTGATTTGGCCGACAGGATCGGTGTTTTGTGGTGGTGACCTTCCCGAGTGAAGGTGTCACCGCAAAGAGGAGGTTCTGGGCCTAAGACCCGGTGTTTGGAAAAAAAGGGGTCTTATATGGTGAATGTTGGAGAGAATAAGGTGATCGGGAGGGCCAGATGCCGGGGTGATCGAGTCGGACTGCAAAATAGGAACGGAGCTCCCATCAGCAGTGGTGACCTGAAGGTGAGTGGGGGTGGAGGTACAGTTGGTGAGGGTGCTGGAGTCGGAGGTAAGGTGACAGGAGGCCCTGAAGTAAAAATACCAAGGCGCAGTTGGTGAAACCCGAACAACAGTAGTACCATAGGTGGCTGACAGGCTAGTGGTGGCAGAAGAGCTGGAGCGAGTGGCGGGCTGAAGCAGAGAAGACTGAAGGAGTAACTCCTCTAGTCATTGATGGCGATCTGCAGTAGTAACAACTGTAGGATGAGGAGGCGTGGCAGATGATCCGGGGCCACGACCATGTCCCCGACCATGGCCGTCAAGGCGGTTGTCACACTGTTTGTGCTCTCATCAGGACGATGGGGATGAGTAGGAAAGTCGAACTTTATGTACCCCGCCTTCTTACAGTAGGTGCAGGTGACAGGGCCGTCGCGTGGTCGGATAGCTAGAGCAGTGTTGATCCCAGCAGCAGGTGGGAGGACCACGGGAGGACGGAGACGGGTCTCTTATTCAAGCAGGGCAATCAAGTCTTCAACCAAGCTAGGAAGAGGAACCCGGTGAAGGAGCTGGGCGGCAAGAAGAGCAAACTCGGGATGCAGAGAAGCAAGGAACTGATGGAGATGGACCTCAAACAGGTGGCGCTGAAACTCTAAGGAACGAGGGCAACCACATGGGAGGGGGGTCATGGAGTCCAATTCGTGCTAGAGAGTGCTCATCATGGTGAAAAAATCCTTAATGGATCGCCCTTTCTGGCGAGCAGACTGAGAGTCGCAGATGAGACGATGGCGTCGAGCTCCACCGCGGGGAACAAACCGATCCCGAAGATATTCCCACACGGCACGGGTTGAGGAGAGACGACCGATGGAGGTGAGGAACGGACGAGCAACAGACTCCAGGATGTAAGCCTGAATGGCTTGATCGCGCCGCCGCCAAAGGGGCCATCATCTGGAGTGGCGGCGGGTATGGTGCCGTCATATGGAGTGGTGGCGGATACAGTGGTGCTGGCAGAGCTGACAGTAGTGGTAGAGGTCGCAGCGGTGGGAGGAGCACTAGTGATGTGATCCCAGAGATCACGGGAGGAGAGGGCGGCTTCGACAGTTAGAGCCCAGTCCTACCAGTCGCTGGCGGTGGCAAGTTTGAAGGATGTGACCTTCAGATGTGGCGAAATCAATGGGGCAGCCATGGAGCCGGGCGAACTGGCGGGCTTGGCGGGATCAGGCTGCGGGTGGTCTGGCGGCTGGCCGATTGGCAGATCACGAGCAAGCGCAGGAGACGGGGAATGCGAGCTTGGGAGGCGAGCAGTGCGAGCAGGGGAAGAGCACGAGCGGGTTTAGTAAGCGCGAGCTCGGCAGATTGCGAGCAGGCTCGACAGATTGCGAGCAAGCGCGGGAGACGGGGAACGCGAGCTTGGGAGGAGAGCAATGCGAGCAGGGGCAAAGCGCGAGCGGTCTTGGGCAGCGCGAGCTCGGCAGATTGCGAGCGGGCTCGGGAGAACGCGAGCGGAGAGGCGGTCGGCAGATCGCGAGCGGCCTGGCCTCCTGCAGATCGTGAGCGGACAGTGGCGCAGGTCGCAAGCGGACAGGCAGTCAGACGGTGGGCAGCGTGTGAGCTCGGGAGGCGGGCAGCATATCACGAGCTCGGGAGGCTGGAGGCGGACTGGTAGATCGCGAGCTCGGAAGGCGGACAGGCAGATCGCGCGCGAGCAGGGCGGTCTGGCGCTGGCAGGTTGCGGACAGCGGGCGAAGCGCAGGTAGACAACGAGCATCGGACTTGATACGAGCAAGATTGCGAGCGAAAAAAAAGTAGGCAGAACCTCGCTCTTATACCATGTTAGACTTGATAGAAGATCAAGTAACTGTAGTATTGACTTGAAAAAGAAGGACCCTTGGGGTCTTACAGATAGAGTAAGAGGAGAGCCCGAAAATATTACAAGCGGTGTGAGACTAAAACAAAATATACAATAAATAATATAATTACATTAATATTAACATATTGATTATGAAATTACCCTCAATGGTTGTTCAAGAGCCGAACAATTTTCTTTTTAAATGATGGAGTCTAGATTCATGGTGAGGAATAATTGTTTTTATTTATATAATCTTTTTGGAGAGCATTATAGATAATGCTAAAAAGATATTTCGATGTTAGCTTAGTCATGCACTAACTTTGTTCAAATCAATCATAATTATAATTATGATAGTTGGCCAAACGTTAATCCTAAAATCGAGTATAATCTGAAGTCATCATGATGCCCAAAATATCTTATGCTATGCCGTAATGCTTGTAATTAGTCACTTTATCTTGATTACCGAGAAATTATTAGGCACAAATTGACCGAGAAGGATTTTCTACAGGCAAACCATAAGTCCCACGCCCGTGCCGAAAACCCACTCTGATTCCCTCACATTCTATAGTGATTTGTTTATTCAGTATGGGCATGCATAATAAATGTTAATCGATAAAGAAATGCAATAAGATGTATATATAATCATCTTCTTATCTATCAGAAATTTTCAAAAGTTAATATAACATAACAAAAGGTTTTTGAGACTACAATGTCAAAAGATAAAAATAATAATTGCGCAGAAAATTTATTGATCTTGCTTTACTCATGCATAAATTGAGATTGTCAGCTAACATCTTTGGTTAAAGCTTGAATGCTGAAATCAGAAATTTCATTCCTTCTGGATCAGTCCTTGGTTATTCAAAAAGCTAAACTAGGTGAACAACTTTTTATGTCTTTATAGAAACAAAAACTGATCATTTAAATTTTTTTTCTTTTGGATCACTTTGATTAGCAACTATCCTCAAAACTCTCTCTATGGTTGGAAAAAATGATAAATTTTTTAATTTTAGATTTGATTGGCTGTTAACAATATCAGCTTATCGTTAACAGATTTATTTGCACCGAGTAATTTTCAAAAAGTATGGATTGCTGTTATTAATGGTATGCGGATATTCATTTTTGGTTTGCCTTTAACAATGCAATGCCCTATATATAGAGAGATTTTTTTTAATTTTAAGATCGCAGAAGTCATTTAGGCTTGTTTGGGCATCTCTTTCAATTCAGAATGTTTTATTTGATCCGCAAAAGTTATTTTTAGGTTGTTTGAATGAGAAATTTTTTCAAAAGTGCTTCGTCAAAAAAGATGTTTTGAGAGCTTTTTGAGCAATCGTTCCAACATAGCTTTTTAAAAACCGATTTATCTGTTTTATTAACTCCACTTTGCTGCATATCAATTCACAATGTTGGATTAACAATTTCACCATTTTTATTTTCTTGCAATTATAATTTTAATCACGCATTTCTGCTCGAGCGCGGAATTTCGAGCGGGTGCACGTTTTCACGCGAGTGCACGGTTTCGCCCGGGAATGCATTTTCACTCAGGCGCACATATTCGTTTAGGCTAGCGTTTTGCACCCTGTCGCACATTTTTGGTCGGGCACACGTTTTTTTGGCCCAACGCACGTTTTTAGTCGGGCGCACGTTTTTGATCGGGCACGCATTTTTGTCCGGACGCGAGATTGCAGCAGTGTTTGCAATTTCTGTCAGGCACACATTTTCTTCCAGGACCCCGATTTCGATCGGGCGCTCGTTTTCACCCTGGAACCCGTTTTCGCTTGTGGGTATGTTTTCGCATAGGTGTGAGTTTTCATCCGGGTGTGCGTTTTGGTTGTGCGGGTGTTTATGGTTGGGCGCGTGTTTTCGCCTGAGAATGTGTTTTCGGCCAGGAACATGTTTTCGACTGGGCGTGTGTTTTCGTTTGGTTGCGTAGTTTTTGCAGACCGTGCTTTTTCGTTTTGTACACATTTTCGGTTGGGTGCATGTTTCCGCTCGTGCAACAATTTTCTAACAATACTATTTCTATTATAAAATACGTAACATTGTTTTTGTTATAAGACAGATTTTCAACTACTGTTCTGATAGACAATTTAAATTAGAAAGTTTTTTTCGATCAACTTTATCTGACCGGCTTCCAAACATTTTACGCATTATAATCAACTCTTTTTTGACATCTCTATTCTCACAGCAGTTTCTCATCAGCATCAGCTGCCTTAAACAAACTCTTAATTGAATGAATAATTTAAGCTATCAACATGCTACTCGATCCCATTACTATGTAGGCTTATGCTCCGGACTTTCAGTAATAAAAAGTCGACACCCTATTGCCGCCCTCCTGTACCATCGTAGATATGGGAAAAAAGATGGTCTTCGTTACACCGAAAGTAGATATGAGAAAAATGTTGGTCTTCGTTACATCTAAAGAGTGCGGAACGTCGGAATTATGCAACCATGCATTAACACATTCCACGAAAAATGCTCAACGCCGATAAAGCCCACTTTGAAGGTAGAAAGTTTCATGTCTGAAGCCCGGGCGTTGATTTCCGACCTAGAAAAAAAATCATTCTTAGACAAGTGATGCACTTTCTTGCTCTGTTGAAAGGGGTAATTTTCGTCCCCTATGTCGTATTTTTCTCATTCGAATATTTCTTTTTAATCTCATATAAATTTTTTGAGATAACATTGAACAACATTCACTCCTAATCGGTTGTTATTATAATAATTTTGGTCAACAAAATTAAATACATTGACTTAATTAATTGTTTTGGGTATTGTATCCACAATTACCTGGATTTGAAAATGTCCCCTAATGAACTAAATTGAATTAGGTATGTATTTGATGATTTCTCTTTAGATGTGTTGTGACAGGTCATAATGCTAAGTGCACACCAAAGTCAGGTTGCAATGGATCACCAAACACAGTTCTAGACAATGTAATCCCTCATTGTATAGAACAAAGTGTTGGTCCATGTGTAATCTCTCTTTTGGGGTGCACTTCAAATTCTCATAACTGAAGGCATTCAAGTTTGAGGAGTGGAGCAGGTTTTCAGAAGAAAAGAAATTTTTGCTAAGTCAATTCGACGAGATGTCACGTGAAGTCCGGATGACTCCAGACGAATCCTGACAGAAGCCAATTTCCTAGTTTAAAGAAGAAAGTTCTGCGGCCAAGTCTATTCGTCGAATGTTCTCGTGAACTCCCGACGAATATCGACGAATGCTGACAGAAGTCAAAAAGGCAGCTTTGTGAAGGAAACTGTGCGGCTAAGTCAATTCGTCGAATGTTCTCGAGAACGCCCGACGAATCCCGACGAATGAAAATAGAAGGTGCTTTTCATGGGTTGTTCAATCTTTTTAATGGCTAAGTCAATTCGTCGAATGTTCACGTGAAGTCTCGACGAATGACGGACATACGGATTTCAAAAATATGTTTCGCTTTTTGAAAATTAGGGTTGGCCGTCATGTGCAGCACACGTGTCGATCATTCCCTGTCTGTCGCCCTAGCCGTTGGAGTTCTTCCTATAAATAATCTCTTATTTTTAGGGTAAGATATTATTATTCAACCCGATTAAAAGAGAAGAACCCAACCATCTTCCTTCTTGCTCGCTGGACAAGTTTTTCTGAGATCTAACTTCTGCGCCCTCAAGACTCGTTCATCAGTGTTGTTAGAGATTTCTCAGATAAGAAGGCCTTTGATTTATTTGCTGCTCCATATTTTTGAAGATCTTTTCAAGAAAATCAAAGGGCCTATTCAGATCAGGTATACCGAGTTTCTTTTCTTCCAAATCTTTGAAGATTCAAGCTTTCGTTCTCAAGGAAGAAGAAGACTCAGTTTTTCCAAGATCTGAAGTTAATCTCTGTTGAGATTTAATATAAGTATTTTATTTCAAACTCTATTTGATTCTTGTAGGAGATTTTTCTCCGAGTTATTTTGTAGGAGTATTTTGCTCCGAGTTGTAGGAGTTTATCTCCGAGTGCTTTTGTAGGAGAGGTTGTTCTCCGAGTTTGTAGGAGTCGTTGTCTCCGAGTGTAGGATTTGTTGATAAATTCGAGTTTTGGCGAAGTTGCCGACGCTTGCCCGAAGTGCTAGATAGGCGAAGCGGGAGAGAGGAGTACCCACCTTGGGGAACCTCTATAAATCTTGTGTCTCTGTGCTGTGATTTTTCTTGTTGTGTGTGTACTTAATTTTTATTCCGCAATCGCAGTAGAGATCACCTATTCACCCCCCCCCCCCCCCTTTAGGTGATTTAGGTAGACAACGATTTCTTTCAATTGGTATCAGAGCAGGTTATCTTTAAGAGGTTAACACCTAGATTAAAGATCCCTCTTCGTTGTCAAGATCTCTCTCTATGGACACAGGCATGGAAAGGTTTTCCTCCAAGCTCCCAGTTTGCACTAAGGAAAATTTTCCCATGTGGAAAGAAAGAGTTATTTTCTACATGGAAGCAAATGATCCCCGTATCTCCCAGATAGTTAAGGAAGGTCCCCATATTCCCATGGTTGCTTCTACCATTGATGCCACCAAACAAGTGCCAAAGAAATTGATGGACATGACAAAGGATGAAATTGCACTTGTCACTCTGGACAAGAAAGCAAAGCACATCATAGCAGGTGCAATTGATGATTCAATGTTACAAAATCTGATTCACTGCAAGTCTGCAAAAGAGATGTGGGATTCTATTGTGGTTTTGATGGAAGGTACTGAAGAAGTTCGAGATGACAGAAAGTCTTTGCTGAACCAAGAATACGAAGCCTTCAAGCAACAAGGCAAAGACACAATTTCTGACACCTACGAGAAATTCTTCAAGATTGTAAATGGTCTGAGAAACTATGGAAGAGAATTCACCATGGGTGAGCTGAATGATAAATTCCTTAGATCCTTTTCTAAGGAATGGGACCCCAAGGTGATAGCTATCAGAGAATATGGTAAGTTGGCTACTACGGAGCCACAGATTCTATATGGGAAGCTGTTTTCCCATGAGCTGAAGTTGAATATCAGGAAGTCAGAAGAGGAAAGCAGTAGGAGCTCTGGCAAGGAAAAGCCCATTGCTCTAAAGGCTGAAATCCCCCGGAGAAGCAGGGCCCTGTCCCCTGTGAGAAATGAGTCTTCTGAGGATAAAGCTGAAAACACTTCTGAAGAATCAGAACTATCTGAAGGAGAATTCTCCCTCCTCTCCAAGCAATTCAAAAAGTTGCTTAACAAGAGGAGACAAACGAGAAAAGGCTCATCTTCCTCAAGAGATCACAGGAGATCACACCGTGACAGAAACGACGGGTATGGTTCTAAACCGAACAAACATGATTATACTGAACCCGTTTGTTATTGTTGTAAAAAGTCAGGGCACATGATAGCTGATTGCCCACACAAGAAGAAGGAATCTTCGAGAAAAGAGGAAAAGAATTCCTACAAAGGAAAGAAGAAAGAGGAGAAGAGTTTTGTTGCCAAGAAGTCCAAGACTCTGAGTGATAGTGACACAAATGAGACTAACTCAGATGAAGAGGCATTCTTTGGATTGATGGCTCAACCCGATACAGAAGACCAATTTGGTCAATATAGAGGAAAAGGCCTCACAAAAGACTGTTTCTACAGTCTAATGGTCATGTTAGATGATGACAAAGATGTTGTTCCTTTCACCGGTCAGGTATTATCTTCTACACCTCTTTCATGTTCAGAAACGGCATCTGATGCAAATGAAAACTACTATTCAGAAGAGGATTCTGAGTTGACTGCTAAGTATGAGGAAATGTTGAAGGGGTTTAATAAGTGTCGAAAGCTTGTTAAAACTCAATCAAAGGAGATTCAGTCCCTAAAGGATCAAGAATCAAACCTGAGAAAGGAGATTGAAGAATCTAACCTACTCAGGGATGAAATCTTATCCTTGAAGATTGCTCTCTCCAAGGCCACTTCAGCAGGCATTCAGAAGAGTGAAATTATCAATGATTTGACGAAACAGCTTAGGCTGAAAAGAAGATCACAATGAACTTCTCTAAGCCCAAGACAGTTTTTCCTATCATAGACACTTTCACTGTTGGTTCTGGTAGTAGTGGTTTGGGCCATGCTGCTGAAAAGAACCTAAGTAAGTCAGCCAAAAGAAGAGATGCTAAAGCAAAGGGTAAGGGTCCACAGTGTGCTCCAACTTTCAAGAAGGTGATTTTTCCTACGAACACCTATGATTTTGAGAGCATGTATGGTCACTTCAGCAGACCAACCCATGTTGAGCGTGCCAAGGTGAACTCAGTGTGGACCAGACCCAGAAACCTTGGTTCTAGCTCCCTCAAGGCTCCTTATGAGGAAGTTCAATTGAAGCATCATGGACCATTCGTTCATGGATCAAATGTTAAGAAAGCACCGCAGGTCAAGCCTATTGTGCCTAAGAATTGTGTATGTTGCACCAACGAGGCTTCTACCTCCAAGGTTGCTCCTCCTGCAAAGCCACCCATTCAAAAGGCTCAGCAGAACACAAAGAGGAGATACAATAGATTTGAATGCTGGTGCTGTGGCAAAATTGGTCATTTCGCCATAGATTGTTGGTTCAATCACATTGTGCCAAGAACTCCACGAGTTAACAGTGCAAGACCGACCACTTGCAAAGTTAATGTTCAAAGTGGTGTTCCACTAACAAGGAACCAAGGGCCCAAAAATGTTTGGGTTCCTAAGGGGTATTGATCATGTTTGCAGGATTATCCAAAGGCCAATGAAATTCCTATCTGGTATTTGTACAGCGGATGCTCTCGGCATATGACCGGGAATAGAAGATTACTTCAGGAGTATGTTCCAGTTGAGAACGGGCCTAAAGTAAAGTTTGGCGGATCTGAACGAGGTATTATTATTGGTTATGGTTCAATAACCAACGACTCAGTCGTTTTCACACGTGTAGCTCATGTGAAAGGATTGAAATACAATCTGATTAGCATAAGCCAACTGTGTGACAAAGGCTATACCGTTGAGTTCTTTAGAGATAGATGCCTGATAAAGATGTCCGTGTTTGCGAAAACTATTTTAACAGGCTCTAGGAGTAGTGGTATTTACTGTTTAGATTTTATATGTTTACAGTCTTCTACCCAGTGTGTTTTGTTGCCAAAGATAGTGCATCTCTTTGTGACCAATGACACAAGAGACTAGCACATATTAATTTCAAAACTATATCTATGTTATTTTCTCACAACCTGGTAAGGGATGTCCCCAAAGTTAAATGCATTAAAGAAAGCCCTTGCTATGCTTGTCAAATGGGTAAGCAAACAAAGGCTAGCTTTAAGAGCATAATTGGCAATAATTCTACCAGATGTCTTCATCTGCTGCATATGGACTTATTTGGTCCAATGTCAGTTAGAAGCTTAGGTGGGAAAGCTTACACCTTGGTTATTGTTGATGATTATTCCCGGTTTGCATGGGTGTTCTTTCTAAAACTTAACTCAGAAACCTTCGGCATATTCACTAATTTTGTCAAGCTTATTCAGAATGAACTTGACTGTTCAGTGGTCAAAATCAGAAGTGAGCATGGAACAGAATTTCAGTCTGGGGCCATGACAGAGTTTTGTGAAAGTCAAGGTATCTCCCATGAGTTTTCCTCTCCTCATACTCCACAGCAAAATGGAGTAGCCGAGAGAAAGAATAGAACCCTCATAGAAGCTGACAGGTCTATGTTGAGTGATTCTGCTCTTCCAGAATATTTCTGGGCAGAAGCGATCAACACAGCTTGCCATGTGCAAAACAGAGCACTCATCAATAAGAACCATCGTAAGACCCCATATGAGATTCTAAAGGGCAGAAAACCAAAGATTTCATATTTTAGAATTTTTGGCAGTAAATGCTATGTACTTAACAATGGGAAGCATCCTACAACCAAGTTTAGTGAAAAATGTTTTGAAGGTATTTTCGTAGGATATAGTAGCCATAGTAAGGCATATATGATTTTCAATAAGAAAACTCTGGTGGTAGAGGAAACAGTCCATGTTGTATTTGATGAGACAAGCTTGCCGCATAGCAACTCGTCTAGTGTGTTCATTGAAGATGCAGGTGAAAAGCTAAAGGAACTCTCTATGCAAGATGGAGTAAAAACCACAGATGATGCTCCAAAGTTGGCAGAAGAGATCTCGGATCACTCTGAAGATGAACAAGAAGTTCATGAAGAAGAAGATATTCTAGAGGTGGCTGAACCTCAAGTTGCTCCTGAAAATGCAAATAACTTGGGAGTCAGATATTCAAGAGATCATCCAGCTGATCAGATTATCGGAGATCTTTCAAGCAGAGTTCTAACGAGAAGAAGTACAATTAACGAAGTTTTACATTTAAGTTTTCTTTCACAGATTGAGTCGAAGAAGTTTGAAGAAACAAACACCGATCCATCATGGATCCTTGCTATGCAAGAAGAGCTCAACCAATTCAAGAGATGTAAAGTTTGGGAGTTAGTACCAAGACCCAAAGGACAAAATGTGATTGGAACCAAATGGGTCTACCGGAACAAGCTTGATGAAAAGGGCATCATTACAAAGAACAAAGCAAGACTGGTTGCACAAGGATACAGGCAAGAAGAAGGGATTGATTTTGATCAGACCTTTGCACCAGTAGCAAGACTTGAAGTCATCAGATTATTTCTGGCATATGCTGCACATAAGGGCTTTAAGGTTTTCCAGATGGATGTGAAGTCAGCCGTCCTGAATGGAGACCTTAAAGAGGAAGTATATGTAGCTCAGCCTCCAGGTTTTGTAGATTCTAACTTTCCTGATCATGTATATTATTTACATAAAGCTTTGTATGGTCTCAAACAGGCACCCCGAGCCTGGTATGAGACATTGTCTAGGTTCCTTTTTGAGAACAAATTCACAAAAGGAACAATAGATAAGACATTGTTTCTTAGGGAAGTGAAATGCGAGATTTTGCTTGTGCAAATCTATGTCGACGATATTATTTTTGGCTCTACAGATGACAAACTTTGCAAAAAGTTTTCTAATTTGATGCAAGGTAAGTTTGAAATGAGCAGTATGGGAGAGCTGAAATATTTCTTAGGACACCAGGTGCACCAATCTGAAGATGGAATTTTCATCTCTCAGACGAAGTTCACCAAAGAGCTCCTTAAGAAATTTGGAATGGAGAGTGCAACCTCTATGAGGACTCCAATGGGCTCAAGTATGTCTCTAGACAAGGATGAGAAAGGGAAACCTTTTGATGAAACCAAGTACAGAAGCATAATTGGGTCCTTGCTCTACCTCACTGGCAGTAGGCCCGATATAATGTTTTCAACATGTGTTTGTGCCAGGTATCAGGTGAACTGTAAGGAATCTCATTATACCGCTGCAAAGAGGATTTTGAGATACCTTAAGGGTACACCAAATCTCGGCTTATGGTACCCGAGAAGCAATGATTTTGAACTAATTGGTTTTTCAGATGCTGATTTTGCAGGTAGCAAAGATGATAGAAAGAGTACTTCAGGAACTTGCCAACTCTTGGGAAAAAGGCTTGTGTCATGGAGTAGCAAGAAGCAAAATTATGTTGCAATATCAACTGCTGAATCGGAGTATATCTCTGCCGGCAGTTGCTGTGCACAACTTTTGTGGATAAAGAATCAGCTTGAGGACTATAATTTAAAGCTCACAGAAATCCCCATGTTCTGTGACTCCTCAAGTTCTATTGCCATAGCAAATAATCCAGTCTCTCACAGCAGAGCGAATCACATCGAGCTTCGCTACCACTTCATCCGGGAACATGTTGAGAGTAAGGATATTAATTTGTTATATGTTAATACTGACAAACAAATTGCAGATTTTTTACGAAGCCTCTGGACGAGACCAAGTTCAATTTCTTCAAAATGGAACTTGGAATGCTTAACAAGGAATCATGAGGACAAGAATATTGGAATTTCACGAGATATCACGGGTCAATTTCTTTTATCTTCTTGGACACGTCTCCTTGAAAAGTCTTATTATCAAATTCAATTTATTGGATCCCAAGAGCCATCCGTGAAATCAGGTACACGCCTAAATTTATTATATATATATATAAACAAAGAGAACACGTGATTCCACGCACTCTTCCGTGAAACCCTTCCCGTCTCTCCGTCTCCCTCGAGAAAACACGGTTTCTCTTCCCCGATTTCGTCAAGCTCGATGGCGCCCAAAGCCGCTGGAGGTCTGCATTCAGGTGGAGAGCTGGTGCAAGGTAGCTTTCGAACTGCTTCAGATGAGTTCAGAAACATTATTTTGATGCTTGATGTCGCCGGGCTCAGTTATGTCTTGGAAGAGCCGGCTAAAATTCTCGAACAAGAAGTTCTTGAGCTCTACAGAAATGCAAAAATCTCTGGTCAAGGCAAGAAGATATAGAGCTGCATCAGGTCTTGTAAAATAGTTTTGAAAGCTAGTGCCATCAACAGGATCTTGAGGATGCCTGAAGTCGAACAAAGGAAGTGTATGCTGAAGACTTTCTCCAGGCCAAAAGATTCTGTGGCATTCTTGATGAAGGTTCAAAGATAAGAAGAAAATTCATGAATGACGGAGGTAAGCTTCTGTGTGATATTTTGGGAAAAGTCTTATTGTGCAAGGTAGGTTCACATGACTACCTATTTGAAGAAGCCTTTAAGATTCACACAGCTATTATTTGTAGAAAATGTTTTAATTTTGGTGAAGTTCTTTTTGAGAAAATTAAAGACAGCTTTCATGCCCCAAATTTTGGAAGAATTATTAGTTTGTTGCTGAATGGTAGTAATCCAGATTTTTTCAATCTTGGAAGAGGTATCCCCATCCATCACACTAAGAAAATCAACTCCTCTATTTTCTCCAAATGGGAAAGGGTCATTCCAAAGGGTGGAGTCAAGAATGTTGTTAGTGGTGATGAGGACCCTGTGCAGGATGAGAATAGGACTCATGAAGAAGGTCAACCCTCAAGGGGTAGTGGACCTAGTACTACTCCTGGTCAGGGCAGAGGTGAACATGTTGAGGGGGAGCCTCCAACCCCAAGAGACATTGTTGCAAGGTGCTGCTTCAAAGGAAATTCCTCCCAATGAAATTGATCCAGTTCATACTGATCCAGTGTATGTTGATCCAGTTAGTCCTGCTGTTCCTGATACTGTTCCTGACCTGGAAGGTCAAGGGAAATCTGCTGCTGAAGATGAAGCTGCTATGTTAGAAGACTCAAGAAGATCCCATGCAGAGTTTGTCTCACATTCAGATCATCATGAAAACTTGCCAGATACTGCATCTGAACACTCTGAATCAAGGAAATCAGCTGCACAGTCTGAGAAATCTGATGTTTTGGACAAGGGCAGTTTTGGTGCTCAGTTGGAGTTTGCCAAGAGGATGTCCTTGGCTGAGGGGGAGAAAGAACAGGAAGACATATTTATGGGTGAATCTGCAGTCCCTCCTGTGCTGCTCTGGCCCCCTCCAGAAAGTATTTTGAGACAATCTCCAAGAGCAACCGTGCTTGATGAGCAAGCACAGTCTACAAGTTTTGTAGCTGATAGAGTCTCTCCTGATGTTTTTGAAACTGGAGAGAGCTCTCAATCTTCTTTGCTCAAGTCAATTTCAACTTTGCTGCAAGCTCAAACAGAGCATTTTGATCGGTCCATCAAGTCAGTTTATCAGAAAATTGATAAAGTAGATAGTGCTTTGAGGCAGGAAATGGCTGAGATGAAGCATGAAATGGGCAAATTCAAGAGTGATCGAGAAGCCTGGATGACAAAGGCAGGAAAAGCATTGGACCACACCAATAAAGGAGTTAGGCATGCTCTAAAGAACTTGCATCAGGTTGGTGAAGATGTTGTAAATCTGAATGCTGCTCAAACAACTCTCAACATTGCTCATGATCAAGGGGTTACTTTTCTGGATAATCAAGTTGAGAGGCAGCTGAATAAATTCTATACCCTCCTACATGAAGATGTCATAAAGGGGGAGGAGAGTATGGTTTCTAAGATAGAGGAAAGTGCCAATAAAGTGAATGACTTGGATGGTAAAGTTAGTGATTTGGATGGAAATGTATTTTCCAAGATGCAAGAGCTTAAGGAGAACATATATATTACAAAATGTTGTAGATGTAAATTGGTACACTCATGAATCTACAAGTTGGCTGTTCAAGGAGGTTGCAGGCATGCTTGGATTCACTGTTGTGGACAAAATGCCAGGTGCTCCAGGTCCAAGTGCTCCAAGTTCTTCTCAAATTCCTGTTGAGGATTCTGATTTTGCTGAAGCAGATATTCCAGCCTCTACCTACCAAGAGTTTTGGGATGATCCAGTGCTTGAAAGCTCCAAGGTTTCTGAATCTTCTGATAAGTCCTTGAAAAGGAAGATCTTTGGTGATAAACCTTCTGCAAAAAGGTCTAATCCTCACAAGAAGATCAAAGAATTCTATGATAATCCTCCTCCAAGAAATTTCCAAGAAAGCTGAAGTCCCTCTTCAAAGGATATCATTCTTACATCTTTCAACCTAGTCAGTAAGCAAAATGAAAGTGTCAGTAAACATTACAGTCAGGAGGAATGAGATAAGTTCGAGAAAAGGATAACTGAAAGGAGAATTCATTTCAAGACAGGTGGATCTAAAGAGACTGCTCCTGATAGATATTGGCCTAAGCCAAAGGCATTCTTTGAGAGAATGGAATCTGAACAGAAAAAGAGAGCTGAGGCAGTGGAAAGAATTTTTGGAAAGCAGAAAGGCAAGGATCAAGCATGAGCTGAGCTGTTCTGGAATCATGTTGTTTTTCCTTGTTTATATATATATTTGTGTTTGGATAAACATTGATTCTCTCTTTAATTATTACTGTCTGGTTGTGCTATTTTTATTCAATTATACTTTCTGTGCAATTCAACTTAGTGCATAGGGTTATGACATCTTCAAATAGGGGGAGATTGTTGGGTATTGTATCCACAATTACCTGGATTTGAAGATGTCCCCTAGTGAACTAAATTGAATTGAGTATGTATTTGATGATTTCTCTTTAGATGTGTTGTGACAGGTCATAATGCTAACTGTACACCAAAGTCAGGTTGCAATGGATCACCAAACACAGTTCTAGACAATGTAATCCCTCATTGTATAGAACAAAGTGTTGGTCCATGTGTAATCTCTCTTTTGGGGTGCACTTCATATTCTCATAACTGAAGGCTTTCAAGTTTGAGGAGTGGAGCAGGTTTTCAGAAGAAAAGGAATTTTTGCTAAGTCAATTCGTCGAGATGTCACGTGAAGTCCCGATGACTCCCGACGAATCCTGACAGAAGCCAATTTCCTAGTTTAAAGAAGAAAGTTCTGCGGCCAAGTCTATTCGTCGAATGTTCTCGTGAACTCCCGACGAATATCGACGAATGCTGACAGAAGTCAAAAAGGCAGCTTTGTGAAGGAAACTGTGCGGCTAAGTCAATTCGTCGAATGTTCTCAAGAACGCCCGACGAATCCCGACGAATGAAAACAGAAGGTGCTTTTCATGGGTTGTTCAATCTTTTTAATGGCTAAGTCAATTCGTCGAATGTTCACGTGAAGTCTCGACGAATGACGGACAGACGGATTTCAAAAATATGTTTCGTTTTAGAAAATTAGGGTTGGCCGCCATGTGCAGCACACGTGTCGATCATTCTCTGTCTGTCGCCCTAGCCGTTGGAGTTCTTCCTATAAATAATTTCTTATTTTTAGGGTAAGATATTATTATTCAACCCGATTAAAAGAGAAGAACCCAGCCGTCTTCCTTCTTGCTCGCTGGACAAGTTTTTCTGAGCTCTAACTTCTGCGCCCTCAAGACTCGTTCTTCAGTGTTGTTAGAGATTTCTCAGATAAGAAGGCCTTTGATTTATTTGCTGCTCCATATTCTTGAAGATCTTTTCAAGAAAATCAAAGGGCCTATTCAGATCAGGTTTGCCGAGTTTCTTTTCTTCCAAATCTTTGAAGATCCAAGCTTTCGTTCTCAAGGAAGAAGAATACTCAGTTTTTCCAAGATCTGAAGTTAATCTCAGTTAAGATTTAATAGAAGTATTTTATTTCAAACTCTATTTGATTCTTGTAGGAGATTTTTCTCCGAGTTATTTTGTAGCAGTATTTTGCTCCGAGTTGTAGGAGTTTATCTCCGAGTGCTTTTGTAGGAGAGGTTGTTCTCCGAGTTTGTAGGAGTCGTTGTCTCCGAGTGTAGGATTTGTTGATAAATCCGAGTTTTGGCGAAGTTGCCGACGCTAGCCCGAAGTGCTAGATAGGCGAAGTGGGAGAGAGGAGTACCCACCTTGGGGAACCTCTATAAATCTTGTGTCTCTGTGCTGTGATTTTTCTTGTTGTGTGTGTACTTAATTTTTATTCCGCAATCGCAGTAGAGATCACCTATTCACCCCCCTTTAGGTGATTTAGGTAGACAACGATTTCTTTCAAATTGTCATCACTATGATTATTTCATCCAAGCATATATCTTGATTGAGGCTTAATTTATAAATATAAATAAACGATCATGTATGTTGCGGGTTCAACACTCCCCTAGGCCGGTCGAGCTGAACCGTATTAGCTCGAGAGTGAGACGAACACGCAAATAGTCAAAAGTGAGTATCAACAGTAGACAACGAGATTTTTATGTGGAAAACCCGGAAAGGGGAAAAACCACGGGGCCTAGCCCAGTTCTGAACGATCCACTAGTTTTGTGAGTTACAGAGAGAATTGTTTTTCGAGGGTGACAAGCCACCGCTCGTTACAGAGATTTTGTTAAGCTCTTCAAGTCCTCGGGAGCCGAGCGTAGTGAAGCAAGCTCGGGGACAGCCTGGAGCGGAGCGCTGCGGAGCGGCTGGAGCGGAGCGCTGCGGAGCGGCTGGAGCGGAGCGCTGCGGAGCAGCCTGGAGCAGAGCGCCGCTGAGCAGTTTGGAGCGGAGCGCCGCTGAGCAGCTTAGAGCGGAGCGCTGCTGAGCAGATTGGAGCGGAGCGCCGCTGAGCAGCTTAGAGCGGAGCGCTGCGGAGTAGCCTGGATCCAAGTCACTGAGATCCTCCCAAGTTCTTGAAGTAAAGCTGGGGTGCTGAGGGAGATCTCTGAGGGTAGCTTGAGGGTCGATGATGATCTTCCAAGAGTCCTCACTGGAAAACTCAAGAGCTCATCCTTCTTCCAGTGCCCAAAGATCCCTTCAAATGGAGGCCTGACTCTCCTTTTATAGTTTTTTGAGGAGGGCGTTCTGGTAACTGCGTCATGCTGATTCTTGGACAAGCAAATGAGGATGCTTGATTCGGGGCACACAGATTATCAACTTTCTGATTATGACGAGTTTGCCCTTCGGTCACGCTGGGCAGCTTGGGCAGCTCGGGCAACCTCTCTGGTGGTGATGGTGGCGGGCGATCGCCGCCGGCGATGGACGGGGGCGGCACGGCTTGCGGAGCAGGGGGAGCGGAAGCGCCTCTTGCGGACCATACGAGAGAGGAAGCGCTTCCGGCGGAGTAGGTGCGAGCGGGAGCGCGAGAGCGCTTCCCGCGGAGCAGGAGCGAGCGGGAGCGCTTCCCGCGGAGCAGGAGCGAGCGGGAGCCCGAGAGCGCTTCCCGCGGAGCATGAGCGAGCGGGAGCGCGAGAGCGCGTCCCGCGGAGCAGGAGCGAGCGGAAGCGCGAGAGCGCGTCCCGCGGAGCAGGAGCGAGCGCGCCGCTCAGCGGGCCCAGACGAGATCGTGATGAGAAACACTCGGTTCGTCTCAACCCAAACCCATTTAGAGGAACCCCAACAATGTATATATAACACATGATATGAACTAATTATATATGTGATGCAATTTATTTATGAATATTAGTGTTTAATTTTAATTTTTTTAAGCATGTTGTGATTAAAATAGCTAAATTTTAATATATTATCTTAGTATTTTTGGGTCACAACCCAAAACCCTAACTAATACTTCGGTATTTTTGATCGATAGGAAGTGTAGTTAAAATTTTAGTCTTGGATTAGGTAATTATAACTAATATTATATTGTTAGCTCGAATTAAATAAATTGTTGCAAATGTTTTCTTTTTTGTCATAAATTAGATATTCGTGACTAATACTTATTTATTAGTCACAAATTAAAATCATGATTAATAATTTATTATTTGTCATTTTTGACTCGTGGCAAAGAAAAATGTGTAGAAGTCATTTTTAGTAGTATTTAGAGATGTGATGTGTTTTCTTCCTCTCTTAAATGGGGGGTTTTTCATGCCCAACCCTTATTTTTCTCATTTCAACATTATTTCTTACTCTCATGCGTATTATATAGTCTCCACACACATTTTGGGTTTCATAGGAATACTTCAAGGTTTCATACAAAACCCTCTATGGTTTCATACAATTTTTTTGCTTGTATTCGTTTTCCAATACTTTTTTGTTAGCTTTGAGCAATAAAAATATTCACCATCGTTAATAAAAATAAGTTCCACGAGTCCAATGCAAATTAATATAAGACATTAAAACCTAAATAATCAGCCAAAAAAACACCACATAAATGTTATGAAAATCAGATCTGAGCGAAGAAAAAAAATCCTGTTCCAAAATATTTTTCTGGCGGACAAAATTGCGAAAAACGATGAGCACAAAAATTAGAAAAAAAATAAAATCAAGCACCGCAATCATAAACATCAAATATAAAGTGGTTCCCCGGAATTGGGTACGTCCACTGTGCAGATAGAGATAGATTTACTATTAATTTCTCAAACATACAATACGACTAAAATAGAGGAGAAGAATAGATCGAGAAAATGATGGAAATCTCGAGTCCTCCAAGGTCCGGTCGTACATGTTGCGACGAGAAAACAGTTTCGACGGAGAGGGAAGAAGCCGACTGGAAGAAAAACTCTGAAGAGAAAGCCGGCTAGGCGATGGCTGAATGTCGGCCGAAATCCGCTCACCCACTTAAGAAAATCTGTTGCTCTGCACTCTCCTAAGGGTGGCTGATCACACCTATTTAAGGAGGAGGAAATCCTAAGATGATAAGGAGGATGAGCCGGCTCAATAATGAAAAGAGATCAATCCCATCCCAAAAAAATCCGCCATCAAACACCAGAATAAATGAGATGCCAAATTTGGAGCGATCTCCAAATAATAGTGAGGCCAACCAGGAGGAAAATTAGGCGGAATATAGGGAATCCAAAAGATGAGAGGTGTCCAGCTGCACTCATGGAAAGAGATCAAATCTCTTCCATCTCATAAGAAAAATATATTCTGCCAACAATGCTCCCCCATAAATGCCGAAATTTGGGGAATTACAGTGAAGAATTGAGCAGTCCAAAAAAGCCGCAGGCCAAGAATTACCGCAACACATAAAAAACTTCTTTCAAAAAAGATTTCGGTTGGCGCAACTTTTTTGCTCCGAAGAGTTTGGACAAAAATACCATCATCATAGATTGCATGTTTAACAAGACAATAGTTATAACTTATAACTTCCGCCGAGAAAAGAAAACTAATTTTAAACATAGAAGTGAATGGAGTTCGTTGCGCGACGTTGGGCGTTTACGAACGATAATTCATAATCACCGTTTTCACAATCGCCACCACCTAAGCCCAAGCTTTACTGCACGAATAGGTAAGGGGGTAGTAAAGTGCAACTGATGCATGTTACCGTAAAGTGCGGGCATCCAACGGTTCGCATGGATGCCCGCACATATCTCAAAACTCTTTTAGATGTATCCACTTTGAGATGTGTGCAAGCATCCATGTGAACCGTTGGATGCCCACACTTTACTGTAAAATGCACCCAGCACTTAAATCCCCTTTAATTCTCGCTTTGCAAAACCGCAAAAGCAGTGTGGCTCGAATTTATTCTTGGAGGGCTCCAGAAGAGCAAAAGTAACAACTCTTCAATCGAACAAAAGTGAATAATCTGTTCATTTATTCACATTCACACGTCTTTCTCCTCCGCGGCTTATTTTAACACCCCGCCACCGCCCTGAACAAAACCCACCCCCTTCTTCCTCCCCCTCTCCCTCTCTCTCTCAAATGGAGAAGAGGGAGGCAGCAGGATCGGACGCATCCCTGTGCCAAAAACTCTACAACGTGTTCCTTCCAACCATGAAGCCTCTACGGCGGCTCACCTTCAGGAAGCAAGAGCTCCAACCTCCGGCGGCTGCCCCAGCCGCCCCCTTTGCGGAAGAAGGCCGGCTGATAAAGATAGAGAACTTGGAGAGGCAGGCGGCGCCATTTAAGATAGCGACGGAGAAGCAGAGGAGGAACTATAGCCTTCATGAGAGGGCTGATAGCTTCATAGCGCGCACCAGGCTGAAGATCAGGAGCGGCTCTACGATTGGAAGGCCTGCTGCTTAATTCTGAAGTGCAGTGCGTGAATGAATATGCTCTGATTATCGGTATTTTTGTTTGAAGCGTATGTAAAAGATTGCTGTATTTATCTATTTTTTTGTGTTTTCTACTTATTTCGTTGGTGGCATCAGGCCGCATGCGTGTTCTTATTGATGTAATATAGCAATTGCTTGACTGGTTTGTCTTTAATTCAGCGAAGGTATATAAGAAAATAAATGTTTGCTGTGTTTTTTTTGCTATTGTTATTAGTACTGTTTATTAGAAAATTTAGGTGTGGGCATTGCAGAGGGAAAAAACCATGCGTTACAAATCGGGCCTTACATTTCCAAATCTCACGGCCTATAGATGTCCTTGAATATTGGGCCGACTTTTTTAATAAGACTTCATTTGGTTTAGCGGTTGCGGTTGCAAAGGTAGCTGTTGGAAAGGGAAGTTTGTAAAAGGAGATGTTGGAAACTGATTGTTGGAAACGGAAATCTGTTTGGGTAGTCTGAGTTTTCAGAACTTTTCAGAACGGAAATTCATTTGGCAAATCAACGATGGCGTTTTGTAAATTTTTCGGGCCTAAAAATCTGAGGTCTGAACTTATATATATATATATATATATATATATTAGTTATATATATATATATATATTATATATTCTGTTATATATTTATATATATTATGTTTTTTATATATATTAAACTAATATATATATATATATAATATAAAGTTTTTTTTGTAATTTCTTTTACTATTCAAACTATAGTATAGGGGGGGTTTTTGTGCAAATATAAAATTTTTACTGTTTATCTTCTAGATCTCCGCCTGCCTCCGGCGGCCTCCGCCCGTTCCTCAACCCTGCCTCCGCCCGTTCATCTACCATGCCTCCGCCTGCCTCCGCAGCGTATTGGCCACCAAGAAGCACCAGAAGCCCGTCACCATCCGCGCACCGTCGAGTGATCGTCTTCCTCGCTGCTCTCTGTACTGAGAGTTCACTCCATTACCTCTCGAGGCTAACATCAATGGCTGGAGTGGCTCGAGGAGCTCGCCGCAAGGTTCTTCCAATGGGGTCCTCCGGTCTGTCAAGTTGAAGCTCATTTTGCGTCGTTTTTTTTTCTCCTCAAAACGCAGCATACCGGAGCTCTGCGGAAGGGTTTCCACCCGCGATGTTTTTGCGCCTGGAATGAAACGCCGCGGTTGCAAATTACAGCGGAAAAACAAATGAAAAAGTGTCGCGCGTTGCGTTTGCGGGAAACGGGATGGCGTGAAAACGCTATACCAAATGAAGCCTAAGAAATCCTACCCCATCCCTATCGAAAATTGGAAAAGGCTCGATTGACGGCATTCCGTGAGTTGAGCCTAGAAAAATTCCCCTGTACTTTTGACAATTCATATTTTTAGCTATCCCCAATTAAGGTTTCATTTGACACGGCTTATTATGAATTTGGTCAAAAACGTGTTTGGCAAGACTAAGGCCTCATTTGTTCAAGCGTTTTCAATCCAGTGAGTTTTCCCCAAACGCAACGCGAGCCTAATTCCCGTTTGTTTTTCCGCTTTCTTTCCGAGCCGCACGCGAAAGCTCCGTAACCTCTTCCGCGACGTCTCCAAACCGGCGTATACACCTCCAGTCGATCGCGTTTACTCGGCGCGTCTCTTCTTCTTCGGGCCATCGCACATCCGAGCAGAAACAACACAGATTCTCTCCTCTTGGCAGATCCAGCGCCGTTTCTCTTCCTCTTCCCTGGCGCGTCCATCGGAGATCCAGCGCCGTTCTTCTCGTAGCGCAGATCCATCGGAGATTCTTTTCAACTATTTATTAATATATATATATATATATATATACTCCGCCTCCTCTTCCGCCAAGCTCCAGCACCTCCTGGAGGTCACCGCCACCGGAGGTGGAAGAGTTGAGATCAGCTCCGCCTCCTCCGCCTCCGCCGCCTCCGCCAAGCTCCAACACCTCCTCGTACTCCTCCATCCGGAGGTCACCGCCGTCGAGAGCCAGGGCATGGCGGAGGCAGGGCGGAGGCGGCAGGCATGGCGGAGGCAGGGCGGAGGCGGCAGGGCGGCGGAGGCGGAGGGAGGCGGAGAGGCCGAAAATTTATATAAACAATTTTATATTTGCACAAAAAACTCCTATACTATAGTTTGAATAGTAAAAGAAATTAAAAAAAAAACTTTATATTATATATATATATATATTAGTTTAATATATATAAAAAACATAATATATATAAATATATAACAGAATATATAATATATATATAACTAATATATATATAAGTTTAATAAATAGTAAATGGGTGAAGATGACTCCAAATTTAAAAGTGATCAACACGAAAGTTGTAGGTCTCGTCAAGAAAAACAACTTTCATGTTTATCACCTTTTGATTTGGAGTCGTTCAGACCTCAGATTTTTAGGCCCGAAAAATTTACAAAACGCCACCGTTGATTTGCCAAATGAATTTCCGTTCTGAAAAGTTTTGAAAACGCAGACTACCCAAACAGATTTCCGTTTCCAACAATCAGTTTCCAACATCTCCTTTTACAAACTTCCCTTTCCAACAACTCCTTTTGCAACCGCAACCGCTAAACCAAATGAAGCCTAAAAATTCATGACCGGTATAAGGAAAATAAACTAGTTTTGAGCATAAAATGCATGAATATTTTTAGGTGAGGTCGGGCGTTCACGAAATACGGTTCATGACCACAGCGTTCACGACTGCCACCACCGTGCCAAACGAAGCCTAGGTATCCCGCTATTTCAGTTTTCGCTATCTGCAAGCCCGAATGCTAACCGCAAACATGAATACTATCGGCACTCAAAATTTGAAAAATAACCTTTATCATAACTGTGTGATGTCGCGAAAATGGATGTGAGAACCGCCGGGAGAGGAAGTTGTTGGGCGCTGAACCAGCAAAGTCACAAAAATGCGGAAGGAAGGAGTTATGTGAGTGTGAGTGCAATTAGTGGGTCGACCCCCACATGAGCTCAATTTGTAGCTTGACCATCATGTCGATCTAGTCTGGGGGCTGGCTCGAGATTTAGTAAATAAAAATGCGTTATTATTTATATAAGTTCTCTATGATGTAATGGTGTGTTTTGTCATCATCTCTGTTGGTTTTGCCTTTTGTTGACCGGGTCATTTTTTATTTGGTTTTATTTGTGTATTTTGTTTTAGTTAAAAAGAGGAGAGAGAGAGAGACGCATTTAATGCGGAGAGAGAAGGAAGGTGTTTTTCTTTGCCTATAAATAGACTTTGTATGTGTGGTTTTAAAAAGTTGAATAGAAGTTTACAAGAAGTTTTTTTTTATTTCCTACGTACAGGAGCTAGAGAGAGATAGAGGGAAATGTAGTGAGAGAAGTTTAATTTATTTCATTCCCGCAGGAATATAAGCTCGTCTTCCTCTCGTAACAGTGGCTCGCCAATTCTCTCGCAAGGAGCTCTCGCCAACCTCTCTCTCGCCAGCCCACTCGCATCTCACCAGCAGGAGCAGTCTGCCTCGCCGCTGGACGTGAAGGAGGAGGAGCAGTTTGCCGAGCCAGCCCGCTCGCTACCCTGTGTTCACCAACTCGCCGGAGTTGTGCTTGCCGGCCCGCACTCGCCTGAGGAGCCACTCGCCGGAGTTGAAAGTGGGCTCGCGTGTATCTCTCGCTGGGGTGTTGGAGGAAGAGCTCGCCGGTGCAAGGGTGAGGTTGGAGGTGCTCGCCCGAGTAGTGTGGGTGGATCTCGCCGGGAGTAAGGAGGTGTTCGCATTTGAAGAGTAGAGAGGAAGAGAGCTCGCGTGACACGTATTGCTTCCAACAAGTGGTATCAGAGCGAGGTTGCAAACCTTTGCGGTGACTCAGAAGGTTTGAGGTGTAGAAGCGATGGAGACAAGTGGATCTATGCCGGGGCAAGTCCCCAAGTTGACAAAGATCAACTATGGGAACTGGAGTATCCAGATGAGAGTACTACTCGCATCAAAGGAGTTATGGGATGTAGTGGAGAATGTGTATGAGGAGCGTACTGCTGTAGCAGAGGCGGCGTTGATTAACGCCCAGAAGACGACACTTAGAGAAGCAAGGAAGGCTGATAAGAAGGCTCTTTTCTTGTTGTATCAAGGGGTTGACGAAGCAACCTTCGAGAAGATCTCAGACGCGAGAAGCTCTAAAGAAGCATGGGAGGTGTTGCAACGCTCCATGCAAGGGGTTGAGAAGGAAAAGAAGGTGAAGCTACAGTCCCTCCGTGCGGAGTATGAAGTAACAAAGATGCAAAGCACCGAGAAGGTCCGTGACTATGTGACCCGTCTGCGGACGCTCACAAATGAGATGAAGCGCAATGGGGAGACGATCGAAGATGTGAGCTTCATGGAGAAGTTATTGAGATCTATGTCTGACAAGTTCCGCCATATAGTGGCGGCAATTGAAGAGTCGAAAGACCTCACCGAGATGGCCGTGGACGAGCTTGTAGGCTCTTTGCAAGCTCATGAGTATAGGATGTTGCAGGATGATGAAGAAGTGAATGGCTTAGGAAAAGCACTCCAGACCCAGTTGAACTTTGAGGAAAGTTCAGGAAGTGGAGGCGGCAAGCGTGGCTGAGGTCACCAAGGCAGAGGAAGAGGTAGAAGAGGAGGTAGAAACCAAATTTTCCTAAGAGAGGTGGAGCGACCTCAAGGAGGTTGGCAAGAAGGAAGAGGAAGAGGAAGAGGCCGAGGAAGAGGCCGAGGAGATATGCCCCAAATCCAATGTTACATTTGTAACAAGTTCGGGCATATGAGTTATGACTGCTGGGCTCCGATGAAGAGAGAAGAGGCAAACCACTATGCCGAGGCTAGGAACAATGGGAACAACACTGGCGCTGGAGATCCGATGATGTTCCTAACCTACCGAGGAGCGGAGGAAGGAAGAAATGAAGTGTGGTACCTGGACACAGGAGCGAGCAACCACATGTGCGGAGATAGGGAGATGTTCTCTAACTTGGAACCCAGTGGGGGTGAGGTTAGCTTCGGGGATGCGTCGAAGATCTCGCTAGAAGGTAAAGGCTTGGTGGTTGTGAAGCTGAATGGAGAGAAGGTGCATCTGAATGATGTGTACTATGTGCCAGGCTTGAAGACTAACATCTTAAGCCTTGGGCAGTTGGTGGAGAGAGGCTACTGCGTCCAGTTGAAGGGTGGGTCTTTGGCGATGAAGAACCATCAAGGGAAAGAAGTAGTGAAGGTGAAGATGACGGCGAACCGTCTCTTTACACTGAAGATGGATACTCAGGAGACGACATGTCTCGCGAGGACGCAGGAAGAAGAGGAAGCATCGCTGTGGCACCATCGGATGGGCCACTTGGGCTTCACAGGCTTGAAGCTGCTATCCCACTCCACGATGGTGCAGAATCTACCTATGATCTCACCTCCGGAGAAAGTCTGCGAGGCATGCACGAAGGGGAAGCAGAAGAGGCTGACATTTGAAGGAGGGAAGTCTCAGAGAGCGAAGAGACAACTTGAACTGGTTCACTCGGACATCGCGGGTCCGTTTGAGACCACCTCAGTGGGCGGAAGCAAGTACTACATCACCTTCACGGATGACTTCAGTCGGAAGTGTTGGATGTATTTTCAGAAAGAAAAATCTGAGGCCCTTGACAAGTTGAAGGAGTTCAAGGCGATGGCGGAGAATGAGAGTGGTCAGCCACTGAAGGTGTTGAGGACAGATCGGGGTTGGGAGTACACCTTGAGGATGTTTGATGTTTTTTGCAAGGAGAATGGGATCTCACACCAGTTAACGGCGGCGTACTCACCATAGCAGAACGGAGTGGCGGAGAGAAAGAACTTGACCATCATGAACATGACGAGGAGCATGGTGAAGGGAAAAGGGTTGCCAAAGATGTTCTGGGCCGAGGCAGTGCAGTGTGCGGTGTATCTACTGAATAGATGCCCCATGAAGAGTGTGAAGTTCATGACCCCGTTCGAGGCTTGGAGTGGCTGGAAGCGAAGTGTGAAGCACTTGAGGGTTTTTGGGTTTGTAGCTCATGCTCACGTCCCGGACCAGAGGAGGAAGAAGCTAGATGACAGGAGCGAGAAGTGCATCTTTGTGGGCTACGCTCCGGAGAGCAAGGCTTATAAGTTATACAACCCGGTGACGGAGAAGGCCATAATCTCAAGGGATGTGGTGTTTGAAGAAGACAGCTACTGGAGCTGGGATGAGGAGATAAGGAGCAAGAAAGGGATGTTCTTTGAAGATGAGGAGGAAGGTGGTCATGAAGCAGGAGCTGAGGATGGTGGGACTGAGCCACCATCACCACCTAGTGGAGATTCAGGGGGAGTTTGCAGTCCCAACTCAAGTGGAGGCAGTTCTAGTGGAGCGAGCACTAGTGGAAGCAAGGATGATCGTCCTCAGCCTAGGATGAGAAGGATGGAGGAGATCTACGAGGAGACGGCACCAACGCTTAACGATTTTTCTGTATTATTTGTTGGCAGATTGCGAGCCGCACTCTTATGACGAAGCAGCTCAGGAGAAATCTTGGAGGATGGCGATGGATGCTGAGATGACTTCCATAAAGAAGAATGAAACTTGGAAGCTGGTTGATCCACCCGCAGGCTACAAACCCCTCGGGGTGAAGTGGGTCTATAAAGTGAAGAAGAACAAGGAAGGAGCTGTGGAGAAGTACAAGGCGAGACTCATTGTGAAGGGCTACAGGCAAGTCCAAGGAGTGGATTATGACGAGGTCTATGCCCCAGTGGAGAGGATTGACACCATCAGGTTGATCATCGCACTGGCAGCTCACTATGGGTGGAAGATCATGCAGATGGATGCAGTGGCAGCATACCTCAATGGCTACCTGGAGGAGGATGTGTACATCGAGAAGCCTCCGGGGTATGTTGTGAAGGACCAGGAGAAGAAGTTGTGCAAGCTGGGAAAAATACTGTACGGGCTGAAGCAAGGGGCAAGAGCTTGGAATGGAGGATAGATATTTTCCTCCAGAAGCATGGCTATGTGAAGTGCCCCTATGAGTATGCCCTCTATCTGAAGGTGGAGAAGAACGGTGATATCATGATCCTATGCATATATGTGGATGACATGATATTCACTGGGAACAACCCAGCTATGTTCGAGGAGTTCAAAAGGATGATGAAGAGTGAGTTCGAGATGACAGACTTGGGAGAGCTCAACTACTTCTTAGGCGTGGAGGTACAACAGAGAGGAGATGTGATCTTCATCTCGCAGAAGAAGTACGCAAAGGAGATCTTGAAGAAGTTCAGGATGGAGAATAACAAGGCTATCTCCACTCCCGCTGATCCCAGAACATAGTTGAGGAAGGACTCGGAGGAAGAAGCTGTGGACCCAACGATGTTCAAGAGTTTGGTTGGGAGTCTAAGGTACTTGACTTTCACCAGACCTGACATCATGTATGCTGTTGGGGTAGTAAGCAGGTACATGGAAGAACCCAAGCAGGACCACTTCACTGCAGCGAAGAGGATCCTGAGATATGTGAACGGGACAAGGGGCCATGGCCTGAAGTACTCATCTGCGGGAGAGTTGAAGTTAGTCGGCTACTCGGATAGCGACTATGGTGGTGATGTGAATGACCGGAAGAGCACTTCCGGATATGTATTTCATATGGGAACCGTGGCGTCTCATGTAGTTCGAAGAAGCAGGCTACGATAGCCTTATCATCATGCGAGGTGGAGTACATTGCAGCTGCGGCATGTACTTGCCAAGCCATCTGGTTGAGGAATGTTTTGGAAGAGTTACATCATAAGCAGGATGGCCCAATGACAGTGTTAGTGGATAACATGTCTGCCATTCAGCTTGCGAAGAAACCGGTACTGCATGGAAGGAGCAAGCATATCGAGACCCGATATCATTTCCTTAGGGAGCAGGTGGAGCAGAAGACGATTGAAGTGGTGTATTGCCCCACCGGAGAGCAGGTCGCTGATATTTTCACCAAGGCATTGAAGGTGGAGACGTTCGCAAAGCTCAAAGGCAAACTCGACATGTGCTGCCAAGTTTGAGGGGGAGTTTGTTGGTTTTGACTTTGTTGACCGGGTCATTTTTTATTTGGTTTTATTTGTGTATTTTGTTTTAGTTAAAAAGAGGAGAGAGAGGCGCATTTAATGCGGAGAGAGAAGGAAGGTGTTTTTCTTTGCCTATAAATATGCTTTGTATGTGTGGTTTTAAAAAGTTGAATAGAAGTTTACAAGAAGTTTTTTTATTTCCTACGTACAGGAGCTAGAGAGAGAGAGAGAGAGAGGGAAAGGTAGTGAGAGAAGTTTAATTTATTTCATTCCCGCAGGAATATAAGCTCGTCTTCCTCTCACAACAGTGGCTTGCCATTTCTCTCGGGAGGAGCTCTCGCCAACCTCTCTCTCGCCAGCCCACTCGCATCTCACCAGCAGGAGCATTCCGCCCCGCCGCTGGACGTGAAGGAGGAGGAGCAGTTTGCCGAGCCAGCCCGCTCGCTACCCTGTGTTCGCTAACTCGCCGGAGTTGTGCTTGTCGGCCCGCACTCGCCTGAGGAGCCACTCGCCGGAGTTGAAAGTGGGCTCGCGTGTATCTCTCGCCGGGGTGTTGGAGGAAGAGCTCGCCGGTGCAAGGGTGAGGTTGGAGGTGCTCGCCCGAGTAGTGTGGGTGGATCTCGCCGGGAGTAAGGAGGTGTTCGCATTTGAAGAGTAGAGAGGAAGAGAGCTCGCTTGACACGTATAGCTTCCAACAATCTCCATTTTTTTCCTGGCGGATTTTCTCAACTTCTTGGTTTCTCTCTCGACTATGAATGTGAATGATGATATTGTGATATTTCCTACGAATTATTGTGGGTACGTTAAGATTAACTAATTTTTTTTTGTGGTTCTACTGTCGGTTATGATTGCTCTTAGCTTGTGAGTTTGGGGGCTATGAGGTTGCTTATCGTTTTACTTGAGTTTGAGAAGCTTTCTTTATTCTTGTGTCCAGGGTTTACTACATGTGTTGAAACCGGCAACTTGATGAACAAGCCTCGGTCTCCGTGGAGTTCGGGACACTCAACAAGCTGAGGGGAGACCAACACTTACTCCCCCCAAGGGAGAGCTCTAGGTTGAAGGTTGAGGCACTATGAACTGGACCAAGGGCTCGGCTAGGAGGTCCCACCACATACCCGGAAGATCTTTAGAGCGCTTCCCCTCCCAAGCCAATGCTGGGCTTGGGCACCACTGGAGGCTCTCCTCACCCCACTAGAGAGAGACCTTGGGAGGGAGAGGGAGAGAGAGCTAGCCTAGGATAAGCTTGCATCCAAATGATACCCCCTTGGTCCTATTTATAGGATTTCAGGATTTGGGCTGCAAATAACCACCAATTGGTCCGCGAAATTACCAAAATACCCTCGGAAATGGCCTGCGGATAGCCAAATCCCGATGTTCTGGAGCGCTAACTAGGCCTGGGTGAACCCCCTAACTAGGTCTGGGCGAGACCCAGCCAGGGGCGGCCCCCTGGTGATCTCGCCCTTCCTGCTGGGGCTGGGCGAGACCCAGCCAGGGGCGGCCCCCCTGCTGGTCTCGCCCCTTACTGGGCTGGGCGAGACCCAGCCAGGGGCGGCCCCCCAGCTGGTCTCGCCCTTTACTGGGGCTGGGCGAGACCCAGCCAGGGGCGGCCCCCCCTGGCTGGTCCCGCCCCCCTACTAGGGCTGGGCGAGACCCAGCCAGGGGCGGCCCCCCTGTCTGGTCTCGCCCCTTACTGGGGCTGGGCGAGACCCAGCCAGGGGAGGCCCCCCTGGCTGGTCTCGCCCCTTACTGGGGCTGGGCGAGACCCAGCCAGGGGCGGCCCCCCTGGCTGGTCTCGCCCCCCTACTGCGGCTGGGCGAGACCCAGCCAGGGTCGCCCCCTTGGCTGGTCTCGCCCCTTACTGGGGCTGGGCGAGACCCAGCCAGGGGCGGCCCCCCTGGCTGGTCTCGCCCCCCTACTGGGGCTGGGCGAGACCCAGCCAGGGTCGCCCCCTGGCTGGTCTCGCCCCTTACTGGGGTTCTCGCCCCCTACCTTTTGGGGCACGAGACGAGGGGAGATCGCCCCCCTTACTGAGCTGGGCGAGCGGGAGGTCTCCACCTTCACCGCTCGCCCTCCTCTTTCCTTACCCCGGATCATAGTGAACAATAACGCTCCCAAATGCTTCTTATGCTTCGAGGACCTACTCGGCGAATACAGGGTTGTACACAATCCCCGCTCTTTTCGAGCGAGGTACACGCTCGGAAAGAAATGTCTAACCCTGTATATTCAACGAGTGTCGCTGGAAATCCGGCTAACGGTGCTACCATGGAAAAAACATAGTATCCCGAAAGGACCTCCAACCTTGCCGGCTAGCGAGAGTCCGACTAGCGGAGTCACCTCGGGGGGAAAATCACTTACCCTCCCTAGGAGGTCAACCTGGCCTGCCGTCTAGTGAGAGACCGGTCAGCGGAACCATCCAAGGGGAACATGACTTACCCTCCCTAGGAGGTCAACCTGGCCTGCCGTCTAGTGAGAGCCCGGTCAGCGGAACCATCCAAGGGGAACATCACTTACCCTCCCTAGGAGGTCAACCTGGCCTGCCGTCTAGTGGGAGCCCGGTCAGCGGAACCATCCAAGTGGAACATCACTTACCCTCCCTAGGAGGTCAACCTGGCCTGCCGTCTAGTGAGAGCCCGGTCAGCGGAACCATCCAAGGGAAACATCACTTACCCTCCCTAGGAGGTCAACCTGGCCTGCCGTCTAGTGGGAGCCCGGTCAGCGGAACCATCCAAGGGGAACATCACTTACCCTCCCTAGGAGGTCAACCTGGCCTGCCGTCTAGTGGGAGCCCGGTCAGCGGAACCATCCAAGGGGAACATCACTTACCCTCCCTAGGAGGTCAACCTGGCCTGCCGTCTAGTGGGAGCCCGATCAGCGGAACCATCCAAGGGGAACATCACTTACCCTCCCTAGGAGGTCAACCTGGCCTGCCGTCTAGTGGGAGCCCGGTCAGCGGAACCATCCAAGGGGAACATCACTTACCCTCCCTAGGAGGTCAACCTGGCCTGCCGTCTAGTGGGAGCCCGGTCAGCGGAACCATCCAAGGGGAACATCACTTACCTTCCCTAGGAGGTCAACCTGTCCTGCCGGCTAGCGAGAGCCCGGTCAGCAAAACCATCCGAGGGGGACATCTCTTACCCTCCCTGGGAGGTCAACTTGGCCTGCCGGCTAGTGAGAGCCCGGTCAGCAGAACCATCCGAGGGGAACATCGCTTACCCTCCCTGGGAGGTCAACCTGTCCTGCCGGCTAGTGAGAGCCCTGTCAGCGGAACCATCCGAGGGGAACATCTCTTACCCTCACCGGGAGGTCAACCTGGCCTGCCGCCTAGTGAGAGCCCGGTCAGCGGAACCATCCGAGGGGAACATCTCTTACCCTCCCTGGGAGGTCAACCTGGCCTGCCGGCTAGTGAGAGCCCGGTCAGCGGAACCATCCAAGGGGAACATCACTTACCCTCCCTAGGAGGTCAACCTGGCCTGCCGTCTAGTGGGAGCCCGGTCAGCGGAACCATCCAAGGGGAACATCATTGACCCTCCCTAGGAGGTCAACCTGGCCTACCGTCTAGTGAGAGCCCGGTCAGCGGAACCATCCAAGGGGAACATCACTTACCCTCCCTAGGAGGTCAACCTGGCCTGCCGTCTAGTGGGAGCCCGGTCAGCGGAACCATCCAAGGGGAACATCACTTACCCTCCCTAGGAGGTCAACCTGTCCTGCCGGCTAGCGAGAGCCCGGTCAGCGGAACCATCCGAGGGGGACATCTCTTACCCTCCCTGGGAGGTCAACCTGGCCTGCCGGCTAGTGAGAGCCCGGTCAGCAGAACCATCCGAGGGGAACATCGCTTACCCTCCCTGGGAGGTTACCCTGTCCTGCCAGCTAGTGAGAGCCCGGTCAGCGGAACCATCCGAGGGGAACATCTCTTACCCTCCCTGGGAGGTCAACCTGGCCTGCCGGCTAGTGAGAGCCCGGTCAGCGGAACCATCCAAGGGGAACATCACTTACCCTCCCTACGAGGTCAACCTGGCCTGCCGTCTAGTGGGAGCCCGGTCATTGGAACCATCCATGGGGAACATCACTTACTCTCCCTAGGAGGTCAACCTGTCCTGCCGGCTAGCGAGAGCCCGGTCAGCGGAACCATCAGAGGGGGACATCTCTTACCCTCCCTGGGAGGTCAACCTGGCCTGCCAGCTAGTGAGAGCCCGGTCAGCGGAACCATCCCAGGGGAACATCTATTACCCTCCCTGGGAGGTCAACCTGGCCTACCGGCTAGTGAGAGCCCGGTCAGTGGAACCATCCGAGGGGAACATCACTTACCCTCCCTGGGAGGTCAACCTGTCCTGCTGGCTACTGAGAGCCCAGTCAGCGGAACCATCCGAGGGGAAAAGTATTTTGGAAAGAACTTTTATTACATTAGTCATTCGGTTACATGCAGGAAAAACTAAGTATGAAAATACTCCATCCTACTACATGGACTCAAAGAAAAAACTAAGCACGGAGACCGGGACTCGGGCTTCTACTCCCAGGCATGGTCCTCCTCGACCTCTTCTGGTTGTTGACGCTGCGGATTCGGACACCTCGCCTCCCTTAACTCCAAGAACTCGGGGCAGGCGGATGTCGCGTGACCCTCCTCCTCATGGAAGTCACAATAAGGTAACTCCACTCGGATGCCCCCTATTCCTCCCGCGCGGTTCCTTCTTCTTCTTTGGCCGATTGACATGGTTTGCTGGGGCGGTGGAGGGGGTGTTTTCTTCCCCTGCCTCCACCTCGGGAGGTCGGCCCCCTCTTCCAGAAAGCTGTCCTCCTCTTGGTCGAACTTCCTCTTGGGAGCCTCTACCTTCCTCCCATGCTGCCTTGCCTCTGGCTCACTCAGCTTGGCCAACCTTCTTGTGAACTCCGGGTTGGCCTCCTCACTTTCAACTTCTTCTGCCACCCTTTCCATCAACTCCTCAAAGGACAAAGGAGCTCTTCTCTTGAGGTCCATCTTGAAGAAGCCCTCCCGCAGCCCCACCGTGAAGGCGAGCTTGAGGGTGTACCCGGGCACTTCTTGGACGAGGAGAACCTCCTCCCTGAACCGCTCCAGATAGTGAGCCAGCGACTCTTCTGGCTCTTGCTTGATCTTGAAAAGTGCTTCGGCATCTTTCTTCCTCTTCCTTGACGTCGAGAAGCGTAGCAGGAAGCCTCGATGCAAGTCTTCAAAGGCATAGATGGATCCCGCAGGGAGATGGTGGAACCAATCTCAAGCCTTCTCATTCAGAGTTGTCGTGAAGAGTCGACATTTGAAAGCGTCCGACATGGGCATGATGGAGACCATGTCTTCAAACCACTGCATGTGTAAGACGGGGTCATCCTTGCCGAAGTAGTGAGACATCTTCGCCCCCTTGAACCCCTCCGGAATCGGGGCCGAGAGGATCAGCTCACAAAAGGGACCTCCCGTGCTCGCCCCCCTTTGGGGCTGGGCGAGTGGGGGCCTGTCGCCTCCCCACTCGCCCCCTTGGGGCTGGGCGAGTGGGGGCCTGGCGCCTCCCCACTCGCCCCCTTGGGGCTGGGCGAGTGGGGGCCTGGCGCCTCCCCACTCGCCCCCTTGGGGCTGGGCGAGTGGGGGCCTGACGCCTCCCCACTCGCCCCCTTGGGGCTGGGCCAGTGGGGGCCTGGCGCCTCCCCACTCGCCCCCTTGAGGCTGGGCGAGTGGGGGCCTGGTGCCTCCCCACTCGCCCCCTTGAGGCTGGGCGAGTGGGGGCCTGGCGCCTCCCCACTCTCCCCCTTGAGGCTGGGCGAGTGGGGGCCTGGCGCCTCCCCACTCGCCCCCTTCAGGCTGGGCGAGTGGGGGCCTGGCGCCTCCCCACTCGCCCCCTCCTGACACCTCCTTCCTGGATGGCTGCCCGAGGGTGCTCTCGCCAACCTGCTGAGGCGAGACCTCCTGTCCACTTTCTCTCCTACTTTCGGTTATCGAGGCGAAAGCCACCTGAAAGGTCTGCATGACCTCCCGCCTGAGATTTTCAAACATCTCCAACGTCACCCCAGCCACCGGGGGGTGCGAGTGACTTGGGTCGGAACCTCCTCTACCTCTGTCCATGGAGCTCAACTTAAGAGTTTCTTGAATCGGTCACACTCCACGCTCACCGCACCAAAAATGTTGAAACCGACAACTTGATGAACAAGCCTCGGTCTCTGTGGAGTTCGGGACCCTCAACAAGCTGAGGGGCGACCAACACTTACTCCCCCCAAGGGAGAGCTCTAGGTTGAAGGTTGACACACTATGAACTGGACCAAGGGCTCGGCGAGGAGGTCCCACCACATACCTGGAAGATCTTTAGAGCGCTTCCCCTCCCAAGCCAATGCCGGGCTTGGGCACCACTGGAGGCTCTCCTCACCCCACTAGAGAGAGACCTGGGGAGGGAGAGGGAGATAGAGCTAGCCTAGGATAAGCTTGCCTCCAAATGGTGCCCCCTTGGTCCTATTTATAGGATTTCAGGATTTGGGCTGCAAATAACCACCAATTGGTCCGCGAAATTACCAAAATACCCTCGGATATGGCCTGCGGATAGCCAAATCCCGCTGTTCTGGAGCGCTAACTAGGGCTGGGCGAGACCCAGCCAGGGGAGGCCCCCCTGCTGATCTCGCCCCTTCCTGCTGGGGCTGGGCGAGACCCAGCCAGGGGCGGCCCCCCTGCTGGTCTCGCCCCTTACTGGGGCTGGGCGAGACCTAGCCAGGGGCGGCCCCCCCTGCTGGTCTTGCCCCGTACTAGGGCTGGGCGAGACCCAGCCAGGGGCGGCCCCCCTGGCTGGTCCCGCCCCCCTACTGGGGCTGGGCGAGACCCAGCCAGGGGCGGCCCCCCTGGCTGGTCTCGCCCCTTACTGGGCTGGGTGAGACCCAGCCAGGGGAGGCCCCCCTGGCTGGTCTCGCCCCTTACTGGGGCTGGGCGAGACCCAGCCAGGGGCAGCCCCCGTGGCTGGTCTCGCCCCCCTACTGGGGCTGGGCGAGACCCAGCCAGGGTCGCCCCCCCTGGCTGGTCTCGCCCCTTACTGGGGCTGGGCGAGACCCAGCCAGGGGCGGCCCCCCTGGCTGGTCTCGCCCCCCTACTACGGCTGGGCGAGACCTAGCCAGGGTCGCCCCCTGGCTGGTCTCGCCCCTTACTGGGGTTCTCGCCCCCTACCTTGGGGGGCACGGGACGAGGGGAGATCGCCCCCCTTACTGAGCTGGGCGAGCGGGAGGTCTCCACCTCCACCGCTCGCCCTCCTCTTTCCTTACCCCGGATCATAGTGAACAATAACGCTCCCAAATGCTTCTTATGCTTCGAGGACCTACTCGGCGAATACAGGGTTGTACAACATGGTTAGGCTATAACTTACTCCATGTAGTCTCAATACTCACAGCCTTAAGCCTCCACTGCTAACATCGTGCATGAATTACTTAATTATCCCATTTCATGTATTCTTTAATTTGATGTTATAGTTAGAATAATATATGTATTAAGTATAATCTATAAGCTTAGATTATTATTACAAGCTGAAAAAGTTATGGTTACAATCTAGGCTTTCTAGAAAGTTCAACTGTAGCTACAAAGGAAATGTAATGCTTGTATTGAATGTGGAAAAATATCACTTTTCTTATCTTCTTCTTTCTAATTCTTCCGCTTGTAATTTTGCCCCCAATTCCTTCAATTCGTATGAGAGAGTGTGGTTGAAGCCATCAGAAGATCCAATGTATCACCTCCAATCATAAGTCTGATCTTTGCAAGGACTTCAACATATGGCAGCGACAACATCACCCAATCAAGCATTCTTGTGTACTCAAACTGGTATACTCGTCTTCGAAGGGGAATCATATGAATATTAGGGAAAGCAGACAAAGATCTACTTTGGGGCCGGTCGATCAAGCCTTAAGGGGAAAGGCGAGCAGAGCGAACTTTTTTTCCTAAACCTAAAGAAACACTATTCCGACAGCTTCCTCTGAACTAAAATTCTGGTCCAACGATGACTATTCTGGGCTCCCGGATTCCTATTCGGGTAAGGCCTTAGGAATGAACGACCGACATCATTTTTTTTTCAATTCTAATTCTAATCTAATAACACACTCTTTCGCCGAGATCCCCTGATTGTTAATCATATGATAGGCTTATCCTTTTGATTTCAGTGGGCCTACGGTGGGGGAGGGGGGGGGGGGGCAGCACAAAAAATCTCTACTAGCACAATCAAAAAAGAGATGAAAACGTCATCTTAAGTATCCATGAAGGAGTGAGGAATTCCATTCTACCTGTAATCATTGATGCATAAACTGAAAAGGAATCATACTAAAAGGTATGATAGATATTATGAATTACTCTATATGAGAGGGGGTGAATATAGTATTTAAAATCTATTTTCAACTTTTAATCATTTGTAGCACATGCCACACATCTCTTTTGTTTGTTAGCATCAAAAGTTAAAATTAAATGAATAAAATAAACAAATCTATAAAGAACTATGTAATCCAGAAGACACAAGAATTTTTATAGAGATTTTCCAAATTTAGGTACCCTTCTTCTGCCCCTTGGTAAGATATCCACTAGACAATGCTGAGTGTTGTGATAAGGAGACTCTTAGAACCAATTACAAGTATCTTTTGATAAGAAGACTCAAAGAACCACAAAAGAGATTTGATAAGGTATCTCAAACTAACATGCCTTTTGATAAGGTGGCCAAAAACCAACAACCTTTTGATATGATGACTAAAAACAAATTGAGATACTTTTGGTAGAGTAGATCAAAATCATACGAGATCCTTTTGATAAGTAGGATCAGATAACCACTAAATCTTTTGAAGAAAGATTCTAAGAACTCTACCAGAAACTTGATGTAGACAGAGAGATAAAGTAAACTTTCTATTTCCAAAAATGCTGTCCTCTTCAACAATCTTTGAGTACTTGATTCTTTCAAAGCACTATGTGTATTTGTCGATTATCAAACTTGTTAATTCCTTCAGTGAAATTAGATTCAGTAGAGAAGATTTAAATTTTCTGAGGAATTGAATTTTGATGAAGCCTATATTGATCCTTCTGAATAATCAGACTCCAAATCTAGAGAAGATGATCCTTGTCGACTACTGTTCTTCTTAGAGGTGAAGAAAGAAGAGGACCAAGAAAGATGAAGATCAGAGAGGGAGATAAAGATCTGTCTATTGCTTTAACACAATAGCTTTTCTATAGTCTGTTTTCTTCAAGCTTCTTCTGACATTTTGGTTCCCGACGGTAAAGGTACCATGCCGTGGTAGTATTCTTTAAATCCCTTTTGACTAAGTCTGATCCCCCACATCTCCTCTTGTCATTTTTTTCTTGCTCAAGCAGTTTCTGCCCAGCGCTACGCCTCTTCCAAGGTAAAATCCCCATTTTCTTCTCTTTTATTGTTGCAAGTTTGAAGTTGATAGTTCATTTCATGGAGGATTTTCGAATTATTGTTTAGATCTAGACAAATAGGTTATGGATTTGAGGTTTCTCAGAAATTGGAGTTAGGTTTTTTTTTCTTCATAGATCCATGGTAAAATTTCATCTTTGCTTGGGTATAGGTTATGGAATGATCCTACCTCATGGATTTCTCATATTTCATGTGTTGGGAAAACCCCCTTTGATTATAATTAACAAATCATCTAAATAGTGATTTTATCTTTTAGGTTGAATTACCCATTGTATAGTGAGAGTAATCAGGTCATTAGATGTCTTAGGATGTCACACTCAACTTAGGGTGTCAAGACCAGATAAAGAGAAGCAAAATTTGGGCAAAGTTAACATTTGCGTCGAATAGAAATTGACACAACATCGAGTTATTGTTGACGCTACTCAGACTAGAAGTCCAAGCATCTCACCCCTTCTGTCGAAGTAGATCAAGTCGATGTTACGTCGAGTAGATATCGACGTAGAGGCCATGGACTTGTCGAAGTACCTTGAGAAGTCGACGCAGCGTCTACTTCAACTCAACGCAGAAGGAAGTATCAGTCGAAGCCATTTAAAGTCAACACAACATCGACTTCATCTCGATGTAGATAATGAAGTTCAGAGCAATGCCCTCCACTCGACGGGTACGTCAATAAGATATCGATGCCACATCAACTTGCAGAGTTCAATCAGAGCAAGGATGAATTCGAAGCTGCTCCTATAGGAACTCGATGGTGCGTCGATAAGAAAGGAAGAGAACTCGACGCTACGTCGAATACAGTCTAAAAAGGGAAACCTTTTCAGCTGTTATTTTGGACCCTCTCTCATGACCCACCTCACTTAAGACTGTTCCCCAACGGCTCCTTAATTTCCTCAAATAATATGAAGAATTAACAGAGGACAGATAAAAGCTTTCTTGGAAACAAGCTTAATGTTGGTGGACGGGTCGAGAATTAAAGAAGGAAAGAAAGAAGTAATTTCCCAGACAAAAATACCTTTTCAGGTCTTACCAGAAAAGGAAACAAATTCAAATTGAACATGGACAATAAAAAGGGCAGAAAGGAAAGTGAAAAAGAGAGAATTCATCACAATCAGCTATACTATTCTATTGGGTCTTCCTCTTCTCTCTCTCAGGAACCCTAATAGACAAGATACAGAAAAGAAAGAACAACTGAAGAATATACTCTGCTCAGAGAAACAACTGCTGCTTCTTCATCAATATCATATAGCATCAGTACTATTTTAAGAGCAGAGTGCAGAAGGATCAAGAGCTTAAAAACCCTAGCATTCATCACTATCAAAATCTAGGGTTAATCTGATAAAGATCCCGAAGAGCACTCAAATAACAGCACCTCAAGGATTGCTGTTACAGAAATCTGATAAACAGATTTCTGAATCCTTCTTCCCCTTCTTACTCTTCTTTTCCTACATACCCTATAAAAGAGTTTTAAGAATCTCTCATCCAAAAGATTCAGTGGTTCAAGATCTCCTTATCAAAAGATCTGGTGGTTTAAGATCTCCATATCAAAAGATCTGATGGTTCATGATCTCCTTATCAAAAGATCATTGGTTCTGAGTGTCTCCTTATCAAAAGACTCAGGCACTGTTGGTACATCCCTACCAGGTTGTAGAAGAGGGGAGTACACACATTTTGGGGAACTTCTATAAAAATCTTTGTGTCGTCTGGATTGTCTATTTTCTGTGGTGTCCCTTGTAGATTAGATAACCTTTAATGTTTTTCTTGCTTTACATTCAACACTATTTTATTCAGTGTGATTATTTATTGGAGCATAATACTTAGGTTTTATTGTGTTTGCACAAATAGGATAGAAATAATTTTAAATCTCTATTAACCCCCCTCTAGAGGATTCTCAGAAGCACACTGTGCACTTTCAATTGGTATCAGAGCCAGGTTGATCATTAAAAGGTTAACACCTTGATCAAAAAGACCTCCTACATTTATTTCTCTTTATTATAAATAATATTTTATAAAGAAAATGAGTTCAAAGGATTATGCTTCCACAAGACCTCCAGTGTGTAATCTGAATAAGTTCACACTCTGGAAGGCCAGAATAAAACTGTATATGAATTCAATTGATGAGGATATTTTCAATGTCATCCTCACAGGTCCTCCTTCCCCAATAAGCAAAGACACCAGTGGAAAGGTCATACAAATCTCAGTCTCCAGAGCAGAATGGACTGATGATGAGAAGAAGGTCAAGGCATGTGATGCCAAGGCCATGAACATACTGGTCTCTACCATGTCTGATGACGTCTTTCAAAGAGTTACTGACTGCAACTCTGCAAAAGAGATCTGGGAATCTCTCTCTAGACTAGTTGAAGGGAGCTCAGATGAGAGAAAAGACAAAAAGGCTCCACTCATATCTCAATATGAGAATTATAAGAAAAAGGCTGATGAAAGCATTACAAAAATGTACGACAGATTCAGCCTCATCATAAATGATCTGAGAGGGCTTGACAAGGAAATTTCTCTGACAGAAATTAATGACAAGCTTCTTATGTGCTTCCCAAGCACATGGGACTCTAGAATATGGGCCATCAGAGATTTTAGATGCCTATGAGAGATATCAATTGATGCTCTCCTGGGAAAGCTCAAGTCCTATGAGCTTCTACTAAAAAGCAGGGCTGAGTCAGAAGCCCAAGAAAGGTCACCAACTCCTAAAGAAAGGATTCTTGCATTAAAGACTGCAGAAGCAGAGTCCTCCACCACTGAAGAAGAAATGTTTAATCTCTTGGCCAAGAGATTCAAAAAGTGTGTCAGGACAGAAGAGTCCAGAAGGAGAGAGAGGTTCTCAAGCAAGCCAATGTATGATAAAACTTCTTCTAAACAGGAGAATATTTGCTTTTCCTGCAGAAAGCCAGGACACATGTCTACTGAATGTCCTGAGGAAGAAAAGAACAAGAAAACAAGCAGAGGAAGGAGCATAAGAAGAAATCCTTCTTGAGAAAGGATAAGATAGGATGGAAAGGTTACATAGCTGAGACCTGGAGTGATTCAGACTCTGAATCAAGCTCCTCCTCATCTGATGATGATGAATATGGTGGACCAGAAGAAGCCTGCTTAATGTCTCTGGAAAATTCCACTGATTAAACTGAGGTAAGCATCTTTGAAGACCTTGACATTTCTTCAAAAGATTTTAAAGAATGCTTCAAGGAATTTTGCCAAGATTACATTAAAAATCAAAAGGAAATTGAAATAATCAAATCAGAACTAGAAGTCCTTAGGAAAAATCCTCAACCCTCAGTCAACTATGATCTAAGATGTGAACTGGCTAGGAAAGAAAAAGAAATATATTCTTTAGATAATGAAAATTCACACCTAAAGAAAGAACTCTCAAAGGCAAAAGCCTTTGAGGACTCCTTAAATGGAAGGAGTCAAAAGATCAAAGATATTTCACAAAATCTCTCCAAGAGATTTGATCATATTGATCAGGAATCACAACCACTCACTAGCAAACATGCTTGTGATAAACCTGTAGCTTCATTTAGGTCTAGTCATAATATTATTTCAGAATCATGTGAAGGTCTTGAGAATAACAACCCTAATAAACTCACCATATTTAATAGGGTAGACATTAGTGATCAACCGGGAATCTTAGGCAAACATTCCTTAGAAAAACCAAGTGAACATTTATCTTTGAAAAGTGAGTGTGCTATATGCAAAAATTATAAAACTGAAATAAAAGAGATGGATGAAACATTTGAGGAATATAAGAATAATTATCAAGCTCATATTAACTCTGTCATTTCCACTCTTAAAAATAGTACGAATGCATATAATAATACTAGACATGATTTAATAAACAAAAATGATAAATTAAAATCAGAAATCATCTTGCTTAAGAAAATTGTAAATACAAACTCACAAACTCTTAATGATAAGAATCATACGTTGAATAGAACTCAATGCAATTTTTAGAATGCGTCGAATGTATCTCGATGGAATCCAGCTTATGCGTCAACATCATTTCAAAGCAACTATATGGGTGCGTCAAATCATATTCAACGCAACTAATACCATGCTTTGAACGACAATTAATGAGACTATGAAGGTACGTCGAATTCCATTCGACGCAACTCTAAAAATACGTCGATTTCTTCTCGACGCATATTTTCTGCACAAAGTTACCAAACAACAAAACCTCCTTTTACTTCTATTTCTAGATGTTTTTGCTGCTTTAAATAAGGACATATTGCCAGATATTGCTGACATAATGATGCAACACTTCTTCACCAAAGGGGGAACTATGGAAGACCATCTCATTCTTTCATGTCTCCATATGATGATAGAAGAAAGAGAACCCAGCATGAGATTGTCTTTACTAATGTTTAATTTAATGTGCAGAGGGAAGACTATTCAACCACAAACCAGCAATGGTATCTGGACAGTTGGTGCTCCATGCATATGACTGGAGAAAAAGATTTGCTGGTGAATTTCAAGGCCAAAGAAGGGCCCAAGGTAATTTTTGGAACTCTCACTCTGGTCAAACTAAAGGATATGGTTTGCTCAGGATTGGAGAAATCTCCTTTACTAAAGTTGCTTATGTTGAAGGACCTCAACATAATCTGATTAGCATTAGCCAGTTATGTAATGGTGAATACAAAGTTGTATTCACCAAATCTTAGTGTCATATAGTCAGTTCTAAGACCGATCAAATTGTATTGACTGGTCCTAGAAAGGGTAAGGTCTATGTGGTTGACTTTGAGTACACAAAGTCTGAGATATGCTTATTCAATTCTCAATTAGAAAATAGTGAGTTGTGGCATAGGAGACTTAGTCACCTTAACTTTAAGACCATTGCCAAACTCTCCAAGCTTAACCTAGTTAGGGGTTTACCAACTAGTAAATTCAATAAGGACATCCTTGTAGAGCCTGCTAGATAGGAAAGCAGATCAAAGCATCATTCAAACCAATTGGTAAGAATGATTCCCCTAGAATCCTTTTCTTGTTGCACATGGATCTATTTGGTCCCATCTCCACTCAAGGCTTAGCAGGTAAGTCTTACACACTTGTCATAGTGGATGATTTTTCTAGATTCAGCTAGATGTTCTTTCTAAAAGCAAAGTCAGACACGTTCAAGATCCTCTCAAGATTCATTAGATAGATTCAATCTGAATTCAACACCCATGTTACTGTGATTAGAAGTGATTATGGCACTAAGTTTGAAAATTAGTTAATGTGTAGATTCTATGAGGATGAAGGGATCAGACAATACTTTTTAGCTCATAGAACCCCCCAACAAAATGGGGTGGCTGAAAGGAAAAATAGAACTCTAATTTAATCTGGTAGGACATTATTAGCTGAATCCAACTTGCCAAAGTCCTTTTGGGCTGAGGCAGCGAATACAACAAACTATGTTCTGAACAGAAGTCTTATTCACAAGACTAAATTAAAGACTCCCTATGAGCTATAGAAGGGAAAGACACCCATAGTCACTTACTTTAGAATCTTTGGGTGTACTTATTTTATCCTCAATAATGGGAAGAGCCATCTTGCCAAATTTGACAAGAAGGCTGATGATGGGATATTCTTTGGATATTCATCATCAAACAAGGCCTATAGGTGCGACAATAAAAGCTCTCTCAAAATTGAGGAATCTGTGCATGTGGTCTTTGATGAAACCTACATGTTTAACAAGGGGAAGGAGACTTCCACCAGTCCTATTATGCAGGAAGAAGACCAGCTGGCAGAACAACATGAGATTGACACTAACTCAGGTGAAGATTGTGCAGCAGATGAATAGGAAACTGCAGCCCTTGAGTTACCAGCCACAGACATTATTCAAGTAAATGAGGATAAAGCTCCCACTGTCACTGAGCAAGTGGCAGCTCAAGAAGAAGAGAATCTCCTAGATCACCCAACAAAATCCAGGATGAATCAAAAAGATCACCCTCCAACTCAAGTAATATGAGACTTGACAGCAAGAGTAAGGACAAGGAAACAACCAACAAGTGAAACAATGCTGCAATGTTTCCTGTCTCAATATGAACCCAAAAAGTTTGAAGAAGCAGACTGTGACCCTCACTGGATATCTACTATGCATGAGGAACTAACACAGTTTGAAAGGAACAAGGTCTGGACATTGGTTGAAAGACCAAAGAATTACCCAGTTATTGGCACCAAGCGGGTGTTCAATAACAAAATGGACTCAACAGGAGTCATAATCAGGAATAAGGCTGGACTGGTGGCCCAAAGGTACAGACAAGAGGAAGGAATTGACTTTAACCAGACATTTTCCCTGTGGCAAGGCTGGAGGCAATCAGAATGTTCTTGGTATATGCTGTACACATGAAGATCAAAGTATATCAGATGGATGTCAAGAGTGCTTTTCTCAATGTAAAACTACAAGAAGAGGTGTATGTGGAGCAGCCACCAGGTTTTGTCAATCCATCTTTTCCCTCTTTTTATATAGACTAGATAAAGCACTATATGGTCTCAAGCAAGCTCCAAGAGCTTGGTATGAGACCTTATCCACTTTCTCCTGGAACACAAATTTGAAAGAGGAAAGGTGGATAAAACCCTTTTCACAAGAGCACATAAAAATCAGCTACTACTTGTACAAATATATGTAGATGCCATCATATTTGGATCCACTAATCAATCTCTCTGCAAAAGGTTTGCCTACCTAATGCAGCCTAGATTTGAAATGAGTAGCATGTGAGAATTATCCTATTTTCTTGGTCTTCAAGTAAGACAAAATGCAGATGACATTTTCATATCCCAATCCAAGTTTACCAGAGAACTCATCAAGAGATTTGGGATGGAAAATGCCTCTATCATGAAAACCCCCATGGCTACCAATGCTGTTTTGGATAGAGATGAAAATGGTAAGTCCTTTGATCAAATGACTTACAGAGCAGCCATTCGCTCTCTTCTCTACCTGACAGCTAGCTGACCTGATATAATGTTTGCTACCTGTATTTGTGTAAGATTTTAGGGTTGACCCAAAGGAATCCCACATGAGTTCCGTCAAAGGAATTCTCAGATATCTGAAGGGTATTCCTGAGCTTGGCTTATGGTATCCAGCTGAATCTGGATTTGAATTGATTGGATATTCAGATGCAGACTATGCTAGATGCAGGCTGGATAGAAAAAGCACCTTAGGAACATGTAAGTTTCTGGGTGCTAGACTGATCTCATGGTTTAGCAAAAAGCAAACCACAGTCTCCACTTCTACAACTGAAGCTGAGTATATAGCTGCAGGAAGCTGCTGTTCACAAATTTTGTGGATGCAAAATCAATTTTTGGACTACAACCTTTCTCTTGTTAATTCCACAATCAATTGTGACAGCTCTAGTGCTATTTCAACTGCTTCCAATCCTGTTCTCCACAGCAGAACTATGCACATAGAGATAAGGCACCGCTTTCTGAGAGACAATGTAGAGAAGGGTAAGATCAACCTTCAATACATATCTACTGACACTCAAAGGGATGACATCTTCACTAAGCCTCTGGATGAAAGTAAGCACAAGTTCTTCATCAATGCACTGGGGATGCTTGATGGAGCTTTGTAGGTCCCTTTTATTATGTATGCAAAACTATTTTCTATAAAAAATTATTGCTGGAAAAAAAACAAGAATCTTAAAGAAAATCATAAATGCTTAATCAAAGCTGCGTCGAATTCAAATCAATGTACTGTCAATTTTTACGCGATGTCAACTTTGATAGCCCACTAGGACGGATCCTTCGAATACCACTCGACATAACGTCGAATACTTATCAACGCTAACGTCGACATCATCATTGATGACTATATTTCAAAGACACATCGACATCAACTCGACGCTCCGTCGATTTGACCTATCGTGCACATTGTCATATTTTGGCGGGCTGAATTCCACTCTTCTCGACGTTGCTTTGAATAAAACCCTAGGTTGCGATGATTTGTCTACTCAAGGCAAATTTTGGCGTATGATTCTATTGTGCTATTTTAATTCCCTCCCTCCTGCTCTCTTCCTTCTTCCTTCTCTTCGTCTCTTTTCTTTGTTTCAGTGCATGTTCTCGCAACATTCCAATGGCATTTCCGTCGAATCAGGAATATATTATTGAGGCAGTTAATCTGGCCCTCGAGATAGTATTATCCAAGTTCTGCTCACTTTACCTTGATTTATCCATAGATTTTTACCGCAAATTATGCCGCCAACACAGAAGGTTGCAAGACCTTACCTCCGAAATCAAGGTCCTGGATGGGGAAGTGAGATCGGCAGCTGTGCCTACTGCTGGCTTTATATCCTTTTTCAATGATATAAAGCAGAGGGAGAATCATCCCAGAAGGCAACAACTTCCTCAGGATTCTGTCTACACAACAACAATCCCTCTCTCCCTCATCTCTGAAGGAGACCCTGCTATTTCATCTAAGTTAGAGCTTCCAGATGCAACCATTCAGGGGGAGTCATCACCTCCAAGAATCCTGCCTTCAATGCAGGGGAAGTGCTCAACTCAGGGGGAGAGATTTTTATTTTCAGATGACCAACTCTACCTCTTGTCTCTATAAGAATACCATGTCAATCCTGAGACACCCATTCCTGATGCTCTTTTATTTAGGGTGTCGTCTGAAGATTCTACTACATCACCTTCTCCTATTAAGGTGGCTGATCAAGATTGTTTCTCACCACTAGCTCAGCCTTCATCTCCACCACCTGCTCTAAGTCAAATAACTAAACCATTTCTTCCACCACATGCTCCAAGTCAAACATCTAAACAACTTCTTCCAACACCTGTCTTCAGGGGGGGGGGGGGGACCTCCATACAGAGGTAGAGGAAGAGGGAGAGGAAGATTGCTCGTTTGGGAGAGGTACACAAAAGAACAGAGGAAGGAGTACATAAAAGATAAATCTTATTACAAAAAGTATGCAAGGGTTGAAATTCCTAAGAACACAATGAAAACTTACACCAATCCAGAACTTGACAAAGCCTTAGAGGAGATTGCTGATAGAGAAAGGTATGAATATGAGACAGCCCAAAAGGACCTTAAAGATAAGAAAAATAGGTTCATTGACATTATGAAAAGAGGAAAAGATGTTGTTGAAAAGGAGGAGCTGGCCAGAGCAATTCCAATCAAATATACTCTGTTTGATCATTCAATGTATACTACAAAGAATCCCCAAGCCAAAATGCTAGAAGGAATAGGGCAACTCCACAGAATAGGTATTGGGTGCAATCCAAAGGATGCAGTACAACTTCCCCAGAAAAGAAAGAAAGGAGGAAAGTCACATGAGGAGGAGAAAGAGAAAAAGAAGATCATGTTTACAAAAGCCTCAACTTCTGGGAAGGAACAAACAACTGTTGATGAATTACAAACAATGCCTGCTGAATCAAATTCTGACAAAGGTACTGAATCAGATGATCTAAATCAAGAAGTCATAAATCCGATGACAGCCAATGTCTTTGGTCTTGGTTTCACACTCAAGGATGTTCATCCTAATACTGAAATGGACCTAGAGAAACTGTTCAAAGGACATGGAAGAATACAGAAGAACCTAGAGAAAGCCACCCCTGCAAATTTCAGGTATGTGGAAATGAAGTACAAGAGGGTATATGAGGACTTATTCATCTTTCTCAAAGAAAGGAAGTGATATGATTTTTGGGTAATCTATGATAAACTTGTGTTAATCATTAATCAGATACCTTCTCTTTCTTTATCAGCTCATCTAGCTTATTCAGTTTATATCTATGATGTCCTGTATGTATTTTTGTTTTATATAAAGAAGTATGTAAAATCACTTTGAACAAACTGTAAAATTTATTAAGATAAATAGGGGATATTGTTGGGAAAAAACCATTTGATTTACTTAACAAATCATCTAAAAAGTGATTTTATCTTTTAGGTTGAATTACCCATTGTATAGTGAGGGTAATCAGGTCATTAGATGTCTTAGGATGTCACACTCAACTTAGGGTGTCAAGACCAGATCAAGATAAGCAAAATTTGGGCAAAGTTAATATTTGCGTCGAATAGAAATCGACGCAACATCGAGTTATTGTTGACGCTACTATGACTAGAACTCCAAGCAACTCACCCCATCTGTCAAAGTAGATCAAGTCGATGTTACATCGAGTAGATATCGACGTAGAGTCTATTGACTTGTCGAAGTACCTTAAGAAGTTGACGCATCGTTTACTTCAACTTAACGCAGAAGGAAGTATCAGTCGAAGCCATTTAAAGTCAACACAATGTCTACTTCATCTCGACGTAGATAATGAAGTTTAGAGGAATGCCCTCCACTCGACGGGTACGCCGATAAGATATCGACACCACATCAACTTGCAGAGTTCAATTAGAGCAAGGATGAATTCGAATATGCTCCTACAGGAACTCGATGGTGCGTCGATATGAGAGGAAGAGAACTCGACGCTACGTCAAATACAGTCTGAAAAGGGAAACCTTTTCAGCTGTCATTTCGGACCCTCTCTCAAGGCCCACCTCACTCAAGACCGTTCCCCAACGACTCCTTAATTGCCTCAAATAACATGAAGAATTAATAGGGGACAGAGAAAAGCATTCTTGGAAACAAGCTTAATGTTGGTGGACGGGTCGGGAATTAAAGAAGGAAAGAATGAACTAATTACCCAGACAAAAATACCTTTTCAGGTCTTACCAAAAAAGGAAACAAATTCAAATTGAACAATAAAAGGGCAGAAAGGAAAGAAAAAAAGAGAGCATTCATCACAATCGACTATAGTGTTCTATTGGGTCTTCCTCTTCTCTCTCTCAGGAACCCTAATAGACAAGATACAAAAAAGAAAGAACAACTGAAGAATATACTCTACTCAGAGAAACTACTGCTGCTTCTTCATCAATATCATATAACAATAGTACTATTTTAAGAGTAGAGTGCAGAAGGATCAGGAGCTTAAAAACCCTAGCAATCATCACTATCAAAATCTAGGGTTAAATTGATAAGGATCCTGAAGAGTACTCAAATCACAACACCTCAAGGATTGCTGTTAAAGAAATATGATAAACAGATTTCTGAATCCTTCTTCCCCTTCTTACTCTTCTTTTTCTACATCCCCTGTAAAAGAGTTTTAAGAATCCCTCTTCCAAAGGATTCAGTTGTTCAAGATCTCCTTATCAAAAGATCTGGTGGTTCAAGATCGATCTCCTTATCAAAAAATCATCGGTTCTGAGAGTCTCCTTATCAAAAGACTCAGGCACTGTTGGTGCATCCCTACCAGGTGGTAGAAGATGGGAGTACCCACATTTTGGGGAACCTCTATAAAAATCTTTGTGTCTTCTGGATTGTCTATTTTCTGTGTTGTCCCTTGTAGTTTAGATAACCTTTACTGTTTTTCTTGCTTTACATTCCACACTGTTTTATTCTGTGTGATTATTTGTTGGAGAACAATACTTAAGTATTATTGTGTTTGCACAAATAAGATAGAAATAGTTTTAAATCTATATTCACCCCCTCTAGAGGATTCTCAGAGGCACACTGTGCACTTTCATCATGGCTAGATCTGGAGTTTTTGAAATGGATCTGAGGAATAAGATGAGTTTGTGGTCGTCTGACTATCGTACGACAATAACTTCTAGACCATTTGCACTAACGATTTTTCTTCTTCTTTCTTACCAGGTCATGACATCTTCCAGTTCACAGCCTCGACGCAGTTTCACATAGAGACACCATTCAACAACCCACTAAAACCCTATGGTGGAGATTGCCACCATGAGTGCGGTTATGGTTGTGGAGATTAATGTGGATCGATACCCCCACATCTACACATATATGGCAGATGCAGAAATCCTTCCTGTTATTATGTACGAAGACGCACTCATCTATGCTGGTCCATGAGTTCTACAATAACCTCCGTGATCCAACTCTCACGTCACTCAATGGAGTGGTACAGTCCTATATTGGTTCACTTATCGTGACCATCGAGCACGAGGACTTGGAGAGGATGTACAACTTGACTCCAACCCACACCCGACTCGACATCATGGAGTCCTTCCAGACTTTTCGGGATATGACTTTGGTAATTCAGGTCCTCCACGGTCAGGAAAATCACCGGGTCCTTATCACATCCTTGACTTCTCTCACTCCCGGTGCTCGCATCATTCTGGATGTCTTGTGCCATTTTTTAATGTACAAATCAGGTGATACGAAGAAGATTACCGCCCAGCTTTTGATGGTGACTTATTACATCTTGACCGGTATATCATTTAGTGTATTTGATTTGATTTTACCTATCACGAGATATACTTTTTGACAGAGAGATCCCAAGAGCCAATGACTGAACACACTGCCTTTGGGTGGCGTGATTCAAAAAATGTTGGCACACAAGTATTCGACCATCAATAGACAACATTTCCAAATGATAGTCGTCCTCAAACATATATAGTAGATGTGATCTCATCAGCACCTAGAGCACTCCCATCCACTTCACGTCCTCCTCTTCACCGTGGAAGTTCACTCTGAGAGCCCCATCAAGATATGTATGAAATGATTAAGGAACAGGGATGGGAGATAAAAGAGACGAAGAAGGCTGTTGGAGGATAAAAGAAGATGATGACGAAGATGATAAGTTAAATATTTCACCGACTTCCTCAGAAGGCAGTCAGGACTAGACTTTTTATTTGCTTTTGTATTGTAATAATACAGGTTGGACATTTATTATGTATTTCATGTTTTTGTTTTATCCACTGTGAATTGTTCTATGATGACAACCTGCTTATATTTATGTTATAGTTTTCAAAAATTTGTGGCTAGTTAATTTTAATTTTAATTAACACTCTTGATAACTAGACTTTAAAATTTATTTTAAGATTAATTTAAAATATTTTGGTCACTTATGAAGAGATGATTTTTATCTACTTTTGAGTACATGAATGTAATTCAGGAAATTTGTTTTTAGTATTTGTAAACCATCTTGCAATATAAGTTAAGTGACCAAATGCCTGTTTGCTCAAAATAAATGATAAACAAAGAGAAAATCAAGAAAATAGAAAGAGGAATCTTTAAGCATATCGTCAAGTAGAAAATATAATTTTCATTTTTGCTATACTTCACGCAAAATGAGGATACTAATGAATAATCGTTTTAAGTATCCAAAGGGGACCAAGAATGTTGGTTCCCTTGGGTACCCAAACTTGACGCGTTGGAATTCGGGGAGAGGGTGATGAATGGACGCGTTTAGGTGGAGTCACCTTGTCATCTTTAATTATTGGTCTCTAATGAGTAGTTTATTCACTAATCTTTTAGTTTAATTTAATTATAATTCTTATATAAATCTATTTAAATTATATGTATTTTCCTACATAAATTGCTTCCTTTCATTTTCATAAGCCAACTTAAGTTTATTTTGTGTTTTCAGGTTTTTTGGGCATGTTTGAGCAAAAAGTACATTTACACGCCCCAGGTCACGGGCGTGACTAATGGGCATGTAACCTGCACGGCGTTCCAGACCTATTTCCGCCACCACGAGGGCGTTAATTGAAGAATTCGCCAAGTACATGCCCCAAGTCACGGGCGTGACCAGGGGACGTGACATCCAAGTCACGATCGGGACCCACCACCAGCCGCCAGCATGCCTGCCACGTCAATTAAAGTTACACGCCCCAGGTCATGGGCGTGACCAGGGGGCATGACATCCAGTCACGGACATGAGTCATCCCGCACCACTTCCGCTTCTTTCCCGCCGAAGTTTCCCGCCAGCAACAAGATTTCAAGATTACACGCCCTAGGTCACGGGCGTGACCTAGGGCGTGATGCGCACGTTACTCTCATAATAACTCCAGAACGCGCCTCTTCCGCTCCAGCGCCAATCACGGCCGTTACACTCCCTTGGTCACGGGCGTGACCGAGGGCGTGTAACACCAATTTTTGCCTATAAAAAGAGAGCTTCTCCAGATGTTCGAGGGACCGATTCTTAGGGTTAGAACTTTCATTTCTTGTTTTATTTTCATGTTTTAGTAGTTCTTGTAATCCTCTTTCTTTATGCAACTTGTAGTTTTCAATTCGATAGTTGTAATTTCCTTTTCATAGTTTGTAATTTCTTTTGTCTCAATCAATAAAATAGTTTTATTTTCTCATTCTATTCTTCCTTCTTATTTTCTTTTTGCAAAACCAACCCAAAAAGTTCTACTTGATAGAATAATAGAGATTTTCTTGAAGTAAGAGTACTCAACCGCCCCGAGTCTAATGCGACCTTATTTTAATAACCTATACTACATTCGATACGGTAAACTTGTCGTTATCGTTTGCAAGCATAGTTTTGCTCATCAAGTTTTTGGCGCCGTTGCCGGGGACACGATTGATATTTCGAAAAAAGAAATATTTATTAATTTTATCGTTCTCCTTCTTCTCCCCCTTCTCTTTAAAATTTTAAAAAAATCTTAAAAAGCGTAATCTAAATTCTCGGAAAGAACGCTTTGGGCTTGAATTCCCATCATAGCCTCTAGTACCTTGCGAGCCCTTCACCGGGTTGACCTTGGGAAGTCCGGGACTAATTTAACCCGCTTTTTGAAAAAAAATAAAAAATTTATGTAATAAAATATTTTTAAAATTCCATTCATTTGAGTAATGGTTGTTTCCTTTTTATTTTTATTATGCAATTACTTGAATTGGCCGTAAAAGTTGCCGAGCTTCAAAGCCAACTATATCTTTTGGAAGCGGCACAAAAACGCCAAAATTGCTGTTATTATTGTAATGCGCCACATCAAAGTGAGGAATGTTATTTACATTCATATGCTCAAAATAATTATTATGAAAATAATTTTCTCAATATTATGCAAATAATTTTGATAATAATTACGATCATAATTTTTCCCCTTTTAATGAAAATTATTTTTTAAACTTTGATGAAAATAATTTTTCTAATTTTAATGAGAATAATTTTTTGGCGTTTAATAATTATTCTTCTAGCTCCGAAGCAGATTCTTCTTGGTGGCAACCTCACCCTGATAAATCTCGGAACAATGAAGATAAATCTTTAGATCCGAATTTTTATTCTTCATCTTATACACTGCAATTTTCATTCTCTAATTTTGGGGAAATTCCGCAAATTCAAATAGATACTGCCCCCCAAAATTTAGAGGAAAATATTTTTTCTAATTTTCACGAGAATAATTTTTCGGCTTCTAATAATTTTTCTTCTAGCTCCGAAGTAGATTATTCTTGGTGGCAAGGTCACTCGGATAGCTCTCAGAGCGATGAAGATAAATCTTTCGATCCAAATTCTTGTTCATCTTCTTTTGCGCCACAATTTTTGTACTCTAATTTTGGGGAATGTCCGCTTTTTCAATTTGATACTCCACCCCAGAATTTAGATGAAAATTTTATTTCTCCTAGTGCTTTTTCCTTGTCTTTGGAAAATTTAGGTATGGAGGAACATGATTGTTTATGTACTCCCATAATTTCTTTTTCCAAAGATGAAGAAAATTCTCTTACCAAGAAATTCTTAATGTTTTGGGAACCCCGGATGAACTAGAAGAAGAACAAGTTTCTTCCCCTACTTCACCCGGATCTTTTTTTCTTTATCATGAATTTTTGCAAATCTCTTCTATTTTAATTCAACCGAAAATTCATGAAATTTTAGTGTCCGAAAATCTTATTCCGCTTGGTAGTGCACTAGATTTTTCTAATGAAAATTTTATTTTAGAAAAGGAACAACCGGAGCTTAATCTTATATTTTCGCAAGAACCTCCTCCTTGCGAATTTTTTTTGACACGTTTAAGTGTGATTCTCTATATACTAATAATCTTCAGGTTGAAGATGAGCTGTTGCTACCCCAAAGAATAGATGATCCATATGCCGCTCATCTTTATATTTCCAAATCACCTCAGGTATGTATAAGTGATTTGAAGTTGCATATTCAAGAACAAAGACAAATGGAGAATCACACGTCAAGCAGAGGAGTAGCCGGGCGACTGACGCCGACACATTCACCTACGCGTGAATTAGGGGAGTTGCCTGCTCACTTCTTTTTTAAATTTCTGTTTTCCTAACAATAACGGTCTAGCTTAAAGACGGGAAAAAGAAAGCGCTCTTGGGAGGCACCCCTTGCTTATCTTTAATTTAATGTATTTTTCTTTTGAAGTTTATTTTCTTTCAAGTGTTCTTCATACTTAGTTTTAAATATTGGTGACAATGTTTAATTTTAAGTATGGGGGTATAGCATTGCTTTCTTTGTATTTATATTTATTTGAAAAAAAATATATAAATATTTTTAACTATAAAAATAAATTTCTTGGAAAGGATGCTTTGGGCTAGAATTCCCATCACACCCTCTAGTACCTTGCGAGCCCTTCACCGGGTTGACCTTGGGAAGTCCAAGAAGAAAAATTTTATATGCTGAATTTTTATACTTACTCATATGCAAAAACCTTAGTAGATTTACTTTTGTATAGTGTCGTAGGGAATTTTTATATTTCATTAGATTTTTGAATTTTGGAATAAAATTGTTGACTCATGCAGTGCTCCTAGTTAAGTGCACGCGTTTGTAGAATTCTATGTCAAATTAACTATTCAGCATAAAATTAGATTTATGTTTTTCTAACTGCGAAAAAACAATCTTTGTTTTACTCTTACCTTGAATCCGGTAGAATCTGTGAATAATTCAAGTGAGTATGTAGAAGCTTACTAGAGAAATATTACACATTTTGAGTGGAAGGGTATTCTTTCTCGCCGGCTAGAACTTGCCTCTAGCGATTCTTGAAGCATTTGCATAGGGTTGTCATATTATTTAGAAGTGATTTAGGCCATCTTTTGATCGTTTGTGCTTATTTGCCCACCTATAAAATTTTTTCATTGCTTAAATACTTTGGGCTTTTCCTTATTTCCTTTGCTACCTCCACCTTTCATTTTCACCAAAGCCAAAACATCCACCCCATGATCACACTAATTATTTGAGATTTATCAAAATTCTGCAATGGGTTCAATTGTGAAAATGAGGAAATTACAACCTCTTATTTGCAGCTATAATGAAAAAAAGGGATATAAAAATATGAAAAATTATTTTGGTCAATTGTGAAAAAAATAAAGAAAATTATTCATGGCCTTATATTTAAAAAATAAGAGTGTTTTTGTATGTTTTGCTTCATGACAACTCTTATGCGAGGTTTAAATTTTGATAATTTTGGGATAACTCTCACCTTGGTTTAGTGTGATCCTTAGCCGTCATGATTAATCTCTTTGATTACCAATTCCAAATCATATACCTAAGCCAAGTTTCACTCCTAATGAAAGCCCTTTTGATCTTTAAGCTATGCCATTATACTTGTGAAGCGGAGAGAGTGCGACCGGGCAAGCCTATGGCCATCGTCATTGATGGATTTCTTTGGAGGCTATCCCGAAACTCGATTTTGGGTAATATTGATCTTAGAAAACACGCCACCCGCTCCCTGAATAACATTCGAGAATTTACCAAATTTTCAACTTAAAAGTAAAAGCAATATGTTAAATCGCATTTTGGAAAATTATAAGCTAATCGCTATGCTGAATAGGTCTTTCAACTAGGAGCTCTACACGTAGGCGTAAGACTTCGCATTTTTATTCCTTGAGTTCAAATGTCTTTTTCTAGTATTTAAATTTCTCTACTCCTATGAAAAGTTGTTTGCTCGGGACTAGCAAACGAGTAAGTGTGGGGGTATTTGATGAGTAGTTTATTCACTCATCTTTTAGTTTAATTTAATTATAATTCTTAAATAAATAAATTTAAATTATATGTATTTTCCTACATAAATTGCTTCCTTTCATTTTCATAAGCTAAGTTAAGTTTATTTTGTGTTTTCAGGTTTTCTAGGCATGTTTGAGCAAAAAGTACATTTACACGCCCTAGGTCAGGGGCGTGACTAATGGGCGTGTAACCTGCGCGGCGTTCCAGACCTATTTCCGCAACCACGGGGGCGTTCTATGAAGAATTCGCCAAGTACACGCCCCAAGTCACGGGCGTGACCAGGGGGCGTGACATCCAAGTCACGGCCAGGACCCACCACCAGCCGCCAGCACACCTGCCACGTCAATTAAAGTTACACGCCCCAGGTCACGGGCGTGACAGGCGGCGTGACATCCAGTCATGTGCGTGACTCATCCCGCGCCACTTCCCGCTTCTTTCCCGCCGAAGTTTCCCACCAGCAACAAGATTTTAAGATTACATGCCCTAGGTCACGGGCGTGACCTAGGGCGTTACGTGCACGTTACGCTCATAATAACTCCAGAACGCGCCTCTCCCGCTCCAACGCCAATCACGGCCGTTACACGCCCTTGGTCACGGGTGTGACCGAGGGTGTGTAACACCAATTTTTGCCTATAAAAAGAGAGCTTCTTCAGATGTTCGAGGGACCGATTTTTAGGATTAGAACTTTCATTTCTTGTTTTATTTTCATGTTTTAGTAGTTCTTGTAATCCTCTTTCTTTATGCAACTTGTAGTTTTCAATTCGATAGTTTTAATTTCCTTTTCATAGTTTGTAATTTCTTTTGTCTCAATCAATAAAATAGTTTTATTTTCTCATTCTATTCTTCCTTCTTATTTTTTTTTGCAAAACCAACCCAAAAAGTTCTACTTGATAGAATAATAGAAATTTTCTTGAAGTAAGAGTACTCAACCGTCCCGAGTCTAATACGACCTTGTTTTAATAACCTATACTACATTCGATACGGTACACTTGCCGTATTGTTTGCAAGCATAGTTTTGCTCATCAGTTTTCATTCATACTTTGATTGAGTTTTATTATTATTTTCTTAACTTCTCATAGTCAACCTACCTATACCGAGGCTTCAGATGACTATGACTTTTGTTATGTTGATTATTATACTCCATATTCATACTTCGTATTGGAGTGCCTTGGGAAAACGTTCTTTGTGCTTTGTGAGGCATAAAGGCATATTAAAACAAGAAGTATTGATTATGAGAGATGTATCTTGGACGTTTTTTATTTGACATGGTTATGTTGGCTAAGACCTTGTGATTTTGATTTGAATATTTCTTAATCTCAAGTGAAAGTGAGTCAAGTTGTGACTTAAGTGCGTTATTTTTCAATATGAGATTACGTCGTGCAGTGTTGTAAGCCAATGTACTGTCTTTCAAAATTTTGGCTATAGATTCTATGTGATCTTCATAATCACGACACAATTCATCGAACGTTTCATCCATCTCTTTAATTTCTATTTTATAATCGATGCACTTGACACAACTTTGTTTTATTGTTGAACTCTCTAAACTCAACCTTTCATTATCTTCACTCGATGTAAGAAGCTCTCTCTCAAGTACATTGAATTTTTCATTTAGTGAACTAGAATCCGTACAAGGTATACTATTTTCAATTAAAGAACACTGGGTGGACTTGGACTTACCCTGGTTGGAGATTTATCCCGACATGCTTTTAGATTTTTATCCTCTAGGAGCATTTGAGAATTATTAGTCGTCAGCTTCTTAATTTTACATCTAGCAATCTCTAGTGCACGTAACAAGGACATAAATGATATAGCAATCAGGTTTTTTTTGCTTACATTCATGTCGAAAGATGCAAGGGGTGAACATAGCGTTCCATTGACATCTTCTAATATGCTTGTTTCTTCCAACATTGTAGTGACGTCTTCTCTTCTGCTTGATATGATTGTGAGATCTTCCTCCAAGCACTGATCTTCATTTGGTTTCTCGCTTTGATCCACAAGGAAGAAATCAAGTTCTGTATGTGCAGAAGGGTGAACATAAGCATTCTCAAGAAATTTTCAAATATCATATGGAGTGGGCAGAGTATAAATTAGCTTGAAAATTTCTTTACCATGCCCGTAGATTAAACTGTTCATAGCTTTGGCGTTACTAAGGCATTCATCCCTATTTAGTGTGCTTGGTGGTTTTATAATAGTTATATTCCTAACACTTATTGTAACATCCCAGAAACCACTAGACCCCTAAGTTGAATATTTGTCATGACTATGTCATGACAAAAGGGGAGACTAGCCAAAAGAACCATGGAAACCTAGGTAAATAGGTGAAAAGCACATTGGTGTGTGCATTTAGCCACTTTTGGCACCTAACCTAAAATTGGTCAATTGGACCCCAAAGTGATAATTTACCCCACCATGGCACCCCTAAACCCTTAAGGAACACAATGAGTCACAAATAACCTAAAGGAGTCATGCCAAGATTAGGGTTTGGGTCAAATCACCCATTTGACCCACTTAACCCAAATTGACCTAAATAAGTCAAATAGGTCGCAAATGGGTTCACCAAGCATAAAGTCACCCCAAAGGTTCCCATGGACCCAATGTCACTAACATGACTCAAATTTCACCATGGTTGACCAAGGGTCAATATTGACCTAAAATACCCAATTTGGGCTAGCTTGGGTCAAGTGGACCCAAGACCCAACTCAATTGTGTCTAAGCCCATTCAATTAAGCCCAATTGACATGGTATTAAAGAGAAAATCATGGAACCCATCGTGGAGGTGGCCGACCACCACCATGGAGAGACCATGGAGAGGAAAACGGGGATGGGTGCCACTTGGCAACCCAATTACCTTCTCCGAAGCATGCTACCATCCTCCTCATTAATTTCCCCAGCTGAGAGTGCTGACATGGCAGTTGGAGAGGGGAGGAAAATGCACGGGGAAAGAGATGGTAGGCCAACATAAATGGCAATCCATGGGGTGAGCTGCCATTGGACCATATTCTCTCCCCCTCAACGTGAATTCGAGCTGATGAGTAATTTCTAGATGAACTGGAGCATTGGCTGTTGCTGGAGAGGGAGGTGGCAACATAGCCGAAATCGCCCCTTAATGGCATTCGATGCTTAAGCCTCCAATACTGCCAATTGACTGCTCCATTAGCTTCATATCTTCGAGAGGAAGAAAATCCCCAAGTTGATTGAAGGAGAGGAGCTGAGACAGAGGAGATCAAGCAAGCTTGGCGGGAAATCATGAAATGGCCACCAAGAGGAATACCTGCACCACCAGTCGCATTCAATAGGATTCCTCTTCACCTCCTCTTGTGCTAGCTTCCCACTTCTTCCATTTAAAAAATTGGCAGAGATTTTGGAGAGTCACCATTGAATTTTCTTGTTCTGAAACCGAAAAATGACCGTGGCGGGAGAGCTTTTCCGGCCACCTCCGGCCAAACTCTCACCACCATTCGCTAGCCCTACCTCGGCCGAAGGTGATGGCTTGGGCGATTCTCCAGAAATGGCCAGAGATAACTAGAAAAGAGAGCCACAGTTCGGCCCAGGAGTTGAAATATGGACCCTCGGTTGTTTGGGGAAGATGAAATCCGGCCCTTGAATAATCTGAATTTATGGAATTATCTAATGCCGTTTTGGTTTAATTTGACCTAGAAATGCTGAGCCTTATACTGATAAGTAGTATTTATATAAGTTTTTAATAGAAATTTTTGTAATTATTTAAAATGAATTTTTCCTTTTCATGTCAATTTTAGGTTATAAGTAGTTCTTTTTGTAATTTTGATTCTAACTTAGCTAAATTCCAATATTTGCAGAATTTTGGGAGAAATAGGTGAAATTTACAAGTCACGCCCAAGGTCACGCCCGTGACCAAGGGGCGTGTAACCTGAAGATCGAACCAGAGTCGATGCTGCGCTGATTGAGCTAGCCCACAACAAGTCATGCCCTAGGTCACGCCCGTGACCCAAAGTCACGCCCGTGACCATGGGGCGTGTAAATTTAGAATCTTCCCAGTGGGCTGCCGTCGAGACAAGGAGTTGTCATCGAGAAGTCAACATGAGTCATGCCCGTGACCCATATGTCACGACTGTGACTTTCCCGCGTGATCTCTGCACGTCGCCGTGCCGCAAAGAAGACCCATGCTGCATTAAATGAAGCTGCCCAAGTAAACTCCCATGACCCAAGTTACACGGGCGTGTAATGTCCGAATTTCTCCCGCCGTCACGCAAAGCCCACGCCACTGTCCCAGCTGTGTAGAACAGTGATTACACACCCCTAGGTCACGCCCGTGACCAAGGGGCGTGTAACTTGAAATTTTTTCCTATAAATTCCAGGGCTCTCCTTGAGTCCAGGAGTTCAGAAAATTTGAGAGGGGAAGGTGCTGCTAGAGCTGTTAGTGAGTTTTTCCATTTCATGTTCATGCCCCTTTAAACTTTCATGTTCTCTTTTTCTTCTCATGCAATGTACTAGATTCCTTCCATGCACTAGTTTATTAAGCTTGTAATCCTTATTTTTCTAGCTTGCAATCTTGCTTAAAGAGTTGTAATAGTTTTTCATTTCAATAAAAGTTGGCATAGTTTTCTTCTCCTCTCTTTTTACTTAGTCAATTTTCCTTATTATGCAATTTTATTTTTCTTCCTCTTCCCCCTCCACCATTATTAACTAATTCTCTTTAGTGCTCGATCAAAATGATCCAAGGATGAGATAATCAAGTTATGATCTCTTAAAGCTCTCTTTTTCCGTTTTTATAAAACACTTGAATTATCCTTGAATTTTAACTAGTGAGGCCATATTATCAATGTATGATTTTCGCTTAAGTTTTCATACTTAGTTAGCCGAGAGGGTCAAAGTATGAATCGATCACTCAAGGGTAAAGAGAGTTGCACGCACCCCTCGAGAGAGGATGACGTAAATATCCCGGATTGGAGTCAAATCCAATAGTGGGGTTCACTTCGTTAAACAAGTTTTAGGTAATTAATTATAGGACGAGAGTTCGGTTGTTTTTTCCTAAACTTAGTTGGGAATTAACCTCGAGAGAGGCATGTTCGAGCTTCGGGAACCTCCACGGTCAAGTAGTTTAATTAAACGGAATTAGATTTATTTTCCTTTCGCTTGATTATTCTTAATCCATGGTGACTTTTGATTGAGCACTTATCTCTTTTACCATCGTTTAATCCCTTCTTTTAACTTGGAATTTGTCTCTATTTAGCTAGTAAAGCAAAACTCAAAAATCGTTTAGATAAGATAATAGTGATTTTCCTCGAAGTAGAAGTAATCAACGCGCCCTGTGGAATACGACCTTGGTATTTCTAAATATCCTATACTATAGACGATAAGGTACACTTGCCTTTATCAGATATAGTTTTGGAGAAAATCTTTAACCATTCACTTTGAAAAACCCTAAATTTCTATATCAAGTTTTTGGCGCCATTGCGGGGGACTTGCATAGATATTTTGAAAAGAGGATAGCTATTAATTTTAGCATGCTTATTTTTATTTTATTTTGTTTTTCTAAATTTTAAAAAGAAAAAAAATATAATAGTCTAGTTTTCCTCTTTCTTTTTTTCTTTTTATTATCCGCTCTTTTTCTTCATTTCTTTTTATTTCTCTTTAGTGTATGACCCGAGGTAGCGCTTCAAATATTCCTTTTGATCCAGAGATCGAGCGAACCCTTTGGCGGTGCCGCCATTCTCGTGATAAGGATAATCAATTAGAATTCGAAAAGTCGATCGGGGACACTAACACAACGAATATGGATCTTAATCCTCCTAATCCTAATGCGCCAAATTCTAATGAAGCCGCGCAACAGACCATGCCCAATTATGCGCGACCGAATTTGGAAGGCACATAGTCAAGCATTGTTCGCCCCATGGTGGCGAACAATAACTGAGATCAAGTCCAGCATCATACAAATGGTGCAGCAATCAGTGACCTTCGATGGTCAGCCGGACGAAGATCCAAACTATCATATTTCTAATTTTCTCGAAATCTGCGACACGTTTAAAATCAATGACATCACCGATGATGCCATTCGATTGCGTCTTTTTCCCTTTTCTTTGCGGTATAAGGCCAAGCAGTGGTTGGGCTCACTTCCTAGGGAGTCCATCACTACATGGGCCGATATGGCGGAAAAATTTCTCACAAAATATTTTCCGCTTGCAAAGATTGCCAAAATGCGAACAGATATTGCGTCATTTATGCAAATTGACTCGGAGACTCTCTATGATACATGGGAGCGCTTCAAGGAGCTTTTGCGTAGATGCCCTCACCACGCACTTCCCTCTTGGCAACAAGTGCAAATTTTTTATAATGGCTTGAATTTCCAAACTAAGCAAATGATTGATGCGACTGCCGGGGGAAAATTAAATAAGAAGACCCCGGAGGCCGCTCAAGAGATTTTTGAGGAAATGGCCATGAATGCGTACCAATGGAATATGCCCCGAGCGCGGCCTAACAAGCCAGCCAGAATTTTTGAAATAGACGCAAACACAAATTTGGCTTTACAAGTTGAGTGCTTAATAAAGCAAGTGGCGGAGATGTCTGCTTCCACCGCCACTCCCCCTTGGGCTAATAATATTTTAATTGAAGAGCGGATTGACTATATGGGAAATCCGCCTCGGCTTTCCTATAACCCCAACACCGCTCCATACAACAACACTTACAGTGCGGGTAATAGGAACCATCCGAATTTCTCATGGAGCAACCAAGGAAATGCTCAGCATCCTCTAAATATTATTCAACCTCCTAATCCTCCTCTAAATTTGAATTCTCAAAATTTTAATCCGCCCGGTTTTCCACCGCAATAGCAAAAAATCTCTCTGCTTGAAGAGGTTTTTGCAAAATATATTGCTACAAATGAAACGAACATCTGGAATCTTACCGGATCGATCAAAAATTTAGAGAATCAAGTGGGCCAGCTCGCAAAGATGATTTCCGAGCGGCAACAAGGAGCACTACCGGGTAATACGGAGCAAAATCCAAGGGAGAGCGCAAACGTGATTACACTCCGAAGCGGGAAGGAGGTGGTTTCAAAATAGGACGAACCCAAGGTAATTTCTTCTCCTTCACCTCCTCTTATTTTATCTTCGAATTTGCCAGCTACGTTAGCTCCGCACGCTCCTACTTCCAATATTCCGTATACGTCTAAGTTTAAAAGCGAGTGCGCCGAAAAGAATTATAAAAAGTTTTTAGAAATTTTAAAACAAATTCATATTAATGTACCTTTCTGCGAGGCTATCTCTCCAATGCCTAAATATGCAAATATCTTAAGGAGTTGCTCTCCAATAAGAAAAAATTGGAAGAAATTTCACATATTTCCTTAAATGCAGAATGCTCCGCGATTGTACCCAACAAATTGCCTCAAAAGCAAATGACCCGGGACGGTTATCCATCCCGTGTCTATTTGGCAATTCGTTAGTAAAACACGCCTTAGCGGATCTTGGAGCAAGCATCAACCTCATGCCATTTTCATTATTCAAAAAGTTAGGTCTAGGAAATCCGAGCCCCACTCAAATGAGTATTCAACTCGCTGAACGTTCATTAAAATATCTGGTAGGGATAGTGGAGGATGTGCTCGTTAAGGTTGACAAGTTCAACTTCTCGGTGGACTTTGTCATTCTTGACATTGAAGAGGATGCCGAAGTACCCCTCATACTCAGCCGCCCCTTCCTTGCCACCTCCCGCGCAATTATCGACGTAAGTAACAGAAAGCTCCTCCTATGGGTTGGAGACGATGAAGTTACCTTTAATATAAATCCCTTGGTGCGAAACACCTTAGAGAATGACGATTTGTGCTTTTATTTAGAAGAATGTTTTGAGAATGAATTTTATCCATTTCCCGAGTTAGTCTTCACATCGAGTCACAAATCTGAGCTCGCCTAGCTCTTTTGTTTAGAAGAAGAAGTCTCTCGCTCCACACCACCCAAACCATTATTTTTAGAAAAATTAATAATCAAAACTTCTTATGAAGAGTCACCCGTTTTAGAATTGAAACAACTCCCTCCTCACCTAAAATATATATTCTTAGAAAAAGAGTCTAAGCTACCCATTATCATTTCATCCAAACTTAGCGATTCAGAAATTTCTGAATTGACTATAGTCTTAAGCAAGCACCGACACGCAATTGCGTGGCAAATATCGAATATCAAGGGTATTAAGCCTTCCTTCTGCACTCACAAAATCTTCCTCGAAGATAATTCCCGCAACACGGTCCAGCCTCAACGACGACTAAACCTGATTATGAAAGAATCGTTAAGGCCGAAGTTATTAAACTTTTGGATGCAGGAATCATCTACCCGATATCGGATAGTACTTGGGTTAGCCTGGTATAAGTCGTACCGAAGAAAGGTGGCGTTACGGTAGTTGCGAACAAATATAACAAATTAATCCCAACTCGTACTTTTACGGGTTGGCGGATGTGCATCGATTATTGAAAACTAAATGATGCCACCCGTAAGGATCACTTCCCGCTAACTTTTATCGATCAAATCTTAGAGCGCCTTTCAGGTCACTCCTACTACTGTTTTCTTGATGGTTTGTCGGGATATTTCCAAATCCTGATTTCGCCCGACGATCAAGAGAAAACAACTTTCACTTGTCCCTTTGACCTTCGCTTATCGAAGGATGCCATTTGGTCTTTGTAACGTGCCAACTACATTCCAAATATGTATGCTGGCAATATTTGACGAGTTAGTAGAGGAGGTGATGGAAGTGTTTATGGACGACTTTTCCGTTTTCAGAAACTCTTTCAAAAATTGTTTAAAAAAATCTCGAGCGCGTGTTACAACGTTGTGAGGAAACTAATCTTGCTCTCAATTGGGAGAAGTGCCATTTTATGGTCAAAGAAGGATTAGTCCTTGGCCATAAAATCTCGGGCAAAGGGATAGAGGTCGATAGGGCCAAGATTGAAGTAATTGAAAAACTCCCCCCTCCAACGAATGTAAAAGTCATTAGAAGTTTCCTAGGTCACGCGGGGTTTTATCGGCGCCTTATCCAAAATTTTTACAAAATCACAAAACCGTTAACCCATCTCCTCGAGAAAGAGTCTTCCTTCTTTTTTAATGACGAATGCCATTTGGCCTTTAAACTTATCAAAGAAAAGCTTATAAATTCTCCGATTCTAGTTGCGCCGGATTGGTCGCTACCCTTCAAAATTATGTGCAACGTGAGTGATATTGCGGTAGGAGCCGTGTTAGGACAACGGGTGAGTAATTATTTCCACCCGATTTATTATGCGAGCAAGACACTCACGTCCACACAAGTAAACTACACCACTACCGAGAAGGAACTTCTAGCAATCATTTTCGCTTTTGATAAGTTTAGGTCGTATATCACGCTTTCCAAAGTTACCGTCTTCACGGATAATTCCGCTCTTAGATATATTTTAAGTTAATCAGATGCCAAGCCCCATCTTTTGCGATGGATCCTCCTCTTGTAGGAGTTTGACTTAGAGATCCGGGACAAAAGGGGAGCTGAAAACTTGGCGTCCGATCATATTTCTCAATTAGAAAATCCCACGTCGGAAGCATTAATAGAAGCCGACATTAATGATGAATTTCCCGAAGAGCGTCTCCTCGCTCTCGAAAGTTTAAATTCATCTTCCACCCCCTGGTTTGCGGATTTGGCTAAATATCTAGTAGCCCGGGTCCTGCCAAAAGAATTCTCGAGTCAGCAAAAGAAGAAGTTCTTTTCTGATTTAAAGAATTTTTTATGGGAGGACCCTTTTTTATTCCGTGTTTGCGCAGACCAGGTGGTGAGAAGATGCTTCTCAAGTGAGGAAGGCCTTAAAATTTTACGCCATTGTCACGAGGGACCAACCAGTGGTCATTATCAAGCAAACCGAACCGTGAGGAAGGCGCTGGAGGTGGGCTTTTATTGGCCCACGCTCTTTAAAGATGCTCACACTCTTGTGAGTACTTGGGACAGCTGCCAGCGGTCGGGGAACATCTCTCGCCGGGATGAGATGCCCCAAAATATTTTCTTAGAATGCAAAATTTTCGATCTTTGGGGTATTGATTTTGTTGGTCCTCTCCCTCCCTCTTTTTCAAACAAGTATATTCTAGTTGCGGTCGACTACATGTCGAGGTGGGCGGAAGCACAAGCTCTCCCCACCAACGATGCGCGAGTCGTCGTTAACTTCTTAAAAAAAAATATTTTCTCGATTTGGCACGCCACGCGTTATAATGAGTGATCGGGGCACCCATTTTTGCAATAACCAATTTACAAAACTTCTAGCAAAATATGGTGTCACGCACAAACTATCCACTGCATATCACCCATAAATGAGCGGCCAAGTCGAAGTCATAAATCGTGAGTTAAAACGGATTTTAGAAAAAATTGTTTCTATTAATCGGAAGGATTGGGCAATAAAGATCGATGACGCGCTATGGGCCTATCGAGTGGCGTACAAGACCGCTATCAGTTGTACACCATATCGAATGGTTTATGGCAAGGCTTTCCACCTCCGGTCGAACTAGAACACCGCGCATTTGGGGCGCTTAAGTTTTTAAATCTCGATTCTACATTAGCGGCCAAACAAAGAAAATTTCAAATGAACGAATTAGATGAGTGGCGAGCGAATGCGTACGAGTGTAACAAATTATATAAGGAGCGAACAAAGTTTTATCACGATAAACACATAAAATTTCCAAAAACTTTTTCGCCGGGCGATCTCGTCCTCCTTTATAATTCTCGCCTTCGCCTTTTTCCGTGAAAATTAAAATCCCGATGGTCCGGACCCTTTATTGTTAAAGAGGTTTGGTCATATGGGACAATCCTAATTTCCCACCCCGAAAAAGGTTCCTTCAAAGTTAACGGGCACCGCCTTTAGTTATATCTTCTGGGAGAGTTAGCTAACGAGAAGAGTGAGTCGATTTTACTTCCTCCAATTATATGATCGACAAGTGGGTCAAGCTACACGACCTTAAACAAAGCGCTTTTGGGAGGCACCCCAAAGTTATCTTTTTATTATTTTCTCTTGTTTTTCTTCTTTAACATATTTTGCAGGTAATCGCCGCTTCCCCACGAAAGCTTCAAAAAACCAGGTAAGCTCTTTTTCCTTTCTTTTTTCCTTGCATTTCTGTATTTGCTTCTTTTTCATTTCTTTTACTTCATACTTAGTTTTAAACATTGGTGAAAATGTTTAACTTTAAGTATGGGGGTGTAAATAGTTCTTTGTAAATAGTTTTTTTAATTAGAAATTAAAAAATTTTTAGAAAATCGAAAATTTAAATCTTGGAAAGGGACGTTTGGGATATCATCCCAACACACCTCCTAATACCGTGAGAACCCTTCACGGGGTATAACTCGGGAAGTCCAGGAATTAACAAAAAATGTTAGTTTTAAAACTAGTTTCCTTTCTTATTTTATCAAAAATTCAAAAAAAAAAGATAATATTTAAAAATTCCCAAAAAAAAGATAATATTCAAAAATTCAAAAAAAGGACAATATTCAAAAATTCCAAAAAAAAAGATAATATCAAAAATTCCAAAAATTCTTATACCCCTCCTACTTGTTGTTTTGTGATTTCTTAGAAATCTAGTTGAGAATTTTTATAAGCATTTTTAGGTTTTTAATTGGCTAAAATTTTGTTTATTATAGTTTGTTAATTTTAAATTTTAGGTAATCTTGTTTTAAGAACCATTTTATGATTTGAGTGTGATTAGAGAATTTTTTGTTAGCATGACTTCTCTTTTTATCTTTAAATGGTTTCATTTTGTAGTAAATTTGCTAAACACTTTAGATTTCAATTATATTTTCCTCTAGCTTTTTAGATCTTAGGAAATTTAAATTTACTAGAATTTGCTCTAAATATAATTTAATTTATAAACTAGAAATTTTTCCTACCCTACCCCTTTAATGGCATAAAAAAAGTATTTTAAAAGATCATATGCATGAGAATAAGAGGATAAAATTCATTATTCCCTAAATATATGCACACAAAATCATTTAAAAGATTATATGGAGTGGAGTAAGAGGATAAAATTCATTACTCCTAAACATATACATTTTGGGTTTATTTGAAGAGAATTTTAAAAGATGATACGTATGGGAATAAGAGGATAAAATTCATTATTCCCTAAACATATACAAAAAAAGGAAAAGGAAAAGAAAAAAATAGAGGTGAGAGGATAAAATTCATCACCTCAAATCAAAAATCTCTTCTTATGCCAAGCTTTGGAAACCCCCCCTTAGCCAATATCTTTAATCTAGGTTTAACTTAAGTTATGGAGAGAGAAACATTTAGTAGGTTACTTTTACTTAAGTTTCTATTAAAATAGAGTTCATATAATTTTAATTAAATCTAGTTTTATAATTTCTACAATTTTGGTAAGCTAATTAATTATCTTGAGAAGTCTTTGCCTAAACAATTTTCTCTCTTTTCAAATCATCATCATAATTTAGGACTTAACTCCTCATAGAATTTATTCTTAACTTAACTTTTGGTTTAATAAAATTTTAGTTTGAAATTAAAAATTTTATGGATGTCTTATATATTATGTCTCACACTTTTTCTCTGGAATAGCAAAACCTCAAGTATGGGGGTATTTGATAAGTAGTATTTATATAAGTTTTAATTGAAATTTTTGTAATTATTTAAAATGAATTTTTCCTTTTCATGTCAATTTTAGGTTATACGTAGTTCTTTTTGTAAATTTGATTCTAACTTAGCTTAATTCCAATATTTGAAGAATTTTGGGTGAAATATGTGAAATTTACAAGTCATGCCCAAGGTCACGCCCGTGACCAGGTGTCGTGTAACCTGAAGATCGAACCTGAGTTGATGCCACGCTGATTGAGCTAGCCCACAACAAGTCACGCCCCAGGTCACACCCGTGACCCAAAGTCACACCCGTGACCATGGGGCGTGTAAATTTAGAATCTTCCAAGCGGGCTGCCATCGAGACGAGGAGCTGTCGTCGAGAAGTCAACATGAGTCACGCCCGTGACACATATGTCATGACCGTGACTTTCTCGCGTGATCTCTACATGTCGTGGCCCAAAGAAGACCCATGCTGCATTAAATGAAGCCGCCCAAGTACACGCCCGTGACCCAAGTTACACGGGCATGTAATGTCCGAATTTCTCCCGTCGTCACGCAAAGCCCACGCCACTGTCCCAGCCGTGCAGAACAGTGATTACATGCCCCTAGGTCACGCCCGTAACCAAAGGGGTGTGTAACTTGAAATTTTTTCCAATAAATTCCAGGGCTCTACTTGAGTCCAGGAGTTCAGAAAATTTGAGAGTGGGAGGTGCTGCTAGAGCTGTTAGTGAGTTTTTCCATTTCATGTTCATGTCCCTTTAAACTTTTAGTTCTCTTTTTCTTCTCATGCATTATACTAGATTCCTTCCATGCACTAGTTTATTAAGCATGTAATCCTTATTTTTTTAGCTTGCAATCTTGCTTAAAGAGTTGTAATAGTTTTTCATTTCAATAAAAGTTGGCATAATTTTCTTCTCCTCTCTTTTTACATAGTCAATTTTCCTTATTATGCAATTTTATTTTTCTTCCTCTTCCCCCTCCAGCATGATTAACTAATTCTCATTAGTGCTCGATCGAAATGATCCGAGGATGAGATAATCAAGTTATGATCTCTTAAAGCTCTCTTTTTCCGTTTTTATAAAACACTTGAATTACCCTTGAATTTTAACCAGTGAAGCCATATTATCGATGTATGGTTTTCGCTTAAGTTTTCATACTTAGTTAGCCGAGAGGCTTAAAGTATGAATCGATCACTCAAGGGTAAAGAGAGTTGCATGTGTTGGAGTTGGGGAACACTTTTGGTCAGGGTTCATCGAACGGAGAAGGGTTCGTCGAACGGCGTTCGACGAATGGGTCCTTGATTACTCCCATCTCATCGGCTCGTCGAACAGGAGAAGCCCGTGTTCGATGCTCAATGCCTGTGCTCGACGCCTGCATTCGACGCTCGACGCCTGCATTCGACACCCGTGCTCGACTCCTGCACTCGATGCTCGACGCCTGCGCTCGACGCTCGCCGCCTGGTGTACATGCTGTCTCAGCAGGTTCCGTCTCAGCGGATGTTATTGAACCATCTCAGCGGATGTTTGGTCTGAGCCCGGTTTGGCACCCTATTTAAAGGGTGCATAACCCTGGTTTAGGGTTAAGGTTGTTAAGCAAGAAAGGAGCAGAACAGTGCTTTCTTGGCGACGGTTCCTCTGTTCTTGTCTGAAGAGGGTTAAGTGAGGTAGGATCGGTTTTGATCCTTGTAAACTTGTAAGTCGTAATCCATCTTGGTGAATAGAACAAAGAGAAGAAGAAGGGGAGAGGGGATGTAGCCCGGATTGCGGTGAATCTCTGTACATCTGTGTGTCTTCTGTGATTTTTTGTGTTTTTTTGTTTTCTTTCGAATTTCTCGTCTGGGCACACCCTATTTTCTTTACATTTGGTATCAAAGCCAGGTTTTTTGATCCTGGAAATGGGTTCTCGCGGTGTGCGGATCTAGATCAGGAAGTTTGACGGAAGTTGATTCGATCTATGGAAGATGAAGATGGAAGATATGTTGATTGATCAAGATCTATGGTCTGCGATCGAAGATGATCCTCCCGTTTCTAAGGTTGCAGAGAAGGATGCGAGCGCATCGAAGGGAAAATCTGCAGAGGCGACTGTAGATGTTGCAGCGGAGGCCAAGGGCCTGATCCGGTCATTCCTAGCAGATTCAATCTTGACTAACGTCATGGAGGAGACTTCTACACAAAGTCTGTGGCGTAAGTTGGAATCCCTCTACCAGAGCAAGTCCCTGGTAAACAAATTGCTATTGAGGAAGAAATGGTATAAACTTTGGATGCATGAGGGCGATTCATTTTTAGAGCACTTGACTCAATTCAATACCATTGCGAGTCAGTTAATCTCGATTGGTGAGAAGATCTCAGGATAGAGCCATCACCTTGTTGTGCTCGCTGCCAGATTCATGGGACAATCTGATTGTCGTGATTGGGGGGAGTGGAGACAAGGAACTGTCATATGATACTGTATGTGCAGCTCTTTTATCTGAGGTGACCTGGAGAGGAGGTTCTGAGGCGACGAGCAAAGGTGCTTTGAGTGTATCTAGATCCCGTCCTCAACGAAGGGAGAACAAGCATGGTGGATATCGAGATAAGTCTCGAGGTAGATCCAAGAGTTAAGTGAGGGAGAAGAGTAAGAAGCCAGTTCGGTGCTGGAAGTGCAGTGAGACTGGTCATGTGAAGTCTCAATGTTCGAACAAGGCCGTTCAGAATAAGGAGACACCGACAACTTCTGGTACGAAGAAGTAGGGCGACGGCGGTGACATGTACATCGCTACCACGTGCATTGCTCAGAGAGATTCTAATATGTGGTATGTAGACACAGGAGCATCATACCACATGACCCCTCATAGGCACTAGTTCTGTGAGTATGGGAGGTTTGATGGTGGAGATGTCATGCTGGGTGATGATTCTGCTGTGCAGATTATTGGGCGTGGCAAGATGATGTTGAAGTTGGCTAATGGGATCACAAGGTCTCTTCCCAATGTGATGCACATTCCAGGGATGAGCAGGAATTTAATCTCGGTGGGTTCCATGGCGGATGCAGGAGTGCACTTCAGCTGTGATATGCAATCTTGCAAGATGACAAGGGGGCAATGGTGATTGCCAGTGGAGTGAGACATGGACACTGTATACTCTGCTTGCTGATACAGTGGTTCCAAGTGGGGCTCCTATCTCTGAGAGCCAGGAGGTTGACCAGGAGGAGGTGTCCAGGCTGTGGCATCATCGGCTTGGGCATATCAGTGAGAAGGGGATGTCGTCCATGGCATCTGGTCAGATGGTGGAAGGGGTGCCGGAGTGCTCCAGAAGCCTTGGGTTTTGTGAACATTGCCTGCTTTGCAAACAGACCAGAGTAAGTTTTTGTGGGACGGGCACGAGGGCAACTGAAGTGCTGGAGTTGATACACAGTGATGTGTTTGGGCCAACTCCAGCTCCATCTCTTGGCGGCGTAGGGCACTACGTGTCCTTTACAGATGACCTCTCACGTTATTCCTGGATCTATTTTCTCAGGTCCAAGTCAGAGGTTCTGTACAGGTTTAAGGAATTTAAGAACCTGGTGGAGAACCAGTTGGAGAGAAAGGTGAAGGTCCTCCGTTCTGACAATGGAGGGGAGTACTGCACTGATGCTTTTGAGCGGTACTGTACTGAGCAGGGGATTGCACGTCAGAAGACCACACCGTACACTCTAGAGAAGAATGGATTGTCGGAGAGGTTGAACAGGACCTTGATGGAGAAGGCCAGGTGCATGCTCAGTTGGGCAGGTTTGGGGAAGGAGTTTTGGGCTGAAGTAGTGGCGACTGCAAACTACCTGAAGAACAGGTCCCCTACATCTGTTGTGGATGGATGTACACCCTTTGAAGCCATCTTCAAGAGAAAGCCAAATTTGGCCTATGCTCGTGTGTTTGGGTGTGATGCATATGCTCACATTCCAAAGGAGAAGAGGTGGAAGCTTGATGTTAAATCTGAGAAGTGCATCTTTATGGGTTACAAAGATGGCATAAAAGTGTACAAGCTTTGGAACCCTGTGACCAGGACTGTAACATTCAACAAGGATGTGGTGTTTCATGAAACCAGTCCACAGACAGTCACACAAGCTGAGAAGGCTAAAGAAGCAGAGAAAGGGACAGTGGTGGTGGAAGGAAGTTTTGAGAAAGGAGCTACCATTGTTGGGGCTGAATCTAATTCTGAATCAGATGATTTGGAGGTGGTGAGAAGTGCTGATGAGTCAGAAGATGAAGCTGAGGAAATTCCACTTCTGAGGAGATCGACAAGGGAAAGATGAGCACCAGTGAGATACCCCTAATGTGCAGTGGCTGCACAATGTTGCCTGAGTATGCTTGGTGAAGATCCAATCTCTGCCAGAGATGCTAAATCAAGGGCTGATTCAAATCAGTGGGAGATAGCCATGGTGGATGAAACGGAGTCTCTGAGGAAGAATCAGACTTGGTGTCTGTGTAAGCTTCCAAAGGGGAGGAAGGCCATTGGAAGCAAATGGATTTTCAAGCAGAAGGTGAAGGGTGATGGCACTGTGGAGGAATACAAGGCAAGGTTGGTTGCAAATGGGTACTCCCAGGTCGAAGGTGTTGATTATGATGAGATCTTCTCACCGGTAGCCAAGATGACGTCGATCAGACTGGTACTCTCTATTGCGGCAGCGCATGATTTAGAGATCGAGCAGATGGATGTGACGACGACGTTTCTTCACGGTGATCTAGAGGAGGAGATATACATGAAGCAGACGGAAGGATTCGAAGCCAAGGGCAAGGAGGATCTGGTTTGCAGGCTGAAGAAGTCCCTGTATGGACTATTACAATCTCTGAGGATGTGGTACCAGAAATTCGACACCTACATGCTGGAGTTAGGTTTTGAAAGATCGAATTCGGACCACTGTATGTACATTCAGAGAAAGGGAGAGCAGTTCATCTTCTTGACACTTTATGTAGATGATATGCTACTGGTGGGCAATAGTGTCAGGATGATCCACCAAGTGAAGAAGCTGCTCTCAGCCAAATTCGAGATGAAGGATTTGGGTCCAGCAAGTGTCTTCTTGGGAATGCAGATCTCCAAGGAACGAAGCAAGAAGAAGCTTTGGTTGGGGCAGCAGAGGTACGTCGAGGAGATGTTGAAGAAGTTTAATATGACGGACTGCAAGCCAGTGGGAGCACCAATGCCAGTTGGGTGCAAGTTATCTGCAGAGTTGAGCCAGAAGACACAATATGAGGTCGAGGATAAGGCGAAGGTCCCTTATGCTAGTGCTGTGGGAAGCATGGTGTACGCCATGGTCTGCACTCGCCCTGACATTGCTCAAGCAGTGGGAGTGTTGAGCCGGTATATGGCTACACCAGGAAAGGAACACTGGAACGCTGTGAAGCGTGTGTTCAGGTATCTCCGAGGCACTTCAAATTACTCCCTATGTTTTGAAGGGGCTGGTGAAGGAGGAGTCTTGGACGTGGTTGGACACGTGGACTCGGATTGGGGAGGTGATCTGGATAGCAGGAGATCCACCAGTGGGTACGTGTTCACACTGTTTGGAGGTGCAATCAATTTGATGAGTTGGAGGCAATGCGTGGTGGCACTCTCGTCGACGGAGGCAGAGTACATGGCTCTTACTCATGCGAGCAAGGAGGCCATATGGCTGCGGAGGCTATGTTTGGAGCTCGGGTTTGAGCAGGGGCCAGTGAAGATGTGGTGAGACAGCCAAGGGGATATTCTGCTAGCCAAGAATCCAGCCTTCCACGCACGAACCAAACACATTGACATCCAGTATCTTTTCATCCGGGAGAGGGTGGAGAAGAAGGTAGTTCAACTGGAGAAGGTGGACACGATGGAGAACAGCTCTGATTTTCTTACCAAGGCGGTTCCTGTTGACAAATTTCAATGGTGTGCAACGACCGTAGGGTTGAAGAGGAAGGTTGGAGGAGCAGCTCTCATCGGAGGAAGATGTTCACCAAGAGGGAGAATGTTGGAGTTGGGGAACACTTATGGTCAGGGTTCGTCGAACTGCGTTCGACGAACGGAGAAGTGTTCGTCGAACGACGTTCGACGAACGGGTCCTTGATTACTCCCATCTCAGCGGCTCGTCGAATGGGAGAAGCCTGCGTTCGACGCTCGATACCTGCGATCGCCGCTCGCCGCCTGGTGTACATGCTGTCTCAGCAGGTTCCGTCTCAGCGGATGTTATTGAACCATCTCAGTGGATGTTTGGTCTGAGCCCAGTTTGGCGCCCTATTTAAAGGGTGCATAACCCTGGTTTAGGGTTAAGGTTGTTAAGCAAGAAAGGAGCGGAACAGTGCTTTCCTTGCGGCGGTTCCTCTGTTCTTGTCTGAAGAGGGTTAAGTGAGGTAGGATCGGTTTTGATCCTTGTAACCTTGTAAGCTGCAATCCATCTTGGTGAATAGAACAAAGAGAAGAGGAAGGGGAGAGGGGACATAGCCCGGATTGGGGTGAACCTCTGTACATCTGTGTGTCTTCTGTGATTTTCTGTGTTTTTTTGTTTTCTTTCGAATTTCTCGTCTCGGCACACCCTATTTTCTTTACAGCACGAACCCCTCGAGAGAGGATGACGTAAACCTCCCGGATTGGAGTCAAATCCAATAGCGGGGTTCACTTCGTAAAGCAATTTTTAGGAAATCAATTATAGGACGAGAGTTCGGTTGATTTTTCCTAAACTTAGTTGGGCATTAACCTCGAGAGAGGCATGTTCAAGCTTCGGGAACCTCCACAGTCAAGTAGTTTAATTAAATGGAATTAGATTTATTTTCCTTTTGCTTGATTATTCTTAATCCAATGTGACTTTTGATTGAGCACTAATCTCTTTTACCATCGTTTAATCCCTTCTTTTAGCTTGCAATTTGTCTCTATTTAGCTAGTAAAGCAAAACTCAAAAATCATTTAGATAAGATAATAGTGATTTTCCTCGAAGTAGAAGTAATCAACGCGCCCCGTGGAATACGACCTTGGTATTTCTAAATATCCTATAATATAGACGATAAGGTACACTTGCCTTTATCGGATATAGTTTTGGAGAAAATCTTTAACCATTCACTTTGCAAAACCCTAAATTTCTATATCATATACTAATCACAGTTAAATAATGATAAGGAATTAGGGAAAATGTCCAATATGAAAAGATAGCCCTAGGTCTGAACTAATATTAGAAATTTAGTTCACACCATTTGGAGAACCACAACCACCTGAAATCAAATTTTGGTGTGGCATGTACATAAGGTGTCTCAATAATTGGGAAATTAATTCATGGAATTATATAACTCCAAATGGTCTGAAATTTGTGGCATGCATGAGTCATGATTCAATGTATCCTCTGCCCAAATTTGGGAATTATCAGAGAACATTTTTCTATAGTTCTTGTAAACATTTAATTAATGATGCATGTGTTAATTAAATGGTTAAATGCTTTCAAAACCCCCCAAAACATTGGTGAGAGATTTTATTGGACATATTATGGTCATGGTTAAAGTTTTAGCCCATTTGGGTTCATGCATGTAATGGAAAGCCACATGCAAGACCAAGGTGACTTGGGAAAAATGGATGGGTATTATACACTTGCTATTTTGTGGATATAAATTTAGTCCCCTGGTCAATGTTTACCAAATTTGAAACATGCACTTTGAATTATGAGATCTATCATCTCAAGAAAATCCAATAACATTTGGGTTGATTTACATAGAAAAGTAGAGTTTGGGTACTTATTTCCCATTTGATATAATTGAGAAATCAATGGTCAGAGGGCCCTGAAATGTCATGAAACTCTGGAATTCACTATAGAAGGTGAAATTACACTCAGGGAAATTTAGTTGGAATTTTTATAAATGTTATAGTCCATTATTTATGGATTATTTGATTTACCCCAATCTATTTCACCCCAACTTTAGGTAAGCTAATGTACTTAGGGTTGCATGAAATTGGGTATTTGGATTTATGAGACCACCTGGAATCTCTGGAAATTTGTATGAAATTTATTGTTGAATATTTATGGTACTTCCTTCACAAAGTGGGACTTTACTGTTTTAATTGATTAATGGATATGTTGAACTAATGAGGCTGGAATATTATGGAATTCAGTAGTTAGACTTGTAACGTCCCAGTTCGTGTTAGGCCCCTCGAACGCGTGGTTAGTAAGTTGACTCAGGCTAGGTAGAGGTACTAGGACCCTGAGGTAGTCAAGTTTGAGTCATCGTCATCAAGGGTGGCTGTTGCGCTCCCACTCCATAAAAGGTAAGAAATAAGGGAAAACCTTGTAGAAGAGAGCTAGTGCGGGCGGTAGTGATACCGTCGGCGGTAGACTTCAAAATGACATGTGTACCTTGTCGTCGAGAAGGGTATCTTATCGTCGAAAAGGGGTTGGTTCCTCGATGATATCGTCGATACGCTAGTGCCGATGGTAGCTTTCAAAACGATGTGTGGCCTCACAAAACGATATGGGTACCTTGTCATCGAGAAGGGTATCTTGTCATCGAAAAGGGGTTGGTTCCTCAATGATATCGTCGATACGCTAGCGCTGGCGGTAGTGATACCACTGGCAGTAGCTTTCAAAATGATGTGTGGCCTCACAAAATGATATGGATACCTTGTTGTCGAGAAGGGTATCTTGCCGTCAAAAAGGGTTTGGTTCCTAGATGATATCATTGGTACGCTAGCGCCGGCCGTAGTGATACCGTTGGCGGTAGCTTTCAAAATGATGCGTGGCCTCGCAGAACAATATAGGTACCTTGTCGTCCAGAAGGGTATCTTATCGTCGAAAAGTGGTTGGTTTCTCGAAGATATCGTTGATACGCTAGCGCCGGCGGTAGTGATACCACCGACGGTAGCCTTCAAAAAAGATGTTTGGTGACGGTGATACCTTATCCTTACTTAGTTCAAGGCTGGGAGGTGGCTTAGGTCAATAAGACAGTGCCACATGGATGGATTGTCAAATCCAAAGCATGGGAAGTGTTTTTCCATTAATTCTAGTCAAATAAGCCTCCATTTTCTCTCTCCTCCCTTAACCTTGAAACTTCATCCCTCATCCAATGGCTGATCAGTTTTCGTCATCTTCCCCACACTCAAGAATTGGGACCAGCTATTTTACTAAAGGAGATCAAGTCTGGAAGGAGGACTTAGAGCTTGGCCATCCACCACCATGCCGCCATGAAGACAAACCTGCTCCATGGCCGGAAATCAGGTGACTTCCGCCCCCTCTCCCTTGGTACTAGATCTTTAAAAACGTTTTAGGAGAGATGTCGGATAAAAAGAGCTTAACATGGTGAGTTCAATGGAGTTTTCTAGGAAGAGACCACGCTAGAACTTATGTTCTAGGGCGTCGTTCGCCGAGAAAATATCTTCAATCAAGTCCTCTCTTCAATACGAAGTTGTATGAACCGATTTCGTGAAGAATGGTGGTCTATAGAGTGAGTATTGGAGGAGAGAAGGTGAAATAATATATTAGTATGCTGGAGGAAGAAGATGAACAGATGTTGTTCATCTGTCTTAATATCTGCGCACTTTATAATATTTAGATAGAAATCTGTTTTCTGCACGCGACGGACTTCAGGCCTATTTTTAGGCATGACCCAGTCACATTCAGGTCTTGCGCTCAACATAAAAGTTGTAGCCCTCAGAAAGACCTTTCAAACAAGTGGTTGTCTGTTTTCAGGGAAGATCTGTAGCTCCAGCAAACTAAAATTGAAAATGGCTGTGCAGAAAATGATCCGGTTTATATAGAGGATATTTTGCTGTCCTGATTTACTCTGTTGGTTCAAACCCGATTTTAGATAGGTTAGTCTTAGGTCTGGACCTTGGGCTCAACATGAAAATTGAAGCCCTTGGCGATGCCTTTTTGGAATGGGGTGACACATTATTTTTGGTGGTCTGTAGCTCCCAGAATTCCTATTTTAGTAAACATTAATGAATATGTACAGAGTTTTAAGGTTTTACCGATTTCTCTCAAAATGTTTTTCCGATGCTTATAAAATTTGTTAGGAATGTGCCTGATGATGTTGTGATCACCCCTGTTTATTTTTAGATTTTTTTGATATATATTTACCATGAAATTGCTTGTCGTATCTTATAAATGTAGGGCACCATAAATAAGTATTTTGTAATACAAAGAGGTCAAAATTTGGTGGGAGTGATAATGACATTAATTAAGACCTATGGTAGAAATTTCAGCAGATTTGGATTTGAATTGAGTCCTTATTTAAATGTGTTGTTATAATTTATTATGCTGAATTGAAATGTTAGGGGTGCTCGTTTAAACAATGACTTTGGAAACGTGACATTAAACGCTGAAGTAGTCCTATAGGATCAAATAGAGTATTTCCCTTATATACACACACATTGCGCAAGAGATATGACAACTCGGTATGGGTAGCAGTGATGGTTTGGTCTGGATTATATGATATGGTAATATCCTAAGGTGTTATGTTAAGGACTCGGTTGGTAGGTCCTTGTATGCTAGTTAGCATCGTTTGAACTTGTAACATTAAGATGTGTTATGGACTTGGTTGGTAGTCCTTGGGTGCTCGATAGAACGGGTTGAGCATGTGAAATTACTTGGGTTTGAATAGTTTCGCACGATTGCATAATGATCCTTATTGGAGGATTACTTGTGGAAGATCTACGGACTCGCCGGTCATCAAACCGACCGGAGTTGGCAGATAGATCTTGACCGGTTGGGCTAGGCCTTTGGTGCTTACTTCCCAAAGCCCCTTCGGCATCATAAGACTCAGCTGGTTGAGCATGCAAAAGTACGCAGGGTCTCCATTGTTGTGTTCTTAGCGTTGAGGCATACGTAAGGCCTAGGTCTGGTAGTGTGCATACCCTCCTAGTAGTGGAGATGCCCGCTCCACTACCTTTGTCTGGCCACGACATGAGGTGTCTGAGTGGTTAGCTACTCTCAAAAAGCGGGAAGTACAAGTCTATGCCGACATAGCAAATTAGAGTCCATGCATAAATCATGGGTGAGTCTTCATACATACATTGATTGCATTGCATTGCATTGCACTGCATAAATATCCTCATCATATAAACTTGTACGGGAACCCTTATATGATAAGTTACTTAATATTGTGGAAGAACCTTAACTTATAAACTTGTTTGGGCGTCATAATAAGTTAAGTTTAATTTAGTTTTTACCTACACTGTTCTCTTCATACTCTGTTGCCGAATATACTGCTAGAATAAATGTGCTCTTATACTCTTGATATATCTTCTATGACTACCGTCTACCTTGCCACCTATTGTATTGTATATACTGATTATATTGCAGTGTTCTCCCTCTTTCCTTCCACCCGGTGCCTAAGAATTGCCGGGGAGAGGATGTGAACCCACTTAGTCTTTATGAATAATGGTTTCTACGTCTCTATTTTCATAGGAGGACATCCAACGACAAGTGGAGCAGCAGCATACGATGCAGGAGGACAGCCAGGTCAGGGAGATATGGCCTAAGACTACGAGACCTTCCCTTCCATCAGTGATCGATGTGAGTGAGGGCTTGAGATGTAGCCCTTGAGGCAATTTTGTACTCTGATATTTTACATGAGATTTTATAGCTACCTGTCCTTTTTGTATATATCGTTGGGACACTCTTACTTATTGTGGATCTATGGCTTCTGTTGTTTTCTATTATTAATGAGTTGGCATGGTGATATTAGTTTAGCTGGCAGGATAGACGTCTTGTGGTACAGGTTAGCCCGTGTGCTGATGTTACTGCAAGGCGACAATTATGGGCATAGGACTCCCCTCGGCCATTTCTTGTGTTCCGAGTAGGGGTCTTACAAATGGTATCATCTTGCAACGATCCTGAGATAAAGAAGTCCATTACCTCATAGTGCCACCCCACGCTCCTCTTCAGTTTGAGGACAAACTGAATGAGAAAAAGCAGTGGTGTGCCCATGCGTGATTCACATTTAGTGTGTCCATTACCTTTCTTAAAATAGCCAACCTAACCCAAAATTTATATCTTACATGTAGGTTCTAGTACGTTCAGAACCAGCAGCTGGCACCCCCGTACCTCCAGAGCCTACTTCTTTTTAGCAGTCTGAGCTGGGTCAGACCTTGACTGCAAATCTGGATGCTTTTAGATCCCAGCAGGCTCCATTACAGCAACCAAATCTGGGGTCAAACTGGTTGAGTGTCTTTCGAGGTCTTTCCCCGCCTATCTTTTATGGGACTGAGATTGCAGTTCATACGGAGGAGTGGCTTGACACAGTGCAGGAGTTGATGGACGGAATTTGATGCCCTGTCAACATGGAAGTTACCTTGACAGTCTCATCATTGGACTCACATGCCAAGTGATGGTGGAAGTCCCTCATGGGCTCTACTTTGGAGGGACACACCTATATTGACATCTACTGGATGAGTTCTTGGACTCATTTCTGAAGCAGTTTGTTCCTCCCACGGCGTGTGATGATCTTGAGGAGAGGTTCCTGCAGCTGAAGCAGGGATCTAGGTCAGTATTTGAATATCAGCGGGAGTTCTCGCATCTTGCTAGATTTGCGGGCACATATGCCTTGGATGATCAGGGGTACGCCAAGAGGTTTTACAGGGGTTTGCGATACCCTCTTAGGCAGACCCTTCTTTTTGTTGCTGAATCAAGTTTATTTCGGATCATTGAGATGACCACGAGGCTTGAGGGGGACCATATTGGGGTCCAGAGTGGAGGAAAGAGGCTTGTGGAAGATGTAATTGAAGCAGAGACTAGTAGAAGGAGACCGCCTAACAGGGGCATAGGTGCAGACCACAAGAGCGGTGGTGGACGTTTTCGTCCAAACTTTAGGATGGAGCAGCCAACACAACTACTACCATTGCCCCCGCCTTAGCAGGCTCAGGGTCAGGCACCTCAGTAGCCAAGAGAGCCCTTTCAAGGGGCTTTCTATCATTATCACCAGCCGGACCATATTCAGATCTACTGCCCGCAGCTATAGGGGAATGCTCTGAATTATCCTATGGCTCCTCCAGCAGCACATCAGGGCTGAGGACAAGGATGAGGTCAGGGTCGAGGACCTCACGGTAGAGGCCGATGGCCGATGCAGATGTATGCACTGGATCTCGCAGAGCCTCGGAACACTGAGGAGGTCATCACAGGTACTTTAATGTTTTCCTTATGATTACTTAGTACCTTGCAAAACTTTTAGTTTAACTTATGACCCAAACAACAAAAAAATTCACCAATGTATAGTTCTTGTCCGCGGCAAACCCCGCATAAACCTTGTTCGGCACGGGTGCCTCACATTCATTCGTCTCAAAGAAATTCATAGATGATCTGGACCAAGTGCAGCATTTCAAAGTCATCTATAGGAAGGTGTGACTTGCAAACGGGTCAAAGATAGTATCGTGCACCAAGTCCAACATGAATATAGATATTGGAGGAAAGACATTTGAAGCACCAACAATGCTTTTAAAGATGACAGATTTTGACCTGATTCTGGGCATGAATTAGCTGCATTGGAACCATGCTAAGATCGACTGCCCGACGAATAAAATTGTACTGAGACATGAGGATTCTGAAGTAGTGATCGAAGGTTTTATCCCCACCTCCCATATTGTATTATCATCTATTTAGGCTGTCAAAGCCCACGAGCAGGGAGACGAGGATTATATAGTATACTTTTAGATGAAAGAGATAGAGATCAGCATTGCTGAAGTACCAGTAGTTCGAGACTTCTTTGATGTATTTCCGGACAAGCTCCCCAGACTACCCCCACATCGAGAGGTGGATTTCCGGATCCAACCGATACCGAGAGCTAGGCCCGTCTCTAGGGCCCCATATAGGATGGCACCGAAGGAGCTTACGGAGTTTCGAGCGCAGCTTTATGAGCTAGTAAATTCAGGGTTCGTCCGCCCAAGTTCATCACCTTGCGGAGCCCGGTTTTATTCGTGAAGAAGAAGGACAGTTCGCTCTAGCTGGGTATAGATTGCTGAGAGCTCAACCGGCTGACGGTATGGAACACTTATCCACTGCCCCGGATTGAAGAGCTCTTTGATCAACTTGAAGGAGCGCACTGGTTCTCAAAAATAGATTTGCTCTCGGGTTATTATCAGCTGCAGATCCAGGAGGAGGATATCCCGAAGTCCGCTTTTAGTTTGATGTATGGTCTATATGAGTTTACGGTCATGCCGTTTGGCTCATAAATTCCCCCTCTGCGTTCATGAGCCTGATGAATAGGGTGTACGAGCCTTACCTTGATGTCTTTGTGATTGTGTTCATCGGTGACATCTTGGTTTATTCAAAGTCGGGGGAGGAGCATACGAAGCACTTGGCTTTGGTATTAGCAAAGCAGAGGGAAAACCAATTGTTCACCAAGCTTAGTAAGTGCGAGTTATGGCTCCGGGAGGTCGCTTTCCTGGGCAATGTCATCAGTGGAGCAGGATTAGCAGTGGACCCTGCCAAGGTATGAGAAGCAAGGGAATGGCCACCTTTGAAGTCGGCAGTGGATGTGCGCAGTTTCTTAGGACTTGCTGGTTACTACTGCAAGTTTGTCAAGGGATTCTTGAAGATCGCATTTCCCCTCACCAACCTGACTAAGAAGGATGTTCTTTTAGTGTGGGCACCCAAGTGTGAGGCCGCTTTCCAGGAGCTGAAGGATCGCCTCACCTCAGCCCCGATCCTTACCCTTCCATCTGGGAAGGAAAGATTCTAGATTTATACAAATGCCTCATATTAGGGGATGGGTGCTGCACTGATGCAGCATGGGCATGTAATTTCTTATGCTTCTAGGCAGCTAAAGAAGCACGAAGCGAACTATAACCCAGGGAAGGCAAACTCAATGGCTTAAGCGTTAAGTTGAAGGGAACCCACACCCAGCTCGGAGCCCGATTGATGGCCATGGAGTTGTCCAAGATGCTCGAGGAGATACAAATTACGCTTGTATCTAAGGACGATCCAAATGCGTACGTTTAGTACATGGCCACTATTAGCATAGTTTGTGATATACGAGATCGCATCTGAGCCGAGCAAAGTAAGGATGCTACCCAGACCCTATATTTCAAGCAGTGGAGACTGGTTCTACAAAGGAGTACACACAGCGGGAGGACCTCATTCACTTCCACGACAGAGTATATAAACCCACAGGAGGAGGAATCAAGGAAGATATACTGAGAGAGGCTCATTGCACCAAGTATTCGGTGCATCCCGGGATCGCCAATATGTATACTTATCTGCGGAAGATGATGTTTTTGCCGTAAATGAAGAGGGATGTCACTCATTTTGCCATTCATCGTGAGGCATGCAAAAAAGTGAAGGCAGAGTGTAAGAGCCCCAGTGGTTTGTTACAGTCATTGCCTATTCTTGAGTGGAAGTTTGAAGATAGCTCCATAGATTTTGTACATGGTCTACCTCGCTCCCGCTCTGGGAGTGACTCTGTATGTGTGATTATAGATCGATTGACAAAGGTCGCCAGGTTCATTCCGATCCAAAAAGATACATATATCTGTTGGAGTTACCATTGTGATCTAGAAGTGGTCAAACATGTAATGTCACTGCCAACGCGATATGAGCCTGCAGGGTCGCACATAAGAGCATGTGGAGAAGATGGAAGATTGATTGTGTTGGTAAAGGTTACCAATCACCATATAGAGTGGGGGAGGTCCAGCAAATGTTGCTGTCTGAATTCGTCGGGTTTACACGGATAGAATTCGTCGGATTCGTTGTGATTCGTCGGATGATTCCGTGGAATCCTGACGAATTATTACAGAGATCCTTAACTCGGCAAATGTTGCCATCTGATATGATTCGTCGGAATTCGTCGGATTCGTCGGATTGTTCCGTGGAATCCCGACGAATTGTTACAGAGATCCTTAACTCGGCAAATGTTGCCGTCTGATTTTTTGATTCGTCGGATTCGTCGGATTGTTCCGTGAACACTCGACGAATGCTGTTCCATGGAATCCCGACGAATTGTTACAGAAACCCAAATTCTGCTGTGTGGTCTGCGGATAACGATTCTTCTAGAAGCCTGTTTATCCTTTGGGTATAAATAGATCTTCTTTTAGGGTTCTAAGTGAGACGAAAAGAGTTCAGCCGACGGAAGCGTTCCGCTCTCGCCCGAACCCTAGACGGAAGGAGTTCCGCCCAGTTCGCTCCGCCGACCTCCTCTCCGGCGATCGTCGTCGTGATTGTTCTTCCTGGAGCGAACCTAGCAGTTCGTGGAAGTACAAGGTGCAGTCGTTCTTCTCCCGGCTCGTGTGGATCACTGTAGAGACGTAGACATTATTCTACGTGAGGAATCTCGCATAGCCGACGACAGGACTAGACTCGTGGAGCATCTAGGTTGGATTTGATCCAACTCCACTAAGGTAATTTATGCATTTAGTTAACTTCTTAATTCAATATTCATGGCCCGATCAAAGTCTTTTGGGTTGTTTCTCTTTATTTCCGCTGCGCCTACATATGATGTATGGTTCAAGAAAAACCCAACAGTGGTATCAGAGCTAGGTTCAGATCATGAATGTTGTTTCAGAAGTTTGGTTATTCCAGTACGTGCAAATCTAGGTATTTGGAAGCATTCTAAATGTCAAGATTTCTTCTTGGAATATCACATTTTATGTGATTTTGTGTGGTTTCTGGTGGTGGGATTTCAAAAAAAATTTGGTCGGGGCTTTGCCCCTAAGACCCCGCCAGGGGCGCGGCCCCTTGGAACCCCGCCAGGAACGTCTGGGATATCGTGGTTATTTCTAATTGTTAGAAATTGTTGTCTCCTTAGCAGTAACCGTCCCTCAAGTGGTTAATGAACCCTTGTATTGTTTTGGATTTTGAATCCAACAATGAGAGACGAGCTTATCTACTGTTTTAAGTCGAGTTGTCTTTGCCTTTGTCCAATGCATGTAAATCTGAAGATTTGGAAGAGTTCTAAATGTCCAGATTTAGCCCTTTAGTCTATCAAAGGTTAATAGCCTTATGTTGTGCACATAAGGGATGCATGTGGATTTTAGAAAGCTTGTTTTTCTGTGGATGTGCACTTTGATCAAATGTTGATCATGGTTAAGTGTTAACCTATTATTTAAAATTAAAATCCCTTCATCAAATATTAAGTGTTCGGATGCCTTCCGATGGATGACACTCTTCCTGCCTCGATCGATGAAGTGTGGGCTTGCCAAAGCAAGGTGCATTAATCTATCTTGGTAAGGGTGCGAGCGGATAATTGTGATATCCCACTGTCGACATCGGGTCTAACTTAACTAGGTGACCTCAAAGGTTGAGTGCCTAGAGGCATAGGGTTGGCATGCACCATATGATGGATGCGAATAAGGAGTTATTCACCAACCATACACGAGTTGCATGAGGATGCAATTGGCAAGCGTTGCCTACCTAAATAACCGCATTATGAGAGGAACGCCAAAGCGGACTCGTGGTGTTGGTGAAATACGGATCTTGTCCACTAAGAGAGTAGCTCGCATGGACTCTCCGAATTGATAGTGAGGGCTGTCAATTTGAATAAAATAGTGGGAGTATTTAATTGAAGTCCAAATTAAAATAAATTGTATTTTGAAATTAAGGTACTGATTAAATTCTGCATGAATTCTTGTAGAATTCCATGGCAAGTGGTTCACATCCCTGAGAGCTATCCTTGAGAAGGACAAGCTTAGTGGGACGAACTATATGGACTGGTATAGGAACCTGAGAATTGTTCTCAGGCAAGAGTGAAAGCTCTACGTTTTGGAAGAAGAAGCCCCTGAGGTGCCGACCGGGAACTCGTCCCGTGTTGATAAGGATGCTTATAAGTAGTATACCGATGACGCCTTAGACGTCGAGTGCCTTATGCTTGCCACCATGAACTCTGAGCTTCAGAAGCAACACGAGAACATGGGGTGCAAGGAGATTGACGAGCACCTAAAGAAAATGTTTCAAGGGCAAGCTCGTCAAGAGAGGTTCGATGTCACGAAGGCATTATTTCAGTGCAAAATGGGAGCTCGAGACTCGGTTGGTACTCACGTACTCAAGATGATTTGGTATATAGAGAACCTGAAGAGACTGGGTTTTCCTCTGGGTCAAGAGTTGGCCACAGATCTTATCCTGCAATCGTTGCCGGATAGTTATGAGCAGTTTGTCTTGAACTACAACATGAATGAAATAGACAAGACACTGCCCGAGCTCCTAGGCATGTTGCGAACTGCCGAGATAAACATGAAGAAGGCCAAGCCTGCTAGTCCCATATTGATGGTACATAAAGGCAAGGGTAAGGCAAAGGGCTTCAAGAAGACAAAGGTGGGACCTAAGTCACATCTTGAGCCCAAATCTTCTGCGCTGAAAAAGAAGAGCACCGTGAAGGAAGGGAAATGCCACCACTGTGGCAAGGCTGGTCATTGGAGGAGGAATTGTCCTTCGTACATTGACGGTCTGCAGAAAATGAAGGGAGGTATGACTTCCGCTTCGAATATTTACGTTATAGAGATAAACCTTTCTGCTCCTTCATCTTGGGTATTGGATACCGGATGTGGTTCTCACATTTGTACAAATGTGCAGGAACTAGGAAGGAGGAGATTGCTGAGTAAAGGAGAGGTGGACCTGCGCGTCGGCAATGGAGCAAGAGTTGCTGCTGAAGCCGTAGGGGTTTACCGTCTTTCTTTGCCCAGTGGGCTTGTAATAGAACTTAATAATTGTTATTATGTTCCGGCCATAACTAGAAACATTATATCCATTTCATGCTTAGACATGATTGGATTTTCTTTTATAATTAAGAACAATTGTTGTTCTATATTTAAGAATGATGTTTGTTATGCTGTAGATCAATTGTTTAATGGTCTTTATGTTTTGAACCTGGACCATCCAATCTATAATGTAGATAATAATAAAAGACTAAGAACAAATGACTCAAATCCTACATATCTCTGGCATTGTCGTTTGGGCCATATAAACGAGAAGCGCATATCCAAGCTCCATAAAGATGGACTATTGGACTCATTTGATTATGAATCATTTGAGCGATGCGAGTCTTGTTTATTAGGCAAAATGACTAAAGCCCCTTTCACTGGTTATACTGAGAGGGCTGAGGATCTTTTGGGTATAGTACATAGTGATGTATGCGGACCCATGAGTTCTATGGCTAGAGGTGGGTATTTCTACTTTGTTACATTTACTGATGATTTCAGTAGATACGGATACGTGTATCTTATGAAGTGCAAATCCGAAACCTTTGAAAAGTTCAAAGAGTTTAAGAATGAAGTGGAGAACCAATTGGCTAAAAAGGTTAAAGCACTCTGATCTGATCGAGGTGGCGAATACCTGAGTCATGAGTTCCGTGATCATCTGAAAGAGTGTGGTATTGTATCACAGCTCACTCCACCTAGGACACCGCAGCATAATGGTGTGTCTGAGAGGAGAAATCGTACTTTGTTAGACATGGTACGGTCGATGATGAGTCATGCAGACTTGCCTATTTCCTTTTGGGGTTTTGCTTTAGAGACTGCTGCAATAACACTGAATCGCGCTCCAACAAAAACGGTTCTAAAGACACCATATGAGATATGGACTGGGAAGCGTCCCAGTATGTCATTCATTAAAATTTGGGGCTGTGAGGCATACGTATGACGTCAAATGCCTGACAAGCTGGAACCCAAATCAGATAAGTGTTATCTGGTGGGATATCCTAAGGAAACGAAAGGATATTACTTTTACCTACCGTCTGAGGGCAAAGTGTTTGTCGCAAGGACGGGTGTCTTCTTGGAGAAAGAGTTCTTGTCAAGAAAGACGCAAAAGGTAGAACTTGAAGAAGTTCAAGAACCACAAGTAGTGAATGAACCAGAATTGGATTCTGAGCCAGGACTACAAGATGTTGTAGCTGGAGAACCTGCTCAAGAGACACAAGTCCTACGTAGATCTGGTAGACCAAGATTTGAGCGTGAGAGATATGGATTTCTCGTGTCTCAAATAGGTAATGTGTTGCTTATGGATCATGATGATGAACCAGCGACCTACCAAGAGGCTATGAATGGACCGGACTCCGACAAATGGCTTGAGGCTATGAAATCCGAAATGGACTCCATGTATACAAACCAAGTTTGGAACTTGGTGGAACCACCTGTAGGGGTACGACCCATAGGGTGCAAGTGGGTCTTCAAGAAGAAGACCGACATGGATGGGAATGTACAGACATTCAAAGGGCGACTGGTGGCTAAGGGTTTCAAGCAAATTCATGGTGTTGACTATGATGAGACTTTTTCCCCTGTTGCCATGGTAAAGTCCATTAGGATATTGCTTGCTATTGCTGCGTATTATGACTACGAGATCTGGCAGATGGATGTCAAAACGGCTTTCCTAAATGGAAACCTCCTTGAGGAAGTGTACATGACACAACCCTAGGGTTTTGTATCCCCAAATGAAGCCACTAAAATATGCAAGCTGAATAGGTCCATCTATGGATTGAAACAAGCCTCTAGAAGTTGGAATCTTCGTTTTGATGAGAAGATCAAAGAGTTTGGTTTTGTCCAGAATGAAGATGAACCGTGTGTTTACAAGCGAATCAGTGGGAGCATTGTTGTCTTCCTGATATTGTATGTAGACGACATACTGTTGATCGGGATTGACATACCTACCCTGAAAGTTGTTAAGAACAACCTAGGGAACTGCTTTTCTATGAAGGATTTGGGTGAAGCGACTTACATACTCGGTATTAAGATCTATAGAGATAGATCGAAGAAGTTGCTGGGTTTGACCCAGAATACGTACATTGAGAAGGTGTTGAAGCGGTTCAACGTGCTTGAGTCCAAGAAAGGATTTTTGCCCATGTCTCATGATGTAAATCTCTCTAAGGACTAGTGTCCAAAATCTTGTGAAGATAAGGACCGCATGAAGTTGATTCCATATGCTTCGGCAATTGGGTCAATCATGTATGCAATGTTATGTACTCGACCCGATGTCTCTTTTGCTTTGAGCATGACTAGCAGGTATCAGTCTGATCCTGGTGAATGTCACTGGATAGCCGTAAAGAATATCCTAAAGTACTTGAGAAGGACTAAGGATGTATTCTTGGTGTATGGTGGAAAGGAAGAGCTCGTTGTAAGTGGTTACACGGATGCCAGCTTCCAAACTGATAGGGATGATTCAAAGTCTCAGTCAGGGTTTGTATTTTGCCTGAATGGAGGAGCTGTGAGCTAGAAGAGTTCCAAGAAAGAGACAGTTGCTGATTCTACAACTGAGGCCGAGTATATCGCTGCGGCAAATGCAGCGAAGGAGGCTGTATGGATTAGGAAATTCATCGGCGAGCTAGATGTAGTTCCTAGCATTGTTGGTCCCGTAGTTCTCTACTGTGATAACAATGGTGCAATTGCACAATCTAAGGAACCTAGATCCTATCAGCGCTCCAAGCACATACTTCGGCGGTTCCATCTTATTCGTGAGATTGTCGAGCGAGGAGATGTGAACATTTGCAGAGTGCCGACTGAGGAGAATATTGCAGATCCACTGACCAAGCCTCTCGCGCAGAGAAAGCATGATGGTCATACTAGATCAATGGGTATACGATACCTGAGTGATCAACTCTAGTGGGAGTCTTGTTGGTTGCATGTAAAATATATATTCTGTTGGCTGTTTAATATTTATTCATATGATGAATTGTGTACCAATTATTTCCTTTTACAATTAATGGCAAGTTCTTTTATTACGATATACTGTTTCTATATGATAGAATAAAATTTGTGATAAATACCCTTAGAATGTTCGCTTCCATAGGACATCAAGTACGTGACTTGAATGTGAGAGCCTATGATTTCGAAGCTTCATTCTTAAAAGGTCCCTAGTCGAGGTATCATCGTAGAAGCTAAGGGTGATGATGATACGTTAAGACTAGCATGTGTGTTGACTGATGACCGGTTCTCACAGGTCATGATATTGTGATATCAAGTCATCACGAGGGTACTTGTTAGTGAACAAGTTGTACTGGACAGACCCAACCTGAGACTACTTTGTGGATTGTTACTTAAAAGTGTCACAAGTAGGTCTCATTTGACAATGGTGTTGTGGTCCTTTGACCTGAAGTCACAACATTCATCGAGTGAGGAAGAGCGTGCTTTGATGTCATCTAAAGTCTTCCTTGAAGAAGGTTGATGATAAGGATGGTCGTTGGGTACGTTACGAATCATTTGGGTGTTTGTGTGTAAGCAGATATGGGATTTGTCCTCCTATATAACAGGAGTTGCATCCATGGGCCCCTTGATGGAATTGGACTGAGAAATGCATGGCCATGCTTGGTTAAGTCAATATGTGATATTGAGCTCACCATTCTCTGGAAGTCCGTTCTAGATCAAGAAACTTGGATTGAGTTATTACGAGGGTGACACGGTCCATGCCTCTAGTTCTTTCCGGATGTAAGGGACAAAGGGACAAAGACAACGCTGGAACATTGGTCATAAAGGCTTATGAGTTATGAACTCTTATTGCTTGGGGAGCAATGATGCATTGCTAGATGCCGCTCATTGTTTGTGAGGTTTTTGTTTGATACTTTCAAGATCAAGTGGGAGACTGTTGGAGTTACCATTGTGATCTAGAAGTGGTCAAACATGTAATGTCACTGCCAATGCGATATGAGCCTGCAGGGTCGCACATAAGAGCATGTGGAGAAGATGGAAGATTGACTGTGTTGGTAAAGGTTACCAATCACCATATAGAATGGGGGAGGTCCAGCAAATGTTGCTGTCTGAATTCGTCGGGTTTACACGGATAGAATTCGTCGGATTCGTCGTGATTCGTCGGTTGATTCCGTGGAATCCTGACGAATTGTTACAGAGATCCTTAACTCGGCAAATGTTGCCATCTGATATGATTCGTTGGAATTCGTCGGATTCGTCGGATTGTTCCGTGGAATCCCGACGAATTGTTACAGTGATCCTTAACTCGGCAAATGTTGCCGTCTGATTTGATTCGTCGGATTCGTCGGATTGTTCCGTGAACACTCGACGAATGCTGTTCCGTGGAATCCCGACGAATTGTTACAGAAACCCCAATTCTGCTGTGTGGTCTGCGGATAGCGATTCTTATAGAAGCCTGTTTATCCTTTGGGTATAAATAGATCTTCTTTTAGGGTTCTAAGTGAGACGAAAAGAGTTCAGCCGACGGAAGCGTTCCGCTCTCGCCCGAACCCTAGACGGAAGGAGTTCCGCCCAGTTCGCCTCCGCCGACCTCCTCTCCGGCGATCGTCGTCGTGATTGTTCTTCCTGGAGCGAACCTAGCAGTTCGTGGAAGTACAAGGTGCAGTCGTTCTTCTCCCGACTCGTGTGATCACTGTAGAGACGTAGACATTATTCTACGTGAGGAATCTCGCATAGCCGATGACAGGACTCAACTCGTGGAGCATCTAGGTTGGATTTGATCCAACTCTACTAAGGTAATTTATGCATTTAGTTAACTTCTTGATTCAATATTCATGGCCCGATCAAAGTCTTTTGGGTTGTTTCTCTTTATTTCCGCTGCGCCTACATATGATGTATGGTTCAAGAAAAACCCAACAATATCGACATTTTGGTGCGCCTCTTTCTGGAGAGGTTTGTCCGATATCATGGGGTGCCCAAAACTATCGTTTCAGATTGATATGTCGTTTTACCACCAAGGAGTTGAGGGAAGTTCATGCTTATTTGGGCTCTCGGTTGACTTTTAGCACAACCTTCCATCCTCACACCGATGGCCAGTTGGATAGGACTATCAGGACGATGGAGGACCTGTTGCGACTATATGTCTTGGATTGGGGAGAGCCGTCTGAGAGGCTTCTACCTTTGGTGGAGTTTTCCTACAATAATTGTCATCAAGCAAGCATCGACATGACTCCTTATGAGGTACTATTCGGAAGGAAGTGCAGGACGCCTCTATCTTGGATACATGATGAGGATCCAAAGGAACTGGGGGTGGAGTATATTGACGATACAAATGCGATGGTTACACTGATTCAGGATCATATGCTTGAGGCTCAGAGTCGGCAAGCAAAGTATTATGATATGAGACACTGGATGTTGAGTTTTAGGTAGGAGATAAGGTTTTCTTGAAGATCAAACCAGTGCATGGCGTATCCCGTGTCTGGGGAAGGAAGAAGCCCAACCCTCATTATATGGGGCCTTATACTATCCTAGAGCAGATCGACACCTTAGCTTATCGGTTGGAGCTGCCACCGGAATTGGAGAATTTGCATGAAATTTTTCATGTATCCTCCCTACGAAGAGCATTACTTTGCCCTGATCAGTACGTCATAACTATATCTGGCCCTGTAGCAACTGATAGATCCATCCAGTTGGAGCCTGTGAGGATAGTAGACACTAAAATCCGGAAGTTACGACGAAAAAGTATTCCTTTGGTAAAGGTCCTATTGTCCAATCACAAGAAGCAGGAGTACACTTGGGAACCTATGGACCTTATACAATGGCATTATCTGGACATGTTCCTGCAATGTATGAATGAATTTGTGTTGAACCTTGTATTTTAAACACCATAGGCCCAAACTCAATTTCGGGAAAGAAATTATTTATTTATTTATAGGATTTGTAACGTCCCTATTCGTTCTAGGCCCCTCGAACACGTGTTTGGTAAGTTGACTCGGGCAAGGTGGAGGTAATAGGACCCTGAGGTGGTTAAGTTTGAATCACGGTCAACAAGGGTGGGTGTAGCGCTCCCACTCCCTAAAAGGTAAGAAATAAGGGAAAAACTTGTAGAAGAGAGCTAGCACCGGGAAGTAGTGATACCGCCGCCTATAGCCTTCAAAACGATATGGGTACCTTGTCATCGAGAAAGGTATCTTGTCATCGAAAAAGGGTTGGTTCCTCGATGATATCATTGATATGCTAGTGCCGACGGTAGTGATACTGCCAGCGGTAGTGATATTGCCGGAGGTAGTGATACTGCCAGCGGTAGCTTTCAATGATGTGTGGCCTCACAAAATGATATGTGTACCTTGTCATCGAGAAGGGTATCTTGTCGTCGAAAAGAGGTTGGTTCCTCGATGATATCGTCGATACACTAGCACCGACAGTAGTGATACCACCGACGGTACCTTTCAAAATGATGTGTGGCCTCACAAAACGATATGGGTACCTTGTGTTGGATCGATAAGCGCCCTTATAGGGGGGATGAATAAGGGAATACATTTTTTTTTGTAATATTAAGCAATTTACTATATTGTTTTAAAGTTAACAAGAGAGCTAAATAACAATTTAGCAAAAAGTAATTTACAATAATAAAATTTACGCCAAATGAGAGAAATCAAGTAAACACAAATAGAGACATGATTGTATTATATGAATACGTGTTTACATAAATTTGATTTCAATATCACTAGAAATTGGAGGCGTACAAATGTTAATAACTTTTCCTTTTCTATACCGACTTATATCCCCACAAACCGGTTGTCTTTAGCCAATTCTTCCCCGGATATGTCCTCAAGCCGCTCTAGCCAATCTTCCCCGGATATGACCTCGAGCACCACCTAGATCTAATTTCCTAGACCTAGTCGCCAACTCACGCGGCAAATTACCCCCTAAGCCGCGCAAGGACCTAGTCGCCAACACAAGGCGATTTTACTACAAAAATTACAATAAAGAAATAAAGTAAATAACAAGAACTCCCTCTATGAGATTTCTGAAGTTGAGGATGAAGGATCGCTGTAGCATAAGAGAGGTTGAAGCGATCGTTCTTTGGATGCAGCGTGGGGGCTTCCTTCTCCAGAAATCTTCTTTAGCTTTGAGTTGGAGATGAACTTTCGGCAGAGTAACAGCTCTGGAATTTGGGCACAAGTAATCTCTCTGGATACTCTAAACAAAATGAGAGAGAAGCCATCATTTTATTGACTTTGTCGCTAGCGCCTGCGGTAGCTCCTAATGCCTGTGGTAGCATTCGTGTGGAGGCGGTTATGAAACCATCGGCGGCGTGGCGTTGTGCACGAACTTGAGCTAGCGCCAGGCGGTAGCGCTGGCACTGGCGGTAGCGTTAGCGCCTGCGGTAACCCATAGCGTTGGCGGTAGTGCTTAAGTTCAGTTTGTTGGTTCCAAGCTGCTTTCTACCTGTGGAGTATTACACCTATAGTTCCTGCACACTATAAACACACGACAAGCAAGATCAAATACAATTTGGGATTTATTATTCTCAAACAAAGGGATGTGACACACATGTCCAACAATCTCTCCCTTTTGATAATAACAAATCCTCTTAGCAAGAAATCAACAAAGGTATTTCTGGTATATGTTAAGCGAGATAAAAGTGCAACTATTGTATATGATAAGCATGAGAATAGTTCATACTCCCCCTCTCTTAATGCCCCCCCCTACATAAATGCAATTTATGTTTTACTCCCCCTAAATTACAAGAATTAGTCTCCCCTTAATCTTCTAGATTTCTCCTCTAGATTTCTTCAATTAATCTCCCCCTTTTGGTATTATCAAAAGAAGATGGGGTGAGGGTAGTAAGGAGGCACTCCTTATAAATGATAAAGCATGATCGAGCTTTTGTAATATAGATAATGATAAAGAGTTTAAGCATTGTATATATAAGAGATTTCAAATAAAAAGATAAGAGTTGTAAGCAAGCGGAAGATTATAAGAAACATCTTTTTGTAAGCATGAAAAGCATAAGTAAAAATATGAGTTTAAGTTCAAAATTGAAAGATATTTTAACCTTTTTGAAATCTCAAAGTTTTTCATAAAGATACCAAGCATGAAATGAACATATCAAAAAGAGATTATACTACAATGTTACTTAATTTCAAGTTTAAGGGATACCAAACATTGTAGAGATCATGCTAGGTTATCTAGTGTATTTCTTATATGAAGAGTAGTATAGATAAAGCATTAGAATCCAATACTCATGAGAAGAAGTGTTATGAAAGATAATGAAGTGCACATAAGTGTATTTTGAGCAATGTTAACAAATGATTTAAATCACAAAATATAAGACATATGTAGAGTAAAGTGCACAATAAAATACAAGTATATTACTTTCACACACTTTTAATGCACATAATTTTTAACAAAGTGGTGTAATAACTAAGGTTTGCATAAGACACTTTACTATTCTTTCCAAGGTGCTCAACCTCACAATGCTTATGAAGACTTATCAGGAGGTTCAAGTAGTGCTTGGTGGAGTTATATTTGTCTATTTTTTGTTCACTTTTGTGAGACAACATTCTCCGAATACACTTGTTTTGCAAACCCAACATAATTAAACTTTTTAAACCACTTTTCTTAATTTTTAAGTGCAATTCAAATGTAGTGTAGATAATAAACTTATGCAAATTTTAATTCATTGTACAATTACAATATACAAGCAAGCATTTTTAGATTTAAACACACATGTACATTACCAAACATAAGTGAGTGGAAAAGTATTATTATCAATCACAATACATTTACTCATACTTAGAGGCATGCTAAGCTTGGTTCTACACATATTTTTAAATACAATTGATGCACTTTAAATAGATATATCAAAGCATGATAAACAAAACAATGTTCATAGTAATTTGAAGGAATAAGTTTTAACGTTGTAAATAATTCTAAATAATAGAATTCATACATACTTGATATTAACAATAAAGATCATAAATTTTTTTTTGTTATTTTGAAAAATTTTAATGAAAGAAAAAAAAATAGAAAACCACAAAAACATATTTTTGTATTTTGAAGTTTTGTAGTTGATTTTTCATAATATAAATAAAACAAAAGTCAGAAACACAAAAAATAAGTAGTACATATGAACTAACATATTTTTATAGATTTTTAGAAATTTTAAAAAACAGAAAATTGAACACTCACGCTAGCGTGGAAAACAGTAATTGATTTTTTGAAAATTTTCAATTTTCAATTTTTGATCTTGATTAAGAGTCCTTAGAGTAGTCTTATACAGAAATTTTGTAATTTATGGAGATGTCTTGATTGCTCAAATTGCATAAAACTTTAGCATTTTTCAAATAACTTATCCTATAATGTCTAAGACTCATAATTCCAACCTTAAAATTTGAAACCTTGCATCAGGAAGAGGTTTAGTGAATATATCAGCAAGTTGAGAGTCCGTGCCAATGAAACATATCCTAACATTTTCCTTTTTAATGTGATCCCTTATGAAATGATAACATACATCTATATGTTTGGATCTAGAATGATGTACCAGATTATTTGTAAGATCAATGACACTTTTGTTGTCACATTTTAATTCAATATGTTTTAGATGAAAACCAAAGTCCTCTAGAGTTTGGCTCATCCATAGTGCTTGTGCACAACAACTCCCTAACAAAATGTATTTGGCCTCAGTGGTGGAGAGTGCAACCGAATTTTGTTTCCTACTAGACCATGCAACAAATGAAGGTCCTAGAAAATGGCAAGTACCGCTATTGCTTTTTCTATCAAGTGAGCATCCGACATAGTTTGAATCAGAATAGTCGTAAAGTGTAAATGAATTATTATGCGGGTACCATAATCCTAATCTCGATGACCCAATTAGATATCTAAAAATATGTTTTACCACTTTTAAATGAGATTCTTATGGATTGGAATGAAATCGAGCACATAAGCAAACGACAAACATAGTATCGGGTCTAGTTGCACTTAGATAAAGTAGTGATCCTATCATACCTCTATATAAAGTTTGATCTATAGAAATTCCCGATTCATCTTTTCCTAATTTTAGTGATGCACTCATAGGAGTAGAAGCTTGTTTAAGGTTTTCAAATCCAAAGCGTTTAAGCATATCAAAGACATATTTAGTTTGACATATAAAAATACCATCATTTCTTTGTGATATTTGAAAACCAAGGAAATAAAAAAGTTCTCCTACTAGACTCATTTCAAATTCATTTTTCATCAATAAAATAACTTCATTACACAACTCTTCATTAGTAGATCCAAAAATCATATCATCAACATTTATTTTTAAAATAATCATATCATCATTGTTGTGCTTAATGAAGAGAGTATTATGCGCACTTCCCATAATATAACCGTACTTTAATAAAAATGATGTAGGTCTTTCATACCATGCACGGAGCGCTTGTTTTAAACCATAAAGCGCCTTTTCTAGTTTATAAACATGATTTGGAAATTTTTCACTAATAAAACAGGGGGGTTGTTTAACATAAACTTCTTCTTTTACAAACCCATTTAGAAAAGCACTTTCCACATCCATTTGAAATAGTTTTATTCTTTTAAAGCTTGCAAATGCTAGAAAAATTCTTATAGACTCTAATCTAGCAACGGGTGCAAACGATTCATCAAAATCTCTCCCCTCGATTTGTGAATATCCTTGTGCTACTAAGCGTGCCTTATTTCTAATGATTCTAGACTCACCATCTAATTTATTTTTATAAATCCAATTTACACCTACAACCGGGTGAATAGATGGTCTTTCTACTAATTTCCAAACATTATGTCGCTCAAATTGTTCAAACTCTTCATTCATAGCCAAAAACCAAAATTCATCATTTAAAGCGGTTGAAACATTTTTTGGTTCAATTTCGTAAACAAAACAAATAATTGAATAAAATTCATGAAGAGAAGAGCGAGTTCTTACCCCGATGGATGGTTCACCAATTATTAATTCCCGTGGATGATCCTTTGTGAATTTCAAGGCACTTGGAGGTACATATTCATCTTCCTTGGCCTCCTCTTCTTCTTCTTTGGAAGGTTCCTCGTCACCATGCTCCAAAGGTGGTAAGTGATCATCCTCTTTGCCCGCGGAAAGTCTTTCTATACAAGGAACAAGTTCATCAAATTTCACATTAATTGATTCTTCAACTTTTCTAGTTCTTTTATTAAAAATTCTATAAGCTTTACTATTTGAAGAATATCCAAGAAAAGTTCCTTCATCACATTTTTCATTAAACTTTCCCAAGCTATCTTTAGTATTTAGAATGAAACATTTACAACCAAAATTTTTGAAGTAACATTCGTTAGGCTTCTTTTGAAAATAGAGTTCATATGGTGTGAGATTAAGCGATGGGCGAAGCATGATTCTATTTATAACATAACATGATTATTTACAGCTTCTGCCCGAAAGGACTTAGGCAATTTATATTCACATAACATAGTGCGTGCTAGATCTTGAAGTGTCCTATTCTTTCTTTCTACAACACCATTTTGTTATGGTATGCATGGTGCGGAGAATTCATGTTTTTTGCCTAACATATCACAAAAAGATGTGAATTTATCATTTTCAAATTATCCTCCATGATTCGAGCGAATGCATTTAATTTTTAAATCACTTTCATTTTGAATACGAGTACATAATTTTGAAAATTCGCTAAATGCATCGGATTTGGATGAGAGAAATATTGTCCAACAATATCTTGAAAAATCATTTATTAAAACATATGTATATAATCTACCGCCAAGACTTGCGGGGCTAATGGGACAAAAAAGATCCATATGAATTAATTGCAAGGGTCTTGAAGTAGAAATAATATTTTTACTTTTGAAAGAGGATTTTGTAATTTTACCTTTTTGACAAGGTGAACATAGTGAAGGTAAATTCCCATTTTATCTAGGCAATCCGCTAATTAAATCTCTTTTGGCAAGTTTTATAATTAGGTTTGTGCTAGAATGTCCTAGCCTTCTATGTCAAAGTTCTAATTCATCATTTTTAGTGATAAAACATTTTATTGATGATTTAGAAAGATCATGAAAAGAAACTATATAAACATTATGTATTCTTGGTGCAGTTAGTAAAATATCTTTTGTAGTAGGATTAGATATTTTGCATAGATTTGTGGAAGATTCAAATAAAACATCTAATCCTTTATCGCATAATTGACTAATAGAAATAAGATTGTGTTTTATCCCTTTCACATACAGAACATTAGATATAGTAAAGGATTCGTTACCAACTGTACCAATACCCATGGTCCTTCCTTTTCCGTTATCGCCAAATGTCACGATCCCTCCCTTCTTCTTTTCTAGGCTAAGGAACTTTGCTTTATTGCTTGTCATGTGCTTGGAGCATCCAGAATCCAAGTACCACACGTCTTCATTTTCCTTAGTCTGCCTGCACATCTAGAAAGAAGATGAGAGTAAAGATCCGGATACCTAAGTGGTACCACCCATAGAATAAGTGGAAGCCTTAGGTACCCAGATTTGCCTTAAAGTAGTTTGTTTTAATTTCCTGCAAGAACTAGACGTGTGACCAAACCTATAACAGTTCGCACATGTAGCAAAGGGGGTTGAGACCCTTTTCTGGAATATTTTCTTGCTGGAAGGAATCAATTTTGTAGAGGAAAAACATTTTGAAAAAGAAAATTCAGGCTTCTGGTATGAGGTGATAGTGCCGGCGTTAGTTGCTAGCGCCGGGTGGTAGCCCTCACCTCGATATACAAGCCCAAATTTTCCAGACCCGTGGCACTGGTTCCCTAAAATCATTTCCAGTGATTTTTAGCCTATTCCAAATTTTTTAATGGCCATGGTGAGATTATGAACTTGTGCTGTAAGTGATAAGTTTTCTTTCACAAGCATGACACACCTATTTTCAAAACCTTTTTTATTATTTTTTACTTGCACAAGAGAGGCTTCTAATTTCCTGTATAATTCCCCCTTCTGTTTTGTAAGAATTTTTGCATGGGAGAGGGCTTTAGAAAGAGATTCTTTAATATCCTTTGCCATCCTAATGGAGTGATCACACTCTTGGCAAGAGACCTTTCTTTTTTCTAAAACAATTAATTTTTTGGAAAGCTTTTGATTTTCTTTAATTAAGGATTCATTTTCCCGATTTAATAAAATACTATCTTTCATATTTTCATCAAAAGCTTTGCAAGTTTCAAGAAATTTATTGAAAAATTCATCATTAGTGGGAGGAGTTACCTCAGTGTTGCTAAGAACACTGGCGTCGTCGTCGTCATTTCCATGTCCCATGAGGCACATGTTTGCTTCCTCATCTTCGCTTGATGAAGACCCGCTTGATTTTTTGGAGGTGGAGGAGTCATCCCATGTTTTTGCTTTTAGCACCTTCTTCTTTTCCTTCCCTTTGTGGCGTTTCTCCTTTTTCTCCTTCAAAAATTTTGGGCACTGGCTCCGAATATGCCCGGTCTTCCTGCAATGATAGCATTCTGGTGGAGGTCTTTCTTCTTCATCATCGCTCTCTTTTCCTTCTTTGAACATGACCCTTTCTAGCTTCCTTCCTTTTGGAAATATTTCCGGAAGGTGTTTCTCCTTTCCGGATTTCTCATGAACTTTCGGAAGTTCTTTACCAAAAGGCTTTCTTCATCTTCATCCTCATCCTCTTGGCACTCCTTCTTTGATTTTAATGCCAACGCCTTCTTCTTTGGCTCCTTGTTGTATTCATCGTGTTAGATCTTGAGTTCTACCTCATGGGTTTTGAGATTCCCTATGAGGTTCTCAACTTGGAGCGTTCTTAGATCGTTCGACTCTGAGATAGCCATTACCTTCTTATTGAATTTTGGAGGAAGGGTACGAAGAATCTTTCGGACCATGTAGCCATTGGAGGTCTTTCCAAGAACTTTGGAGGCATTGACGATCTTGGTGAAGCGCGTGCACATGGCATCAACATCTTCACTTTCATCCATCCGGAACTTTTCATATTCCGACTCTAGTTGGAAAAGCTTTGAATCTTTAACCTGCGATGTACCTTCACGAGTAATTTCCAAATGATTCCAAATGTCATATGCAGTAGTACAAACGGAAATTCTATTAAATTCATTTCTATCTAACGCACAAAATAAAGCATTCATGGCCTTGGCGTTATTTTTGCATTTAAGTTTATCCCTATCATCCCACTTATCCTTAGGTTTTTCTAATGTTACTTCTCCAACTACAACTGTAGGAGGAGAGTATTCCTCTTCTACCATATTCCAAACCTAAATATCTAGGGTCATAAGAAAATATCTCATCCTATTTTTCCAATAATTATAATATGACCCAGTAAATAGCGGAGGTCTCCTAATTCCATGTCCCTCTAAAAAACGAGATCTTAAGACGCCATTATTCCTAGTTTTTAAACCGTTTGGAATAACCTCCCTCTGATACCACTTGTTGGATCGATAAGCGCCCGTTGAGGGGGGGGGGGGGGGGGGGGGGGAATAAGGGAATAAAATTCATTTTGTAATATTAAGCAATTTACTATATTGTTTTAAAATTAACAAGATAGCAAAATAACAAATTAGCAAAAAGAAATTTACAATAATAAAATTTATGCCAAATGAGAGAAATCAAGCAAACACAAATAGAGACATGATTATATTATATGAATAAGTGTTTACATAAATTTGATTTCAATATCGCTAGAAATCGGAGGCGTACAAATGTTAATAACTTTTTCTTTTCTATACCGACTTGTATCCCCACAAACCGGTTGGCTTTAGCCAATCCTTCCCCAGATATGGCCTCAAGCCGCTCTAGCCAATCCTTCCTCGGATATGGCCTCGAGCACCCATAGATCTAATCTCCTAGACCTAGTCGCCAACTCAATCAGCAAATTACCCCCTAAGCCGCGCAAGGACCTAGTCGCCAACACAATGCGATTTTACTACAAAAATTACAATAAAGAAATAAAGTAAATAACAAGAACTCCCTCTATAAGATTTCTGAAGTTGAGGATGAAGGATCGTTGTAGCATAAGTGAGGTTGAAGTGATCGTTCTTTGGATGCAGCGTGAGGGCTTCCTTCTCTAGAAATCTTCTTTGGCTTTGAGTGGGAGATGAACTTTCGACAGAGTAACAACTCTGGAATTTTGGTACAAGTAATCTCTCTGGATACTCTATACAAAATGAGAGAGAAGCCATCAATTTATTGACTTTGTCACTAGCGCCAGCGGTAGCTCCTAATGCCTGCGGTAGCATTCATGTGGAGGCGGTTACGAAACCGTCGGCGGCGTGGCGTTGTGCACGAACTTAAGCTAGCGCTGGCGGTAGCGTTAGCGCCTGTGGTAACCCCTAGCGCTGACTGTAGTGTTTAAGTTTAGTTTGTTAGTTCAAAGATGCTTTCTACCTGTGGAGTATTGCACCTATAGTTCCTGCACACTATAAACACACGACAAGCAAGATCAAATACAATTTGGGATTTGTTATTCTCAAGCAAAGGGATGTAACACACATGTCCAACACCTTGTCATCGAGAAGGGTATCTTGTCATCAAAAGGGGTTGGTTCCTCGATGATATCATCGATATGCTAGTGCTGGCGGTAGTGATACCGGAGGCGGCAACTTTCAAAATGATGTGTGTCCTCACAAAACGATATAGGTACCTTGTCGCCGAGAAGGGTATCTTGTCGTCAAAAAGTGGTTGGTTTCTCGAAGACATCGTCGATACGCTAGCGCACGACGGTAGTAATACCATCGATGGTAGCCTTCAGAAAAGATGTTTGACGGTGGTGATACCTTATCCTTACTTATTTCATGGCTAGGAGGTGTCTTAGGTCGATAAGACAGTGACCCATGGATGGATTATCAAATCCAAAGCATGGGAAATGATTTTCCCATTAATTCTAGTCAAATCAACCTCCATTTTCTCTCTCCTCCCTTAACCTCGAAGCTTCATCCCTCATCCAGGGGCTGATCAATTTTATTCATCTTCCCCACACTCATGCATTGGGACCAGCTGTTTTCCTTAAGGTGATCAAGTCTGGAAGGAGGACTAGGAGCTTGGCCGACCACCACCATGCCGCCAAGAAAACAAACCCGCTCCATGGACAGAAATCAGGTGACTTCCGCCCCCTCTCCCTTGGTGCTAGATCCTTAGATCTGATTTAGGAGAGATGTCAGCTCAAAAGATCTTTACTTGGTGAGTTCAATGGAGTTTTGTAGGAAGAGACCATGCTAGAACTTCTGTTCTAGGGTGTCGTTCACCGAGAAAATATCTTCAATCAAGTCCTCTCTTCAATACGAAGTTGTAGGAACTGATTTCGTGAAGAATGGTAGTCTATCGAGGGAGTATTGGAGGAGAGAAGGAGAAATAATATATTAGTGTGCTCGAGGAAGAAGATGAACATATGCTGTTCATCTGTCAACGATCCGTGCACTTTATAATATTTAGGCAAAAATCTATTTTCTGCACGCGACGGACTTCAGGATTATTTTTAGGCATGATCCGATCATATTCAGGTATTGCGCTCAACACAAAAGTTGTAGCCCTCCGAAATACCTTTCCAACGAGTGGTTGTGCATTTTCAGGGGATCTCTGTAGCTCCAGCAAACTAAAATCGGAAATGTCTGTGCAGAAAATGATCCGGTTTATGTACAGGACAGCTTGCTGTCCAGATTTACTCTGTTGAGTTCAAAACCAATTTTAGATTGGTTAGACATTGATCTGGACCTTGGTCTCAACACAAAAGTTGTATCCCTTGGCGAACCTTTTTGGAATGGGGTGACACATTATTTTTGGTGGCCTGTAGCTCCCAGAAATCCCACTTTAGTAAACATTAATGAATATGTACAGAGTTTTAAGGTTTTACCGATTTCTCTCAAATTGTTTATCAGATACTTATAAAATTTGGTAAGAATGTGCCTGATGATGTTGTGAGCACCCCTGTTTAGTTTCAAAAATTTTGGATACATATTTACCGTGAAATTGCTTGTCGTATCATATAATTGTAGGGCACCATAAATAGGTATTGCGTAATATAATGAGGTCAAAATTTGGTGGGAATGATAATGACATTAATTATGACCTATGGTAGAAGTTTCAGCAGATTTGGCTTTGAATTCATTCCTTATTTAAATGTGTTGTTATAATTTATTATGCTGAATTGAAATGTTAGGGTACTCATTTAGACAAGGACTTTGAAAACGTGACAATAAACGCACAAGTAGTCCTATAGGATCAAAGAGAGTATTTCCCTTATATACACACACACTGCACACGAGTTATGACAACTTGGTATGGGTAACAGTGATGGTTTGGTCTGGATTATTGGATATGAATATATCCTAAGGTGTTATGTTAAAGACCCGGTTGGTAGGTCCTTGTATGCTAGTTAGCATCATTTGAACTTGTAACATTAACATGTGTTATGGACTTGGTTGGGAGTCCTTGGGTGCTCTATAGCATGGGTTGAGTATGTGAAATTACTTGGGTGTGTATAGTTTCACATGATTGCATAATGATCCATATTGGAGGATTACTTATGGCAGATCTAGGGGCTCGCCAGTTGTCACACCGACGGGAGCTGGCAGATAGATCTTGACCGGTTGGCTGGGTCTTTGGTGCTTACTTCTCGAAGCCCCTTCCGCGTCATAAGACTCAGCTGGTTGAGCGAGCAAAAGTACGCAGGGTCTCCACTGTTGTGTTCTTAGCGTTGAGGCATACGTAAGGCCTAGGTCTGGTAGTGTGCATACCTGCCTGATAGTGGAGATGCCCGCTCCATTGCCTCCGTCTGGCCACGATGTGAGGTGCCATAGTGGTTAGCTACCCTCGAAATGCGGGAAGTACAAGTATATGTTGATATAGAAAATTAGAGTATGTGCGTTAATCATGGGTGAGTCTTCATTCATACATTCATTGTATTGCATTGCATTGCACCGCATGAAGATCCTCATCATATAAACTTATATGGGCACCTTTATTTGATGAGTTACTTAATATTGTGGAAGAACCTTAACTTATAAACTTGTATAAGCATCTTTATAAGTTAATTTTAATTCAGTTCTTTACCTACACTTCTCTTTTCATACTCTGTTGCTGACTATACTGTTAGAATAAATGTGCTCTTATAGTCTTGATATATCAGCTATGATTACCGTCTACCTTGCCACCTGTTGTATTATATATACTGATTATATTGCAGCGTTCTCCCTCTTTCTTTCGGCCCGGTTCCTAAGATTCGTCGGGTGAGAGGATGTGAAGCCACTTAGTCTTTATGAATAACGGTTGCTACGTCACTATTTTCATAGGAGGACATCCAGCGGCAAGTGGAGCAGCAGCATATGACGCAGGAGGACAACCAGGTTAGTGAGACAGGGCCTCAGACTACGATACCTTCCCTTCCATTAATGACCAATGTGAGTGAGAGCTTGAGATGTAGCCCTTGATGCAATTCTATACTATGATATTTTGCAGGAGCTTTTATAGCTAGCTGCCCTTTTTTTATATATTGTTGGGATACTTTTACTTATTTTGGATCTATGGCTTCTGTTGTTTTCTATTATTTATGGGTTGGCATGATGATATTGGTTTAGCCGGCAGGATAGACGTCTTGGGGTATAGGTTAGCCCGTGTGCTGACGTTACCGCGAGGCGGCTGTTCTGGGCATAAGACTCCCCTCGGCCGTGTCTTGTGTTCTGGGTGGGGGGTCTTACAAGACTTGTGAGCTCATTATAGACCTTTGGAAATTTTGTTAGATTTAATTATTGATTAATTATCATACTTCCTTTACAAATTTGAACTTTGTTGTCTTTATTGATTAATGGATATGGAACTAATGAGGTTGGAATATTATGAAATTTAGTAGTTAGACTTTTGAGCTCATTATAGACCTCTGGAAATTTTGTTAGATTTAATTACTGATTAATTATCATACTTCCTTCACAAAGTGGAACCTTGTTGTTTTTATTTATTAATGGATATTGATGAATTATTATTACTAGAAAAATGCCAAACTTTGCTGGAATCTATCTTTGGTTGTTTAGAATACATGGAAATTTATTCACAACATTTTGAAGAATAATTTCACTAGGCCCTTCACAAATTGGATTTTGTACCCCTGGAAACATAATTAATTTTCTGAAATTATATTAGGGAAAAAATTATGAAATTCTTTTGAACTTCATTTTGGACCATAACTTCTGGAATTTTATTTAGATTTATTGGCCTAAGACAAATGGTATATCATATTAAAATCTAGTCATTCACGGAATTATAAGAATTATTTAAATAGGCCCATATATGATATTATTATATGAAAAATTGGAAATCATAATTTTAATATCCATACAACTTCTTGAACTAGATTGGGCACATATTAGTTAGGAGATTATGTAGACACCCTTTTAAATCATGTTATTTCACTTAAGGGCAATTTGGTCTACGAATAGTAAAACTGATATATTTGATTTAGACCCCCTCTGGCCACCACACCTAGAGTTAGTAACCCCCTGGTTTTTGTATATGTATAGATTGATTGAAGGATTAACCATTAGTGATATATACTAGAAGTAGAGGTCGGGGTGCGATCAGTAAAATTATCAAGACGGGATTTTGATATGCTAAGCCAAATGTCATGAGAGGAGATCCACCAGTAATTAGGAGTCCTAATTAAAATAAGATTATGGAACCTTTGGATAGAAATTGAGTGATGTCATGAAGAGGCAACCTACCACTAAGAAAAGGGCAATGACCGAGGTTCAATTGAACATTGTCGCTTCCCTGTCTGGGTAATTGTAAATCTCCTAATGAAGATAGCATAACAAGAGAGGTAGTGGGTAAATAAGAACGGGTAGTCACCATTAAGATAAAATACCATGAGAAAGAGAAGTTTGGGATGTCACCCCATCATACTTCCTAGTACCATTACGAGCCCTTCATCTGGTAGTACTCAGAAAGTCCAAGGTTCACCCTAAATCTCTAAGTACAACTGAACTATAGAAAATAATAAATAAGTAAGGAAAACTTTGTAAACAATGCTCGTCTCAAATATGGGATGGATTGGTACAAGGGTCTGCTGGCCCTGCGAGCGGTAGGCTCAGTGTTTTCTAAAGGGACTGGACAGTCTGACGACCTGGAGGCTCGGAGAAATACAGATTAAGAGGTGGTTACTTATTACATAGTACGTGGATACCATGTGTGTTCTTAGGGGTGTACATAAGGTCTAGGCCGGGAGATGTTGCTAGAAGCCTAGAAGTGGACATGCCCGGTCCACTGTCCCTGTTTGCCTCAATGGGGTACCTGAGTTGACATACTCATACAGAGGGAACTGAAAAGGTCTGTACGTATAGAGTCGAGTGGGTGAGTTCCATCATTGCATTGCATAGTATAATATAGCATCATTGCATAAGCAAAACCTGATCGTATCAATTAGTATGTGCTCTTTTATACGATGATTTTACCTTAGTGCGAGATCCCCTATCTTATAAGTTTGTATGGGCATTCTTATAAGATAGAGTTACATTCGTAGCTGTTTTTCTTATATAGACACACTACTTTACTTACCTTTACTGCTACAATTGTTACGGTTTGATTGTTGTACTTTGTTGCCACTATTAGAACTCTTCTGATCCATTGCTCTATTACGTATTGACTTGTTAGTAGAATTGCTAGAAGTAGACAATTTCCTGTCTATACTTGTGCTAGATAGGGCCACTGCCAGTTGTTTGATTTTGTAACCCCTTACAACCTTCCTTTTCTTCCTCCCCGTCTGGTACCTAGGAGTCGCGGGTAGAGGGGAGGAGGAATATGATTAGTCTTATAGACTAACGGCCGGATGCGCCATAACAATAGGAACACCAGGAGGAGCAGACTCGCAACCGTAGGGAGGAACATGACACGGTGGCCAGGCCCGGACTTGGACATTCAGCATTTGCAGGGAGGGCACCAGTGAGATACCACATTCCGAATACCGTTCTTCACGTCAACCCTGGTCAGAGTAGAGAGTTAATTGTTCGTGAAGGCACTATTGAGTGTCGGCGCTTACAATGTTTAATCTTTGCCAAGAGAGAGGCAAAGAAGAAATGATGTATTTGGCTTAAGCCCTTTTTATTCTAGCACTTATATTTCAGTACTGTTATCTATTTTTTGTTATCTCAGTTGGACATGTGTCTTAATTTTATTTGATTGTTGTGGACATGTTTTCTTTATTATACTGTGATGTATGGTTGGCCTAGATGAATGATTAGCCGGCAGGATCAGCGTCTTGTAGTGGGGACTTCTCGAGTGAAGGTGTCACCGCAAGCCGATGGTTCTGGGCGATAAGACCTGGAATGTAAGAAAAAAAGGGTCTTACATGGCCTGAGGCCTATTCAGGGAGAGATAGGCAAGGGACAACCGATCCTTAGGGAAAAGTGTCAGTATAGAAAACAAAAGGATTTTTTCATTCACCGTCTTGATTTCTAGCGTCACATAAATCAGTTTTTGTACACTAAATATTATTGAAATAAAATCATGTCACTTGTTTCATTCAATTAAAGATTTTATTTCATGGCTTACTCAAATGTTTAATATTACGATCTTATCTTTAAGTTGAAAAAGAAATCAATTTATTCATGCTTTTCGTTTTCTCAAATTGATATCAACTTCTATTGATAAAATATTTTAAGTAAACTATTTTTTTATACAAAGTTTATTACGTAAAATCTAAATTTCTTAAACCCCTTATTCACCCCCCATCTAATAGCACCAGTAGATCCAATACTCATGTCATTTGAGATGTTTCCCTTCATTCTTTTGATTCATTTTGTGTCCAAAAAGAGTCCCTATTCATACAAAATTAAATGTACATGCTTCTGCACACTTAAATAAACATTAAATATACAAATATCATATAAAACACTATTGTTTATCAATTTAAAACAAGTAAACATTGATGAAGCCTAGAAATTAATGTAAATTTTAAGCTTCATCAAATACCCCCAACACTTAGCTTTTTTTCATTCAAAGACAAAATAAAACTATGAATAAGAGTTTAATTGGTTAAAAAACAAAATGCATCATGCTTGTATTGATCATACGAGTCTAATGCAATTGACCGAGGTTAATTCGGAGTCCATTTGCTCATAAAGTTACATAAAGGTCATCATGTAGCTAAATTTAGCTTAGCCAAATTTGTCATAATACATCGAAATGAGGTATAATTGGTGTCATTGAGTTCATTTTGATCTCATGAGTGCACTGCCATTGACCAAGATTGATTCTGTGTTGATTTACTCAAATATTTATATCAAGTCATCGTAGTTCAAAAACTGATATTAATCTTGATTATATCAAGTCATCGTAGTTCACCGTGACCCTGACTAAGCTCCTCCGAGGTTCAATTTAACCAACTAAGCCCCTTATCAAAGTTGGCATGTTACAAATCCAATAAAACAAAGAAAAATCTCTTCCTCGAAAATGCGAGTGGGTCATGGGGTTCTCAAGGTGAGATGTGGTGTGGACACATATCTCAAGGGGATGGATGATTCATGGTTATGCCGTATGAATATTTCAAGCATAACACTAGGATATAAATAAGTTGTACATACAATAAAATCAACAGCTCACATGAACATATTAAGCAATTATATCCAACTCCCTAAATCCTTAAGTAAGTAAATCAAGATTAAATCTAACATAAGCGAACTCCACTAACATATAACCAACTCTCAAACAAAGGTTGTAAATTTGTGGACCAAGTAAGGTATATCTTGTAAGTGAGTAAACAGTGGCAACCCACTAACATATAACATCCTACACGAAGGTTATATGTTAATGAAACATGTATAAGTTGCAATTAAGTAAACTGTGTAAACTAGCTAACATATAACCAACTCCCATATGAATGTTATATGTTAGTGGAACAGGTAATAGTTGCAAGTAAGTAAACAATGCAAGCCCACTAACATATAACCAACTCACAAACGAAGGTTAAATGTTAGTGGAACAAGTAAATGTATACGTTAAGATGCACATGATATTTTTCCGTATGTCAATATATTGACTAGTTAAGAGAAGGAGCTCTCTTTTCAGTCCTTAATATCATAACCAAATAGTGATAGCGGGTCAGTCATTCCCGCATCTATGTAGTGGGTACACTCACCACCTTCCTAAGCCTCCATACCTCTATGAACCATAGGTATGTTTGGTGGGAAAACATCCTCACCTCGTGCAGATATCCCCTCAACAAATAACCCGAACCTTTGTGAGACTAACAAAGAGGATAACTGTAACACCTCCCCTGCAATGACCATATAATATGAGCCCGACCGGGACCCCACAACATATAATTGCCACATCTTTGGTATTAAAAGATGATATATGAATTTCTACCCATAACGAACACACATAAATAATGGACACAAAGAAATGAACATAGAAACTGTCCACATCTACAAAGGATTAACTTGGCCTAATGGCCTTACACACGAATGTTCAATTCAACAACCAAACCATACATCAACAAAGCAGAGCAGCAACATCCGAAGTTACCTCAGCGTGCAAGACAAAACAAAAAGAAACTTGTAAATGCAGAACAACAGGAGGAGGTACACTTCACAAGGCTTAGGCCTTTTTGTCCAGCATGCTGGATCCATCTTGCGATCCATTCCCTGCAAACAACACAGAAGATGTGGTATAACAAGGGTCGGCCTGGGCTGACCACAACTATGTAACAACACGCCTCCTCCCGGTCGTCCTTGCGGACCCCAAGGAACTACGTCACCCTACAAGTCAACACTTCATATGCAAATGAAATAAAGCATAAGCCATAGAGAAACTAGCATGTAAAGGTGTTAAAAGCAATAAGCATGTTTCTACGTTGGGCAGGTAAATAAAAGGGGGCATATTAATGCAACATGAATGCAAACATGGTTTCACCTAAGGCAGGTCATATCGTGTTCTCATCCAAACGTGTGCGACCATACCATCACTAGAGCACAGGATACCATCAGAACTCCGCAGTTAAGCGTGCTTGGGTGAGAGTAGTACTGCGATGGGTGACCTCCTGGGAAGTCCTCGTGTTGCACCCATCTTTTTCTTCTCGACGCCACTTTTTACCAGCGACAAGGGTGCTCTCCCCGACCGCAGATCCCGAGGCGCCGTGCTGATCCCGAGGCACCTCATGCGGTCGCAAATCACCGTGCGCCGCTTGCCTGGCTACGACAGACGCACCGCTGCGCCCTAAGTCTCATCAACAGACATAACTTCGCGCTCACGCGCGAAATCGAAGCCACATTCCAATTTTGGAGTGCCCGCGGAGAGCCGGGTGGCGTGGCGAGCACACCGTTTCCCATCGACCAAATTTATACCGAAAATTGCTTAATCTGATTTGAAACGGGGCCTGCATGCTGGAACACCGCACCTCGGGGCGAGTGGCATAAAGAGAATGTTTCGGAGAATTCTAACGTGTGCGACCATACCAGCACTAGAGCACCGGATCCCATCAGAACTCCGCAGTTTAGAGTGCTTAGGCGAAAGTAGTACTGGGATGGGTGACCTCCTGGGAAGTCCTCGTGTTGCACCCAACTTTTGCCGCTCGGGAGGAGAAACACCCCTTTTTACCTCCGACGAAAGCGCGCTCCCTCCTATCGTGGATCCCGATGCACCGCAGGAGGGAGCTATTCCAGCGGTGCTTCATGGGTGCACGAATCCCTGGGCGCACCGGGAACCACCTTTCCCGCTTGTTCATTCGTGACCCGAAGTAACCTTGCGCTCGACAACACCCCCACACCTCAGTTTGGGCGATGTGGAATTGGTGGCATTTTGGCATCAACAGAATGAACACGCGACCTAAAGATCATGAGTAGTCGATGAACGGAATGTGGCAATGAAGATGCGTGGTTTAGTTCAAAAATGCATGCGAACTTCAAATGTCCATAACTTTTGATCTGATCGTCTGATTTTCACCCACAATACGTTTTCGGGAAGGTCTCGGCGATGCCCATCCATTGGCGAACAGGGGGACCACGTTCGAGTTCATACCACGCTCTCAAATTGGCAGATTCAACTCAGTTTAAAGGTTACCGCGGTTTTTCTCTTTCGGCAATTTTGTCCTTATGGATATGTCATCGAAAAATTCTGAAAACCCTTCCAATTGTCCAGAAATACCTGTGAGGAACGACGGCTTTGACCCCCTGCTAGTCGAGGTTACTGCCTCTCAGGGCAAGTTGATTATATGACTGAGAGTGCGACGAGTAAAGAAGATAAGCCATCCGATGACCACGCAAAACATATGTTGTGAACTGATGCCATGAGATGGATACATCCTAAGACCGGGAGGAAGAATGTTGTTGTTGAAACCGATTTCTCGGTCTCTTGTGAAGCTTGGGCCCTCAATGAGTTGATGGGCAACTAGCCCTTACTAGTCCTTCGAAAGGAGCAGACCGGAGACTCGGAAACGTACTAAGACCTTAATCGCAGCGAGGAGGTCCCACCACAAACCCGGAAGATCGTTGAGCGCTTCCCCTCCCAAGCCAAAGCTGAGACTTGGGCACCTTGGAGTGCTAGAGAGCTGCACCAAAGCAACCGAGGAAGAAGAAGAAGCTCAGAGATCTGAGATTGGAATCCTCTCCCAAGGTGCCCTTCAAGGTCTATTTATAGTTTTCTTGCTCATGGTCTGTCAATAGCGGGATTCCGCCTTTTGGTTTTACTAAATGCACCCCAATTTGGCCTGCTAACAGCCAAACTATGTTGTTTAGATGGGCTAATGGCAGACCATTGGTGGTGGAGAGGTAATTTCACCTCCCTATCAAGCTGAGATGCAGGTGGGGGAAAACTGCTGAGACAACCCGGTCCCAGCGGATCCGCTGAGATGGGATAGAAGTGACCGCTGAGACGGCCGATCCTCTCAGCCCAACCGCTGAGACAGATTTAAAGGTGTCGTTCGTCGAGTGCGGGACAAATTTCTTCGAGCGCCGAGCCGAGTTCGTCGATCTTAACTTAAGCTCGGCGTTCGTCGAACGCAGAACAAATTTCGTTGAACCCTGAGCTGAGTTCGCCGAATGCGGACGGGAGCTCCGCCTTCCTTTGAGCGATCGGCGAGTGCCCGGCTCGCCCGCCTTCTTGCGAGCTGACCTTGAGGCTTGGGCTCGTAGGGACATGACTCGCGTGCGTTCCTGCGAGCTCCCCTTGGCCTTGTGTAAATCTGCTGAACCGGCTGGGTGGCTGAGCTAGCCGGGCTGAGAAGCCAGTTCATCGATCGGAGATGTAACGCGTGTTCATCGAACGGAGGAGCCCATTCGTTGATCAGAGAACTGATTTTGTCGAACACTGTTCGAAGCTCGTCGAACACGAAGACTTAGAAGAAATACGGTTTGCCTGCCTTCTCACGAGCAACCGCCGAGCACTTGACTCGCCCGTATTCTAGCGAGCTGATGATGAGTCCCAAATATATACACATTTATGGACTCATCTGGGCCGATTTTCTAGTCTATGCACTTCACTTTAGACATGTTTTCACTCATATTTGATACTCCATGCTAAGTGCACCTCTAGGCCCGTTTTTTGTGTTATTTCATGTTCTGCATCTCTAGTAGTTTTCATGCATTGTTAAGTGCCACTTTCAGTGGCTGGATTCGTGGTTGTGCTGGAACAGGAGTCGTGCAGGTGTTCCCGGTACAATTCTGTACAGGTATACTGTGCACGATCACTGGTTCTATTGCGCACGACCACTGGTCGTGCGCCGCTGATCGTGTGCACTTAACCCTATTTTTTGAGTTCTGTCTCGGGTAGTGCGCACGACCACCTACGATAGTGCGCACGACCACCAGTCGTGCGCCACTGTTCGTGCGCACTTAACATCAATTTTATGAGTTCTGTTTCGGACAGTGCGCACGACCGCCTACGATTGTGCGCACGACCACCGGTCGTGCGCCACTGATCGTGCTAACATGGTATTTTATAAATTTCTTACTTTGCAGGCTCCACCCAGGTAGGCGCACGATCACAGAACTCCAGCGCGCACGACCACTTGTCGTGCGCCAATGACCGTGCGTAGTATTATTCCAGCGCCTATATAAGGTCCTGATCCGCAGATTAGGGATAACCGGGTTCCGGGAGCGCGATTTACAGCCCGTACGCCGCCGTTTTCCACTTCCAGCCACCTCCACCTCATCTTCTCCGCAAGGGGAAGTCATCTCCAGCCAGTCTAAGCAATCCTCCATCGTCCGGGAGCATTCTCCGCCCTCCGCAAGCACTCAAGCAAGCCATCTCCAGTTCTGTCCGGTGAAAAGAATAGTCATCCTGAGGTAGAAGACGACGGAAGCACGTGGAGAGGTCGTGACAGTCTCTCAACGCTGGAAGCACAGTTCGCCCGAGTCCGGAGGTAGCTTGACAAACTACCATTCCGGCCGTGAACGGCCGCTAGTCTTCGTCCATTGGTTGATTTCTTCCTCCCCCCTTTGTTGTACTTCTTTGAATCATTTAAACTTGAATATCATGATGTTTAGTTTAAATGCAATGGTTGTTTCTTCTCTGTTCTTCAGTATTTGTTTGTGATACGTCTCACCTCCACTCACTCACTCACTCACGCACTCATCGTGTTCGATTCGCATTAGCAAGAGCTAACGACGATTTGTGAAGAGGTGTTTGCGACCCTCACTCTCCACACTAGTAATCACTTCATTCGCATGCGTACTGTCCATCCGCCTCATGAAGCTCGGCATCGCGGCCGCTGCACCCATCTCACCTTGCGAAGCGGTGATTTCGACCTGCATTTCTTTTATTGTTGTTAACAGTAGGAAACCAAATCAAAACCCCACTGTCTGTGTTTGTTTTCGCTTGTGTAATAATTGTCACACAACGTGATTCGTTCACCCAACCTGCATTCCTCAAGAGACCGACACTCGGGGATCCTATTCCCAACATTTATTACTTGCGCGACCGGTGCACTTGCTGAACATCGCATCAAGTTTTTGGCGCCGTTGCCGGGGAATGCAGACGTGATGAATTCGTCTGCGTGAAGAATCGTTGCACGAGGAACTATTCTCTTTTATTATTTCTCTTTGTTTACCTCTGTTGTCTTTGTTTCTTTTTGATACGCACACTAATTACCTTCGTTCGTCCCATCGTGCGCTAATCTTTTGGGTTTCAAGTATTCCTAGCATGACCTCCATTCAGGAATACATCAATCAAGGAAGTTTAAATGATTTAATGGTTCAAGCACAAAGGAATGATCACGACTTCGGGATTTCCTCCGACATCATTGAGTATATGACTGGGAATTGCAAGTTCAGTGGGAATAAGCATGAAGATGCGGTACAACACGTGCAGGACTTCTTAGAAATTTATTATACATGTATATTCAGTGGAGTTGAAAACGACCTGCAAAAGATCCTGGCATTCTCATTTTCCCTACATAATAAAGCCAAAAGTTGGTACTGGGATATCCGGAAAAGAGAGGCGACCACATGGAAGCAGCTTGAAGGGAGATTTTTGCATGAGTTTCAACACCGTACCCGAGTTTTGGACAAGTACAGGGAACTCATAACCTTCGGTCAGGGAAAGGAGGATATGTTAGTGGATGCTTGGGAGCGTTTTCAATCCCTGCATAGGGGATGCTACCGTGAAGACCTATCAGAAGTCTTTTTGATTCAGATTTTTTATTTCGGCGTGCTGGACAAATTCCGTCTGTTATTCGATATGGCAGCCGGAGGGGCCCTGTTTAATAAATCGGGGAAGGACGCGTGGGAAGTGGTCGTGAATATAGTTCACACCAGCCAGCACTGGAGTCATGTCATTCTCCCCCCCAGTACTGCTGAAGTTAATGCAGTGACATTCAAAGGAGCAGCGGATCATGTGCCGTCAGGGAAAACGGAACAGTTAGCAACCTTGGTGGTCGATATGCTGAATAAAATGAATGACCAATCAGCAGCAATTCAACAGCTTCACTCTACTATAGGGACTCTTACCAATGTCATTTCTGGGCTTGCAAGTCAGCATCCGGAGTCTGTGAATACCATGCGATTGAGAAGCGGTAGAGGTGTTGACAATCTTCCTCGACAGGAACCACTTGTGAGCTCCACTGACAAGTGCAATGCAGACATGGCCGAGAAGCAGACTCAGATTCATATTGAGCCGGACCCCGTGAGCGAGGCACAACCCTCGAGAAGTGTTGTTCACCCCCCATTCCCCCACAGGTTACGAAATGAGAAATCTGAGAAGCAATTCCGCAAATTCTTGGAAATAATGAAAGGAGTGCAAGTGAGCATCCCACTGATTGAAGCCATTTCTCAAATACCGGGCTACTCCAAGTTCTTGAAAGACTTGATTTCGAAGCGGAAACTGTTGGAGGATCTCAAGACTATCGATCTCACTGAGGAGTGCTCCGCCATCATCTCCAATATGCCCACGAAGTGCAAAGATCCGGGCAGCTTTACTATTCCTTGCAGGATCGGTCATCACCGTTTCAGCCAGACGCTCTGTGATTTGGGAGCATCAATCAACTTGATGCCGCTCTCTATCTTTCGTGAATTAGGTGCAGGGACCTTGAAGCCGACGCAGGTAATGCTACAACTAGCTGATCGGTCGATCAAAAAACCATCAGGAATTGTCGAGGACCTCACAATAGTAGTAAACGGTCTCGCTTTTCCAGCCGATTTTGTCATCCTCGACATGAAGGCTGATACTAAAGTACCCATTATTTTGGGGCGGCCCTTTCTCGCTACAGCTCGTGCTATCATTAATGTGGAGCAGGGGAGCTCATGCTCAGATTGGGGGAGGACGCTATATCCTTCAATGTCCACAACCCGTCGCAACTCTTCGAAATCACGGAATGCGAACCGGCAGAGCCGCTTGAAGAATTCGATGGCCAGATCGATGCGGGTTTGGATGACAGCGAGATGTGTTGGCGACGCGAGGACGTGGGCAATGACGGTGCACATTCGAACCAGCCCGATGTTTCGCATTCAATCGGAGAGCCATCCAGTGATTCTGCTGATCCAAACATTTATCCGGCTCTCAAACAACTACCGGATTCTCTAAAGTACGTTTTTCTTGGAGAAAATGCCACGCATCCAGTGATTATTTCCGCAGCTCTTTCCGCCGCCAACGAAACCGCATTGGTGGGTGTGCTGAGAAGGTACCATAAAGTCTTCGGACGCTCTCTTGCAGACATTAAGGGAATCAGCCCCACGGTCTGCATGCATAAGATCCTCCTTGAAGATCAGTACAAACCCACAGCACAGCCCCAAAGGCGTTTGAACCCAAAAATGCAAGAGGTAGTGAAGGCAGAAGTGATAAAGCTCTTAGACGCTGGCATCATTTACCCAATCAGCGACAGCAAATGGGTCAGCCCAGTTTAGGTGGTACCGAAAAAGGGAGGGATCACCGTTGTTGCCAATGAAAAGAACGAGTTGCTACCTACCCGAATGATCACCGGGTGGAGAGTCTGCATCGATTACCGCAAGCTGAATGATACTACACGCAAGGACCATTTCCCACTCCCCTTCATTGACCAGATGTTAGAAAAGTTAGCGGGGCAGGACTACTACTGTTTCTTGGATGGGTACTCACGTTACAATCAAATCTTAATAGACCCGTCTGATCAAGACAAAACAATATTTACATGTCCTTCCGGTACCTTCGCGTTCAAGAGAATGCCATTCGGACTGTGTAATGCCCCTGCAACTTTCCAGCGCTGTATGCTCGCTATTTTCGCTGACATGGTGGGAGACTTCCTCAAAGTTTTCATGGATGACTTTACTTTATTTGGCAGCAGCTTCGGTACTTGCCTCGCGAATTTGGCCAAGACTTTGAAGCGGTGTGAGGACACCAATCTTGTCTTGAACTGGGAGAAATTCCACTTTATGGTGCGCGAAGGAATTGTGTTGGGGCATAAGGTTTCCTGCCAAGGGCTCGAGGTGGATCAAGCGAAGGTAAGTGTTATCAGAAACCTCCCTCCACCTACGTCAGTGAAAGGTATCCGAAGTTTTCTTGGTCATGTGGGATTCTATCGAAGGTTTATTAAGGACTTTTCATCCATTTCAAAGCCTTTATCTCGCTTGCTTGTTAAGGACGTCCCCTTCCACTTCGACGATGCATGCATGCAGGACTTTGAAACTTTACGGGGACAACTCATCTCGGCTCCAATTTTGGTGGCACCCGACTGGAATTTACCCTTTATTATCATGTGTGACGCAAGTGATGTGGCCGTGGGTGCTGTACTCGGTCAAAAGAAATACAAGACTTTTCACACCATTGCGTATGCCAGTCGAACTCTTAACATCGCGCAAGCAAACTATACCACCACGGAGAAAGAAATGCTAGCCGTGGTCTTCGCCTTTGAAAAATTTCACTCATACTTGGTGCTTTCCGAAGTAATCGTGTACACGGACCACGCTGCACTCAGATATCTTTTCGGCAAAAAAGAATCCAAATCGCGTCTGATTCGTTGGATTTTACTTTTGCAGGAATACAATTTGGAAATCAAAGACAAGAAAGGGGTGGAGAACGTGATAGCTGATCATCTTTCGCGTTTGGAGTACGACACTCCCAACAGCTGTGTGGAGGAAACGAACGATTATTTTCCGGATGAAAAATTATTCACAATCACTACGCCCCTCCAATTGCCCCATGGTACGCTGACATCGCTAACTACTTTGCTTGTAAAACCTTCTCTCCGAATCTGTCCCCTCAGCAAAGACGGAAGCTTGCCTCTGACTCAAAATACTATTTTTGGGAAGACCCGCTCTTATTCCACACATGCAGCGATGGAATTATCAGGCGCTGCGTTCCTGAAGCCGAGTTTCAGTCTGTACTGCAGCACTGCCATGACAGAGAAGGTGGCGGGCATTTCGGGGCCGTTCGAACAGCACGAAAAATTTTGCAATGGGGATTATTTTGGCCGACCCTCTTCAAGGACGCCCATGCCTATGTCACCAAGTGTGACGAATGCCAAAGGACAGGAAATATCTCCCGGCGTGATGAGATGCCCCTCAATAACATGCTGGTTTGCGAACCATTTGATGTCTGGGGGATAGACTTTATGGGTCCTTTCCCCATGTCTCATGGTAAGCATTATATCATTGTGGCAGTTGACTATGTCTCAAAATGGGTGGAAGCCGAGGCGGTTGCCACGAATGACGCCAGCACAGTGCTACACTTTATCCATAAGAATATCTTCTCCAGGTTTGGGACGCCGAGAACTATTATCAGCGACGGCGGAAGTCATTTTTGTAATAAGCAGTTTGTGCAGCTCATGAAAAAATTTGGGGTCCATCATAAGATTTCATTAGCATACCACCCCCAAACATGTGGACAAGTAGAAGTATCCAACCGCGAGCTCAAGCGAATAATCGAGAAATTGATACATTCAAATAGGAAGGAGTGGTCTAAAAAGGTCGACGACACATTATGGGCTTACCGGACCGCTTTCAAAACACCTATCGGCATGACTCCGTTTCTACTAGTCTATGGCAAGGCATGCCACCTCCCTGTGGAGCTGGAGCATAAAGCATTATGGGCAACCAAACTGTTGAACATGGACATTGGAGCCGCGGCCGAGGTGCGTCGTTCCCAACTCAACGAAATGGAAGAGCTCCGACATTTCACTTATGAAAACGCTCGCATCTACAAAGAGAAAACAAAAAATGTCATGATCGACACATCATCCCGAAGGAGTTCAAAATTGGGGACCAAGTGCTGCTTTACAACTCCCGTCTCCGCCTCTTTCCAGGAAAGTTAAAATCGAGGTGGAGCGGTCCTTTCTCAGTGACCGATGTCTCTCCCTTTGGTGCCATCGAAATATTAGGGGATAAGGGAGACAAATTTAAGGTCAACGGGCATCGACTGAAGTTATACGATGGCGCCATTATAAACAAGGAGTGTCAGCTGGTGACATTGGGAGACGGGCACCATAAAAGCGCCTACAACTGATTTTCTTTTTATCTCTTATTTTGTGAAACTCTCTTTTTCATGCACTTTTTATTTAATTTCTGCACTCTATAAACAATTATAATACAGGTATTTGGTCCAGCTTAAGGACATAAAATAAAAGCGCTGCTGGGAGACAACCCAGATTTGCTGATTTCTGTTTTTCTAACATGTTTCAATTCAGTTTTTATATATTTTTACTGCTTTTAGTTGTGTCGTTTGCAGGCGAGCTTTGTTCTTTGCGATGGCGGAAGCTGTGGATTGCTCATGAAAATTAACGCCAATCGTCTGGTATGCTCAATTCTGAGCATTGGGTAACACTTCTTCCACCCTAGCTTTCAGTTTTTGTGATGCAATGTTTAGATTAAGTCTGGGGGAGAGCACGTTGTTATCTACTTTGCGCACGAGTTGCACTGCATGCTAGAAGATTGTTTAAATTTTTCATTGCCATCGTCATTATTCCATGCTTCATACACCACTTCACCCACATAAGAGCGCACTTACCTGATTGTTTCGTTTCCGAATAAATTATTTTGGCTTGGAATGTGAATTAGGGTGTTAGCTTAGGAATTACTAATTGGAGTGCGATGTTGACTCGCACAGTGTTCTAGTCGCATCTGCATGCTATAGTAGAATTTGAGTAAAACTAGATTATTTCTATGCGTTTAATTTATGATTAGTATTTTTGCGTAGTTTTAGATTTGTTATACTCAAATGGTGAATGTGAACGAAATTGGCGATAACCCGGTGTTGTGTATACGAGCACTAGTTGTGTGTTGCTCGAGTCGGGAGGAAGGTTTACCTTTCTCGTGGGCTAAGAACTTGCCCCAAACGACTCTTGAAGCATGGGTGCGAGCGATTCTTCGAGTTAAATGTGATGTAGGCCATCTTTTGGCTAGTTTGAGCTTTGTCTTCCCCTATCCTATTCGCTCACCTTTGCAAGCCAACATTTGCGCCTACCACTTCTTTGTTTCAGCTCCTCTTCCATTCACCAAATCCTAAACGCTTATCCTACTTTCGCAACCAAATTGCTGTTTAACTGCACTCATGTTCTTGATTTGGTGTGATGTTTGGAATCTCTGTGATATGAAGGAAAAATAAGTTTTATTTGCTGAATATGAACCAACTGGAGGATAAGAAAAAAGAAGAAAAATATGTTATTGAAATGAAATTCTAAAAAAAAAATTGTATTGAAAAGATATCCTCCCAAGCGCAATAGAAAATCTGTTGGTATTTGTGAAGTAGGCCGTGTGCACACCTAGTTTTCATGATAAGTCTAGGGGTGTGTCACACGAGCTTTGTTCTTGGTTTTGTTTGGTGTAGCGTTCCGTTGACTCATTTGGGTTGCGTAGCCTTCGTCTTTATCTTCGAATATCATACCGCAACCTAAGCCCCAATATGATCCTAAAGCCCTACTGATTTATCTCGTGAGTTTGCTAGCGCCGTGGAGAGAGTGTGACCGGGCAAGCTTATGGTTCACGACGTTGATGGATTTCAGCGGAGTTATTCCTGAACCCCGATCTTGTGCAACACCCTCCTTAGTGGCTTGTTACTTTCACATCGGGCATGATCGTTCAAGTTCTTCACAGTTCACCAACTGAGTATTGATAAATCTTTCTTTACACTCTAATACTTTTGTAAATTAATTAGTATAGTTAGAATCTCTTTTTACTAAATTTCTATTTGCATGCGTTTGTTACTTCGCACCGTACTCCTTTGTGTAATTTCCTTTGTTAACTACCATTTTCACACTCCACCGAATTCGTTTGCTCGGGACGCGCAAACAGTTAAGTCTGGGGGTGTGATGAGTCCCAAATATATACACATTTATGGACTCATCGGGGCCGATTTTCTAGTCTATGCACTTCACTTTAGACATGTTTTCACTCATATTTGATACTCCATGCTAAGTGCACCTCTAGGCCCGTTTTTGGTGTTATTTCATGTTCTGCATCTCTAGTAGTTTTCATGCATTGTTAAGTGCCACTTTCAGTGGCTGGATTCGTGGTTGTGCTGGAACAGGAGTCGTGCAGGTGTTCCTGGTACAATTCTGTACAGGTATACTGCGCACGATGACTGGTTCTATTGCGCACGACCACTGGTCGTGCGCCGCTGATCGTGTGCACTTAACCCTATTTTTCGAGTCTATCTCGGGTAGTGCGCACGACCACCTACGATTGTGCGCACGACCACCAGTCGTGCGAAACTGTTCGTGCGCACTTAACATCAATTTTATGAGTTCTGTTTCGGACAGTGCGCACGACCGCCTATGATAGTGCGCACGACCACCGGTCGTGCGCCACTGGTCGTGCGAACATGGTATTTTATAAATTTCTTACTTTGCAGGCTCCACCCAGGTAGGCGCACGATCACAGAACTCCAGCGCGCACGACCACTGGTCGTGTGCCAATGGCCGTGCGCAGTATTTATTCCAGCGCCTATATAAGGTCCTGATCCGCAGATTAGGGATTACCGGGTTCCAGGAGTGCGATTTACAGTCCGTACGCCGCCGTTTTCCACTTCCAGCCACCTCCACCTCATCTTCTCCGCAAGGGGAAGTCATCTCCAGCCATTCTAAGCAATCCTCCATCGTCCGGGAGCATTCTCCGCCCTCCGCAAGCACTCAAGCAAGCCATCTCCAGTTCTGTCCAGTGAAAAGAATAGTCATCCTGAGGTAGAAGACGACGGAAGCACGTGGAGAGGTCGTGACAGTCTCTCAACGCCGGAAGCACAGTGCGCCCGAGTTCGGAGGTAGCTTGACAAACTACCATTCCGGCCGTGAACGACCGCTAGTCTTCGTCCATTGGTTGATTTCTTCCTCCCCCCTTTGTTGTACTTCTTTGAATCATTTAAACTTGAATATCATGATGTTTAGTTTTAATGCAATGGTTGTTTCTTCTCTGTTCTTTAGTATTTGTTTGTGATACGTCTCACCTCCACTCACTCACTCACTCACGCACTCATCGTGTTCGATTCGCATTAGCAAGAGCTAACGGTGATTTGTGAAGAGGTGTTTGCGACCCTCACTCTCCACACTAGTAATCACTTCATTCGCATGCGTACCGTCCATCCGCCTCATGAAGCCCAACATCGCGGCCGCTGCACCCATCTCACCTTGCAAAGCGGTGATTTCAACCCGCATTTCTTTTATTGTTGTTAACAGTAGGAAACCAAATCAAAACCCCACTGTCTGTGTTTGTTTTCGCTTGTGTAATAATTGTCACACAACGTGATTCGTTCACCCAATCTGCATTCCTCAAGAGACCGACACTCGGCGATCCTATTCCCAACATTTATTACTTGCGCGACCGGTGCACTTGCCGAACATCGCATCAGTTGACACTGAGGCTCAGGCTCGCAGGGACATGACTCGCGCGACTTCCTACGAGTAACCCTTGAAGCTTTGGCTCGACTTCTTTGTTTCCTCTTCCACCTGTTGGATCTGAAACCCTACTCTCGGGCGAGCGGCCCGTGAAGATCCAGCTCGCTCCTCTCCCGGTGATATCCACCGATGTCGGGTCTTGCGCTTCCTCCTGCGAGTTCTCCCGCTGTGACAGGGTCGAGAGTCGCTGAGACAATTGCTTGTCCCAGCGGGTCCACTGGGACGGGACAGAGATAGCCGCTGAAATGGCCGGCCCTCCCAGCCCAGCCGCTGAGTGATGTTCGTCGGGGCTGAAGCATGGCGTTCGTCGAACTCAGAACGTCTTTTGTCGAACTAAGGAGCAGACTGCGAGGATCTGGCTCGCACACCTTCCTCGCGATCTATCGGCAGGTGGCTAGCTCGCCTGCCTCCTTACGCACAGTTGGTGAGTGTTTGGCTCGCACGCCTTCCTGCGAGCGGCAATTGAGATTCTGGCTCGCTAGCCACATTACTCTTGCTTATTGGTTACTCCTTAGTCTCCGTTCACCTCTAGACGAATATCGGGGTTGTACAGTTGTCACCTTATAGAATCTCTTCCTTTCCATGGAGATCTTGAATAGCACAGATGGAAATGTGCGCCTTCAAGCCCTCTTCACGATGCCATCTCAGATCCTCAAATGGAGCTCAGAACATCCAACAATGGCAGATCTAGGTCGTCTTCTTCCTCTGAACACTCTCGCCCAACCTAGTCATCAAGTGCCAAAAGACTTGAGAATGAGAGTGGAGACCATGCCGCCAAAAGACTTGAAAAAGTCATGAACTTCTTGAGTCGCTGAATTATCGAATCACCATTGAACGACTTGATCTTTAAGTTGGCCATGTCGCACACCGCAAACTCCACATTCCTATTGCACGCATTGAAATACTTTGCTTACTGATCCTGAGAAACTTTCATGCGCTCCTGGATTGCCCGCACTAGCTCACCAACATCCTCCACTACTTCCTTTCCCAAAAGCTGGGTGTCACCCACCTCTATCCAAGACATCATCGTTTGACACCGCCTACCATACAATGCTCGTATGGCACCATCTTGATACTCACATAGAAACTGTTATTATATGCACCCTCTAGCATGAAGAGGTGGTCTTCCCATTTTTTACCAATATCAAGAGCACACATCCTAAGCATGTCTTCCAAAGTACGATTTGTCCTCTCCATTTGAGAATTAGTCTGTGAATGGAACGTTGTACTGAACTTGTGTTTCATGCCCAGACTAATCTACACCAGCCTCTAGTTCTTGGACGTGAATCATCCATCCCAATCGATAACGATACTCTTCATAATCCAATGCAACCACACAATATTGTGAACATAAAACTCCATGAGTTTTTCCACGCTTTCATTCTTCCAATTCAGAATGAAGTGAGCCACCTTGGTCAGGCATTCCACAATCACCCAAATCGCATCATTACCATGCTGAGATCGAGGAAAACCATGCACAAAGTCCATGGAGATGTCATCAAATTTCCACTCAGGGATGGGAAGAGGCTTCAAGAACCTGCCCAACCTTTCGCACAAAGCTTTTACTAAGGCACAAGTTTGACATCGACATACATACAAAGCTACGCCCTGCTTTATCCCAGGCCACCAAAAGGATTTCTTCAAACCCAAGTACATCTTTGTACTTCCTGGGTGAGTGGAGTACTTCGTAAAGTGAGCCTCAAACATCAACTCCTCTTAGAGCTTGCCAAAGCACGGAACAAACACCCTTCCATTTCTCTTCAAGAGTCCACCGACCATCTCTAAAGTGCCGTCACTTTGTTGAGCTTCCAATGCCAACTGTTGAAAATCTTCATCTGCACTGGTTGCCTCCCGAATCTGACCAGCTAAATCTCACTGCATGTCAAGAGACTTAAAATCTCACACCAACTGCTCATCATGTGCTTCAATCCGGTTTCCCTGCCCGAAATACTTTCTTCTCAAAGCGTCGGCCACCACATTGTCTTTTCCTTCCGTATATTGAATCGCCATGTCATAGTCCCCAAGGAACTCAACCCATCTATAATGCCGCATATGTAGATCTTTCTAATCTAGGAGATACTTCAAGCTTTTGTGGTCCATGAAGATATCCACCTTCACGCCATATACATAGTGCCATCACAACTTCAATGCAAAAATCACCGCCACCAACTCCAAATCATGGATGTGGTAATACTTCTCATGGGGCTTTAACTATCTCGACCCATAAGCAATCGCGCTACCATGCTGCACCAGCACATAACCCAAACTGCAACCTGATGCATCGCTTAAGTTCTGAAATCCTTTGGTCCCACTTGGAAGACTTAGAATTGGAGAAGACATCAACCTTTCTTTCAAGGTTTCTAATGCTCAGGCGCTCTCCGACGTCCAAACAAACTTTTGATCTCTGAGAGTGAGAGAGGTGAAAGGCAATGTTATCCGTGAAAAGTTCTCTACGAACCTTTTGTAGTAATCAGATTGTCTAAGGAAACTCCTAACTTCCTCCATGGTTCTCAATACGGGCCAATCTCTACGTGCAGGTATTGACTTTCTGGAGTTGGCTTTGATCAGAAAATCAATATCTGTAGGAATTGTGTTTTGTGCAGAAAACCAATTCTGTTGTTCGGCTGCAGGATGGTATTTAGTGAACATAATTGGAATTGATATCTAAAAGATGTTCGGCTACGCAAAGGCATTGGTGTTGGGAAGAACACCCTTGTGATTAATCTTACAAATTATCTTAAAGTGATTTCATAATCTAGGATGTATTACTCATGTTGTATAGAGAGGATAATCTGGTCAATATATTTCTTAGGATATCACACTTACACTAGAGTGTCAAGATCTATCCAAAACAAGTAGAAAAGCCAGTTGAGTTAAACTTGCATCGAATAGAAGTCGACCCAACTTCGACTAAAAGTCGAAGCAACTTTGAATATAAGTAGAAGTAACTCAGACTAAAATCGAAGTATAAGTGAAGTCGACGCAACATCAAAGTGGTCTCGATGCAGAGGAGAAAGCTTGTCAAAGCTTTATCAGAAGTCGACGCAACTTCGATTTGAATTTGACGCAGAAGAAGAATCTGTCAAAGCAATATCAGAAGTCGACGCAACTTCGATTTGAGGTCGACACAGTAGTTCAAGTACAAAGTCCAAGTCTTCAACTCAATGGATACATCGATAGGTATTCAACATAACGTCGACATCTGCATTCAGTCAGAGCTAAGAAAGATTTTGAAGCTGCTTCTATACGAACTCAGAGGTGCATCGAATAGAGGGAAAACAAAATCGATGCCATGTCGAATACAGACAAAAAAGGAAGGTTTTTTACTGTCTTTTCTAATGCTTTTCCAGAAGGTATCCAAGGTTATAGACTGACTTCTAACGGCTCATTTATTGCTGTTGTTTATGAGGTGTCTACTAAATCACCTAGAGGGGGGGGGGGGGGGGGGGGGGTGAATAGGTTTTTCTTTTTATAATATCCCCCTTTAGCTTTTTCTTTCTTTCTGGTTAATAGATCTAAGAAATAAAGAACAAGCCACAGAAAGCACACAACGATCTATAGAGGTTCCTCAAGACCGAGTGTCTTGAGTAGTCCTCTCTCCCTCTGTGCCTACCCAGCAGTGTGCTGAGCTCGGCAAACTCCGCCAAAAGATTCAGACCCTCAAGCCTTACAACACGGACCCGCAAGTCCCAACAGCCTAGGCCCTCAAGCCCTATTGCCCCCGAGCCCGCAAGCTCGACACTCAGGCCCTCAAGCCCTACCACACGGACCCGCAAGTCCCAACAGCCTAGGCCCTCAAGCCCCTACTTCCACCGAGCCCGCAAGCTCGACAAGACGCACCCGCAAGTGCACTGCTCTGGCCCTCAAGCCTCACAACTCTCCAGCTCTCAAGCTAGACGGTTTGGCCCGCAAGCCTTATAAGATAATACAGTAAAGAAAACTATTTCTTCTGCCAGATGTTGATCGGTAACTTAGCCTGATGGAGATCGGCTTATTTAGGATGAAGAAGATGCTTCTTGATTTTGAGTTTCAGCTCTAGATCTTCTTCAGCCTCTTCTTCTTTTGCCTGATGTTGAACGGCGGCTTCTCAGTCAATGGAGATGACTGATTCTTATGAGAACTCTTGAATCTTGTTCTCTTTCTTCTCCGCTGAAAAATGTTGTTCTATTGAAGAGCGGCAGGATTCTTTTTCATGTTCTTTTTCTTGCACATCAAGCCTCTCCTTCTAGTGCAACACTGTTCCCTTTGATAGGACGGATAAGCCGTATAATGGTCACATACAATTTCCTTTCCTGTCAGACGCCCATCCATCATAGCAGGCGCTGATTGGACAATCAAGCGGCGACATTAATTGCTGACAGCGTGTCCGCAGGATTTGAATCTGTCTCGACGATATTTCCATCGTTACGACGACAGGGAGTATATCTCGACGACAGTTAGATGTCTTCTTTCTTCAGCCGCTGACGCAGGTATCTCATCGATTAAAGATATCTCAGAGGTTCTGCATATTCGACGATCTGCTTCCTCTGTCAGTGTCGTAGTGATCTTCCTTCTTGCAACAAGTCGTCGTGATCTTATTGTTTTCTCGACGACATGCCTTCTTCATGTCGATATCCAATTTCATCAGTCAACCTTAGCCTTGTCAGCGATAAGACTTCTTTACGACGATATCTACTCTTCTTGATAGTATGCCCACTTTGTTGATGTCGACGATACTTCATCTTCTCAGCGATTGCTTTGCTCATCATTACAACGATAAGCATTCTTTGTCGACGACATCACTTAAACTTCCTGAGATTATAGGCTAGAGAAGTAATCAGATACAAAGTGAAGTTTTCTTGACTTGGTGACTTCTTCAAATCAGGAATCATGTGGGCAATATTCCCAACAATCTCCCCTTATTTGAAGAAGTCAGAATTCCAATTCAAGATGACTTTCACTTAGACAATAAATATTATTATCTTAACTTTGAGCATTTTGAGCATGTAAGATTGTACTTATCTTTGTTGAACTCCCTGATTGCATCAAGCCAGTAGCTCCCCCTTGCTTTGATGCCTCTTCTTTGCTCCCCATACCTTTAAGGTCTTCTTGAGCACCATTTCTCCCCCTTTCTGACTTCTTGCCTTCTGCTTTTCTAACCAAGGAGTTGCACAAGCTCCCCATTGATTTGATGTCTCTTCTTTACCGCTCCCTTTCTGACATCATTCCTGTCTTCCTTGCACCCTTCACCTTGGCCTCTAAGTCTCCTTGAGCCAGTTGCTCCCCTTCGATGGAATGTCCACTTATCTTTACTTCCAGCTCTCCCTAGAGTAGTGCACCTTGGTATGTGGTAAGTTCTTCTTAGTCCTGAGGTAAGCCTGGAGCACTTTATTGTCCATTAGCCTTGTTTGCTTTTTAATGGCTAAATGGACTACCCTACAAGACCGATTTAATATCCCTTAGGAACCCAAGGTGACTTGGGTCCTAGGTTCTTGTTAGCATAATAAGAGATCCCTCTACTCACCGCAACCCTTCCAGAAGGTCTCACCTTTTTCTTAAGCACACTAGGGTTGTGCCAACAGTCGATGACAAAGTGTCCCACTTTTCCACAACACCAACACTCATGGATGTTGTACCTTCTTTTCTTAGCACTTTTTGAAGTATGTTCAGTTGAGAAGGCAACATCATTCTTCCAATCTCTCTTAGTCAAGAGCTGACTAACTGCTCTAGTATCATCGTTTCTTCTTGAATTTATCTGTTTGTCAGCAACAGATGTCAGCTTGGTGGTTGACGTGGTGTTGATGGCATCAGATATGTTCAAGTGAGAATTGATTATACTGGGGCTACTAGTCTGCTTCTTATCCGAGGGTGATTGAGAAGATGTTGCCCCTTTATACTTGAGAGTGGGGGCTAGAACACCAAATGCAAATGGTCCATGATGGGCCATTTGAATTTCCTCATGGGGAGCCTTTAATGCACTCAACCCCATGCCCTTTCTCTTTCCATTGTCAGGAGCATTTTTATAACTCGTGGAGCTTCCATTCATCCAGTGACCATGGACACTGTCCTGATCATACCTATTTGAGGGAAGCACTGCCTTCTGAAAGGTGGTGTGAGGCTTTGCTTTAATTTTGCCCTTTTCTCCATTCTTAGCATTTGTTGCCCCTTCCTTGTAGCCTAACCCCCTCCTATTTTTATAAGATGGGAAGGTGTCAATGATGGGGAGAACAATTTTGGGCTTAGAGAATTGAGCAACCAAGCTTATTTCCTTAAGAAAAACACTCTCAAGTTTCTTGATAAGTTCTTCCCTTTGGCTTCTCTCATCATAAAGTTTGTCTATGACTTTCTTGAGCTCATGTGGATTGGTGTCCTTACAGTAGGACATACCCAGTTCCCCATCTGACTCAACCCTATGAGGCTTGAGTGATTCTAGCTCCCTAGCTTGTTTCTTAATAAGCCTCTTGCTCTTCCTCAGAGCTTCCAAGAGATCACCAAACTGTTCTAATAGATCAGCATGGTTCTTATTGTTGCATGATGAGCAGTCTTCTGCATCATCTTCAGAAGATAAATAATTTTCTGATTCACTCTTGGTTTTCTTAAATGAAGCAGGTAGTAAAGATGTGTGAGTGGTGCATACCTGATCATGATGCAATTCATCATGATCTTCTTCATCTGATAGAGCCATCAGTCCATGAACCTCTTCATCCTCAGAGTCACAGTCTGTAGGGGACAGGGGTACTCTTATCTTCACTTTTGCTCCAGAGCATTCATCATCTTCTGATTCACTGTTTGAAGTAGTCAGTGGTGCTCTGATGCATACCTCTTCATGAGAGGTCTCTTCTTCAAAATCTTCCTCTGACCCTTCCATGAGAACTTCTAAGAAGTCCCACATGTCCTTTGCTGATGAGCAACGACTTAGCTTCTGATGTGTTGCCAGATCTACTGCACCAGCTAGAATGCTTCTAGCTTCTTTGTCCAAGCTGGCAAGAAGAGTTTCATCTTTTAACATTGTCATGGAGGGACCATTTTGAACAATCAGAAACATTCTTGGATCCATCGCCTCCATGAATATTCTTGCTCTGACTTTCCAAATGGCAAAGTTCTCCCTGGAGCTGATAGCTATTCTTGATTCCATGGCTATGATACTTAGACACCCAATGGCAGATCTGTTCAACCTGTTAAGCTTTTCTTTGAACAACCTACCTCTGATACCACTTGTTGTTTATGGGGTGTCTACTAAATCACCTAGAGGGGGGGGGGGGGTGAATAGGTTTTTCTTTTTATAATATCCCCCTTTAGGTTTGTCTTTCTTTCTGGTTAATAGATATTAGAAATAAAGAACAAGCCACAGAAAGAACACAACGATCTATAGAGGTTCCTCAAGACCGGGTGTCTTGAGTAGTCCTCTCTCCCTCTGCGCCTACCCAGCAGTTTGCTGGGCTCGGCAAACTCGGCCAAAAGCTTCAGGCCCTCAAGCCTTACAACACGGACCCGCAAGTCCCAACATCCTAGGCCCTCAAGCCCCTACTGCCCCCTAGCCCGCAATCTCGACACTCAGGCCCTCAAGCCCTACCACACAGACCCGCAAGTCCCAACAACCTAGGCCCTCAAGCCCCTACTGCCCCCGAGCCCGCAAGCTTGACAAGACGCACCCGCAAGTGCACTGCCCTGGCCCTCAAGCCTCACTGCTCTCCAGCTCTCAAGCTAGACGGTTTGGCCCGCAAGCCTTACAAGAGAATACAGTAAAGAAAACTGTTTCTTCTGCCAGATGTTGATCGGCAACTTAGCCTGATGGAGATCGGCTTCTTTAGGATGAAGAAGATGCTTCTTGATTTTGAGTTTCAGCTCTGGATCTTCTTCAGCCTCTTCTTCTTTTGCCTGATGTTGAACGGCGACTTCTCAGTCAATGGAGATGACTGATTCTTATTAGAACTCTTGAATCTTGTTCTCTTTCTTCTCCGCTGAAAAATACTGTTCTATTGAAGAGCGGCGGGATTCTTTTTTACGTTCTTTTTCTTGCACAGCAAGCCTCTCCTTCTAGGGCAACATTGTTCCCTTTTACAGGACGGATAGGCCGTATAACGATCACATACAATTTCCTTTCCTGTCAGATGCCCATCCATCATAGCAGGCGCTGATTAGACAATCAGGCGGCGACATTAATTGCTGACAGCGCATCCGCAGGATTTGAATCTATGTCGACGATATTTGCATCGTTACGACGACATGGAGTATATCTCGACGACAGTAAGATGTCTTCTTTCTTTAGCCGTTGACGCCGGTATCTCATCGATAAAAGATATCTCAGCGGTTATGCATATTCGACGATCTGCTTCCTCTGTCAGTGTCGTAGTGATCTTCCTTCTTGCAGCAAGTCGCCGTGATCTCATTGTTTTCTCGACGACATGCCTTCTTCATGTCGATATCCAATTTCATCAGTCAACCTTAGCCTTGTCAGCGACAAGACTTCTTTACGACGATATCTACTCTTCTTGACAGTATGCCCACTTTGTTGATGTCGACGATACTTCATCTTCTCAGCGATTGCTTTGCTCATCATTACAACGATAAGCATTCTTTGTCGACGACATCACTTTAACTTCCTGAGATTATAGGCTAGAGAAGTAATCAGATACAAAGTGAAGTTTTCTTGACTTGGTGACTTCTTCAAATCAGGAATCATGTGGGCAAGATTCCCAACAATTGCCAAGAATGGAATGGAGTACTCCAGAGAGACAACAAAAGATATTTTGGAAGTTATTCAAAATAGATTGACGGGTCGGGAAATAGAAGTAGAAAGAAATACCATTGTCCAAAGCATATTCCTTCTAAGGACAGAACAGAAGTGGAAAGAAATTCAAACACTATTTGACAAAGAATACGTATATAGGAGAAGGAAAATAATAATAACTATTTCATTATTCATCTTCTTCTCCTTCTTTCTCAAGCTTTCTCTCTAAAAAACAAGAACAACTCTATACATGAATACAAACAAGGCTGCTTCTTCTTCTTCACATCTTACAACAATAAGAAAACTAGAGTACAGAGATCATAAGGATCAAACGCTCACAACCATTGCATTCTTCTTTATCATAAGCAAGGGTTCATTTTATACAGATCCTAAAGAACATCATCAGACAACATCCTGTATGATACATTTAGAAGGATTTATACAGCAGAATCCCTTTCTTTTCCATCTACTTCTTTACTTCTCTCTGTTTTTATTCTGTAACTGAGAAAGAGTCCTAACAATCCCTCTTTAAAGGATTCAATTGGTTCTAAGAGTCTCCTTATTAAAAGACTCTGTGGTTCTAAGAGTCTCTTTGTCAAAAGACTCAGCGTGTGGTTCTAAGAGTCTCCTTATCAAAAGACTCAGTGCTGGTTCTGAGAGTCTCCTTATCAAAAGACTCAGGCACTAGATAGTGCAATCCTACCAGGTAGTAGAAGAGTGGACTACGCACATTTTGAGGAACCACTATAAAAATTTGGTGTCTTCTATGTTGTGCTTTTCTGTGCTGTTCTTTTACTGTTTACTGTTTTCTATTTAAAGTGTTTATTTTATTCTGTGTTGGTTGTGCTGATTGCATAGTTATTAGAGTAATTTTTATTGTGTGCATAGTTATGGTATATGTTCTTAAATCTATATTCACCCCTCTAGAGAATACTCATAGGTACACTGTGCACTTTCAATTGGCTTTCTGGAATTGATTTTTTTTAAGAATTTATAATTTTTAAAATTTAACCATTAAATCAAAGTACTAATAATAATTGAAGTGCATAAACATTGCAAACGATCAAATACAAAAGCATTGTCCATAAATAAAAGTATAGAAATAGCAAATGATCTATATAAAAAGTCCATCGCTCATAAGTAAAAACACCAAACTATCGATCAAACTGCATTCAGAGCCATGTGCCATTCAACTTGTCAGGCAGTCTCTTGAATATATCACACTTGACACTATCATGACACAATATATCCATGACCCTTAGTAAATCATAATCTTCTAAATCAATCATCTAAGTAAGTCCGGCATAGATGTTATCAACATCGCTAGTAGACATTGTCCCCACTACACCTTGCACGGAGTCAGCCAATTTTTCTATGGCCACTGCTACTGCATCATTTCCTACTACTCGCTTTCTCCTCCTTCTACTGCTTCCTTCTCTTTTCACTCTAGTCTGCTCCTGTGTATTAGTTGTTTTTTCTGCCATAGACTCCACATCTAACTCCTTTGCCGCCTCTGTTGCAGTCGCAGCTTGATTACCAATCGGTCTATCAGTCCCGCATAACACACAACAGAATCTGACTAATTCACAATAACTTTATCTTTATAATGCTTCACAGAAGGATGAGCCTGCAATAATACAAATAAAATTATGCAATAATATCACTTACAAATAAAATTATGCAATAAATATTCCAATCAATATAAAATAATTTACCTTCACATAATTTGCCCATACTTTCTCACTGTCCACCTTCACCATGTTCCTTTCCCAATCCCATTCAAACCATGACGTGTTCAACATCGTGCTGACCTTGATGTAGAACTTGTTACAAGTTTTGAGACGAGCTATTAACTCCTCCTTTCTTGTTTCAATGCAACAAATATCTACGTAATCATAGAAATCTTCTCCTGGGTTTTCCTCTAGTATTTCTGTGTCAACCTTGTCCAGTATTTATGCATCACATTCTAATCTCTTCTCCACTAAAAAATGTGTAATATGCAACGTGCGTTTATGATCCGGTAAAAAATATAGTTCAATTGGTTGTCATATAAAATCACCATCAACTAGTGTGACGTCCCATACCTAAACTTTAAAGTTGAAGAACGATGGTTGTCGTAGAATAACCCATCATTTCTTCAATAACCAAACAATTCTCTTTATGACATTTCTTTCTTTAACATGTCATAGATTAAATAGTTCTTTGTAGTTCGATGGGTTATTACCCTGATGTGACCACTCCTTCAGGTGATAACACGTCGATCAATATGTGGCAAGAAATCCTAGACCATTCATATAGCCGTCATCTACACGGTAGTACTTTCCTAGATAGTGCAAAAATTTAATTAATATACATGTATGTATTACTTATGCTTGAAAGGATAAATTGACTAACTTTACCATTTGGAACTTTGAAGCGACCGTATCGCTCCAAAGCATCCCATAATACTCTAGAATCAGATGTTGAACCTTCCCAGCCAGGCAATATATATATAAATTTCATGTCGCTGTCAAAAACACCGAGTATGTTTGTTGTGATATCCTGTTTCTGATTGCAATATCTACCGTGATCTTCATCCGGAACAGTCACTTAAACATGTGTTCCATCTAATGCACCAACACATTCCACAAAACATCTCGGCCTTGGTTCTACTCTTGTTTCAGGCAATTTGATATAGTCCTTTGAATGTTTTAAAACCCCTTGAAGAATAATATTGAAGTGTCTGCTAACAGTATTAATCGAGCGCATATATATATGTCCAACATATCAAAACTTTTTTATGCCCTAATACGTATAAAAATAAAGCAATCGCTTCCTTGGTCGAAACAGACTGTGTGTCAAAGACATAGCCTTTTGTACGTAGAATATTGCACAAATCATTAAATGGTGCTTTACCCATACGTAATTAGTTGAAGCAATCTACATCTTGTCCATCAAATATGCGTGTTAATAAAATATTACGAAGGGCATCTTTGTCTGCAACATATGTAGGCTGTTTCGGAATGGAATTGAATACAACTACAGCTGCCCCTAGAGGCGCTGCGACTGATGATGATTTGATGATATCTTTCCAAAGTTTCTTGTGCAACTCATTATTATCCATTGACCCTAAAGTCGAAATGAATGAATATGAAGGCTAATCATTCAAACTTACTGTAACATTTTCTATATTTGTAAGCTATAAATAACTAATTAAGCATGCATGAACAGAGAATTAGAATATGGAGAAACATATAAAGAGAAGCATACAAGAGTTCTGCACCAGATCGAGTGATTAAACTATATATATCCTTAAAATTGATAAGTTATCCATTAATTGATCCCAAAAGGTTTGCAAACCCAGGGATTGTACATCCATGCATGCAACCCCTAAATTCATTTTAATGCACATACATTTTATGATAGTGTCCAAACACACTGGACCAAAAAAGCAGTGCAAAAGGAGCCTAAGTTTGCAAAATTAATTGTAGGTTGTACAACTACTCAATCTTCTTAAATTACAGAAATCTACCCTCTAAATTAATTTATATTCTTAGGCCTTCTATGGTGAATTTCTCCAGATCATGTTCTTTGATTCTTTTTATAGCTAATCACTCATACAGATCCTTATGATACTTGAGTTAGCCTTAGGACATTAGACAAAATAAGTAAACAGTATTTTATCAAAAAAGCAGATTGTTGGAACATATTGTGCTTAAAAAGCAGTTTTTGTAAACAACCAGCTTATTGATTTATGGATATATGAACTATATGAAAAATTAAAGAAAATAATGAGAATAGTAAACAAAAAAGCACCTATGTCTTTTTTTATATTTCATTCCCTTGTTATAGAACCTGTAGACAACCAACCTTTTCCATTATTCTGGTTCTAATTTTTTTCCAGAATGTGAAGATCACAAAATCAAAAACATAATGTATCATTTTATTCCAGAATGTGAAGATCACAAAATCAGAAAATGAGAATAAAAAATCTTGTAGATCTGAAATCAACAAATCTGTGCGATCTTAAGAAGAAAATGAAATTGGAAAGTAGAGCAAGAAGAAAACGAAAAGAAGTATGGGAAAAAGAAGGATATCTGCTGATCTGTGTTTCGTTGCTAAGTTAGACTGCTCTGCAAATAAAAAAATGGGATGGTGAGGAAAAGGGAGAGGAAGAAGAGAAAGATAAAGAAGCAACAAGGAGGGAAGGGAATCAAAAGCTCTACCCACTAGAGCATCGACGTCGAAGTAGTCGGGGTCGCGCAAACATAAAACCTGCCTGCTGGAGCGTAAAATTGGAAAGGCGGTGAAAACTAGCGAAAACTGAAGCGCGATGGTAATTTCCTGTTAGCTGGATATTAGGTATAGGGGAATACCAGTGGTATTGATTTTGAAAGCCAATATTGTTTTAATTCTCGTGCACCAAACAATGGAATTGGCTTTCTAGAACCCAAAGCCAATTCCAGAAAGTCAATACCTGCACGATGAACGGACCATAATGGCTTTTATCTTCGCCGGATCCACCGCCACCCTATATCAACTGATCATGTGGCCCAAGAACGCCACCTTCTCAATCCAAAACTTGCACTTCAAGAACTTAGCATAAAGCTACTTCTCCCTCAGAATCTGCAATACCACTCATAAGTGAGCCTCATGCTTCGCCTTCGACTTTGAATACACCAGGATATCGTAATTGAATACCACCAAGAACGAATCCAGATATTGCTGAAAAACATTATTCATTAAATAGATGAACACGGATGGCACGTTCATCAAATTGAACGACATCACCGAGAAATCAAAGTGACCAAACCTCATCCTAAAGGCTGCCTTTGGAAGGTCCTCTTCTCGAATCCTCAACTGGAAGTACCCCGAATTCAAGTCCAACTTTGAGTACACCTCCGACCCCACCAAATGGTCGAACAACTCATCGATTCGCGGAATCGGATAATTATTCTCAACTGTCAATTTATTCAACTTACGGAGTCTATGCACAACCGCATACTACCATCCTTCTTCTTTACAACAAATGCGCGCTCCATGGAAAAGAGCTTGGCATAATGTACCCCTACTCAAGCAACTCCTACAACTGGACCTTCAGCTCAGCTAGTTCTTCCGGTGCCATCCTAAATGGAGTACTTGACACCAGCCTTGCACCTGGTACCAACTCTATTGAGAATTCAATCTCACGCTAATGAGGTGCTCCCAAAAGCTCCTCAGGGAACACATCTTCAAAATCTGCCACCGCTGGCACTTCTCTGATTGCCAACTTTGGAGTGAGTCTCCAACAAAGCTACAAATGCCTCGCCTCCCTAGTTCACCGCACACAACACTTGCATGGAAGAAACTATGGAGCAAGCTACTCCACCTAGGCCCTCAAACTTGACTTCCGTTCTGGCTTCACTCCTCAGGGTCACAACCTTCACTAGGCAGGCAGTGCTGGTTCGTTGCTCTGCAAGCCAGTCCATCCCCAAGATTACGTCGAACTCTGCTAATGGTAGAATTGTTGCTACCAACTCAAAGTCAAATCCTCATATTTTCAAAACAATACGCCCTTTCCTTCCCGTGGTCATGAAAGACCCATTGTCCATTCGCATGCTAAGCTCCACCTCTGCTTCGACGGTCTCAACATCGATTCTCCAAATAATCTTTTCCACGTGAAAAGAGTGAGACGCTTCCGTATCAAAAAACACTCAAGCGGAACTATCGACACTAGCATGAAAGCCTAAGCATGCATGCAACAGACCTAGACAGTCTCAAACTGTGAATGAAAAAATGACAATTTAGAACAAATCTCGAGCAAAACTTAAACTCTGCATACCTCTTACCATATCGGGTTGACTAGACGTCTCCTACTACCCAAGGCTAAAATCACTATAATGCACCTGAGGATTATGTGAAGCGTTTGACTCCGCGACCTTCCCTTCCTCAGCATAACTAGAGCATGAACGCACCAGCTTCCCTGACTACAGCTCTGGCTCATCTCCCCCTTGGTACATTTTGAGCTGTGTGGTCCAGCTTGCCACACTTAAAGCATGTCAGTGGTCCCTTATTGCAGGAATCAGCTGAAGCAGCACTACTTTTCTCACCAGTCTTAACGGAACAAAACCTTTTCCTTCCTCGGCTTCCCTCCAATTTCCACTACGATTTGGAATGTTTCCCTTCTCCTCGCTCTACTACAAAACCCTTTTGACTCTAGGTTTGGTCAGAGTATCTCTCCACCGCTCTTGTAGCTACCGGACATGCAAGCTCTCGAGTTCCATCCAGTGTGACAGGCATCGCAACCGACGGCGCTCTCACCACTAGACCCATCATCATTTCCTCTGTTAGCATGTGACAGAAATCCACCGGGGACACACTCATAATCATGAGCCTGGGGCAGTAACACGACTTGCCGAAGGGTCCACTCGCCGCCTCAGCATTCCTGCATTATCGCTTCTAGCCTTACATACGGAAGGCAACAAATGAATCAAATTCAATTTGCAAGACTCGAACACAGAGATGTTGGATCTATTGGCTCCCTCAGCGGGGGGGGGGGGGGGGGGGTGTGAATACGGGTTGTTAATATTTTAAAACTAATTAAATTTTTTTTTGATAAACAAATTAGTTTCGGGATATTTAATAGAAATACTTTATTCTAACGTTGCAGAAAAGATTATATCGAAGGTTACTTTTGAAAAGGTGAAATTCAAAATTTCTTTGATACCACCAGCATTAAGTGCTACCGCCCAACGCTAGCTCACAAGGATTGAATTCCTTGAGTTATAAAACACTAATGAACCTGGCAATATATTTTGAGTATAAACTTCGATAGAAAATATTATAAAAACATTTATGAAGATGAAATAAAATCCAATTAGTGAACAACAAAGAGAGACATGATTTTATTTCATAAAACATTCATTACAAATTGTTTGATCTCTATGTTGCTAGAAATTAATGCGATAATGAAAAATCCTCTTTCCTTTTCTATACCGACCGTTCTCCCAAGGATCAGTTGGCTCTAGCCTCTCCCCCCAGAAGAAGCCTCAATCCGCCCCTAGATCTAAACACAAGAGCTAGTCATCATCAGATGTGACGAATTCCCCCTAAGCCACATAAGGACCAAATCACCAACAACCGCGACAAATTCTCCCTAAGCCACACATGGACCTAGTCGCAAACATGGGCGAATTTCACTTTGGGTAAACAAAAGAAAATACAAGATGTGAAATCTATAATTAAAACCCCATTTAGAGATTTTTGAAGTAGACGACAAAGGAATGTAGGAGATCAGCATTGTCAATGTGTTCGTTCCTCACGTTGAATAAGCGTGGTGAATCCTCCTTCACAAATACTCTTTTTGATCTTTAAGCTGTAGATGGGAGTGCTCTCAAACGTCTGAAATATGGTCCCTCACAGAGTGCTCAACGCGGTAGAGGTAAGGTTCCTCAATCAGTAACAAGAGAATCAAAAATTGCCTTTTATAGATTAAGGCATCTACCGCCGATGTTATTGATAATGCCTGGCGATAACACTTTAGTCAACAATAATTTTGTGCGCCAGAATCTTCAATCAAGGAAGGAGATCCGCGCTTTAGGAAACATTTCATTTTAGGCAATTCTAATTGAAAGTGCACAGTTAACCTCACTAGAATTCTCTAGAGGGGGGATGAATAGAGATTTAAAAATATTTAGTGCAAAGTTAACAAATATATATATATATATATATAATATTCACAGTTTTAAGCTTCCCACACACCAGCAAGAATTTAGTAAATAGCAAAAAGAAAATCACAGCACAACATAAAGAAATATAGTGGTTCCCTAAACTTTGGGTAGTCCACTCTTCTACCCCCTTGGTAGGAATTCACTATCTTGTACTGAGTCTTTTGATAAGGAGACTCTTAGAACCAGTCTGAGTCTTTTGATAAGGAGACTCTTAGAACCACTACAACTGAATCTTTTGAAGAGAGATTCTTAAAACTCTTTTACACTATTGAAATTGAAATAAGAATAAAAAGAAGAAGAAGAATAAGAAACAATTTATGCAAGAAGGAATCTTCTTCCTAGCAAGAAGATTAGAAGCACAAGTATAGTGAATGTAATCTCTCTTCTATAGTGAGAAGGAGATTGTAGGCCTTTCTCTCTTTCAGTGAGAGCTTTCGGAAATTTGCAGCAGTATGACTTCAAAAGGAAGAAGAAGAAGAAGAAGGCTTTTTCTTGCTGCAACACTCTTTCACTTTTCTCAATTTTCTCTTTCTTTTCTCTTGGGAGCTTTTCCTCTTTTTCAAAAATAGAGTGGATCACTTCTATTTTTCTTTGCCGACCTCCTTGTGTATTTATAGCTCTGTTTATTCAAAAATATTGCTATAGGAGAATAATCAATTAGCTTCCAGAGAAATGGTAAGAGAGAAATCTTCCATAATTAATATTTCTGTATAAGGAAAGAAGTCATTCAATTTTCAAATAACATCCATAATAATCTTAATCAAATTAGCCAAGAATCAATTAGAAGGAAAGATTTAATTTTGAACGGCTATAAGAGAATAATACAATTCCATAATTTCAGATCTACAGAAAGAAAGGAAAGAGATCTGGCGCATCTTTGATTGTCATAGAAATCGACGTGCGTCGATTAGAAATCTGAGTTACGTCGATTACGGTTACGTCGAATTCTGTTTAGAGTTACTTCGGCTCATTTTGAGAGGTACGTCGACTTCACTTTGACGTTGCGTCGATTACTATTCGACGCATATTTACTTAAACTAATTTTTCACTCTGAGACTCCATTTTCTACTCATTTCTAGGGGTTAAGATAAATCATTTCCCCAACAATCTCCCCCTATTTGTCTTAACCCTGATCAGAGAGAAAATTTTATCAGCTTTAATCAAAGCATATTTATAGGAAAGAGATATATTAGGTAATCAGAAGAAAGGAAAGACATGTATATTCACATACGAAATCATTTTCAGAGAATAAGGATCAGAATTGTAAACTACTTATGCTGTTTGCAAAAAGTTACTTAGGAGGAGTAGGATGAGTTTTTCTCTTCCTAGAGAATACTAAAGGGAGATCAGGTCTTCTTGTAGGGGTGAGTTGCCCTTCCTCTTCATGCTCTTCAGTAGCAAGATGTTCATTCAGCTCCCCCTGATTCAAACAGTCTGCTCCCCCTGAGTTGAGGGTTCCTTCAGTTTTTTTCTTTTTCTTTTTCAACTTCTACATTAGTTATGATGGTATCTTTATTTAGCTCCACCTGACCCTAAGCTTCCTTCTCAGTTTATTTTTCAATTTTAGTATTAGCTTCAGCCATATCAGCATCTGGCTCCCCCTGAGTTGAAGGATCCTTCAGTTCTCTTGCTGTTTCAACAGCTTCCTTTTCAACATCTTTTTCTACTCTACTTGCCTCCCTTTGAAATACAACTACTTGTTGTTCAGCTTCTCTTGCTATGAAAAGTACATCTATTATCTGTTCATTAGTATGTAGTTCAGGTGCTTTTTCATTTCCAATGGTCTTAAGCAGAGCAGGACTATCCGATTTTGATGTTGGAGGGGATTTGTGTGAGTGAGATTTGTGACTGGAGAACTGCTCTTCATCTAACTTCTCCCCCTTCTTGACCTTCTTAGCCAAGGAGGTTAAGAAAGACTTAGTGACCCTAGATGAAGAGATAGAGGACTTCGAGCTTTGCACAGAGGCATTGACCCCATCGATTTGGGTTTGCATGTGCATGATGGAGGAGTGAAGTTGGGAGCAGTGCCCATCAAGCATGGCCTGAAATTTATGGGTTGCTTATTGAATGCACTGGAGAAGGAGTGCTTTTGTGGATGAGGATGGTTCAGGTTGTGTTGGTGGAGGAGATAGTGGTCGAGGGGATGAAGGTGGAGAGATGACTGTATTACTGAGATTAGTGGTTGTGGTAAGAAGGTGAGGTGTGTTTGATGGAGGAGGAGGAGGAGGAATAGAGGTTGGTTGAACAGATGAGTCCATAGGAGGAGGAGAAGCAGGTGGTGAAGAGGGTCTTTCAGGCTGGGATCCAGGCTTTAGTATCTGCCTGTCCCATTTGGAGAAGAGTGCTATGGATATTCTTTTGCCAGGGGGAATGGGAATATCTTTTGACCTACATAGGTCAGGATAGGAGTGTCTGAGAACTTGGCTCATTATCCTCATAAAGGCATTCTCCTTATGAGAATATTTGTAGCCTATCATCTTTAACAAGCAATTGGCCCAGTCAATCTTCTTTTTCAACACAAGGGCCCCCATAATGTTCAGTTGCTGCTTGGGCACTGCATCATGGGCAGAGATTTTGCATAGTAGTATTTTTCCTACTATGTCTGCCAGGAGCCTGTATTCATCAGAGAAATCTATTTTCTTCAAGTTGATTGCTCTATCTTTGGAGAATCTCATGGTGGTTAACAAATTTCTAGTTTCTTCATGGGTGAGTTCCACAGGTTCATCGCCTGATAAAGGAATGATAATGGAGATTTAGTTAATTTCCTTTTTCCTTTTTGAGTTTGAACAAGGATGGTCTTGGTATGTACCTGATGGTAGGCCAAAGGTGTCCCTAAGATTTTCTGTAGAGATTGAAACAGGTGTTTCATGGATTGTTCCTGCAATCTCTCCATGTTCAGATATTTGTGCATTATTCATCAACTCAGTAAGTTCTACTTCCAGGAGTCTGCATCTTATCGAGATGAGTTTATTCAGACCGGCTTCAGTAAAAAGAGCTATAAAGCTTTTGTAGTTTTCGGCGGCGGCTTTGAAGGAATCAAGATCAATGTCGAAACCAGAATTGATCTTGGGAGCCATTTTGGTCAGTGAGATAGATGAAATGATGACTGTACTGAGAGGAATGAGAGATCAGAGAGCGTGTAGATACCTGACTGAAGAGTGTATTTGAGACAGGTGAAGCGTCGAAACGAGACACAATTTGAGGTTTATTCGGTACTACAGTAGATGGGATGGAAAATAATTTCGTATTGCCGCTCATTTTTGTGAAGTCGACGTTACGTCGAATGGAACTTGATGCATGTTTCAGTATTGAGATGCTAGGGTTTTCAGTTTGATGTATGCGTCGATTATATTTAACACTTTTAGTTATAGATGATGCGTCGATCCAGGAATCGACGTGACTTTTTTTTTTGAAAATTCTAGGGTTTTCTTGAGAGTTTATTACTTCCTAATCCTATGGTTTTCTAAGTCAGCTTCAGACTAATTTTATACATAATTGGATTGATTGTGCCAACATTGTTTGGCAATGTGGCCAGTTTTATTACAGATATAACACATGTTTGTTTTTAGATTATGGTAATTTGAGTGTTGATTAGGATAAAATTGTTGATAAGGATGGAAGTTTAGATTAGGATGAATGGGTCCTAAATGGGGGTTAAGATAGAAAATTTTTGAAGGATAGATATGTCCTGATTTTAAGTTACTCTGAGGTTTTTTGCGTTGATAGGTATTCGACGTTTGTTTATAGTTGCGTCGAGTAGAAGTTGACGCACTTTGGTGTATGCGTTGATTAGAAATCGATGCATCATTTAAGTTGCGTCGAGTGGAACTCGACGCACGTTGATAATAACTCGACGAAAATTTATTTCTTTTCTGAGGATATTTACCTAGGATTCCTTCATATATAGTGCAATTATTTTTATTAAAAATAGTAGTTGTTTTTGAATTTTTTTGTGAATTTTCTCCTATCAGATGATTCTTCCTAGTGAAGTGGATCGGATGTCTCCAGACAAATTTGCTGGATGATTGAGGTCTGGCATCTAAATCAGTATTAAACTCTAGTTGTCTAAATCCATCAGTGAGATTTTTAGAGATATTCTTGAGCTTTTGACTTCTGCCATTTAGAGAATCTTCAAAGGCTTTTGCCTTTGCTAGCTCATTTCTCAGTGTTTGATTTTCAATATTGATTTTATCTAGTTGCTCCTCTGATCCAGAGAGTCCTTGAATGAGCTCATAATTTTTATATTGTGTATCCATTTGTTTGAGATTGTTCAATTCATTTCTTAGTTCTTTTATTTCTTTCTCAGATTTGACTTGTTCTAAACAAAATTCTTTGAAACTATTTTTGAAATCAGTAGAAGAAAAATCAATATCATCCAATAGGTTTACCAGAGAATTATCTTCAGGCATCTCAGTAGCCATCAAACAGGTTTCCTCTTGCTTAGCTTCTTCTTGATCATTTTCAGATGAGGTACTTCCTTCAGATTCTGAATCACTCCATGATTGAGCAATGAATCCTTTCTCTTTCTTCTTCTTCTTTAGATCCATTCTTTTTAGATCTTTCTTATTACTGATCTCTTTAGGACATTCAGGTGCAATGTGTCCAGGTTTCCTGCAAGAGTAATATATAATCTCTTTAGTAGGAGTTTTGTCATACCTAGTTTTTGAGTCGCTCCTTCTGGATCATTCTGTTTTGATCCACTTCTTGAACCTTCTGGCCAGTAGACTGATCAGCTCCTCATCACTTGTAGAGGGTTCACCTGCAGTAGCCTTTAAGGCAATACTCTTTTCCTTTGAGAGTGAAGGAGTCTTTTCTTTCTCCTCTTTCTCAGTATAGTGAATGTAATCTCTCTTCTATCGTGAGAAGGAGATTGTAGGCCTTTCTCTCTTTCACTGAGAGCTTTCAAAAATTTGCAGCAGTATGACTTCAGAAGGAAGAAGAAGAAGAAGAAGGCTTTTTCTTGCTTCAGCACTCTTTCACTTTTCTCAAATTTCTCTTTCTTTTCTCTTGGGAGTTTTTCCTCTTTTTCAAAAATGGAGTGGATCACTTCTATTTTTCTTTGCCGACCTCTTTGTGTATTTATAGCTCTGTTTATTCAAAAATATTGCTATAGGAGAATAATCAATTAGCATCCAGAGAAATGGTAAGAGAGAAATCTTCCATAATTAATATTTCTATAGAAGGAAAGAAGTCATTCAATTTTTAAATAACATCCATAATAATCTTAATCAAATTAGCCAAGAATCAATTAGAAGGAAAGATTTAATTTTGAACGGCTATAAGAGAATAATACAATTCCATAATTTCAGATCTACAGAAAGAAAGGAAAGAGATCTGGCGCGTCTTTGAATGTCATAGAAATCGACGTGCGTCGATTAGAAATCAGAGTTACGTCGATTACGGTTACGTCAAATTCTGTTTAGAGTTACTTTGACTCATTTTGAGAGGTACATCGACTTCACTTCGACGTTGCGTCGATTACTATTCGACGCATATTTACTTTAACTAATATTTCACTATGAGACTCCATTTTCAACTCATTTCTAGGGGTTAAGATAAATCATTTCCCCAACACTAATGCTCGGCGTTAACGACATCGCTCAACGGTAATATCCTATATCTATGTCCATCTTCCATGTCATCTTGACCAGCATCCATATCGTCGTGAAGGCTTCATGTTGTCGAGACCAGCATCCATATCGTCATGAAGTCTCCATGTCGTCAAGACCATCATCCATATCTTCGTGAAGGCTTTATGTCATCGAGACGCTAATGCCATGAGTTAGTCAGGAAGACTCCATGTCGACTAGACCAGCATCCGACGTAGTGAAAATATCATCGAGCTGCTAACATTGGCGTTAGAGCTAATTGTTGGGACCATTGTCCACAATGTCTTAGATTTGGAGAAGTCCATTCCTAAGTCAAAGATATATCTCAGAATGTATTTGATATACTTTCTAGAATCTTTGTGCAGAAGATCAGGTCAGGCAAAGTGCTCAAGGAATTCATCCAAGTTCACAAGCGTCGAGACACCACACATCGCTCGATGCCTGTGACCCAGAAGCGTCGACTCATGTCTACTGCTCAAAAAGACAAGGTCGCCGCTGAAGTTCTGAGACCAAGTTTGGAAGTGTCGAGCCAAGGAATGTCGCTCGATGCCGTGGAATGAGAAGAGTCGACCAAACTTTAGTTAGCTCTATGCCAAGAAAGAGGAGTCTAGATATGAAGGCACAGTTAAGAAGCGCCGAGCCCCTATACATTGCTCGACTCCTACAGATAAAAAGCGTCGAATGACTGATGATTGCTCAACGCCTAAGAAGGAGGAGTCGAGAGCTTCAGTCTAAGAAGTATGTGTCGAGCATCTACATATCGCTCGACACCTAATGGAAAAAGCGTCGACAGAGATGCACAATGCTCAACGCCTTTTCTATAAAAGCTCTGAGATGAGAAATTTCATCTACAGCTAGCTGAGCCTTTATTTCTTCTGAAGCCATTAAAGACCATTGAAGACTTAGCATTGTGCTGACGTGGAGGAGCGTAACAGATGTTACAGATGGCGGGCTATAAATAGAAGGCATGACCTATGAGTTTATAAGTCGATCATTCATATTTTCGAAAGCCATTATCTTCTCCATCGTTTTGAGGGAAAGTCTGAGAAAGAATCTGAAGAAGTCGTCTCCTCTTTCAGAACTGTTCTAACTTGAGGAATTCTTTCAGCAATCTGGTGCTTATACATCTTTCTGAAAAGAGAAGATTAAGAAGGAAGAATCTGTCTTTCTAAGAAGAAGAACAGTCATCACAGCCTGATAAATCAAGAAGACCAAATTGCTGTTGCTGATCTGTTGAAGATTTCTGTCTGATCGTTCAGGCAGATCAAGAAGACTCAACACTTTGAAGAATCTGAGTCTAAGTATTGTTATTATTTTTATTAATCCCTGTAGGGTCTGAGTTGTCAGATCTGAGTGTAGGATCTGTCAAGGATCTGAGTTGTAAGATCAGGTGTGATCTGAGTTGTAAGATTCAGGGGTGAATCTGAGCTGTAAACCTATGATTATAAAGGCTGAGGTAGGATCTGTGGAGATCTGAGTTGGTAGGATCAGATCTGAATTGGTAGGATCTGTGAGATTTGAGTTGGTAAGAACTGCTGAGATCTGAGAGAGTAAGATCTGTTAAGATCTGAGTCTGTAAGATCTATTGTGATCTGAGCTGTAAGACCTGTTTGTGGTCTGAGATCTGGAGGAGATATAAACCCTATCTAGCACACTGCTAGAGGGGAGAAGGGGGAAAGTGGATTACCCAAGATAAGGGGAACCACTATAAAATTCGGTGTGTTTTTCTGTGTGTATTCATTTTCTTGAAAGCTCCGATCATTCTTTTAGGTTATAATCAAGAACTACAAATAGTTTTTAAAAATAACCTATTCACCCCCCCTCTAGGTGATTAGCTACCCTTAATTAAAGTCTTTCACTAATGCCACGCTTTAGTGGTCACTTTTCATCTTTGTCCTAGAATTAGTGCCCCATTTATCTTGTAGCATCCTAATGTCATACCTGTGAGTTCCTGTAGGCTATACACACAAAATAAGATTGATCAAATACAATATGGGATTTTTTTATTCTCAAACTAAATAGGTGCAAAAAATTATGTTCCAGTAATCTCCCCCTTTTGATAATAACAAATCCACTAATGAGAGATCAGATAATTTAAATTGTGTTTATAGCGTATTGATGACACAAGGAAATTTTGAGTTCATAATTTATGCACTCCCCTTAATCAAGTGCTCCCCCTATATTTCTAAGAATATTCTCCCCCTTAATCCTTATATTCATTCTCCCCCTAAGTCTTTGGATTTATTCTCACCCTTTATCTTATGATTTCTTGATTTAGATTTCTTAATTTATTCTCCCCCTTTTGTTATTAGTAAAAGTGGGCAGAGATGAAGTAAGTGTGAAAGAAATGAATGGTATGGAGAAGACATATGTTTCAGAAATACTTGATTTTTATTTTGAAAAAAAATGCATGATCGAGCAAGAGTAGGAGACATCGAAAAAAATAGAGTAAGCATTTAGTTTTGACCTTTAGAAAAAATAGTAATACCACTTGTTGAAAGATACATATGAAGTTGTATGAAATTTGAATCCAGGTGATTGAAAATATAATACTGTTTTAAACAAATACAAGCATGATTTAATTTATTAAGTAAAGATAAGCAACTACAATGTACTAAATTTGCATTTCAAGTTAACAGAAAACATTATAGCGGTCATGCTTGCGTTTTAATGCATTTACTTAAGTTGGTAAAAAATAATGTAGTTATGTATTAGGATCCAATTCTCATGAGTAGAAGTTTTATATAAGACAATAATGTGTACAAATAGTGTTTGATAAAAGTATACGAGCGAGTTAATCAAAACACATGACATGTATAATAAAAACAAACTCAACATTATCAAAAATGCATTCTTAGAATTACTCCTACCCACAAAGATATTTAATTTTCAATGCACATGAAATAGAGTACAACTACTGAGGTGCTTCGCACACAAAAAGTTCATTAAGACTTATCAGGGAGCGAAGTAGTGCTTGGTGGATCTCATAGGATTTTATTTTGTTTCTATTTTTGTGATCCGGTGTACAAAAGAGAATTAATGTATAGATTTATTTGTTGGAACATGGTCATCCACATCTCCTAGGTTTGAGAATAACAAATCCTATGTGTATTTGATCTTGTGTGTTTAAGTGTGCAGGAAATAATTCCATATGACTTAAGGATAACATAAGAAGGTTGCGCCCAAGTTTGAAGCCAAAAATACAACATGACCACTAGCGCCGGCGGTAGCCACTAGAGCAGGTGTTAGACCTGATTAGAGAAATTTTGGGAAGAAATTATAGAAGGCGCTAGCATCGGTGGTAGTGGCTAGCGCAGGTGGTAGCTCGATGCACAAGAGGAATCTCGGCTGACTTACCTTGTAATGAAAGATTCTCAAATGCAGAATATTACCTAAACCGAGATAGCGCCGATGGTAGCTCCAACTGTATAAAAAGGACACCTTGGCTCATCTTCTTCATCCTCTCATACCCTTAAATTCCAGAGCTTCGTGCCACATCATATAGAGGAAGTTTTAGAGAGATACTCTGACAAATCCATGAAGGCTTAAGTAGATCCGTGGAGAAGATTTCAACATGCTTCATCATCATGATGAAAGACCGCATCGACTATGATCATACTTCGTCTACTTCTTCAAGACATCCACATATGGAGTTTTTACATTGTTGTTGTCTATTTTATTTATTATTTCATACTCGTGCAGTGAATTTGCCTCGAGTTGGCGACTAGGTTTGGGTTGGACTTAGGGCAGGAATTTGCCTCGTGTTTGGGACTAGGTCTAGGGTGTAGATCGAGGGAGTGCTCAAGGCCGTATTCGGGGGAGGAATGGCTAGAGCGGCTTGAGGCCGGATTCGGGGGAGGATATGCTAAAGCCACCAGTTCGTGGTGATACGAGTCGGTATAGAAAACAAAAAGGGATATTACTTCTTCGCCTTAAATTTTTAGCATCACAGAAATCTAGTTTTGTAATCAATTTTATCAATATTAATCATGTCTATTTTTGTGTAATAAAATTGATTTGTTCTTCATTTCTCAAAATTATTTATTATCCTATCTTTCATTATAAAACAATTTAGATCATTATTCAAAATCACTATTTTGATCTACTTAGTTTTCAAGTCATTTAAAATATAATAAAAAGTTTTAAAACACTTATTCACCCCCCTCTAAGGGTGCCTACAGAACCAACAAGTGGTATCAGAGGAGGTTATTCCAATTCGGCTTAACAACCGGAAATAATGGTGTCTCATGATCTCGCTTCTATTAGTGGTGGAAATTTTTATGAATAAGGAAAATCTCTTGCACCACCTTTATTTGAAGGGAGAAATTATAGAGGGTGGAAAATTTTAATGGAAAAGTTTATTAAAACCTTAGATATCAAAGCGTGGAATATAGCAATAGTAAGACCAACAGATGAATCAAATAAAAAACAACGTCACCTAAATGCAAATGCTTTGAATAGTATTTTTTGTGTTTTATCTCAAGATATTTTCAAATTAAAATATTGTTTTTCTAGTGCATACAAAGTTTGGAAATTTCTTGAAGGAATATATGGTCTTCCTCTCACAGGTATGAAACTAACACAAGAATTGGAGAATATACAAGCTTGCACATAAGAAAGCTCCTCTCATGATGGATCGATGGAGTGCATACCTAGTGAAAGAAAAGAAGAAATCTTATCTTTGGAATAGGAGTGCCAAGAAAAAGCCAAAGGAACTTAATGTTCAAATCTTACCTCTTCCGATAGCGCTGTAAGCAAAACTTGTTCCTCTCTGTTCATTACAAATTCGGTCTCCTCATTTTACATGCTTGAAATAGCTAAACAAAAAATTAAAAAGTTAAAAGAGGCAAATTCTAAAATCAAATGCTAAAATTATTGATTTGCGAAATTCTGATCTAAACTCTTCTCCTAGTCTTGATTGTGTTACTCTAAAAGAAAAATTGAAATTGCTTGAAAAGGATCTTCTTTGTGCAAAAGAGCAAACTGAGAAATTTATTATTGAAAATAATGCGCTAATTCATAAGCTAAGTCTATTAAAATCTTTTGTGGAGAAAGTACAAATTTCTAATAAAGTTTCAAAGTATAAAAATTTGAATAACAAAGAAAAAGTTATTTATAAAAATACTTCCACAAAAGACTATTTTCACTCTCCAATGCGAGTGGAGTATCATTTTACAAAAAATTATAATCCTCATAAAATTCTGAGGAGCCACTATTGTAAAAATCAGTATATTAACTATCATAACCCAAACTTAAATAACAATCTGCATTCCCACCAAAATTGATTATTTCAAGTACTAAGAGAAAAAGATTATCAAAAACCAACAAGTCAATATCTCAGAAATTATAAGGCTTATAATGAAATCTCAAACCATAACACTAAGCCTAAGTATGAGTGGAGACCCAAAATTAAGGCTGAAACATTAACTCCACTTGAAAGGGTTCATTCGTTCTCATCTCCCCAAAAATCATCTTGATATATTTGGGTACCCAATGGAACCGTTACATTTGGTTCCCTTTGGATACCTAAATCTCTTATTCATTAGGTATCATCAAATGCATGAAGTAGAATCTTTTCAAAATGAAATATACAAATTTTTACTTCATGATATGCTTTAATGTCTTTTTGTTTTTCTTTTCGTTTTCTTATTTTTTGAGCTATCATGTCATGGTCATCTTATATATTATTGGAAATATTATTTTATCTCTTAAAGATTAATGAGTTTATAAATCAAATTGATCAAAATTCAAAGTCATATTTTATTTTGGTGGCCAATCTATCTTTCTAAAATTCATTGCCGATAAATATCTTATACAAATTGAATTCTAAATTTGTTATGAGATATTTATCTAGATTAATGAAATCATGAACTTGAACTTTTTCTCTTTCGAAAAACTTGGAGTCAATAATTTTTAAATATTAAGTATGGGTAGCAACCAATAACACTTAAATATCTTGAGAAAGGGAGGTTTGGGATGTCACCCCATCGTACCTCCTAGTACCGCCGTAAGCCATTCACCGGGTAGACCTCGAGAAGTCCATGATCCACTCTAAATTGCTAAGTCCAACTAAAGTCTAGCAAAGATCAAATTAATTATAAACTTTTGCGTGCTCTTGCAATGACCAAAAAAAGAAAACTATCATTATCTTGTACTTTCAGAAAATTATATCTATTCAAAATTCATAATTAAAAGGAAATTCACAAAAGACACATTGAAAGAATTAATTGTCATAACTCAACATAATGAATATTGATGTCACATATGCCACCATGATCTTGTGATATCCTATGCTAAAATTATCTATAATCATATATCATAATTCATGATCTATTAAGAATTATCTTAAATCAACTACTTTTATCATACTTAGGAATTATGATTTTTTATGTTGGCTATTTGTATTATAACTGCATAACATGGTTGGTGTATTGTGTGTGAAATGTGGTTCACTATTTTTGCATGTATCTTACTATATCTAGAACTTAGAATCACCTTGATATCAATAACATCAAATCAAATCATCACTTAATTCTAGGTCTATAAATTGAATCTCTATCAATTTAAGAAACATGCATTATTCTTATGGCATAATATTAAACTCATCATACTAACATTGTCACGAATATTATTAGTTATCATGCAAATCTCTTGCATTGTTAGTTATCAGATGATTGAAAAGATATAAAAATAGAAAATTTGGAACTAGGATTCATGATAACTATGAGGTTATATATTATCATTCTAAAATTCAAACAAACTCATAGCTTATAAATCATTCTTAAACCTAATCGCCTTGTATGTCCTTGATCATATACCAATATTGTATGTCTCACAATAGTGAGGGCATAAGGTTGCATGCATTAGAAGAACTAACCTCTAGTCATGTCTTGTCCTTAATCGGGAGGGTTCCAGTGGGGCCTTGCGAGGGACTGGGGGGGAAAGAGTGCTAGGTTGAGAGTTTGTTGGGAAAAGCCCCTTTTGATTTAACTTAACAAATTATCTATAAGTGATTTTACTTCCTAGGTGTATTACCCTCATTGTATAGTAAGGGTAAATTGTTCATTAGATGTCTTAGGTTGTCACACTCGCATTAGAGTGTCAAGGCCAAGTCAAGACATTCATAAAATTAGTGAAGTCAATCCAGCTCTGACTAGAAGTCCATGCAACTTGATCAGTCTGTCGAAGTATAAGTCAAGTTGATGTAGTGTAGAAAGTGACTCGACGTAGAAGGAAGAGCTTGTAGAAGCCATTAGTGTAGTCGACGCAACTTCGAATTTAACTCGGCACAGAAGATGATGTCCAAGTTCAAGCCATCAACTCGACGGATACGTCGAGAAGTATTCGACGCTAAGTCGACATCTGAGTTCAGCCAGAGTTAAGAAGGAATTCGAAGCCTACTCTGATAAGAACTCAGAGGTGCGTCAATAAGAAAGAGATTTAATTCGATGCTACATCGAATACAGTTTGAAAAATAAAACTTTCTCTACTGTCCTTATAACACCTTTTCAGAAGGACCACCAAGCAAAAGACAGTTCTCCAACATCTTGATTATTTCCAAAAATGGAATGGAGTACTCCAGGACACAACAAAAGCATTCTTGGAAGGTATTCATAGCTGATGGATAGGTCGGGATCGAAAGAGGAAAGGAAAATTAATGGTTCAATAAGAATTCCTTTTCAGGACAATCTAAATAGAGAAAGAAATTCAAATACCAATCATACACAATAAGTATGGAGAAAAAGAGAAGAAAAATAGAGATTGACAACATTATTATTGATTCTATCGAATAGGGTTCTTATTCTTCCCTCTTCTCTAACCCTAAGATAGAAAACAAGTGCTCTCTCTGCACATGAAATATATACAAAGCTTCTCCTTCTTCTTTATCTTACAACAGCCAGATTATAAAAAGCTCTCAAAGAAATGGATCTGAAAAAAAAACCCTTGCAAGTTATCACAAACATAAGCAAGGGTTCATCATCAACAGGTCTAGTGAAAGAAAAACAAAAGCTGAACTTGAGAAATAGCTTCTAAAGAATTCTAAGAACAGAAAGAATTCTTTTCTTCATCTTCCTTCTTTTCCTTATTCTTTAAACTGTAAAAGAGTTTTATTAATCCCTCTTCCAAATGATTCAGTGGTTCTAAGAGTCTCCTTATCGAAAGACTCAGTGGTTCTAAGAGTCTCCTTATCAAAAGACTCAGTGGTTCTAAGAGTCTCCTTATCAAAAGACTCAGACACATGTTGTGCAATCCTATGAGAGAGGTAGAAGAGAGGAGTACCCACATTTTGGGGAACCTCTATAAAATCCTTGTGTCTTCTATGTGTTAATTTTCTGTGCTGTCCCTTCTTTCAGTTTTCTGTGTTTATTTCTTTTCAACAATCTGTGCTTACATTATTCTATCTTTGGATTGCTGGGTGCATTATTAGGATAGAAAATATTTAAATTTCTATTCACCCTCCTCTAGAGAACACTTAGAGGCACACTGTGCACCTTCAATTGGTATCAAAGCAAGGTTAATCATCAAAAGGTTAACGCCTTGATCAAAAGATCTCCTCCTCTCATTTCTTTATTATAAATCAGTTAAAACTATTTTTAAAGAAAATGAGTTCTAAGGACTATGCCTCAACAAGAACACCATTGTATAATCTGAATAAATTTACACTCTGGAAGGCAAGAATAAAGTTATATATGAACTCTATTGATGAAGACATTTTTAATGTCATTATTACAGGTCCCCCTGTCCCAGTGAGAAAAGATGCTAGTGGGACAGTAATACAAATTGAAGTCCCCAAAGAAGAATGGACTGATGCTGAGAAGAAGGTGAAGGCATGTGATGCCAAAACCATGAATATTCTGGTGTCAACCATGTCAGATGACATATTTCAAAAAGTTGCTGATTGCAACTCTGCCAAAGAAATCTGGGAATCTCTTTCTAGATTAGTTGAAGGCAGCTCTAATGAAAGAAAGGACAAGAAGTCCCTTCTCATATCTCAATATGCAAACTTTAAGAAGAAGGCTGATGAAAGCATAACTAAAATATATGACAGGTTCAGCCTTATAATAAATGAGCTGAGAGGGCTTGATAAAGAAATTTCTCTGACAGAAATTAATGACAAGCTTCTCATGTGCTTCTAAGCATACGTGACTCAAGAATCCGGGCTATCAGAGATTCTAGATGCCTCAGAGAAATATCAACATAAGATTTGCTAGGGAAGCTCAAGTCCTATGAGCTTTTACTAAAACGCAAGGCTGAGTTAGAGGCCCAGGAGAGAATCTCAACTCCTAAAGAAAGGACTCTTGCACTTAAGTCTGCTGAAGTAGTGCCCTCCACCTCTGAAGAAGAGATGTTCAATCTCTTGGCTAAAATATTCAAGAGATGGGTTAGGATAGAGGACTCCCGAAGGAAAGAGAGGAGTTCAAGCAAGCCAAGGTATGCCAAAACTCCAAAAAAGGAAATTATCTACTTCTCTTGCAGAAAACCAGGCCACTTTGCCACTGAATGTCCTGAGGAAGAATAGAACAAAAGCAACAAGAAGAAGAGGGAGCACAAGAAGAAATCCTTCAGGAGGAAGGATAAGAAAGGAGGGAAGGGTTTTATTGCTGAAACCTGGAGTGATTTAGAATCTGAGTCAAGATCCTCCTCATCTGATAGTGATGAAGAGTGTGGAAATGAAGAAGCCTATTTAATGGCTCTAGAAGACTCTACTGCTGAGAATGAGGTAACAATCTTTTATGATTTTGACTTTGCTTCAGAAGATTTTAAAGATTATTTTAAGGAATTCTGTCAAGAGTATATTAATAGTCAAAAGGAACTTTACATAATCATAACAAAACTAGAATACCTTAGGAAAGATCATCTGTACTCAGTTAACTATGACTTGAGAGGTTAATTGGTTAAGAAAGAAAAAGAAATATACACATTAGGTAATGAAAATTCTGACTTAGAGAAAGAACTTACAAAGGCAAAAGCCTTTGAAGACTCCCTCAATGGAAGCTGTCGAAAGATTAAAGATTTGTCACAAAATCTCTCTAAGAGATTTGATCATCTTGATCTAGAATCACTACCATCGACTAGCTCACTAATCCCTAACAAATCATCTTGGAAAAATCCTGTAGTATTAATTAGGTCTAGACTTAATAACTTAGAATCATGCGAATAACATAATAATAACCCTAACAAACTCACTATATTAAATAGGGTAAACATTACTAATCAACCATGGATTTTAGGTAAACACCCCTTTGAAAAGCCAAATAAAAATAATAAAAATCTTAATGAAAGGAATCATACGTCGAATATAACTCGACGCAATTTTAAAGATATGTCTAATGCAACTCGACGGAGTTCAGCAGACACGTCGAATTACACTAAACGCAACTCTAAAGATGCGTCAATTTCTTCTCGATGCATGTTTCCTGCAAGAATCTATCAAACATCTAAACCACCCTCTACTTTTGTCCCTTGATGTTTCTATTGTTCTAAACTTGGGAATATAAGCAAACATTACTGGCATAATAATGCAACACTTCTTCACCTTAAGGGGTATACTGAAAGACCTTCTTATTCTTTCATAACTCCATATGATGATAGAAGAAAGTGACCCCAGCACGTGAGGGTTTATACTAATGTTTGATTTCATGTGCAGAAGGGAGACTGTTCAACCACAAACAAGCAGTGGTATCTGAACAGTGGATGCTCCATGCATATGACTGGAGCAGAAGAACTGCTGGAAAACTACAAGGCCAAGGAAGGGCCTAAGGTAATTTTTGGGAATTCCCACTCTGGACAAACAAAAGGATATGGTTTGCTCAGGATTGAGGAAGTCACCTTTTCTAAGGTAGCTTACGTTGAAGGACTTCAACATAATCTAATTAGTATTAGCCAGCTGTGTGATGGTGAATACAAAGTTGTATTCACTAAGTCAATGTGTCATATAGTTAGTTCTGTAATTAACCATAGTATTTACTGGTCTTAGGAAAGGTAAGGTCTGTGTTGTAGACTTTGAGTATACAAAGTCAGAGATCTGCTTATTTAACTCCCAGTTAGGAAAAAATGAGTTGTGGCATAGGAGACTTAGTCACCTTAACTTTAAGACCATTGCCAAACTATCTAAGCTTAACCTAGTAAGGGGCTTACCAATAGGTAAGTTCAATAAAGACCTTCCCTGTAGAGCCTACCAACTAGGAAAGCAGATCAATTCATCATTTAAGCCAATTGGTAAGAATGATTCCCCCAGAATCCTATTCCTGTTGCACATGGACCTATTTGGTCCTATCTCCACTCAGAGCTTAGCAGGTAAGTCCTATACTTTAGTCATTATTGATGACTTTTCTAGATTCAGCTGGGTGTTCTTTCTAAAAGCTAAGTCAGACACCTTCAAGATCCTCTCAAGATTCATTAAATAGATTCAATCTGAATTCAATACACAGGTTACTGTGATCAGAAGTGATCATGGTACTGAGTTTGAAAATCAGATAATGTGTAGATTCTGTGAGGATGAAGGGATAAGACAAAGCTTTTCAGCTCATAGAACCCCCAACAAAATGGGGTGGCTGAAAGGAAAAATTGAACCCTAATTGATTCAGGAAGGACATTATTTGTTGAATCTAACTTGCCAAAGTCCTTTTGGGCTGAGGCAGTAAATACTGCCAACTAAATTCTGATTAGAAGTCTCATCCACAAGACAAAGTTGAAGACTCCCTATGAGTTACTAAAGAGAAAGACACATATAGTCACATACTTTAGGATTTTTGGTTGTACTTATTTTATCCTCAACAATGGGAAAAGTTGTAAGACCTCCCTCCCGAAACACATGACACGACCGAGGGGAGTCCTATGCCCAGGACAACCGCCTTGCGGGAGAGCCAGCACACGAGCTATCCTCCCCCATAAGATGCCTATCCTGCCAGCCAAACCAACTGAACAACGCCAACCCAACAATAATGTAAAAGCAAGAAGCCATATAAAGATATTCACATAAGTAAAAGTCCAAATAAGCACAAATGACAAGAAGCTCTGAGAGCTCCTGCAACAATATCAGAGTATCAAGCTAAATGCCCCAAGGAATACATCTCAAACTGTGCTCACATCAGTCACCGACGGTAGCAAAGGTATCGCAGTCACCGACCCTGTCGTCCTGACATGATTAACCTCCTCTAGCACCGTGCGCTACTGCCCCAGGGTGCGCTCCTAAAAAGAGGTGTGCAACAACCGTTAGTCATAAAGACTAAGTGGCTTCACTTCCTCTCCCCCGGCGACTCCAAGGCACCGGGCGGAAGGGAACGAAGAGGAGATGCAATATAAACAGTAATATAACAAGCAGGTGATATGATGAAGTTCTTAATCTAGCAGTTAACATATCAACAGTACATCAAGAAGGCAAGTAACGGCAAGAGGTATCAACATGTATGTAAGAGCACATCTATACTAGCAGTGTATCAGTACAGAAGTAAGCAGTATATATAAACAGGAGTAAGCAGCATCAAAACGTACCTAAACTTATATGAATGCCCATACAAACTTATACGTTAAGGTTTCCAATTCAGAACCCATCATATAAATGAGCCCATACTAATTTATATGATGGACCCGATGCAGTGCAATGTTATGATTATGAATGATGAATGTAATGCAATGATTATGATATGATGACTCACCCGTACAAGTTGCTATGTTGACATAGACCATTTGTTCTCGCTTTTTGAGGGGTAGCTAACTGCTCAGGCATCTCCCATCGTGGCCAGACGGAGACAGTGGAACGAGCTCCTCCACTACTAGGAGGGTATGAACACTACCAGTCCTAGGCCTCTGTACGCCTCGACGCTAAGAACACACAGTGGAGACCCTGCGTACTGCTCGCATCATGCTGAGCCTTCAAGGACACAGAAGGGGACTTGGGTAGGTGAGCACCAAGAGTCCAACCCAACCGGTCTAGAGTCTAACAGCCGGCTTCTGTCGGTGTCACGACCAGCAAGCCCGTAGAACCGCCACAAGTAATCCTCCAACCAGGATCATCACACCACCATGTGTAAACCATGCACATTCATGAAATTCCCATGCACCACCCGTGCTATCAAGTACCCAAGGACTCGCGTAAGGAGCCTTATTCCATTTCTCCTCATTCAACCGCTGCCGATGCTAATTAGCATCCAAGGACCTACCAACCGGGTCCTTCACCTCGCAGGATATAACCATAACCTAGAAGCCTCACCAACCATCACTGCTTCACATACGGAGTTGTCATAACTCTAACGCAGTGGAAGGTATAAGTCATGTGATTACACTCTATGTGATCTTAAGGACTACTTGTGTACCTTGTGGCGTATCAGATTACTAGACGGGTTACCCAATATGTGGAGATAGATAGAAATAATTTCCTGGAGTTTAAGCATACCCAAACAGCCACCATAAGAAGGGGAAAGCAAATAAATAAATCTCCTGGAGCATAGGACTCCCCTCGGCCGTGTCATGTTTTCCGGGAGGGGGGTCTTACAAATGGTATCAGAGCCATTTACAACACCATAAATTTATAAGAAGGGACTAGCCATATTACCATAAATATATATCCAAAAATTCTGAAACTAAACAGGAGTGATCACAATATCATCAGTTTCATCTCTACCAAAATTTCGTAAACATCCGATGAGTATTTTACGAGAAAACCAGTAAAACATCAAAATTCGTACAAACCAGCAATGTTTTCTAAAACGGGATTTCTGGGAGCTACAGATGTCCAAACATTATGATCCAGCCCAATTTGGGAAGCTAACATCAAGGGCTACAATATTCGTGTTAAGTCCTAAACCCAGATCTAAGTGGGTCCTACCAAAAATCGGCTATGAAGTCAACTGCAGAAATCTGGACAGCAAAAACAGCATGCACTAAACCCATTCCAGCTTTCTGGACAGTCCACTCGACTGGACCTTTAGGGAGCTACTGGTCACTTCAGAAAATGGGTAACCTATCGTTGGAAAGCTCTTTCCGAGGGCTACAACTTTCATGTTGAGCCCAAAGTCTAAATCCAGTGGGATCAAGCCTAAATATTGGCTTGACCCCAGCTGCGCACAGATTTCCTTAATAACCAAGTGCAAAATTATAAATTGAAGACTCTTTTAGCAAGGGGGGCTATCATCACGTTGTCACACAAATATTTAATTAACAACCCTAATAAAGAGAGGGTTGTTCATCATCTTTCCCAAATAAGGGTTAGGTTAAATCCCTAAATGTCATTCCCCTCACTCTCCCTCAACGACCATGGGTTTGCCCCAAATCAAATCCCATCTCTTCTTCTTGAAGAGAAGAAATGATCTTGAAGAGAAGAAATGATTCCTAAAACCTCGCGGTGAACGATGCCCTAAATTTGAGGTTCTGGCTTGGTCTTCCTAAGGAAACTCCATTAAAGCTCACACGAGAAGCTCTTTTGAGCCTTCATCTCTCCTATTATGATCTAGGAGGCTAGCACCAAGGGAGAGGGGAGGAAGTCACCTGATTTTACGACCATGGTTGGAGCTCATCTTGATGGAAGCATGGTGGTTTTCGGCCAAGCTCCAAATTTCCTCCAAGCTTTGCTCCTTCAAAGATTCCCCCAACTAATTCCCTGAAGTGAGGGGAAGAAGAAGAAGGAGAGGAAGAAGAAGATGAAGATCCAGATATTTCCCTCGGGAGAAATGCTCAGCCCTAGTGTTAAAAGAGAAGAGGGTTTGCATTAATAAGCCTTGGAGCTCCAATTTTAGGTGTCAGCTCCTTATTGGACAATAATTCCACTGTTAGCCAAAAATAATCATAAAAAATACGCATTCAAGCTTTTATCGGGCGACCGAAAGAAAGCGCGCAGAAATAATAAATGCAGACCCGCGTTCAACGAATGTAAGCAAATTCGTCGAACGGAAAGAACGCGCGCAGAATTTAACAAATACAGATCGACGTTCGACAAATTTAAGCAAATTCGTCGAACGACGAACAGCTACAGGTTCGTCGACCGCTGGCTAAATTAATTTCGTCGAGCGCTGAATAAATATATTTCGTCGACCGCTGATCGGCTGTAAATTCATCTACCGCTGAAAGAATATATATCGTCGAACGCTGCCTAATATTAATCTGTCGAGCGCTGCTTCAACTTTCTGAGATCGACGAAATCTGAGAATTTCGTCGAACGGAGGCAACATTCTGAGATCGACGAATTCTAAGAAATTCGTCGAACGACAATATCAAATTAGTTCTTAAGTTCAAATTTATAAGTTCTTATTTTATTATATTTTCTTGTCATATTTTCCTGTCATTATAATATTTCCTACAACAATATTGTCATTCTGTTTCCCCCAATTAATCCAAATCCGAGCACGCACTGGAAAGCCCAAAACTGGGTAGTCAAAACATCTCCGAGTGATCTAGCGCGAAATGGGATGTTACAAATCCAATAAATGAAGAAATAATTTCGTCCCCGAAATTTAAGTTGAGGTTAGGGGGGGTTTAGATCCACATGATTATCCAACATGTAATCAACCAACATTACCCAAACTAAAAGGATAATAGGAACTTATGTATGATAGCAACACCAAAACAAGAAAAGGAGAAACATATATATAGCAGCCCCTAAATAAAATCCCAACAGGATTATACATTGCAGCCCACAGAAAATTGAAACACTAAACTGATTTAAAGCATAGCAGCAGCCCTTATTTAAACAAGGAACAAGATGCAACCCACAACCAAATTCATAAGCATAACAACAACCCCTATAGCAGCCCCTAATCATAAGCAAACAGCCCCAAAAATAAGAGAAGAAGGTAGAACAGCCCCAACAGAATAGCATAGCAGCAGCCCCCATTTAAACAAGTAAATAAAATAGAAGCAGCCCCTAACAGAACAACATAAGCAGCCCCCAATTAACAAGTACAAGAAGCAGCCCCCCAACAAAACATAAGAGGCAGCCCCAAATTAAATTATATAGCAGCAGCCCCCTATCAAGTCGAGCATATAACAGCAGTCCCCCTCTCAAAGTGGACTAATGAGAAACAACCCCCAAACTGAATTCATAACAGCAGCCCCGAAATTACAAGGAGCAGGCCCCAAATCAAGCATAACAACAGCCCTCTCAAAAGAGAAGAAAAGAAATGGTCAAACCTAAAATATATATAGTAGCCCCCAAACTGAAATTTTGTAAAGCAACCAAAAACTAATAATCCAAATAGAGCTATAGACAGCAGCCCCAACTGAATTTATATAAAGCAGCCCCCAAAACCAATTAGATCATATATACATATATATCAAGTCCAATTGAAATCCTGATTAGATTATATATATTAAGAAAAGAGATCTGCCAGCATAAACTCCTAGACAACCCAGAAAAACAACAGAAAGGGGGGGGGGGGAAGGAAGAGTTTATTTTAGGATGAAACCAAGGGGGATTCACATAGCTGCTAATATACAACCAAGGAAGTTCACCAAACTCTCACTAAATCAATAACTGTTAGCATGAGTCAAAAATAAATTTATCAACCCTGGAAGGAGAAACCAAGCAACCACCAGCCCCTTATCTCCTAAAGGAAAGAACAAGCAAGCAGCCACCCAAGCATAATCTTAGGTAAACATTTTCTGAAAGGGTAAACCAACCACCACCAACTTCCACCATAGCCCAATAAACGAAGAGATAAGCCCCCGTATCTCTTTGGCTGAGTTTCTTCTACATAATTAGAAGGGGGAGGTATCCACATACCGTATAAAAAGCATGCTTAGTGGTCTCTTACTAAGCTGATAATAGACTACATGCACAAATCTCATTGAGATTGCCTAAATATTTTGGGTAAGGTGATAATATCACTCCATATCTGAGATAGAAACCTCAGGGTGTGAGTCTCTAGCATTTACACTCACGTTGAACTCTTCCCTTAGTCGTTTGCGGTCACTTATTGCTTGGCCACATCATCCCTGAGATCGGTATAAGGTAAGGGTATGTCATGACATATCCTGCTAAGTCGACAAAAGTGGTATCCTAGTTAGGTTGGCATAATCCTATGTCAGACCAACTCTAATTGTTGGAATGGGAATACCAATTACTGTCTCGGAATGAGTCAGCATCTATACGTAAGGGTACGAGTTTGGCTTAGGTTGGCACTTCCTATAGGAAAAAGTGGACATACTTAATGTGAATCACACATGGAAACTAGCACCAAGGGAGAGGGGAGGAAGCTATGGAGGAATGGCCAAATCTATGTTCCGATTTGTCGTTCCGACCATCTCCGACCAACGATTCGTGCCCGGCGATGCACCTCATGTAGGAGGAAGGGGCGGTGGTGTTGGTTGGTCGGACGGGAAAAATATGGTGGCCGATGGGAGAGTTTTATTTTAGGCTCTAGGTCAGGCAAATCACAAGCCCCAGGCTGGAGGAAAAGGATGACTGGATGTTGTCCGTTCAGCTTTTAGATCCGTGCAGTTTTTAATATAAGTAATGTACACAAAATCTGTCTAATGCGCGCGGCTGGCTTCGATCCTCTTTTTAGGCATGCTCCAGCTGGATCCAGGCCTAGGGCTCAACATAAAAGTTGTAGCCCTCGGAAAGACCTTTCCAACGATTGGTTGTGTGTTTTCTGAGGAGCTCTGTAGCTCCCTCAAAGTGCAATCGAAATTGGCTGTTCAGAAGTTGGTCCTGTCTAGTACAAGACAGCTTGCTGTCCAGGTAGTTACTGTTGGGTTCAACCTGATTTTAGAAAGATTAGGCTAAGATTTGGATCTGGAATCAGCACAAAAGTTGTAGCCTATGGCGATACCTTTTTGGAATGGTGTGACGCGAAATTTTTGGTGGCCTGTAGCTACGGGAATTTCAGTTTCCGTAAGCTGTATCCATAATATATAGATTATTATATAATTGGATCTCTCTTAAATTAGTCTTCGGACACATACCATTATCTAATTGATGGAATGGAGTCGCCGGGGGAGTGGATGTGAAGCCACTTAGTCTTTATGACTAACGGTTGCTACGTCCCTCTTTTTAGGAGTGTACCTTAGAGCAGCAGTGCACGGTGCTGGAGGAGGATAGTCAGGTCAGGGTGACAGGGCCGGAGACCATGATACCTTGGCTACCGTAATTGACAGAGGCGAGTGAGTGTTTTGAGATGTAGCCCTTGGGGCATTTAACTTGATACTCTGATGATTTGCAGGAGCTTGTGTAGCTTTCTGTCTTTCTTGTACTTCGGTTTGGACATTATTACTTATTGTGAATTTATGGCTTTTAATGATTTCTTTTATTGATGGGTTGGCGCTGTCTAGTTGGTTTGGCCGGCAGGATAGGCGTCTTGTGGGGGAGGCTAGCTCATGTGCTGGCGCTTCCGCAAGGCGGTTGTCCTGGGCATAAGACTCCCCACGGCCGTGTCTTGTGTTCCGGGAGGGGGTCATACAAAAGTCATCTTGCCAAATTTGACAAGAAGGCTGATGATGAAATATTTTTGGGATATGCCTCATCAAGAAAGGCATATATGTGCTTTAATAAAAGATCTCTCAAGATTGAGGAGTCTGTGCATGTGGTCTTTGATGAAGCTAACATATGTTATAAGGGGAAGGAAGCTTCCATTAGCACTATTCTGCAGGAAGAAGACCAACTAGCAGAGCAAGTTGAAAGGCTCAACATCATGGATCATTCATCAGTGTGTCAAGATAAAGGAAAATAAAAAGTGGACACTAATTCAGATGAAGACTCTGCAGCTATTGAAGAGGAACTTACATCACCTAGAAAACCAGCCATTGAGATCATTCTAGAGAATGAAGTTGGTGCTCCCACTGTCACTGAGCAAGTGGTTCTTCAGGAAGAATAGAATCTCCTAAATAAATCAACAAGATCTTGGATGACTCTAAAGGATCATCCTTCAACACAAGTCATAGGAGATTTGACAGTTGGAGTAATGACAAGGAATCAGCTCACAAATGAAACAATGTGCAATGTTTCCTCTCCCAATATGAACCTAAGAAGTTTGAAGAAGCCGACAGTGATCCTCACTAGATATCTGCAATGCAAGAAGAGCTATCACAATTTGAGAGGAACAAGGTCTGGACATTGGTTAAGAGACCAAAGAATTACCCAGTCATTGGCGCCAAATGGGTATTCAACAACAAAATGGACTCAACAGGAGTCATAATCAGGAATAAGGCCAGACTTGTGGCCAAAGGATACATGCAAGAGGAGGGTATTGAATTCAACCAGATATTTGCTCCAGTAGCAAGGCTAGAGGCCATCAGAATGTTCCTTGCATATGCTGCTCACATGAAGATAAAAGTCTATCAGATGGATGTGAAGAGTGCATTCCTAAATGGAACTCTTCAGGAAGAAGTGTATGTGGAGCAGCCCCCAGGTTTTGTCAATCCATCTTTTCCCTCTTTTGTATATAGGTTAGATAAAGAACTATATGGCCTCAAGTAATCTCCAAGAGTTTGGCATGAGACCTTATCCACCTTCCTTCTGGAACACTCCTTTGAAAGCGGGAAAGTGGATACAACTCTCTTCACCAGAGCACATAGGAATCAGCTCTTACTAGTGCAAATATATGTAGATGATATTATATTTGGGTCAACAGATCAATCATTATGTAAAAGGTTTGCTTACCTAATGCAGTCAAGGTTTGAAATGAGTAGCATGAGGGAATTATCCTATTTCCTAGGCCTTCAAGTAAGGCATAATGTAGATGGCATTTTCATATCCCAATCCAAGTATACCAGAGAACTCATTAAGAGGTTTCGGATGGAAAATGCCTCTGTCATGAAGACCCCCATGTCTACTAATGAGGTTTTAGATAAAGATGAAAAGGGTAAGTACTTTGATCAGAAGACTTACAATGCAGCCATTGGCTCTCTTCTCTACCTAACAACTAGCAGACCAGATATAATGTTTGCTACCTGTATATGTACTGGGTTTCATGTTGACCCCAAGGAATCCCATATGAGTTCTATAAAAAGGATACTCAGATATCTAAATGGAACACCTGAACTTGGCTTGTGGTATCCAGCAGAATCTGGTTTTGAAATAGTTGGTTATTCAGACGCAGACTATGCTGGATGCAGGCTTGATAGAAAAAGCACCTCAGGAACATGTGAATTCATGGGTGCTAGACTGATCTCATAGTTTAGCAAGAAGCAAACCACAATCTCCACTTCTACAGCTGATGCTGAGTATATATCTGCATGAAGCTGCTGCTCACAAATACTGTGGATGCAAAATTAGTTGTTAGACTACAACTTTTCTCTTGTCAATTCCACAATATTTTGTGACAGCTCTAATGCAATTTCTATAGCTTCCAATACTATTCTCCACATCAGAACTAAGCACATAGAGATAAGACACTACTTTCTCAGGGACTATGTTGAGAAGGGTAAGATCATCCTTAAATACATTTCCACTGATGTTCAAAGGGCGGACATCTTCACTAAGGCACTTGATGAAAGTAAGCATAAGTTCTTCATCAATGTACTGAGAATGCTTGATGGAGCCCTCTAGGACACCTCTAATATGTTTTCAAGGTATTGCTGGGAAAAATAGCAAAAAATCTTCAGCAAAATATAAGGTTTATTTAGAGCTGTGTCGAATACAAATCGATGCACCGTCGATTTCTAATCGACGCCAGCTTCGAGAGAAGATTGGGATAGTTCCTTCGAATAGCACTTGATGTAGCATCAAATATATATCAGCGCTTACGTCAACATCATGGTTACTGACTATATTCAGAGCCACGTCGAATTCTTCTCGACGCTATGTCGAATTTGCAAAGCGCGTGCAGAAGCGACATCGACATGTTTTGGCGCGCTGAACACATTTCCTTTCCACATTGCTTCGAATATAACCCTAAGTTGCAACGATTTATCTTCTCAAAGCAACTCAGGCATTCGACCTTATTGTACTTTTTGACACATCTCCCTTTCACTCTCCTCCATTTTCCTTTCTACTTCTCTCTTTCTATTTCAGTGCAGGTACTCTTAGGATATCAATGGCGTCTCCTCGAACTCATAGAGATATTGTCAAAGTAGTTGATCTCGTTCTAGATACCTTACTCTCTCAATTCAGTGCTCTCTACCTTGAATTCTCGAAGGACTGCAATCGCAAATTGTGTGCTCAATACAGAAGGTTGCGAGACCTTACGACTGAAAACAAGTCCCTTGATACAGAAATAAGATCGTTAGTATTGCTGCGAATGTTTTTATCACTTTCTTCAATGATATAAAGCAGGGGGAGAAGTGTACCAGCAGGCCACCTCAAGACTCAGTATACACTATAACTCTCCCTCTGTCCTTTGCTTCTGAAGGAGAGCCTGCTATTACCTCCAAGTTTCTTCCACTCCCTGAATCTTCCTCTCCTCCAAGAACCCTACCTCTAATATAGGGGGAGTCATCAAGACAGGGGAAGAGTGACCAATTCTCAAATGACAAAGCCTACTTAAAGAGTGCATAACAGCACAGTGAGTCCACTGAACCATCAATTCCTGATACACAAGGCTTCTGGACTTATTTTGATGAATCTACAACAACACCATCTACAGTCAAACCTGCTCCATCATCTCCCCCACCATCTCAATTCATTCCTACTTCTACTCAAGCACCCACTCTAATTCTCCATGAACCAGTCTTCAGAGGAAGGGGACATGGAGGGAGTTACAGAGGAAGGGGAAGAAACATACCCATATGGGAAACCTTGTAAATCATCACAATCATAAGCAAGGGTTCATCATCAACAGATCTAGTGATAGAAAAATAGAAGCTGAACTTGAGAAATAGCTTCTAAAGAATCCTAAGAACAGAATTCTTTTCTTTATCTTCCTTCTTTCTTTTCCTTATTCTTCAAACTGTAAAAGAGTTTTATTAATCCCTCTTCCAAAGGATTCAGTGGTTCTAAGAGTCTCCTTATCAAAAGACTCAGTGGTTCTAAGATTCTCGTTATCAGAAGACTCAGTGGTTCTAAGAATCTCCTTTTCAAAGGACTCAGGCACAAGTTGTGCAATCCTACCAGGGAGGTAGAAGAGAGGAGTACCCATATTTTGGTGAACCTTTATAAAAATCCTTGTATCTTTTGTGTGTATATTTTCTATGCTGTCCCTTCTTTTAGTTTTCTGTGTTTATTTCTTTTTAGCAATCTGTGCTTACTTTATTCTATCTTTGGATTGCAGAGTGCATATACTTAGTAATTTTTATTACGTGTGCATTATTAGGATAGAAAATATTTAAACCTCTATTCACCCCCTCTAGAGAACACTTAGAGGCACACTGTGCACTTTCAGAGTTCTCTTGTGTATGTGTATGAGTGTAACAACCCATCCTACGGCATGTGTGCAGCTCCTCTTGCCCATCCGTCACTTAGTACGGGGCTTGGGTGTAGACATATAGTCTGGGTATTTTTATCTAGGGCATACCTATTTTTATTTTATGCATGAACATTATTTTTATATAATCACTAAAATCACACACATTTGATTTGTTCAATCATGTCTTCTTTGTCTGCATATCTTATCATATTAAGCTTAATGATTGTGCAAAACTCAAGTTGTTTAAAAAATTAGAATTAAGTTTTTTTTTCAGGGCCTAAAATTTTAACTTATGCAACATTTTGCGATTTTTTCCTCGTCTTTTCACTTCATTAGACATGTCTTACTTTGTAGAAACATAATTGAGCAAAATCGGAAGTGAAATCGAAGAAAATTCGGACTATACGATTAAAATAAGCACTCTCTGTAAGTTAACGTAGACGCTAGGACCTACCGCCGACGCTAACTCCATGATTCATGACTCAGAACTTCAAATTTCTAAAAAATTTATAAAAATATAATCTTATAATTTTTCTACTTATTTTTGTGTTTTTGGCATTTTTGTTTGTGTATTTCTGTGCTTTATGAATAATCAAAATATAAAATTTCAAAATACAAAAATACAAAAATATGTTTTGCTATTTTTATTTGTTTCTGCAAAGCTTTATTAAAATAACAAGATTTCTATGTTTCATTACTTTGGCAAAAATGGCAAAGCATGTTCTTTCAGATTTGGCTAAAAATGTTTAATTTAAAATCTCAAATTTTCTAAACATTGTTTTGGCTTGTCATGCTTAGATTTTAATCTTGTTATGTGCAATGAAAAAGTCTATGGTGAATTGTGTAGGATTGCTTTAGTATGCCTCTAAGTTTGAGTAATGTGTTATGTTAGATAATGATCTCTTTACACTCACACTTTTTGGTAGACTACATGTTCCTATAATTTTTAACCCTATATGATTGTGTAGTGTAGTAGCTTACAATATTAAGATGTCTATCTCTATTACCTACACATTATTATAAATTTTGTTGCACATATAAAAGTGAAATTTCAAAATTATAAGTGTTTGCAAAAACAAGTGAATTGGGAGAACTTTGGCTTACTCAAAAAATCAAAAATAAAATGACAGAGATAACTCCACCAAGCACTACTTGTACCTCCTGATAAGTCTTCATAAGCATTGCGAGGTTGAGCACCTTGGAAAGAATTATAAAGTGCCTTGTGCAAAATACTTTAATACACTTCTATTTTGTACACCGGATCACAAAAAGCTCTTATTGAAAATAAATTATGTGATCCCCCAAGCACTACTTTGCCCCCTGATAAGTCCTAATGAGAATTGTGTGGGCGAAGCACCTTGGTAGTTGTACTTTGTATCAAATCTAGAATTAATGTGTAAAAGTAGTTAAAAAGATTACATGCTTAGTAATGTTTCTACTTCACTATATAAGTCATGTGTTTTGGATTATATCACTTGTATACTTTTATCAAAACACCTTTTATACACATCATTATCTCTCATAAAGCTTCTACTCATTCGAATCAGACTTTAATGCTTCTTTACATAAATTCTCTAGAAAGCTTTAGTAAAAGCACTAGATTGCAATGCATAATCTCTACAATGTTTTCATAACCTGAAATGCAAATTAATGACATTGTACTTACTATCTTCTAGAATATGTGCAATCATGCTCGCCTTAGTAGTTTTTGAAAAAGAGAACTCCTTGCCTATTGTCATAAAAACTTTATTGAAAACCTTACTTGCTTACAAAAAATATTTCTTAAAAATATTATCTTAAACTTGGATGTTTATATAAGATTGGTTTTATCCAAATAACATAACTTTTATTGCATTACATCTCTTATTTCTATTATGATCTCTGAACTTCTAATACGATGTTTTCTTTGGATAAACAATTTTATTGCCCTTCCACTTGTGATAAAACTCTAATTTATCTTGTTTGAAATCTTTCAAAAATTTTGGTATAACTCTTTAAATTTTGAATTCCTAAACATCTTCTTATGTTTGGACTTAAACACAAATTTGTTGGATCTGTAGGCGCCCTTAGAGGGGGGGGGGTGAATAAGGGTTGTAAAAACTTTAAACTTTAACATAAAACTTTTGATATTTTGGTCGCAGTTAAATCAAAAGTAAAGAGATAATGAAATTAGAAATGAAATCAATTATATTAAACAAGAAAAGACATGATTATCATTTATAAGATTGATTACAAAATCTGATTTCTATGACGCTAGAAATCGAAGCGAATAATATGAAAAACCTTTTTGTTTTCTATACCGACTCGTATCCCCACGAACCGGTTGGCTTTAGCCGATCTCTCCCCAGATACGGCCTCAAGCCGCTCTAGCTAATCTATCACCAGAAAGGCCTCAAGCACCCCCTAGATCTACTCCCTAGACCCAGTCGCCGTGTGGCAAATTCCTCCCTAATTCCTACCTAGACCTAGTCGCCGTGTGGAGAATTCCCCCTAGTCCCCGCAAGGCCCTAGTCACCGTGTAGTGAGTTCCTCTACCGAACAAAAGATATAAAGGTTACAATTTGAAAGTAAAACAAAACACAAACTAAAAACTCCCTCAAAAGAAGTGATGTCGATGTAGATGCAATCATATTGGTCTTCAAGTTCTTTGCATTCACGAACGTTGATGGAGTTCTTCGGGCTGCTTTGAGAAGGCTCTCACGAGTGCTCTGAATATATGGCTCCAATCCCTTCTGTATCAGCAAGCCCCAACGGAGGAGGCGTGCGTCTTGTTATAGATTCAGCCACTACAACCTGCGGTAGTACTACCGCCCCGCGGTATCCACATAAGGCAATGAAGCACACGGATCGTGGTAGTTTAGGCAACATTCTGAGCGCCAAACACTAGCGTGCCGCGGTAACGCTAACGCCCCGCATTAGTGAGATTTCCTTCCTTCAGCCACAATCTTCTTCTGAATTTGCTCCTCAATCAACTGCGGATGGGATGTTTCCAAAAAGCAACCGCCGAGCGTTAGACCTAATGCGCCGCGATAGTACATGCCAAACATAGCAACCCGTCGACATTCCTTTTTCTCCAATGTTTCCTTTCTGTCAATAGTTTCCATATATACTAATGCCAACGTTAGTGCTAACGCTCCGCGGTAGAGCACATATCATTTCGTCAGGCACATCTTTGTCGAACCGGCCTTATATTTTTGTTGATCGAATTTTTGTCGAACCGGATTCGACTTTCGTCGATCGCAAATTTGTCGAACACACTGATAAGCATTTCATCGAGCGCAGCTTTCCTTTTGTCGAACGAACACTAGCGCCAACGGCAGTGCTAACGCATTGCGGTAAGACATACATTTCGTCGAGCGCCATGTTAGAACATGCAGATCGTCGAACGGAGCTCACAGTTCGTCGAACGGAGCTCTCAGTTCATCGAACGGAGCTTTCAGTTCGTCGAGCGCTAGTTTCCTTCTCAGCGGTTTCCTTCTCAGCGGTTTGTTAGCGCCAGCGGTAGACTTAACGCTGCGCGGTAGTAACAAAAACATATTTCCATGGAGATTTGAAAGCACTGAATCCTGCATACTATAAACACAAAACAAGTATGATCAAATATAATAGGATTTGTTATTGTCAAACCAAGAGATGCGGAAAGCATGTTCCAACAAACTCCCCCTTGTGATAATAACAAATCCCCTTAGAAAGAAATAATTCAATTGATAGGAATTTGTGTTTATAATAGAGATAAGCCTGAAATTTAAGACATGTGCATATGCTCCCCCTAAATGAATGCTCCCCCTAAGTGAATGTTCCCCCTACAACAAAACTTCCTATGAACTTAACTCCCCAAACATGTTAATTTCTTTCAAATTTATTCTCCCCCTTTTGGTATTATCAAAAGAGGGTGGAGAGAAAGGCCAACTAAAAGTGTGCAATAACTGTGTAGAGAGGGATTGAACATGATAAAGTGAAATATGCTTAGGAAAAAGAATATATGAGTGAATAACGAATGTGAAGAAATAGTCATAAAGAAACTACTTGTTGGGAAAAATGTATTCATGATCGAGCGAACAAGTAGTAAAGAGGTGGAAAGCATGACGAAATAATTTTTTTGTTAAGTGAACATCTATATAGAATTGAGAAGCATAGTAGATGATTAAGAGTTTTAGGTATAACAAAATTAGATGTTGTAGCAATTTAAGTTCACAAAGGATTTTGCTTTATAAAAGTTTTAAGCACAAAAAAGGTAATGATTTCCAAGTAACCAATCTACCCAGATAATATGTCTACACCCTAGCCCCATACTAAGTGACGGATGAGCATGAGGAGCTGCATACATGCCGTAGGTTAGGGTGTTAGTCCAATATGCAAACACTAAACAAAACTCACCCTAACACTCTTTCCCCCAGTGCCTCGCAAGGCCCAACTGGAACCCTTCCCGGTTAAGGACAAGACATGACATAGAGGTCAGGTAATCTAATTTCTACAACCCTACGCCACCGCTATGGTGAGATATGAAGTCAAGGATAATAATTATTGGAAACATTTAAGCGATTTAAATCTAATGATAGGTACATAGCCTGTGGATTTATATTTTTATTTGAAATTTTTTTTAAACAAACAACTCACGTAGCTATTTTGAGATCCATTAATGAATTAGAGTTTTAGCATTACAATATTTTTCATGTTTAGAGGAGTGTTTTTAGCATATAAATTTTCATTGAAATAGATCAGAGTTTTTAGCATAAAAGTGATATATGTGTTAGAATAACCAATATAAATTTTACCAAGTAAGTCTACCATTTGTTGAAAAAAGTAATTTTGATATTTAAGACTTGATATAAGCATGAAAGCACAAGGTAAAAACATATGGTGATGATGTGGAAGACTTATAGAGATACAATAAAACATCTTTTTTGTAATCATGATTATTCATAAGAAGAAATAAAATTCAAAAAGGAAGATGTTTTTTGCAAATGAGTTATTGTAAAATCTTTTGACAATAAAGTTACCAAGCATGAAGGAAATATATCAATAAGAGACTACTACAATGTTATTGTAATTCACAAATTCAAGACATACCAAACATTGTAGAGAGCATGCTAGGTTATCTAGTGCATTTCATAAATAAAGAGTAGTATAGAATTAGCATTAGGATCCAATACTCATGAGAAGAAGTGTTATGGAAGATAATGATGTGCACATAAGTGTATTTTGAATAGAGTAAATAAATGTTTTAATCAAAAATACAAGAAATATGTAAAGTAAAGAGCACAATAAAACACAAATAGTTTTACTTCCACAAACTTCAATGCAAAAAAAAAGTACAACTACCAAGGTGCTTTGCACACATAATGCTCATTAAGACTTATCAGGGTGCAAAGTAGTGCTTGGGGGATCACATATTTTATTTTATTTTAATGTTGAGACTAGTGATCCGGTGTACTTAAGAGTAAGTGGTTTTTATTTTGAAAGAAAGATATGGTTTGTACAAGATACTTTACTATTCTTTCCAAGGTGCTCAACCTCACAACGCTTATTAAGACTTATCAGGAGGTTCAAGTAGTGCGTGGTGGAGTTATATTTGTCACTTTATTTTATGATTTTTTGTTTTGTACAAAGTTCTCTGAATACACTTGTTTTGCAAACCAATATAATTTATGAAAACATTACCACTTTTCTTAACTTTTAAAAGTGCAAACAAAGGTAGTGTAGGTAAGATACTTGTGCAATTTTAATTCATTGTACTAATACAAAATATACACAAGCATTCTTAGATTAAACACATAAGTAGACAATGCAAAAATAAGTGAGTGAATAAATACCATTATCAAACATAAAACATTTACTCATACTTAGAGGCATGCTAAGCTTGGTTCTACACAACTTTTACAATATAATTTATGCACATGAGTTTAGAAGTACCAAGGCATGATTAAGACAATGTTCAAAGTAGTTTGAAAATATGAATCACAATATTGTAGAAAGTCTTAAATGATAGAAGAAATCATGCTTGATTTTCACAATAAAGTCCATACAGTATTTTTGATATTTTTGAGAAATAATTTTAATTTAAAGTTTGAACTCATATAATTTGATCTTGGACTTCCCGAGGTCTACCCTATGACAGGTTCGCCTGGTACTAGGTGATGTGATAGGATGATAGCCCAAATCACCCTTTCGCAAGATACATGTAAATAGAAAAGTTAATTTCAAAATAATAATTTTTGATACTTATTTTTGTTTTATATTTTTCTATTTGATTTTTGCATATAGGAATAGAAATCAAACAAATAACCAAAAAATATTTTTTGTAATTTGGCTTTTGTAATTTTGTATTTTAATTTAAAAAAAAATACAGGGAGAATTGCATGAAAAGACTTCACACTTGCTGCAACCTTTGCAGGAAAGCTCTTCTTTGCACTTGGCACATTGGGATTGTGCCAATAGTCTATGGCAAAGTGTCCCACCTTACCACAGCACCAACATTCATAAATGTTGTATCTTCTCTTCTGAACATTCCTTGAGTTAGAAGGAGCAGTAATATGCATGTGTTCAGGAGGGGAGATAGCAGCATTCTTGTTGTTCCTTTCAACAATGATCTGGCTGAAGGTTAACTTATGAATAGTCTTAGCAGCCTTTGCCTTAATGATATCAGCTTGCCTTGGCATGGAAGCTAGGCAAGATTTGATGGTATCATACACTGAACTGTTACGCCTGTCTACAGGTTTGACAGCAGCAAGTGCTTTGCTGGAATGGACTTGGAAGAGCTTGCTTCTTGATTCTTGATTGAGGGGCCTGAGGTGCGAAAAACAAATGGTAGTGAATGGGCCTTTTGAATTTCTTCATGGGGAGCCTTCATAGTACACATCCCCATGCCCTTTCTTTAACTATGGGAAGGACTGTTTTCCTTCCTATAGGAACTCCCATTCTTCCAGTGACCATACATGCTGTCATAGTCATACCTGTTAGAGGGATGTAATACCTTTTGAAAGGTGATGAAGCTTAGCCATATCCTTGCTCTTTTCTCCACTCCCTTCACCCATTTCCATTTTATTGAACCCTAGTCCTTTCCTATTTGTTTGAGAAGAAAACGTGTCAATTATTGGAAGCACTGATTTGGGCTTGGAAAATTGAGCCACTAGGCCTTTTCTTTGAGAAGCTTCTCCTCAAGGTCCTTGATGATCATGTTCTTTTGGGAAATGGTGCTCAATTGGACAATTGTTATCCCCTTTAGTTGGCTTATTTCTCTACCCATCTGAGCCACCAAGGTTGGTGACTCAATGCAATCTTGCTTAGCCATCTTAAGGGAGGCAATTTATTGAGCTTGACTCTTGGACACCTTCTTGCTCATTTTCAGAGCATCAAACAAAGCATCATACTTGTCAATCAATTTATTGACAACCACTTCATATTCTAAATCATTTTCAATAATTGATGAGCATGATACAGAGTCTGACATTAACTCATACTCAGAAGAGGGGGGAGGAGTAGGTACCTTGTCAGGAATGTCCTAACTATCTTCATCATCATCTGTTATGGCCATTAAGCCATGATGTTCTCTTGCATCTTCATCCTCCTCTATATCACTGTCTGAATGTGATAGAGGGTCCCTGATGCCCGCCATTGCAGTAGGAAAGGCCTGATCTTCCTCAGCTGCAAACAACCCAATATAGGCTTCTTCTTATTCATCTGAATCTGAGGATGATGACTCAGATTCACTCCAGCTCTTGCCCTGCTTTGCTAGGAAGGACTTCTATCCCTTCCTTCCCTTCTGGTGATAAGATTTCTTATCACCCTTATCCTTTCTCTTGACTGGGCAGTCAGCAATGACATGTCCAGGCTTACTGTAGCAATAAGAAATCACATTAGTTGAAACATGTTTAACACATTTAGAATCATACCTATCCCTTTTGGGGTGCTGCTTGTCTGATCTGTTGACATCCTTTCAGGAATGTGAGGAGGAGGAAGGCTTGTTCTTCCACTGCTTCCTCCTTATCATCTTCTTGAACGGACTTGAGAAGGCAGCAAACTCCTCATCAGAAGAGTTGCATTTAGATGAGCTGGGCTCAGAATTTTCTGAGCCAACATCCTTCTTTGGAGGTGAAGGCATCCTTTCCTTGCTCTTCTTGGAGCCCTCAGCCTTGAGGGCCAGAGTCCTTTCCCTTGCATGAGGCCTGGAGGAAGTATCTTCCTCTTTCCTGGCAGATAACTGCATCCCATAAGAGAGCAGCTTTCCAAAAAGAGTATGGGGAGGAGTCTCATCCAGCTTTGCCACCTCCCTGATGGCATAAAACTTTGTATCCTAGTCTTTAGTTAGAGATCTTAGGAATTTGTCATTTAGCTCATAATGAGTGAAGGTCCTTTCCTAGGTCCTCAACTCATTTACTATCCTGAAGAATCTCTCATATCAATCAGTTATGCATTCCAGGCTTTCCTATCATCCCTCACCTCTTCAGTCCCTTCCATGTACACTATCAGTGTATCCCACGTATCCTTGGCAGTCCATAGTGTACTAAGTTTTGGAATGTAGAGTCATCAATTGCATTGACTATAATGTTTTGAGCTCTTTTGTCCATTGTTGCCACTGCAATCTCATCCCTTGTCATTTCAGTGAATGACTTACCTACCTGCCTAGTAGGATCAATAGTGAAGGGCTTTGTGATAAGAAAGGGACCCTCCTGGACAGTGATAATAATCATAGGGTTTGGTGCTTCCATGAAAAGCCTAACCCTTTGCTTCCAAATGCCAAATGTTTCCTTTTTGCATATTGACAGTTTCATGGACCCCATCTCCTTCTAAACTCCATTGGTAGCCATTGGATTCAAAATTGACTACACCTATGTAGGATCTGGTCAGACTGTTAAGTCCTTTTAAACCAACCTCGCTCTGATATCACTTGATAGTTTATAGGTATGTAGTCTAATTCACCTAGAGGGGGGGGGGGGGGGGGGTGAATTGGTCTCTTTGAGTTTTACTTAATTAATGCTAGCAGATAAGGAGTACTAAGTAAAAGTTCAAGCATACATAGACACAAGTGTTTATAGTGGTTCCCCAAGATAGTGTGTCTATAGGTATTCCATTTTCCATCTACACCTTTCTAATAGTGTGTTTGACAAGGCAAGCACCTCCAATCTTAGCTCCTAGAGCTTACAACACAGATCCCTCAGGATCTCTCGGGCTTGCTCCAAGCCCTACCTCAGGCTGACCAGCCCTACCCACTTAGAGTGCTCCCACTCCTACATCTCAGAAATCACTTTAATCTCCTACCTCGGGCCTATCAAGAAGCCCTACTTCTTAGGCAAAATGCCTTACAGCTCAGGCTCAATAGCCCTACCAAACTCAGGCTAAGCAGCCCTACAGCTCAGGTTTACCAACCCTACAACTCAGGCAATATGCCTTACAAACTCAGAACTTCACAGTTCCTACAGTGAGTAAATGTTAAGCTTACAACAGTTAACATCAGTGGTATGATGTCTTCTGTTGTTCCTTCACAGCTGGTGCTTCTTTGAAGCTTGCCTGAATGTAAAATTCAGTCCTTGCTTTTTGTGATCCTTCTCTTCAGTAGAGGAGTAAAGATCTTCTTGCTCTTCTGGATAGAAGAGTTATCTTCTCCCCTTGTTTCTTCTAGCTGGTTCAGTCAGTAGCAAGAGAGAAAAACTTGAAAGCCGTCATTGGAACAGTGATAATGGCTCTCTACTTTTTAGCACGACAACAAGTTCATTTGAATGTGCCCTAAGTTGTTCTTTTATACTCCATTTGTCTTCAACGGCTCTTGGAAAGGACCCTGACACTTTTGAAGAGGATGGAAAACTTTATCCTTCCTTTCTAGCTGATTGCGCCAAAGGCAAGTCCCGCCAGTGTCGTCTTCCTGATTTGAATTTGTCTCAGCCGTTGGGCTGAGACAGTCTTTTGTCTCAGCGGTTTAGCTGTCTTGGTCTCAGCGGATCTGCTGAGACAGATAGTCCTCTCAGTGGATTTTGTATATCTATATCTCAGCAGAGGCAGACCTCTTCTCAGCGACTCCTGGCCCCGTCTCAGCGGTTCAGCTGAGACCATGAGCTCATCTCTATGGTTTTGTCAGCAAATCTTTGAACTTATTCCAATTCTTGGAATATTTAAACCCTGCATATTCCTGATGCAAAATAAGGTTTATCAAATACAATATGTACTTAGCATTTTGAGTGATGCCTCTTAAATTCAAGGGAACATTGAGGGCAGTATTCCCAACAGAATGTCCATTGGACAATAAATGTTTCCTTCTATTTCTGTTCCCGACCCGTCAAGTCTGATTTGAATAACTTCTAAGAATGTCTTTGTTGTATCTCTGATATACTTCATTCCATTCTTGGCAATAAATGAGCCGTTAGAGAACATATTTTAGCCTTATAGATCATCTGGAAAAGCATCAGAAAGGATAGCAAAAAACCTTCTTTTTCTTTCTGTATTCGACGCTGCATCGAGTTCATAATCCTTCATATCGACGCACTTCTGAGTTCTTATAGAAGAAGCTTCAAATTCCTTCTTAGCTCTGACTGAACTTAGATGTCAACATTGCATCAAATTCTTATCGACGTATCTATTGAGTTGAAGACTTGGATTTGAAATTCATCTTCTGCGTCGAATTAAAATCGAAGTTGCGTTGACTTCTAAGATGGCTTCGACTGGCTCTTCCTTCTGCGTTGAGTTCATTTTGACGTTTCATGTACTTTACTTGATACTTTGACAAGCAGACTAAGTTACTTCAACTTTCAGTCTGAGTTGCGTCGACTTCTATTCGAAGTTGTGTCGACTTCCATTCGACGCAAGTTTAACTCAACTATATTTTGTGCTAATTTTGACCTGGTCTTGGCACTCTAATGTGAGTGAGATATCCTAGTATATCTAATGACCAAATTACCCTTTCTATACAATATGGGTAATTCATCCCAACTAATAAAATCACTTTTATACAATTTGTTTAGATAAATCAAAGGGTATTTTTCCCAATAATCTCCCCCCATTTATCTCAACAAATTTTACAATTTGTTTAAGTGATTTCAGTCATACATAAATGAAAAACAGAGTACAAACATACAAATGTATCATACACATAAAATATCATCATGACATAAAAGCATAGATCAACAAGATAGGCTTCCAATTGATAAAATTTTCCTCCATATATATATAACTCTAAATATGTTTACTGAGAAGTTATCATATGGATTGCTCACTTGTATTGTTCTACTCCTTTGGAGGAGTTTTCCTCTTCCTTGAGAAAACGTGTTGTCACATTTCTTGGAGCAAACATCAATGGCTAATCTTCTTCTTCAGCATCCTTGACAGCATTTTGATGAATTTCATCTTCTTTGTGAGACCCCCCCTGAGATTGTTCATCTTGTTCAACAGTCAATGCAGCCTCCTTAGCAATCTGTGATACCTCTTCTAGGAGCTGATCGTCTGCCAATGGGTCCCCTCGATATATGCATCTTTTAAGAGAACGATATCTAAAATTGTTGTTTGAAATATAGTAAGCTTATTAGGATTGTTATGATCAGAAGCTTCAGAAATCTTGTCCTTCTCCTTGCCATCCTCTTCTTCTTGATCAAGCATTACCTCCTCCTTGAGATTCTCCCCCCTTCTGAACCTTACTGACCATGGAGGTTAAGAATGTTGGTGTTTCCAAGGTGATCTGGAAGTGATCAAGCATTTAGTCTCACTACCAATACGATATGAGCCTATGGGGTCACACACAAGAGTGTTTGGAGAAGTTGGAGGAAGAATTGTGTTGGCCTTACTCATACTGGATATGAGTGTAGGGCCAATCCTATGACTTATTGGAGTTGGGTCGAGTTGACTGAATGCTCCACAGGTATTGTGAAAATTGTATGGAGTATGTTGGCAAGTCTTCGAGATGAGTCGTCGAGAATGTCTCAATGGAACTTACCTAAGGTCATCAAAAAGATTCATCGAATGGACTCGACGAATTGGATATCTTCGTCGAATCAATTTGTCAAATGGTCTCGACAAATTAGATCTACTTGACAAACCAGTTCTTCGAATGGTCTCGACTAAATATATCAATTCATCAAAATGTCTCGATGAATTGAAAATCTTCGTCGAATCAACTCGTCGAATGATCTCGACGAATCAGATCTTCTCGACAAATCTATTCATTGAGTTATCTCGACAAATTTTTCGAATGGTCTCGACGAATTAGCTTAACTCAACGAATTCTGTTTACTCCAATACTAGTCTCGAGTGTGTAGATAGCTTCTCTCTCGCCTGGGGTATAAATAGAACACAATTTTTTACCAAAAAAATGATCTCTCCTTTTGCGATTTTATCAAAGAAACGGAAGGATTGCAAAGAACCGATGGAAGAGTTCTGACTGGCTTCGTTCCCACATCCGTCGACGCCTTTCCCCTTGTCGAATCTAGCAGTCCGTGGGAATCGTAGAGTGCTCTTCTTCTCCGACCTAATTCTTGAGCGATAAGAAGCTAGGGTTCTTCTTCACTCGTGTGGAATTCCATAGAGGCATCGATCATTTTCTGTTCTTGGAACTCAGGGTTAGCCTTCGGGATCAGATCTTGGAACATCTCGATTGAGTATTGACTCTATCCGATTCAGGTATATCAAGAAGTGTTGCTTCTCATATTTCTTGATTCATGAAATTGCAAGTTCTGTTAACTTTTTAGGGTTGTTCTTGTTTGTATAATTCTCTGCACATTTGATGTATTGTTCAAAGAAACCCCAACAGTGGTATCACAGCCAGGTTGTGATACAATGCGTGAAAATCTATACATTTTGAAGTGTTCTGAATGCCTAGATTTCTTCCTGGAGCATCAATTTTGATGTAATTTTGCAAGGTTTCTGGTGGTTTGTTTTTAAAAATTGGCCGGGGATCTGCCCCTAAGACTCCGCCAGGGGCGCGATGCCTTGTAACACTACCGGTAATGCATGTGATTGTGTTGCGATTTCATTGTTTCTGAAATTGTTTCTCCTTTACAGTAACTGTCCCTCAAAATGATTTGTAAATCAAATGTCTTAAATTATGAATCTGACATTGAGAGACGATCTTGTCAACTGCATAAGTGGAGTTATAATTCATAGGTCCAATACATATTAATCTAGAGATTTAGAAGGGTTCTAGATGTTCAGATTTAGCCCTTTTATCAAAGTGTTGATGATTTTATTTTGTGCACATCTTGGATGTATTTGGATTGTGAATGTTGTAATTTTAGATTTTATGAATGTGCACAATGATTAAATGTTAATCACAATGAAATATTCATCGATTGTATCTTAAAATCCCTTAATCCAATATTAAGTATACAGATGTCTTCCGATGGATGACACTCTTCCTGCCTCGATTGATGAAGTGTGGGCTTGCCAAAGCAAGGTGCATTAATTTATCTTGGTAAGGGTGCGAGCGGATAATTGTGATATCCCACTATCGACATCAGGTCTATCTTAACTAGGTGACCTTAATGGTTGAGTGCCTAGAGGCATAGGGTTGGCATGCTCCATAAGATGGATGCGAATATTGAGTTATTCACCAACCATACAGGAGTTGCATGTTGATGCAATTGGCAAAAGTTGCCTACCTAAATAACCTCATTGTGGGTGATCCTCCAAAGTTGACTTATGATGGTAGTGAAATACAGATCTTGTCCACTAGAGAGTAGCTCGCATAAACTCTCTGAATTGATATCAAGGGTCATCAATTTGAATATAATAATGGGAGCCTTTTAATAAAAGTTATTAAAATAAAAAATATATTTTAAAATATAGTACTAAAAGATTTTACTTTGCAAAATACCTTGTAGAATATCCATGGCAAGTGTTTCTCACTCCACCTTGTCTCTGAGAGTAATCCTTGAGAAGGTCAAGCTAAATGGGACAAATTTCCTAGACTGGCTCTGGAACTTGAGAATTGTTCTCAAGCAAGAGTGTAAGCTCTATGTCCTGGAAGAAGATCCCCCCAAGAGCCAGCCGCTACTTCACCAAGTGCAGATAAAGATGCTTACAAAAAGTATGAAGATGACTCCTTGGATGTTGAATGCCTTATGTTCGCAACCATGAACTCTGAGCTTCAAAAGCAACACGAGAACATGAGTTATTACGAGATGGTCCATCACCTGAAGAAAAAGTTTCATGAGCAAGTTCGCCAAGAGATGTTTGACATATCCAGGGAATTATTTCAGTGCAAGATAGGAGCTCGAGACCCAGTAGGGACTCACGTACTCAAGATGATTGGGTATATAGAGAACCTTGAAAGACTAGGGTTTCCTCTGAGCAAAGAGTTGGCCACTGATCTGATCATGCAATCGTTGTCAGACAGTTACGAGCAGTTTGTCTTGAATTACAATATGAATGAAATTGACAAGACACTGCTCGTGCTCCTAGGCATGTTTAGAACTGCTGAGATCAATATGAAGAAGGTCAATCCTGTTAGCCCCATATTGATGGTGCATAAAGGCAAGGTCAAGACCAAGGGATTCAATAAGACTAAGGTGGGACCTAAGTCATATCTTAATCCTAAGTCTTCAGCACTGAAGAACAAAGGCGTGGTGAAGGAAGGGAAGTGCCACCATTATGGTAAGGTAGGGCATTGGAGGAGGAACTGTCTCCTCTATCTTGAAGATCTGCAAGAGAAGAAAGGAAGTGTGACTTCCACTTCAGGTATTTTTGTTATAGAAATAAATCTTTCTGCTCCTTCATCTTGGGTATTGGATACCTAATGCGGTTCTCACATTTGTACAAATGTGCAGGAACTGGGAAGGAGAAGAATGCTGGGTAAAGGAGAGGTAGACTTGCGCATTGGAAATGGAGTAAGAGTTGCTGTCATTGCCATAGGAGTATATCATCTTTCTTTGCCCACAGGGCTTGTAATAGAATTTGATAATTGTTATTTTGTTCCAGCTATAACTCGAAACATTATATTTGTGTCATGTTTAGACATGAGAGTATTTACTTTCATTATTAAGAACAATAGTTGTTCTATATTTATGAATGATGTTTGTTATGGTGTAGCCCAACTGTTTAATGGCTTATACGTTTTGAACTTAGATTAGCCAATCTATAACATAGAAAATACTAAAGGACTAAAAACTAATGACTCAAATCCTTCGTATCTTTGGCATTGTCGTTTGGGCCACATAAATGAGAAATGCATATCCAAGCTCCATAAAGATGGATTGTTGGACTCATTTGATTATGAATCATTTGAAAGATGCGAGTCATGTTTATTAGGCAAGATGAGGAAAGCCCCTTTCACTAGTTGTACTGAGAGGGCTAATGAACTCTTGGGTGTGATATATAGTGATGTATGCGAACCCATGAGTTCTATGGCTAGAGGTGGGTTCTACTACTTCATTACATTCACTGAAGATTACAGTAGATACGAATACGTGTTTCTTATGAAAAACAAATCTGAAACCTTTGAAAAGTTCAAAGAGTTTAAGAATAAAGTAGAGAACCAACTGGAAAAAAGAATAAATGCACTCCGATCTGATTGAGGTGGCCAATATCTGAGTCATGAGTTTCGTGATCATCCGATAGAGTGTGGTATTGTATCATATCTCACTCTGCCCGGAACACAACAACATAATGGTGTGTCTGAGAGGAGGAATAGTACTTTGTTAGACATGGTGCGGTCAATGATGAGTCAGGCTGATTATCCCATTTCCTTTTGGGGATTTGCTCTATAGACTGCTTCTTTCACTTTAAATCATGCTCCAATGAAAACGGTTCAAAATACACCATATGAGATATGGACTAGGAAGCGTCCCAGTATGTCTTTCAATAAGATTTGGGGTTGTGAGTCATACGTGGGACGTAAAATGCCTGACAAGCTGGAAACCAAATCAGATAAGTGTTATCTAGTGGGGTATCCTAAAGAGACCAAAGGGTACTATTTCTACCTGCCGCATGAGGGAAAAGTGTTTGTCGCAAGGACAGACATCTTTTTGGAGAAAGAGTTCTTATCCCGAAAGACTGCAAAGGTAGTACTTTAGGAAGTTCAAGAACCACAAATTTAAAATGAACTAGAATTGGAACCTGAGCAAGGACTACAAGTAGTTGGAGCTAGAGACCCTGCTCAAGAAGCACAAGTCCTACATAGATCTGGTAGACCAAGATTTGAACATGAGAGATATTGATTTCTCGTGACTCAAATAGTTCATGTGTTGCTTATGGATCATGATGATTAGCATGCAACCTACCGAGAGGCTATGAGTGGACCAGAGTTCGAGCAATGGCTTGAGGCCATGAAATCTGAAATGGACTCTATGCATGCAAACCAAGTTTGGAACTTGGTGGAACCCCCTAAAGGGGTACGACCCATAGGGTGCAAGTGGGTCTTCAAGAAGAAGACCGACATGGATGGGAATGTACATACATTCAAAGGGCGATTAATGGATAAAGGTTTCAAGCAAATTGATGGTGCTGACTATGATGAAACTTTTTTCCCCTGTTGCTATGGTTAAGTCCATAAAAATTCTACTTGTTATTGCTGCGTATTATGTCTATGAGATCTGGCAAATGGATTTCAAAACGGCTTTCCTAAATATAACCTCCTTGAGGAAGTGTATATGACACAACCCGAGGGTTTTATATCTCCAAATGAATCCACTAAAATATGTAAGCTGCAGAGATCCATTTATGGATTGAAATAGGCTTCTCGAAGTTGGAATTTAGATTTTAATGAGAAAATTAAAGAGTTTGGTTTCATCAAGAACGAAGATGAGCCTTGTGTTTATAAGAGAATTAGTGGTAGCATTGTCATCTTCCTGATATTTTATGTAGATGACATTGTTAATCGGGAATGACATTCCAACCCTGTAAGTTGTTAAGACACTACTAGAAAAATAACTTTTAGCTACACATTTTTCCAGGGTTCAAAAACCGTGGCTAATACACTAGTAGTAGTCACGCTTGGAAGAACCGTGGCTAATAGTTAGATTTTAGCCAGGGTTGCAAAAAGTGCGGCTAATAGTTAAGTATTAGCCATGATATACAAAACAATGTGGCTAATACCTAAGTATTAGCCACGACATAGAAAAAAAGACATCTCTCAGCGTTATATTTCCAATGCTTCTCAGTTTATGAGATTGATAACCTCTGCCATATAGGAGGCGCATCGAAGAACTTCACCTCCATTGCCTTCATCGAAGCCCTAGGAAGCGCCCGCCCTCACCAACAAATACTCTGAGGGCATGCCTGGAAACTGCTACTACGGCGGAAACGAGTTCATTGACGAGATTAAGAACCTCTGCCGCTCTCGTGTACTCCAAGCCTTCCACCTCAAACCTAAGAAATGGGGCGTTCTAGGGTCCGTCGCTCATTTCTGAAGTTTTAAAGTAGTCAAAATAATTGCAACTCCTGATCGCATCTTCATACTTTTTTCTTCTGTAGAAACATGGTGTCGGTGCCCTTTATAGTTCTCTACTTGAAAAAACTTATTGCATTTCTCTCTAAGAAGAGTGATTCGGCTACCAAATTCTTGGAGCTTTTTTTTGAGAGAGCTAGAGAGAAGGCTGGGCCGGTAATGTAGTTACAGTGGCTGGGATTGATGTTGTTTGTCGCGGTTCCGTTTCCCGGAACTGGGGCTTGGACGGGCGCCATCATTGTCGCCATTCTTGACATGTTGTTCTGGTCTGCATTTTCTGCAAATTTCTGAGGTGTGGTCTTCGCTTGGCTTTTGGTGAATTTACTTGTGAATCTTGGTCTCAAGCACGCGGTCATGGTGTGCATACTTCTCTTCTTCATTTCAACGGTCATGTGGAGCTTGTTGAGGAGTTTCAGGAGTACTCTGGCCAGCAAATAATGTCGATCATCTTCATGGTTTCATGAGGACTGATTTATGCCTATAAGAGCTCCTCACCTTCTTCTTTTCATGGAGACTATTTTATGCCTTCCTGCTTGTGGAAATCTATTTATTTAGTTCAATGATATCACCATAATTTGAAATTTGAATTGTGTTGTTTCATGTCCCTAAAGCCATCTAAGATAGTCTTGAACCAATTCTGAAGAAGCATTCCCCAATTTTAATTTTATTCTCAGTTGTGGAGCGGAGGGAAGAACAAATGAGAAATTCAAGGTGATTATGTGGAATTATGATTGTTGTAAGAGCATAGACCAGGGAAGATAAAATGCATGAACAACAAAGGGTTGTTGTATTGATTCTTGAAGATATATATATCCTTAGGCTTAGCAGAATCCTCCCATTAATCGCTTACAAACCAGCTTATCCTAATAACAGTATTGTCGGTCGTGCAACATTTTAGTAAGGGTTCATTTGGCATGGCGGTGGCGGCCATGAACGCGTTGGTTAAGAGCCGTCGTTCGTGAACACTCAACGTCATCAAAATTAATCCCCATGATCGGATCGTCGGTCTCGAACTACCTTCTGTAGGGACATCTCACATATGGATACTGCACCGCCGGAGGGAACAATGTTTTGTTCTCTTGCTAAGTTTCCTTGTCAGATATCTATGTGCTAGATTTATGGGGTCATCATGTGTCAAGTTCAAATACAATATGCAATGTTTATTAAAATATGATGGTGATTTTGAAGTTCAGTGCACAAAATTCTATTCTTTTGTTGAATCATTGTCCTTCTCGCCTTTATTAGACGATTTATAACTATTCTAAACACTTTGTTTTCATTTCCAGTTAAAGTAACCTTGATGAAATTACTTTTTTATGTCTGAACAAAATAATGAATGGTTTAACATACACAAATGCCAAGTAATTTGAACTTATTTAGGAGTTCCACATGCTTCCAGTTTGGGTAATTAATACATTGTCTCTTAGTATGTAATTAGTGTATATGAGGTACAAGCTTCACCATCGATAATGTCATGTATTCTTATCTTCTTCATTAAGTTATATTTTGTTCACTTTTGCCAAACTTTGCATCAGTTTTATGACAGGTTGTTATGGTTGCCGATTTTGGAGTTGCGCGTGTTAATACTTAATCCGGGATAATGACAGCAGAAAGAGGAACTTATCGCTGGATGGCTCCGTTGGTATGTTGTTTTGTACTTTATTCACAACAAAACACATACTTAAATTATGATATGATGTAGTTGATGAATGAGAACTATGCGAGAAGCACAAGCATAGGAATTATTAATAAGATTCAACATTTTTGCTTTATAATTTCAAAATTTTAAAGTCATACTTTCACTCTGTTATGTATGTCATTAGCATGATATGTAGTCATCATGCATATCCAGCATTCAATATTGAAAATGAATTGAACTGCAGTTGTGTTGCAATTTAGTTACAACATTGCTTCTTGACAAGAATAAGAAAATGGACCATGCGCTGACTCAATTGAAGGTTTGATATGGTTTTGTTAAATCTGATCCGTGCAAGGGAAAGAAGAGAATACATGACATTATAAATTGGATCCTTCCATCTATCATTAAATTGCTTAAGCCACAACCTTGCTAGTTTTTGTTTTGGTTTATTTCTTTTTTGGTCGGTTAATTGTAATTATTTTTCTCTAACTTGCATTGATACATTCTACAGTTATTTTTCTCTAACTTGCAAAAAAGGACATCAGCGGGCAGAGTTCAATTTCTAGCATACGATCTGAAGCTAACCGGACGATTCCCAACTGGATCTCTTTAAGAAGGTTATCCTCCTAGCGCGATCTTTTACTCCTACTATCGTTGAATAGAGTATTTACCTTGATCTATCACTGCTTGGAAGCCTCTCTCTGCCCTCTCCAATCCACTCCAACCCAGATCCTCCCTAAAGAGACAATCTCTTGCGACATAGATGTCATTCAGAGAGCACAAATGCAGCATCTTCCCAACTCTCTGCAGGAATGCATCGCCCCCTGAAATCGCTCAAATCGGAGAAGCATCGGTAGATTATCTTGTTACTAGCATTAAAGCATCAACACTTGTAGCTTTCCCTTTTCACGACATCAACAAGTCTACGTATAGGTTTTCCTTTTCCCTGCTCTATTTCATATATTAGGTTTCCCAGTAGTCGGAAGATCCGTCGTTGATGCTAAGGAGACGGGCTCTGATGCAAAACTGAGAAGTGGTGGTTATTTCGAAAGTAGCCTAGTAGTGCTTCTTCCTAAGAGAGGGATGAGCGTCGATCCTCCATCCTCAAAGGTAATGCTAAACCATGTTTAGATATGAGATTTCAAGCATAAACTTGATTCATTATGTCTTGGGTTTTAAGCAGATTCATAGTTTCATGTGCTTTCCCATTCTATTATTCCTCAAAAACTTGAGCTCTACTAAACCATTTCAGCAAAATTTTATATCATTTTGAAGCTTTGAACCTTGATAATTTTTTTATAACATTTTGATGTAGTATCAAGAAAAATACATTTTTTGGTAAAATTGGTCATGCACATGGTTTATGGTGAGTTTGCTTAAGTTTTAGATCTCATTTAGCAAATTTTGATTGATTATTCCTGATTTTTCTGCTCCAGATTATAGTAGATGAGCAAAGAAGTTAGTTAAAATAGATATTATGAAAATTGGATTAGAATTGATTATCTTATAATAAAACTAAAGCGGTGAAAGTTAACATATTTTGAACTTGATGTTGCTTTTGACACGAGAGTTTGATTGGAATTTCGAATTTCATCAGAAAATATATGTTTCAAAACTTAGAAGTGATTTTAATGTGTTTCGGTTGTAAAAATAATTCATTTATAGATTACTTTTACATAACTAAAATTGTTTACTCATTATACACATGATATTGAAGTTTTTTTTTCTTTTTAATAGGAAAACCCACTTTTTGTTCGTATAAACTTGCATCCACACCTTGAAATCTCTCCAAAAGAGTGATATTGAGCATTGCTAACATTCATCCACTCATTTGTTCCCTTTTTTCTCCTTTGCATACTATAAGCGTGGAACTCATTAATGGAACATGTGGTCTACTACAATGTTGCATACAGAGCATTGATAAGATTGGTTCAGATTTTATCGCCTGGAAGAGCCAAGTTTTCTTTGCCCCGAGGGCATCCAATGACATATATTGACAGCTTTTAGTGAGTAATTGCATGCAGATTTTTAACATTTTTGCCTATTTCATTTTCATGGATGTTTTTATATCTATATTAATCATGCAATTTACTGGCTCTTTCAACTAAGCACCTTAAAAGGAGGTCGTGCATATTGGATCATTGAGAAATGCATTGTAGGTATCTATTTTGAACCATGTGATTATTAAGTCTTTAATAGAAGTCCTTAGAGATTTGGTATTTTGTTAAAATGGACAAGAATATTCTGATTTGTATTCATGTTATAAATTTTTAGAAAATCTTGCAAATTGTGCTAAATTCTTTGGAAACCATGCAACCAAGGCTATTTTTTTGAGAGTTTATTCCAAACTTTGGTTTACATACTAGATCATGACCATATCCCAGTGCATATAGTTAGCTTTTAGTTTATACCATGGTTTATCTCAAAATATGGTATACATGCCAAGTTAATTATACTTGGTTGTAATTTAAAAAAAAAATGGGGATCTAATTATAGGCCCCAAAGCTAAACTTAAACAACAACATCTGTTTATATGTTAAAACACTTGACCGTGTTCTTTTAGACATATTAGCTATGTTTATGTACTAATATTTCTTATAGACTTTTCCAGTGTTGTTGTATCTTTCTCAGTGACTCCAGATAATGAATATATTATTTATTTTACCCTTGATTATTCTCTAAAGAGTCAGAGCAGGAAAATTTCAATTTTTTTTGCATGTTTAATGTGTTAAAGGTGAAAACTTCTAATGAGGGTGACATGGAACCATAAGAGGGTGGAGAGGTAGAAGGCAAACAAGAAATGAAGGGGACTTGGTTATAATCAAGTTGACTTGGTTTTGCCTGAATTTGCTAGGATTAATGTGATTGAGAGGTTTGAATCCAATACTCAATGTAATCACTTGCTTTTGAGAGGTTTGAAGCTGCCAGGATTAATGTTTGGGTAACCTGCTCTAGATAATATAAATGAACCAAGGCACCACGTTGATGTCGTCAGTCCGCATCGATGTCCATGTATTTGCGCTATTCAATGAGAATTTAAAGTCGGGACCAACATTCAGTAAGAATCTTGTTCTTCTTCGGGCATGCTCAATTGGGTATAATCAAGTAGAAAGATGGGAAAAATTAACCCTGGAATATAACTTTGCTTTATTTGATGGTCTCTTGAGCAAATTCTTACTGGGCTAAGATTTTCACTTATCATATCAGTACTGCTGCTTTGTTATTATACAAGGATATGACCAATTGGTTCTGAGCTTCTAATCACTTGTCACTCATGCCACAAAATAGGGATGCTTGTGTACAATTTTGATAATGCGGCATCGGGGTTACCGTAAAGGTCTTGAGGAAAATAGTATGCTCAAGTGCAAGAACTCAAGTGCATGATTTGTTTTTGCATATACATACTTCCAAGATGATAGTAGCTGGCGATGTTTTCTGAAAGAATTCAGCGAAATGCTTTTCATTTCATTTAACTTTACTTACCGTATATAATGAATGTATGAGAGTATTGAATGAATATATATAATTTGAGAAATCATATGTATTTATAATGTCCTTTTGTTATATATACTTCTGCTTATGCCTTTATAATTTATTGTATAAATATATGTTTTGAGACAAACAAAATGGAAGATTCGCCCAAAGCATACTATAGTTATGACAACTTTTAGATTTATTTTGTTTGATGATATGCAAGTTGACAAAATATGAAGGTAAGAGAAGGTTTCCTGCTAGCACTTGTTTGGAGACCTCAGCTCAATTCTTCCATGTTTCATGCAGCAAAATTATGGTAATAATTTTTTTTTCTAACTCAGTAGTATTTGCCAGGGTTTTAGACCCTGGCAAATACTATTTTTAAAAATATATTAATTATTATTAGCCACGGTTTTAGACCAGGGCAAATAATCAGATCAATTGCTACGGTCAAAAACTGTGGCAAATAGTTTTTTTAATGATATCAGATAGTATTTGCCATGAATTAAAACCGTGCAAAAGGTCAAGTAATAGCCACGGTAATGTTTTGTGCGTGGCTAATACTTTTTGCCACGGCCGGTTCGTGGCTAAAAGTCTTTCTCCACGCGACCTTTAGCCATGAATTTTTACTGTGGCTAGATCGTGGCGAAAGACTTTTAGCCACGATTTTGGATCTTTTGCGAGGGCAATTTGCCCTGGCCAAAACTCTGTTTTCTTGTAGTGAGAACAACCTAGGGAACTGCTTTTTTATGAAAGACTTGGGCGATGCAACTTATATACTTGGTATTAAGATCTATAGAGATAGATCAAAGAAGTTGTTGGGTTTGTACCAAAGTACATACATTGAGAAGGTGTTGAAACGGTTCAACATGCTTGAGATCAAGAAGGGATTTCTAACCATGTCTCATGGTGTGAGTCTCTCTAAGGACCAGTGTCCAAAATCTTTGGAATTAAGATAAGGACCACATGAAATTGATTCCATTTGATTCTACAGTTGGATCAATCATGTATGCAATGTTATGTACTCGACCCGATGTCTCATATGCTTTGAGCATGACTAGCAGGTATCGGTCTGATCCTAGTGATGGTCACTTGATAGTCGTTACATCTATCCTAAAGTACTTGAGAAGGAGTAAGGATTTATTTTTTGTGTTTGGTGGAGAGGAAGAGCTCGTTGTAAATGGTTACACGGATGCTAGCTTTCAAACTGATAGGGACAACTCAAAGTCTCAATCAGGTTTTGTCTTTTGCCTGAATGGAGGAGTTGTGAGCTGGAAAAATTCCAAGCAAGAGACAGTTGCTGATTCTACAACTGAGGCCGAGTATATTGATGCCGCAAATGCAGCAAAGGAGGTTGTATGGATAACAAAATTCATCATCGAGCTTGATGTAGTTCCTAGCATTGTTGATCCCATTGTTCTCTAATGTGACCACAACGGTGCTATTGCACATGCTAAGGAACCAAGATCTCATCAGCGCTTCAAGCACATACTTTGGTGGTTCCATCTTATTTGAGAGATTGTCGATCGAGGAGATGTGAGCATTTGTAGAGTACCGACTGAAGAGAATATTGTGGATCCACTAACGAAGCCTCTTGTATAGAGAAAGCATGATGGTCATACTAGATCAATGGGTATTAGATACTTTAATGATCATCTCTAGTTGAAGACTTGTGGATTAATTAATATATTTGTCGGTTGTTGTTTATTCATGTGATTAATATAGTACTTTATATTTTATTTTACATTTATGGCAAGTTCCTATTATTATGTCAACTATTTCTATATGATAGATTAACTAGCATAATAGATGCCCTTGGAATGTTTGCTTCCATAGGAATTCGAGTGTGTGACTTGAATGTGAGGGCCTATGTTTAATTAGAAGCTTCATTTTTAAATCGTCCCTAGTCAGAGTATCATCTTAGGAGTTAAGGGCGATGCTGTTACATTAAGACTAGCTTGTACGTTGACTGATGACCGGTTCTCACAGGTCATGATATTGTGATATCAAGTCATCACATGGGTACTTGTTAATGAACAAGTTGTACTGGACAGACCCAACATGAGACTACTTTATGGATTGTTATATGAACGTGTCACAAGTAGGTCTCATATGGCAATGGTGTTTGTGGTTCTTTGACTTGAGGTCACAACATCATCAAGTGAGGAAGAGCGTACTTTGATGCCATCAAAAGTCTTCCATGAAGAAGGTTGATGATAACGATGGTTATTGGGTATGTTACGATTCATTTTGGGTGTTTGTGTGTGGACAGATATGAGATTTGCCCTCATATATGACAGGAGTTACATCCATGGGCCCCTTGATGGAATGAGACTCAGAAATGCATGGCCATGCTTGGTTGAGTCAATATGTGATATTGAGCTCACCAAATTCAGACAGTCTATTCTATTTCAGGAAACTAGGATTGAGCACTTATGATGGTGACATGGTCCATGCCTCTAGTTCTATTCGAATGTAAGGGACAAAGGGACATGAGAGAACTTCTACATTGGTCAAGACAGGCTTGTTTAGTTATGAATTTTTATTGCTTGGATAGCAAAGATGTATTGCTAGATGTCGCTCATTGTTTGTGAGACTTTTGTTTGATACGTTCAAGATCAAGTGGGAGACTGTTGGTGTTTCCAAGGTGATCTGGAAGTGATCAAGCATTTAGTCTCACTGCCAACGCGGTATGAGCCTATGGGGTCACACACAAGAGTATTTGGAAAAGTTGGAGGAAGGATTTTGTTGGCTTTACTCATATTGGATATTAGTGTAAGGCCAATCCTATGACTTATTGGAGTTGGGTCGAGTCGACTGAATGCTCCACATGTATTGTGAATATTGTATGGTGTATGTTGGCAAGTCTTCGAGATGTGTCGTCGAGAAAGTCTCGACAGAACTTACCTAAGGTGATCGAAAGGATTCATCGAATGGAATCGACGAACTATATAAATTCGTCGAAATGTCTTGATGAATTGGATATCTTCGTCGAATTAATTCGTCGAATGGTCTCGACGAATTAGATCTACTCGACGAAATAGTTCTTTGAATGGTCTTGACAAAATATATCAATTCGTCGAATTGTCTCGATGAATTGGATATCTTCGTTGAATCAACTCGTCGAATGGTCTCAACGAATCAGATCTTCTCGACGAATCTACTCACTGAATTAACTCAATAAATTTGTCGAATGGTCACGATGAATTAGCTATATTCGACAAATTTTGTTTATTCCAATACGACTCTCGGGTGTGCGGATAGCTTCTCTCTCGCGTGGGGTATAAATAGAACACAATTTTATACACTAAAAATGATCTCTCCATTTGCGATTTTATCAGAGAAACCAAAGGTTTGCGAAGAATCGATGGAAGAGTTTCGACCGGCTTCAAACCCATTGCCACCGCCTTTCCCCTTGTCAGATCTAGCAGTCCGTGGGAATCGTAGAGGGCTCTTCTTCTCCGACCTAGTTCTTGTGTGACAAGAAGATATGGTTCTTCTTCACTCGTGTGGACTTCCATAGAGGAACCGATCGATTTTTGTGCTTGGAACTCAGAGTTTGCCTTCGAGATCAGATCTTGGTGTTAAGATTTTTTAGAGGTCCGGAGTGAAGTAATAATGCGGAATACTTCAACACAATCCACAAGAGTGACAATCAATGACAATGGGAAGAGGGAATAGTGCTCTTGTATTAACTATCTCTTTACAGCTCAAGACATACATGGCGAGACATGATTCATAGGAATCAAAGAGGAGAGAAGCACAAGACAAAAAACAAACCGCTAGTGAACTGCCAAAGCAGTGATCACTAGACCGCTCAAACAAGCAAGCCACACGACTATCCCTGAGACTTCACGAACAGAGCACAACCCGTTGCTGTCAGCCCGCAATCACAGACCGCACAACCTGCTGCTTTATTCAACTGCTGAAAACAATTATCTGCACTTCTTGATCGCCCAGACCGCACGGTCTCAAGATCACAGAAGAACCCGCAAACACTTGACGAAGAACTACTTCCTGCTGCGAGACCGCAACTCAAGTTCGCCTGACCACTTAAGGTCGCCTAATCAACTGAGTCCGCTGCACAGTCTAAGAACTCCTAAACACAGTCCGCATAGACAGTCCACTTCCGAACTGGTTTAATCAAAGCTGGAAAGAAAGGAGAATGTTGACGGTGACTGCTAGCCGCTAACCTGCGAACAGTACAACCCAGTCAGACAACTCAAACCTCGCGACCTCAGAAAGAGATCGACACAATCAAGCAAACTTTGGTTCTTACAGTTCTTGCGTATGAATGGCTACCCCGGTGTCCCTATTTATAGGCAAACGAACAGATGTCGTTACCGCCACCAAGGGATACAGTCACCTTCCTTATTGAATCACGCGGTCTCCAGAACCAGGTCGTGCGGTCTCTTCAAGACCTTATTACATTTAAGAAAAAACTGTCCAAGACAACTTGCTAAGAATAAATCGGCAGGCTGCCCGGTATCTTATAAGAACAGACATGAGCATCTGACCGGCCAGGAGCAGACCACCAGAACCAAGCTCATACAACCCGCCCGGACTTTTATAAGATCGGAGCCACATGAACATCCTGCCATACCAAACTATCCGCCAGAACAAACTCATGCAAACCACAGTACTAGACCGCAGAAGTGACCTCTAGTACAAGACTGCCCGGTCTAAACCCGAAACAGGATACTTGGGCCGGCGACTTAAACACAAGCCATCAACACCAGAGACACGCGACCACTCCAGCCAGGTCGCCACACCGAGCTTGCGGATTCAAGAGGTAAATCGCAACACAGGTCGGGCGGTCTCTGCGGTCTCCAAGAACAGACCGCTTGGACAGTCCACTTCCACTTCAAAATTTTAACACTCCCCCTTAACGTGGGAATTGGAAGTCAGCCCAAGTAGACTCCTCAACCTTGTGAACGGTTCGTTCGACAACGGCTTTGTAATATGTCAGCAATATTATCCTTGCTCTGCACATGCTCAACCATAAGAAATCCCTCCAACACTTTCTCTCGAATGAAATGATGTTGAATCTCTATGTGCTTGGTTCGCGCATGACAAAATGGATTGTTCACCAATTTGAGGGCACTCTCATTGTCACCCCGAAGCAGAGTAGGACCATGCACCTCCCTATAAATGTCCTCCACAAGCCTCCTAAGCCAGATGACTTCCTGAGCTGCCAAAGCTGAAGCTTTGTATTCCGCTTCCATGGTAGAGACAGACACAGAATCCTGCTTCTTGCTGCACCATGATATAGCTGTAAAGCCCGTCATAAAGACATATCCAGAAGTCGATCTCTGATCATCTGAATCTCCTTCATAATCAGCATCCATGTATCCATGCAAGCAAAAGCCCGAGTCCTTTCTATAGAAGAGACCCAAATCAGAAGTGGTCTTGACATACTTCAAAATGCTTATCGCCGCCTTCAGATGAGGTTTCCGTGGCTCTGCCATATACTGACTCACCCAGGCAACTGCATAAACAATATCCGGCCTCGTGATCGTCAAATATATCAGACTTTCGACCAAAGCCCGAAACTCCGAAGGATCAGAAAGAACCTTCCCCTCATTACGTCGAAGATGAATACCAACCTCCAGTGGAGTAGAGCTGCTCCTCCCCCTTTCCATGCCGAATCACTTCACAATTTGATATGCATACCCCGTTTAGGAAACAAGCATTCCGCCCTCTTTCCTCTAGCACTTCAAGTCCAAGGAAATGGTGGAGCTCACCCAAGTCCTTCATCTCAAATCTGATAGCTACCTCAGCATGAAGCCTAGATACCTCCTCTTCAGAATTCCCCGTGAAAATCATATCGTCAATGTATAGCAGCACCAAGACAAGAAGCTCCGTCGTCTTCTTTACGAATAAGCTCGAATCAGAAACAGAGGCAAAATATCTGCAGAACTGGGGGTATTCTACAATCATGTTATACCATGCCCGAGGTGCCTGCTTCAAACCGTAAAGAACCTTCTTGAGATTACACACATATCTTGGGTGCTCTTCAGAAACATAACCAGGTGGCTGATCTATGAAGATATCCTTGTCCATCTCGCCATACAAGAAAGCATTCTTCACGTCGAGTTGCCAAATCTTCCATCCTTGGCAAGCTGCCAATGCGTTCACCACCCAAACCAAAGTCATTTTGGCAACAGGGCTGAAAGTTTCTTCATAATCTTCCCCATACTTCTGAGATAATCCTCGAGCTACAAGGCGAGCCTTATTGTAACACCCTCCCTATTACATAGCATATAGCAGTAGGTCCGACCAGGACCCACACGCCATATGAAACGAACAGAAGAGCGTGTTACTTAATTAGCATAAAATAGTTAATAATATAACCATCTCAGCACACAGAGTCACACAACGGAAGCATTTAGTTTCAAATAAAACCAGTTTATACAATGTCCATATTAGCAACTAGGAATGGAATACAACAAGTTCTTTACAAAGTTTGTTTACATAATAAAGGTGGCTTCCAAACATCGGCACGTAGGCCGGCCACACATGAAAACAATAAACAAAACAATTCAGCCGTCGAGGGCCAGCTCAGCACAGCACAACGCTGCAGCAGGGGCTTCAACCCGGTATTTCCCGCTAGCCTCGCCAGGACCTGTATAAACAAATCCACCAAGCGGTGGGAAAAAAGTAACCGATCAGCTTTAGCTGACCCAGACTTATAACGACCGCACCCCATGCTTGGGGCGGCGGTGCTCCATCCCTGCAAGCAAGAGTAAGCAGCATATAAATATATATATATCTGCAAACAACACCAACAGAGGCATCCATCGTCATCTGCTTCGTGCTCTCAAGGCACTCTTTGGCACACTCCCCGAGTTACGCCTCCAAGCTAAGTCTTATTTCAACTTAGACAAACCAATTTAGCTAGGTCATACACACGAAGTTCCGGCACTCCATCCACAAGTCCTTTTTCAACTTGGATCATACTATAAGCTGCGACCGTCAAGGCTAGCACTACCTTACAGTTTCTATTCCAAAATTCCCTCAGTGAACCCAGAGGAGCGACCTCATCACTGACTAGCTATGGAACGGGTTCGGTTCAGCTTGTGCCCGTGCTCATAAATGTCAGTATTCAACTATGCCTGACATAGTTTTGGCTTCCCCTTGTGCCCGTCTAACCCCACAGGGTCACACAATCTGCTCACCTGGAGCTACCGCCGACGTTAACTCTAACGCCCGGCGTTAGTAACAGAACCCAGTTCTGCTCACTTTTCTCGGGTACTTTCTGGAAAACACCTCCAGATCAATTTGCTGTACAACACAGTACATGAACCCGAAACTCAACATATACACGGAGTCTTCTCCGGCACGCTACAAGTAGTAAACATACCAATCCAGACCAACCTGTCCAGATGGGCTTCACACAGCATGCATATGTCCATACTACCATTTCGGACTCTATATGCAAATTTTGTGGGGATAACATCAACCCACCGAAAGATCCGATCTACTAATTAGTAGAAGTCTTCCAAAATCATGCAAATCAAAGGACGTACACGTCCAAGGATTAGGGAGGAGAATCGTTACCCTCGGCGCTCGTTTCGGTGCCATAGATCTGAGAGGAACACGGCTAGACTCTTTTGAAACAGCTTCCTCTCCACTGGATCGACGATGGCAAATACGCAAGCAATCTCCCCCACGGATTTGCTCTCAACACAAGAAAAAAGCTAGCCCAAAGAGACCTCCTTCCTTCTGATCTGCCTTTAGAATGAGCTTGGAATCAGAAATTAGAAGGGAAACTGAATTTGGTTGCCTTTTATACTTTCCTAGCTAGCGCCGGCATTAGCACTTAATGCCGGGCGTTAGCCCTTAAGGCGGTGGCTGAAGTTATCCACAGCCGCTTAAGGCCCGACGGCGTTCGTCAAACTCTTTGAAGCTGTGTTCAACGAACTCTCTACAGCCTGCATTCGACGAACTCTCTACAGCCTGCGTTCGACGAACTGACTGAAGCCCGCGTTCGACGAACGGCTGGCTGCGTTGGACGAATGGCTAGAAAGCTACGTTCGACGAACGGTTGGCTGCGTTCGACGAACGGTTGGCTGCGTTTGACGAACGGCTGGCTGCATTCGACGAACGGCTAGAAAGATGCATTCTTATCTCGACGTCTCGACGGCTCGACGACATGTTTGTCAAACGGCGTTCGACGAACGGGATGGCGTTCATCGAACGACCTTGCATTCGACGAATGGCCTTGAGTTCGTCAAACGGACATTCGACGAACAACCGAGAACTGGCATTACTTTTTCCTGAGAGCTGGCATCTCCTACATCTTGAGAAATGGCATTTCCTGCCTTTTTATTTCTCGATAAATGGCATTCCCTGCCTTTGACTTCTCGAGAAATTGCACTGGATTTGAGGTGTTACAAATCTCCCCTCCTTTAAGAAATTTCATCCCGAAATTTTAACAGTGCAAAGAAATAAAAAGATACAAAACATGACGTGTACCTCAATGGAACAATTCGGGGAACTCATCACGCATGGTTTTCTCACGCTCCCATGAAAGCTCCTCACGACAGCAATTGTTCCAGCGGACTTTGACCATTCAGATCATTTTATTCCGCAACTGCCTGACCTCAGTGTCTTCGATGCAAATAGGTGAGACCAACGTCTTCAGCTCATCATCGACCGACACCTGATTCTTTACCAGGACCTGGATAGGCTCTGGCACAGCTTTTCGCAACACAAAGATGTGAAACACATCGTGCAGTCCGCTCAATTTTGTCAAAAGTGCGAGCCGATAGGCAGCTTCACCAACACGCTCAAGAATCTCAAACGTTCCAAGGTACCTCGGACTCAGCTTTTTCAAGCGCCGAATCCGGGACACACCCTTGAAAGCTTTGATCTTTAGGTAAACCCAGTCGCCCACGACGAACTCAACGTTTCTGTGTTTGGCATTGTAGTATTTCGCCTGCCTATCTTGTGCAATCAACAATCTCTCCCGGATTGTTTGAATAGCCGAATTTGCATCTTCGACTTCCTTCCGCTTAAACAACTTCGTCTCACCTGTCTCCACCCAAGCTAAGGGAGTGCGACAAGCTCTACCATAGAGGGGCTCGAAGGGCGCCATCTTTATACTTGCCTGGTAGCTGTTATTATAAGCGAACTTGATCATGAAAAGATGATCTTCCCACTTCTTACCGAAATCCAGGACACACATACGGAGCATGTCCTCCAGAGTTCTGTTCGTACGTTCAGTCTGTCCATCCGTTTGAGGGTGGAAGGCAATACTAAACTTCAACTTTGTACCCAACAACTGGTGGATTAGCCTCCAATCCTTTGAAGTAAAGCGTCCATCTCGGTCACTAACGATGCTACGGGGCACGTCATGCAATCATACAATGCTATCCACATATAGCTTTGCCAACCTTTCAACTGAATCATCCCTCCAGTTTGGAATAAGGTGGGCTACCTTCGTCAAGCGATCCACGATCACCCATATGGCATCATTCCCACTCTGCGATCTCGACAAACCGTGCACGATATCCATCGAAATATCGTCAAATTTCCATTCTGGTACTAGCAACGACTTCAGGAACCCACCAGGTTTCTGACATTCCGCCTTCACAAGTGCGCAAGTTTTGCATTTTGCCACGTATAAGGCGATGTCTTTCTTCAGACCTGGCCACCAAAATAGCTTTTTCATGTCTTGGTACATCTTTTTGCTCCCCGGGTGAATTAAGTACTTTGTAAAGTGCATTCGTACATTAATTCTTCCCGCAACTTACCCACATTTGGGACGCACAACCGACCGTCTTTCCACATCAGACCGTTGTCTAACACAAACTCTGCAGCAGTTCCAACTTCAGACTCCGCCAAATAGCGCTTCATGCTCGAATCAAGCTCCAGGGCCTGTCGTATTCTATCCGCGAGGTCGTATTGCACCTCCGTCCAGTTCAAGCACGCACTTGCACTAGAACTCCTCTCCACACAGGAGATCTCTAAAGCTTCCAAGTCACTGATCAGACATGAGTCATGCATCTGAACCCAGTTGGCATGCGCAGAAGCCCTTCGGCTCAAAGCATCTGCGATGACATTTCCCTTCCCGGGAGTATAGTGTATCACAAAAGTGTAGTCCCCCAGGAACCTCATCCACCTTCGATGTCGCATATTGAGCTCTTTCTGATTTAGCAGATATTTTAGGCTCTTATGGTCCGTAAAGATATCAACCTTCACTCCATATAAGTAGTGTCGCCACAATTTCAGAGCAAAGATTACGGCAGCCAACTCCAAGTCGTGGGCCGGGTAATTCCGCTCATGTACTTTCAACTGGCGAGAGTCATCAGCCATCACTTGACCATTCTGAAGAAGTACGCAACCTAAGCCGCTCCTTGACACATCGCTGTAAATTTCATAGCCTTCTACACCATATGGCAAACACAAGATCGGTTCCGTGGTCAGACGACTCTTTAATTCTTAAAAAGATCGTGCACACGCTGGTGATCAAACGAACTTCTGATCCTTCCTTGTCAAGGTTGTGAGAGGAAGAGAAATCCGCGAAAAGTTTTCCACAAAGCGCCAATAGTATCCGGCAAGTCCAAGGAAACTCCTGACTTCCCTTTTTCTGCCGCATAATCCACAACCGCCTTCTTGCCTCCACGACAGTCTCGGGCCATATGACCCGACTTACCACAGTTAAAACAGATGAGTGGGCCTCGCCCAGTCGTCACACCCGAAGTCGCAGATTGAGCTGACCTAGAAGGTCGTGCTTTGTTCCTCCATCTGCCTCGCCCAGACTTCGTAGAGCTCGGTGCTTTGAACTCTGGATTTACCACTGCTAACTCCTTCCTGCTTTGCGACCGCTTCATATCCTTTTCTAAGGAACGAGCCGTATTGACCAGGGTCATAAACCCCTGTGTCATTGCCCCCGACAGAAGGAACCACGACTCTTCTCGCAGACCTTCATAGAACCGATTGGTCTTTCGAGCTTCATCGGCAAAGATCGCTCTTGCGTATCGCCCCAACCGAGTAAACTCATGCAGGTAATCATCAATCATACGATCGCCTTGAGTCAGACGGTTGAACTGGTTCTCCGTCTCGATTTGCTGAGCAGGTGGGAGATACCGCGCCAAGAACAATCTCGAAAACTCATCAAACGAGATGTCCTCCAGCTGCCTTCTTGCTAGGTGATGCAGCTCTATCTCACCCCGCCACAACTGTGCCTCCCCATCAAGTAGGAAGGTTGCCAAAGTAACCTTTGTCACAACCCACATTTTCTCCGAATTTAGGAATATCAGAGTAAGGGAAATTGCGTGTCATGATGCCACGTCATGCAGGAGACAACTGCAGACGCTCAGGAGGGAACCTAGTACTTAATTAATCAAACATGTTTACATGATAGATCAATCATTTGAAATCATTTATTAGGTTTTGGGGCAAGAACAGTGTCTCTCAGTTCGTGGATCAACTAGTCCACCGAGAAAATATATGTATTTGCAGCGGAAGAGTACTTGATTTAGTTCACTTAAGGTCCTAAATGCACGTGATGACAGGACATAAGGTAAATGATATGCACATATCTAAGTGTAGTATAGGTATAGAAAATATCTTTTAGGCAACTTTAAAGATAAGGATTTCAGTTAAAAGGTAAGCAATGTGGATGAAAGAAAAATCATTTTATAACTACAATACACCTAGACATAAATCATTCCCAGAGAACAAGATACACAAGATCTAGAAAGTAGTTGCAATTAACTGGCAAGTAAACTATAAAGTATCAAGAGGGCACAACGGGCGTCAACAACTTGACACTAACCCGTTGGCACCATACTAGCATGTCTGAACACAAGAGAAAAACTAACCACAACTACCTTGCAGCAGCGGGGTGAAACAACAACTAAGAGCTCCCGTAGACTCCAAGCAACAACAGCTAAGGCTCTGAACCTGAGGCATTCAATAAAACAAAGAACGCCTCAGCAAGGGAATACAAGTGGCAGAAAAACTAAGCAGAAAGTAAATAAGGCATAAGGGGTACCGACCCAGGCCAGATTTACCGAAAGACAAGCTCCAAACAAAGAACTAAGTAAAGCATCAAGTGCACCCAAAATACCACAACGAGGAACAAACAGAGATCATTTATCTTGTTAAATTTAATTAAAGAGACTGATCAGCTCAAATTAAACAGGAGCGGTTACCTACCTCAGCCACCCAAAGCCCAAAATCGGGTGGGGGTGTCACTAGACCCAAACACCCAAACATGACTACCGTGCAAGGCTATTACATTTCCCCCACTGTCCCCCAAACACGACTACCATGCAAGGCTAAAGACAATGGTTCTTATTAATTAAATCTTTATTTATAACACAGGGCATAGCCCGAGAAATAATCACAAGGATGCCCTAAGAATAGGGCCACACATGGAGTAAACACTGCACAAGACGATGCATAAGAGAAGACATAAATTATCTAAATTACAAAGTTTTCTAGAGAGGTCAAGAATAGAGGACAAGAGGCTCTAGAGAAGTCCAATGACAATTACATTTCTCGAGAAAAGAAAGGCAGGAACCATCAGGTTCTCGAGAAATTAAAGGACAGGAGTCATCAGGCTCTCGTGAAATTAAAGGGCAGGAGTCAACTGGCTCTCGAGAAATTAAAGGCAGGGGTCAACTGGCTCTCGAGAAATTAAATGTAGGGCAAAGCAGGCTCTCGAGAAATTAAATGCAGGGTGAAATGTTGTTCTCGAGAAATTGAAGGCAGGGCAAAGCAGGCTCTCGAGAAATTAAATGCAGGGTGAAATGTTGTTCTCGAGAAATTAAAGGCAGGGCAAAGCAGGCTCTCCAGAAATTAAATGCATGGTGAAATGTTGTTCTCGAGAAATTAAAGGCAGGGGGAGTAAAGCTGCTCTCGAGAAATGAAGGGCAGAGAACTAGAAGTTCTCGAGAAATCCAAAACAGGGAACATGATTTTCTCGAGAATTCAAGGACAGAGAACATGAGGTTCTCGAGAAATCCAAGGCTAGGAATGCATATTTCTCGAGAACTCCACAAATATCAGAAAGGAAAATATTGCAGGCCAACACGGTTCCTCCAGGGAAAACATCAGATATAAAAGGGAGAATAAAGACAGAAGAGGGAGTTGTTAACTATCAAGTAACACTCAAAATATATGCCAAAACAAAGCAAGAATCCATAAACCAGGAAAGACAGTGTTTCATGAAATAAGAAAGGAGGAGAAAGCCACTTGCCTTACACCTTGCAAGCTCGGAGTTCTCCGCTCCAAAAGCTATGGATCGGCTAAGAACTCACTCAAACTCAACAACCTGAAACTTTACGGATCAAAAAAGGGGGAGTTAGGTCACAACCATAACTCCAAAAATTCCAAGAACGGGAAAATTTTACCTCTAAAGTGAAGATCTCGCCGAGAGCTTTCCAATTCTTCCCTGCCAATGCAATTCCGACTACCACAGCCCTAGAAATCGTCGGAAACTACACGACTAGCCTCTCTCGCTTTCTCGTCTGCAAAAACCTTAGGTCGGCCGACAGAAAAAGGAGATGAAAGAAATAAACCTAAACTTAAAGTATATATACTAAGATTCCAGGAATTCGTCGAACCCAGACAAAAACAAATTCGTCGAACGCAGGCTGCCCGTAGTTCGTCGAACGCAGGCTTCCCGCCGTTCGTCGAATGCAGGTTGCCTACAGTTCGTCGAACGCAGGCTTCCTGCCATTCGTCGAACGCAGGCTGTCTGCCGTTCGTCGAACGCAGGCTGCCTGTAGTTCGTCGAACACAGGCAGCCTGCCATTCGTTGAATGCAGGCTGCCTGCAGTTCGTGGAACGCAGGCTACCTGACGTTCGTCGAACACAGGCTGCCTGACGTTCGTCAAACGCAGGCCCCTTGACGTTCGTCGAACGCAAGCAGGGAAACACAAAAGTAGCCTCCCCTTCTATATAAACTACGACGATGACTGAATCACCTCGGACTTCTACGAAATCTCGCGCGCTCAATCTAAATTACATACTTTAACTAAGCTAAGGCTCAAAACTAAACCAGACGAGCTAACGTAACGCCCTTACGCCAAAAATTACGCCACATCGGTCATGCAAATAATTAACGAAAATCAGGGACGTTACAACCTTCTGGTATTCCTCCGTATTAGTGGCCTTCAAGGTCTTGCGCACCCTTGATAGCCAATCCTCAGCTTGCGTCAGGGTTCCTGCCCCCGTGAACGTAGGAGGATGGAAATTCAGAAAGTACTGTAGTTGTTGGTCCGGAGCTCTTCGTGCCCTCACCGGCACTGGTCTTTCAACCGCAGGTTCAGCTGCCACAACCGGCACTGGAGCAACTACAGGAGTAGGAGGCTGTCCAGAGACATGTTGTAACATCCTGCCAGTACGAAGAGTATAACAGCAGGTCCGGCCGGGACCCCACGCCATACAAACCACACTAGCTAGGAGTTAAAAGGTGATAACCAGAAAAGTAACAACTGAACGAGAGTACAAAACGTAAGCGGAAGCATTAATTAAACCATTCAAATAGAACTGTCCACTATCATAGGAATGTATCCAGAATAAGAGTTACGGCCTTAAGGCCTTACATTCATCCAATGCACAAAACTCCATAAGCATACATCGGCACGCAGGACGGCCATACGTGAATAACAGGAAAAGGGCTGGCCTTCGAGGGCCAACATTGCAAAGGGCCATCGCCCGCTATTTCCCGCTAGGCTCACCTGCACCTGCATAAGAACATTCCACCAAGCGGTGGCAAACAAAGTAACGGTCAGCACAGCTGACCAAATTATAACGACCCCACCCCTTTTCCGGGGTGGCGGAGCTTCTACCCTGCAAGCAAGCCATACTAGCACAAGTACTAAATATATTGAAAGTGCAACTACACGAGGTGAGGTTTCAAGCACAATCAATCTTCTAGGTTAAGCATCAAAAGAAGGGAACCTAGGTATGTACATGATGTTGGTTGGGTTCACCCGAAGGTTCCCCACACCCGCCTAAGCAATCGCATGAGGCTAACATAACATCCATTTCACAAAACACTCCACCGTAAGGGCCACAACCTTGGGTGGAAACAAGAGCTTTTGGTCGGTCTAGGTATGACACCTTCCACGACCTCTCCCATGATCACACGGCTTTCCTGAGGAAGGGACCTCTTACCGATCTGCATGGAAACGGGTTCGGTTTAGCTTTGCCCGTGCTCTAATCGTCGCGATCTATCGCACGACGTGGGTACGGCTTCGCCTCGGCCCATAAGGGTTTAGCACTTTCAAGTGCTACACTAATTATACGCTACGCATCTAACCCCTTCACAAGGATCTAGGTTTCACGAATACTCATCAAGGGAGGTGCAATACACTCCGCATAAATTTCGTGGTGAAGGTTTGCCTTCATCCAAAACTCAAAGCATGGGGCTTTTGTTAGGATCTTCACAAGACGCCTACACTTAGTTCCCGCAATACTATAGGTGAGTTCACGGAGTCATTCTCCGGCACGCATTCTAGGCCTAACCTAAATGCAACGTCGCAAATCAAGCATCACCGATTCGGGCTCACGGCCACGAATAGGCTTCACACAAAATGCCTAAATCCGCACGACTACCGGATTTTCTACTTGCAATAATGCCGGGGACGGACACAATGTACCCGGAGTTCCGAAGAACTTGAGGAAATCCTACACTTCACCCATTTGGTGAAAGAGATACCTCATGCAAACATAGGAAGAGGAATGAAAGGATAAATACAAGTCCAAAGTTTGGGAGGAAGAATCGTTACCCTAGACGCATTCTTTTTCACCATAGATCCGAGATTCTACACGGAGAGAAACGACCGCACCGGGCTGCACTCTCCAAATCTGGAAACGGCTCGCGAAACGGAGCTCTGGAGCTCCGTCAATGGCGGGATCTACCTTCTTCTTCCTTGGCTCCTCCTTCTTTCTCTAGGGTTTGGAGAGAGAATGGCTTAGAGAATATGAGGGTTTAACCCCATCTCATCAGCCCTAAAGGTCTCCCGCAACTAAACCTAGCCGTTGGATCAATTTCCAAAAGATTTGGACGGTCCGATCTTCTTCTCCGCTCAAAATTGCGGAACAAAATAAACAGGGCGCACGATCACTGGTCATGCGCGAAGAGGGAAATGGTCGTGCGCACTGTCCGAGACAGAACTCGATTCTCTCCTGAATTAACGCATGATCGCTGGCGCACGATCACTGGTCGTGCGCGATGAGGCCACTGATCGTGCGCTAAGAGCAGAAAGGGAAGATTTTGCCTGCTTCAAGTGCAGCACTACCACTCCGCGTACTTCGCTGAACCACGATTTTTGGGGTGTTACAACTCCACCCTCCTTAAAAGAATTTCGTCCCGAAATATATAAAACAGAAATAGCAAGAAATTCAGCTATAATTTACCTGAGAGAAATAGCTCGGGGTACTCCGCAAGCATCGCTTGCTCTCTCTCCCAAGAGAGCTCCTCTCGGCCGCAATTATCCCACCGGACTTTTACCATCCGAATGGACTTGTTCCGCAGCTGCTTTACTTCGGTATCTTCGATGCGTAAGGGCTTGACCTTCGTCGACAACCCACTATCAACCGGAACTTTGCCGACCGCAACGATATGAGTAGGCTCTTGCACTGCCTTCCTCAACACTGAAATTTGAAACACGTCGTGCAGACCGCTCAGCTCTGCAGATAGTGCAAGCCGATAAGCCGCATCACCAACACGCTCCACGATCTCAAATGGTCCTAAGTACCTTGTACTGAGCTTTTTCAAGCGTCGGATCCTTGATACCCCTTTGCACGGTTTGATCTTCAAGTAAACCCGGTCACCGACGACAAACTCTAGGTTCCTATGCTTGGCGTTGAAATACTTTGCTTGCCTATCCTGGGCAACCAATAGCCTTTCACGTATAGTCCGGATCGTCGAAGTTGCTTCTTCAACATCCTTTCGCTTCAATAGCTTAGTATCGCCTGTTTCCGCCCAAGACAACGGCGTACGACACTTCTTACCATAGAGGGCTTCGAAGGGAGCCATCTTTATACTGGCTTGATAGCTATTATTGTAGGCGAACTCGATCATGTAGAGATGATCTTCCCACCTCTTTCCAAAATCTAGAGCGCATATTCGGAGCATATCCTCCATAGTCTTGTTGGTTCTCTCGGTCTGTCCATCCGTTTGCGGGTGGAAGGCCGTGCTGAACTTCAATTTCGTGCCCAACAGTTCATGGATAAGCCTCCAATCTTTCGATGTGAAACGCCCGTCACGATCGCTGACGATACTACGGGGGACACCGTGCAGTCTCACAATACTATCAACATAGAGCTTTGCTAGCTTCTCTACAGAATCATCCTTCCTGTTGGGAATGAAGTGTGATACCTTCGTCAAACGGTCCACGATCACCCAGATGGCGTCGTTTTCATGCTGCGATCTCGGCAATCCGTGCACGAAATCCATCGAAATATCATCAAACTTCCATTCTGGAATCGGCAAGGACTTCAGAAACCCACCGGGACGTTGACATTCCGCTTTCACCAACGCGCAAGTATGACACTTGGCCACGTAAAGGGCAATGTCTTTCTTCATACCCGGCCACCAGAACAATTTCTTCAAATCCATATACATTTTAGCGCTCCCCGGGTGGATTGAGTACTTGGTATGATGAGCCTCGTACATCAACTCCGCCCGTAGAGTGCCAACGTTTGGGATGCACAACCTTTCCTGTTTCCACATAAGGTCGTCTTCAAAGGAGAAATCAGCGTTTAACCCCTCAACGGTTTCCGCTTTATAGCGTTTCATGCTCTCGTCCAGCTCCAATGCTTGTCGAACTCGGTCGGCAAGGTCGTATTGAACCTCCGTCCAGTTCAAGCATGCTGAAGTAGACGTTCTCCTATCAATGCATACGATCTCCATTTCCTCTAGCTCACGGATTAGACGCTCATCGTGCATCAAAATCCAATTTGCTTGAGCGGGAGCCCGACGACTCAGCGCATCCGCTACTACATTTCCCTTACCGGGAGTATAATTGATGTCGAAGGTGTAGTCCCCAAGGAACTCCATCCACCTCCTTTGACGCATATTCAACTCCCTTTGATCCAGCAAGTACTTGAGGCTCTTGTGGTCGGTAAAGATATCGATCTTCACGCCATATAAATAATGCCTCCAAAGCTTAAGAGCAAATACCACGGCCGCTAGCTCCAAATCATGGACTGGGTAATTCCTCTCATGAACCTTCAGTTGCCGGGAGCCGTAGGAAATTACCTTCCCGAACTGCACTAGGACACAACCCAAACCACTTCCTGAGGCGTCGCTATAAATTTCGTAGCCTTCCGTACCTTGTGGCGAGCATAGAATGGGCGCCGTGGTCAGACGGCTCTTCAGTTCTTCAAAAGCTCGTGCGCACTCAGGCGACCAAACGAACTTATGATCCTTCCTAGTCAGTTTTGTGAGAGGAAGTGCGATCCTCGAGAAGTTTTCCACAAAGCGCCTATAATAGCCGGCAAGTCCTAAGAAACTTCGGACTTCCGCTACGTTTTTCAACAAAGGACACGCTCGGATCGCTTCTATCTTCGATGGATCTACTGCAATTCCATCTCCACTAACGACGTGACCAAGGAATGCTACTGACGGTAGCCAAAACTCGCACTTGGAGAACTTGGCATAGAGCTGACTCCTCCTCAAGGTGCTCATAATGGCGTGCAGATGCCCTACATGCTCCTCTTCCGATTGAGAGTATACCAAAATGTCGTCGATAAAGACGATCACAAATTGATCCAAATACTCACGGAACGTCCTGTTCATTAAGTCCATGAATACCGACGGTGCATTGGACAGACCGAACGGCATCACCGTGAACTCATAGTGCCCAAAGCGGGTACTGAACGCTGTTTTTGGAATGTCACATTCCCTTATCAGCAGTTGGTAATAGCCGGACCTTAGGTCCAGCTTGGAGTAAACCGTCGACCCCACCAGTTGGTCGAATAGATCATCGATTCTTGGAATCGAATATCGGTTCTTCTCGGTCAACTTGTTTAGCTCTCGATAATCAATACATAGACGCAAGCTCCCGTCCTTCTTTTTCACAAAGAGGACCGGTGCACTCCAAGGCGATGAACTTGGACGTACGTAGCCTTGCTCTAGCAGCTCTTGCAATTGAACCTTCAGCTCTGCCAATTCCTTTGGCGCTATCTGGTACGGTGAGCGGGCCACAGGTTTGGCACCTGGCACCAACTCGATACAGAAATCGATCTCCCGCTGAGGCGGAGCCCCAGGGAGTTCGTTAGGAAACACGTCGGCGTACTCCACTACAACTGGGACATCACATAACCTAGGCATTGGCTCTGAAGTCTCCAACAAGGTGAAGAACAACTCGGCGCCTTTTCTCACCGCCTTAACCACCTGGAGAGCAGACATCAGCGTCTTGCTCGCTCCTCGCATACCGGCGAACATGGTTTCTCCTTCGGTGTCCCTTCCCAGAGTGATCTCCTTTGTAGTGCAATCTATGCATGCCCGCTGCTCCGAGAGCCAGTCCATGCCGAAGATCACATCAAATTCAGCTAACGGTAATAACGACGCTTCCAAGTCGAAATCCTGACTTCCGATCCACACCTTCACACGGCTCTTCCTATCCGCACTCATTCGAGATCCATTGGGTAGCACTACTTCCAATCTATCCTCTACGAAGGTAGACGGCGCTCCGATTCGCACAACAAAGTCCTCGGACAGAAAAGAGTGCGATGCACCCGTATCAAATAGAGCTCTCGCCGGATAGGTGAAAATTAGGACGAAACCTAATTGCACACAAATAAAGCATATAGTCGTACCACAGTATGAATTATATATATAGCTGTAAAAGCTAACTTCTAATTCGTACCTGTGATGACATCAGTTTGTCGTATAGCTTCTTGTTGGCCAAGCGAATAGACTCTCGGCTGAGTCGGAATGTGCTGGGAAGCCGAAGACTCCGCAGCTTTACCCTTTTCCGCAGTACGAGCATAATCCACCGCTCGATTACCAGCCTTCGGGGGACCACTTCGACACACCGCAGCTTTGTGTCCCACCTTCCCGCAGGTGAAACACGTAATAGGAGTCCGCGCGGTCGTGGCTCCCGAAACATTTGAAGGAGCTGGTTCCGCCTGTTTGAACTTCCTTTTGTTCCTTCTGAAATCCGAGTTGGACTGAGAGGCCGGCGCATGAAACTCAGGTTTCTTTACAACACCCCTTGCTTGTACCCTCTTCATGTCCAACTCCAAAGATCTGGCAGTTTGCACCATCACTTGGAAGCCGAACGTCATAGGGCCTGCAAGGAGCAGCCTCAACTCGTCCCGAAGCCCTTCATAGAACTTATTTGTCTTTGCCTCCTCATCCTCCACCAAGGACCCCGCATAGCGACTCAGTCTGGTAAACTCATGCAAGTAATCGTCAACGGAGCGATCACCTTGTGTCAACCTCAAGAACTGGTTTTGTAACGCAATGCGCTGGGCAGAGGGGATAAACCTTTGGAGGAACGACTTTGAAAACCCAGCCATTGTGATTTCAGTAATATCTCTACCGCAGAACATATGCAGCTCCTGCTCTTCCCACCACAGCACAGCCTCTCCATCAAGAGGGAAAGTGGCTAAGGTGACCATCATGGCTTCGTCCGTCGCTGTCGCCCTCAGAGTTCTTCTAACTCTTGACAACCAGTCTTCTGCCTCCGTTGGGGACTCAGATCCCGAGAAGGTAGGAGGATTAAAGCTCAGGAAATGCTTTAATTGCTGGTCACGCGCTCGCCCCGCAACTACTTGCGCAACTTGAGGTTCCACCCTCGGCGCTACCGCAGGTTCTACTGCAGCTACAGGCACAGGGGCCTCCACCCTTGGTTCCGCCGCAGGTTCCACTGCACCAACAGCCTCAGGGGCCACATTTGGAGTAGGAGTAGCAGGCTGGACCATCCTTTGGGGTTGAGCCTTGATCATCACGAAGACCGCTTCTGCGACTAATTTGATCATTTCAGCAGAAGGAGTGGTCGCTGGCACTTCAGCCGACCCACTACTTTCAGCGGTGTTACGGGGTCGAGACTGCCCCGCAGCACTTCTAGTCACCTATAATCATGCAAAGCACAATTTAGTGACCCAAAACATATCAAACATCAATCATGGAACGCTCAGGTTCCGCAAACAAGTATGTTTTCTTTTCATTCCTAAGTGGACATTCTTATTAGTTTTTGTCATTTTAGGTGAATGCACAACCCGTGCGCACCACCCCTTAAAAGGAATTCGTCTCGAATTCGCTAAACTACGGATCGACGCCTTAAGTCCGATACCAAATTGTAACATCCTGCCAGTACGAAGAGTATAACAGCAGGTCCGGCCGGGACCCCACGCCATACAAACCACACTAGCTAGGAGTTAAAAGGTGATAACCAGAAAAGTAACAATTGAACGAGAGTACAAAACGTAAGCGGAAGCATTAATTAAACCATTCAAATAGAACTGTCCACTATCATAGGAACGTATCCAGAATAAGAGTTACGGCCTTAAGGTCTTACATTCATCCAATGCACAAAACTCCATAAGCATACATCGGCACGCAGGCCGGCCATACGTGAATAACAGGAAAAGGGCTGGCCTTCGAGGGCCAACATTACAAAGGGCCATCGCCCGCTATTTCCCGCTAGGCTCACCTGCACCTGCATAAGAACATTCCACCAAGCGGTGGCAAACAAAGTAACGGTCAGCACAGCTGACCAAATTATAACGACCCCACCCCTTTTCCGGGGTGGCGGAGCTTCTACCCTGCAAGCAAGCCATACTAGCACAAGTACTAAATATAAAGAAAGTGCAACTACACGAGGTGAGGTTTCAAGCACAATCAATCTTCTAGGTTGAGCATCAAAAGAAGGGAACCTAGGTATGCACATGATGTTGGTTGGGTTCACCCGAAGGTTCCCCACAACCGCCTAAGCAATCGCATGAGGCTAACATAACATCCATTTCACAAAACACTCCACCGTAAGGGCCACAACCTTGGGTGGAAACAAGAGCTTTTGGTCGGTCTAGGTATGACACCTTCCACGACCTCTCCCATGATCACACGGCTTTCCTGAGGAAGGGACCTCTTACCGATCTGCATGGAAACGGGTTCGGTTTAGCTTTGCCCGTGCTCTAATCGTCTCGATCTATCGCACGACGCGGGTACGGCTTCGCCTCGGCCCGTAAGGGTTTAGCACTTTCAAGTGCTACACTAATTATACGCTACGCACCTAACCCCTTCACAAGGATCTAGGTTTCACGAATACTCATCAAGGGAGGTGCAATACACTCCGCATCAATTTCGTGGTGAAGGTTTGCCTTCATCCAAAACTCAAAGCATGGGGCTTTTGTTAGGATCTTCACAAGACGCCTACTCTTAGTTCCCGAAATAATATAGGTGAGTTCACGGAGTCATTCTCCAGCACGCATTCTAGGCCTAACCTAAATGCAACGTCGCAAATCAAGCATCACCGATTCGGGCTCACGGCCATTAATATGCTTCACACAAAATGCCTAAATCTGCACGACTACCGGATTTTCTACTTGCAATAATGTCGGGGACGGACACAATCTACCCGGAGTTCCGAAGAACTTGAGGAAATCCTACACTTCACCCATTTGGTGAAAGAGATACCTCATGCAAACATAGGAAGAGGAATGAAAGGACAAATACAAGTCCAAAGTTCGGGAGGAAGAATCGTTACCCTAGACGCGTTCTTTTTCGCCATAGATCCGAGATTCTACACGGAGAGAAACGACCGCACCGGGCTGCACTCTCCAAATCTGGAAACGGCTCGCAAAACGGAGCTCCGGAGCTCCGTCAATGGCGGGATCTACCTTCTTCTTCCTTGGCTCCTCCTTCTTTCTCTAGGGTTTGGAGAGAGAATGGCTTAGAGAATATTAGGGTTTAACCCCCTCTCATCAGCCCTAAAGGTCTCCCGCAACTAAACCTAGCCGTTGGATCAATTTCCAAAAGATTTGGACGGTCCGATCTTCTTCTCCGCTCAAAATCGCGGAACAGAATAAACAGGGCGCACGATCGCTGGCGCACGATCACTGGTCGTGCTCGAAGAGGGAAATGGTCGTGCGCACTGTCCGAGACAGAACTCGATTCTCTCCTGAATTAACGCACAATCGCTGGCGCACGATCACTGGTCGTGCGCGATGAGGCCACTGATCGTGCGCTAAGAGCAAAAAGGGAAGATTTAGCCTGCTTCAAGTGCAGCACTACCACTCCGCCTACTTCGCTGAACCATGATTTTTGGGGTGTTACACATGCCCTCCATGTTGTGTAGTGAACATAGCAAACACTGCTTCAACTACCATCCTTACTGTCTCAGCAAAGGAGGAGTAGACACCGCAGTTGGTGCACTGCTCGCAGTCGAACGCGGGGGTCAAGACGGCCTCGCTACACTCCCAGCCGCCTATACATGTGCACAAAACACAATTAGCGATTAAGAGATAGCATGGATCAATAAAGGAACACAAAAGTTCCATCCCCAATGCTACACACATACATGTAATTCATTCCTAAAGTGGACAATTACTGGTTATTTACATGAGTTAACGGCGACGCACACACGTGCTCAACACCCCTTAAAAGAATTTGACCATGAATTCAGACGGAAAGGGATCGAGACCCGGAGCTGATACCAATTTGTAACACCCTCCCTGTTACATAGCATATAGCAGTAGGTCCGTCCGGGACCCCACGCCATATGAAACGAACAGAAGAGCGTGTTACTTAATTATCATTAAATAGTTAATAATATAACCATCTCAGCACACAGAGTCACACAACGGAAGCATTTAGTTTCAAATAAAACCAGTTTATACAATGTCCACATTAGCAACTAGGAACGGAATACAACAAGTTCTTTACAAAGTTTGTTTACATAATAAAGGTAGCTTCCAAACATCGGCACGCAGGCCAGCCACACATGAAAACAGTAAACAAAACAATTCGGCCTTCGAGGGCCAGCTCAGCACAGCACAACACAGCATCAGGGGCTTCAACCCGCTATTTCCCGCTAGCCTCGCCAGGACCTGTATAAACAAATCCACCAAGCGGTGGAAAAACAAGTAATCGGTCATCTTTAGCTGACCCAGTCTTACAACGACCCCACCCCATGCTTGGGGCGGCGGTGCTTGATGAGTCCCATTTATATACACATATTTGGACTCATCTGGGCTTATTTTCACGCACATGCACTTCACTTTCTGCACATTATTGCTTATATTTCACTTGAGCACATTTCTTCACTAAGTGCTCATTTTGGCCCATTGTGGTGTGCAATTGCGCACTATTCTGCTGGGGGTAAGCACATGATGCTCCCCATGTCTTTATTTTGTTGTTATTATATATTTCTATGTGTTGGTGGTATGTTCCTGGCTTGTTGGTTTATATTGCAGGTGGGTTGATCTTCATTCTATGGGAATTGTAACCTGGAGAAATCGCATAGTCGTGCGATTCCTTAACACACGATTTCAACGATCGTCCGATTCCTGCAGTACATATGTTCCCCGGTTTTGTTCGCGCATGGTCTGTTTTGATCGTGCGTGAGCAAAATCGCACGAGTTTCCCTCTTTTATCTAAGAATTTATGTCATTTTACATTTTTCCAGATCGCACGGTCGTGCGTTTATCCTTCATGCACGATCTGGTCGATCGTGCGCGTTCATTTGAGGCCAAAAACAACATTCTGAATTTGGTCGTGCGTTTTTACGCACGGTCGTGCATTTGGTCGTGCATGAACAAAATTCTGCAACTTCTCTATTTAAACTGCGATTTTTAGGTTTTCAGGATCCCGATTTTGTTCCGCGATTTCTTCCGCCGGAAGGGGCGACAGCTCCTTTTTCTTCCCTTCTTCCTTCACCTTTTCCCAAGGCCACCTCACATCATCCAAGCGCTTCAAGGAGAGGATTCTACACACATCTTCATCGCCAAGCAAGGAGTTCTTCGCATCGGACGTGGCCGGATTGTAGTTTACCGGAGAAGACGGGTCCATTGGGAGGAAGTGACAACCCTCCTCTACCCCGGACGATAGCTGGGACCGATCTAGGATGCGGATTGACAACCCGACGATTCCTACCGAGAATCTACAGCAAGCCTCCGGATTCGGTCGTATCTCTTACATTTTTTCTCGTCTTAGGTTATTGTTGCTTACAGTGTAATCTTCTATTTTATGATGATGTTTGTACTCTGCACTTGCTTTAATTTGTATTTCATTGTTAAGCAATGATATCATTTGTGTATGAGTGCTTGAGGTGAGCTCTTGTGGTGATTATGGTGTGAGCGATTTGGGTTTGCTACACTAGCAATTGCTAGGTGTGAGCTTTGTGACGAGGTGCTTGCGACCCTCATTCCGCCGGTGCGACCCACTCCATTCCGCTAGCCTACTCGTCCATCCGCCCTTTCGAAGTAGTGCGTTCAAGGCCTATGTAGTTTCCATCCCGCCCAGCGAATCAGTGCGCTCAAGGCCTGCATAGGAGTAGTTGTAGTATTTTTCCTTTATTTCCACCAACCAAAACCCCCGTTTCCACAACCCATCCGACATAAAGGACTTCAATCTCAAGTCCTGCCACAATAGTAAACTCCACCTTACTGTGTTCCTTCGAGATCGATACTTGGGGATTCACTCCCATATTTTATATTACTTCAACGATCGGTACACTGCCGTTTCGTGCCGCAGTCTTGCTACCGCCTATAGCGGCGTGCTAGATTTGCGCATCAAGTTTTTGGCGCCGTTGCCGGGGAACACAGTCGTGTGAGTTTTCTGGAGAGGGATAATCTGAGAAAGAAGCCCTTCCATTTGTGTATTGCATTCTTTTGTTTTATTTCTTCTTATTCTATTTTCCTGTTTTTATTAGGTTGCTTAGTAAATTATTGTTAGTGTAGTATTTTGCACAATAGTGTTTTTTATTTTGAATCATTTTATCTTCACACTATGTGGGCTTCATTTAATATTCGATGCCGTTGGTGTGGAGATATTTCTCACGCTAGTGATAGATGTCCAAAGGGAGATAATAGCCCTAGTACTCAAGGCCCAGCATATGGAGCACCGACTTCGTCTGGTACTCCATATGGTGCGCGTAAGTCTTATGGCTATTCTGCTACGCCTTTACTGTCATACTTCTTTTCGGCTTCAGCACCTGCTGTGCCAAAGAAGCCCGCAAGACAGTGCTTGTTTTGTCATAGCACGGATCATGCCTTGAAGGATTGTGCTACATTCCATCGCGAATTGGACGAGGATGACGAGCCGGATATCCGGATCATCCTGAATCCTACTTCTGGCAACACACCTTCAACATCTGGTTATGTGCCCATTTCACCTTCAAGCTTTGAAGGGTATGATGTGGACATAGTCACCAGATGTGTGGCTGATCTAGGCTCCGACATGGCTGAGCCCATCTCCCCTGCACATATATCACCATGTGTAGATTCAATTCTTTGTGAGGAATCGGTGCTTGACATTTATCCAAGCACTATTCCTCCCCCTGTTGTGCATACTACATTCATCTCTGACGACATTGTTGAGGATGTGTTGCAGGATGAGGCTGGCGAACTATGTGTTATGCCTGCTGATGGCGCAAATCTTAGCACACCGCTATAGGCGGTAGTAAGACTGCGGCACCAAACGGCAGTGTACCGATCGTTCAAGTAATATAAAATGGGAATGAATCCCCAAGTATCGATCTCAAAGGAACACAGTAAGGTGGTTTTTATTATCGAGGAAGGACTTCAGATTGAAGTCCTTTCGAGCGGATGGATGCGGAAATGGGGGATTTGGTTTGTGGAAAATAAAAGAAAACAACTTAAACTACTCCTATGCAATGCCGCTATGCAATGCTTCGTTTGGCGGGATGTAGATTAGGCAGGCCTTGAGCGCGCTGCGTCGCAAGGGCGGATGGATGAGTAGGCAAGCAGAGTCAAACTGTGCAGGCCTTGAGCGCAGTGCTTCGTAGGGCGAATGGATTACACGGGCCACTATGCCACGCTTCGCTAGGCGGATGGACGAGAAGGCTTGCGGATGGAATGGTTCGCACCGGCGGAGTCGGAATGGATTACACGGGCCATTAGCACCGCTTAGCTTGGCGGATGGACGAGTAGTCTTACAGAATGAGGGTCGCAAGCACCTCTTCGACAAGCACGCCACTAGCAATTGCTAGTGCAGCACCGAACACGAAGGCGGAATGGAAATTAGATGGGGGCGCACCTCATAAACACATATGAATAATATAATCTCAAATAAATGAAATAGACATTACATAACAAGATTCATTGTGCACATCATCAAAATATAGAAGAGTCTAACCTAAACAATCATCAACATAAAGAAGGAAAAAGAGGGTAAAGGAGTTGACCACATCCGAAGCCTTGTCGAAGATTCACAGTTGGGATCGCTGGGTTGTCAATCCGCGTCCAAGCTCGGTCTTCAACTGCATCCGAGGTAGAGGAGGGCTGTCACTTCCTCCCAATGGCTCGTCTTCTTCGTGTCACGATCCAATCTTCTCTAATACACGATCTCCTTGCTCGACGTTGGCGATCTTTGGGCTAGAAACCTCTCCTTGAAGCTCTTGGATGATGGAGGAGGCCTAGGGGCGCGGAGAACCTGCGGAAGGGGCGGAAACGACGGAGCTGGGCGGAGGAAATGCGCGATCCCGACCTAATTCGCGAGCAGGTCAATTTATAGGCGCTGGAATAAACAGTGCGCAAGATCAGTGGCGCACGACCAGTGGTCGTGCACACTAGAATCCTGTGATCGTGCGCCTGCCTGGGCGGAGCCTGCAATGTAAGAAATTTATAAAATAACATGTTCGCACGACCAGTGGTGCACGACCAGTGGTCGTGCACACTATCATAAATGGTCGTGCGTTCGGTCAAGACAGAACTCAAATTTCGGGGGTTGAGTGCGCACGATCAGTGGCGCACGACCAGTGGTCGTGCGCAATAGAGCTAGTGATCGTGCACAGTGTTCCTATACAGAATTGTACCGGGAACACCTGCACGACTCCTGTTCCAACAGAAATGCTGATCAGGCCACTGAAGGTGGCACTCAACAATACGATAAGGCTATCAAATGAAAATAAACATAAAACACACCAAATTAGGCCAAGAAGTGCACCTAGCATAGAATGACAAATATGAGCTAAACCAAGGCTAAAGTGCAGTGGAAAGACTAGAAAAACGGCTAGATGAGTCCATATATGTGTATATAATTGGGACTCATCACACCCCCAGACTTAACTGTTTGCGCGTCCCGAGCAAACAAATTCCTCAAGCGGCTGAGAAAAATACATAGCTGGCATAGAAATTGTAAAGCGGAGTATCATGCGAAGTCGCATGCTCATGCGCGTAGAAATATAGTAGACAAAATTTCTAATTGTACATATTAGTTTATACTTTTCTAGGGGCGTATTTATATATTACATTTACTCAAAAAGTGAATCACGGTGAATCATAAGGTCGTACATAGGAAGAAAGTAAACTGAACGCTGATGCGAGCATTGCCAAAGATCGGGGCTCGAGACAACCTCCATTGAAATCCATCAATGTCGGTGACCATAAGCTTGCCCGTTCACACTCTCTCCACGACACTGGTTTGACTCAAATGCGTGAATCACTAGGACTTAAGGTTTTAGATGAGGCTTGGGTTTAGGTGAGGTAAACAAATATAAGCATGAAGGCTTAGAACACAAAAACCCAAATGAGCAAATGCCACTATCCAAGTAGCCATAAAACACGCGGATGCACCACACCCCCAGACTTAGACTTAGATGCATGGATGTGTGCACCGCCTACTCCCAAATATAAATCTCAAACGGATTTTTTCAATTAAACTTTTCATTCTTCTTTTTCTTTTCAAATCTTTTTCTTCTTTTCTTTTTCTTTCTTTAGCAATTTCAGCAAATTTTCAAAGATGCACATCCACATTTTCACATTGTACTTCCACAATCAACTCCACCAATTTAAAATTTAAACAAAATGCTTGCATTTTGGGCTTGCGACTAGGATTGGAGTTTAGGCTTTGGTGAATAATAATGGAGCTGAACCAAAAGAATGGGGTAGGCACAACTGGCTAGTGAGGAAATGATGATTGGAATGGCACAAAGGCTCAACCGGGCCAAAATGATGGCCTATATCACATTCACGCAATTGACTAACCGTATACCCATGCTTCAAGAATCGCTTGGGGCAAGTTCTTAGCCACCGAGAAAGATAATCCTTTCTCCCGACTCCGACAATACGAGGCTAACGAACGTCTACACACATCCCTATGCTACCGTTTGATTCACACCGAATTCACCAATTTTTGAGTGTAGTAAACAATATTTACGCTAATAGAAAAACATAATCTAAAAGCCTAAAAAGAAATTGAATCTACACTAATTTCTAAGCGAGACATGAGCACTCGACTAGGAGCACTCGACTAGGAGCACTACAGGAGTCAACATTTTACTCCGCCTCATAATCCTAAGCCAGCACAATGATTTTCCAAATCACACAAAAAGAAATGAGTTCGGCTCAAGACGTGCCAACAGCTAAGTGCGCTCATGTGGGTGCTGTGGTGTGCAATGAAACTGAACAAAACAATAATAAATAACACCTCCTAGTATGCTGTGCAATGGTGCACGTGAGCGGGTAAACAGAACTACTCTCCCCCAGACTTAAACTAAACAAAATGCGCAAAATATAGCTATGAAATTCAGAATAATGCTAGGGAAAGAGAGTACCCAGTGCTCAGAAATGAGCACACCAGAAGATTGGCGTGTAAGCTAAAATGAGTCGCAGCATCCGCCATCCAGAAAAGATACCTGCAGGGGTCAGCTCCGCAAAAACAAAAGAAAATAGACAAACTAAAAAGAATACAACTAACTAAACTAAACAGGATGAAATAAGAAATGCAGGAAAAGGTAAGATAACTACTGGGGTTATTGTCATCCCAGCACGACTTATTCAAAAACTAAAGGTTCTAGCTAATGGGCGTATGAAAAAGGAAATGAACAGGTAACTGTTCTAATATGCGTGTCGGTAGCGGGTACCGATACGACGACAGAACAGATACTCCTCTACCCAAATAATAATACCTACATAACGCAGGTAGAGGAAACAGAAAGCAAGAAGAGGAAGAGATATCCTCACTCAACTCACCAAACACATCCTTGCCTAGCAAGGTGTCGTCAATAGGGAGGTGGCGGGAGGAAAAGGCAATGAGTGGAGCTTCCTCTACGGAGGGGGAATCAACCTCCTCACATAAGAGGATGCTCTCATCATTGACTTGGGCAATATGCACCAAATCCTCCTGGGGTACCTGTGAAGACTCAACCTGCACAGGCTCGGATGAAGAGGGGGGATCGAGAAATAAACAAGACGAAGAACATAAATAATCAAAAATCGGGGGAGTGGTCCCGGTCTCACTCCCATCAGGTTGGGTAAGTAAAATAATGTTTGCATTGTCATCAATGCTACAAGGTTCGGCGGGATCAACAGTGGTCATGCCTAAGATTTGGACTTCCTCCACCGGTGCTGAGGAAAATTCCTCTTCACCTGGAAGGTTGTCCTCCTCCATAGGAACAGGCATGACACTAAAGTCACCAGCCTCCTCTTGCAACACATCATCAATAATGTCGTCAGAGATGAGTGTAGTATGCACAACAGGGAGAGGAATAGTGCTCGGATAAAAGTCGAGCACCGATTCCTCACAAAGAATCAAATCCACTAGGGGTGGTGGATGCACTGGGGGAATAGGCTCAGCATTGTCGGTGCCCAGATCAGCCACACATCTGGTGACTGTGTCAACGCCATACCCTTCAAGATGTGAAGGTGGCAAAGACACAAAACTGGATGTTGAAGTTGTGTCGCCATAGTTAGGATTCGGGATGATCCGGATATCCGGCTCGTCATCCTCATCCAATTGGCGACGAAAAACAACACAATCCTTCAGGGCATGATCTGTGCTCCGACAAAACTGGCACTGCCTAGCGGGCTTCTTTGGCACAGCGGGTGCTGAAGCCGAAAAGAAGTAAGACGGTAAACGCTCAGCAGAGTAGCCATAAGACTTACGCACACCATATGGAGTATCAGACGAAGTCGATGCTCTATATGCTGGGCGAGAAGAATTATGCCCACCATTCTCCGTAGGGCATTCATCACTAGAGTGGAAGGTAGCTCCACACCAACTGCAACGGATATTAAGATGTGCCCACATAGTACGAAGATAATACGATTCAAAAAGGAAAACACTATTGTGCGAAATACCACACCTAACAAAAATTACTAACGCAACCTAATTAAAAACAGGAAACAGAATACGAGGAAATAAAACAAAGGAATGCAATTTACAAATGGAAGGGCTTCTCTCTCAGGTTCTCCCTCTCCAGAAAACTCACACGACTATGTTCCCCGGCAACGGCGCCAAAAACTTGATGGCGCAAATCTTAGCACACCGCTATAGGCGGTAGTAAGACTGCGGCACGAAATGGCAGTGTACCGATCGTTCAAGTAATATAAAATGGGAATGAATCCCCAAGTATCGATCTCAAAGGAACACAGTAAGGTGGAGTTTATTATCGAGGAAGGACTTGAGATTGAAGTCCTTTCGAGCGGATGGATGCGGAAATGGGGGATTTGGTTTGTGGAAAATAAAAGAAAACAACTTAAACTACTCCTATGCAATGCCGCTATACAATGCTTCGCTTGGCGGGACGGAGACTAGGCAGGCCTTGAGCGCGCTGCGTCGCAAGGGCGGATGGACGAGTAGGCAAGCCGAGTCAAATTGTGCAGGCCTTGAGTGCACTGCTTCGTAGGGCGAATGGATTACACGGGCCGCTATGCCACGCTTTGCTAGGCGGATGGACGAGAAGGCTTGCGGATGGAATGGTTCGCACCGGCGGAGTCGGAATGGATTACATGGGCCATTAGCACCGCTTAGCTTGGCGGATGGACGAGTTGTCTTACGGAATGAGGGTCGCAAGCACCTCTTCGACAAGCACGCCACTAGCAATTGCTAGTGCAGCACCGAACACGAAGGCGGAATGGAAATTAGATGGGGGCGCACCTCATAAACACATATGAATAATATAATCTCAAATAAATGAAATAGACATTACATTACAAGATTCATTGTGCACATCATCAAAATATAGAAGAGTCTAACCTAAACATTTATCAACATAAAGAAGGAAAAAGAGGGTAAAGGAGTCGACCACATCCGAAGCCTTGCCGAAGATTCACAGTTGGGATCGCTGGGTTGTCAATCCGCGTCCAAGCTCGGTCTTCAACTGCATCCGAGGTAGAGGAGGGCTGTCACTTCCTCCCAATGGCTCGTCTTCTTCGTGTCACGATCCAATCTACTCTGATACACAATCTCCTTGCTCGACGTTGGCGATCTTTGGGCTAGAAACCTCTCCTTGAAGCTCTTGGATGATGGAGGAGGCCTAGGGGGGCGGAGAACCTGTGGAAGGGGCGAAAACGGCGGAGCTGGGCGAAAGAAATGCGCGATCCCGACCTAATTCGCGAGCAGGTCAATTTATAGGCGCTGGAATAAACAGTGTGCACGATCAGTGGCGCACGACCAGTGGTCGTGCGCACTAGAATCCTGTGATCGTGCACCTGCCTGGGCGGAGCCTGCAATGTAAGAAATTTATAAAATAACATGTTCGCACGACCAGTGGCACACGACCAGTGGTCGTGCGCACTATCGTAAATGGTCGTGCGTTCGGTCAAGACAGAACTCAAATTTCGGGGGTTGAGTGCGCACGATCAGTGGCGCACGACCAGTGGTCGTGCGCAATAGAACCAGTGATCGTGCGCAGTGTTCCTGTACAGAATTGTACCAGGAACACCTGCACGACTCCTGTTCCAACAGAAATGCTAATCAGGCCACTGAAGGTGGCACTCAACAATACGAAAAGGCTATCAAAAGAAAATAAACATAAAACACACCAAATTAGGCCAAGAAGTGCACCTAGCATAAAATGACAAATATGAGCTAAAACAAGGCTAAAGTGCAGTGGAAAGACTAGAAAAACGACCCAGATGAGTCCATATATGTGTATATAATTGGGACTCATCACCTGCTCCTATGGAGGAGGACAACCTTCTAGGTGAAGAGGAGCTTTCCTCAGCACCGGTGGAGGAAGTCCAACTCTTGGGCATGGCCGCTGTTGATCCCGCCGAACCTTGTAGCATTGATGACAATGCAAACATTATTTTACTTCCCCAACCTAATGGGAGTGAGACCGAGACCACTCCCCCGCTTGATTTTTATTTAAGTCATTCTTCTTGTTTGTTTCTTGATCCCCCTTCTTCATCTGAGCCTGTGCAGGTTGAGTCTTCACAGGTACCCTAGGAGGACTTGGAGCATGATGCTCAAGTCAATGATGAGAGCATCCTCTCATGTGAGGAGGTTGATCCCCCCTCCGTAGAGGAAGCTCCACTCATTGCCTTCTCCTCATACAGCCTCCCTAGAGATGACACCTTGCTGGGCAAGGATTTATTTTTTGGTGAGACGAGTGAGGACCAGCCTTCCTCCTCTTCTTACTTCCTATTTCCTCTACCTGTGTTAAGCAGGTATTATTATTTAGGTTGAGGGGTAACTGTTCTATCGCCGTATCGGTACCCGTTACCGACACACATATTAGAACAGCTACCTGTTCATTTTCTCTTTCATACGCCCATTAGCTAGAACTGTTATGTTTTTAAATAAGTCGTGCTGGGATGACAATAACCCTAGTAGTTATCTTACTTTTCCTGCATTTTTATTTCTTCTAATCATGTTTAATTAGTTGTAGTTTATTTTAGTTTGTCTTTTTCTTTTGTTTTTGCGGAGCTCACCTCTGCAGGTCCTTCTTCTGTATGGCGGATGCTGCAGCTTTTTCTTGGTTTCCACGCCAATCTTCTGGTATGCTCATTTCTGTGCATTGGGTACTCTCTTCCCCTAGCTCTTTTCTGAATTTCATAGATATATATTGTGTGTATTGTCTAGTTTAAGTATGGGGGAGAGTAGTTCTGTGTGCCCACTCACGTGCACTATAGCATTGCAAGCTAGAAGTATTTCTATTTCATTTATTTAGTATTGTTCATTTTCTTTGCACACCACAACACCCACTTGAGCGTGCGCTTAGCTGTTGGCACGTCGCGAGTTGAATTTGTCTCTTCTGTGCGATTTGAAAAATCATCATGCTGGCTTAGGATTATGAGGCGGAGTAAAATGTTGACTCCAGTAGTGCTCCTAGTCGAGTGCTCGGTTGCATAGAAATTTGTGTAGATTAGACTTCTTTTTATACTTATGGTTTTATATTTTTCTATTAGTGTAAATGTTGTTTCTTCTACTCAAATGGTGAACCCGGTGTGAATCAAATGGTAGCATAGGGATGTGTGTAAACGATCGCTAGACTCGTATTGCTTGAGTCGGGAGAAAGGAGAATCTTTCTCGGTGGCTAGAACTTGCCCCAAGCGATTCATGAAGCATTGGCATAGGATAGTTCTTGTGCGTGAGAATGACGTAGGTCATTATTTTGTCCCGGTTGAGCTTTTTATTTCATGTCTATCATCTACCCTTGCCAGCCCCTTTGTGCCTACCCCTTCCTCTTGATTCAGCTCCAGTTTTATCTCACCAAAAGCTTAAAAGCCTAACCTTGTCGCACACCCAAATCTGAGCTTTAGTTATAGTTATATTTACATTTTGGGGGGTGTTGATGTGGTAATTTTTATAGTGGAAATTGTGGGTGTATTCATTGAAAAATTTGCTGAAAAAGAAAAGAAAGAAAAAGAAGAATGAAGAAGAAAAAGAAAAAAGAAAAAAAAAAAGATTGTTATGAAAAAGTTATATTGAAAATTTTGTAAGTTTTGGTATTGGGAGTGGGCGGTGCACACACCTATGTTGCAAAAGTTCAATGTCTGGGGGTGTGGTGCACTTGTTTATTATAGTCATTCAGGTAGCTCTATCATATGCTCATGTTGGGTTAGGTGTGCTTAGCCTCCATGTTTATCTTTGTTTACCTCACCGTAGCCCAAGCCCCATCTCCAACCTAAAGTCCTACTGACCCACGCCTTGAACCAATCTAGTGTCGTGGAGAGAATGTGACCGGGCGAGCTTATGGTCACCGACACCGATGGATTTCGGTGGAGTTTGTCCTGCACCCCAATCTTGAGCAATGCTCATCTCAGCGCTTATTTTCTTTCTCCGTATGCGTGACCGGATGATTCACCATAGTTCACCATTTTGAGTGGTTGTAATATGGTTTTACGCTTTTAGACATCTATAAACTGCTTGTGTATAATGAGAAATCTTCTATATTATCTTTCTTATGCATGTGAGCATGCGACTTCGCATGGTACTCTGTATTGTAATTCTAAGCCATCTACTTTTCTTTCCCCGCTTGCTTAGAATTTGTTTGCTCGGGACGCGCAAACAGGTAAGTCTGGGGGTGTGATGAGTCCCATTTATATACACATATTTGGACTCATCTGGGCTTATTTTCACGCACATGCACTTCACTTTCTGCACATTATTGCTTATATTTCACTTGAGCACATTTCTTCACTAAGTGCTCATTTTGGCCCATTGTGGTGTGCAATAGCGCACTATTCTGCTGGGGGTAAGCACATGATGCTCCCCATGTCTATATTTTGTTGTTATTATATATTTCTTTGTGCTGGTGGTTTGTTCCCCAACTTGTTGGTTAATATTGCAGGTGGGCAGATCTTCATTCTATGGGAATTGTAACCTGGAGAAATCGCACGGTCGTGCGATTCCTTAATGCACAATTTCAGCGATCGTGCGATTCCTGTAGTACTTATAAACGGTGATCTGCCCCGGCTCGTGCGTTTTGTTCGCGCACGGTCAGTTTTGATCGTGCGTGAGCAAAATCGCATGAGTTTCCCTCTTTTATCTAAGAATTTATGTCATTTTACATTTTTCCAGATCGCACGGTCGTGCGATTATCCTTCACGCATGATCTGGTCGATCGTGCGCGTTCATTTGCGGCCAAAAACAGCATTCTGAATTTGGTCATGCGTTTTTACGCACGGTCGTGCGTTTGGTCGTGCATGAACAAAATTCTGCAACTTCTCTATTTAAACTGCGATTTTTAGGTTTTCACGATCTCGATTATGTTCCGCGATTTCTTCCGCCGGAAGGGGCGACAGCTCCGTTTTCTTCCCTTCTTCCTCCACCTTTTGCCCAAGGCCACCTCACATCATCCAAGCGCTTCAAGGAGAGGATTCTACACACATCTTCATCGCCAAGCAAGGAGTTCTTCGCATCGGACGTGGCCGGATTGTAGTTTACCGGAGAAGACGGGTCCATTGGGAGGAAGTGACAGCCCTCTTCTACCCCGGAAGATAGCTGGGACCAAGCTAGGACGCGGATTGACAACCCGACGATTCCTACCGAGAATCTACAGCAAGCCTCCGGATTTCGGTCGTATCTCTTGCATTTTTCTCTTCTTAGGTTATTGTTGCTTACAGTGTAATCTTCTATTTTATGATGATGTTTGTACTCTGCACTTGCTTTAATTTGTATTTCATTGTTAAGCAATGATATCATTTGTGTATGAGTGCTTGAGGTGAGGTCTTGTGATGATTATGGTGTGAGCGATTTGGGTTTGCTACACTAGCAATTGCTAGGTGTGAGCTTTGTGACGAGGTGCTTGCGACCCTCATTCCGCCGGTGCGACCCACTCCATTCCGCTAGCCTACTCGTCCATCCGCCCTTTCAAAGTAGTGCGTTCAAGGGCTACGTAGTTTCCATCCCGCCCAGCGAAGCAGCGCGCTCAAGGCCTGCATAGGAGTAGTTGTAGTATTTTTCCTTTATTTCCACCAACCAAAACCCCCGTTTCCGCGACCCATCCGACATAAAGGACTTCAATCTAAAGTCCTTCCTAAATAGTAAACTCCACCTTACTGTGTTCCTTCGAGATCGATACTTGCGGATTCACTCCCACATTTTATATTACTTGAACGATCGGTACACTGCCGTTTCGTGCCGCAGTCTTGCTACCGCCTATAGCGGTGTGCTAGATTTGCGCATCAGTGCTCCATCCCTGCAAGCAAGAGTCAGCAGCATATAAATATACATGTATCTGCAAACAACACCAACGGATGCATCCATCGCCATCCACTTCGTGCTCTCAAGGCACTCTTTGGCATACTCCCCGAGTTACGCCTCCAAGATAAGTCTTATTTCAACTTAGACAAACCAATTAAGCTAGGCCGTACACACGAAGTTCCAGCACTCCATCCACAAATCCTTTTTCAACTTGAATCATACTATGAGCTGCGACCGTCAAGGCTAGCACTACCTTACAATTTCTATTCCAAAATTCCTTCAGTGAACTCGGAGGAGCGACCTCATCACTGACTGTCTATGGAACGGGTTCGGTTCAGCTTGTGCCCGCGCTCATAAATGTCAGTATTCAACTATGCCTGACACGGGTTTGGCTTCCCCTTGTGCCCGTCTACCTGTAACCCCAAAGGGTCACATAATCTGCTCACCTGGAGCTACCATCGGCGTTAACTCTAACGCCCGGCGTTAGTAACAGAACCCAGTTCTGCTCACTTGTCTCGGGTACTTTCTGGGAAACACCTCCAGATCAATTTGTTGTACAATACAGTACAAGAACCCGAAACTCAACATATACACAGAGTCTTCTCCGGCACGCTACAAGAAGTAAACATACCAATCCAGACCAACCTGTCCAGATGGGCTTAACACAGCATGCATATGTCCGTACTACCATTCTGTACTCTATATGCAAATTTTGTGGGGATAACATCAACCCACCGGAAGATCCGATCTACTAATTAGTAGAAGTCTTCCAAAATCATGCATATCAAAGGACGTACATGTCCAAGGATTAGGGAGGAGAATCGTTACCCTCGACGCTCGTTTCGGTTCTATAGATCTGAGAGGAACATGGCTGGACTCTTTTAAAACAACTTCCTCTCCACTGGATCGACGATGGCAAACATGCAAGCAATCTCCCCCACGGATTTGCTCTCAACACAAGCAAAAGGCTAGCCCAAAGAGACCTCCTTCCTTCTGGTCTGCCTTTAGAACGAGCTTGGAATCAGAAATTAGAAGGAAAACTGAATTAGGCTGCCTTTTATACTTTCTTAGCTAGCGCCGGCGTTAGCACTTAACGCCGGGCGTTAGCCCTTAAGGCGGTGGCTGAAGTTATCCACAGCCGCTTAAGGCCTGACGGCGTTCGACGAACTCTTTGAAGCTGAGTTCGATGAACTCTCTACAACCTGCGTTTGATGAACTCTCTACAGCCTGCGTTCGACGAACTGCCTGAAGCCTGCGTTCGATGAACGGCTGGCTGCGTTCGACGAATGGCTAGAAAGCTGCATTCGACAAATGACTGGCTGCGTTCGACGAACAGCTAGCTGCGTTCGAAGAACGGCTAGAAAGCTGCGTTCTTATCTCGACGTGTCGACGGCTCGGCGACACATTCGTCGAACGGCGTTCGACGAACGGCCTGGCGTTCGTCGAACGACCTTGCGTTCGACGAATGGCCTTGAGTTCGTCGAACGGATGATCGACTAACAGCCGAGAACTGGCATCTCCTACCTCTCGAGAAATGGCATTTCCTGCCTTTTTATTTCTCGAGAAATGGCATTCCCTGCCTTTGACTTCTTGAGAAATTGCAACTCCACCAGAACTTCCCAGAAGAGCTACCTTGGTATGACGTCAGCTCCACCAGAACTTCCCTTGCAGCTTCTTCTGGTCCACCATCTACCCTGCTACCTTGTAACTCAATAGAAGAGCTACCTTGGTATGACGTCAGCTCGTCAAATACCACATCCCTTGAGACAACAGCTCTCCGTGTCTCTGGATCCATGCATCTCCAACCCTTCTTCCCATCATCATAACTGACGAAGACTAGCTTCCTTGCTTTCGCATCTAGCTTCATTCTGAGGGCATAAGGAACATGCATGTAGTATGTAGATCCGAACACTTTAAGGTGTTCCACCATGGGCTTTATCTTGAACATCAACTCATGATGGGTCTTCATGTTGATGGGACTAAGAGGCATCCGATTGATGACATAGGTTGCACAAGACATTCCCTCTGCCCAGAAGGACTTTGGGATATTCTTAGCATGAAGCCAACACTTGCAGGTCTCCGTCAGATGATGGATCTTCCGCTCTATAATGTTGTTCTATTGTGGAGCGTGAGCACAAGAAAGCTCTCTCCGGATGCCATGCTCTTTGTAGAAATTGAAGAACGCATTAGAAGTAAACTCCCCTCCATTGTCGGTTTTGAACTTCTTGATCTGCAGATTAAGCCGACCCTCCACGAGCTCCTTGAACTCCGCAAACTTCCCGAACGCTTCCAACTTCATCTTCAGAAAATATACCCAAGTATATCTATTGAAATCATCAATCAAAACCTGCATATACCTGCTGCCTCCAAGACTGACAATTGCGGTAGGTCCAAACAGATCCCCATGGATATACTCCAATGGTGATTTACATCTGCTCTATGATTTGTCAAATGGAAGACATTGAGCCTTACCGTATTGGCAACCTGCACAAACGTGACCATCTCCAAGGGATGACAAACTAGGCAAACCTCTTACAAGGCCTCTCCCTGCTATAGCTTTCAATTTGTCCATCCCAACATACCCAAGTCCTTCATGCCAGATAGCAGCGCTATCATTAGTCCTCATCTTATCAACATAGGAACTTGTTGATAACAAAAATAAGTCCTTCACCCTTCTAACAACATGAGTGACTTCAGCCTCCACCGCTGACACGATTCGATGAAACTTCACTTCTGTTGGACCAAACAGAACGTGATACCCAGCAATAACAGCGTTGGTCACCGAGAAGAGGTTTTTCTTCATCCCTGGAACATGATAGACACTCTTCAACGTAAGAGTACCTCTATCTCCGTTCAAAGAAACTACAATGTCCTTCTCTACTGCATGTATAGTATCATCAGCAGTAATAATAGCATCATTATCTGTGTATGCCTTCAAAGAAGAGAACTTGGATTCTTCCCCAGTGAGGTGATGACCACACCCAGAATCCACTATCCAATCATCCTGATAGTTGATGGACGTCATAGCCCAAACACACGTGCCCGTCATGAAGGCTCCGTCACCCCATCTATCATCTGCATTGGAACCATCCTCCTCCTATCCTGCAGCATGCCCCGACTGAAGATTGACTCTGCAGTCCTTCTTGAAGTGACCAAGCTTATTGCACCTGAAGCATCTAGTTCCTTCCTTCTTCTTCCCATCACGCTTAGGAGCATAGCTCCTCTCCTACTGATATGAAGTAGATGGACCATCACCTCAAGATGACTTCTTCTTCTTGTCCCAACGCTTCTTCTTTCCAGAAAAGAGAACCTCATCTTCTCCCCCAGGGATAGACATCCCCGCCATTTTCTTACCTAGACTCTCTTGTGACGCAAGCAAGTTCTCCAGCTCCAGCAATGATGGCTGATTAGCCCAACCTTGCACAGAAGTAACAAAGGTCACATACTCCCTCCGCAAGCCACAGATTATGTGCTCTTCAGCTTCGCTTCTGAGATAGGCTCATCCATGTCCAATGCCGATATCTCTGCGTATATGTTCTTTATTTTCAAGAAGAAAGTTGAAATGGAAAAGTCTCCCTGAGTTGCTTTCGCCAACTGATTTTCCAAGAACTGTAGTCGAGCTACAGTCTTCTTATTGAACAAGCCATCCAAGGCTGTCCAAATTTCAGCAGCTGACCTACATCCAATGATGTGGTCAAACAATTCTAGAATGATAGCTCGCTTTAGATTGAACTCAGCCTATGCATTAGTTCTCTTCCAAGCCTTCACAAGCTCAGCATTCCCCTCAGCAGGAACAACAGCTTGTCTTGCTTCTCCTCCAACTACCTCCCATAAGTCCTCGCCAAGAAGATAGCTCTCCATGCGCAACTGACGCGCTATTTCCGCACCGCTAATTAGCGGGCACGAAATGCGGTATGACGGCAGTGCACAGGTCGTTGTCAAGCAATAAAAGTAGGGAGTAGCTCCCCGAATATCGTTCTCAAAGGACCGCAAGTTGGGTAGTACGATTTGCCTGTTAGGAGATTAATTATGAGGGTTTCTAAGTTAAACAAAAACAGGGGGATTTTGATTGGTTTTATAGAACAGGAATGAGAAAACTAAACAAACTATGCGGGTCGCAATCACCGCGTCGCTTGGTGGATGGATTTAGTGCAGGCCGCGATGCCGTGCTTCGCTTAGCGGATGGCCGGTGAGCAAATGGATGAGGTGAGTGCAAATGCGAGAATTGAGGGTCGAAGGAACCTCTTCGCTATCGCTTCCAGCTTTTGCTAGAGCGAGTGCTAGAACGTGTGTGTGTAAGTGGAGCGGGGGCGGAGTGCATCACAACACAGCATCAAGTAAAGAACAAGATCATAAACAAACTCCCATTCATAGACAAATAGAGGTTCACTTAGTTCATTACTACAATGAAAAGTACATATCAAAAAAGGAGAAGGGGTAGAAGGAACCACGAGATGAGAGTCCTCGCCGTGGATCTTGGTCGGAATGGGGGGTCGTTACGCCTCCTCCGAGCTCAGTCCTTGGTTGCTTCCGGGGCTTAGAGGCTGTCACTACCTCCAACCGTTGCCCGTCTTCTTCTCAGAGCTGGGTCACTTCTGCTTCGCCCAATGGAGATGTCCTCCTCATGGAATGCTGGTTGTAGATGGCGGAGAATGCTTCCGGGATCATAGATGGACCTTATGATCAATGGATGAAGCCTTCCCAAAGGGGGGAATGGATGGGAGGAACTTGGAGAGGTGAAACGGCGGACGGGCGCGGAGAAATTGCGCCCCAAAACAGTGCTCAATACCCTAATTTCGCGGAGCAGCAGTTTAAATAAGGAACAGAATAAACACTACGCACGGTCAGTGGCGCACGACCAATGGTCGTGCGTGAAGGAATGCCTGTGATCATGCGCAGTCAACCTGTAGCAAAGAAAAAGATGGAAAATAACGCACGGTCAGGGGCGCACGACCAATGGTCATGCGCGAAGGAATCCTCTGATCGTGCGCAGACGCTCTGTCTGGGAAGGGAATTAATGCACGACCACTAGTCGTGCGCGAAGGAATGCGCACGATCAGAGGCTTTCTAGGCCAAAAATTGCCCCGCACCATCCCGAACGTTCACGCGATCCCAGGACCTGCAGGAAAAATACATATGACCCCGATCCGTGCACACCACCGGATCCATAACACAGGCATACAGTAATATATAAGAAAAACATGCCACAAAGGGGGAAGGATTGCACAAAAGGCGCAGATACGCCGTGATATCAATATAAGCATATATGAACAGCAATTGAAGCGCAATGACACTAAAACAAACCCAGATGAGGCCAGAAATCACTGTATAAACCAGACTCATCACACCCCCAGACTTACCTGTTTGCGCGACCCGAGCAAGCAAATCCGGCGGAGCGAGAAAATACATAGCTGGGTTAGAAATTGCAAGGACAGAGTAATATGCGAAGTCTCATACACATGTGCATAGAAATCTAGTAAAAAGAATTTTTAGTTATGCAAAATAGTTTACATAATTCTAACAACGTAACTATATATTATTTCTACTCAAAAGTTGAATCATAGGGAATCACTCGGTCATGCGTAGGAAGAAAGTAAAAAGGCTGCTGAGGCGAACATTACTCAACACCGGAGTTCGGAACAACCTCTACTGAAATCCAACAGTGTCGATGACCATAAGCTCACCCGTTCACACTCTCTCCACGACATTCGTACGATTCGATGTGCAAATCAATAGGACTTTAGGTTATGATTTAGGCTTAGGCTACGGTGCGGTAAATAATGATAAATGCAGGGGCTTAGCACACATAACCCAAATGAGCTTGCAAAAGAAACACTATCCCAACAATAATAAAAATGTGTACACCACATATTCCCAAATATATCTCTTTATACATTTTTTTCCTTTTTTTACTTTCTTTTCTTTTCTCATTTTTTCAAATTTCATAACTTTGCACAATTAGATACAAAACAGCTATATCTTCAATAACGCATTTCCACCACAATCACAAATATACACCGCATCAACACCCAATTTTTTTTAAATGCACAAATTGCCTGAGCTCAGAATTTGGTGTGCGATTAGGATAGTCATTTTGGCTTTGGTGAATTGAAGGTGGAGCTGAATCAACGGGATCGGGTAGGCACAAGGGGCTAGCAAGGATAAGATGTTAGGACCGGAATACAAAGCTCAAACTGGCCAACATGATGGCCTACGTCACGCTCACGCATACCCATGCTTCGAGAGTCGCTTGGGGCAAGTTCTTAGTCACCGAGAAAGATTATTCTTCCTCCCGACTCGAGCAATAAGAGCCTAGCACCCCTCTACACACATCCCTACACTACCGATTGATTCGCACCGAATTCACCGCTTTTGAGTAGAATAAACTAGAATTACGCTGACAGAATAAAAGTAAAACTAAAAGCATAAAGAAAAGTTTAATCTACACCAATTTCTATGCGAGACATTAATAAATGACTAGAGCACTACACGAGTCAACAAAGTACTTCGTCTAGCAATCCTAACCCAGCACCGTGATTTCCCATTCACACAATCGAGACGAGTAAGACTCACCGCGCGCCTACAGTTAAGTGCGCTCACGTGGGTGTCGTGGTGTGCCATGAGATGAACAATGCTACAATATAACACAGATTGTAAATCCTAGTATGCTGTGCACTGTGCATGTGCACGTGGTAACGATAACTCTCACTCCCCCAAACTTACACTAAGCAAAAAGCATGTTTGATAGCGGCATAAGCTTAAGAGGGCTAGGATGAGAGATTACCCCATGCTCAGAAATGAGCATACCAGAAGATATGGCGTTTTGTTCAGAATGCGGTGATTCCGCCGTGCTCCAATAGATGCGGACCTGCGATTAAAGAGATCCCAAGCACAACAAAAATATAGCAAAAAAGATAACAAGAAAGAACGGAACCAAATGGTCCCCAATGGGTTGTCTCCCAAGAGCCATTTTGTTTAACGTCCTTGAAGGTGGACCAAATACCTGTATTAGAGTTTGATAGCAATAGTCTTATAATAAAAAAAAACTAAAGAGACAGTACGACGCAGCAAATAACTTGAAACAGAGAAGCACAGAAACATAACAGATGGCACACAGCACAACCCGGAGATCCCGGCACGCATCAGCTATATGCTGATTTGTGGTGGTTCTCCCCAGTCACGCGAGATGGGCAGGAGGTGAAAGCTTTAGGGCCCAAGGAAGATGTCTCTCCCTTGCCCCTAACCTCCTCCTTCTCGCGCCGGAGGGCTGCAAAGCGCGCTGCGTGCAGGATTCTTTCCCGCTTCAGTTTTTCCACTGAAGGAGAGCGCCACCGAGCACCATGTGCGGGAGGGGTGATAGTGTTTGTCGGATTGGGATCAGCCAGGGGCTTCATTTCTGCACCCTCAAAAGGGGGTAGATCGGCCCAATGAACCTGTTTAGATTGTTTACATTTCTTGTTTTGAATAAAAACATTGTTTGTAAGGCTCATCGCTCCGCCTTCTCCCATGTCTTCCCACTCCTTGGTCTTACTGCTTTTCCTCTCTATCTCCAACTCTTTATTTGTGAGCTGCTTTGCTTTTTCTTCCATCAGAGTGATACTTTCCTCCTCCCTAGGATTCTTCACGTCAAAATCTGATTTTTCTTCATTGGACCTGCACTTACTTTTACTCACAGAGAGGTTAGGAAGATAAGATGATCCTGACAGGTTTGTCGCATTGGAAGGTAGGGTGACGCAACCCGTGGCGATGTGGAGGGTTGCGCCACTCTCCTTTAGAAAAGGAACCTCCAGGATTGGCATGGAATCATTTTCCATGGTGCCTAGAATCTGAAAGTCGGTGACTACAGCCGTCCCATTAAGGTTTACTACAACCTCACGAATCTCACCCTCAGTTTCGACAGTCACTCCATTAGCCAACACCAGCGACTTCCGACCCTCAGAGTTCATTGTTAGGTGCAATCTCTCAACATCTTGCAGAGCAAGAATGTTGCGAGATGCCCCAGAGTCACAAAGCGCGGAAACCTTAATATTATTGATAGTACATTCAACACCGCAAGGGCTCACTTGACCACCATCCGCGTCAGTAATGCTTTTACCTTGCTGCCGCGGGTTCTTTTCAGTATTGCTTGGAAGAGCACCTTGCGTATGCTCGGAGAGCACCTGGGCCAATTGGCCTAGCTGTGTCTCCAAGTTTCGCATTGAAGCAGTTTGATTTCCCATATTTGTTTGAGCCAGATCAACAGACTTTTCCATCATTTCTTCCAATGCGCTCTTCCTCTGCGATGGTGCATTTTGAGCAAACCCCGGTTGTGGTGGCCTCGGTTGTCTACCGGAGGCTTGCGCATCAAATTGATGCAAGCCTCCTTGCCATCGTTGGCTAGGAACGTTTTGTTTCCATGAGAAGTTCGGGTGACTCCTCACGGCAGGGTTATAAGCGTTGTTAAATGGTACTCCCCGATTTTGATCATTCATATAATTTACACTTTCATCAAAAGTTAATTCAGCAGGTTGCTCACCTGAGGGGCACTCATATGCATGATGCCCGGGGTTTCCACATCCTTGACACGAAATGGCCATTACTGGGGCAGGAGGGAGGGCAGGCCTCTTAAGTAGCACGACGTTGTCATAAGGCGCTGATGCCACCTCGGCAGATGCGCCCGACGTGCTCACCTCAAAGAGACCACGAGCATTCCTTGGAGCGTTTCTTCCAGCAGTCCAGAATGAACTATGAATGGCAGTGTCCTGGAGAATCCTCAGTGCGTCCTCGGGAGTATGGTTCATCAGGGTCCCGCCTGCAGCAGCATCAATCATGGCTCTATAATTGGGCTCGAATGCAAAATAGAAATTTTCCACTAAGCTCCAAGGTTGTAGCTCATGCTGGGGGCACTTCCGGAGGAGGTCCGTGAACCTATCCCATGCTTCCACAAGGGTATCCTGATCGTGTTGTCAGAAGGTTGCGATTTCTCTCCGCAAGTTTACAACCTTGTCTACCGGGTGGAATTTTGCCAAAAACTTTGTCTGCAGAGCGTCCCAGGTGGTAGCTGCGCCGGGTGGTATTGTGTGGAGCCAAGCCTTCGCCTTGTCGCGGAGGGAGAATGGAAACAACCTGAGTTTCACCGTCTTATCAGCAATTCCTGCGTACCAAAATGTACCGCAAATCTCTGCAAATTCAGCTAGGTGAAGATGGGGATCTTCACTGGTTAACCCGGAGAATTGGGCATTATTGCGGATCATATTCAGAATGGCCGGCTTTATCTCAAAATTGTTGTTAGTAATAGCCGGGCCAAATCCGGGGTACACACTCCCCACAGTGGGCATGGTGTAATCTCTCATGGTCCTCGGCCTCGGCCTAACCACTTCATTCTCGTCGGCCGCCTGACCAACGCCTGGTGCATTGATGGCGCAAATCTCACACACTGCTATAGGCGGTAGCTCGACTGCGACACGAAACGGCAGTGTACCGATCGTTTAAGTAATATAAAATCGGAATGAATCCCCAAGTATCGATCTCAAAGGAACACAGTAAGGTGGAGTTTATTATCGAGGAAGGACTTGAGATTGAAGTCCTTTCGAACGGATGGATGCGGAAACGGGGGTTTTGGATTATGGAAAATAAAGAGAAAATACTATAACTACTCCTATGCAATGCCGCTATGCAAAGCTTCGCTCGGCAGGATGGAAGACTACGTAGGCCTTGAACGCGCTACTTCGTAAGGGCGGATGGACGAGTAGGCAAACGGATCGAACTATGCAGGCCTTGAGCGCGCTGCTTCGTTAGGCGGGATGGAATACACGGGCCGCTATGCCATGCTTCGCTATGCGGATGGAAGAGTAGGCATACAGATGAGGGTCGCAAGCACCTCTTCGACAAGCACGCCACTAGCAATTGCTAGTGCGGCACCGGACACGGTGGTGGAGTGGAAAATGGATGGCGGCGCACCTCATTCACACATATGAATAATATGATTCCATAAACATGAAATGAACATTAATAAACAAGATTCATAGTGTCATCATCTAAATATAGAGATTACAAACAAATACAACCACACAAGTCGAAGAAAGAGGCAAGAGATACGACCGAATCCGGAGTCTCGTTGTAGATTCACGGTAGGAATCGTCGGGTTGTCAATCCACGTCCTAGCTCGGTCTCAACTGCGTCCGGGGTAGAGGAGGGCTGTCACACCTCCCAATGGACCCGTCTTCTCCAGCGTTTTACAATCCGACCACCTCCGATGCGAGGAACTCCTTCCTTGGCGATGAAGATGAGTGTAGAATCTCCTCCTTGAAGCCCTTGGATGATGGAGGAGGCCTAGGGGGCGAATACCTGCGGAAATGGGCGGAACGGCGGAGCTGGGCAGAAAAACGGCGAGGATCCAACCTAAAATCGCGAGCAGGACAATTTATAGGCGCTGGAATAAATAGTGTGCACGATCATTGGCGCACGACCAGTGGTCGTGCGCACTAGCATCCTGTGATCGTGCGCGCTGCCTGGATGGAGCCTGCAAGGAAAGAAAATTATAAAATACAATGTTCGCACGACCAGTGGCGCACGACCAGTGGTCGTGTGCACTATCGTCAATGGTCGTGCGATAAGCGGAACAGAACTCAAAAAATGAGCGTTAAGTGCGCACGATGCGTGGCGCACGACCAGTGGTCGTGCGCGATAGAGCCAGTGATCGTGCGCAGTGTTCCTGTACAGAATTGTACCGGGAACACCTGCACGACTCCTGTTCCAGCATACAACATCAGTCTAGCCACTGAAGGTGGCACTTAACACTGCATGAAAACTAGTAACGAAGATGAACAAGAATTAACATCAAAACGGGCCTAGAAGTGCACTTAGCATGAAGTATTAAATAGGAATGAAAACATGCCTAAATTGTAGTGCATAGACTAAAAAATCGGCCCAGATGAGTCCATAAATGTGTATATAATTGGGACTCATCACACCCCCAGACTTACCTATTTGCGCGTCCCGAGCAAACAAATTCTACGCGAACGAGGAAAGAAAAGTAGATGGCTTAAAATTACAATATAGAGTACCATGCGAAGTCGCATGCTCACGTGCATAAGAAAAATAGTAGAGAAGGTTTCTGATTATATAAACAGTTTATATATTTCTAAAAGAGTAAAAGTATATTACAACTACTCAAAATGGTGAACAGCGGTGAATCATTCGGTCATGCATACGAAGAAAGTAAACTAAGCGCTGAGATGAGCATTGCTCAAGATTGGGGTGCTGGACAACTCCACCGAAATCCATCGGTGTCGGTGACCATAGGCTCACCCGGTCACATTCTCTCCACGACACTAGATTGGTCCATAGAGTGAGTCGGTAGGACTTTTAGGTTTTAATTGAGGCTTGGGTTACGGTGAGGTAAACAATGATAAACAAGAGGGCTTATAACACGCAACCCAAATGAGCTTTAATATAACTACCCGCGCACCAAAATCGAATGCAAGTGCACCACACCCCCAGACTTGGACTTTTGCAACATAGGTGTGTGCACCGCCTACTTCCAATACATAATTTTTTTGAACATTTTCAATAAAACTCATTTTTTTTTCTTCTTTTTTTTTCTCATTTTTCTTTCTATCTTTCTTTCTCTTTTTCAGCAAAAATATCAATGAATACACCCACAATTTCCACTATGAAAATTACCACATCAACACCCCCCAAAATGTAAACATAACTATAATTTAACGCTCAGATTTGGGTGTGCGACTAGGTTAGGGTTTTAAGCTTTTGGTGAGATAGAGGTGGGGCTAAATCAAGAGGAAGGGGTAGGCACGAAGGGGCTAGCAAGGGTAGATGATAGGCATGAAATAAAAAGTTCAACCGGGCCAAAATAATGGCCTACGTCATTCTCACGCACTAGAATTATCCTATGCCAATGCTTCAAGAATCGCTTGGGGCAAGTTCTAGCCACCGAGAAAGATTCTCCTTTCTCCTGACTCAAGCCATACGAGTCTAGCGATCGTTTACACACATCCCTATGCTACTGTTTGATTCCACCGGATTCACCATTTGAGTAGAGTAAACAACATTTACACTAATAGAAAAAATATAAAACCATAAGTATAAAGAGAAGTCTAATCTACACAAATTTCTATGCAACCGAGCACTCGACTAGGAGCATTACTGGAGTCAACATTTTACTCTGCTACATAGTCCTAAGCCATCACCTAGACTTTCCCACATAAGCAGAAGAATTAAATTCACTACAGAGCACGCATACAGACGAGTACGCGCTCAAGTGGGTGTTGTGGTGTGCAAAGAGAGTGAACAACAATTTTCAATAAACTAAAATAAAAGTACTTCTAGCATGCCATGCAATCGTGCATGTGAGTGGGCACAAAAACTGCTCTCCCCCAGACTTAAACTAAACAAAATGCGCAAAATATATGACATGAAAATCAGAAAAGGCTAGGGAAAGAGAGTACCCAGTGCTCAGAAATGAGCACACCAGAAGATTGGCGTGTAGGCTAAAATGAGCCGCAGCATCCGCCATCCAGAAAAGATACCTGCAGGGGTCAGCTCCGCAAAAACAAAAGAAGAAGATAAACTAAAATAAACTAAAGCTAACTAAGCAGGATTGAATAAAATGAAATGCATGAGAAAGTAAGATAACTACTGGGGTTATTGTCATCCCAGCACGACTTATTCAAAACTTTATAATATCTAGCTAATGGGCCTATGAAAAAGAAAATGCACAGGTAACTGCTCCAATATGCGTTTCGGTAGCTGGTACCGATACAGAGATAAGGCAATCACCCCTCTACCTAAATAATAATAATACCTGCTCCTCAGAGGTAGAGGGAAAAGAAAGTAAGAAGGGGAGGAGGCCTGGTCCTCACTCATCTCACCAAAACTATCCTTGCCCAGCAAGGTATCGTCCACAGCAGGTCCGCAGGGGGAGAAGGCAACGAATGAGTCTTCCTTAATGGAGGAGGAATCAACCTCCTCGCATAAAAGGACACACTCATCATTGACTAGAGCACAAAGCTCCAAGTCTTCCTGAAGTACCTGTGAAGATTCAACCTGCACAGGCTCGGGTGAAGAAAGGGGATCAATAAATAATGAAGACGAAGAACATAAATAAACATCAATCGGGGGAGTGATCCCGGTCTCACTCCCATCAGGTTGGGGAAGTAAAATAATGTTTGCATTGTCATCAATGCTACAAGATTCGGCGGGATCGACAGTGGCCATGCCCAAGATTTGGACTTCCTCCACTGGTGTTGAGGAAAACTCCTCTTCACCTAGAAGGTTGTCCTCCTTCATAGGAATAGGCACAACACATAGATCGCCAGCCTCATCCTGCGACACATCCTCAACAATGTCGTCGGAGACGAGTATAGTATGCACAACAGGGGGAGGAGTAGTGCTCGGATAAAAGTCGAGCACCGATTCCTCACAAAGAATCGAATCCACTAGGGGTGGTGGATGCACATGGAGAATAGGCTCAGCAATGTTGGTGCATAGATCAGCCGCACATCCGGTGACCGTATCCATGCCATTCCCTTAAAGATGTGAAGGTGACAAAGACACATAACCGGATGTTGAAGGTGTGCCGCCAGAGTTAGGAGTTGGGACGATATGGATATCCGGCTCGTCTCCTCGTCCAATTGGCGAAGATACTCGACACAGTCCTTCAAGACATGATCAGTGCTCCGACAAAACCGGCACTGCCTAGCAGGCTTCTTTGGCACAACGGCTGCTGAAGCCGAAAAGAAGTAAGACGGTAAAGGCTCAGCAGAGTAGCCATAAGACTTACGTGCACCATATGGAGTATCAGACGAAGTCGGTGCTCCATATGCTGGGCTATAAGAATTATGCCTACTATTCTCCGTAGGGCATTCATCACTAGAGTGGGAGGTAGCTCCACACCAACGGCAACGGAAATTAAGATGTGCCCACATACTGTGAAGATAAAACGATTCAAAATAAAAATGTTATTGTGCACAATACTACACCTAACAAAAATTACTAAAGCAACCTAATTAAAACAGGAAAATGGAATAAAAAGAAATAAGACAAAGAAATGCAATTTATAAATGGAAGGGCTTCTCTCTCAGGTTCTCCCTCTCCAGAAAACTCACACGACTGTGTTCCCCGGCAACGGCGCCAAAAACTTGATGGCGCAAATCTCACACACCGCTATAGGCGGTAGCTCGACTGCGACACGAAATGGCAGTGTACCGATCGTTCAAGTAATATAAAATGGGAATGAATCCCCAAGTATCGATCTCAAAGGAACACAGTAAGGTGGAGTTTATTATTGAGGAAGGACTTGACATTGAAGTCCTTTCGAGCGGATGAATGCGGAAACAGGGGTTTTGGATTATGGAAAATAAAGAGAAAATACTATAACTACTCCTATGCAATGACGCTATGCAAAGCTTCGCTCGGCGGGATGGAAGACTACGTAGGCCTTGAACGCGCTACTTCGTAAGGGCGGATGGACGAGTAGGCAAACGGATCGAACTATGCAGGCCTTGAGCGCGCTGCTTCGTTAGGCGGGATGGAATACACGGGACGCTATGCCATGCTTTGCTATGCGGATGGAAGAGTAGGCATACAGATGAGGGTCGCAAGCACCTCTTCGACAAGCACGCCACTAGCAATTGCTAGTGCGGCACCGGACACGGTGGTGGAGTGGAAAATGGATGGCGGCGCACCTCATTCACACATATGAATAATATGATTCCATAAACATGAAAGGAACATTAATAAACAAGACTCATAGTGTCATCATCTAAATATAGAGATTACAAACAAATACAACCACACAAGTCGAAGAAAGAGGCAAGAGATACGACCGAATCCGGAGTCTCGTTGTAGATTCACGGTAGGAATCGTCGGGTTGTCAATCCACGTCCTAGCTCGGTCTCAACTGCGTCCGGGGTAGAGGAGGGCTGTCACACCTCCCAATGGACCCGTCTTCTCCAGCGTTTTACAATCCGACCACGTCCGATGCAAGGAACTCCTTCCTTGGCGATGAAGATGAGTGTAGAATCTCCTCCTTGAAGCCCTTGGATGATGGAGGAGGCACAGGGGGCGAGTACCTGCGGAAATGGGCGGAACGGCGGAGCTGGGCGGAAAAACGGCGAGGATCCAACCTAAAATCGCGAGCAGGACAATTTATAGGCGCTGGAATAAACAATGCGCACGATCATTGGCGCACGACCAGTGGTCGTGCGCACTAGCATCCTGTGATCGTGCGCGCTGCCTGGACAGAGCCTGCAAGGAAAGAAAATTATAAAATACAATGTTCGCACGACCAGTGGTTGTGCGCACTATTGTCAATGGTCGTGCGATAAGCCAAACAGAACTCAAAAAATGAGCGTTAAGTGCGCACGATTAGTGGCGCACGACCAGTGGTCGTGCGCGATAGAGCCAGTGATCGTGCGCAGTGTTCCTGTACAGAATTGTACCGGGAACACCTGCACAACTCCTGTTCAAGCATACAACACCAGTCTAGCCACTGAAGGTGGCACTTAACACTGCATGAAAACTAGTAACGAAGATAAACAAGAATAAACATCAAAACGGGCCTAGAAGTGCACTTAGCATGAAGTATTAAATAGGAATGAAAACATGCCTAAATTGTAGTGCATAGACTAAAAAATCGGCCCAGATGAGTCCATAAATGTGTATATAATTGGGACTCATCATGCATCTCCCATCCCGGGATTGATCGGGTTCCCATTGACATCCATGGTGGAGGCAGCACGGAGACGCGCCCGTAGGGTGCGCTCTATTTCAGGATCAAATGCTGCAAGTTCACCAGGATGTTGTCTATGCATGCGCACACTACACCAAAAAATGAAATATCAAAAACAAGAATACCCTTAAACTAATTTCCCAAGAAAGACAAATCATACACGCTTGCAGTCCCCGACAACGGCGCCAAAAACTTGACGCGCTATTTCCGCACCGCTAATTAGCGAGCACGAAATGTAGTACGACGGCAGTGCACCGGTCGTTGTCAAGCAATAAAAGTAGGGAGTAGCTCCCCGAATATCGTTCTCAAAGGACCGCAAGTTGGGTAGTACGATTTGCCTGTTAGGAGATTAATTATGAGGGTTTCTAAGTTAAACAAAAACAGGGGGATTTTGATTGGTTTTATAGAACAGGAATGAGAAAACTAAACAAACAATGCGGGTCGCAATCACCGCGTCGCTTGGTGGAAGGATTTAGTGCAGGCCGCGATGCCATGCTTTGCTTAGCGGATGGCCGGTGAGCAAATGGATGAGGTGAGTGCAAATGCGAGAGTTGAGGGTCGAAGGCACCTCTTCGCTATCGCTTCCAGCTTTTGCTAGAGCGAGTGCTAGAACGTGTGTGTGTAAGTGGAGCGGGGGCGGAGCTCATCACAACACAGCATCAAGTAAAGAACAAGATCATAAACAAACTCCCATTCATAGACAAATAGAGGTTCACTTAGTTCATTACAACAATGAAGAGTACATATCAAAAAAGGAGAAGGGGTAGAAGGAACCACGAGATGAGAAGCATCGCCGTGGATCTTGGTCGGAATGGGGGGTCGTCACGCCTCCTCCGAGCTCAGTCCTTGGTTGCTTCCGGGGCTTAGAGGCTGTCACTACCTCCAACCGTTGCCCGTCTTCTTCTCAGAGCTGGGTCACTTCTACTTCGCCCAATGGAGATGTCCTCCTCATGAAATGCTGGTTGTAGATGGCGGAGAATGCTTCTGGGATCATAGATGGACCTTAGGATCAATGGATGAAGCCTTCCCAAAGAGGGGAAATGGATGGGAGGAACTTGGAGAGGTGAAACGGCAGACTGGCGAGGAGAAATCGCGCCCCAAAATAGTGCTCAATCCCTTATTTTCGCGGAGCAGCGGTTTAAATAAGGAGCAGAATAAACACTGCGCACGGTCAGCGGCGCACGACCAATGGTCGTGCGCGAAAGAATGCCTGTGATCGTGCGCAGTCAACCTGTAGCAAAGAAAAAGATGGAAAATAACGCACGGTCAGGGGCGCACGAACAGTGGTCGTGCGCGAAGGAATCCTCTGATCGTGCGCAGATGCTCTGTCTGGGAAGGGAATTAACGCATGACCACTGGTCGTGCGCCTGATCGTGCGCGAAGGAATGCGCACGATCAGAGGCTTTCTAGGCCAAAAATTGCCCCGCACGATCCCGAACGTTCACGCGATCCCAGGACCTGCAGGAAAAATACATCTGACCCCGATCCGTGCACACCACTGGATCCATAACACAGGCATACATTAATATATAAGAAAAACATGCCACAAAGGGGGAAGGATTGCACAAAAGGCGCAGATACGCCATGATATCAATATAAGCATATATGAACAGCAATTGAAGCGCAATGACACTAAAACAAACCCAGATGAGGCCGGAAATCACTGTATAAACCAGACTCATCAGCGACTTCCACTTCTTAAAGTTAGTCTGCTTAAGGAGCTCAATACCAAGAAATCTAGCATTTCCTCCTTCCATTGCTATCTCACTGATTGACAACCGACTTGCAGAAATCCAAGTAGAAGTCAACGCTGATTACTGCTCAGAAACCTTCCTCTGATACCATGTTAAGATTTTTTAGAGGTCCAGAGTGAAGTAATAATGCGGAACACTTCAACACAATCCACAAGCGTGACAATCAATGACAATGGGAAGACAGAATAGTGCTCTTGTATTAACTATCTCTTTACAGCTCGAGACATACATGGCGAGACATGATTCATAAGAATCACAAAGGAGAGAAGAACAAGACAAAAACAAAATGCCAGCGAACTGCCAAAGCAGTGATCACAAGACCGCTCGAATAGGCAAGCCGCATGACTATCCCTGAGACCGCGTGAACAGAGCATAACCCGCTGCAGTCAGTCCGCAATCATAGACCGCACAACCTGCTGCATTATTCAACTACTGAAAGCAATTGTCCGCACTTCTTGATCGCCTATACCGCACGGTCTCAAGATCACAGAAGAACCCATGAACACTTAATGCAGAACTTCTTCCAGCTGTGAGACCGCAACTCAAAATCGCCTGACCACTTAAGGCTGCCTGATCAACTGAGTCCACTGCATAGTCCAAGAACTCCTAAACACAGTCCGCACAGACAGACCAGTACCGAACTGGTTTATTCAAAGATGGAAAGAAAGGAGAATGCTCACGGTGACTGCTAGTCGCTAACCTGCGAGCAGAACAACTTGTTCAGACAACTTAAACCGCGCGACCTCAGAAAGATACCGACACAATCAAGCCAACATTGGTTCTTACAGTTCTTGCGTATGAATGGCTACCCCAGCGTACCTATTTAAAGGCAAACAAACGGATGTCTTTACCGCCCCCAAGAGATAGAGTTGTTGGATCGTGTGACGCCCTTAGAGGGGGGGTGAATAAGGGTGTGTTTTAAAAATATAATTTTTACTTAATAATTTTTAGACAAATTTTACTTTACTAAAAAGGTTACTTATAAATAATTTTAAACCAATGTAATTTTTGTATTTTATCCAAACACAAATTTCTAAGATAAAGATTTAAGCAAACAAAATTGCAATTAGTGAAAAGAGCATAATTATATTAATCATGAAATTTGCATACAATAAAAATGATCTTAACAATGCTTAAGATCAAGGCACAATTATGATAATAAAAATACAATAATTTTGGTTTACCAATCCTTCTCCCAAGGATCGGAAGGCTATCGCTTGTCTCTCCCAAGACCAAGCCCAAGCCTATCCTCTAGATCTTCCCAAGATCTAGACGTAGCACACAAGGCCACGATTTCCCACCAAGCCACGCAAGGACTTGGACGCTCCGCACAAGGAAGCGATTTTCCCCTAAGCCGCGCAAGGACTTAGACGCCGCACGGAAGACGACGATTTCTCTACCAATACAAAATGAAAAAGTATGTGAATGAAAATACAATATGTAAAGAACAACTCCCTAGAAGATCAGATCTCTGAATGGATTGTTGAAGCCTCGAGATGATCGATGATGTAGAAGCACGCCCGATCTCGTCTTCAATCTTCAATCCTTCTTTGCACAAATGGGAGTTGAGGAGGTTCTGGAGCTCTCTGGTTCGTATGCACTCAGGAAGGGACTGGAATTCTCAAAAGCCTGGAATGCACGAACCAAAGGAACCAATTTATAGAAATTCACTGTCGCCTGGGCGACAGTGACTGTCGGAATTTTCCGACAGTGCTAAACTGCCGCTGGAGTGCCGTCGTGGGTGGAGTCGTGGGCAGTTGGTGTAACCGTCGAGCTGTCGCCTGGGCGACATCGATGTCGGATTTCCGACAGTGCAAAACTGCCGGTCGTGGGTGGAGACGTGGGCAGTTGTGGTAACCGCCGAGCTGTCGCCTGGGCGACATCGCTGTCGGAATTCTGACAGCGCAAAACTGTCTTTCGTCGATCTGCCGTGGAGGGAAGTAGTTGTAACTTCTCTGCTGTCGCCTGGGCGACAGTGGCTGTCGGAATTTTCCGACAGTGAAATTTTCCCACATTCAATTTTAGCTCCAGCAGCAATGTGAACATCTCATACCTGTTATCTGCACACCATTAATGAAAATAGAATCAAATACAAAAGGGACTTTGTTATTATCAAACCGGAGGAGTGCGAAACGCATGCTCCAACAATCTCCCCCTTTTGATAATAACAAATCCGTATAAAAAGAAATCATGTCTATTTAGATTGTTGATTTTAAACTTTGGTGTGTGCACAAAATTAACATGATATATATTCCTTAAAAATAAATAATCTATCTCGAGATGAAAGCTCCCCCTAAATGAATGCTCCCCCTACATATATGCTCCCCCTAAATATATGATGTATCGTGTAGGTGGAATATTTAGGTGTGATAGATTTGTGACTTTTCTTTTTATACTTTAAATTCTCCCCCTTTTGGTATTAGCAAAAATGAATATTAGATAAAAGAGTAGCTTTTAAGGGAAAGGTAATAGAAAATAGAAATGAAGAGTAAGCGGAAGCAATTTGTTGGTAATGATTGAATTCCATGAAATAATAGGAATATGCCATAGTATGAATAAGCTCATGAAGTGACGGTATAGCCATATGTAGTAATGAAAGAAAGAACTTAAACATGAGTAAGATCATTTGAAAGTATCATAGAAAGACACAATAGTGTATAGAATTATGGAATATTTTCGGTCCAATTCTCATGAGATGAATATTTATTTAACATAATGATGTGTACATGTGATACTTAGATCAAACATATGAAGCTATTTAATTTACATGATCATTGAAATGTAGAACATAATAAAAGCACATAAAGGCAACTTTGACTTTGAAGATATAGCACAAGATGAATAGAAAACCATGTTTCTTTTGCACAAGACACTTTACAATTCTGTCCAAGGTGCTTAACCTCACAATGCTCATTAAGACTTATCAGGAGGGTAAGTAGTGCTTGGTGGAGTATCCTTGTCTTTATTTTTATTTTTTGATCACAGACGTTGTGATATCTTAATTGTGATATATTGATATATTTTTTTAATTGACCAAGGATCTCCGAATTCACTTGAATCGCAAAAGATGGTGTATATTTTGTTGTGCTAACAAATCAATGTTGAAAGTTGTATTTAAGAAGTGCTATTTTATTATGTGAAAGCAATTATGATCCATGTATATATTAAATAAAAAGACATACGTATTGATCAAAAGAAGTGAACGTGATAGTTCATTATGATAGATAAACAATTTCTCATACTTAGAGGCACGCGAAAACAATTTCCAATGGTCTAAACAACTAAGTAGAAGTGTCAATACGATGATAGCTTGGAAATGAAATCAGATAAGCATGTAAGTCATTTTTTGAAAAATAAATAGCACATGGTTTGTCATCAAGTCATGAGGTGAAGCATTAATAATGACATATAACTATTGTAGATCATCAAAGGGACCTTAAATTGGAGTTTTGTTAAAATGGGAGCTGTCGGAAATTTCCGACAGTCACTGTCGCCCGGGCGACAGTGAAAAATATAAATAGGGCTGGGTACCGAGTCAAACCCTACTGTGCATCATTTCCTGGAGTTAAAAATGAGAGGAAGGCTGTCGGAAGTCGGCGACATCCCTAGATCTAAGGTATGGGTTTTTTTGATTTTGGTGTTTTTAACTCAAAAATTTTTAGGGATTTGTGATTTTGATAGTAGAGAAGAAGGAAAATGTAGTTTTCATGTTGATTTTTGATGAATGGTGTAGGTTTTGAAATTTTTTGATTTGAAAAATGTAGATCTAGTTTAAAACAAGTGGATCTTTGCTTAAATTTTTATCTTTGTTAAATTTCTTTTTGATTTGGTGATGAAGGTTTCCATTTGTTCATTTCCCAAAGGATTTTTGGAGATCTAGTTTAGAGAAGAAGGTGGAAGATGATGAAAAGTAAAGGATTTGTAGAATATGTTGATTTGAAAAAAAAACATATATAATTTTTTTTTAAAAACTTGATGTTGAAATAACATTTATTTTGAGTAGATCTGGAATTATATGTAAAAATTTTGAGAGAAAATCACTTGGAGGGCTGTCGGAAATTTCCGACAGCCACTGTCGCCTGGGCGACAGTGTTCCAGTGCACAATGTGATACCTTGTTTAATCTAAATTTTTGTATGTTATTGCAGAATGGCTTCCAGTTCCAAAGCTCGAAAAAGTACTTCGGAAGATGCACATACTTCAAATCAAGTTTTTCCGGGGGTGGAGAAGGCTATTGTTGGAATAGCGAAGTATGTGGAATTTGAGTCGCCAAAGCACGATCATATCTATGATTGGCTTGCGAACGCAGGTATAATTTCAATAATCACACCAGAGGGGTTTTCTTCCTTTTTCATTCGTGAATTTTATAACCATTTGGAAGACCCAAATTTTACTGAATTGGATGGCGGAGTGAGATCAAAGATCCAAGGTCAACATGTGGAAATAACACATGTTGATCTACGAGAGGAATTTGGACTAGTGATGAGTGAGAATATGCCTGATATAGTGGAGAATTATCGAAAGGATAGAGATTGGACCCTTGTAAACATGAGTTTACATGGGAATCAAAAGAAGACTCTTACCACTGAAGTTACCTCACTTACTCCGGATGCGTTCTTAGTCCAAGATATATTAAGGAATTCAGTGATGTTGAAGAGTGGAGATACAAGAAGCATTACGGCTCAGTTGACCCTCTTTACATACTATATTATGGAGGATGAGCTTTTTGATGTGGCGGACTTCATACTCGCCCAGATTAGGTATGCGTATAGATTAAAGCATCCAAGATGGGTGAAGGTTCATACGCTGCCAATGGGGGTGGTAATACAGCGTGTACTCTACAAGAAGTATGGATGGATAGTGCAAGGTGCTTATTTGGATGATTGTTACCCGGAAATATATTATACGGGTTCAATGAAGGTGAAGAAGCCGCAGAGAAAAGCTCATCCGGGGATTGAGATTAGAGAGCCGACCATTTCTAGGGCAGGATCACTACGAGAGTCCATTGATGATTTGCGTGATTCATTAGAGGATCACAAGAGGGAAGTGAAGAAGGACTGTAGTCGAATGCAGAAATTTATGAAGTTTCTCGTCAAAGGTCTGAAGTTGAAACCAACTCCGGAGGAAGAGGCCGAATGGCAAGTTCCGGACGAAGAACCGCCATGCCAATCGGTGAGGCGAACTCGCCGTGGCAAAGCCGTGAGACGAGGACCTCCAGAAGATTGTCCAGAGAGCAGCGGGGCTGGTTATGAAGATTCAGAGTAGTTTTATGTTGCTGCTGCTGCTGGGCGATGTCGGAAAATTTCGACATCCACTGTCGCCTGGGCGACAGTGAACTTCTTTAGATTTCTGTTTTTGTTTAAAGAACTTGATCCTTAAGTTTGTTCTACTGTTTTTATGTGAACAATATTGATGTAATATTAATGATGTTGAATTTTTGTTAAGTCCTTTGAAATTTTATGTTTTGATTTTTAGAATTTTGGCTTTTTGTTTTTACATTGTTTATGTTTGTGATAATAATTTTTTATTTTATAGGCTTTAAATTGCGATATATTCATTGTGAAATGTCTAGAATGCCCAATTCTAGCCTAAGCATAGAAAAACGGGAATCCGGTAACGGCTTAGTGAATATATCCGCTAGTTGATTTTCCGTGCCTATAAAGTTGATTTTTATATTACCCTTCTTAATGTGATCCCTTATAAAATGATGTCGGACGTCTATATGCTTAGATCTAGAATGTAATACGTGATTGTTTGTTAAGTTTATAGCACTTTTATTATCACACTTTAATTCTACACTACTTTGTTGTATGCCAAAATCTTCTAACGTTTGGGACATCCAAAGTACTTGGGCACAACAACTACCTAGTACAATATATTCGGCCTCGGTAGTAGAGAGGGCAACAGAATTCTGTTTCCTACTCGACCATGAAATAAGTGAAGGGCCGATAAAGTGACAAGTGCCACTAGTGCTTTTCCTATCTAAAGAACATCTCGCATAATCAGAATCCGAAAAACCATGCAAAATAAAAGAATCATTATGAGGATACCATAAACCTAATTTTGATGTTCCAATGAGATATCTAAAGATACGTTTCACCACTTTTAAATGTGACTCTTTAGGATTAGCTTGAAATCTAGCACATAAACAAACGGCAAACATAATATCAGGTCTAGATGCGGTTAAATACAATAAAGACCCTATCATACTTCTATAAAGGGTTTGTTCAATTGAAACACCACTTTCATCTTTTCCTAATTTTAGTGAAGTACTCATAGGAGTGTTTGCATGCTTAAGGTTTTCAAATCCAAATCTTTTTAACATATCATGAATATACTTGGTTTGACATATAAAAATTCCATCATGTTTTTGTGTAATTTGAAAACCTAGAAAATATGAAAGTTCTCCAACCATGCTCATTTCAAATTCATTTTTCATAATTTGAACTACTTCATTACACAACTCTTCATTAGTGGCTCCAAAAATAATATCATCAACATAAATTTGTAAAATAACTAAATCATGATCAATTTGCTTAATGAAGAGTGTAGAATCAGCACTTCCAATTTTATAATCGTGCTTTAACAAATATTGAGTTAATCGATCATACCAAGCACGAGGCGCTTGTTTTAATCCATAAAGCGCTTTATCTAATTTATAAACATAATTTGGATATTTCTCATTTATAAAGCCAGAGGGTTGTTCTACATAAACTTCTTCTTTTATATACCCGTTTAAAAATGCGGTTTTGACATCCATTTGATATAATTTAAATCTTTTAAAACAAGCAAATGCAAGAAATATTCTAACCGCTTCTAATCTTGCTACGGGTGCAAAAGTTTCATCAAAATCTACCCCTTCAATTTGCGCATAACCTTTTGCAACTAATCTGGCTTTATTTCTAACAATTCTAGATTCATTATCCATTTTATTTTTAAAAATCCACTTAACACCAAGTACAGGATGATTTTTTGGTCGTTCTACAAGATTCCAAACCTTATTACGTTCAAATTGATTAAGTTCTTCATTCATAGCTAAAAACCAAAATTCATCATTTAAAGCGGTGGAAACATCTTTTGGTTCTATTTCAGAAACAAAACAAAGGTTTGAAAATAAAACATGTTGTGATGAACGAGTGCTAACCCCTTTTTGCGGATCTCCAATGATAAGCTCCTTTGGATGATTCTTAGAGAATCTCAATTCACTTGGAGGCACATATCCTTCTCTTTCTTCTTCTTCTCTATCTTCTTCTCCTCTTTCTTCTTCTCTTTCTTCTCCTTTTTCTTCTTCATTTTCTCCAAGTTCTTCTTCATCATTCTCCACCGTGGGAAGGAGTTCATCTTCTTTTCCTGTAATTTTCTTTTCTACACATGAAGCAAACTCATCAAACCTAACATGAATAGATTCTTCAACTATTTTTGTTCTTTTAATAAAAATTCTATAAGCTTTACTAGTTGAAGAATAGCCAATAAAAATACCTTCATCACATTTTTCATCAAATTTTCCTAAGGAATCTTTAGAATTCAAAATAAAACATTTACAACCAAAAACTTTGAAATAAGAAACATTTGGTTTTTTACTAAATATTAATTCATAAGTAGTTAATTTTAAAATAGGGCGAAGCATTACTCTATTAATTACATAACAAGCCGTGCTAACCGCTTCAGCCCAAAAAGATTTTGGTAATTTAAATTCAGATAACATTGTACGGGCTAACTCTTGAAGAGTTCTATTTTTCCTCTCCACTACACCATTTTGCTGTGGTGTGCGTGGAGCGGAAAATTCATGTTTAATTCCTAACTCCGTACAAAAAGAAATAAACTTTTCATTTTCAAATTCTCCTCCATGATCCGATCGTATGCGTTTAATTTTCAACTCAAATTCATTTTGGATACGCAAACATAATTTTGAAAATTCTGAAAATGCATCGGATTTGGAGGTTAGAAATAAAGTCCAACAAAAACGAGAATAATCATCAATCAAAACAAATGTGTATTTGATAATGCTAAATCTAGTTAGTTTAATTAGGTTATTTTTAGGATATTTACTCTTACTTTTTGCTTATTGTTGCTTACCTAAATGCAATTTTGGTTCATTTTCCTATTTTTAGTGCTAACTTAAGTTTTCTGAATTTTCAGGTCAAAAATGCAAAATTTCCTAAGTCACGCCCTCAGTCACGGGCGTGACCTAGGGCGTGTAAGTTGCTGTTTCCAGTTAAGCTGCTGCCAACATAATTCAGAAGATCTGGTCAGACACGCCCAAAGTACACGGCCGTGACACACAAGTCACGCCCGTGACACGCAAGCCACGCCCGTGACCAGCCCGTGAACAGCTCAGATTCGACCAGCTGACCACCGAATTGGTCACGCCACTGTTACACGGGCGTGCTTCCAGTCACGCCCGTGACTGCCACGTCAGCCAGCCGCCAGCGCCCATGATCGCCGCCAGCGCCCATGACCCGAGCTAACCACCGAAATGGTCACGCCCTCAGTCACGGGCGTGACCTAGGGCGTGACCCATCAAATCGCGTCAGAATCATGCGCCGAACCTGATACAAGCCGCAGAATTGATTAAACAATGTCACGCCCTTAGTCACGGGCATGACTGAGGGCGTGACCGAGGCAGAAAAAATTCTATAAATTGAAATGACCTCCAAGCTTTCCTCATTCAGTTTTTGGAGAGAGAACTAGTGCTACTACTCTATTTTCAGTGTTTTCCATGTCATTTTATTCTCTTTCTCTCTCTCTCTCTCTTATTTCAATGCATTTCCTTTTCTAGTTCTCATATGAATGTTGTAATGCCTTTGTAATTTCCTTTTATAGTAGCCTTTCCATGCAATTGTAATCTCAGTTGAACTTTTATTTAATAAAAATGGTATGTTTTTGTTCTCTTAAAATCTTCATCATTTCTCTCTCCTACCCCTCCACCATGAGTAACTAAATCCTCATAGTACTCGATCTTGATGATCTGAGGATGAGTTGATCAAGTTATGATCCTTTAGTCTTCTTTCACTTTCTAAAGTGTTGGGCCTTAGATTTACTCTTAATTAAAATTGAGTGGAGCTATATTATCGATATATAATCCCCACCTTTGCTTTCATTCTTGGCTAGCCGAGAGGCTGATAGTCTGAAGTGAGCACTTAAGAGTAAAGAGAGTTACACACATTTCTCGAGAGAGAATGACGTAAATCTCCTGGATTGGAGTAAAACCCAATAGCGGGGTTCACCACTTAAAGCGAGTTTTAGGTATTCGAATACGGGACGGGAGTTCGGTCGGATTTTCCTAAACTCAGTTGGGCATATCTTCGAGAGAAGCATGTTCAAACTATAGGAACCCCCACGGTCAAGCTGCCCTTACTTTATTAAGTTTTAAGTTTGCTTTTGAATTTTGATCAACTTAGGCCGAAGTAAGTCAAGATCGAGTGCTATTTCTTAATCATCGTTTAGCCGTACTTATATCCAACTTTTATTTTAACCTAGCAGACAAAACCATCCAAAAAATTATTAAGATAAAATAATAGTAATTCGTTTGAGTATAAGTAATCAACGGTTCTCGGATTTTAATACGACACTTGCGTTCCTATATTACAGTTCGATAGGTATACTTGCCTTCTCGGATTGCTAGTTCGGATTTTATTTCGTGCAAGCGGAATTTTAATCAACAGTATTTTCTACCTCCTAAGCTAGAAATTCCAATTGGCCCAAATAAGTCCATATGTATTAATTGAAGTGGACTAGTGGTAGAAATAATGTTTTTACTTTTGAAAAATGATTTTGAAATTTTTCCTTTTTGGCAAGGCACACATAGTGCAGAAGATAAATTTCCATTTAGCAAAGGTAAACCTTTAATTAATTTATCTTTTGAAAGTTTTGAAATTAACTTGGCACTAGCATGTCCAAGTCGCCTATGCCATAAATCTAATTCATCATTTTTTGATAGAAAACATTTCAAAGTAGAATTTGAAAAATCAAGAAATTTAATCATATATACATTATGACATCTAGGTGCGGTAAAAACAATTTCATTTGTTTTGGAATTAATAATTTTGCACAAATTTGTAGAAGATTCAAATAAAACATTCAAACCCTTATCACATAATTGACTAATGGAAATCAAATTATGCTGTAATCCTTCTACAAATAAAACATTTGAAATTGAAAAATTTTCGTTACCCACAACACCGATGCCGATGATTTTTCCTTTTCCATTGTCACCGAATGTAACAACTCCTCCTTTCTTCATCTCCAGGCTAAGGAACTTCTCTTTATTGCCCGTCATGTGCTTTGAACAACCCGAGTCCAGGTACCACACGTTTTCTTTGTCCTTAGCCTGCCAACACACCTAGAAAGAAGAGGTGAGTAAAGATCTGGTTACCCAAGTGGTTCCACCCATAGTATAGGTAGAAGCCTTAGGCACCCAGATTTATTTAATTTTGCTTTTTCCTTCCTTCCAGCAAGAGTCCGTAGTGTGACCAAATCTATTGCATTTGGCACAAGTAATGTATTTAGAAGAGTATAACCTTTCTGGACTTTTACTGGATGAGGATGCAGTATTTATCAGTTCATTGATTTTAGAATTTTTAAAAGTAAATTTTCTGGACTTTTCACTGTCGCCGGCGACAGTTGTTGTCGCCGGGCGACAGCTTCCAGATGTGTATCCGAGCCCAAACCTTCCAGATCCATGGCGTTGGTATCCTAAGATCATATCTAGTGATCTTCGGCCCATTCCAAATTTTTTCATGGCTAGTGTTAAGTCATGAATCTGGTTTCTCATTTTTGTATTCTCGGATACTAGATTTACGCATCTACGTTCAAAAGATTTCTTTCCCTCATGGACCTTGGAAATTGAAGATTTCAGATCTCTCTCTAAAATCTCATTCTTTTTAGTAAGTACTTTTATTGTAGAATGAGATTTGGAAAGAGATTCTTCAAGTTCATTAATTCTTCCCAAAAAGTGATCACACTCTTGGCAAGAAATATCTCTTTTTCCAATAGTCTTAATTTAATTTAACAATTTTTTGTTTTCTTTAAGTAAAATTCCATTTTCAGATTTTAGAAGATCATTATCTTTTAAACTTTTTTCAAAAAATTTGCAAGTCTTTAAAAATTCAGAGAATAATTCATCATAGGTTGGAGGAGTTACCTCAGTGTCGCTTTGGACACTGCATTCGTCATCAGATATGACGCTCTTTCCCATTAAGCATATGTTGGCCTCCTCTTCTTTACTTGAGTCGGAACTGCTTGCATCCTCAGACGTAGTATCATCCCAGGTTTCCGCCTTCAACACCTTCTTCGACCCATTGTGTTTCTTTTCTTTAAGTTCTTTCAAGTACTTTGGACACTTGCTTCGAATATGTCCTAACTTCTTGTAGTGATAGCACTCCGGTGGCGGTCTCTCTTCCTCCTCATCGCCTTCCTTTCCTTTTTTCTTCCTAAAGGTTTCCTTCTTAAAATACTTCTTAAACGAATTCCTTCTCTCCGGATTTTTCATAAATTTTCTAAATTTTTTAACAAATAAACTTTCCTCATCTTCTTCATCCTCCTCAGAATCACTAGTTTCTTCCTTCTTTGATCTTAGAGCCAATCCCTTCTTCCTTGGCTCCATATACTCTTGTTGTTGAATTTTCAATTCAACTTCATGAGTTTTCAAGTTCCCAATGAGGCTCTCCAATTTTAGGGTCTTAAGATCATGTGACTCAGAAATTGCTGTCACTTTAGGATTGAACTTCGGGGGAAGTGATCTTAAGATTTTCCTTACCAAATCTCCATTTGAGAACACCTTTCCTAGCACCTTTGAGTCATTCATGATTTTTGTAAATCGTGTGTACATCGTATCAATCTCTTCATCTACCTCCATTTTGAACCTTTCAAATTCAGATTCTAGTTGAAATAGCTTTGAATCCTTTACCTGCGAAGTACCTTCATGAGTGATTTCTAATAAATTCCAAATTTCAAATGCAGTATTACAAGCACAAACTCTATTAAATTCAGTGCGATCTAGTGCGCAAAATAAAGCATTCATGGCTTTTGCATTGTTCTTACATTTTAATTTATCGTTGTCATCCCACTTGTCTTTGGGCTTATCCATGGTTACATCTCCTACAACAAATGTTGGAGAAGTGTAACTAGATTCTACCATATTCTAGACTTCTATATTTAGCGCAATTAGAAAACAACGCATACGTGTTTTCCAATAATTGTAGTCTGTGCCCGTAAAAAGTGGTGGCCTACTAATTCTTTGCCCCTCAACGAACGCGTGATCGTTGTGCGCCATTACTCCCGGTGGTAAAACCGTTTTGGAGTAACCTCCCTCTGATACCACTTGTTGGATCGTGTGACGCCCTTAGAGGGGGGGGGGGGGGGTGAATAAGGGTGTGTTTTAAAAATATAATTTTTACTTAATAATTTTTAGACAAATTTTACTTTACTAAAAAGGTTACTTATAAATAATTTTAAACCAATGTAATTTTTGTATTTAATCCAAACACAAATTTCTAAGATAAAGATTTAAGCAAACAAAATTGCAATTAGTGAAAAGAGCATAATTATATTAATCATGAAATTTGCATACAATAAAAATGATCTTAACAATGCTTAAGATCAAGGCACAATTATGATAATAAAAATACAATAATTTTGGTTTACCAATCCTTCTCCCAAGGATCGGAAGGCTATCGCTTGTCTCTCCCAAGACCAAGCCCAAGCCTATCCTCTAGATCTTCCCAAGATCTAGACGTAGCACACAAGGCCACGATTTCCCACCAAGCCACGCAAGGACTTGGACGCTCCGCACAAGGAAGCGATTTTCCCCTAAGCCGCGCAAGGACTTAGACGCCGCACGCAAGACGACGATTTCTCTACCAATACAAAATGAAAAAGTATGTGAATGAAAATACAATATGTAAAGAACAACTCCCTAGAAGATCAGATCTCTGAATGGATTGTTGAAGCTTCGAGATGATCGATGATGTAGAAGCACGCCCGATCTCGTCTTCAATCTTCAATCCTTCTTTGCACAAATGGGAGTTGAGGAGGTTCTGGAGCTCTCTGGTTCGTATGCACTCAGGAAGGGACTGGAATTCTCAAAAGCCTGGAATGCACGAACCAAAGGAACCAATTTAAAGAAATTCACTGTCGCCTGGGCGACAGTGACTGTCGGAATTTTCCGACAGTGCTAAACTGCCGCTGGAGTGCCATCGTGGGTGGAGTCGTGGGCAGTTGGTGTAACCGTCGAGCTGTCGCCTAGGCGACATCGATGTCGGATTTCCGACAGTGCAAAACTGCCGGTCATGGATGGAGACGTGTGCAGTTGTGGTAACCGCCGAGCTGTCGCCTGGGCGACATCGCTGTCGGAATTCCGACAGCGCAAAACTGTCTTTCGTCGATCTGCCGTGGAGGGAAGTAGTTGTAACTTCTCTGCTGTCGCCTGGGCGACAGTGGCTGTCGGAATTTTCCGACAGTGAAATTTTCCCACATTCAATTTTAGCTCCAGCAGCAATGTGAACATCTCATACCTGTTATCTGCACACCATTAATGAAAATAGAATCAAATACAAAAGGGACTTTGTTATTATCAAACCGGAGGAGTGCGAAACGCATGCTCCAACAAGAGTCACCTTCCTTATTTAAACACGCGGTCTCCAGAACCAGACCACGCGGTCTCTTCAAGACCTTATTATACTTAGGCAAATATTGTCCAAGACAGCTTGCCAAGAACAAACCGACAAACCGCCCGGTCTCGTATAAGAACAGGCAAGAGCATCTGAGCGATCAGGAGTAGACTGCCAGAACTGAGCTCATACAACCCTCCTGGACTCTTATAAGATCGGAGCCACATGAATATCCTGACATACCAACCTGACCTCCAGAACAAACTCATGCAGACCACAGTACTAGACCGGAGAAGCGACCTCTAGTACAAGACCGCCCGGTCTAAACCCGAAACCAGATACTTGGGTAGGCAACCTAAACACAAGACGCCAACACTAGAGACATGCGACCACACCATCCAGGTCGCCACACCGAGCTCGCGGATTCCAGAGGTAAACCGCAACAGAGGTGCGCGGTCTCTGCAGTCTCAAAGAACAAACCGCCCGGACAGTCCACTTCCACTTCAAAAATTTAACACTTTGAGCATCTCAATTGAGTATTGACTCAATCCCATTCAGTTATATCACAAAGTGTTGCTTCTCATATTTCTTGATTAATTAAATCGCAAGTTCCATTAACTATTTAGGGATTTTCATGTTTGTATATTCCGCTGCGAATTTGATGTATTGTTCAAAGAAAACCCAACAAAGTGTAACATCCCAAGAACAACTAGAACCCTAAGATGCATTTTGTCATGAAAAGGTCATGACATTGCTCTAAGAGATCAAAATGTCCCTAAGAACTAAGGTGAATGGGTGAAAATCACCTTGGTGTGCAAATAGCCTATTTTAGCACCCAAGCTTAGATTTTGAGGTTTAAACTTCATAATGACTATTTGACCCCACTATGACATCCATAACCCTTAGGGAGTCCCTAGGGTCACTAAGGACTCATTGGGGTCAACCTAAATTGGTCATTTTGACCAAAGTTAACTCTAACTTGAAATAGGTCAACTATCCCTTTTAAGGGTCAATTAGGATTCAAATGATCAAATTGATCATGCCCAAGCTCTCCAAGAATACTTAGGGAGTCTAATGGGTCCACATTGGACCCTTGGGATAAGCCAATCTTGGCAAATTAGGCAAAATTACCAAATTGTCCCGAATCACAATTTATGCCCTTTATAGTTCAATTGACCCTCAATTGGCCTAATTGACCTAGAAAAACCTTCTTACACCCTAAGGGTAGTATATGAGACCTAAATGAACCAAGGTGCACATTCGATTTTGGAGGATTAGGGCAAAATCAAACAAAATACCCAAATTTCCCATATAAGCAATTATGTGCAATTAAGCCCATATGACCCCACCATGACTTAATTCCTCTTGGAATAGGTCCATAGGGTCTAAGACAACAATGTGGGTCAGCCACGTAGGTTAGGGTGAGCTTGGGTCAAGCCAAACCCATTTGCCCCAATTTGACCTATTTGGGTCAATAGAGCTCAAAGCCCAAACCAACTTGGGTTGGCCCAAATCCATGGGCCAAAGAGCAAGCCCATAATGCCTAATATCAGATGGTCCCCAGAGTTTTGAGGTTAGAGAGGTGATTAGGGATAATTTGGGATGAGCCATAAATCAAAAGAGACAAATATGAGGGATTTTGGGCATGAGTGCCAAATGGCCCTTAATTTCCCTTCCCAAGCCCCTCTCTGAACTCAGGGAGTAATTCCCAGCATTTCCCAGGCCGACCAGCTTCTAGGTCGAGCTCAATTTGGAGGCTATTGGGTGGCCAACATGTGGTTTTAATTGAATCTTTGAATTAAGCCACCCCCAGCCCCAATCGATCGGATTACCACCATCAGGACCTCCCAAGGAGTATAACCCCTCAGTCAATTGGAGTTTTCGAGTTCAGAGGAGGGAGATTGGCTTGGAATCGAGGAGGAGCATGGCAATGTTTTCCCGGCGAGTTACACAACCCCAAGCACCCAATAAGGCATGCATTCCTTCTTTCCTCCTCTGTTGCTAGTATCACTCCTCTTCCTTTTCAAAATCAATGCCGGGAATGGAATATGCCATTCTCATTTTTCCTTGTTCTTGGCCGAAAAATGAAAACAGCGGGGGCCCTACTCTGGTCGCATTTTCACCGCCAGTGGATAGCCCTACCTCGGCCGGAGGTGGTGGCTTGGGAGTTTGGCTGGAGTCGGCTCCAGTTCACCAGAAATGAGAGCCAAAGTTCGGCCCAGGAGATGAGATCCGGACACTTGGCTATCAGGGAAGACGAAATCAGGACCCTTAAAAATCCTGAATTCATGGAATTAATTAAGGTAGTTTTGATTTAATTTAACTAGAAATGTTGAGCATGAAATTAATTATAGTTAATTAACAATAAGGAATTAGGGAAAATGTCCAATATAAAAAAGATAGCCCTAGGTCTGAACTATTATTAGAAATTTAGTTCCCACCATTTGGAGAACCACAGCCACCAGAAATCAAATTTTAGTGTAGCATGTGCATTGGGTGCTCTAGACACTTGGAAATTTATCTGTGGAGTTCTACAACTCCAAACAACTTGAATTTTCGGGCATGCATAAGTCATTGCATATTACACCTCTGGTATAAATTTGAGAATTTTTAGAATTAACTTTCCTAAAGTTTATTTGAAAATTCAATTAAGCTTGCATGTGATAATTATGGGGGCTAATGACTCCTAATCACCTCAAATTTGGGCTGAGTGCATAAATGTATCATGATGAGGGTCTGGTAAAATTTTTAGACCAAATTGACATGTGCATGTTTGGGAATTACCATATACATGTAGGTGCAGTGTATGGGAAATGAGGTGCATATATCACCCAAGCGATCTTAGTGAATTCTGGAGCTCTACAACTCCAAATAGGATGAAATTTTGGACATGCATGAGTCATACCCTAAAGTACCCCTGCCAAAAATTGTGAATATTGGAAATAATTTTTTTAAGATTTTGTTCATCATATCCTTTTTTGTATAGCTTAGATCCAGGGTTATTATGGTTCAAATCCACTCAAATTTTCTCTGGATTATAGATCAGGCCAAATATAGTATATGGTAGAAAGTTAGGGCCATTTGGACCACTGCAAGTTGGGCTAACACACTTGCATGTCTTGACCTGGTTAAGGTGTGGTGTGCATATAGCCAAAATGGGTGTTATGTGACACTAGCTCTTTTGACTTGGTTTTAGTCAATGAAATTGTGGCCATACCAATATGATGATATAATAAATCACCTAACCAAAAAAATGGAATTTTTGGTTGACACTTTTCTAAAGTTTTTGTGGAAATTAAATAAATCTTGTATGGTGCACATTATAAGTTATTTTGACTCAAACCACTCTAAATCTCCTTTGGGAGGTTAGTTATGAGTCTATTAGTCACTAGTGAAGTATTTGGCCTAATTGGGTTCTTGCATATGAATGGATTCATGGTTTAATGAGTCATAGGAAACCTTCATTTTTGGTCACACTAAATGTTGATTCCTGCCCTAGTGAAATAGATATTTTGTACATTAATTTTGTGGCCCTTAGAGCCCTCAAAATGTAAAGTAGGCAAAAACAACTTTTGTAGGCCATTATGTCTACAATCTATAGAAATTGAGATCACACCATTTGGAGCCCTACACCTCTCTGTAGGGCAGATTTAGTAAGGCTTGTCCTAGTGAAAGACAAACCTTAAAATGTGAATAACTTTTGTATAGTAATTGATATGAGGCTAAAAATTTATCCAAGTGTGAATGTACCCAAGATCTACTATGAGCCCAAAAATCAGAATTTGTGGGGCTCCTTTTTCTAAAGTGTTAGTAGAAAGTTAATAAATCACATATGGTGTATATTATGGGCGATTTGGGCTCAAATCACTCTAAATCTCCTTTGGGAAGTTGGTAATGTATATAATTGGCTCTGGTAAAAACATTAGGCCTTTTGGACCCCTGCATGTTAAGTTATTCCACATGCAAGTGTAAAGAAATTTGGTGTGCGCATAGCACAACCATGTAGCATCAGAATTACACTAGTAATTACAGGGTCAAAGCTTACTAAAATGTTGTGAAAACTTGTACTTAGACTTTTCATACCAGTAGGAAGCTCTGGGAATTTTGCTAGAATTAATCATTGAGTATATGACATGCTTCCTTCACAAAGTACTTGTTGGATTGTTATAACATGGGAAATTCATAACATAAAATATACTTGCTGGATTGTTATAGAATTTTGTATTAATACTTTTCACACCAGTAGGAAGCTTTGAGAATTTTGCTAGAATTAATCATTGAGTATATGACATGCTTCCTTCACAAAGTACAATTTGAGTTTATAACTTAGGAAATTCGTAACATGAAATATACTTGCTGGATTGTTATAGAATTTTGTATTTAGACTTTTCATACCAGTAGGAAGCTCTGGGAATTTTGCTAGAATTAAACATTGAGTATGTGACATGCTTCCTTCACAAAGTACAAATGGACTTTATAAATTGAGAAATTCATAACATGAAATATACTTGCTGGATTGTTATTGAGTTTTGTATTTAGACTTTTCATACCAGTAAGAAGCTCTGGGAATTTTGCTAGAATTAATCATTGAGTATGTGACATGCTTCCTTCACAAAGTACAAATGGACTTAATAACTTTAGAAATTCATAACATGAAATATACTTGATGGATTGTAATAGAATTTTGTATATAGACTTTTCATGTCACTAGAAAGCTCTGAGAATTTTGTTAGAAATATTCATTGATTAAATGACGTACTTCCTTCACAAAGTAGAATTTGAAACTACAGCTTGAGAAATTGATTCCCTAAATTTTTGATGCTGAAATATTATGAAATTTTGTAAAATTCTTTTTATATCAATATGAAGTCATGGAAATTTTATTAGAATTATTCACTGAGTAAACTTCATACTTCCTTCATGAAGTAGTATTGGGACTCGTGACTTAAGAAATTAGTTAATGATTTATTATTGCTGGAATATCATAGAAATTTAGTACATAGATCTGTGACATTAACATGAACCTTTGGATTTAAAATGATTTCATACTTAGTTGGTAATACTTTAATCAACCTTGTAGGGCATGTTGTTTCACTTAAGGCAAACCGGTCTGCGAATAGTAAAAAACTTATTTAAGCGATTTAGACCATCCATGACCAACAAACGTAGAACGATTAACCCCGTGATTTTTTATGAATGGTATAGATCAATTAAAGGATTAACCCTTAGTGACATACATTGGAAGAAAAGGGTTGGGGTGCGTTTAGTGAAACCATCAATCGAGGAACTTACAATGATATGGTAAGAGGATTGAACTGCCATCATGAATGGTGTGCTTGATGTATGAAATGGGATCATAAGTAGGTACTGAGTGACGACTCTCAAAATTGTTCGGACACTATGATAGGTAGGGTCTGATGTTCAATTGAACATCGACGCTCGACTGTCCAGCCTAATGTAATCCACCCTAGGATTCTTAGAGTAACTAAAGAGCAAGTGGGCATATATGAATGGGTAGCCACCATGAAGAGTAAATATTCTGGAAAGGGGGGAGTTGGGATTCAACCACCATCGCATCTCATAGTACCGTTGTGAGCCCTTCACCCGGTAACGCTCAGGAAGTTCGGGATTCACCCTAAACTTCTAAGTATAACTAAATGATAGACAAGAGTAATTTAAATAGGAGAACTTGATAGGATAACCCCCGTCCCAAATTTGGGATGGATTAGTATTGCTCAAGTAAGGATGAGTTATATAATGCGAGTGGTAGGCTCGATATAGTAGAAGGACAGGTTAAGTCCTGCGATCGGTAGGCTCGGTATAGTAGAAGGACTGGTTAAGTCCTACAAGCAATAGGCTCGGTATAGTAGAAGGACGGGTTAAGTCCTGCGTTCGGTTGGCTCGGTATTATAGAAGGACGTGTTAAGTCCTGCGAGCGGTAGGCTCGGTATAGTAGAAGGACAGGTTAAGTCCTGCGAGCGGTAGGCTCGGAATAGTAAAAGAATGGGTTAAGTCCCGCGAGCAGTAGTATCGGTATATTAGAAGGATGGGTTAGTCCTGTGAGCAGTAGGCTTAGTGTTTCACTTAGTGGCATTATTGTATCAAGTAGTACATGGATAACCTGTGTATTCTTAGGGGTGTATGTAAGGTCTAGGCTGGGAAGTGTCATACTGGCCTAGGAGTGGAGGACACGATCCACTACCCCTGTTTGCCTGAGCGGAGACACGAAAAGAGGGATAGAGGTGGTGCTTACCAGATAGTACGTGGATACCCTGTGTGTTCTTAGGGGCGTACGTAAGGTCTAGGATGGGAGATGTGTGGCATAAGCCTAGAAGTGGACAAGCCCGATCCAATGCCTAGTTTGCCTCAACCGGATACCTGAGTTGACACACTCGAACATAGGGAACTAACAAAATGTCTGTATGTATAGAGTCATGTGCGTGAGTTGCATCTTTACATTGCACATCATAGCATAGCATAATATCATTGCACAACCAGACCACATCATATAAATTAGTATGGGCTCTTTTATACGATGAGTTCACTTTTTGCCAGATCCCTTAGGTTATGTATTTGTGTGTGTATACACATAAGTTAAGGTTACTTTCATATCTGCTCTAATTGTTTCTTTATTTGCTTTAGTTATTTCTTTACCTACTCTGGTTTACTTTTCGTAACTGCTCTTCTTACATGATGTTACTTCCTTTTATATACTCTAGATGTGGATGCCATACACTTGTACTTATATTTACTCCTAAAATGGCTAGAGAAAAGGTGCTTGATGTATATATATACTTGATAGTTAGACATAGGTCACCTGCTTGGTTTTCGTTTAGCCCTTGTTGTCCTCCGATTCTTCCTTCCGCTCGATGCCGAGGAGTCACTGGGGAAGGGTATGCGGAGTTTGGATTAGTATTTTGACTAACGGTCGGTGGACCTCATCATTTTAGGAATCAATATGCCGGAGTAGCAGGACCCCATTTAGTAGACCAGGACAAGAGAGCGTGATAAGATGCAGCAGCTCATACCAGCAGTAGCCGCAGTAGATATGGATGTAAATGTTTTTGAGACTTCCGCATGAGCATGAGTGAACCTGTAGTGTGGATTTTGATGTACTGGGCATAAGCCCCCTATTCATTTTAGTATTTTCTCATTGTGGACTTTGTATTTCGATATTTATGTATAATTTGATTTGTGGACTTGTTTCTTCTAACGCTTACATTACTATGAATTGTGGTTGGCCTGGATGATGTGATTAGCCGGCAGAATCGGCGTGTTGTGGTGGAGACCAATTCGTGAGTTGGTGTCACCGCAAGGCGGTGGTTCTGGGCGGTAATACCCGGAAATAAATGCAAAAAAGTGCGTCTTACAAACTGGTATCAGCTTAGCCAACTTTCGATCCAAGTAAAAGAAGTCCGCAAACCCTGGGCCATCCCACTCGAGCTTAGTTTGAGGACAAACTAGTAGCGGAAGCAATTGTGTGCCCATATGGGAAATTACATAATTTTGTCCACTTAACGATGAGATCAAGCCAACCTGACTAGTACGCCATATTGGTTTGACTTAGCAAGATATCTCGTAAGGTATCTTAGTCCGACATCGACCTCATGTACAATTAGGTCAAGAAGTAGGATACCCCAAAGTGACTAAAGGAAAGAGTTGAAAGCATGTGTAGGTGTTCAAGGCTTACTCTCTGATATACCCACGTCACTTCCAAAGCGATATTAACACCCCTTACACGAACAAACAGGACCATCTTAAGTGGATTTGGTGATTGTGATTCTACTATCGAATTAGTATGAGACTCGTACGGTTTAACTTCCGTGCTTAGAAGCTAATACCCCACACTTCCACCCTCGGAACATCATCACAAAAAAAGGATGTCGATTGTGGAATGAGAATTCCAACCTAGAGAAGACCATTTAATAGGCACATGATCCGTGGAAAAGTTGCGATAAATGGTAGTTTTGAGGACAGAGAACCATACCATATCCACAAATTTCAATGGCTGCATACACATAAGGATTTTATATATACGTGGAAGGCCTATATTTCTGGATATAAGAAACTCAGCACAAGATTTTTTGGGAGGGTAATCATAATTCTCCATTTATTGGGCCACTATGATATTGACTTGGGTTATTTTATAAACATAAAAGCCTATGCAATCCTCGTCATTACTGAAACAAGTTTTTTCCCCGAGTCATCATAATCCTCCAATATTAGGGCATGTGAGCTGGAAAAGCTCATCTTCTTTTGAGCGATGAAGATTATTTCCATCAAGTTTGAGCGCCAAGGATCGGGAGAGAAAAACCTTTTGGGAGAAATATCATCTTTCCACATCAACCCAAGCCTGCATTCATAAAAACTGAGGAGATCAGTGAAACAACTCCTTGACACACACTTAGACGTTTGTTATGTTCTACCCACTCCACCTTGAAAGCAAGAAATCGACAAGGTATTGAGAATCTCTCAAACCTTTGAGTAAAATAGAGAAGATAGCTACGCAACGCACCACATCAGGAGAGATCAGATCTTCATTAGTACATGATAACATCGACTATTCAAGGTGTTATATATATCGTTGACAAATCCATAAGGTATTATCTAGGTACATTAGAGCATGATCTAGAGAAGGTTTGCAACATGAAAAATGCATATCTATGTATTGACTACCCATAGGAATTTGTTTTATGTGATTCATTGCACCATGACTCCCTGGGCACCTATCTTGGTGCAAGGGGTACAATAAACACTGGTGAGTGTATTTTATGAAATCATTTGAAAGTACTCCACGAATATGAAAGAAATTTAAATCATATGTGTAATATAACCAATCACAGACCCTATCCAAAAATTGGATTTTTGGAGAATATTTTCTATGATTCTAGGAATAATTTGAATAAAGATGCATGATATAATTTTTGGGTTATATGAACTCAAATGCAACCAAATCTTCTCTGGAAGATTAAATAGGTTATTATAAGTGCTCAGTCAAATTTTGGGGCCAGTTGGACCCATGAATGTGGATTGATCCACATGCGAAGGGAATCTAGTTCAAAGAATTTTAATGATGCGACATAGGGTGTATTTTGGTGTATTTTCCAAATCAATGGGAGAATGAGTCTGAAATTTTAAACATAGTTATAATATACCCAAATACACCCTCTGACCAAAAATGAATATTTTTTGGAAATACTTCCCCATAGTTTTTATAAATATTTGATAACATAGGTATGAGTGTCACACATGGTTAGGTAATACCAAGTGACCCCAAACTTTGGTAGATGGTGGGGTAGGCCCCTATAAGTCTCTGGTAGAAATTTGAGACTATTTTGCTTCATGAATGTGAAGGAATCCTTTCATGCATGCTAAGAGGGAAGTGATGGTGTGCATATATCATTATTATGTAGGCCTAAAATTTCATGGTCAAATCAACTTATCTTGACCCAAATTTTGGGTGGCTTGATAATAAGACCATGATTATGAACAAGTTAAAGTTTGAGTCCAATTGGACTCTTGCATGTGAGGGGAATTCGCATGCCAAGGTCTAGGTGTTGAAAAAGTGCCCTTGAAGATACTTATGCAACAATGTTTTGGGAATTGAAGGGTATTCCCTTGGTCAATTCTCATGAAACTTAAAACATAAGCTTAAGGTTATGAGATGATACACCTTAGAGAAAATCATGAACCTTGGGATTGAATTCCCTAAGAAACTGCTTATGTGGGGATTTGACACTTAAGCTCAACTTGAACATAAATAGGGTAAATAACCACTGGAATATGATGAACTCCTGAGAGGTTCATGAGAGGGTGAAAATGCACCCTGGATAATTATATCAGAATTTTTGGAGTGATTTAAACCCTTCAATCACTAACAAATAGATTTTTCCCATTATCTTATCTCAAAATTACTTGACCAAATATTTGTAGAACTGCATGAAAAGTTGTACATAGACTTTTGAGATCAAAAATTAGTCCTGGAGATTTTAGTTGGCATTTATGGATGGTTAATTTCTGTACTTCCTTTATGATGTCATGTTGAGCAATGAATCTTGAAAAATATGAACCGCCTACTATTTGAACCTGGAAAATTAGGAAACATGGAGAGTAACATGGAAGGTTTACGTTATATGAATTTTCCTGAGCTTTGGAATTGATGACACACATGAAAATTTGAGTACTGGAACTAAGCTTTATCATCACTAGAATATCCTTGAATTCAGTAAATGACTGTGGCCATGCATAAATTAATCATATTATTTTGGATTCCGAAAGCATGATTAATCGTTGACATTAGAATACAAAAAGAATGACGATGTCTTGGAAATTAGGAAGACCAATGTTACACAAGCTGTAGGCCTATTATAATCTCAGAAGACGAGTCTGGATTTGTTTTATACCCTGCAAGTATGTTTGAGGTCTAACCCTGTAGCCCTAACATAAATTTCGGGGACAAAATTGTATCTTCTTTTTATTGGGAATTGTAACATCCCCAGAAAAACTACACCCCTAAGATGCATTTTGTCATGACAAGGTCATGCCATTGCTCTAAGAGACCAAAATGGTCGTAAGAACTAAGGTGAATAGGTGAAAATCACCTTAGTGTGCAAATAGCCAATTTTAGCACCCACGCCTAGATTTTGAGGGTTAAGCTTCATAATGACTATTTGACCCCACTATGTCATCCCTAACCCTTAGGGTGTCCCTTGGGTCACTAAGGACTCATTGGGGTCAACCTAAATTGGTCATTTTGACCAAAGTCAACACTAGCTTGAAATTGGTCAACCATCCCTATTAAGGGTCAATTAGGATTCAAATGATCAAATTGATCAGGCCCAATCTCTCCAAGATTACTTAATGAGTCTAATGGGTCCACATTGGACCCTTGGGAAAAGCCAATCTTGGCAAATTAGGCAAAATTACCAAATTCCCCCCAAATCACAATTTATGCCCTTTATGATTCAATTGACCCTCAATTGGCCAAATTGACCTAGCACAACCCTTCCTAATCCCTAAGGGGAGTATATGAGACCTAAATGAACCAAGGTGCACATTCAATTTTGGAGGATTAGAGCAAAATCACCAAAATGCCCAAATTGCCCCTATAAGCAATTAGGTGCAATTAAGCCCCATATGACCCCACCATGACTTAATTCCTCTTGGAATATGTCCATAGGGACTAAGACAACAATGTGGGTCAGCCACATAGGTGATGAGTCCCATTTATATACACTTTTATGGACTCATCTGGGCTAGTTTTCCTGCTTTTGCACTTCATTTTCAGTTCTTAATTGCTTATATTTTACGTTCGCGCTTTCACTATTAGTGCAATGTCTTGGCCCATTATGGTGCGAAAATGCGTGCTTTATTGTTGGGGGCAAGCACAATGTGCTCCCCATTCTTGTTGTGCATTTATGCTTGAGCTGGAGGGGGTATTCCCAGCTGTGTTGTGGCTGATGCAGGCGGACGGTTCATCCATTTTTTATCCAGAATTCATGTCTGCGTATATCGCACGGTCGTGCGTTTTCCTTGACGCACGGTCGTATGTGATTGTAAGTTCTCTTCTGTGATGGAAAACAATGTTCTGTCATTGATCATGCGTCTCTACGCACGGGTAGTTGCCCATGCGTGAATGAATCACACGATCGACCTGTTTAGCCTTGTTTTTGGCTTTCTGAATTTGCCCATGCATTTTTACGCAAGATCTGATTCGACCGTGCGTGAGTAAAATGCACGGGCGTGCCTGCTTCATCTTCCTGACCATTATTCTCAATTAATATCGCATGGTTCACGCACGGTCGTGCGTTCGACAGTGCGTGACCAAATTTCTGACTGTTTCTATAAAAGCTGCAGATCTCGACCAAATTTGGGAGTTCGCTCGATCCATCTTCCTTCCCGCGCCTAATGGTTCCAGCTCCATTCCAGTCTGCCGTTCAATCACCGCCCACCATTTGTAGGTGCTCCGGACATATTCTTGGCTCAAATCTTGAGCCGGAATATCCTCTCGGCCACCTCGCATCATCCAAGCTCTTCAAGGAGAGGATTCTACACTCATCTTCACCGCCAACCTAAGAGTTCTTCGCATCAGACGTGGCCGGATTGTAGTTTAACGGAGAAGATGGGTCCATTGGGAGGAAGTGACAGCCCTCTTCTACCCCGGAAGATAGTTGGGACCGAGCTAGGATGCAGATTGACAACCCGACGATTCCTACTGTGAATCTACAACAAGCCTCCAGATTCAGTCGTATCTCCTGCCTTTTTCTCTTATTTGTGTTGATGTATATGAATGTAATCCTTATTATTTGATGATGTGGCACATGTAAACCTTGCTTTGTATTGATTATTTCATGTCTATGTGAAATTTCTCGTTTGTTTATATGTGTATTTGAGGTGCGCCACAAATCCACTCCACCCTCCACCTCATTCTGCCAATGCGATTCACTCCATCCGCAAGCCTTCACGTCCATCCGCCTTGTGAAGCAGCGTGCTCAAGGCCTGCCTAGTTTCCATCTCGCCAAGCGAAGCATTGCATAGAGGCATTGCATAGGAGTAGTTGTAGTTATTTTCTTTTATTTTCCATAAACCAAAACCCCCCTTTTTCTGCAATCCATTCGACCTAAATGACTTCAATCTCAAGTCCTTCCTTAAAAGTAAACTCCACCTTACTGTGTTCCTTCGAGATCGATACTTGGGGATTCACTCCCATATTTTATATTACTTGAATGATCGGTACACTACCATTTTGTGTCGCAGTCTTGCTACCACCTATAGCGATGTGCTAGATTTGCGCATCAAGTTTTTGGCGTCGTTGTCAGGGAACACAGTCGTGTGAGTTTTCTGGAGAGGGAGAACCTATGATAGAAGTTCTTCCATTTGTAAATTGCATCCATTATTTTATTTTAGTTCTTGTTATTCCATTTTCTTGTTTTACATAGGTTGCTTAGTAAATTATTGTTGGGTGTAGTATTTTGCACAATAGTATTTTTTCTTTTGAATCTTGTTATCTTCACACAATGTGGGCTTCATTTAATATTCGTTACCGTTTGTGCAGAGATATCTCTCATGCCAATGATAGATGTCCAAAGGGAGGTAATAGCCCTAACACTCAAGGCCCATTATATGGAGCACCGACTTCGTCTGGTACTCCATATGGTGCGCGTAAGTCGAATGGCTACTCTTCCGCTCCGCACATGCCTTTTTTGCATTCATCTCTGGTCCAATTTGAGCCAAAGAAAAATGCAAAATAGTGCTTGTTTTGTCAGAGCATGGATCATGCCTTGAAGGATTGTGCTGCATTTCTTCGCCAATTGGACGAGGATGACGAGCCAGATATCCGGATCGTCCCGACTCCTAACTCGGATAGCACACCTTCCACCTCTGATCACGTTGATGTATCACCTTCATGTTTTTAAGGGAATGATGCAGACACGCTCATCAGAGTTGTGGCCGATCTAGGGTCTGACATGGCTGAGCCCATCTCCCCTGTGCATATATCTCTTTGCGCACCACATCACCCACTTGAGCGCATACTCATATGTATGCATGCTCTAAGTTGAATTCAATTCTTCTACATATTTGGGAAAGTCTTGGTGCTGGCTTAGGACTATATAGCGGAGTACAATGTTGACTCCAGTAATGCTCCTAGTCGAGTGCTCGATTGCATAGAAATTTGTGTAGATTAGACTTCTTTTTATACTTATGGTTTTATATTTTTCTATTAGTGTAAATGTTGTTTACTCTACTCAAATGGTAAATCTGGTGTGAATCAAATGGTAGCATAGGGATGCGTGTAAGTGATCGCTAGACTCGTATTGCTTGAGTCGGGAGAAAGGAGAATTTTTCTCGGTGGCTAGAACTTGCCCCAAGCGATTCTTGAAACATTGGCATAGGATAGTTCTAGTGCGTGAGAATGACGTAGGCCATTATTTTGGCCTAGTTGAACTTTTTATTTCATGCCTATTGTCCACCCTTGCTAGCCCCTTGTGCCTACCCTTTCATTGATTCATCTCCGCATTTATCTCACCAAACCCTAAAAGCCTAACCTAGTCGCGCACCCAAATCTGAGCTTTAGTTTTAGTTTTATTTACATTTTGGGGGGTGTTGATTGTGGCATATATTATGTGAATTTGTGGATATGCTCATTTGAAAAATTTGCTGAAAAAAAAGACAAGAAGAAGAAAGATATAAAAAAATGATAAAAAAAGGGGGGAGAAAAAGAAAAATGAGTTTTATTGAAAATCATTTAGAAAAATTATGTATTGGGAGTAGGCGGTGCACACACCAATGCTGCAAAAGTCTAAGTCTGGGGGTGTGGTGCACTTGCATTCGATGTTGTTGTGCGAGGAGTTGTAATAAATCTCATTTGGGTTTAGGTGTATCAAGCCTTCATGTTTATCTTTGTTTACCTCACCATAACCCAAGCCCCATCTCTCACCTAAAGTCCTACTGACTCACGCCTTGAACCAATCCAGTGCTGTGGAGAGAATGTGACCGGGCGAGCCTATGGTCACCGACACTGATGGATTTCGGTGGAGTTTGTCCTGCACCCCAATCTTGAGCAATGCTCATCTCAGCGCTTAGTTTACTTTCTCCGTATGTGTGACCGGATGATTCACCGTAGCTCACCATTTTTAGTCGTTGTAATATGCTTTTACTCTTTTAGAAATCTATAAACTGTTTGTATAATGAGAAATCTTCTCTATAATTTTTCTTATGCAGGTGAGCATGCGACTTCGCATGGTACTCTGTATTGTAATTCTAAGCCATCTACTTTTCATTCCCCGCTTGCATAGAATTTGTTTGCTCGGGACGCGCAAACAGGTAAGTCTGGGAGTGTGATGAGTCCCATTTATATACACTTTTATGGACTCATCTAGGCTAGTTTTCCTGCTTTTGCACTTCATTTTCAGTTCTTAATTGCTTATATTTTACTCGTTCGCGCTTTCACTATTAATGCAATGTCTTGGCATATTGTGGTGCGCAAATGCACACTTTATAGTTGGGGGCAAGCACAATGTGCTCCCCATTCTTGTTGTGCATTTATTCTTGTGCAGGAGGGGGTATTCCCATCTATGTTGTGGCTGATGCAGGTGGACGATTCATCCATTTTTTATTCAGAATTCATGTCTGCGTATATCGCACGGCCGTGCGTTTTCCTTGACGCACGGTCGTATGTGATCGTGCGTTCGCTTCTGTGGTTGAAAACGATGTCCTATCATTGATCGTGCGTCTCTACGCATCGGCAGTTGCCCGTACGTGAAGGAATCGCACGATCGACCTGTTTAGCCTTGTTTTTGGCTTTCTGAATTTGCCCGTGTGTTTTTACGCACGGTCGGATTCGACCGTGCGTGAGTAAAACGCACAGGCGTGCTGGATTCATCTTCCTGGCCTTTATTCTCGATTAATATCGCAGGTTCACGCACGGTCATCGTTCGACCGTGTGTGACCAAATTTCTGACTGTTTCTATAAAAGCTGCAGATCTCGACCTAATTTGGTAGTTCGCCCGATCCATCTTCCTTCCCGCACCTAAGGGTTCCAGCTCCGTTCCAGTCTACCGTTCCATCACCGCCCACCATTTGGAGGTGCTCGAGACACATTCTTGGCTCAAATCTTGAGCCGGAGTATCCTCTCGGCCAACATCATCCAAGCGCTTCAAGGAGTGGATTCTACACTCACCTTCACCGCCAAGCTAGGATTTCTTCGCATCAGACGTTGCCGGATTGTAGTTTACCGGAGAAGATGGGTCCATTGGGAGGAAGTGACAACCCTCTTCTACCCCGGAAGATAGTTGGGACCGAGCTAGGACGCGTATTGACAACCCGACGATTCCTACCGTGAATCTACAACAAGCCTCCAGATTCGGTCATATCTCTTGCCTTTTTCTCTTATTTGTGTTGATGTATATGAATGTAATCCTTATTATTTGATGATGTGGCACATGTAAACCTTGCTTTATATTGATTATTTCATGTCTATGTGAAATTTCTCGTTTGTTTATATGTGTATTTGAGGTGCGCCACCAAATCCACTCCACCCTCCACCTCATTCCGCCAGTGCGATTCACTCCATCCGCAAGCCTTCTCGTCCATCCGCCTTGTGAAGCAGTGCGCTTAAGGCCTGCCTAGTTTCCATCTCGCCAAGCGAAGCATTGCATAGCGGCATTGCATATGAGTAGTTGTGGTTATTTTCTTTTATTTTCCATAAACCAAAACCCCCCTTTTTTCTGGAATCCATTCGACCTAAATGACTTCAATCTCAAGTCCTTCCTTAAAAGTAAACTCCACCTTACTGTGTTCCTTCGAGATAGATACTTTGGGATACACTCCCACATTTTATATTACTTGAACGATCAGTACACTGCCATTTTGTGCCACAGTCTCGCTACCGCCTATAACAGTGTGCTAGATTTGCGCATCAATAGGTTAGCGTGAGCTTGGGTCAAGCTAAACCCATTTGCCCCAATTTGACCTATTTTGGTCAATAGAGCTCAAAGCCCAATCCCACTTGGGTTGGCCAAAATGCATGGGCCCAAATGCAAGACCATAATGCCTAATATCAGATGGTCCCAGGAATTTTGAGGTTAGATAGGTGATTAGGGCTAATTTGGGATAAGCCCCAAATCAAAAGAGACAAAAATGAGGGATTTTTGGCATGAGTGCCAAATCACCCTCAATTTCCCATCCCAAGCCCATATCTGAACTCAGGGAGTAATTCCCAGCAATTCCCAGGGCCGGCCAACTGCTAGGTGGAGCTCAATTTGGAGGATAATGGCGGCCAAGAGGTGGCTTTAATGGCAGCTTTGAATTAAGCCACCCCCAGCCCCAATCGATTTGATTACTACCTTCAAGACATCCCAAGGAGTAGAACCCCTCAGTCAATTGGAGTTTTCGAGCTCAGAGGAGGGAGATCGGCTTGGAATCGAGGAGGAGCTTGGCGATGTTTTCTCGACGAGTTACACGACCCCAAGAACCCTATAAGGCATGTATTCCTTCTTTCCTCCTCTTGTTCTAGTATCACTCTTCTTCCTTTTCAAAATTAATGCAGGGAATGGAACATGCAATTCTCATTTTTCCTTGTTCTTGGCCAAAAAATGAAAACAGCGGGGGCCCTACTCTGGTCACCTATGGCCGCATTTTCACAGCCAGTGGATAGCCCTACCTCGTCCGGAGGTGGTGGCATGGGTGTTTGGCCAGAGTAGGCTCCAGTTCACCAAAAAGGAGAGCCAAAGTTCGGCCCAGGATATGAGATCTGGACCCTTGCCTATCGGAGAAGACGAAATCAGGTCCCTTGAAAATCCTAAATTTGTGGATTTAATTAAGGCTGTTTTGGTTTAATTTAACCTAGAAATGCTGAGCATGAAATTAATTTTAGTTAATTAACCATAAAGAATTAGGGAAAATGCCCAGTATAAAAATGATAGCCCTAGGTCTGAACTATTATTAGAAATTTAGTTCGCACCATTTGGAGAAACACAACCACCAGAAATCAAATTTTAGTGTAGCATGTACATAGGGTGCTTTAGAACCTTGGAAATTTATTTGTTAGAGTTCTACAACTCCAAATAACTTGAATTTTTGGGCATGCATGAGTCATGCCCTATTACACCTCTGGTAAAAATTTGAGAATTTTTAGAATTAATTTTCCTAAAGTTTATTTAAAAATTCAATTAAGCTTGCATGGGATAATTATGGGGGCTAATGAATCCTAATCAACTTAAATTTGAGCTGAGGGCATAAACTTATCATGATGATGGTCTGGTAAAAATTTTAGACCAAATTGGCATGTGCATGTTTGGGAATTACCCTATGCATGTATCTGTAGTGTATGGGAAATGGGGTGCATATAGCACCCAAGTGATCTTAGTGAATTCTGGAGCTCTACAACTCCAAATAGGATGAAATTTTGGGCAAGCATGAGTCATGCCCTAAAGTACCCCCAGCCAAAAATTGGGAATTTTGGAAATAATTTTTATAAGATTTTGTTCAACATATCATTTTTTCTTGTATAGCCTAGATCTAGGGTAATAATGATCCAAATCCACTCAAATTTTCTCTGGATTGTAGATCAGGCCAAATATAGTCTATGGTAAAAATTTGAGGTCATTTGGACCATTTCATGTTGGGCTAACCTACTTGCATGTCTTGACTGGTTAAGGTGTGGTGTGCATATAGCCCAAATGGGTGTTTTGTGACCCTAGCTCTTTTGACTTGGTTTTAGTCTATGACATTTTGGTCATAACTTTATGATGATATAATACATCACCTAACCAAATAATTGGAATTTTTGGTACACACTTTTCTATGGTTTTTGTGGAAATTAAATAAATCTTGTATGGTGCACATTATAAGTTATTTTGACTCAAACCACTCCAAATCTCCTCTGGGAGGTTGGTTATGAGTATATTAGTCACTGGTGAATTTTTGACTCAATTGGGTTCTTGCATATGAATGGATCCATGGATTAATGAGTCATAGGAAACCTTCATTTTTGGTCACACTAAATGTTGATCCCTGCCCTAGTGAAATAGATATTTTGTACACTAATTTTGAGGCCCTTAGATCCCTCAAAATGAAAAATAGGCAGAGACAACTTTTGCAGGCCTTTGTGTCTACAATCTGTAGAAATTAAGATCACATCATTTGGAGATCTACAACTCATTATATGGCATAATTAGTAAGGCTGGTCCTAGTGAAAGACAGACCATAAAATATGAATAACTTTTCTATAGTAATTGCTTTGAGGCTGAAAATTTAACCATGTGTGAATGTTCCTTAGATCTACTCTGAGCCCAAAAATTAGAATTTGGGGGGCTCATTTTTTTAAAGTTTTAGTAGAAAGTTAATAAATCACATATTGTGTATATTATGGGTTATTTGTTTTCAAATCACTCCAAATCTCCTTTGGGAGGTTGGTCATGTATATAATAGACTTTGGATAAAATTTTAGGCCTTTTGGACCCCTGAATGTTTAGTTATTCCACATGCAAGTATAAGGAAATTTGGTGTGTGTATAGCACAACCAAGTAGCATTAAAATTACACAGTAATCACAGGGTCAAAGCTTACTGAAATGTTGTGAAAACTTGTAGTTAGACTTTTCATACCAGTAGGAAGCTCTGGGAATTTTGCTAGAATTAATCATTGAGTATATGACATGCTTCCTTCACAAAGTACAAATGGACTTTATAAATTGAGAAATTCATAACATGAAATATACTTGTTAGATTGTTATAGTGTTTTGTATTTAGACTTTTCATACCAGTAGGAAGCTCTGGGAATTTTGCTAGAATTAATCATTGAGTATGTGACATGCTTCCTTCACAAAGTACAAATGGACTTAATAACTTAAGAAATTTATAACATGAAATATACTTGCTGGATTGTTATATAATTTTGTATATAGACTTTTCATATCAGTGGGAAGCTCTGAGAATTTTGTTAGAAATAATAATTGAGTAAATGACTTATTTCCTTCAAAAAGTAGAATTTGAACCTACAGCTTGAGAAATTGATTCCCTAAATTTTTGATGCTGAAATATTATGAAATTTTGTAAAAAGACTTTTTATATCAGTATGAAGTCATGAAAATTTTATTAGAATTATTCACTGAGTAAACTTCATAATTCCTTCACGAAGTTGTATTGGGACTCGTGACTTAAGAAATTAGTTATTGATTTATTATTGCTGGAAAATCATTGAAATTTTGTACATAGATCTGTGACATTAACATGAAACTTTGGATTTAAAATGATTTCATACTTAGTTGGTAATCATATAATCAACCTTGTAGGGCATGTTGTTTCACTTAAGGCAAACAGGTCTGCGAATAGTAAAAACTGATTTAAGCGATTTAGACCACTCCTGACCATCAAACGTAGAACTATTAACCCATTGATTATTATGAATGGTATAGATCAATTAAAGGATTAACCCTTAGTGACATACATTGGGAGAAAAGCGCTGGGGTGCATTTAGTGAAACCATCAATCGAGGAACTTACAACGATATGGTAGGAGGATTGAACTACCAGCATGAATGGTGTACTTGATGTATGCAATGTGATCATAAGTAGGTACTGAGTGACGACTCTCAAAATCGTTCGAACACTAAGATAGGTAGGGTCCGATGTTCAATTGAACATCGACACTCGAATGTCTGTCCTATTGTAATCCGCCTTAGGATCCTTAGAGTAACTTAAGTGCAAGTGGGCATATAAGAATGGGTAGCCACCAAGAAGAGTAAATATCCTGGAAAGGGGGGATTTGGGCTTCAGCCACCATCGCAACCCCTAGTACCGTTGTGAGCCCTTCACCGGGTAACCCTCAGGAAGTTCAGAATTCACCCTAGACTTCTAAGTATAACTAAACAATAGACAAGAGTAGTTTAAATGGGAGAACTTGATAGGACAACCCACGTCCCAAATTTGGGATGGATTAGTATTGCTTAAGTGAGGACGGGTTATGTCCTGCGAGCGGTAGCCTCGGTATAATAAAAGGACGGGTTAAGTCCTGCGAGCGGTAGGCTCAATATAATAGAAGGACGAGTTAAGTCCTGCGAGCGGTGGGCTCGGTAAAGTAGAAGGACGTGTTAAGTCATGCGACTGGTTGGCTCGGTATAGTAGAAGGATGGGTTAAGTCCTGCGAGCGTTAGGCTCGGTATAGTAGAAGGACAAGTTAAATCCTGCGAGCGGTATGCTCGGTATAGTAGAAGAACGGGTTAAGTCCCGCGAGTTGTATGCTCGGTATATTAGAAGGACGGGTTAGTCCTGTGAGAGGTAGGCTCGATGTTTGACTTATAGGCATTGTTGTATTAAGTAGTATGCGGATACCCTGTGTCTTAGGGGCATATGTAAGGTCTAGGCTAGGAGGTGTCATACTGGCCTAGGAGTGGAGGACACGATCGACTGCCCCTATTTGACACAATAGGGTGTACCTGAGCAGAGACTCAAAAAGCGGGATAGAGGTGGTGCTTATTAGATAGTACGCGGATACCCTGTGTGCTCTTAGGGGTGCTCGTAAGGTCTAGGCTGTGTTGGGTATTATTCCTTCAATGTCCCTAGATTTGAAGAAGCAACACAAGTATAGATAAGCTAAGTTGTTTTTGATGTTGTGTTTAAATTCATGTTATGACAGATACATCTAAGCTACATCACTGGTGTATAGATGATAAAAGTAATGAAAATTAACCAAGTAAAATATCATCTCAAGACTCAGCAGAAGAATTGTGGAGAAAAGTATCATATCGTCGAAATAGTTTCGATGATATCGTCTTGATGAAGATAAATCGTCTTAAGGGCTGAAGAAAGCTTGTCATGGATAAAGCAAAGTTCAGATTTAGACGACTGAGTCTTGAAGAAAGCTTATTGTAGATAAAGCCAAGATATCTTCAACAATATCATCTTGAAGAAGAAGTATAACCTTGAAGGCTAAGTGACTTGACTCACTAAGTCATGAAGAACAAACATCAGTTTGATGACCTCATGTCGTCTAGAAGATCAAGACGATGTCGTCTTGAAGTAATACAGTCATCCTGAAGAATAAGTCTAAGTAAACATCTCGATAATGTCGTCAAGAAGATCAAGACGATGTCATCTTGAATAAAGACAGTCAGCTTGAAGAATAAGTATAAGTATTATTCAAAGTAACATCTCGACGATGTCGTCTAGAAGAAGTATGACCGTTGAGATATCAAGTAGAGTCGTGAAGAAGGAAGAATGTCGATGATATCTATGTAAAGTATATTTGTCGTGTACACTGATCAAGATGATATCGTCTTGAAGGAGAAACATCGTCTTGATAAGTTGCAGAGCAGCATTTAATGCGCATACATTCTTGGAAATGAATATTCAGGGAATGTGCATGCCGCCTATCTTGCGCACAAATCAAGGAGCAATAAATGATATATTTTCTAAGGAATATAGTCGTTGCATAGTACTTAAGAAAGAAATTTATTATTTCTATATTCTGCAAGTTCCAAGAAAGGCTAGTAATTATGATAAAGAATTGCCAATTCTGCAAAACGTTTTCAAATGGGAAGTTGATTATGGAATAATCATTAAGGGGTTTTATGCAAAATTGTAGACCATATAAGAGAAGACAATTTTGTCTACAAAAATATGTTATTGCTCAGTATTCTCTCAAGTTTTATTCTTACACATACTTCCTGAAGAGAAAGAAAAGAATCAACTAAAAACAGAAAACTTCATTGCTGCTGTGCAGTGAAGGTCTACAGAAGATTCAAAAGAAAGGTTCATTGATCCACAAGATCTTAGGGCTTATTGTTACAAGAAGAAGAAGATCTGTGATTCAAAGCTTTTATTTTGAAGTCTTCTCTTCTATAACAACATCTCTGTATTACTTTGTAGGGCTCTTTGTGAGCCTGAGCTGGTTGGATCTAGTGATAGATCTGAGTTGGTAGGGTTCTTAGTGACCTGAGTTTTGGTAGGATCTTATTGAAGATCTGAGATTATAGGACTTGTAAAGTATGAGCTTTGTAGTGTTCTGTGTGAACCTGAGTTGTAAGATCTGATTATACTGAAAAGATATGTGTTGGAGAAGTTGCCTAGTCTAGCACACTGCTAAATAGGTGGGCGGGACAGTGGACTACCTCTAGACACATTGTCTTGTAAGGAACCACTATAAATCATTGTGTATTTTCTGTGATGCTTGTGTACTGTAATAGATAAATTCTTAAATAGCAAAGAAATATGAAAACACCTAATAAGCCCCCTAGGTTTAGGTTATAGACAACCCATAATCTTTCAATTGGTATCAGAGCCAAGTTGAGTTCAAAGGCTTAACTACTTAGAACAAGATCTACAAATTTAGTGGGTTGTAGTAAATAAATGGCTGGTGAGCATCATAAGGAGATGAGCTCAATAAAGCTGCCTATCTGCACCAAGGAGAACTTTCCCATCTGGAAGCAAAGAATTAAGTTATACATGGAAGCCTCAGGCCCTAGATTCTATTTGGCAGTAGAAGAAGGACCAAATATTCCCATGAACATTCCTATGGATCCAACAGGTATTCCCACCCCTAAGACCTTATCTCAGTTCACCAAGGATGAAGTTGTCTTGGTCACTATGGAAAAAAGGGATAAGAACATCATTGTGAATGCAATTGATGATTCAACATTTCAAAATCTAATTCATTGCAAAACAGCTAAGGAAATGTGGGACTCCTTAGTTGTCTACATGGAAGGAATTGAGGAAGTCAGGGATGATAGGAAATCCCTCCTGAATCAGGAGTATGAATCCTTCAGGAAAGATAAGAAGTATGACATAGCTACCTATTATGAGAAGTTCTTCAGGATTGTCAATGGACTCAGAACTTATAGAAGAGAGTTCATCAACTATGAACTAAATGATAAATTCCTGAGATCCCTGAACAAAGAATGGGACATAAAGCTATGTGCAATTAGAGAAGTTGGCAATCTGGGAGCAATGGAGCCTAGACAGTTGTATGGCAAGCTCCTATCATATGAGCTGCAGCTAAATACCAGAAAGGTTGAGGAAGAAAACTCCAAGGCTTACACCAGAGAAAAGGCAGTGGTCTTTAAAGCTGAAGCTTCCAGAAAGCACAAGACAGTGGAGTTTGTCTATGTTTCAGAGGAAGAGACCTCAAGCAACACCACCTCAGAACTCTCTGATAAAGTTCTCTCATTGTTCACCAAGAAATTTAAGAAATTGCTAAGAAACATAAAAAAGAGGGAACAGAAGTTATGAAGCTTCACCCTCTATCTCCAGGAGAGAAGATAAGCCTAGAAGAAAACACAGATCAGACAGGTATGATTCCAAAACTAGTAAACATAATTCTTCTAACATTATTTGTTACAGCTGCAACAAGCCTAAACATGTCATTGCTGAATGTCCATCCAAAAGACAAGAGAAGAGTGAAGAAAGAAAGCACTCAAAGAATAGGAAGTCAAAGAAAAGCTTTGTGGCAAAGAAAGTGAAGACACTCAGTGCTAGTGACATTGATTGCTCCTCATCAGAATCAGATAGCCACATAGCAGCCATGGCTCTCTCAAATGAAGAATGTTGCGATGAAATTCATCACAAACAGGTAATTCCAAAAGAATCTCCTACCTTCTCTGACACAGATTCAGATGCCAGCTCCTCTTCAACAGAAGAAGAAGTTGATACTGACTACATAGAGAAATTTTGTGCATTGCTTGATGCCCTTAAGAAAGCAAAAGCTCTCTGTAAGGCACAAACTGTAGAGATCATCTCCTTGAGTTGGAAGAAAGATGAACTACTTGAGAAAGTAGCTGAGCTAACTCAAGAGAGCCAAATTATCTATCCCTCCACTGAGCACCAGCACTTTGACTAAAGTTGTCAAGCGCAAGAATTTTAGAATTAAAGTGTTGGAGGATATGGTTTTAAAGGAAATGAAAATTGTGGCTAGTTATTCCAAGCCACAAACAGTTCTTCCCATGATTGATAGCTTTTCACAAACAAATAAGCAAGGTTTGGGCTACACTCTAGGTGAAAACTATGGGAAATCTACCCATGGAAAGGCTGTCATTAAAAAAGTGATCATACCCACAATGTCATATGATCACAGTAGCATCTATAGATGCAAAGAAAGCCAGAAGATAGACAGCAGTATTAAGCTGCCTTCTACCTTGCTAAGCAAGAGACAAACACACCTTGTGAAGAGTGCACTATCTGCACCCCAAAAGAATCCTCCAGTAAAAGCCTGCAGAAATTCCATGTTGGAGAAAATTCTTCTGCCTCCAAGAAGGGAAGGTTAGATATCAAACAACATCCTAACCTAGTCAGTCCAAACACTACAAGAAAATCGAGATACAATAGATTTGAATGCTCGTGTTGTGGAAAAGTAGGGCATTTTCCTTAGACTATTGGTTCAACCCAACTATCATGAATCATTTCCACATGACAACAAAAAGGCAGGATGCAAATTCATTATCTAACAAGCACCTAGGACCAAAGAGAGACTGGGTTCCTAAAGAAGTATACCTGTCTTGCAGGTATGTCCAAAAACCACCAAGACTCCTATGTGGTACTTGGACAGTGGATGTTCCAGGCATATGACTGGAACAAGAAGCCTATTGAAGGAGTTTGCACCTGTAGAAGATGGACCCAAAGTTAAATTTGGAGGATCTGACAGAGGTGTATTCAAGGGCTATGGTAAGATCACAAATGGCAGTTTCACTATCACAATTGTAGCTTATGTGGAAGAGTTGCAACTTAACCTTATAAGCATAAGTCAGCTATGTGACTTGGGATATGTTGTTTCTTTCCACAAGGATAGGTGCCTGATTAAGGATTGTGAGAATGAATCCATTCTAACCGGCACTAGGAGTGGAAATATTTATTGTCAAAAATTCATTTGCATTATGAAAAATGAGCCTGTATGTCTTGTAGCAAATGATGGAGTGTCTGCTTGTGTAAAGTGGCATAAGAGACTAGCCCACATTAACTATAAGTCTCTCAAGAAATTAATGACAGAGAACTTGGTAAGAGATGCTACTAAGCTGTATTGCTTAGAGATGAGTCCTTGTCATGCATGTCAAATGGGCAATAAAACAAGAACTTCATTTAGAAGCATACAGGATAAAGAATCCACTAGGTGCTTATACCTACTGCACATGGACTTATTTGGTCCTATGACAGTGTACAACCTAGGAGTAATGTCTTATACATTGGTTATTGTTGATGATCATTCTAGATTTTCCTGGGTGTTCTTTTTAAAACACAAGTCTGATACCTTAAGTACATTCAAGAATTTTGTCAAACAAATTCAGAATGAAGTAAACAGCTCTGTGGTCAAAATCAGAAGTGATCGTGGAATTGAATTTCAGTCTGGGTCAATGACCAAATTCTGTGAAGAAGAAGGTATCCTACAAGAGTTTTCTTCTCCCAGAACTCCCCAACAGAATGGGGTGTCTAAGAGGAAAAATAGAACACTTATTTAAGCTGGTAGGACCATGCTAAGTGACTCCTCACTCCCAGAATACATTTGGCCTGAGGCAGTTAACACTGCATGTCATGTGCAAAATAGAGCACTCATCAATAAGAACCATAATAAGACTCCTTATGAGCTAATTAAGGGTATGAAGCCAATACTAGCTTACTTCAAAATCTTTGAAAGTAAATGCTATGTGCTGAAAAATAATAACCACTACATTACAAAATTCTCTGAAAAGAGCTATGAAGGTGTCTTTGTAGGATATAACAATCATAGCAAGGTCTACAAAGTCTTCAATAAGAATGCACTTACAATTGAGGAATATGTTCATATTATTTTTGATTAGAGCAGCATGCTGCATAATCCTTCCTCTAGTTCATCCAATGCAGGAATTAAAGAAAAATTAGAGAACCCCAAATTCAGAGAAAAGGAAACAAATGAGAAGAAGGAGTTTTCCACACTGGAATCTATTCCAGAATCAGTAGAAGAATCAACTGAAGAACCAAATCTTCAAAATAAGATTCATGAAGCAAGAGCTGAAGAAGCTACTAAAACAAGAGAACCAGCAAGAGTAATGCCTACAGCTATGAGGCATCTTAGAAGTCATCCAGCAAATCAGATAATTGGTGAGCTCACTCATGGAGTTAGAACAAGGAGAAGTGCTCTAAATGAAAACTTCCACCTCAGTTTTCTATCACAACTAGAGCCCAAGAAATTTGAGGAGGCCAACCAAGACCAATTTTTGGTTATGGATGTGCAAGAAGAGCTAAATCAATTCAAAAGATGCAAAGTATGGAAACTTTCCAAGGACACAAGGGCATAATTTTATTGGGACAAAGTGGGTCTACAAAAATAAGATGGATGAAGCTGGATTGATTATAAAGAATAAGGAAAGGCTGATAGCTCAAGGATACTGGTAGGAGGTAGGCATAGACTTTGATCAGACATTTGCACCTATTGCTAGATTGGAGTCCATCATACACTTTCTAGCCTATGTTGCATAAAAGGGGTTCAAAGTCTATCAAATGGATGTCAAATCAACATTCCTCAATAGAAATCTAAAAGAGTAAGTCTATGTAGCTCAACCACCAGGTTTTATCTCTCCAACCTTTCCTGACCATGTGTACTTCCTCAAGAAAGTCTTGTATGAGCTAAAGCAAGCACCAAGGGCATGGTATGAGACACTGTCTACTTTTCTCCTTGAAAACAAGTTCTCAAGGGGGAAAATAGATAAGACACTTTTCTTGAGAGAGTTGAAGGGCCAGATCCTTTTGGTCCAGATATATGTTGATGACATTATATTTGGATCAACAGATGGGAGTCTCTGCAAAACGTTTTGCTAAACTTATGCAAAGTAATTTGAAATGAGCAGTATGGGAGAGCTCATGTATTTCTTAGGTCTCCAAGTAAAGCAATATGATGAAGGAATTTTCATTTCTCAGACCAAATTTACATTGTATATCATAAAGAAATTTTGTATGGAGAACTCTACCCCTATGAGAACTCATATGGGTTCAACTGTGTCTCTAGACAAGGATGAAAAGGGGAAACCCCATAATGAGTCCATGTATAGAAGCATAATTGGCTCATTGCTCTACATCACTGCTAGTAGGCCAGACATCATATTTATTACATGTGTCTGTGCAAGATATCAAGTGAACCCCAAAGAATCTCATTACTCGGCTGTGAAAAGAATTATGAGATATCTGAAGGGTACTCCAAATCTGGGGCTCCAGTATCCTAAGTTAGATGATTTTGAGCTGTGTGGATATTCTGATGCAGACTTTGCTGGGTGCAAAGAAGACAGAAAAAGCACTTCAGGAACTTGTCAGTTCCTGGGGAGAAGGCTTGTGTCCAGGAGTAGTAAAAAGCAAAACATCATTGCTATCTCCACAGCTAAATCAGATTTCATTTCAACAGGTAGTTGCTGTGCTCAACTCCTGTGGACTCAACACCAATTAGAGGATTACAATTTGCACATAAAGAGAACACCTCTCTTTTGTGATTCCTCAAGTGTCATTTTTATTGCCAAAAATCCTATGGCACATAGTAGAACAAAGCATAGTGAAATTAGATATCATTTTATTTCGGAGCATGTAGAAAAGGAGGACATCTGCCTTGAGTATGTTAATATAGAGAGGCAGATAACTGACATTTTCACTAAGCCCCTTGATGAGTCTAAGTTCAATACATTCAAAATTGAATTGGGCATGTTATGTTCCTAAAATTGGGCAGGTTGAATCTATTATATCTCCTTTTGGTAAGTGTGACATAGTTTGATAATGGGTTGGATCTCACAGAAGGTCCACCCTAAAGTGATCTGACAATCTTAGTTTTTGAGGTCAGCAACACCAGAAGGCATGACTTAAAGTCTTCTAGAGGAAAATAGCTTCACAAAGAATATCATCTTAATTGATAATGACGACATTGATGAAGTCTCAATGACAACATCCACATATTGATGACAAGAGTAAAGATATTACGATGATACACTCGACAAAAACGCTCAATCCAGACAGACACAATGATATCACAGGATAAGACACTGTCATGATTGCACCGCAATTACAAGATTCTTAAAATGATACTGGAGGATTTGAATAGGTATGCGCCTCTTTCCCTTCCCAATGCATTACTCTATATATTAGACATTGTGCAAGCATAGAAATCACACACACACAAAACCCTAGAATCCTTCCCTCATCTTCTTCCTTCCTACAATTCTCTTCTAACAGAATGGCGCCGAAAAAGAATGATGACAAAATTCCTTCTGGTGGAGAACTTCTGCAAGGCGGCTTTGAGAAGTCTAAAGAGGATCTAGATATCGTCATAACCCTACTTTATGCATCTAAGTTGGAATACATCCTTACTGAGCCAACTCGTCTCTACCATTCAGCCGTCTCAGCATTCTATGAAAATGCTGAATTTCACAAATCTGAAAAGGAAATTTGAACCATTGTGGCTGGGCAACAAATTCAAGTGACTGCTGAAAGCTTATCCCAAATCCTAAAACTAACTGCTTTTGGAAAGGATGAGACAGAATAAGACATCACAAATGTAGATGTGTATGAAGGATTGAAATGGTGCGGTTTTGAAACGAAACCCTATTGGAGATTGCAGAGAATGCACATGAATAGACAAGGCAAATTACTGACAGATATCATTGGAAAAGTGCTGCCATGTAAGACAGGCTCGCATGATCGAGTCTCTAAAGGAATGTTTGAGATAATGGTCAGGGTAATCTTAAACAAAAGGACTGACTGGGGAAAGTTGATGTTTGACATGATTACAGATCACGTCAATTCTCCAAAATTTGGAAGAATCCTATCTTTATATATCAAGAATACCATCCCTCATCTCCTCAACGCTTCAGAATCAACTCCTCTACACTATCTCAAAAGGATAGATGTAAAAACAGTGAGCAGGTGGGAGAAGAGGTTCATAAAGAAAGATGCAGGTGAACCTTCTGCTCAAGGCTCAAAGACCCCTGCCAGAGTACCTTAAGTACCTCAAGAACCCCTGACTCCTGTTGAGAGGGAGCCTATGAGCAAAGAAACCCCTCAAGAGGATATGGATCCAGCTCATGAGCAACTACCTGCATAAGAACCAAGTGGTCATGCAACTGTTGAAGAACATGATCAATCTAAGAGGTCCTTAAATGACTTTCTTAATGATGAACTACATACATTCTCAGAAGGAGAGGAATATGAGCACCACTCAGAAACCCCTACACTAATGGAGGGGGAGCATACAGGTCAATCGACAATGCTGCCTTCACCTCCAAGAAAAGAAGATGAACCACATCCTATACCAAGCATATCTCCCACAGTTCCATCACTTGACTTCATTACACAAATGGAAGGTCTATTGAATAGACAAAGAGAACAATTTGAATTCTATGCAAATCAACCTGTTACAGGCTGCATAAATGATCTCTCTACCAGGATAGATGTCCTCCAAGAAGATATTAATCATCTAAACCATCAAAACTCAAATGCATATCAGACTGTTGTAAATGCTGTGGCAGATACTAGGACTGAAATAGCCAACATAAATCAAGCTACCCTTCTAATTGGACAACAACTCAACATTGTACTTGATAGATTTTCTACTCTAAGAGAAAATCAGCAATCCATCATCCATAATCAAGATGTGACTTTTAATGATTTTGAAGATGCCACCAACACAATCATTTAGAGAATATCCACCTCTGCTCAAGTATCTCAGGAGCTTGTGGACAATGTAGCTGAAACATTACTACACCACTTTCAAGTAACCCAAGATCATCTTTCAAATTCTTTCCCTCAAGCTGTAAGGGCATCTCAGGGAACTTTTATGGATGCCATTGGAAATCTAAATAACCTCCTGGCTATACAACTTCAGGCTTTTCAGGCATCCCTATCTAAAGAAATATTTTTATAAGCCAGAAAGGGGGACATAATGTCAAGCCACCATGCCATGTGGCTAGCAAATGAAGTAAGGTTTTCTATGGAGCTTGAACCTATTAACTATGGGACTGCCTATCAACATCCAATTCCTGAAGGAAATCTCCCTGAAGAACCTCCTCAGAGTGTAATTCATGAATCCCTGATGAGTCCCATTTATATATACATTTATGGGCTCATCTGGGCCGTATTTCTAATCTTTGCACTACACTTTAGGCTTATTTTAGTTCATAATTGTTATTCCTTGCTAAGTGCACATATAGGCCCGTAGTGGTGTGTGTTTTCTTGTTTTAGTGTTGAGGGTAAGCATAGCGTGCCCCTCAGCCTTTTTGTGCTTTATTTCCTGTGATGGAAGTGTATTCCCAGCCCTGTTATTGCTATGCAGGAGGACATTTCATCAGTTTCAGTCTGAGTTCTGATCTGTGCATATCGCACGGTCGTGCGTTTTGTTGGCGCACGGTCGGTTTCGGTCGTGCGCCCTTTGCTGAGGAGGAAACTGATGTTCTATTGTTACTCGTGCGTCTCTGCGCATGGGCAACGCCCGTGCGTGAAGGAATCACACGTTCTGCATGTTTGGCCTCGCTTCTCCCCTTTCTGAATTTACCCGTGCGTTTTGGCGCACGGGCGGATTTGCCCGTGCGTGAGTAAATCGCACGGGCGCTCCAGGTCATCTTCCTGCGCAAGTCTTTATACTTAATATCGCACGGTCGTGCGTTCGACCGTGCGTGACCAATTTTCTGACTCTTTTCTATAAAAGCGCAGTTCTCTGCCGTAGAAAAGAGGATCGTACTTGTTCCGCCTTTTCCGCCGCAAAGGACATCCCAGCTCCGTACCCCTTCCACCACTCCATCAGGGCTTGTCCCTAGGCCTCCTCCATCATCCTTGAGCTTCAAGGAGAAGGATCCAGCTCTTCATCCGCCATTATTCAAAGAGAAGGAAGCTAGGTGGTGCTACCGGATCGTGAGACGAAGAAGACGGGCCATTGGAGGGTAGTGACAGCCTTCTCTACCCCGGACGCAGTCGAGGACCGAGCTTGGTGCGGATTGACAACCCACCGATTCCAACCGAGAACCCTCAACGAGACTTCGGATTCGGTCGATTTCTTACTTGCTCTCTCTGTTTGTATTTTGTGTTGTAATAGCTAGATCTTTCATTATTTGATGATGAACACTATAGATCTTAATTTATAAAGTATTTCATGTCTATGTGCATACATCTTTTTATCCATATGTTTGTGCGAGGTGCGCCGCCGTCCATTTCCGTTCCGCCGTCGCGTTCGTGTGCCGCACTAGCAATTGCTAGTGGCGTGCTTGTCTACGAGGTGCTTGCGACCCTCATTCTGTTTGCCTACTCGTCCATCCGCCCTTACGAAGTAGCGCACTCAAGGCCTACCTAGTCTCCATCGCGCCTCGCGAAGCATTGCATTGCGGCATTGCATAGGAGTAGTTGTAGTATTTTCTCTTTATTTCCACCAACCAAAACCCACGTTTCCGCATCCCATCCGATAAAAGGACTTCATTCTCAAGTACTTTCTCGATAGTTAGCTCCACCTTACTGTGTTCCTTCGAGATCGATACTTGGGGATTCACTCCTACATTTTTTTATATTACTTGAACGATTGGTACACTGCCGTTTCGTGCCGCAGTCTTACTACCGCCTATAGCGGTGTGCTAAGATTTGCGCACCAAGTTTTTGGCGCCGTTGCCGGGGAAACACAGTTGTGTGAGTTTTCTGGAGAGGGAGAACTGAGAGATAGGAGTTCTTCCATTTGTAAATTGCATTCTTTTGTTTTATTTCTTCTTAATCTGTTTTCTTGTTTTTTTTATTAGGTTGCTTAGTAAATTTTTGTAGGGTGTATTATTTTGCACAGTAGTGTTTATTCTGAATCGTTTTATCTTCACATTATGTGGGCTGCGTTTAATATTCGCTGCCGCTTTTGTGGAGATATATCGCATGCTAGTGATAGATTGCCAAAGGGAGATAATAGCCCTAGTACTCAAGGCTCAATATATGGAGCACCGACTTCGTCTGGTACTCCATATGGTGCGCGTAAGTCCTATGGCTATTCTGCCGAGCCTCTGTCGTCATACTTCTTTTCGGCTTCAGCACCTGCTGTGCCAAATAAGCCTGTAAGCAGTGCTCGTTTTGTCAGAGCATGGATCATGCCTTGAAGGATTGTGTTGCTTTCCTTCGCCAGATGGACGAGGATGACGAGTCGGACATCCGGATCGTCCCGACTCCTACTTCTGGCAGCACACCTTCAACATCTAGTTATGTGCCCATTTCACCTTCAAGCTTTGAAGGGTATGATGTGGACACAGTCACCAGATGTGTGGCTGATCTAGACTCTGCCATTGCAGAGCCCATCTTCCCTGTACATATATCACCATGCATAGATTCAATTCTTTGTGAGGAATCGGTGCCTGATTCTTTTTCAAGCCCTATTCCTCCCCCTATTGTGCATTCTATTACATTTATTTCTGATAACATTGTTGAAGATGCGTCGCAAGAGGAGGCTGGCGATCTTTGTGTTGTGCCTATTCCTATGGAGGAGTACAACCTTCTGGGTGAAGAGGATTTTTCCTCAACACCAGTGGAGGAAGTGCAAATACTAGAGAAGGCCACCATTGATCCCACCGAATCTTGCGGCATTGTCAACAATGCCGACATTATTTTACTTCCCCAATCTAATGGGAGTGAGACCGGGATCACTCCCCCGATCGATTTTTATTTATGTTCTTCTTCCCCTTTATTTCTTGATCCCCCTTCCCATTCTGAGCCTGCGCAGGTTGAGCCTCCACAGGTAACCCAGGAGGACTTGGAGCATGATGCCAAGTCAATGATGAGAGCATCCTCTTATGTGAGGAGGTTGACCCCTCCTCCGTAGAGGAAGCTCCATTCATTGCCTTCTCCTCCTGCTGCCTCCCTAGAGATGACACCTTGCTGGGCAAGGATTTAGTTTGTGGTGAGATGAGTGAGGACCAGCTCTCCTCCTCTTCTTACTTCCTATTCCCGCTACCTGTGACGAGCAGGTATTTTTATTTAGGTAGGGGAGTAACTATTTTATCGCCGTATCGGTACCCGCTACCGACAGGCATATTAGAACAGTTACCTGTTCATTTCCTTTTTCATAGACCCATTAGCTAGAACTGCTTTAAATTTAAATAGGTCGTGCTGGGATGACAATAACCCCAGTAGTTATCTTAATTTTTCTTGTCTTTTATTTTATCGCCTACTCTAACATGTTAGTTAGGTGTTATTTTGTTTTGCTTTTGCGGAGACCAACCCCTGCAGGTATTTTCTATTTGTGCTTGCGGTGGTTGTGATTCTTCGTAGAGCTTCGCTCCAGGCTTCCGGCATGCTTACTTGCTAAGCATTTGGTACTCTCTTCCCCTAACTTTGTTTTAGAATATCTTAATGCATAGTTTAAGTCTGGGGGAGATATTTTTGTGTACCCACTCACGTGCACATTTATTTAGCATGCTAGAAGTCTTATTTCAAATATTTTTGTTCATTTTGTCTGCACACAAAGCACCCACTTGAGAGTGAACTAACTTGTATGTGTATTTCCGTTCATACTTATTTTGGTTGGAATGTGAAATAGGATGTTAGCTTAGGAATTGCAATTCAGAGTATAATGTTGACTCTTGTAGTGCTCTAGTCGCATCCGCATGCTTCCATAGAAATTTGAGTAAAATTAGATTACCTCTATGCTTTTAATTTACAATTAGTATTCTTGCGTAATCTTTGATTTACTTTACTCATTTGGTGAATGTGACTAAAATTTACGGTAGCACGGTGTTGTGTGTAAGCGAGCGCTAGTTGTGTGTTGCTCAAGTCAGAAGGAAGGTTTACCTTTCTCGTGGGCTAAGAACTTGCCCCAAGCGACTCTTGAAGCATGGGTGAGAGCAACTCATCTTGTTAAATATGATGTAGGCCTTTGTTTTGGCTAGTTTGAGCCTTGTTTTCCATGACCTATGAGCTTACCTTTGCAAGCCAAGTTTGTGCCTACCCCTCCTTTGTTTCAGCTCCTCTTTCAATCACCAAAGCTTGAAGCTTATCCTATTATCGCAACCAAAATGTGTTAACTAAAATTACATTTCATATTTGGATGTGATGCTTAGAACCTTTGCGATGTGAAAGAAAGATCTATATTATTTGCTGAACTCCTTTTTGTAAACCAATCAGGGATAAAAGAAAAAGAAAAAGAAAAAGAAAATAATGAAGTTAAAAGAAAAAATCAAAAAAGATTTAGAATGAAAAGAAATCCCCTTGAGCGTAATAAAAAAAATTCAGTTGGTATTTGCTGGAGTAGGCTGGGTGTACACCCAGTTTCCAAGCTAAGTCTGGGGGTGTGTCACACTAGCATCGCTTGTGGTCATGTTTTGGGTTCAGCGTTATCTTTAGACTCAATTGGGTTGCGTAGCCGTCTCGTTTATCATTGAATATCATACCGTAACCTAAGCCCCATTATAACCGTAAAGCCCTATTGATTTAACTTGTGAGTTTGCTAGCGTCGTGGAGAGAGTGTAACCGGGCAAGCTTATGGTTCTCGTCATTGATGGATTTCAGCGGAGTTATTCCCTAATTCTGGTCTTTCGCAACACCCTCCTGAGTGGCTTGTTTACTTTCACACCGGGCACGGCCGCATAAATTCTTCACCAATCACCATCTGAGTACAAATAAATCTCTATTTACGCATTTATACTTTTGTAAATTTGTTAGTATAGTTAGAATCTTCTTTTACAGAATTTTTATGTGAATATGTATGATACTTCGCATCTTACTCTGTCTTTGCAATTTTCTACTCTAGCTACCTTTTTCATACTCCGCCGGATTTGTTTGCTCGGGACACGCAAACTGGTAAGTCTGGGGGTGTGATGAGTCCCATTCATATATACATTTATGGGCTCATTTGGGCCGTATTTCTAATCTGTTCACTACACTTTAGGCTTATTTTAGTTCATAATTGTTATTCCTTGCTAAGTGCACATATAGGCCCGTAGTGGTGTGTGTTTTCTTGTTTTAGTGTTGAGGGTAAGCACAGCGTGCTCCTCAGCCTTTTTGTGCTTTATTTCTTGTGATGGAAATGTATTCCCAGCCCTGTTATTGCTATGCAGGAGGACATTTCATCAGTTTTAGTCTGAGTTCTGATCTGTGCATATCGCACGGTCGTGCGTTTTGTTGGCGCACGGTAGATTCCGGTCGTGCGCCCTTTGCTGAGGAGGAAACTGATGTTTTGTTGTTACTCGTGCGCCTCTGCGCACGGGCAGCGCCCGTGCGTGAAGGAATCACACGTTCTACCTGTTTGGCCTCGTTTCTCCCCTTTCTGAATTTACCCGTGCGTTTTGGCGCACAGGCGGATTTGCCCGTGCGTGAGTAAATCGCACGGGCGCTCTAGGTCGTCTTCCTGCACAAGTATTTATACTTAATATCGCACGGTCTATGCACGGTCGTGCGTTCGACCGTGCGTGACCAATTTTCTGACTCTTTTCTATAAAAGCGCAGTTCTCTGCCCTAGAAAAGAGGATCGTACTTGTTCCGCTTTTTCCGCCGCAAAGGACATCCCAGCTCCGTACCCCCTTCCACCACTCCATCAGGGCTTGTCCCTAGGCCTCCTCCATCATCCTTGAGCTTCAAGGAGAAGGATCCAGCTCTTCATCCGCCATTATTCAAAGAAAAGGAAGCTAGGTGGTGCTACCGGATCGTAGAACAAAGAAGGCGGGCCATTGGAGGGTAGTGACAACCTTCTCTACCCCGGACGCAGTCGAGGACCGAGCTTGGACGCGGATTGACAACCCAGCGATTCCAACCGTGAACCCTCAACGAGACTTCGGATTCGGTCGATTCCTTACTTGCTCTCTCTCTTTGTATTTTGTGTTGTAATAGCTAGATCTTTCATTATTTGATGATGAGCACTATAGATCTTATTTTATTAAGTATTTCATGTCTATGTGAATGCATCATTTTATCAATATGTGTGTGCGAGGTGCGCCGCCATCCGTTTCCATTCCGCCGTCGCGTTCGTGTGCCGCACTAGTAATTGCTAGTGGTGTGCTTGTCGACGAGGTGCTTGCGACCCTCATTCCGTTTGCCTACTCGTCCATCCGCCCTTACGAAGTAGCGCGCTCAAGGCCTACCTAGTCTCCATCCCGCCTCGCGAAGCATTGCATAGCGGCATTGCATAGGAGTAGTTGTAGTATTTTCTCTTTATTTCCACCAACCAAAACACCCATTTCCGCATCCCATCCGATAAAAGGACTTCAATCTCAAGTCATTTATCGATAGTTAGCTCCACCTTACTTTGTTCCTTCGAGATCGATACTTGGGGATTCACTCCCACATTTTATATTACTTGAATGATCGGCACACTACCGTTTCGTGTCGCAGTCTTACTACCGCCTATAGCGGTGTGCTAAGATTTGCGCATCAATCCCCTATAGAACAGAATCAAGAGCCTGAGAGCTATCAAAAGTATTTTGTTGATGTGCCTGCAAGTGGAAGTAGGCAAATCAGGAAATGTAAAAGACAGTTTGTTGACACTAAAGAGCAAGAGGCTAAGAGGACGAGAATGGATGAAGTTAAGAAAAACCCTAATTTTGAATAATGGTGCCCCTGCTCAAGGGATATCATCCTGAACACTTGGAATCTATATCAGCAGGGAAAGCATGATAGGGGGGCCTTCTACAACTCAGAGGAATGACAAAAATATGAAATATGTGAAGCTGAAAGAAGGGATTATTGGAACAAGATCAAAATGGGAGATACCTCAGTGACTGCACATGCACCTCTCAGATATCACCGCAAGCCCTATAACTACTTTGAAAGACAAAAGGAGAAACAGGCTGAAGCTGAGCAATCAAAGAAGGCAGGATCATCTGGAAAAGGAAAAGATGTTCAAAAGGATTGAAAAGATGAACGATTCTAGAAATCACTTGCACACTTCTATGCTTTACATTTTTGTATCTGATATATTATGTTAATGTATTGGACTATTATGAATTAATATATGCAGTGATCAAATACCTAATTTATTGTCAATCATTTTATTTGTTAGTAAGGCCTATATATACTTATAAGTTCTGGCTTCTTCAAATAGGGGGAGATTGTTGGGTATTATGCCTTCACTGTCTCTAGATTTGAAGAAGGAACACAAGTATAGATAAGCTAAGTTATTTTTGATGTTGTGTTTAAATTCATGTTATGACAGATACATCTAAGCTACATCAGTAGTGTATAGATGATAAAAGTAATGAAAATTAACTAAGTAAAATATCGTCTCAAGACTCAGCAGAAGAATCATGGAGAAAAGTTTCAAATCGTCGAAATAGTTTCGACGATAGCATCTTGATGAAGACACATCGTCTTGAGGGCTGAAGAAAGCTTGTTGTAGATAAAGCTAAGTTCAGATTTCGACGACTGAGTCTTGAAGAAAGCTTATCGTAGATAATGCCAAGATGTCTTCAACGATATTGTCTTGAAGAAGAAGTATAGCCTTGAGGGCTAAGTAACTTGACTCATTAAGTCATGAAGGAAGAGTCATGAAGACAAACATCAGTTTGATGACATCATGTCATCTAGAAGATCAAGATGATGTTGTCTTGAAGTAAGACAGTCAGCCTGAAGAATAAGTCTAAGTCAACATCTCGACGATATCGTCAAGAAGATCAAGACGATGCCGTCCTGAACAAAGACAGTCAGCTTGAAGAACAAGTCTAAGTCTTATTCAAAGTAATATATCAACGATGTCGTCTGGAAGAAGTAAGACCGTTGAGATATCAAGTAGAGTCGTGAAGAAGGAAGAATGTCAACGATATCGCCGTAAAGTATATCTGTTGTGTCCACTGATCCAAGATGATATTGTCTTGAAGGAGAAAAATCATCTTGACAAGTTGCAGAGCAACATTTAATGCGCATACATTCTTGGAAATATATATATTCAGGGAATGTGCACGCCGCCTATCTTGCGCACAAATCAAGTAGCAATAAATGATATATTCTGAAAGAATATAGCTGTTGCACAGTACTTAAGAAAGAAATTTATTATTTCTACATTATGCAAGTTCCAAGAAAGGCTAGTAATTTTGATAATGAATTGCCAATTCTGCAAGATGTTTGTAAACGGGAAGTTGATTATGGAATAATCATTAAGGAGTTTTATGCAAAATTGCAGAGCATATAAAAGAAGACAATTTTGTCCACAAAAAAACATTTTTGCTCAGTATTCTCTCAAGTTTTATTCTTACACATACTTCCTGAAGAGAAAGAAAAAAATCAACAAAAATCAGAAGACTTGATTCTTGCTGTGTAGTGAAGGTCTATAGAAGATTCTAAAAAAAGGTTCATTGATCCACAAGATCTTAGTGCTTATTGTTACAGGAAGAAGAAGATCTATGATTCAAAGCATTTATTTTGAAGTCTTCTCTTCTATAATAACATCTCTATCTTACTTTGCAGGGCTCTTTGTGAGCCTAAGCTGGTAGGATCTAGTGATAGATCTCAGTTGGTAGGGTTTTTAGTGAACCTGAGTTTTTGTAGAATCTTGTTGAAGATCTGAGATTGTAGAACTTGTAATGTCTGAGCTTTGTAGGGTTTTGTGTGAACCTGAGTTGTAAGATATAATTATAGTGAAAAGATCTGAGTTGGAGAAGTTTCCTAGTCTAGCACACTGCTAGAAATGTGGTAGGGACAGTGGACTACCTCTAGACACATTGTCTTGTAGGTAACCACTATAAATAAGTGTGTGTTTTTTGTGATGCTTGTGTATTGTGATGCTTGTGTGTTGTGATAGTTAGACCCAAGTCACCTGCTTAGTTTTCTTTTACCCCTTGATTTCCTCAGCTTCTTCCTTCCACCCGGTGCCTAGGAGTCACCGGGGGAGGGGATGGAGAATTTGGCTTAGTCTTTTGACTAACGGTCGGTGGACCACATCATTTTAGGAATCAATATGCCGGAGTAGCAGCACCCCATTCAGGAGACCAGGGCAAGAGAGCGTGACAAGATGGAGCAGCTCGTACCAGCAGTAACCATAGTAGATATGGATGTAAATATTTTTGAGACTTCCACATTTGCATGAGTGAACCTGTAGTGAGGATTTTGATGTACTGGGCATAAGCCCCCATATTCATTTTAGTATTTTCTCATCGTGGACTTTGTATTTCGATATTTATGTATAATGTGATTTGTGGACTTGTTTCTTCTTACACTTCTATTACTATGAATTGTGGTTGGACTAGATGATGTGATTAGCCAACAAAATATGCGTGTTGTTGATAAGGATTTTATATAGTTTTAAAAATAATTCCAACTAATATCCCGATGTAGGCAAGTATACCTATCGAAATATAGTATAGGAAGGATGTCGTATTTTCCCGAGGCCTGTCCAATAATCTTACTCACATAAATTATTATTATTTTATCGGTAGAATATTTAAAAGGGTTTTATAAAAGAAATAATAAAAGAAAGGAAACATTTGATCGAGAATCCTTCGTAAGTAAACTATTTTGTAAACATCATAAATTGATTCAAAAAAACTTGACCGTGGAGGTTCCCAAAATATGGTAGAGCCTCTCGAGAGAGAACTACCACCTAACCTTAGGTTGATCGATTAAGAACCCTCGGCCAGTCGAAACCCCTAAGCTTGCTTTATGCGGTGAGCCCCACTATTGGATTTGATTCCAATCCGTAAGATTTGTGTCACCCTCTCTCGAGGAATGCATACAACTCTTTTTTATCTTTGAGTGATCTCCTCATTCGCATGGATCTCTCGATCACTAGCATACGGATCTTAGATCGAGAAACATATTCACGACATATGAATTCGAAGCAATTAAATTCAAAGATAAATCCTAGTTTTCCAAAACCAAACTATGAAAAAGAGATTACAAAATAACACTAATTAAGAATTCATCCGATCAAATGTAATAAAATTAGCTACTCATGATTAAAGAAAAAGAACATTTTATAACTATGAAAGGAGAATTACAATTGCTAGAAAAGTAAATCTAAGATATGAATTGAAAAAAGATAAAACATAAAGTAAAATTGCAAAAATGAAATACAATAAGAAAATGCAGCAAAACTACTCTAAAATGAACCAATCTAAGCATGGATCGGATCCCTATCACTTTGGCAGGAGCTGGCTTTTATAGGCAGAAAATTGGTGAGTCACGCCCTTGGTCACGCCCGTGACCAAGGGCCTGTAAGTTGCGTAACTGCGTATTGAAAGCCCGGGAACGTTGGGGAAGAGAAACCGCCAAAATTGATCCTCTCGATGGGTCACGACCAAGGTCACGCCCGTGACCTAGGATGTGTATTGACCGAGTCAGGAAACGACGCGATCTGGAGTTAATCTGGCAGTTGCGGGAGAGGTCACGCCCCTTGGTCATGCCCGTGACCAAGGGCGTGTAAGCTGGAACGGCTCGGCGGCGAAAACTGCCTTCAATGAAGGCATGTCGGGCGAGTCACTCCCATGACCTGAAGGTCATGCCCTATGTCACGCCCGTGACCTGGGGCGTGTAATCATAATCCGATATGGCAATGTCTTCCGGGAGCTGAAGGAGGATCACGGATGTGACCATGGTCATGCCCCCAGGTCACACCTGTGACCTGGGGCGTGTACTGTGGATTTTTGTAGATTTGTTCTGCAATTTCCCCTGAACAAGGCTGTGGGCTTGAATTTGTTATTAGCAGCCCCAGATTACCTGAAAACACAAAATAAAGTAAATTAAATATAAATTAAACTAAAAGTATATAAAAACTAATTAATTACTACAAAAATATTATATAAAAATAACTATAAATAATGCACTATCAAATACCCCCATACTTAAGCTTTTCCTATTCCAGAGCAAAACTAATTTATAAGTATGAGACTAAATTATAAGACATTCCAAAAAGATTTACTTCTAATTATCTACTCCTAATTTTATAAGACTGATGGGTCTCCATTATATACATGTTTTAGGACTCATTTAGGCTTAGTATCATGCATAGGTACTGCATATTAGGTTGATTATCGCTTATATTTGATTAGTTGTTTATTTGTGTATATAGTACCTTCTTTAGCCTACTTCTGTGTGTTATCTCGGATGTTCCCTTTTATTCTCCTCGGTGCATATTTTATGCCGCTGGGTGCTTTATTTCTAGGCCCCAATGGGTATGTTTGAGTTTGCTGCAGGTACCGGGACCTAAAATGCATTCCCGGGGGGGGGGGGGGGGGGGGGGGAGGGGAGGGGCAAACCAAGTGATTCCATGAAAAATCTGAACCTGATCATGCGATTTGTTCTCCCACGATCAGGCGCACGATCACTATAAAAATCGCACGATCAAATGCAGATGTTCGTCCAGGCTGCTGGTTGCTCGCGCACGACCAATGACTATAGTGTGCACGACCACTAGTCGTGCGCCACTGCTCGTGCGCAGTGTTTATTCTGCTCCATATGTATAGGCCGGCTCCGCGATTTTAGGTCATTGAGCACTGTTTTGGGCGCGAATTCTTCCGCAAGCTCCGCCGTTTTCCCTCTCCAAGCTCCATCCATCCATCCCCTTCTTGGGAAAGCTTCTTCCATAGATCCTAAGCTCCATCAAGGGTTCCGGAAGCATTCCCCGCCATCTACAGCAAGTATTTCAAGGTGTGGCATCTCCATTGGGCTAAGTGGAAGAGAGCCAGCTCTGAGAAGAAGACGAATGATGTTTGGAGGTAGTGACAGCCTATGAACTCCGGAAGCAACCAAGGACTGAGCTCAGAGGAGGCTTGACAACCCCCCATTCCAGCCAAGCTCTATGGAAAGGCTTCTCATCTCGTGGTTTCCTCTACCCTCTCTCTTTTGGAAATGTATGCTTAATTATTGTATTGAACTAGAGTGATCTCTATTTGTCTATGAATGGAAGTATACTCTTGTTTTATTTCTCGCTTAATGCTTTGCTGTGATGCGCTCCGCCCCCACTCCACTTCCACACACACGTTCTAGCTAGCCAGCTAGTAATTGCTAGTGGTGATGTTGGCGAAGAGGTGAACTCAACCCTCAAAAACCCCCGCACTGTGGCCATTTCACCCGCATACCGAAGCACGGCATTACGGCCGCTACATTCACCCACACTTTGTGAAGAGGTGTGTGCGACCCTCAATCATCACAGTTACTTTCCGTCCACGCGCTTTCTGAAGCACGACATCGCGGCCGTTGCATCCATCCCGCCTTGCGAAGCAGAGTTTTGACCCGCATCTCATTTCTGTGTAGTAATTTAGGAAACCAAAATCAAAGCTCCGATTTTTCCTTTAATTTACTCTCGTAATTATTTTCTCAATCTGAAGAGTCAAACTAACCACGCGCATACCTTGAGAGACGATATTTGGGGACGTACTCCCAACTTTATTACTTGTGCGACCGGTGCACTTGCCGAACGCGCATTAAGTTTTTGGCGCCGTTGCCGGGGAATGCAGGCGTGATCATTTCGTGTTTGTGAATCGATTATTTTCGATTGGGTCTTTTATTCTTCTTAATTTCCTCTTTTTCATGTTATTTTCTTCTTCTATATCATGTGGGCACATTTGAATATCTGATGTCGTTGGTGTGGGGACACATCCCACGCTAGTGATAGGTGTCCCAAAGAGTATGGTGCTGTTCAGAAACCATACGGGTCCCATAAATCTTTTGGCTCCTCTACTGCGCATCTGATGTCGCACTATTACGCGGCTACCGCACCTTGGGTGCCGGCAAAGCCTGTAAAGCAGTGTTTATTTTGCAAAAGTAGAGAGCACGCCTTGAAGGACTGTGCGGATTATCTTCGCCAATTGGCAGATGATGATGAGCCGGATATCAGGATCGTCCCATCCTCGAATTCGGCGAACACAGCTCCTTCTCTGGTTACGTGTACCTTCCACCTTCACTGCTTGAAGTTTCTGGAATTGACACGTGCATCAGTGCCCCTCATGAATCTGTTTTTGATGCGACCCCCCATACCTCTTCGGTTCATGTACCACTTTGCGTGAATTTGTGCCCTTATTTGGAGAGTGAGCTCGAACTCTTAAGAAGCACATCTTCTCCCACTAGACACGAATCTACTTATATTTCTGATATTGTCATTGAGGTCAATTTGCAGGATGTTGCAGACCTGCGCAGTGTCGTGCCCACTGTCATGGAGGCGGACAGTCTCGATTGTGCTGAAGCAACCATTTCGGCCCAGTGCGAGGAAGTCCAAGTTATAGAGGGGGCCATTGCGTGCGCTGTTGAGTCTAGTGAAATCTTCGATGATATCATCAGTTTGTCTTTGCCGCACCTTATGGGGGATGAAGCCGGGATTATCCCCTCAGATGAGATTTCTTTTAGTTTTTCTTCCAATTTATTTCCTGACGCCCTTTTTTTATGTACAAGGATGCAGGATGCCCCTCCTCCGGTTGATCAGACCTTATGCATAGAAGAGCCGAAAGCCTGGCGGGATGAGGAAGGTACAGTGAAGAAACATCTTGTTTCCTCATCATCGTTGGTGCTTCCCTTTGAGGATTGGTTACAAGGGGGCAAGCGGTTCTTCTTTGAAGACATAATACTGGAGGAGAAGAAGAGAGCGAAAAAAGAGGAGATTTAGGGTTGGAGGCTGAGCATCCTACTTAATCTCCGCCCCTACTACCAGGTCCCCGGACCTTTCTCTTTCATCAGTTGTTACTACTTCAAATCAGCTTATAGCTGATTTATTTTGAGATTGTAATAATAATTAGGATTTATTAACTTTTGGGTATTCCTAGACTTTATAAACTGCTTAATACAGGTATTTGGTCCACCTTTAAGGACGTTAAACAAAAGGGCTTCTTGGGAGACAACCCGTGGGAACCACCCGGTTCCGTTTGCTTAGTCTTTGTCTTTTAGTCCTGTTTTTCTTTTCTTTTTGCTAACATCGCAGGTTAAAGCTCTCGCGTGGTGGATGCGGAAGGAGAAAAACTTGAAGAAGGAATTACCGCACTTCTGGCATGCTCATTTATGAGCATAGGTCTACTCTACTCCTATTCTCCTTATTCCAGAATTCCTTATCTTATTTAGTTTTGATCAAGTCTTGGGGAGTGGGCCTTTGCTTACGCTACACGCACATACATGCTAGAATGTTGTGTTAGGAAATTTATATTGATTGTCTCATTGCATAACACACACCACACGTGTTTTATTTTTTTGCTCGTGCGCAATTATCGTGTAAGTGCTTGATGTATATGTTTAGAAGTTTGATTGTTAGTTTAGGATTGTGTGGCTAAACAGGATGTGACCCGTGCGGTGCTTCTAGTAGAGCGCTCACGCAGCATAAAAATTCACGTAGAATAGATTTAATTACAAAATTATTGTTTTATTTACTTCATTTGTGTAATTACCTAATACTCTACTCAAACGGTGAATTTGGTGAATCTAGCGGTAGCCCTGGGTCGAGTGTAGAAGAGATGTTAGCCTCGTGTTATTTGAGTTGGAAGGAGAGGAGACCTCGCTCGGTGGATAAGAACTTTCCCCAAGCTATTTTCAAAACGAGTGAGTTGAATGATCTTGTTGGGAGCATGACGTAGGCCATCATTTGGTCCGGTTGAGCTTTGATTTCCCAACCTTACGTCTTCCTTTGCTAGTCGCGTTGAGCCTTACCTCTTTTATTTGTTAAACTCCACTAAGCTTTCACCAAGGCCACATATCCCAACCTAATACGCACTATAGTCGAACTTTGGAATTCATACATATTTATGATGATTTTGCGTTGCGGAGCAATAATTTTGTGCGCGAAGAAAAAAAATGAGAATGAGTTAAAAATTTTGATTGATCCTAACTTATGTTTCTATGGATCTATAAAAAAAAAGAGTAAAAGAACTCTAAAAAGAATCTAACCACAAGTGTGGTAGTCTCGCGCACACCATCGTGCTTAAATGAAGTCTGGGGGAGTGTGCTTCAAGGTGAAGATGTTGAGGTTGAAATTTGTTATTTACCGGAGGGTGAGTGCGTTTAACCTACGTTCTTCTACTTCATTAGGGTACCTCAACCAAAGCCCTATGTCTAGCCTAAAAGCCCTACTGATTCTTGATAAGATCGTCTCATGTAGTGGAGAAGGTGCAAAAGGGCAAGCGTATGATCACCGACCTTGATGGATTTCCTGGAGAGCTCTTCCTTGAGATCCAATTTGAGCAACGCTCACCTCAGTAGTTCACGCTATTTTCCCTAGGGCGCGACTGTTCGATTCACCAGTGATTCATATCAGAGTAGTAGTATTTTGTATGTCACACTAGTTGAAGTTCTTAAAATATAGTCTTTGTCTTAAAATCTTTTATACTTTATTTTTACGCTCGTTAGTTCTTTACTTCCCATCATGTTTTGCCCACACAGTTGCTTCTTTAACATCAATTTTTCTATCATGGGATTGAGTGTTTGCCCGAGACGTGCAAACGAGTAAGTCTGGGGGTGTGATGAGTCCCATTTATATACACATTTATGGACTCATTTGGGCCGTATTTCTAGTAAATGCACCATACTTTAGGCATGTTTACGATCATATTTGCTATTCCTTGCTAGGTGCACTCTTAGGCCCGTTTCAGTGTGCAATTGCGCTCCTTGTTATTGGGGATAAGCACATGGTGCTCCCCTTCCATTTCAAGGAAAACGCACGACCGTGCGTTTCACACAGTCATGAATTCTGGGAGGAAATTGGATACAAGATAATCCGGCCACCTGCATATAAGATAAAATAGCTTGGAATACACCTCCAGCACCAGATAAACCCTAAGCACTGTTTGAGTTTGCCGAGAAATGTGTATATAAATCCTCAAATTGTAACTTTATTACTTGTGATGAGTCTCCATTATATACAGGTTTTAGGACTCATTTAGGCTTAGTATCATGCATAGGTACTGCATATTAGGTTGATTATCGCTTATATTGGATTAGTTGTTTATTTGTGTAAATAGTACCTTCCTTAGCCTACTTCTGTGTGTTATCTCAGATGTTCCCTTTTATTATCTTCGGTGCATATTTTATGCCGCTGGGTGCTTTATTTCTAGGCCCCAACGGGTATGTTTGAGTTTGCTGCAGGTACCAGGAGCTGAAATGCATTCCAGGGGGGGGGGGGGGGGGGGGGGGGGGGGGGCAATCCATGTGATTCCATGAAAATCTAAACCTGATCGTGCGATTTGTTCTCGCACGATCAGGCACACGATCACTATACAAATCACATGATCAAATGCAGATGTTCGTCCAGGCTGCAGGTTGCTCGCGCACGACCAATGACTATAGTGCGCACGACCACTGGTCGTGCGCCACTGCTCGTGCGCAGTGTTTATTCTGCTCCATATTTATAGACCGTCTCCGCAATTTTAGGTGATTGAGCACTGTTTTGGGCGCGAATTCTTCCGCAAGCTCCACCGTTTTCCCTCTCCAAGCTCCATCCATCCATCCCCTTCCTTGGGAAAGCTTCTTCCATCGATCCTAAGCTCCATCAAGGGTTCCAGAAGCATTCCCCGCCATCTACAACAAGTATTTCAAGGTGTGGCATCTCCATTGGGATAAGTGGAAGAGACCCAGCTCTGAGAAGAAGACGGATGATGTTTGGAGGTAGTGACAGCCTCTGAACTCTGGAAGCAACCAAGGACTTAGCTCGGATGAGGCTTGACAACCCCCCATTCTGGCCAAGATCTACGGCGAGCCTTCTCATCTCGTGGTTTCCTCTACCCTCTCTCTTTTGGAAATGTATGCTTAACTATTGTATTGAACTAGAGTGATCTCTATTTGTCTATGAATGGAAGTATACTCTTATTTTATTTCTCGCTTAATGCTTTGCTGTGATGCGCTCCGCCCCCACTCCACTTTCACACACACGTTCTAGCTAGCCATCTAGCAATTGCTAGTGGTGATGTTGGCGAAGAGGTGAACTCGACCCTCACAAAACCCCGCACTGTGGCCATTTCACCCGCATACCGAAGCGCGGCATTGCGGCCGCTGCATTCAACCCCACTTTGCGAAGAGGTGTGTGCGACCCTCAATCTTCACAATTACTTTCTGTCTACGCGCTTTCGGAAGCACGGCATTGCGGCCGTTGCATCCATCCCGCCTTGCGAAGCAGAGTTTTGACCCGCATCTCATTTCTGTGTAGTAATTTAGGAAACCAAAATCAAAGCTCCTATTTTTCCTTTAATTTACTCTCGCAATTATTTTCTCAATCCGAAGAGTCAAACTAACCACGCGCATTCCTTGAGAGACGATATTCGGGGACGTACTCCCAACTTTATTACTTGTGCGACCGGTGCACTTGCCGAACACGCATCAAGTTTTTGGTGCCATTGCCGGGGAATGCAGGCGTAGTTTGATTTTGGTGTTTGAGTTAATAGTTACTGGAGTTGTTTTTTTTTTACTGTTTTCAGGTTGTGTGTATGCAGGAGCGATGTCATGTTCTTTACTCCTCCTGTCACAACATGATGAGGATACAACCTATTTGGAGGAGAAATTCTTCAAATTTGCTCAAATTATAATTCAAGACCTTGAAACACGACAAGAGTATATTGATAGATTGACTAGGCAGGTTGAGACTTTGGTGTCTCTTGCCTCGGCTGTGTTGCAAGAACCTCCTCGTGATCTGATAGTGGTACAATCAGAACCTGCAGGGAGTGAATCCGGGATCACTCCCTCGACTAATGATTCTTTATGTTCTTCATCTACTTTGTTTCTTGACCCTCTTTCATTGGTTACAATTCAACAGGAAGAGATAGCGATGGTCATACAGGTAGAATCTGATCATCTCTCACGGGAGGATGTCACTTGTGACATTTCTTCCTCCTGCTTTGCTCCTACGGATGTTGAGTATACTCTCGCTCCATCTCTTCCTGTTATTTCTAACATCATTTCATTTGTGCCCCCGCAGAATTTGGAATATGTTGACCCATTTTTGGGCAGTCAGATGATGCATTCCTGGCAGGATAAGCATGTTGCAGTGGCAGACGATATTGGTCTGTCCACTCTAGTGTCACCGCATATTCTTCCCCTAAAGGACTGGCTACAGGGAGGAAAGCGATTTTTCTTTGAAGAAATACTCTTTGAAGAGAAAAGGAGAGCAAAAAAGGAGGAGACTTGGGGATGGAGGCTAAACCTCTTACTTCGTTGCCATCAGTTGCGGGTCTCCGGACCTTTTTCTTCTATCTGCAGTTACTATTTTAAATCAACGTATAGTTGATTTCTCTATTTGGTTGTGTAATAATACTACGTAGACTTGGATGATCTCCACTCTTTAATTTTGCGTGAACAATTCTATAATCTGCTAATACATGTATTTGGTCCACCTTTAAGGACGTTAAACAGAAGGGCCCTTGGGAGACAACCCATTGGGGACCGCTTGGTTCCGCTCCTTCGTTCTTCTTTATTTTCCTTATTATATTTTTGTTGTGCCTGGGTACTCTTTAATCGCAGGTCCGTATTTCTTGGAGCAAGGCGGAACAACTGCATTCAGGACAAAACGCCAATTCTTCCGGTATGCTCACTTCTAAGCATGGGGTACACTCTCCCTTTTCTCCTTATTTTAATGTTTAAAGAATCATATCTTAGATTATGCTTTCATGTAAGTCTGGGGGAGAGTGAGAACCATGCACGTGCACGCACGCACGCATTCCGGTAGTGTTATTATTTTAGCTTTCAGTTTATTTCAGTTTATCAATTTTTATGTGGCACGCAGACAATGCAACCACTATGCACGCACTTACTTGCGAGTGCTACCGTGCCAAATTTCCTTTTGGAATGGAGCCGGGAAGTCAATTGTGTTAGCTAGGAATTGTGGTTTGGAGTACGATGTTGACTCCAGTAGTGTTCTAATCGAATACTCATGTTTTGCATAGAATTTTGTGTAGAAGTTATTTCTATTTTCATGCGTTGTAGCTTTATTCTTATCTAATTTAGTAATTAGAGTTGTACTTTACTCAAAGCATGAACCTGTGTCGATCTACCGGTAGTGTAGGTGAGTTGGTATCGAACGCTAGATTCGTATTTCTCGAGTCAGGAGAAAGAGTTATCTTTCTCGGTGGCTAAGAACTCGCCCCTAGCGATTATCGAAACATAGGCACTGGGTAGTCCTAACGCATTAGCATGATGTAGGCCATTCTTTGGACCGTTTGAGCTTTGAGCCAAACCAGAAACCCACCCTTGCTAGCCAATTTTGAGCTTATCCCACCTTTTCTATTTAGCTCCACCGCTCTCGCTTAAGCCAGGATTACCAAACCTTTATGCGCACGTGTTTCGAGCTTTATAATATAACTGATTATTGTGATGTGCTGTTATTTATGGATGCATATTTGGATTGCTTAAGTTGAAAAAAAGAGGAAAAGAAATAAAAAAAAAGGTTTTAGTGATCTGAAAATTGAAAACATTTGCGATTAAAAAGAAAAAAATCTGAGCTTTATATTCTAATTCAGAAATTCTGAATTGTTTGATAGGATTTACTTTATATTGGGTATTGGCGATGAACACATCAGCTTTATTTGTTGCCGAGGTTTACAATTTGTTTTGCTCAAATGTGTTAGGTGCGTTAGCCTCCGAGTTTATCATTGTATATCCTACCGCAACCTAAGCCACATATTTACCCGAAAGCCCTATTGACTTGTGTGTAGTTTTACCTAATGCTGTGGAGAGAGTGCGAAAGTGCGAGCTTATGGCTCCCGACACCGATGGATTTCGGTGGAGTTAGATCCGTATCTCGTATTTTTTGAAATACTCATCTGAGCGCATCCCTACATTCTCCCTACACGTGACTGGCAGATCACACTTGGTTCAGCTTTTGAGTAAACTAATCTCTTATTTACTATTTAACATATTTGTATATTACTTTGCATAGTAGAAATTTCTTCTACAAGAATTTTATGAACATGATTATTTGATTTCGCATATTACTCCTAGCCACAATCACCTTTCTAACCTTTGTTTTTCCCGTCCGCCGAGAGTAGTTTGCTCGGGACGCGCAAATGAGTAAGTCTGGGGGTGTGATGAGTCTCCATTATATATATGTTTTAGGACTCATTTAGGCTTAGTATCATGCATAGGTACTGCATATTATGTTGATTATCACTTATATTGGATTAGTTGTTTATTTGTGTAAATAGTACCTTCCTTAGCCTACTTCTATGTGTTATCTCGGATGTTCCCTTTTATTCTCTTCGGTGCATATTTTATGCCTCTGGGTGCTTTATTTCTAGGCCCCAACGGGTATGTTTGAGTTTGCTGCAGGTATCAGGAGCCGAAATGCATTCCAGGGGGGGCAATCCATGTGATTCCATGAAAATCTGAACCTGATTGTGCGATTTGTTCTCGCACGATCAGGCGCACGATCACTATACAAATCGCACGATCAAATGCAGATGTTCGTCCAGGCTGCTGGTTGCTTGCGCACGACCAATGATTATAGTGCGCAGGACCACTGGTCGTGCGCCACTGCTCATGCGCAGTGTTTATTCTGCTCCATATTTATTGACCGGCTCCGTGATTTTAGGTGATTGAGCACTGTTTTGGGCGCAAATTCTTCCGCAAGCTCTGCCGTTTTCCCTCTCCAAGCTCCATCCATCCATTCTCTTCCTTGGGAAAGCTTCTTCCATTGATCTTATGCTCCATCAAGGGTTCCAGAAGCATTCCCCGCCATCTACAGCAAGTATTTCAAGGTGTGGCATCTCCATTGGGCTATGTGGAAGAGACCCGGCTCTGAGAAGAAGACGGATGATGTTTGGAGGTAGTGACAACCTATGAACTCCGGAAGCAACCAAGGACTGAGCTCGGAGGAGGCTTGACAACCCCCCATTCCGGCCAAGATCTACGGCGAGGCTTCTCATCTCGTGGTTTCCTCTACCCTCTCTCTTTTGGAAATGTATTCTTAACTATTGTATTGAACTAGAGTGATCTCTATTTGTCTATGAATGGAAGTATACTCATGTTTTATTTCTCGCTTAATGCTTTGCTGTGATGCGCTCCGCCCCCACTCCACTTCCACACACACGTTCTAGCTAGCCACCTAGCAATTGCTAGTGGTGATGTTGGCGAAGAGGTGAACTCGACCCTCACAAAACCCTGCACTGTGGCCATTTCACCCGCATACCGAAGCACGGCATTGCAGTCGCTGCATTCACCCCCACTTTGCGAAGAGGTGTGTGCGACCCTCAATCGTCACAGTTGCTTTCCGTCCACGCGCTTTCCGAAGCACGACATCGCGGTCGTTACATCCATCCCGCCTTGCGAAGCGGAGTTTTGACCCGCATCTCATTTCTGTGTAGTAATTTAGGAAACCAAAATCATAGCTCCGATTTTTCCTTTAATTTACTCTCGTAATTATTTTCTCAATCCGAAGAGTCAAACTAACCACGCGCATTCCTTGAGAGATGATATTCGGGGACGTACTCCCAACTTTATTACTTGTGCGACCAGTGCACTTGCCGAACGCGCATCAAGTTTTGATGCGCTATTTTCTTCTTCTATATCATGTGGGAATATTTGAATATCCGATGTCGTTGGTGTGGGGACACATCCCATGCTAGTGATAGGTGTCCCAAAGAGTATGGTGTTGTTCAGAAACCGTACGGGTCCCATAAATCTTTTGGCTCCTCTACTGCGCCTCCGATGTCGCACTATTACGCGGCCACCGCACCTTGGGTGTCGGCGAAGCCGGTGAAGCAGTGTTTTTTTGCAAAAGTAGAGAGCATGCCTTGAAAGACTGTTCTGATTATCTTCGCCAACTGGAGGATGACGATGAGCCGGATATCTGGATCATCCAATCTTCGAATTCTGTAAGCACAGCCCCTTCCTCTGGTTACGTGTCACTTCCACCTTCACTTATTGAAGTCTCTAGAATCGACCCATGCATCAATGTCCCTCATGACTCTGTTTCTGATGCGACCCCCATACCTCTTCAGTTCACCTACCACTTTGCGTGGATTTGTGCCCTTGTGTGGAGAGTGAGCCCGAACTCTCAAGTGGCACATCTTCTCCCACTACACACGAAACTACATCCATTTCTGATGTTATCATTGAGGTCAATTTGCAGGATGTTGCAGACCTGCGCAGTGTCGAGCCCACTCTTATGGAAGAGGACATTCTTGATTGTGCTGAAGCAACCATTTCAGTCCAGTGCGAGGAATTCCAAATTATAGAGGAGGCCATTGCGTGCGCTGTTGAGACTAGTGAAATCTTCGATGATATCATCAGTTTGTCATTGCCGCACCCTATGGGGGATGAAGTCGGGATTATCCCCTCAGATGAGATTTCTTTTAGTTTTTCTTCCAATTTATTTCCTGACCCACTTTCTTTATGTACAAGAATGCAGGATGCCCCTCCTCCGGTTGATCAGACCTTATGCATGGAGGAGCCGAAAGCCTGGCGGGATGAGGAGGGTACAGTGAAGGAACATCTTGTTGCCTCATCATCATTGGTGCTTCCCCTTGAGGATTGGTTACAAGGGGGCAAGCGGTTCTTCTTTGAAGACATAATACTGGAGGAGAAGAAGAGAGCGAAAAAGGAGGAGATTTGGGGTTGGAGGCTGAGCATCCTACTTAATTTCCATCCCTACTACCAGATCCCCGGACCTTTTTCTTGCATCAGTTGTTATTACTTCAAATCAGCTTATAGCTGATTTGTTTTGAGCTTGTAATAATAATTATGATTTATTGACTTTTGCTTTCCTACACTTTATAAACTGCATTAATACAGGTATTTGGTCCACCTTAAGGACAGTAAACAAAAGGGCTCCTGGGAGACAACCCATTGGAACTTCCTAGTTCCGCTTGCTTAGTTTATAATTCTAGATGTTCTTGTGTTTTGTTTTTGCTAACTTTTCAGGAGCTCGGTTGATTGTTGCGGGAGAGATTCTTAACGCCAATTCTTCCGGTATGCTCACTTCTGAGCATGGGGTACACTCTCCCTTTTCTCCTTAGTTTAATGTTTAAAGAATCATATTTTAGATTATGCTTTCATGTAAGTCTGGGGCAGAGTGAGAACCATGCACGTGCACGCACGCGCGCATTCCGGTAGTATTATTATTTCAGCTTCTGGTTTATTTCAGTTTATCAATTTTTATGTGGCACGCACACACTGCACCCACTTTGCACGCACTTACTTGCGAGTGCTACCGTGCCAAATTTCCTTTTGGAATGGAACCGGGAAGTCAATTGTGTTAGCTAGGAATTGTTGTTTGGAGTACGATGTTGACTCCAGCAGTGTTCTAATCGAATACTCATGTCGCGCATAGAATTTTGTGTAGAAGTTATTTTTATTTTCATGCTTTTTATCTTTATTATTATCTAATCTAGTAATTAGAGTTTTATTTCACTCAAAGCATGAACCTGTGCCGATCTACCGGTAGTGTAGGTGAGTTGGTATCGAACGCTAGATTCGTATTTCTCGAGTAGGGAGAAAGAGTTATCTTTCTCGGTGGCTAAGAACTCGCCCCTACCGACTCTTGAAACATAGGCACCGGGTAGTTCTAACGCATTAGCATGATGTAGGCCATTCTTTGGACCGTTTGAGCTTTGAGCCAAAACCAGAAATTCACCCTTGCTAACCAATTTTGAGCCTATCCCACCTTTTCTATTTAGCTCCACCGCTCTCGCTTAAGCCAAGATTACCAAACCTGTATGCGCACATGTTTCGAGCTTTATAGTATAACTGATTATTGTGCTGTACTATTATTTATGGATACAACATTTGGTTTGCTTAAGTTGAAAAAAAAAGTATTAGTGAGCTGAAAATTGAAAAGATTAGCGCTTCAAAAGAAAAAAAAACTGAGCTTTATATTCTAATTTAGAAATTCTGAATTGTTTGATAGGAATTACTTTATATTGGGTGTTGGCAATGAACAAATCAGCTTTATTTGTTGCCAGGGTTTACAAATTCTATTGCTCAAATGTGTTAGGTGCGTCAGCCTCCGAGTTTATCATTGTATATCCTACCGCAACCTAAGCCACATATTTACTCGAAAGCCCTATTGACTTGTGTGTATTTTTACCTAATACTGTGGAGAGAGTGCGAAAGTGCGAGCTTATGGCTCCCGACACCGATGGATTTCGGTGGAGTTAGTTCTGTATCCCGTATTTTTTGAAATACTCGTCTGAGCGCATCCCTACATTCTCCCTACACATGACTGGCAGATCACACTTGGTTCAGCTTTTGAGTAAACTAATCTCTTATTTATTATTTTAGATATTTGTAAATTACATTGCATAGTAGAAAATTTCTTCTACGAGAATTTTATGAACATGATTGTTTGATTTCGCATATTACTCCTAGCCACAATCACCTTTCTAACCTTTATTTTTCCCGTTCTCCGAGAGTAGTTTGCTCGGGACGCGCAAACGAGTAAGTCTGGGGGTGTGATGAGTCTCCATTACATACATGTTTTAGGACTCATTTAGGCTTAGTATCATGCATAGGTACTGCATATTAGGTTGATTATCGCATATATTGGATTAGTTGTTTATTTGTGTAAATAGTACCTTCCTTAGCCTACTACTGTGTGTTATCTCGGATGTTCCCTTTTATTCTCTTCGGTGCATACTTTATGCCGTTGGGTGCTTTATTTCTAGGCCCCAACGGGTATGTTTGAGTTTGCTGCAGGTACCAGGGCCTGAAATGCATTCCAGTGGGGGGGGGGGGGGCAATCCATGTGATTCCATGAAAATCTGAACCTGATCGTGCGATTTGTTCTCGCACGATCAGGCGCACGATCACTATACAAATCGCACGATCAAATGCAGATGTTCGTCCAGGCTTCTGGTTGCTCGCACACGACCAATGATTATAGTGCGCACGACCATTGGTCGTGTGCCACTGCTCGTGCGCAGTGTTTATTCTGCTCCATATTTATAGACCGGCTCCGCGATTTTAGGTTATTCAGCACTGTTTTGGGCGCGAATTCTTCCGCAAGCTCCGTCGTTTCCCTCTCCAAGATCCATCCATCTATCCCCTTCCTTGGGAAAGCTTCATCCATTGATCCTAAGCTCCATCAAGGGTTTCGAAAGCTCTCCCCGCCATCTACAGCAAGCATTTCAAGGTGCGGCATCACCTTTTGGGTTAAGTGGAAGAGACCCAGCTCTGAGAAGAAAACGAATGATGTTTGGAGGTAGTGACAGCCTCTGAACCCCAGAAGCAACCAAGGACTGAGCTCGGAGGAGGCTTGACAACCCCCCATTCCGACCAAGATCTACGGCGAGGCTTCTCATCTCGTGGTTTCCTCTACCCTCTCTCTTTTGGAAATGTATGCTTAAACTTTTGTATTGAACTAGAGTAATATTTATTCGTCTATGAATGGTAGTATTCTCTTGTTTTATTTCTCGTTTGATGCTTTGCTGTGATGCGCTCCGCCCCCACTCCACTTCTACACACGCGTTCAAGCTAGCTCACTCTAGCAAAAGCTAGAGGTGAGAGTGAAGAGGTGAATACGACCCTCACAAATCCCCGCACTGTGGCCATTTCACTCGCACACCGAAGCGCGGCATCGCGGCCACTGCACTCACTCACACTTTGCGAAGAGGTGTGTGCGACCCTCAACCGTCACAGTTACTTTCCATCTACGCGCCTCCCGAAGCACCACATCGCGGTCGTTGCATTCATCCCGCCTTGCGAAGCGGAGTTTTGACCCGCATCTCTCTTTTCCGCATTAGCTTAGGAACCAAATCACAATGCCCTTGTTTTTACTTTATTTGCCCGTGTAACGATCGATTCACTACGCGTTTCGTTCACCATAACCTGCATTCCTTGGAGACGATATTCGGGGATTTCCTCCCTATTTTATTACTTGAGCGACCGGTGCACTGCCGTCGTATCGCATTTCATGCTCGCTAATTAGCATTGCTGAAATTGCGCATCAAGTTTTTAGAATGCTGTGAGCATTAGGTAAAACCGAATACCGAATTTTGTATTTCTCGGCAACGGCGTCATCGAGCTTAGGGTTTATCTGGTGCTGGAGGTGTATTCCCGGCATAATTCTTGATTTCGCATATTACTCCTAGCCACAATCACCTTTCTAACCTTTGTTTTTCCCGTCCGCCGAAAGTAGTTTGCTCGGGACGCGCAAACTAGTAAGTCTGGGGGTGTGATGAGTCTGCATTATATACATGTTTTAGGACTCATTTAGGCTTAGTATCATGCATATGTACTGCATATTAGGTTGATTATCGCTTATATTGGATTAGTTGTTTATTTGTGTAAATAGTACCTTCCTTAGCCTACTTCTGTGTGTTATCTCGGATGTTCCCTTTTATTCTCTTTGGTGCATATTTTATGCCGCTGGGTGCTTTATTTCTAGTCCCCAACGGGTATGTTTGAGTTTGCTGCAGGTACCAGGAGCTGAAATGCATTCCAGGGGGGGCAATCCATGTGATTCCATGAAAATCTGAACCTGATCGTGCGATTTGTTCTCGCACGATCAGGCGCACGATCACTATACAAATCGCACGATCAAATGTAGATGTTCGTCCAGGCTACTGGTTGCTCGTGCACGACCAATGACTATAGTGCGCACGACCACTGGTCGTGCGCCACTGCTCGTGCGTAGTGTTTATTCTGCTCCATATTTATAGACCGGCTCCGCGATTTTAGGTCATTGAGCACTATTTTGGGCGCGAATCAATTGCTAGTGGTGATGTTTGCGAAGAGGTGAACTCGACCCTCACCAAACCCCGCACTGTGGCCATTTCACCCGCATACCGAAGCGCGGCATTGCGGCCGCTGCATTCACCCCCACTTTGCGAAGAGGTGTGTGCGACCCTCAATCGTCACAGTTACTTTCCGTCCACGCGCTTTCTGAAGCACGGCATCGCGGTCGTTGCATCCATCCCGCCTTGCGAAGCAGAGTTTTGACCCGCATCTCATTTCTGTGTAGTAATTTAGGAAACCAAAATCAAAGCTCCGATTTTTTCTGTTAATTTACTCTCGTAATTATTTTCTCAATCCGAAGAGTCAAACTAACCACGCGCATTCCTTGAGAGACGATATTCGGGGACATACTCCCAACTTTATTACTTGTGTGACCGGTGCACTTGCCGAACGCGCATCAAAGACTCATGTCAAAATAAGTTAAAAAATTAAAATTCAGATTTATAAGAAATAATTTATAATTCATAAATTGAAATGAGTAGAATAAATATTAGTTTAAAAATTCTCTAACTAAATCTTCATAAACAAAATTGCATTCAATTAAGTAAAATAATCCAATATTAAAATTATAGAAACTTTACAATCATGAGAAACTTTTAGAAAACTACAAAATATTAACTATGCTCTCTCAAAAATATCTTGGATAAGCAAATAAACTTGGCTAGATGGAGCAAAATTGGCATTGAAGAAGTTACTTTGAAAATAGTAAATGATGAATTTTATCCTCTCATTTTCATTTTTTAAAAATATCTTCTTCTTTTTTATATCCCAAATGTATATGTTTAGGAGTGATGAATTTTATCCTCTCATCTCCATGTCATATAATCTTTTAATAAATTTGGGTGCATACGTTTAGGAATGATGAATTTTATCCTCTCATTCCATGACATATGATCTTTTAATAAAATTTTTAATTGCCAATAATTTGGTTAAACAAAAAGGTAGGGGAAGGGCTAGGGTTTAAAGGCTAAACAAATTCCAAAGATACATTTTTAGAGCATAGAAAACAAATTGATCAATCTATAAGAAACTATGAGCTCAAGTTAATATAAGTAAAATCTAAAGATATTTAACACAATTACTACAAAATTGAATTATGATATTTTAAAGAGAGAAACTAAAACTAAGAATCATTCTAAACAAATCAAAATAATGAAAAATTTATTAAATCACATCCATCTAAAAATTAAATCCAACGAATTTTGAAGAGACATAAAATAAAGAGATACATGAAAAGAAAACTCCTTAAAAGGCCTATAATGAAAACTCATAATAAAAATCAATTTTGTCAAAAAGAAGTTTGGAGAAATTTAATATTACAAAATTTATCTTATTAGAACCTTTTGGATTTTTTTAATATTACAACAAAATGATTTTTTTAATATTCTTGGACTTCCCAAGGGCTACCCAATGATGGGCTCGCAAGGTACTAGGCAGTTTTGTGGGATGAAAGCCCAACACGGCCCTTTCACAAGAAATTAAATTTTTAATTTTATAATTTTTTTGGTATTTTTAATTTGCATACAAAGAAAATAACACACAAAGACCTAAAATTTTAAATGAAAACATTTTTTTGAATTTCGTAAATTTGTTATAGCAAAATTGAAAATAAAGAAAGAAACAATTTTTTTACGATTTTTTGAAAAAGATTTTCTAATTCTTTTTAGATTTTTAATAAAAATTGAATATAGGAGAATACACCCCCATACTTAAAAATAAACATTGTCTCCAATGTTTATAAGCCAAGTAGGGGGAAAAGTAAAAAAAAGTAAAATGCAAGAAAAATAAAGATAAGCAAGGGGTGCCTCCCAAGAGCACTTTCTTTTTCTCGTCTTTAAGCTAGACGGTTATTGTTAGGAAAAAGGAAAAAAAATAATGGTGCACAGGCAACTCCCTTAATTCACGCTCAGGTGAGCTTGCCGAAGTCGGACGCCCGGCTACTCCTCCGCTATACTCTTGACTCTTTTGTTGTCCATTAGCTCGAAATTGTGAATCCAAATTACCTATACATACCTTAGGTAATTTGGATTGCTGGAGATGAGCGGCAAATGGATCAGTGAAAACCTGTGATTGCAATGGCTCATCCTCTATATGAAAATTGTTAGAATAAAAAGAATCAAGATTAAGCGAGTCAGAAAAAATTTCACAAGGAGGAGTTTCTTTTGAAAATTCATGATTAAGGATCGGGTGTTCATTTTCTAAAATAAAATTTTTATCTGAAAAATCAATACCAAGGGAATTAAATTCACGGGACACAATTTCTTCACAAATTATAATTTCATGAGAAAGAGAAGAAAGGGCGGGCGAAGGAGAAGAAGAAAAATTTTCATTTTCTACGCCCGGTGTCTCCATGACTTTGCGAAATTCTTGGTACAATTGTTCTTCTTGATCATGAGAATAAGCATTTAAAGTGGGAGAAATAAAATTCGGAAAATTCTCAAGATCAGAAGAAGAATAAATTTGCGGAAAAGGCGAGGTATGCAAATCATGATTGAAGGAATTTTCATCTTTGCACTAAAACTATCCGGGTGACCTTGCCACCATGAATAATCATCATCAGTGCAAGAAGTAAATTCACCGAAAGCATTATTTAAATACAAAATATTTTCATCATAAAAATTATAATTTTCATTATAAAAATTATTTTGGTTGTCATTAGAAAAATTTTGAAATAAAAAATTACATTCCTTACTAGAATGATTTGCACCACAAAAAGGACAAATAATTTGGCGCATTCGTGCGGCTTCCAAAAGAATGACTTTATTTTGAAGCTCGAAAACTTTTGCGGCCAATTGCGATAATATCATTTTTTGTGAAAAAGAAAATTAAACAACCTTCACTTAATAGAAAAGAATTTTAAATAAAAAAAACAAAAAGAGAAATAGGGGAGGAGAAAGAGAATGATAAAAGTAATAAAATTTACGCTTTCAAAATATCAACAAAAATAGTCCCCGACAACGGCGCCAAAAACTTGATAAGGATTTTATATAGTTTTAAAAATTATTCCAACTAATATCCCGATGTAGGCAAGTATCCAATCGAAATATAGTATAGGAAGGATGTCGTATTTGCCCGAGGCCTGTCGAGTAATCTTACTCACATAAATTATTATTATTTTATCGGTAGAACATTTAAAAGGGTTATATAAATGAAATAATAAAAGAAAGGAAACATTTGCTCGAGAATCCTTCTTAAGTAAACTATTTTGTAAACATCATAAATTGATTCGAAAAAACTTAACCGTGGAGATTCCCAAAATATGGTAGAGCCTCTCTCGAGAGAACTACCACCTAACCTTAGGTTGATCGATTAAGACCCCTCGGCCAGTCGAAACCCCTAAGCTTGCTTTATGCGGTGAGCCCCACAATAGGATTTGATTCCAAACCGGAAGATTTCTGTCACCCTCTCTCGAGGAATGCATACAACTCTTTATATCTTTGAGTGATCTCCTCGTTCGCATGGATCTCTCGATCACTAGCATACGGATCTTAGATCGAGAAACATATTCGCGACATATGAATTTCGAAGCAATTAAATTCAAAGATAAATCCTAGTTTTCCAAAACCAAACTATGAAAAAGAGATTACAAAATAACACTACTTAAGAATTCATCCGATCAAATGTAATAAAATTAGCTACTCATGATTAAAGAAAAAGAACATTTTATAACTGTGAAAGGAGAATTACAATTGCTAGAAAAGTAAATCTAAGCTATGAATTGAAAAAGATAAAACATAAAGTAAAATTGCAAAAATGAAATACAATAAGAAAATGCAGCAAAACAACTCTAAAAATGAACCAATCTAAGCATGGATCGGATCCCTATCAATTTGGCAGGAGCTGGCTTTTATAGGCAGAAAATTGGTGAGTCACGCCCTTGGTCACGCCCGTGACCAAGGGCGTGTATGCGGCATAACTACATATTGAAAGCCCGAGAATGTTGGGGAAGAGAAACCGCCAAAATTGATCATCTCGACAGGTCACGTCCTAGGTCACGCCTGTGACCTAGGGCGTGTCTTGACTGAGTCTGGAAACAGCGCAATCTGGAGTTAATCTGGCAGTTGCGGGAGAGGTCACGCCCGTGACCAAGGGCGTGTAAGCTGGAACGGCTCGACGGCGGAAACTGTCTTCAATGAAGGCATGTCGGGCGAGTCACGCCCATGACCTGAAGGTCACGCCCTATGTGACGCTCGCGACCTGGGGCGTGTAATCATAATCTGATGTGGTAATATCTTCTGGGAGCTGAAGGCGGGGCACGACTGTGACCATGGTTACGCCCCTAGGTCACGCCCGTGACCTGGGGCGTGTACTGAGGATTTTTGTAAATTTGTTCTGGAATTTCCCCTGAACACAGTTGTGGGCTTGAATTTGTTATTAGCAACCCCAGATTACCTGAAAACACAAAATAAAGTAAATTAGATATAAATTAAACTAAAAGTATATAAAAACTAATTAATTATTACAAAAATATTACATAAAAATAACTATAAATAATGCACTATCAGTTGTGGTGGAGACCAATTCATGAGTTAGTGCCACGATAAGGCGGCGGTTCTGGGTGGTAAGACCCGGAAATGAGGGTCTTACATAAAAAAATCTTTCGTTACCCTGAAGGAGGATGTAAATGTTTTGAGAGCCAGCAGATACTCTTTTGATTCCAGCAATTCACTCTCCATTTGTGAGTACTTCCTGTTAAGCTTTCTGGCTTGAGTGGACAGCAACTCAACAAATGTGTCAGTAGCTAGTCCTACTGCTTTGGAGATTATTTGTTCCATATAAAATGAGGGAGGTATAAAGGAAGAGGGTGTGTCAACTAGTGGTGTGGAGATGATAAGATTTTGGTTGATAGGAGGTTGTGATTGATTATCTTCTGGTGTGACGAGATATTGTGGTAGGGGAGTAGACTGGTTATCTGTAGTGTTTTCAGTAGAAATGATGGTGGATGGTTGTTGTTGTGGTTGGAGATGAATCTGAGGTGTAGGTTCTGGGGCTGGGGTGGTTGGAATGGACTGATGATTTTGAGCATTTGCATCATCTAGAATAGTATTCCTTAGGGGATCTGGTACGCTTGACTCATGATTCTATGGAACTGGAGAAGAAGGAGGAGAGGGGGTTGCTTGACCAGGCTTTAGAATCTTCCTGGTCCATTTTGAAAAGAACCCAATATTGATTCTTTTGCTAGGTGGAATTGGCTCCCCTTTTGATGTACGCACACTTGGATAATGATGGAGCAGAACTTGGCTCACCATTCTCATGTAAGAATTCTCCTTATTAGCATATTTGTGTCCTATCATCTTCAGGAGGCACCTCCCCCAATTTATCTTCTTGTTCAAAACCAGAACTCCTATTACTTGTAGTTGTTGTTTGGGAATTGCATCTTGAGCAGAGATTTTACATAGTAGAACCTTGCCTACAATGTCTGCCATGAATCTATACTCTTCAGAAAACCCATTCTTCTTAAAATTAATTGGCTTGTCTTTAGTGAAATTCATGATCTGCAAAGCTTGTCGAGTTTCTTCAGTTGTCAATTCAGATGGCTCCTCTTCTGCCGGCAAGTCAAAGGTGAGATTCAGCAATTCCTCAATAATATGAATATATGTATTAGAGATCTTCCCTCGAAGGGACCCATCCTCTTCAATATGGATATTATCATTCAGCTCTGTTAATTCTACATCATATATCTTGCATCTGGTAAAAATCAGGTTTATGAGTCCTGCTGTTTCGAAAAGATCCAGATCTCTTTGAAACTTTCTACTACAGCATTGAATGATTCTATGCCAATGTCAAATCCTGAGTTCACCATAGGTGGAGACATATTATCTGAAGTACTTGCAAACAAAAGAGAAGAGAGAGAGAGAGAGAGAGAGAGAGAGAGAGAGAGAGAGAGAGAGAGAGAGAGAGAGAGAAGAATGCAAGACAGCTGGAGAGAAAGAAAGCACGAGAGCAAGAAAGGGAGAATTCGAAAGCGTAATGAATTCGACGCCTATATTGCTTATGATAGAGAAGAATGCAAGGGTTAGATGCTTGTGATCCTGTTAATCTCTGTACTCCTATTTTCTTGTTGTTATAAGATTAATAAGAAGAAGCTGCAGCCTTGTATATCTGTACAGAGAGGTTATTATTCTCCTTTTTCTTGTTCAAAGAGAAGACTTTAGGATGATGAAGAAGAAGTAGAAGAAAAATCACTAAATTCATTTTTATTATCTTTCTTCCTCAACATATTTATTTTCTGACCATTAATGTTTGAATTTCTTTCTTCTTCTGGTCTCAGCTTAGAAGGAATGTCCATTGGACAATAAATGTTTCCTTCTATTTCTGTTCCCGACCCGTCAAGTCTGATTTGAATAACTTCCAAGAATGTCTTTGCTGTATCTCTGCAATACTCCATTCCATTCTTAGCAATAAACGAGCACTTTGAGAACAGATTTCTGCCTTGTAGATCTTCTGGAAAAGCATCAGAAAGGATAGCAGAAAACCTTCATTTTATGTCTGTACTCGACGCTGCACCGAGTTCATTATCCTTCATATTGATGCACCTCCGAGTTCTTATAGAAGCGACTTCAAATTCCTTCTTAGCTCTGACTGAACTCAGATGTTGACGTTGCGTTGAGTTCTTATCGATGTATCCGATGAGGAGAAGACTTGGATTTGAACTTCACCTTCTCCGTCGAATTGATATCAAAGTTGCGTCGACTTCTAATATGGCTTCGAGTGGCACTTCCTTCAACATCGAGTTCATTTCGACATTGGGTCAACTTCACTTGATACATTGACAAGCAGCCTGAGTTACTTCAACTTTGAATCAACATTGCGTTGACTTCTACTCAAAGTTGCATCGACTTCTATTCGAAGCAAGTTTAACTCAGCTATATTTTGTGCTCATTTTGACCTGGTCTTGACACTCTATTGTGAGTGAGATATCCTAGGACATCTAATGACCAAATTACCCTTTCAATAAAATGTGGGTAATTCATCCTAACTGATGAAATCACTTTTATATAATTTGTTTAGATAAATGAAAGGGTATTTTTCCCAACAACCTCCCTCTATTCAACTCAACAAATTTTACAATTTGTTTAAGTGATTTCAGTAATACATAAATGAAAAACAGAGTACAAACATACAAATGTATCACACACATAAAATATCATCATGACACAGAAACATAGATCAACAAGATAGGCTTCCAATTGATCAAATTTTCCTCCATAAATATATAACTCCAAATATGTTTACTGAGAAGTTATCATATGGATTGTTCACCTGTATTATTCTACTCCTTTGGAGGAGTTTTCCTCTTCCTTGAGAAAAATTGTTGTGTAACATTTCTTGGTGCAAATATCAATGGCTCATCTTCTTCTTCAGCATCCTTGATAGCATTTTGATGAATTTCATCTTCTTTGTGAGACTCCCCCTGAGATTGTGCATCTTGTTCAACAGTCAAAACAGCCTCCTTAGCAATCTATGATACCTTTTCCACGAGCTGATCATCTGCCAATGGCTCCACTAGATATGTCCATCTAATAAGAGAACATCTAAAATTGCTGTTTGAAATATAGTAAGCTTACTAGGATTATTATGATCAGAAGCTTCAACAATCTTGTCCTTCTCCTGGACAACCTCTTCTTCTTGACCAAGCATTACCTCCTCATTGAGATTCTCCCCCTTCTAAACCTTACTGACTAGGGAGGTTAAGAATGTTTGTGTTTCTAAGGTTATCTGGAAGTGATCAAGCATTTAGTCTCACTGCCAACGCGATATGAGCCTATGGAGTTATATGTTTGGAGATGATGGAGATAGTTCAGTGACCTGATCAACAGGCTTGACTAGAGATGGTGTTGTTGTGGATTCTTCAGAGTAAGGCCTTATTGGTACATGGTCTTTTGCATCTCCTAGGTTTGAGAATAACAATGTCATATGACTTAAGGATAACATAAGTAGGTTGCACCCAAGTCTGAAGCCAAAATCCAGCATGATCACTAGCACTAACGGTAGCCACTAGCAAAGGCGCTAGACCTGATTAGAGCAATTCCGGGATGCAATTATAGAAGGCGGTAGCACAGGCGGTAGCGCCGATGGTAGCCACTAGCATAGGCTCTAGACCTGATTAGAGTAATTCTGGGAAGCAATTATAGAAGGCAGTAGCGCAGGCGGTAGCGGCTAGCGCAAGCGGCAGCCCGACACACAAGAGGAATTTCAGCAGGGTATCCTTGGAATGAAAGATTCTTACACGCAGGATATTTCTTAAACCGAGATAGCGTCATCTGTAGGGATAACACATGCGCTAGCTCCAATGCTATAAAAAGGACCCCTTGGCTCTGTCTTCATCATCCTCTCACAACCCTAAATTTCATAGCTTCGTGTCATAGCATATAGAGGAAATTTCTGAGGGATACTCCCATAAATTCATGAAGGCTTAAGGAGATCATTGGAGAAGATTTCAACAAGCTTCATCATATTGATGAAAGACCGCATCGACTACGATCATACTCTGTGGGTCTTCGTCTACTTCTTCAAGAGATCCACAAAGGGAGTTTTTACATTGTTGTTGTTTCTTTTATTTACTCTTTTGTACTCGTGCAGTGAATTTGCCTCGTGTTGGAGACTAGGTCAGGGTAAGACTTAGTGCAGAAATTCTCCTCGTGTTGGTGACTAGGTCTAGGGTGTAGATCTATGGAGTGCTTAAGACCGTATTCGGTGGAGGTTTGGATAGAGCGGCTTGAGGCCGGATCTGGGGGAGGATAGGCTAAAGCCACCAATTTGTGGGGATACGAGTCGGGATAGAAAACCCAAGGTCCGTATAGAAATCTTTTTCGGTAATAATTTTTATTAATAGTAATCATGTCTCTCTTTGCATAATAAAATTGATTTGTTCTTCATTTCTCTAAATTGTTAATTATCCTCTCTTTCATTATAAAACAATTTAGATCATTATTCAAAATCAGTATTTTGATCTAATTAGTTTTCAACTCATTTAAAATATAATAAAAAGTTTTAAAATCCTTATTCACGCCCCCCCCCCCCCCTTTAAGGGCGCCAACATATCCAACAAGTGGCATCAGAACCAGGTTATTCCAAATCGGCTTAACAACCGGGAATAATGGTGTCTCATGATCTCGCTTCTATTAGTGGGGGAAATTTTTATGAAGAATGAAAATCTCTTGCACCACCTTTATTTGAAGGGAGAAATTATAAAAGGTGGAAAATTTTAATTGAAAAGTTTATTAAAACTTCATAAATTGAAGCGTGGAATATAGCAATTGTAAGACTAGCGGATGAATCAAACCAAAAAGAACATACAGGTATGGATATATTATTTGTGCTTTATCTCAAGATATTTTCAAATTGATATATTATTTTTGTGCTTAGGGTTTAGGGTTTTTTGTGCTTTATCTCAAGATATTTTCAAATTGATATATTATTTTTCTAGTGCATATAAAGTTTGGAAATTTCTTGATTAGATATATAATCTTCTGTGTATAGGTATGGATGGAACACAAGAGTATAAGGACATACAAGCATCCACCATTATTCAAGGAGATCTCTCTCGTAGCAAAACCATAGAAATAATGGAAATTGACTTGGACAAAGAGAGCAATTCATCAAGAGAAAATGAAGATGAAAATTCATCTATGAAGGAGGAAGGCCTAGAAGAAGACAAAGGAACTTCATGTCCACATCTTGCCTCTTCGGATAGAGTTGTAAGAAAGTCTAAATCTTCTTCTTGTGTGATAACTTCTATCTCTACTTTTCATATACTAAAAATGGTTAAACGTAAAATCAAGAAATTGAAAATTGCTAATAAAAATTACGTTTAGAAAATAAAAGGTTAAAAGCTAATGTTAATTCAAAATCTAATTATGATGTGGCTTCTCCATCTTGCTCTCTAATTGAAATGTCAAAGTCTTGTTTTGATTGTAATGATATTACAAAAATTCAAGGATTTTGAAAAAGAACTTTTAATTTCAAAAGAGCATAATGAAAATTTGATAAATGAAAATAATATTTTGTGTAATAAACTAGAATCATTAAAACTATTTGTGCAAAAAATTTCAAGTAATAAAAAACCTCTAAGTCATGTTTTTTTTGTTTAATCATACAAGCATAATGAATTCTAACCCTAATTATGTATCTCCCAAATTAAATTCAAATGTGCAAAAATTTCTTATGAAAAATAATTTCAAAGTCATTATTTTCTTAAGCCTAAGCTTAATGAATATGGAAATTTGATGCATGATTATAACACTAAACCTATGTATGAGTGGAGACCCAAAATTAAATATGAAACATTAACTCCACTTGAAAGGGTCCTTTCGTTCACATATCCCCAAAAGTCATCTCACTATATTTGGGTAATCAAAGGAACAGCTACACTTGGTTCCCTTTGGATACCTAAATCTCTTATTCATTAGGTATCATCAAATACATGATGTAGAATCTTTTCAAAATGAAATATACAAAATTCTACTTCATGATATGCTTTAATGTCTTTTTGTTTTTCTTTTTCTTTTCTTGTTTTTTAAGCTATCATGTCATGGTCGTCTTATATATTATTGGAAATATGATTTTATCTCTTAAAGCTTAATGAGTTAATAAATCAAATAGATCAAAATTCATAGTCATATTTTATTTTGGAGACCAATCTATATTTCTTAAATTCATTGCCTATAAATATCTTATATTATCCATATAAATCTAATTCTAAAATTGTTATGAGATATTTATCTAGATTAATGAAATCATGAACTTCAATTTTTCACTTTCGGAAAACTTTGAGTCTATAAATCTTAAATATTAAGTATGGCTAGCAACCAATAAAAATTAAATATCTTAAGAAAGGGAGATTTGGGATGTCACCCCATCAGACCTCCTAGTACTAGTGCGAACCCTTCACAGGGTAGAACTCGGGAAGTCCAAGATCCACTCTAAATTGCTAAGTCCAACTAAAGTCTAGCAAAGATAAAATTAATTATAGACTCTTGCATACTCTTGTAATGACCGAAAAAGAAAACTATCATTATCTTGTAATTTCAGAAAATTATATATATTCAAAATTCGTAATTAAAAAAAGGTGGAAATCACAAAAGATATATTGAAAGAATTAATTGTCATAACTCAAAAGAATGAATATTGAATTCACACACGCGACCATGATCTAGTGATATCCTATGCTAAAATTCTCTATAATCATAATTCATGATCTATCAAGAATTATCTTAAATCAACTACTTTTGTCATACTTAGGAATTATGATTTATATGTTGGCTATTGGTATTACAACTTCATACCATGGTAGGTGTATTTTGTGTGAAATGAGGTTCACTATTTTTTGCATATATCTTACTATATCTAGACCTTAGAATCACCTTGATATCAATAACATCAAATAAAGTCGTCACGTAATTCTAGGTCTGCAAATTGAATCTCTATCAATTTAAGAAGCATGCATTATTCATATGGCATAATATTAACTCATCATACTAACATTGCATCCTAATGGATATTATTAGTTATCATGCTAATCTCATGCACTATTAGTTATCATATGTTTGTCAAGATATAAAAATCGAAAATTTGGAACTTAGAATTCATGATAACTATGAGGTCTTATATTATCATTCTAAAATTCAAACAAACTCATAGTTTATAAAACATTCTCAAACCTAATCGCTTTGTATGCCCATGATCATATACCAATATTGTATGTCTCACAATAGCGGGGGAGTGGGATTGGATGCATTAGATACCAACCTCTAAGTCATGTCTTGTCCTTAACCGGGGGGGATTCCAGTGGGGCCTTGCGAGGCACTGGGGGGAAAGAGTGCTAGGTTGAGAGTTCTCTAGTGTATGCATATGGGAGTAACACCCCAACCTACGGCATATGTGTAGCTCCTCATGACCATCCGTCACTTAGTACGGGGCTAGAGTGTAGACATATAGTCTAGGTATTTTTATCTAGGGCATACCTATTCTATTCTTTGCATAAACATCATTTCTTACTATAATCATTTAAATAATCCTGATTTGGCTTATTCGAACATGATATCTTGTGTTTTCATTTTCTATCATTTTCAGTTTACATTATTTTGATAAGCACAAGCCTTAGAAAAATCAAAATGAAGATATAAGAAAATATATCTCATGCAATGTTTATTTAGTCAAGTCATATAAGAAATCGCTAACGTTCAGGCAATTTACACTATCTAAAATATCTCCAAAAATTCTGAAATTTCTGCATGAAACTTCTCTTTGGACACTTAATCAAGTTCAAAAGACAAAAATTTCAAAATCTCAAAATTTTGCTCAATGGTTGACGAGCTAGCGCTAGCGCCGGCGCTAGCTCGATTCCCCAATTTTCTGAGTTTTTAAAATTTTGAAAAATCTCTAAGAATATGTTCTTTTTTATGTACGACCTATTTTTATCTTTATGCCACTGTGTGATTTTTTAAAAATCGAATACAAAATTCCAAAATGCATAAAATGTCTTTATTTATTTTCTTGCTTTACTAATTTCAAAAATTTGAAAAGAAATTTATTACAATATTTATGAAATTTGTTTTTCTTCAAAAAATCAAAATATAAAATTTCAAAATACAAAAATATGTTTTGCTTATTTTTATTTGTTTCTGCAAGGCTACATTAAAATAACAAGATTTATATGCTTCATTACATTGGCAAAAATGACAACGTATGTTCTTTTAGATTTGGCTACAAATGTTTAATTTAAAATCTCAAGTTTTCTAAACGTTGTTTTGGCCTGTCATGCTTAGATTTTATTCTTGTTATGTGTAAAGAAAAAGTCTATGGTGAATTGTGTAGGATTGCTTTTGTATGCCTCTAATTATGAGTAATGTATTATGTTAGATAATGATCTCTTTACACTTACACTTTTTGGTAGACTACATGTGCTTATAATTCTTAACCCTACATGATTGTGTAGTGTAGTAGCTTACAATATTAAGATGTCTATCTCTGCTACCTACACATTATTCAAAAAAATTTATTGCACATATAGAAATGAAATTTGAAAATTATAAGTGTTTGCAAAAATAAGTGAATTCAGAGAACTTTGTCTTACTTAAAAAATCAAAAATAAAATGACAAAGATAACTCCACCAAGCACTACTTGAACCTCATGATAAGTCTTCATAAGCATTGTGAGATTGAGCACCTTGGAAAGAATTGTAAAGTGTCTTGTGCAAACTACTTTGATACACTTCTATTTTGTACACTAGATAACAAAAAGCTCTTAGGGTCCGTTCGTTTGGATGAAATTGGCTTTCTGGAATTGGCATTGGTAATTACAAATCCAATTCTAATGTTCGACGCAAAGGAATTTATGTGGATATTGACTTTCATGTGAAAACGCATGGCTTTGACATTGAACTAAAAAATCAAATAGCCAATTCTTACCTCCGCCCATGGGTTTTCCGCATAATCGAGTGTTTTCGCCAAAGTCTTTCGACCTGCGTGTGCATTTTTTGCTCTAGCGTGCATTTTCCTGCAAGGTGTGTGTTTTTTGTCCAGGCACGTGTTTTTCGGTCGGGCGCGTGTTTTTCGACCAGACGTTCATTTTTTGCCCAGGCGGGCGTTTTTTTCGCCCGGGAGCGCGATTTTTCGCTCGAGCGCACGTTTTTCACCCGGGCGCGTATTTTTCTCCCGGGCGGGCGTTGTTGGCCGATCGGGTGTTTTTTGACCTACCGGGCATTTTTTTCTTGGGCGCTCTTTTTTCGCTCGGGCATGCGTTTTTCACGTGAGAGCGCATTTTTTGGCCGAGCATGCATTTTTCTACCCGAGCACACGATTTTTGACCAGCACGAATGTTTTTCGGTTGGGCGCATGTTTTTCTGCCAGTGCGTGCTTATTTTTGCCTGGGCGCATGTTTTTTTGCCCGGGTTTGCGCTTTTTGCCCGGCACGCGCATTTTGCACGGGCGCTCATTTTTCACCCGGGCGCGCATTTTTTGCACGGGAGCGCGTATTTTGCCCGGGCGCGCATTTTTCTCAGGCGCGCATTTTTTGCCTGGACGGGTGTTTTTCGCCGGGCACGCATTTTTCGCCCGAGCGCGCATTTTTCAGCCGGGCGCGCATTTTCCTGTCGGGCGCACATTTTTTGCCTGGTTGTGCACGTTTTTTGCCCGGGCGCGCATTTTTGTCCGGGCGAGCATTTTTCGCTCGGGCGCGCATTTTTCGCATGAACGTGTGTTTTTCATTGGGGGCACATTTTCATCATGAAGTGTGTTTTCCAAGCGGGAACATGTTGTTTGCCTGGGTGCTAAACTGCGTTTATTTCGGCCCGTGCGCTCGTTTTTTGCTCGGGCACGCATTTTTCTCCCAACCGTGCATTTTTTGCCTGGGCTGCAAACGCACACCTGGGCCAAAAAACACCAGCTCGTGCGAAAACGCGCACCATTGAAAAAATGCGCGTCCATACAAAAGTGTATTTCTGTGCCAAAAAATGCACTCCCAACCGAAGAACTCGCGATCGGCTGAAAAATGCGTCCATGGGCCAAAAAACACACCTTGTCGAAAAACATGCGTCCTGGAGAAAAATGCGTGCCCGGGCAAAAAATGCGCACCTGGGCGAAAAAATTGCGCTTGGGAAAAAAACGCGAGTCTTAAAACTTATTATGCTATTTAATGTGTTCGGCGCTGACGCGTATTTTCAGTTTAATAAAATTATTGTAAAATGTCAATTCCAATGCCAATTCAATTATTCAGCCAAACAACTTTTGTACCTCAATTCCAATTCTGTTGAGTGAATTCAATCTTACAGACGAACAACAAAATTTGAATTATGTATAAAGCCAATTCATGTAGATACTGGATTTCGTCGAAAAGCCAATTCCAGAAAGCCAATTCTGTTCAAACCAACGGACCCTTATTGAAAATAAAATATGTGATCCCCTAAGCACTACTTCGCTCCCCGATAAATCTTAATGAGCATTGTGTGGGTGAAGCATCTTGGTAGTTGTACTTTGTATGTGATTTATATCAAATCTAGAATTGATGTGTAGAAGTAGTTTAAAAGATTACATGCTTAATAATGTTTATACTTCACTATATAAGTCATTTGTTTTGGATTATATCACTCGTATACTTAATCAAAAAACCATTTATACACACCACTATCTCTCATAAAGCTTCTACTCATGAGAATTGGACTCTAACGCTTCTTTACATAAATTCTCTAGAAAGCTTTAGTAAAAGCACTAGATTTCAATGCATGATCTTTACAATGTTTTCATAACTTGAAATGCAAATTAATAACATTGTAGTTACTATCTTCTAGAATATGTGCAATCATGCTTGCCTTAGTAGTTTTTTGTAAAATAGAACTCCTTGCCTATTATCCTGAAAACTTTATTGAAAACCTTACTTGCTTACGAAAAATATTTCTTAAAAATATTATCTTAAACTTGGATGTTTATATATGATTGGTTTTATCCAAATGACATCACTTTTATTGCTTAGCATCTCTTATTTCTATTATGGTCTTTGAACTTCCAAAAAGATGTTTTATTTGGATAAACAATTTTATAGCCTTTTCGCTTGTGATAAAACTCTAAATTATCTCATTTGAAATCTTTCAAAAATTATGTTATAACTCATAAAATCTTTTGAACTCCAAAACATCTTCTTATGTTTGGACTTAAAACTCATATTTACTCTTACGGTTTTTATGCTCACAAAAAGATATTTTTCTATAGTCTTCCGCAGTATAGCCATATATTTTTACTTTGCGCATTCATTCTTATTACAAGTCTTATTTTTTGGTGTGTATCATCACTTAAATCTCAAAATTCTTTTTCTTCAACAAGTGGTAGACTTGCTTGGTAAAGTTTATATTGGTTGTTCTAACATGCATATTATTTTTATGCTAAAAACTATGATTTTCTTGAAAATCTTTTTATCCTAAAAACTCCTCCTTATCATTACATTTCTAATAAAAGCTCGATCATGGCTTACCTTTTAATCAAAAGCTTCTTTCTATGTCTCTTGCTTCCTTAACCCACTTTTGCTAATAACAAAAGAGGGAGAACTAACATGATTAATAATAACTACTATCAAGTGGGGGAGAACTAACATGATTAATTCATAAGAAGATAGCCTACATATATAGGGAGAATTCACATAGGGGAAGCATGCAGTTAGGGGGAGCACTTCTAAATACCAAAATCGACAATTATCCTAAGTCATCACTCACACACAGACAAGTAGGTTTCGTCATGCATTATATATTAATACTCTGATTTATCATTAATGGATTTGTTATTATCAAAAGAGGGAGTTTGTTGGAACATGGTCTTCCGCATCTCCTAGGTTTGAGAATAAGAAATATTATGTGTATTTGATCTTGTGTGTTTTAATGTACATAAAACAATGGCATATGACTTGAGGATAACATAAGATTGTTGGGCCCAAGTTTGAAGCCAAAACTCCAGCATGGTCACTAGCGTCGGTGGTAGCCACTAGCGTAGGCGCTAGACCTGATTAGAGCAATTCTGGGAAGCCATTATAGAAGGTGGTATCATAGGTGGTAACAGCTAGCGCAAGCGGTAGCCCGATGCACAAGAGGAATTTCGGCAGGGTTTACTTGGAATGAAAGATTCTCACACACAGGATATTTCCTAATTTGAGATAACATCAGTGGTAGGGATAGCACAGGCGCTAGCTCCAAGGCTATAAAAAGGACCCCTTGGCACCGTCTTCATCATCCTCTAACAACCCTAAATTCCATAGCTTCGTCCCACAGCATATAGAGGAAGTTTCAGAAGGATACTCACACAAATTCATGAAGGCTTAAGGAGATCTTTGGAGAAGATTTCAACACGCTTCATCATCGTGATGAAAGACTGCTTCGACTATGATCATACTCTGTGGGTCTTTGTCTACTTCTTCAAGAGATACACATAGAGAGTTTTTACATTGTTGTTGTTTCTTTTATTTACTCTTTTGTACTCTTTCAGTGAATTCGCCTCGTGTTGGCGACTAGGTCTGGGTAGGACATAGGGCAGAAATTCACCTTGTGTTGGTGACTAGGTCTAGGATGTAGATCTAAGGAGTGCTCGAGGCCGGATCCAGGTGAGGATAGGCTAAAGCCACCAGTTCGTGGGGATACGAGTCAGGATAGGAAACCCAAGAGTCTTACTAGTTGCCTCCGATTTCTAGCATTATAGAAATCTATTTTTGTAATCATTTTTATTAATAGTAATCATGTCTCTCTTTGTGTAATAAAATTTATTTGTTCTGCATTTCTGTAAATTGTTTATTATCCTCTCTTTCATTATAAAACAATTTAGATCTTTATTAAAAATCAGTATTTTGATCTACTTAGTTTTCAAGTCATTAAAAATATAATAAAAAGTTTTAAAACCCTTATTCACCCCTCCCCCCTCTTAGGGTGTCTACACATCCAACAGACCTGGAGTCAGATGTTTCAGGGAGAGGTAACTCAGTCCATTCTTTTGACTCCTGTAGACTCTTCAAATAGTCATTACCATCTGAGAATAGATCACTCTCCCCCTATTTTGATGGCTTCCCCTGGATTGAAGGAAGGATTCTTGGAGTAGAGAAAGATGCAGGTAGGAGAAGAATCCTGAATGAGATGGCTGGCTCTCCTTCTAACACATAGGGGGAGGGGAGATTTGTTTTATATACTAAATTTGGAGGGGGCCTGCTGGCACACTTCTCCCCCTGCTTTGTATCATTGAGAAAGGATGCAAAGATGGAAGCAGGCAATACTGACATCCTTACTTCTGTATCAATGGCCTTGATTTGAGAAGTGAGATTTTGGAACCTCCTATGTTGAGCACAAAGCTTTCGATAACATTCTTTTGAGAAATCAAGATAGAGGGAATTGAATTGAGACAGCAGTGTCTCTAAAGCTTGATCAATTGCTTTGACAAGGTCTCTATGATTTGGAGGAGGCGCCATTAATGACCTGTGAGTACCTGCAGTGAAACATAAAGAGAGAAGTTGAAAGGAAAATGTAGGAGAGCGAAAGGGAGAGAATTCAAAAAGCACAATAAAGTTTAATGTCTGAGTTGCTTCGAGTAGATGAATCGTTGCAACTTAGGGTTGTATTCGAAGCAACGTCAAAAAGAGATGAATTCAGCGTGCCAAAACATGTTGATGTTGCTTCTAAAAGCAGTCTGCGTGTGCTTTGCAAAGTCGATGTAACGTCGAGTAGAAATCAACTTGGCTCCAAATATAGTCAATAACTATGATGTCGACGTAAGCGTTGATATATATTCGACGCTACGTTGAGTGCTATTCGAATGAACTAACCCAGTTAGCTCTCGAAGCTGACATCGAATAGAAATCAACGGTGCGTCGATTTGTATTCGACACAACTCTGAATAAACATTATATTTTCTCAAAAAATTGTTGTTTTTCCTAGACATAAATTTTTATGTAAGATAGGTGTTGAGTACATAATAAAAGTGACCTAGAGAGCTCCATCAAGCATTCACAATGCATTGATGAAGAACTTGTGCTTACATTCATCAAGTGGCTTAGTGAATATGTCAGCCCTTTGAATATTAGTGGAAATATATTGATGATTGATCTTACCCTTCTCTACATTATCCCTAAGAAAGTGGTGTCTAATCTCCATGTGCTTAGTTCTGCTGGGGAGAACGGGATTGGAAGCTATAGAAATAACACTAGAGCTATCACAGAATATTGTGGAATTGTTAACAGAAAAGTTGTAGTCTAACAACAGATTTTGCATCCATAATATTTGTGAGCAGCAGCATCCAGCAACTATATACTCAGCTTCAATTGTAGGAGTGGAGACTGAGGTTTGCCTCTTGCTAAACCATGATATTAGTCTAGTACCCAAGAATTGACAGGTTGCTGAGGTGCTTTTTCTATCAAGCCTACATCCTGCATAGTCTACATCTGAATAGCCTACTAGGTCAATTCCAGATTCTGCAGGATACCATAAGCCAAGTTCAGTTGTACCTTTTAGATATCTGAGTATTCTTTTCACAGAACTCAGGTGGGATCCTTAGGGTCAACCTGAAATCTAGCACATATGCATGTAGCAAACGTGATATCTAGTCTACTAGCTGTCAGATAGAGGAGTGAGCCAATAGCTTCTTTGTAAGTCTTCTGATCAAAGGACTTACCCTTCTCATCTCTATCTAGAATAGTATTGGCAGCCATGGGGGTTTTCATGACAAAGGCATTTTCCATCCCAAACCTATTGATGAGTTCCCTGGTATACTTAGATTGGGATATGAAAATGCCATCTGCAGTTTGCTTTAATTGAAGACCAAGAAAGTAGGATAGTTCCCAATGCTACTCATCTCAAATCTAGTTTGCATTAGGTTAACAAACCTTTTGGATAGTTTTTGATCTGTTGAGCCAAATATGATTTCATCTACATATATTTGTACTAAAGGTAGTTGATTTTTATGTGCTTTAGTGAAGAGTGTTTAATCCACCTTACCTCTTACAAATGAGTGTTCCAAAAGGAAAGTGGATAGGGTCTCATACCATGCTTTTGGAGCTTGCTTGAGACCATATAATGCTTTGTCTAATTTATAAACAAAAGAAGGGTAAGATGGATTGACAAAACCTGGGGGCTGCTCTACATATACTTCTTCTTGAAGAGTTCCAATTAGGAATGCACTCTTCGCATCCATCTGAAAGACCTTTATCTGCATATGTGTTGCATATGCAAGAAACATCCTGATTGCTTCCAATCTTGCCACCGAAGCAAATGGTTGGTTGAAGACGATTCCCTCCTCTTGCTTGTATCCTTGAGTAACAAGCCTGGCCTTGTTCCTGACAATGACTCCAGTTGAGTCCATTTTGTTCTTGTATACCCATTTTGCTCCAATTATTGGGTAATTTCCTGATCTCTCAACTAGGGACCAGACCATATTCCTTTCGAATTGAGCTAGTTCTTCTTGCATGGCAACTATCCAGTGTTGGTCACTATCAGCCTCTTCATACTTCTTTGTCTCATATACTGTGAGAGGAAGCATTGCAGCAGTCTCATTTGTTATTTAATTCCTTATCTTCACTCCCACAGACAAATCTCCTATAACTTGATATGGAGGATGATCCTTTTGAGTCTTCCTAGTTCTTGTTGAACTATTCAGTGGATCCACCTCCACCTGAAATTCCTTTTGCTCATTAACTGTGGAGACCTTATCTTCATTCTCTGGAATGATCTCTATATTTAGTGTAGCAGATGCTTCAATATCATCCTCATCTGCAGAGGCCTCTTCATCTAAATCATTTTCAGCTTTCCGTTTGCCTTTGTCCTGGCTATTTGATGGATGGTCCAAGATGCTAAGTCTTTCAACTTGATCTGCAAGTTGGTCTTCTTCGTGCATTATATCATTGGTGGAAGTTTCCTTCCCCGTGTAAAACATGTTAGTTTCATCAAATACTACATGCATTGACTCCTCAATTTTGAGAGAGCTTTTAGTGTAACACATATAGGCCTTGCTTGATGAGTAGTACCCTAAGAATATCCCATCATCAGCCTTCTTGACAAATTTGGTAAGATGACTATGTCCATTGTTCAGAATGAAGCAATTACACCCAAAAATTCTAAAATATGTGACTATATGTGCATTTCCCTTCATTAACTCATAGGAAGTCTTCAACTTGATCTTGTGGATGAGGCTTCTATTCAGGACATAGTTGGCAGTATTCACTGCCTCAACCCAAAAGGACTTTGGCAAGTTGGATTCAACCAATAATGTACTTCCTGATTCAATTATTCTATTTTTACTTTCAGCCACCCCACTTTGTTGGGGGGTTCTAGGAGCTAAAAATCTTTGTCTTATCCCTTTATCCTCAAAGAATCTACATATTAACTGATTTTCAAACTCATTACCATGATCACTTCTGATCACAGCAACTTGAGTGTTGAATTTAGATTGAATCTGTTTAATGAATCATGAGAGGATCTTGAAGGAGTCTAACTTATCTTTTAGAAAGAACAACCAGCTGAATCTAGAAAAATCATCAACAATGACTAAAGTATAGGACATTCCTGCTAAACTCTGAGTAGAGATAGGACCAAATATGTGCATGTGCAACAAATATAGGGTTCTTGGGGAATCATTGTTACCAATTGGTTTGAATGATGATTTTATCTGCTTTCCTAGTTGGCAGGCTCTACAGGGATGGTCTTTCTTAATCTTATCAATTGGTAAGCCTCTTACTAGGTTAAGCTTGGACAACTTAGCTGTGGTCTTAAAGTTTAGGTGGCTAAGTACCTTATGCCACAGTTCTCTGTTTTCTTATTGGGAATTAAATAAGCAGACCTCCGACTTTGCATACTCAAAATCTAATACATAGACTTTACCCTTTCTAAGTCCAGTAAATACAATTTGGTTAGTCACATGACTAACTATATGACAAAAGGACTTAGTGAATACAACTTTGTATTCACCATCACATAACTGACTAATACTAATTAGATTATGTTGGGAAAATCCATGGTGATTTAACTTAACAAATTACTTATAAGTGATTTTACCTTCTAGGTTTATTACCCACATTGTATAGTAAGGGTAATCTGGTCATTAGATGTCTTAGGATGTCACACTCAACTTAGAGTGTCAAGACTAGGTCAGAGCAAGGATAATCTGAGTTGAATCAATACATGTTGAAAGTGCACAGTTAACCTCACTAGAATTCTCTAGAGGGGGGGGGGGGGGGGGGGGGGGGTGAATAGAGATTTAAAAGTGCTTTGTGCAAAGTTAACAAATATATATATATATATATATATGTGTGTAATAATCTCAGAATTAAGCTTCCCACACACCAACAAGAATTAAGTAAATAAAGAAAGAAATAACAAAATGAAAATCACAGCACATCACAAAGAAATATAGTGGTTCCCCAAAGTTTGGGTAGTCCACTCTTCTACCCCCTTATAGGAATTCACTATCTTGTACTGAGTCTTTTGATAAGGAGACTCTTAGAACCATCCTGAGTCTTTTGATATGGAGACTCTTAGAACCAGACTGAGTCTTTTGATAAGGAGACTCTCAGAACCAGTACAACTGAATTTTTTGAAGAGAGATTCTAAAAACTCTTTTACACAATTTAAAAATGAAATGAAGATAAGGAGAAGAAGTAGAAGAAGTAATTTAAACAAGAAAGAATCTTCTTCCTAGCAAGAAGATTAGAAGCACAAGAATAGTGAATGTAATCTCTCTTCTATAGTGAGAAGGAGACTGTACGCCTTTTTCTCTTTCAATGAGAGCTATCAGAAATTGCAGCAGTATGGCTTGTTGTTTGCTTCAGCACACTATCTCTTTTCTCAGCTTTCTCACTCTTCACTTGGGAGCTCTTCCTCTTTTTCAAATGTATATAGTGGATCACTTCAATGTTATTCTCTGCCGACCTCCTCGTTATTTATAGCTCTGTTTCAAAGGATGTTGCTAAAGGGGAATAATCAATCAGCAATTAGAGAGAAAGAGTTTCCATCATAATTAAATCTGTAGAAGGAAAGAATTCATTCTGATTTCAAATAATATCCATAATAATCTTAATCAAATTAGCCAAGAATCAAATAAAAGGAAAGACTGATTCAGAACGGCTATAAAAGAATAATATCATTCCTGATACGTTAAAATTAGTTTTTTGAAAAAGGTGTGAAGCCTTGCTTTCTTCTTTTATTAGAATTCGGCGACGTTTTCGAAGAGTCCAGCGAGTAATCCTACTTCGAGGAATTACCCGTTATCCTATCGAAAGATAGAAGTAACAGCCTTTTCCTCTTTCGAAATATCGAAGATTACTCTTTGGCCGCGTCGCCAAAAGCTAAGTAGAAAAGATTGAAAAAGGGCTTTATGTTGAAATTAAAATTGAAAGCTTTTTGAAAATATTGTTGCAACAATTTTTTGAGTAGTTGCAACAATTCGTTAAGAGCGTTTTAAAACTTCTTTTACCTTAAGCTAGTTGCAACAACCAAAGAGGTGTTGCAACAAATTTTTTAGTGTTTTTAAAAGAGAGTTTTAAAAAGTGCTTTAGAGAGAAAGCTTTTGGGTTTATGTAATTATCCGGACTAAAATCAATAAAGGCAAGTGGACCTTATCGATAGTAGTATAGGATATTTCTTTTGAAATATCAAGGTCGTATTTTTCCAAGGTCGTATCGATTATTTCTACTTCTTAGGAACGCGCTATTATTTTATCGAAAAGAGTTTGAAATTGATTTTTATGATTTTATAGAAAAGTTAGTGACGAAAATGATAACTATCGCGGGCTTGGTGTGCGTTTAGCAAAAACCAAGAAAAGCGATGAAAAGAAAAAGAACGAAAACGTTAATTTAAAAAGTAGTTTTGCTTAGAATTTTTTAGGGTTTTATAAAACGATAATGATGACTTCGGCGATAATAAGCGACTGAGCGGGTAGCGGAATTAAGCAAAAAGCAAATATATAAAAAAATAAAAGACGCACTAATTGAAAACTCACGCACTCTACGGAATTAAAATGAAAGCTGTAAATTGCATAAATTGAAGAAATGCGATCCCTACCCAAATAGGTAGAGGGGAAATAAATGCGTGAGCAAGTCCTATCCAAACGGATAGGCGGGAAATAAATGCGTGACGAGTCCTATCCAAACGGATAGGCGGGAAATAAATGCGTGACGAGTCCTATCCAAACGGATAGGCGGGAAATAAATGCGTGACGGAAATGGAAACTATTCGATTACAAAAAAGGCGCAAACTTTATACTCATACACACACCCACTCTACGTTAATGAAAACTAATTAAAATAAAACAAATCTAAACTCATACACTCACACACACAACAATAATGAAACTAAGTTAAAAAGAAAAGAAAATCTACTCTCATACACACACACACACTTACAAAAAAAAGCAAAAAGAAAGTAAAAACACCAAATCAAAACAAAACAACAAAAAACTATTTAAACTCCTACACTCACACACACTAATATGAAATCATCTAAAAATTTCAACAAAGCTAAAAATAAGAAAATTACACTCATACACACACACACCCAAATTAAAATGACAATTTAACAAAAATTACAAAATTACATAAAACTAAAAATAAAAAGAAAAAAAACAAAAGGAGAACACACACACACTAAAACAAAGAGAGACAATAATTACAAGCTTAATTTATTTCCATCAAAAAAGGGGTTACAAAACTAGAGAGAGAAAGTGCAAAATTACAAAAATTACAAAACACCAAAAATTAGCAAAATGGAACAAAACCTTAAGAGAAGCTCCCAAAATTTTGAACCCTTGGACTCAGCTGAATCTGGCTATTTATAGAAAAAAATTTTGGATTACACGCCCTCGGACACGGGCGTGTCTGAGGGCGTGACACGGCTTGGGGTGCGAATAGCCAGAACAGCTGGATCCAGGCAGGCATCTGGAAGGCTTGACCGGCGACTTCGGAAGTACACGGGCGTGTTCCAAGTAACACGGGCGTGTTCGATGTCGGCATTGTGCTGTCGGCTGCTGGGCGTGACGGCCGGCGTGTCCTTTGTTCTTCCGGAAGAAATTGAGGGGTCACGGCCTCGGTCACGGGCGTGACCCGATCACGGCCGTGACATTGACATCTTGGCTCGAATCTGGGCTTGGTCATTCAACACGGGCGTGACTGATGTACACGGCCTCGGTCACGGGCGTGACCGAGGTACACGGCCTCGGTCACGGGCGTGACCGAGGGCATGACTTGATGTTTGAGTTGGAAAAAGAACAGGGAAAAGAAAATGTTAGGGATTAGTGAACACGCCCTTGGACACGGGCGTGACCAAGGGCGTGACTTAACAAAATTACAAAAACTTTACAAAATTAAAATTAAACTAAGTTAAAAACAAAAATAACAAAAACAAACATTTTATTCATTAATTTACATATATTATTTAGAAATCTAATTAAAATTATACTAAAAATTATAAAGAAAAATGCGTATATTTACTATTCATCAATTCCATAAAAATCAGATCTACAGAAAGAAGGAAAGAGATCTGGCGTGTTTTTGAATTTCTTATAGAAATCAATGTGCGTCGATTACTATTCGACGTGAACGTCGATTTCCTCCTGGCTGAGCGTCGAGAGGAGAATAAGGAAGGTGCGTCGACTAAGGTGCGTCGACTTTATTAAATGCGTCGACTAGAAGTCAGAGGTACGTCGGCAAAGATTACGTCGAATTCTTCTTAGAGTTACTTCGACTCATTTTGAGAGAAACGACGACAATATTTCGACATTGCGTCGAATATTATTCGTCGCATATTTACTTAGCCTAATTTTTCAATCTTAGAATTTATATTCTACTCAATTCTAGGGGTTAAGATAAATCATTTCCCCAACAATCTCCCCCTATTTGTCTTAATCCTATTTAGAGAGAAATTGTATCAGCTTTTAATCAACACAGCAAAGCATTTATCTAGAGAAGAAATATTCTAAGTAATCAGAAGAAGGGAGAAATCATATAAACAGACTTCATAAAAAAAATATAGATTGCATCAATATTGTTCAACACATCATTTAGGAGGGGTAGGAGGAGTTTTTCTTTTCCTACTGAAAACTACTGTTTTTGGAGAGGGGGGTTGCTCCTTCTCAGTAGCAGGTAGTTCACTCAGCTCCCACTGAGTCACAGCAGTTTGCTCCCCCTGTGATGGAACTTCCTTTGAGCCTTCTACTTCTTTTTCAGTTTCTTTTTCATCTCCAATTTCAGGTATAACATCATCTGGCTCCCCCTGAGCTTCAGCTTCCTCTTTAGCTTCATTCTCTACTCTACTTGCCTTCCCTTGCAATAGATCCATTTGTTGTGCAGCTTCTCTTGCTATAATCAGTACATCTGATATCTTCTCTTCATCTAACTTCTCCCCCTTCTTGACCTTCTTAGCCAAGGAGGTTAAGAAAGACTTGGTGACCCTAGATGAAGAGATAGAGGATTTCAGGCTTTGCACAGAGGCATTGACCCCATCCATTTGGGTTTGCATGTACATGATGGAGGAGTGAATTTGAGAGCAGTGTCCATCCAGCATGTCCTGAAATTTTTGGGCTGCTGACTGGATACATTGGGTGATGAGGTTGTTAGTGGATGGAGATGGTTCATGTTGTGTTGGAGGAAGAGGAGTCAATAGAGGAGGAGGTGTATGTGATGAAGGTGGAGAGGGGACTGTATCATTTTGATGAGGTGTATTTGATGGAGGAGGTGGAGGAATAGAGGAGGGTTGAGCAGGTGATTGAGTTGGTATTTGTGAAGGTGTGGATGATGGTGGTACAGAAGAGATGTCTGTATGAGGAGGAGGAGGAGGTGAAGATGGATGAGCAGGAGAGTTAGGAGGAGATGGAGTCCTTTCAGGAATGGCACCAGGCTTGGGGATTTGCCTGGTCCATTTTGAGAAGAGAGCACTAGACATCCTTTTGCCAGGTTGGATGGGAATTCCTTTTGTAACACCCTGCCAGTAAGAAAAGTATAACAGCAGGTCTGGCCGGGACCCCACGCCATACAAACCACACTAGCTAGGAGTTAAAAGGTGATAACCAGAAAGTAACAACTACACGAGAGTACAAAACGTAAGCGAAAGCATTAATTAAACCATTTCATTTAGAACTGTCCACTATCATTGGAATGAAACCAGAATAAAGAGTTACGGCCTTAAGGCCTTACATTTACCCAATGCACAAAGCTCCATAAAGCATACATCGGCACGCAGGCCAGCAATAAATGAAAAACAGGAAAAAGGCTGGCCTACGAGGGCCAACGCAGCAAAAGGGTCATCGCCCGCTATTTCCCACTAGGCTCACCTGCACCTGCATAAGAACATTCCACCAAGCGGTGGCAAACAAAGTAACGGTCAGCACAGCTGACCAAATTATAACGACCCCACCCCTTTCCCGGGGTGGCGGAGCTTCTACCCTGCAAGCAAGCCATACTAGCACAAGTACTAATATAAAGAAAGTGCAACTACACAAGGTGAGGTTTCAAGCACAATCAATCTTCTAGGTTGAGCATCAAGAGAAGGGAACCTAGGTATGCACATGATGTTGGTTGGGTTCACCCGAAGGTTCCCCACAACCGCCTAAGCAATCGCATGAGGCTAACATAACATCCATTTCACAAAACACTCCATCGTAAGGGCCATCGCCTTAGGTGGGGAATAGGGCTTTTGGTCGGACTAGGTAAGACACCTTCCACGACCTCTCCCATGATCACACGGCTCTCATGAGGTAGGGACCTCATACCGATCTGCATGGAAACGGATTCGGTTTAGCTTTGCCCGTGCTCTAATCGTCGCGATCTATCGCACGACGCGGGTACGGCTTCACCTCGGCCCGTAAGGGTTTAGCACTTTCAAGTGCTACACTAAAAAAATATGCTACGCACCTAACCCCCTTCACAAGGATCTAGGCTTCACGAATACTCGACAAGGGAGGTACATACGCTCCGCATCAATTTCGTGGTGAAGGTTTTCCTTCATCCAAATCTCAAAGCATGGGGCTTTCGTTAGGATCTTCACAAGACGCCTACACTTAATTCCCGCAATACTAAAGATGATTTCATGGAGTCATTCTCCGGCACGCATTCTAGGCCTAACCTAAATGCAACGTCGCAAATCAAGCATCACCAATTCGGGCTCGCGACCACGAATAGGCTTCACACAAAATGCCTAAATCCGCACGACTACCGGATTTTCTACATGCAATAATGTCGGGGACGGACACAATCTACCCGGAGTTCCGAAGAACTTGAGGGAATCCTACACTTCACCCATTTGGTGAAAGAGATACCTCATGCAAGCATAGAAAGAGGAATGAAAGGAAAAATACAAGTCCAAAGTTCGGGAGGAAGAATCGTTACCCTAGACGCGTTCTTTTTCGCCATGGATCCGAGATTCTACACGAAGAAAAATGACCGCACCGGGCTGCACTCTCCAAATCTGGAAACGGCTCGCGAAACGGAGCTCCGGAGCTCCGTCAATGGCGGGATCTTCCTTCTTCTTCCTTGGCTCCTTCTTCTTTCTCTAGGGTTAGAGAGAGAAAGGCTATGGAATTATGAGGGTTTAATCCCTCTCCAAAGCCCTAAGACCCCACAGCAACAAATCCCAACCGTTGGATCAATTTCCAAGAAATTTGATCGGTCGGATCGGCTTCTCCGCTCAAAATCGCGGAGCAGAATAAATAGGGCGCACGATCACAGGCGCACGATCACTGGTCGTGCGCTAAGAGGAGAAATGGTCGTGCGCTAAGAGGAGACAGAACTCCGATTTCTTGCGAATATGCGCACGATTGCTGGCGCACGATCACTGGTCATGCGCGAAGAGGCCACTGATCGTGCGCTAAGAGCAGACAGGGAAAATTTAGCCTGCTTCAAGCGCAGCACTACCACTCCTCCTACTTCGCTGAACTACTATTTTTGGGGTGTTACAACTCCACCCCCCTTAAAAGAATTTCGTCCCGAAATTCAGAAAACAGTAATAGCATGAATTACAGTTATATTACCTGAGAGAAATAGCTCGGGGTACTCCGCAAGCATCGTTTGCTCTCTCTCCAAAGAGAGCTCCTCTCGGCCGCAATTATCCCACCGGACTTTTACCATCCGAATGTACTTGTTCCGCAACTGCTTTACTTCGGTATCTTCGATGCGTAAGGGCTTGACTTTCGTCGACAACCCACTATCAACCGGCACTTTGCCGACCGCAATGATATAAGTAGGCTCTTGCACTGCCTTCCTCAACACTGAAATGTGAAAGACGTCGTGCAGACCGCTCAGCTCTGCAGATAGTGCAAGCCGATAAGCCGCATCACCAACACGTTCCACGATCTCAAACGGTCCTAAGTACCTTGGACTGAGCTTTTTCAAGCGTCGGATCCTTGATACCCCTTTGAACGGTTTGATCTTCAAGTAAAACCGGTCACCGACGGCGAACTCTAGGTTCCTATGCTTGGCGTTGAAATATTTTGCTTGCCTATCCTGGGCAATCAATAGCCTTTAACGTATAGTTTGGATCGTCGAAGTTGCTTCTTCAACATCCTTTCGCTTCAATAGCTTAGTATCGCCCGTTTCCGCCCAAGACAACGGTGTACGACACTTCTTACCATAGAGGGCCTCGAAGGGAGCCATCTTTATACTGGCTTGGTAGCTATTATTGTAGGCGAACTCGATCATATAGAGATGATCTTCCCACTTCTTCCCAAAGTCTAGAGCGCACATTCGGAGCATATCCTCCATAGTCCTGTTGGTTCTCTCGGTCTGTCCATCTGTTTGCGGGTGGAAGGCCGTGCTGAACTTCAATTTCGTGCCCAATAGTTCATGGATAAGCCTCCAATCTTTCGATGTGAAACGCCCATCACGATCGCTGACGATGCTACGAGGGACACCGTGCAGTCTCACAATACTATCAACATAGAGCTTCGCTAGCTTTTCTATAAAATCATCCTTCCGGTTCGGAATGGAGTGTGATACCTTTGTCAAACGGTCCGCGATCACCCAGATGGCGTCGTTTCCATGTTGCGATCTCGGCAATCCGTGCACGAAATCCATCGAAATATCATCAAACTTCCATTCCGGAACGTTGACATTCCGCTTTCACCAACACGCATGTATGACACTTGGCCACGTAAATGGCAATGTCTTTCTTCATACCCGGCCACCAGAAAAGTTTCTTCATATCCATATACATTTTAGTGCTCCCCGGGTGGATCGAGTACTTGGTATGATGAGCCTCGTACATCAATTCCGCCCGTAGAGTGCCAACGTTTGGGATGCACAACCTTTCCTGTTTCCACATAAGGTCGTCTTCGAAGGAGAAATCAGCGTTTAACCCCTCAACGGTTTCCGCTTTATAGCGTTTCATGCTCTCGTCCAGCTCCAATGTTTGTCGAACTCGGTCGGCAAGGTCGTATTGAACTTCCGTCCAGTTCAAGCATGCTGAAGTAGACGTTCTCCTATCAATGCAAATGATCTCCATTTCTTCCAGCTCACGGATTAGACGCTCATCATGCATCAAAATCCAATTTGCTTGTGCGGGAGCCCGGTGACTCAACGCGTCCGCAACTACATTTCCTTTACCGGGAGTATATTTGATGTCGAAGGTGTAGTCCCCAAGGAACTCCATCCACCTCCTTTGACGCATATTCAACTCCCTTTGATCTAGCAAGTACTTGAGGCTCTTGTGGTCGGTAAAGATATCGATCTTCACGCCATATAGATAGTGCCTCCAAAGTTTGAGGGCGAAAACCACGGCCGCTAGCTCCAAATCATGGACCGGGTAATTCCTCTCATGAACCTTCAGTTGCCGGGAGCAGTAGGCAATTACCTTGCCGAACTGCACTAGGACACAACCCAAACCACTTCCTAAGGCGTCGCTATAAATTTCGTTGCCTTCCGTACCTTGTGGCGAGCATAGAATGGGCGCCGTGGTCAGTCGGCTCTTCAGCTCTTCAAAAGCTCGTGCGCACTCGGGCGACCAAATGAACTTATGATCCTTCCTAGTCAGTTTTGTGAGAGGAAGTGCGATCCTCGAGAAGTTTTCCACAAAGCGCCTATAATAGCCGGCAAGTCCTAAGAAACTTCGGACTTCCGCTATGTTTTTCAACAAAGGCCACGCTAGGATCGCTTCTATCTTCGACGGATCAACAACAATTCCTTCTCCACTAACGACATGACCAAGGAATGCTACTGACGGTAACCAAAACTCGCACTTGGAGAATTTGGCATATAGCTGACTCCTCCTCAAGGTGCTCAGAACTGCGTGCAGATGCCCTACATGCTCCTCTTCCGACTGAGAGTATACCAAAATGTCGTCGATGAAGACGATCACAAATTGATCCAAATACTCTCGGAACGTCCTGTTCATTAAGTCCATGAATACCGACGGTGCATTAGACAGACCGAACAGCATCACCGTGAACTCGTAGTGCCCAAAACGGGTACTGAACGCTGTTTTTGGAATGTCACATTCCCTTATTCGCAGTTGATAATAGCCGGACCTTAGGTCCAGCTTGGAGTAAACCGTCGACCCAACCAGTTGGTCGAATAAATCATCGATTCTTGGAATCGGATATCGGTTCTTCTCGGTCAACTTGTTTAGCTCTCGATAATCGATACATAGACGCAAGCTCCCGTCCTTCTTTTTCACAAAGAGGACAGGTGCACTCCAAGGCGATGAGCTTGGACGTACGTAGCCTTTCTCTAGCAGCTCTTGCAATTGGACCTTCAACTCTACCAATTCCCTTGGCGCTATTCGGTACGGTGAGCGGGCCACAGGTTTGGCACCTGGCACCAACTCGATACAGAAATCGATCTCTCGCTGAGGCGGAGCCCCAGGGAGTTCGTTAGGAAACACGTCGGCGTACTGCGCTACAACTGGGACATCACATAACCTGGGCTTTGGCTCCGAAGCCTCCAACAAGGTGAAGAACAACTCGGTGCCTTTTCTCACCGCCTTAACCACCTGGAGAGCAGACATCAGCGTCTTGCTCGCTCCTCGCATACCGACGAACGTGGTTTCACCTTCGGTGTTCCTTCTCAGAGTGATCTCCTTTGTACTGCAATCTATGCATGCTCGCTGCTCCGAGAGCCAGTCCATGCCAAAGATCACATCGAATTCGGCTAGCAGTAATAACGATGCTTCCAAATCGAAATCCTGATTTTCGATCCGCACCTTCACACGGCTCTTCCTATCCGCACTCATTCGAGATCCATTGGGTAGCACTACTTCCAATCTATCCTCTACAAAGGTAGACGACACTCCGATTCGCACCACGAAGTCCTCAGACAGAAAAGAGTGCGATGCACCCGTATCAAATAGAGCTCTCGCCGGATAGTTGAAAATTAGGACGAAACCTAATTGTACACAAATAAAGCATATAGTCGTACAATAGTATGAATTATATATATATCTGTAAAAGCTAACTTCTAATTCGTACCTGTGACGACATCAGTTTGTCGTATAGCTTCTTGTTGGCCAAGCGAATAGACTCTCGGCTGAGTCGGAATGTGCTGGGAAGCCGAAGACTCCACAGCTTTGCCCTTTTCCACAGCACGAGGATAATCCACCGCTCGATTTCCAGGCTTCGGGGGACCACTTCGACACACCGCAGCTTTGTGTCCCACCTTCCCACAGGTGAAACACGTAATAGGACCCCGCGCGGTCGTGGCTCCCGAAACATTTGAAGGAGCTGGTTCCGCCTGTTTGAACTTCCTTTTGTTCCTTCTGAACTCTGACTTGGACAGAGAGGCCGGCGCATGAAACTCAGGTTTCTTTAGAACACCCCTTGCTTGTACCCTCTTCATGTCCAACTCCAAGGATCTGGCAGTTTGCACCATCACTTGGAAGCCAAACGTCATAGGGCCTGCGAGGAGCAGCCTCAACTCATCCCGAAGCCCTTCATAGAACTTATTAGTCTTTGTCTCCTCATCCTCTACCAAGGACCCCGCATAGCGACTCAGTCTGGTAAACTCATGCAAGTAATCGTCAACGGAGCGATCACCTTGTGTCAACCTCAAGAACTGGTTTTGCAACGCAATGCGCTGGGCAGAGGGGATAAAACTCTGGAGGAACGACTTTGAAAACTCATCCATTGTGATTTCAGTAATATCTCTACCGCAGAACTTATGCAGCTCCTGCTCTTCCCACCACTGCAAAGCCTCTCCATCAAGAAGGAAAGTGGCTAAGGTGACCATCATGGCTTCGTCCGTCGCTGTCGCCCTCAGAGTTCTTCTAACTCTTGACAACCAGTCTTCTACCTCCGTTGGGGACTCAGATCCCGAGAAGGTAGGAGGATTAAAGCTCAGGAAGTGCTTTAATTGTTGGTCACACGCTCGCCCCACAGTTACTTGCGCAACTTGACGTTCCACCCTCGGCGCTACCGCAGGTTCCACTGCAGCTACTGGCATAGGGGCCTCAACCCTCGGTTCCACCGCAGGTTCCACTGCAGGTTCGATCACCGGGGCCGCATCTGTAGTAGGCGTAGCAGGCTGCGCAAGCCTTTGCGGTTGAGCATTGATCATCGCGAAGACCGCTTCTGTGACCATTCTGATCATCTCAGCCGAAGGAGTGGTCGCTGGCACTTCAGCCGACCCACTACTTTCAGGAGTGTTACGGGGTCGAGACTGCCCCGCAGCACTTCTAGTCACCTATAATCATGCAAGGCACAATTTAGTGACCCACAACATATCAAACATCAATCATGGAACGCTCAGGTTCCGCAAACAAGTATGTTTTTTTCATTCCTAAGTGGAAATTCTTATTAGTTTTTATCGTTTTAGGTGAATGCACAACCCGTGCGCACCACCCCTTAAAAGGAATTCGTCCTGAATTCGCTAAACTACGGATCGACGCTTTAAGTCCGATACCAAATTGTAACACCCTGCCAGTAAGAAAAGTATAACAGCAGGTCCGGCCGGGACCCCACGCCATACAAACCACACTAGCTAGGAGTTAAAAGGTGATAACCAGAAAGTAACAACTACACAAGGTGAGGTTTCAAGCACAATCAATCTTCTAGGTTGAGCATCAAGAGAAGGGAACCTAGGTATGCACATGATGTTGGTTGGGTTCACCCGAAGGTTCCCCACAACCGCCTAAGCAATCGCATGAGGCTAACATAACATCCATTTCACAAAACACTCCACCGTAAGGTTCATCGCCTTAGGTGGGGAATAGAGCTTTTGGTCGGACTAGGTAAGACACCTTCCACGACCTCTCCCATGATCACACGGCTCTCATGAGGTAGGGACCTCATACCGATCTGCATGGAAATGAGTTCGGTTTAGCTTTGCCCGTGCTCTAATTATCGCGATCTATCACACGACGCGGGTACGGCTTCACCTCGGCCCGTAAGGGTTTAGCACTTTCAAGTGCTACACTAAAAAAATACGCTACGCACCTAACCCCCTTCACAAGGATCTAGGCTTCACGAATACTCGACAAGGGAGGTACATACGCTCCGCATCAATTTCGTGGTGAAGGTTTGCCTTCATCCAAATCTCAAAGCATGGGGCTTTCGTTAGGATCTTCACAAGACGCCTACACTTAATTCCCGCAATACTAAAGATAATTTCACGGAGTCATTCTCCGGCACGCATTCTAGGCCTAACCTAAATGCAACGTCGCAAATCAAGCATCACCGATTCGGGCTCGCGGCCACGAATAGGCTTCACACAAAATGCCTAAATCCGCACGACTACCGGATTTTCTACATGCAATAATGCTGGGGACGGACACAGTCTACCCGGAGTTCCGAAGAACTTGAGGGAATCCTACACTTCACCCATTTGGTGAAAGAGATACCTCATGCAAGCATAGAAAGAGGAATGAAAGGAAAAATACAAGTCCAAAGTTCGGGAGGAAGAATCGTTACCCTAGACGCGTTCTTTTTCTCCATGGATCCGAGATTCTACACGGAGAGAAACGACCGCACCGGGCTGCACTCTCCAAATCTGGAAACGGCTCGCGAAACGGAGCTCCGGAGCTCCATCAATGGCGGGATCTTCCTTCTTCTTTCTTGGCTCCTTCTTCTTTCTCTAGGGTTGGAGAGAGAAAGGCTATGGAATTATGAGGGTTTAATCCCTCTCCAAAGCCCTAAGACTCCCCAGCAACAAATCCCAGCCGTTGGATCAATTTCCAAGAAATTTGATCGGTCGGATCGGCTTCTCCGCTCAAAGTCGCGGACCAGAATAAATAGGGCGCACAATCACAGGCGTACGATCACTGGTCGTGCGCTAAGAGGAGAAATGGTCATGCGCTAAGAGGAGACAAAACTCCAATTTCTTGCGAATATGCGCACGATTGCTGGCGCATGATCACTGGTCGTGCGCGAAGAGGCCACTGATCGTGCGCTAAGAGCAGACAGGGAAAATTTAGCCTGCTTCAAGCGCAGCACTACCACTCCGCCTACTTCGCTGAACTACTATTTTTGGGGTGTTACACCTTTTGACCTGCATAGGTCAGGGAAGGAGTGGAAGAGGACTTGACTCATAATCCTCATGTAGGCATTCTCTTTGTGAGAATATTTGTAGCCTATCATTTTGAGTAAGCAGCTGCCCCAGTCTACTTTCTTCTTCAGCACAAGGGCCCCCATGAGATTCAGTTGTTGCCTGGGCACTGCATCATGGGCAGAGATCTTACATAGTAGTACTTTTCCTACTATGTCGGCCAATAGCCTATACTCATCAAAAAAATCTATTTTCTTCAGATGGATTGGTCTATCTTTTGAGAACTTCATTGTGATTAGTAAATTCTTGATCTCATCAGGGGTGAGTTCCACAGGTTCATCACCTGATAAGGGAATGGTAAAGGAGATTTATTTAGTTACTCTTATAGAAAATAACTTGCTTTCCCTATTTGATTTGAACAAGGATAATATTGGAATGTACCTGATGAAAGATCAAAGGTGTTCCTAATGTGTTCATTAGAGATTGAGACAGGTGTCTCATATATTATTCCAGTGATTTCTCCTTGTTCAGATTTCTAAACATGAGCCATTAGCTCTGTGAGTTCTGTCTCCAGGAGCTTGCATCTTGTGGTGATGAGCTTATCTAGGCCAGCTTCAGTGAAGAGAGCTATGATGCTCTTATAATTTCTGCGGCGTCCTGGAAGGATTCGAGGTCAATGTCGAAACCAGAGTTTATCTTGGGAGCCATTTTAGGTCAGTGAGAGAGAGGAAGAGATGGCTGGACTGAGAGGTAAGAAGTATGAAAGATGCAGAGTGCGAGAGGATTTCTAACGGAAGAGTTTATTTAAGTCAGGTGAAACGTCGAAATGAGGCACAATTCGAGGCTTATTCGGTACTTTAGTAGATGCGACCGAAAAATTTCTATGTTGCCGCTCCTTTTCATGAAGTCGACGTTACGTCGAGTGGAATTCAACGTAAGCGTCGATATAGTTTGAGTGGAGAAGATAGCGTCTCCTATCGACGTATGCGTCGATTTAAGAAGTCGACGTGACATTTACTTTGTCTGAAGATTCCAGGTTTTTTCTTGAGGAATTCTTTCTTCCTAATCCTAAAGTTTTCTAAGTTACCCTAGGACTAATTTTATGAGTAGTTTGATTGATTATGCCAACACTGTTTGGCAGTGTGGCCAATTTTATTGCAAATATAACACCTAATTTTCTTTTGACTAAGTAAATTTGAGTTTAGGGAGGAATAGGGATGTTGATTGGGATAGAAATTTTGATTAGGATAGAAATTTTGGTTAGGATAGAAGTTTTGATTAGGATAGAAATTATGATCAGGATGAATGAGTCCTGAATGGGGGTTAAGATGGAAATTTTTTGGAGAATAGACATGTCCTGTGATTATGTTGCTCTGAGTTTTTATGCGTCGATATCTATTCGACGTATGCTGATAGTTGCGTCGATTTATATTCGGCGCTTTTTCCAGATTGTGTTGATCTAAAATCGTCGCATGTAAGAAGTTGCGTCGATTGGAAGTCGACGTACTTTTATTCAAGCGTCGAGTTGAGGTCGAAGCATCTGAGAGATTGCGTCGAGTAGAATTCGACGCACTATCATTCATGCGTCGATATGAAGTCGACGCAATTGTGTTTTCACAAATTTTATTTTTCCCTTTTTCTGATTTTATTTCTTTATGAGTTGTTTCTTTTGGCTTAGTTGCCTTCTTAGAAGTAGTTTGAGAGTCTTCATCTGTATAGTATGATGTTTCATCAAAGTGGTTTATCTCATTGAGGGAGTCTTCTTCCTTATTTTGTGAGTCTTCTTGTTGGTTTATTGATTTAGTGGGTTTTGTGAATTTTACAGGGCTCATCCAAGCAAGTTTGTTGGATGAAATTAGACTAGCTGAGGGATCAGCTCCTAGCCCAAGATTTTTATGTCTTCTTGTTTGTTTTTCTGTGATTTCTTTAAGTGTTTGGCTTCTCATTTTTATTGATTCTTCAAAAGCTTTTGCTTGGGATACCTTATTCTTAAGGAGCTGGTTTTCTATTTTAGCCCTCTCTATTTCTTTTTATCTGATGTTGGCCCTTAACTCATAATTTTTAGAACAAGTATCTTCTATATTTCTCTATTTTTTAATGACATTAATTTGTTCTTTTAGATCCTTAATTTCTTGTTTAGCTTTTAGTTGATCTAAACATAATCCTCTAAAATCATTTTTGAAGTCATCACACAGAAAATCTATGTCATCAAAAATGCTTACCTCATCCTTATCCTCAGATTCCTCTATGAGAATAAGGCTATTTTCATTATTATCTTCAGAAGAGATGCTTCCTTCTGATTCTGTCTCACTCCATGATTTATCACCATGTTCTTCCTTTGAGCTTTCAAGAGCCATTAAACATAGGTCTTCTTGCTTAGACTCTTCATTGTCACTTTTGGATGAGGTGCTGTCCTCAGAATCTGTTTCACTCCAAGCTTTTGTAATGAAGCCTCTTTCTTTCTTCTTCCCCTGCTTCTTGAGATCTTTCTTTTTCTCAGCATTTTCTGGACATTCTGGAGCAATATGTCCAGTTTTCCTGCGGGAATAACAAATGATTTCTTTAGTAGGAGTTTTATCATACCTTGGTTTTGATTCTCTCCTTCTAGACCCATCTGTCCTGACCCATTTCTTGAATCTTCTGGCCAGGAGGCTGAATAATTCTTCTTCAGTGACAGGGGTCTCTTCTTCTGTTGCTTTCAATGCAATGTTTCTATCGTTTGAGGAGGTTGGAGTGCTTCCTCTCTTCTTTCCTTCTCTTCTCTGGTTTTCAGTAGTTGCTCATAGGATTTGAGTTTTCCTAAGAGGGCATCTGTTGAGATTTCCTTTTGTCCTTTTGTATCTCTTATTGCCCATATTCTTAAGTCCCATGAACTTGGGAGACTCATTAACATTTTGTCATTGATCTCTGTGAGAGAGATTTCTCTATCCAGGCTCCTTAATTGATTGATGATCAGACTGAATCTGTCATACATCTCAGATATGCTTTCTTCATGCTTCTTTTGAAAGTTCTCATATTGGGAGATCAATAGAGCCTTTCTATCTTTCCTTTCATCAGCACTCCCTTCTACCATCTTGGTAAGAGCCTCCCAGATTTCTTTGGCTGATTCACAGTCAACAACCTTTTGAAGGATTTCATCTGAGAGGGTTGAGACAAGAATGTTCACAGCTTTTGCATCACATGTTCCTTCCTTCTTCTCTTCAACTGTCCACTCAGCCTTTGGGACAAGTGTTTGAGTCACTTCACCACTTGAGTCTCTTCTATAAGGCTTGGGAGGACTTGTCAAAATTACATTAAATAATTCTTCATCAATAGAATTCATATATATCTTAATTCTTGTTTTCCAAATTGCAAATTTTTCAAGATTGCACATTGGTGGTCTGGTGGAAGCATAATCTTTGATTTGTGTCATGTGAGAAATAATTTTGAGAAATATATATATATATATATATAAGAGGTAGGATCTTTTTGATCAAGGAGTTAACCTTTTTAGATCAACCTCCCTCTAATACCAATTGAAAGTGCACAGTTAACCTCACTAGAATTCTCTAGAGGGGGTGAATAGAGATTTAAATGTGCTTTGTGCAAAGTTAACAAATATATATATATATATATATATATATATATATATATATATATATATGTGTGTGTAATAATCTCAGAGTTAAGCTTCCCACACACCAACAAGAATTAAGTAAATAAAGAAAGAAATAGCAAAATGAAAATCACAGCACAACACAAAGAAATATAGTGGTTCCCCAAACTTTGGGTAGTCCACTCTTCTACCCCCTTGGTAGGAATTCACTATCTTGTACTGAGTCTTTTGATAAGGAGACTCTTAGAACCAGCCTGAGTCTTTTGATAAGGAGACTCTTAGAACCAGACTGAGTCTTTTGATAAGGAGACTCTTAGAACCAGTACAACTGAATTTTTTGAAGAGAGATTCTAAAAACTCTTTTACACAGTTTAAAAATGAAATGAAGATAAGGAGAAGAAGTAGAAGAAGTAATTTAAACAAGAAAGAATCTTCTTCCTAACAAGAAGATTAGAAGCACAAGAATAGTGAATGTAATCTCTCTTCTATAGTGAGAAGGATACTGTAAGCCTTTTTCTCTTTCAATGAGAGCTATCCGAAATTGCAGCAGTATGGCTTGTTGTTTGCTTCAGCACACTATCTCTTTTCTCAGCTTTCTCACTCTTCACTTGGGAGCTCTTCCTCTTTTTCAAATGTATATAGTGGATCACTTCAATGTTATTCTCTGCCGACCTCCTCTTTATTTATAGCTCTGTTTCAAAGGATGTTGCTAAAGGAGAATTATCAATCATCAATTAAAGAGAAAGAGTTTCCATAATAATTAAATATGTAGAAGGAAAGAATTCATTCTGATTACAAATAATATCCATAATAATCTTAATCAAATTAGCTAAGAATCAAATAAAAGGAAAGACTGATTCAGAACGGCTATAAAAGAATAATATCATTCCATAAAAATCAGATCTACAGAAAGAAGGAAAGAGATCTTGCGTGTTTTTGAATTTCTTATAGAAATCGACGTGCGTCGATTACTATTTGACGTGAACGTCAATTTCATCCTGGCTGAGCGTCGAGAGGAGAATAAGGAAGGTGCGCCGACTAAAGTGCGTCGACTTTATTAAATGCGTCGACTAGAAGTCAGAGGTACGTCGACGAAGATTACGTCGAATTCTTCTTAGAGTTACTTCGAGTCATTCTGTGAGAAACGTCGACTATATTTCGACGTTGCGTCGAATACTATTCAACGCATATTTACTTAGCCTAATTTTTCATTCTTAGAATTTATATTCTACTCAATTCTAGGGGTTAAGATAAATCATTTCCCCAACACATGTGTTGAGTATAATTTGACCCAACTTTGACTTGCTGTCGACGCAACTCAGACTAGAAGTCCAAGCAACTCAATCTCTATATCAAAGCATATCAAGTCAACGCTACATCGAATAGGAGTCGACGTAGATAAAGGAGCATGTCAAAGTTAATTTAGAATTTGACACAACTTTGACTTTGATTTAAGGCAGAAGGGACTATCTGTCGAAGCCATTTGAAGTCGATGCAACGTTGACTACAATTTGACACAGACAATGAAGTTCAAGATGAAGTCTTCAACTCGACGGTTACGGCGATAAGTAATCAATGCAACGTCAACAATAGAGTTCAACAATGGCAAGAAGGAATTTGAAGTTGCTCTTACAAGAACTCGAAGGCACGTCGATAAGAGAGAAAACGAAGTCGACGCAGCGTCAAATACAGTCTGAAAAAGAAACCTTTCAGGTGTCCTTTTAGAACTCTATCTGAAGGCTCACAACACTTAAGACCGTTCTACAATGGCTTGTTTATTGCCTAGAATGGAGATGAGTAGTAAAGAAGATAGGAAAAGCTTTCTTGGAAAGGTTTCAAACGGTTGGCAGACGGGTCGTGAGCAAATGAAGAAAGAAGGATTAATTGTCCAAGATTGTGCCTTTTCAGGACAACCTAAAAGAGGAAAAGAATTCAAAAATTAATGATGGACAATAAATAGGAAGAGAAGAGAGAAGAATATAGAGCATTCATTATTTTCTGATATACTCTAGTCGATTCTGGTTCCCGTCTTCTTCTTCCTCCTAAACCCTAACAAAGAAAAACTAAGAAAAAGAAGTGCTCTTTCAGAACAGAAAAATGGGTTGCTTCTCCATCAACATCACATAGCAGCCAGATAGCAAGCAAAAGAAAGACAAAAGGATCTAAAGAGAATAATCCTTGCAAATTATTACAGTCTTAAGCAAGGGTTCATCATTAGCAGATCCATGGAAGGGAAAAATAGAAGCTGAAATCTTCTACAAAATTCTGAGAACAGAATCCTTCTTCTTCATCCTCCTTCTTCTTTCAACTTCCACAACTGTACAGATTTTTAAGAATCCCTCTTCAAAGGATTCAGTGGTTCAAGATCTCCTTATCAAAAGATTTGAGTGTTTCAAGATCTCCTTATCAAAATATCTGAGTGGTTCGAGATCTCCTTATCAAAAGATCTTTGGTTCTAAGAGTCTCCTTATCAAAATACTCAGGCACAGGTTGTACACTCCTACCAGGTGGTCAAAGAGAGGACTACCCATATTTTGGGGAACCTCTATAAAATCTTGTATCTTTTGTGTGTGTTCATTTTATGTGATGTCCCATATAGCTTACTATTTTTCTGCTCTACTTTAACAATATTACTTTTATTCCGTGTTTGGTATTGTTGAAGCATAACACTTAGTGTTTTATTATGTGTGCATAAATAGGATAGAAATAATTTTTAAATCTCTATTCAACCCCTCTATAGTATACTCAGAGGCACACAGTGCACTTTCAATTGATATCAAAGATAGGTTGATCATTAAAAGGTTAACACCTTGATCAAAAAGACCTCCTACTCCTATTTCTCTATAATAATTTTATTTTATTATGAAAATAAGTTCTAAGGATTATGCCTCAACAAGACCTCCAGTGTGTAACCAAAATAAGTTTACATTCTGGAAGGCCAGAATAAAGTTATATATGAACTCTATTGATGAGGACATTTTGATGTTATCATCACAGGTCCTCCAACCCCATACAAGAAGGATGCCAGTCGAGCTTCTACACAGGAACCTGTACCCAGGGCTGAGTGGAAAGAGACTGAAAAGAAGCAGAAGGCATGTGATGCCAAAGCTATGAACATTCTGGTATCCACCATGTCAGATGACATCTTCCAGAAGGTGGCTGACTGCCAATCAACCAAAGAGATTTGGGAATCTCTTTACAGACTAGTAGAAGGAAGTTCTGATGAAATAAAGGAGAGGAAGTCCCTTCTCATATCCCAATATGAGAACTTTCAAAAGAAATCTGATAAATCTGTTGCTGAGATGTATGGCAGATTCAACATCATTGTCAATGAGCCAAACAGTCTGGATAAGGAGATATCATTAACTAAAATAAATGATAAGATCCTCATGTGCTTCCCTAGCTCATGGGATTCAAGGATCTGGGCAATCAGAGAATCCAGATGCATAGAGAAATCTCTACTGAGGCTTTGCTAGGAAAGCATAAGTCATATGAGATGCTTCTAAAGAACAGGCCTGAATCAGATGAAAGGGAGACAACTCCAACTCCTACCAAAAGGAGTCGTGCTCTGAAAGATACTGAAGGAGATCCCTCCACTCCTGAAGATGAAATGTTCAGTCTCCTAGCAAGGAGATTCAGAAAATGGGTCAAGACAGAAGACTCAAGGAGAAGAGAGTGGAGCTCAAAGCCCAGATATGACTAGACTCCAAAGAAGGAGGTAATATGCTACTCCTGCAACAAGCCAGGGCACATAGCTCCTGAGTGTCCATAAGAACAAAGGGACAGGAGCAGCAACAAGGATGAAAAGAAGAAGAAGAGGTCTTTCAAAGGAAAAGACAAGAAGAAAGTTAAGGGTTTCATTGCTGAAACATGGAGTGAATCTGTAGCAGAGTTAAGCTCCTCTTCATTTGAAAGTGATGATGAAGCAGAAGTAGAAGTAGCCTGCATGATGGCATTAGGAATGTCCTCAGATGATGATGATGAAGAACAGGTATCATTATTTGAAATTTCAATTCTGATGATTTTAAAAACTGCTTTAAAGAGTTTTGGAGTGATTTCCTCAATGTACAAAAAGAAATAGAAATAGTTAGGTTAGAACTAGATAACCTTAAGCAAGATGAATTATATCTAAGAAATCAAGAGTTAATAAATGAAATAAATAATAAAGAATTAGATTTAATCAACATAAGAAATGAAAATATGAGATTAATGAAGAATTAGCAAAGGCAAAAGCCTTTGAGGACTCTATCAATGGAAGGAGTCAGAAGCTCAGAGACATCACACAAAATCTCTCCATGAGATTCAAACACCTAGGTCTAGGAGCAGACCCCTGCACTATCACTGAATCCACTAGTAGACCAGCCTGGAAAAATCCAGTTAAGTTTGTTAGATATAGTGAGTATCAATCAAGTGAGATGAGTGCAGTAACTAAGGACAGTAATAATCCAACCAAAATAAATGTGCCTAACAAGGTAATTCAAAACACTAAAAGGAAATTAATGGGGGATAACAATGCAAGGAAATTAAACAATCAAAAAGGTAAAACTAAAAATAGAATAATAAAACACTTTGCTGATCTTTTATATTGTGATTCATTCTATGCACATTTTCAATATCAAGGTAATAAACATAGGGATGGTAAATCAATCATCTAGCATCCAAAAGGATACCATGAAAGACCTTTCTATTCTTTCAGAGAACCTTACAATGGAAAAAACAAAGAGCCCAGGGTAACCTGGGTTTCTTCTAATGTTTGAATTATTTGTGCAGGATTAAGTAGGATCCCTCCTAACAGGGAATGGAGTGGGAAGAGAGACCTAAGTCATGAAAGAAGAACTAAATGAAACCAAGGGAGTGATTGCTTCTTTAAATTCCCTTGCTATCATTATAGTTCATAAAAATAATAGCATAACCACTATTTTCAATAAAGAACATTGCTGGGAAAAACAGCAAGAATTTTCAAAGAAAATAGAACTATTTATTCAAAGTTGCCTCGAATAGAATTCGACGTAGGGTCAGGCTCTACTAGACGCAAGCGTCGACAGATTATTGGAGCAGATAATATGAATATTATTTGACGAGTGTCAAGTTCATATAAACGCACCGTCGACATCACTGCGTCGATTTGAGAATTGCTGAGCAATCTCGAAGTTGCGTCGAATATTAATCAACACAATGTCGATATAACAGTGCGCACAGAATTGCTTCTAGAAGTAGTCTCGACATATTTTTGTGCACCAAATGTTAATTCATATCGACGCAGCTTCGACTTAAACCCTAAGTTGCGACGAATCATCTTCTTTTATGCAACTTCAGTATCGAATCATATACGCTTTCGAATTTTCTTCTCCTTGCTCTCTTGTTCACTCCTTCTCCAGTTCTCTCGTGCTCTTGTCTCTTTCTCTCTCTTTATCTCCGTTCGTTATGTTTGCAGGTACTTACAATACAATGGCTCCACCCAAGATCAACTCTGGTTTTGACGTGGATGTGGATTCCTTCAATGCTGTTGCATAAAGCTTCGGGGTCATTCTTGGCTTATTCCATAAAGCGGGACTAACAAAGCTGATCTCAACGAGATGTAAAATACTTGATGTTGAGTTGACAGAGTTCAAGGATACTGTGCAAATATGAGATGATGGTTCCCTCCATAGGAAAATCTCTGAAAAAGATATCAGCAAAATAGAGGAAATGTTGTCTCAAACATTTGATCTACTCACTGGTGAGGTTTCTGATGAGCTGTCGAGGGAAGAGGCCAAGAAGGCCTTAGAAATCATACAATTCAAGAAAGAGAGAGCCATCAATCTGAAAAAGGTGGATCTGGCAGAAGAGTACAAATTTCTGGAGTGTGAAAAGTGAGATAACAGCACATGATGCTATACCCAAGCAGCAATTGTAAATCATGGGTGCCTTGATTCTAGAAAAGAAGATAAACTGGGGGAGATGCCTCCTGAAAATTATTGGCCACAAATATGCCCACAAAGAAAATTCCTACAAGAGGATAATAAGTCAAGTTCTCTTCCAATACTATCTAGAGGTCTGCAAATCCAAATGTGTGCCAACTCCACCAGGTAAAAGAATCAACATTGGAATATTCTTCAAGTGGACCAGGCAGATCCTCAGGCCTGGTCAAGCTGCACCTTCACACCCTCTCACCACCACCACAGGACATGGAGACAACTGTACCGGATCTTCCAGCTCAAAATAATCCACCAGCACAACAAGGTGTCATTCCAGAGAAAAACCTCCAATCCATCCCATCCATACCAGCTCCTGATCCTACACCACAGTTTCCTCCCCAACCATAGCAACATCCATCCACACCACTTCCAGATAATCAGTTTGTTCCATCTCCACCACCAACCTATATTTCTCCAGAAACCTACAAACCCTTTCCCCTACTTACCAAGATCCTCTTGATCTAAATGATAATCTCACACTCCCACCTCCACCTGCCTCTACCTCCCTTCCTACACCCTCCTTTGACATTGAGCAAGCAATCTCAAAAGTAGTGGGGCTAGCCTCTAGCATATTTTTTGACCTACTAGCCAGCCAAGATAGAAATTTTGAAAAGAAATACTCTAAAATGGAGTCTGAACTCCTAGACTCCAAGAGGTCTCTTCAGAGTCTCAAACAGTTCATGTCTTCCTCCTTGGTGACAAAGGATTTCTTTACCTTACTTACCAGCAAGGTTAAGAAGGGGGATAATATGAAAGTCAATTGAATATCAGTTGAAGGTGATTGATATAATCAACCTAGCTTTGATACCAATTGAAAGTGAGGTTAGATCTTAGATTTACTCTAGAGGGGGGTGAATAGAGTATTAAAAACGTTTCCCTTAATTTTATAGCGGAATTAAATTAGTGATATATATATGTGTATCTTGAGTGAGTAATAAAAACAAACACAAAGAAGGCACAGAACACAACAACACAGAAAATCACAAGCACAGAGACACAAGGATTTTTATAGTAGTTCCCAAATAAACCTGGGTACATCTACTCTTCTACCACACATGGTAGGATACACTATGTTTTTGATCAGGTGCCCTATCACCAAGGGGTTCTTGATCAGGTGTCCACACACCAAGTGAGCTTTTGATCAGGTGCTCTAACCAAACCACAGGTTTTTGATTAGGTGCCCTGCCACCAATGGTTTAACTTTTGAAGGGAGTTATAACCCTATACAAGAGGGGACAAGAAGGGTTATGAAGTTCTTCTCTGTCAATATGCTGAGAGAAGACTCTAGTGGATGTTGATATTGTAAAGCTCCTTTGTCTGATTGAAAATGCTTGACAGCTTGAGGATGGAGCTTTCACTTGAATGAAATGATCTTACTGCAGCTGATGAATCTGAGAGAATGAATTCTTCTGATTATTGTTGCTCTTTTGAAGATCTGTACTTGCTGCAGAGACTGGGAGAATGATTTGTGTTGAAGTTGTTCTCAGTGAATGAGGGTGCTGCTTGAGGAAGAAGATGAAAATCTATAAAACTTATGTTCTTCTTTTTCTTCCTGTAACCTTCTTATTTCTTTTTCTCTGTATAGCTATTCTGATATGTTCTGTATGCTTGTCATGTAGAAAAAAAATGAAGTAATAATACTGATGTATATCTTCTTCCTTTTTCTTTTGATACTCTCTGACAAATTTGAATTTCAAATCCCTTAATTTAAGGAATAAAATAATCTGAATAGATATATCCTGTACTGCAAATCTGATGCGTCATTTACCTTTTTCCTTTTTCATGAGATGTCTTTTTCCGCTAAATGTCAACGGCTATAATCTTGGAATAATAAATGGAAATATATTAATCTTACTTATCTGGAAGAATAGAGCCGCTGCAGAAGAGAACTGAGTTCAGAGAATGAATAATATTATCTGTCTGAAATAAATCTGCTGTCATTTAATTCATCGAGCTCAACAAATTTCGTCGATCTCAGAGCAGTGTTTGTCGATCTGAAGATATTCGTCGAACGCAGACTGAGTTCGTCGAAAGGAAGGATTTGTCGACCGCTGAGCCGAGAATAAAATAGTCGACCACTAAAACTGAGCAAATTTCATCGACCGCTGAGAATATGTCGTTCGTCGAACGCAGAGTGTATGCCGTTCGTCGAACGCAGAGAGCAAGCCGTTCGTCGAACGCAGAGTGGAGTTCGTCGAACGCAGAACCTGAAAGATTTCTTGAGTTCTAACAACCTAAACTCTTGACCCATTGACTACACATTGGGGTCAACTTGATCCTAGTCAACAGATAGTGATCCTAGCCCAAATCAGTAATAGGGTCGTTCCAGCAATCTCTCCCTATATGGGTTAGGACACTATTTGACAAAAATTGAAACAAACAAAAATAACAACAGAACAACAGAGCATATATATCTGATATATTATAAATATTTCATCGAATATAAAAATATGATACTCTGAGTTCTGAAACATTACATTGAAAATAAAACTAATAAAAGCACACAATCAGAACCTTTTGATTTTCTCTGAATTCTGACATTTCTGAATTCTGATATTGCCTTTCTCTGATTTTTCTGAATTCTGATTAGCTGAGCTTGTATCTGATATATTTCAGCTTTTTGAATTTGTTGATTTGAACAGCTTTATAATCTGAATATGCAGACACTGCATCTGAAATTACAACATGTGTGGAGCTTGTTCATAAGTCATCTTGCCCTTTTTGAAAGCATCTCCCCCAGAGAGTATCTCCCCCTAAGACTGGAGATTCTTCAGCTTTCTCCCCTTGCCTAGTTCATTGAACATCTCCCCCTGAGCAACTGCATCAAATGGAGCTTGTTCATAGAACTTCTCCCCCTGCTTAGTTTCAGGAAGGCCTGAAGCTAGGCCCCTTGAAGAAGGGACAGTTGATGGAGGTAGGGAAGGATGCAAGATTATCATTGTACCTGCAAAATGTCTCTAGTAGAAGTGGTGTTCCTCTCCTCATTTAATAGGTTAGATCCAACAATGCATGGAGTCTTCTATTTTATGAGAAGATTTATTATAAACCTTATATGCTTTATTAGAAGGAAAATATCCTAGTTGATTTTTCTTTAATAGGATTCCATAAATATGATGAGTTGCTACAGCTTTTAATGGATTCTAAGGAATTTTTAGATAGAGAATTTTTTATTAACTTTGAATTGCTATAGCTGTTAATGGATTCTAAGGAATTTTTATCTTCTCAAAAATACATTGCCTGATACCTTCCTTCTTACAGAATTCTCTTATGAGAAGAGATTCAAAACTCAGTGCCATGATCATTTCTGATCAATGCAACTAGAGTAGAATACTCAAATCTTGATGATCCTGAGAAACTCTGTAGGAACATGAAGTTATCTGACTTTGTTATTAAGATAGAAAATTCAATTGAATCTTATAACTTTTTGTTGATTACAATTGGAGTTAAAAATATTTCCAATAGGTTTAAGTATTTCCTTATAGTTAATTATATTGGCCTTTGTATCTGTTAATTGTTTTACCAATTGATAATTTCTTTTACCAATTGAAAATTTGATTTCAGATACCAATTAAAATCTTTATAATCTGATTTCTGATACCAATTAAAAGTTTTCTTTTATGATCATTAAGATATATGTTTGATACTAATTTAAATTTTTCTTGATAATCATTTAGATATATGTTTGATAAACTATTCTGATTTTGTCGATCTTGGGTTGACAAAGTGCAGTGATTTCGTTGATCTCTGATTAAGGAATAATTATATATATTCTCTGTGTTCAAAGTTTGTTGAAATTTGATTCGTTGAGCTCGGATTACATGAAAATTATGTTTAATTTTTGTGTTTGGCTTTCGTCGATCTACGTTCGACGAAGTCATTTGATTTTGTCGACCTTGGTTCAACGAATATTGTTGAACTTTGATTCTGATTATAAGAAGATAATGTTTTATTTATGTGTTCAGCTTTCGTCGATCTATGTTCGACGAAGTCATTTGATTTCGTTGATCTCTATTCGACGAATTTTAATGTTGAACACACAAAATTTTAACAATTTTTATTAAGTTTTCTGATACTTCTTTTTCCTTAGCAGGTACTAATTTGGTAGATGTATTTAAAGTATTTTTCTTTTGAATATGAGATATATTAGATGAAAATCTTAAGCTATGTTTGTTGCCATTTAATCTGGCATTGTTAGTGCTTGTGATATTCATTAATTTGATATTTCTTTCATTAAGAGTTTGTTCAAACAATTTAGCCTTAATTGAATTATTTTTCAAAGAATTAATTTCCTTTTCTGATGTTTTCAAATCTATTTAAGTTTAGTATGTTCAGAAGTTAAATTGTACATATCTTTTCTGAGATATTTGATTTCTTTCTCAGATTTAATTAAATCTAAACAGAGAATTTTTAAATCATCTTTGAAATCAGTGGAATTAAAATCATGGTTAGATACTACCTGATCTGCATCAATTTCAGATTCTAATTCTTCTGAATTATTTGCTGATGCATTGATAGCCATCATACAGAAGGTTCTTTCATCTGCATCATCTTCATCATCACTGGAACTGGATGAAGATGCATGATCTGAATCATTGTATGAGTCATATATGGCCATCAAGCACTGATATTTGTCATTTGCATTATTTTCATCTTCAGATGAACTGGATGATGACATTGACTCTTCTGCAGAACTCTTAATTTCATCAGATTCACATTCTGCATTTGAGTTGTGGTTTGACCCATATATGGCCATCATGCAGAATGCTATAGTTTTTTGTTCTTCTTCTTCTTCTTCTTCTTCACTTTGACTAGATGATGGTTCTATATCATAAATATAGAAAGTGGAAGAAGGTTCAGCTACCATCCTTGTGAGGGAGTTCCAGATGCCTCTTGCTGAAGTGCAATCAGTAACTCTGTGAAGAATGTCATTTGACATTGATTGAGCTAGTATGTCCATAGCTTTGGCATCAACACTTTTCAGCATCTTTTGAGCATCTGTTGATGTTGATGAAGTTGAAGGTCCTGTCAAAATGACATTGAAAATATCTTCATCAATAACATTCATATATAATCTAATACTTGCTTTCTATAGTGCAAACTTATTGAGATTGCACATAGGAGGTCTTGTGCTAGAATATTCTTTGTTTTGTGCCATGAGTTTTTAACAAAACAAAATAAAATAAAACTCTAAATTAAATTAAGATCTAATTGATTTTTATGATTCAGGTGTTAGCCTGTAAAAATCAACAACCCTCTGATACCAATTGAAAGTCAATTGAATATCAGTTGAAGGTGATTGATATAATCAACCTTGCTTTGATACCAATTGAAAGTGAGGTTAGATCTTAGATTTACTCTAGTGGGGGGTGAATAGAGTATTAAAAACTGTTCCCTTAATTTTATAGCATAATTAATTTGTGATATATATATATATATACTAAATGAGTAATTAAAACAAACACAAAGAAGGCACACAACACAACAACACAGAAAATCACAAGTACAGAGACACAAGGATTTTTATAGTAGTTCCCCAATAAACCTGGGTACGTCTACTCTTCTACCACACTTAGTAGGATCCACTAGGTTTTTGATCAGGTGCCCTATCACCAAGGGGTTTTTGATCAGGTGTCCACACACCAAGTGAGCTTTTGATCAGGTACTCTAACCAAACCATAGGTTTTTGATCAGGTGCTCTGCCACCAATGGTTAAACTTTTGAAGGGAGTTATAACCCTGTACAAGAGGGGATAAGAAGGGTTATGAAGTTCTTCTCTGTTAATATGCTGAGAGAAGACTCTAGTGGATGTTGATATTGTAAAGCTCTTCTGTCTGATTGAAAATGCTTGACAGCTTGAGGATGGAGCTTTCACTTAAATGAAATGATCTTCCTGTAGCTGATGAATCTGAGAGAATGATTCTTCATATTATTGTTGAAGATCTGTACTTGCAGCAGAGACTGAGAGAATGATTTGTGTTGAAGTTATTCTCAGTAAATGAGGGTGCTATTTGAGGAAGAAGATGAACATCTGTAAAGCTTATGTTCTTCTTTTTCTTCCTATAACCTTCTTCTTTCTTTTTCTCTATACAGCTATTCTGATATGTTCTGTATTTTTGTCGTGTAGAAGAAAACTGAAGTAATAATACTGCTGTATATCTTCTTCCTTTTTCTTTTGATACTCTATGACAAATTTGAATTTCAAATCCCTTAATTTAAGGAATAAAATAATCTGAATATATATATCCTGTACTGCAAATCTGATGCGTCATTTAACTTATTCCTTTTTCATGAGATGTCTTTTTCCGCTAAATGTCAACGGCTATAATCTTGGAATAATAAAAGGAAATATATTAATCTTACTTATCTGGAAGAATAGAGCCATTGCAGAAGAGATCTGAGTTCAGAGAATGAATAATATAATCTGTCTGAAATAAATCTCCTGTCATTTAATTGGTCGATCTCAACAAATTTCATCGATCTCAGAGATGTGTTCGTCAATCTGAAGATATTCGTCGAACGCAGACTGAGTTCGTCGAATGGAAGGATTCGTCGACCGCTGAGCCGCTGAATAAAATCATCGACCGCTGAAACTGAGCAAATTTCGTCGACCGCTGAGAACAAGCCGTTCGACGAACGCAGAGTTTAAGATGTTCGTCGAACGCAGAGAGCAAGCCATTCGTCGAACGCCAAGTGGAGTTCGTCGAACGCAGAACCTGAATGATTTGATGAGTTCTAACAGCCTAAACTCTTGACCCATTGACAATACATTGGGGTCAACTTGATCCTAGTCAATTGATAGTGATCCTTGCCCAAATCAGTAATTGGGTTGTTCCAACAGAATATTCAGGAGGAGGAAAGATCAGTCCCAGACAAGGTTGACCAGATGAAGGAAAAAGATCTGGAAAATCCTAGTGCACTTACTGCATTTCAAACAGTAAGTCCCGCTGCAAATGTTCAGGGGGAGCATCATACAAGGCCTCAGGTTGATCAAGCACAACATGATGAAGAACAGCCTGCAGTAAATCAGGGGGAGCGTCCATCAACTCAGGGGGAGCTCCTTGTGGATGATATACTTCTAGATGAGGTGGCCAAGATTGCTAAGGAAGTTGTTCATAATGTTGAGCTGAATGCACAGATTTAGGGGGAGCTTTCCAAGGACAATGTTGCTGAAGAAGCAGCAGTGTCTCCTGAAAATGATGAGCTTCTAAACTTTTCTCAAAGGAAGATAATTCCAAAGGTGTTTTCAAGAAAAAAGAAAACCTCTGAGAAGGAGCTATGAAACTCAGGTAATTCTGTTATACTGTCTAAAGAGAAACAAAAAGGGAAGGTGGTGTTGTGAACATTAAAATACACTTGACAATGTATGAAATATTTTGTGATCTCATTTTATCATACTGTGATTGTATATGTTATCTTGAATATATTTCTATTTATGCAAAATAATGTATAAAATCACTTCAAAATAATTTGTAAAATATGTTAAGATAAATAGGGGGAGATTGTTGGGAAAACCCCCTGGTGATTTAACTTAACAAATTACTTATAATTGATTTTACCTTCTAGGTTTATTACCCGCATTGTATAGTAAGGGTAATCTGGTCATTAGATGTCCTAGTATGTCACACTCAACTTAGAGTGTCAAGACTAGGTCAGAGCAAGCACAATCTGAGTTGAATCAATACTTGCGTCGAGTATAATTCGACGCAACTTTGACTTGCTGTCGACGCAACTCAGACTAGAAGTCCAAGCAACTCAATCTCTCTGTCAAAGCATATCAAGTCGACGCTACGTCGAATAGTATTCGATGTAGATAAAGTAGCATATCGAAGTTATTTTAGAAGTCGACACAACCTCGACTTCAATTCAACGCAGAAGGGAGTATCTGTCGAAGCCATCTGAAGTCGACGCAACATCGACTACTATTCGACGCAGACAATGAAGTTCAAAATGATGTCTTCAACTCGACGGTTACGTCGATAAGTAGTCAACGCAACGTCGACAGTAGAGTTCAACCATAGCAAGAAGGAATTCGAAGCTGCTCTTACAAGAACTCGAAGACACGTCGATAAAAGAGAAAATGAAGTCGACGAGGCGTCGAATACAGTCTGAAAAGGAAACTTTTTCAGCCATCCTTTTAAAACTCTCTCTGAAAGCCCACAACACTAAAGACAATTCTACAATGGCTTATTTATTTCCTAGAATGGAGAGGAGCAGTAAAGAAGATAGGAAAAGCATTCTTGTAAAGGATTCAAACGGTTGGCAGATGGGTCGTGAGTAAATGAAGAATGAAGGATTAATTGTCCAAGATTGTGCCTTTTCAGGACAACCTAAAAGAGGAAAAGAATTCAAAAATTAATGATGTACAATAAATAAGAAGAGAAGAGAGAAGAATACAGAGCATTCATTACTATCTGATATACTCTGGTCGATTAGTATTCCCCTCATCTTCTTCCTCCTGAAACCCTAACAGAGAAAAACTGAGAAAAGAAGTGCTCTTTCAGAACAGAAAACTGAGCTGCTTCTTCATCAACATCACATAGCAGCCAGATAGCAAGCAAAAGAAAGACAAAAGGATCTGAAGAAAATAACCCTTGCAAATTATCACAATCTTAAGTAACGGTTCATCATTAGCAGATCCATAGAAGGGAAAAATAGAAGCTGAAAGCTTCTACATAATTCAAGAACAGAATTCTACTTCTTTATCCTCCTTCTTTCAACTTCCTCAACTGTACAGAGTTTTATGATTCCCTCTTCCACGGATTCAGTGGTTCAAGATCTCCTTATCAAAAGATCTGAGTGGTTCAAGATCTCCTTATCAAAAGATTTGAGTGGTTCAAGATCTCTACCGCCAGCGCTAGCACTACCGCCAGGCGCTAGCTCAGGTTCCTTTCGACGAATTGGCCTACGTTCGACGAAAAGTCCGTTCGACGAAAATTTCCGTTCGACGAACTTCCAGCTCCGTTCGACGAAAATCTCGTTCGACGAAAATATTGTTTCGCAGCCACTACCGCCAACGCTGGCGCTACCGCCAGGCGCTATCTCAAGTTCGTGCACAGCGCCACGCCGCCGACGGTTTCGCAACCGCTCCACACGAATGCTACCGCAGGCGCTAGGAGCTACCGTAGGCGCTATCTTCAAGTTCTATAAATTAATGGGCTCTTTCTCATTTTGGCTAATCCATCCCAGAGAGATTGCTAGGGCCACAATTCTATTGTTGTTATGCTGCCGAAGATGGATCTCCCACTAAAAGCTTAAGGAGAATTCTGGAGGAGGACAACGTCACGCTACATCTGAAGGACGATCGCTTCAACCTCGCTTATGCTACAGCGATCCTTCATCCTCATCTTCAGAAATCTCATATAGGGAGTTTTTATTATTGTTATCTTTATTTTTCATTCCATACTTTCTTTGTAACCGTTTAGTTAATTCTCCTTGTGTTGGTGACTAGGTCTGGGTAGGACTTAGGGGGAAATACGCCTTGTGTTGGCGACTAGTTCTAGGTGATTAGATCTAGGGGGCTCGAGGCCATATCCGGGGAAGGATTGGCTAGAGCAACTTGAGGCCTTATCTGGCGAAGGATAGGCTAAAGCCAACCGGTTTGTGGGGATACAAGTCAGTATAGAAAAAGGAAAAATTGTATTATCTTATTCGCCTCCGATTTCAAGCGATATTGAAATCAATTTTTGTAAACACCTTTTTCATATAATATAATCATGTCTCTTTTTGTGTTTACTTGATTTCTATCATTTGGCATAATTTATAAAATTGCAAATTACAATTTTTTCCTACTTTAAGTTAAATTGATTATTTCATTCTAATTTACTCTAACTATTTAGCAAAAAATTATAAAGATTTTTATTCCCTTATTCACCCCCCCCCCCCCCCCCTCTAAGGGCGCCGTAAGATCCAACAAGTGGTATCAGAGCGTAGGTTATTCCAAACGGTTTAAAAACCAGGAATAATGGCGTCTCATGATCTCACTTCTACTATTGGGGGAAACTTTCCTATAAATGAAAAATCTTTAGCACCACCTTTATTTGAAGGCAAAAATTATAATGGGTGAACATTTCTTATGGAAAAATTTCTTAAATCTTTGGATATTAAAGTATGGAATATTACAATTAAAATGCCCCCAAGTATTTTAAATAAAAATGAAATATTTTTAAATGCCAAATCTATGAATAGTCTATATTGTGCATTAGATCAAAATATTTTCAAACTTATTTATACACTTCCTACTGCTTATGAAGTTTGGAAATTTCTTGAGAATAATTATAGTCTTCCTTCCACAGATGATGAACAAGAGGAATTCCTTATGGATCCAAGAGAAGAAATTGATGAGGACTTATGCTTGGAGGAAGAAGAATACAACGTCATAATATTGGACTCATTTGTTGGCAACACTTCAAGCAAACGAGAAGAAGGAAATTCAACTATGGACGAGGAATGCAAAGAAGATATCAAAGGAACCCTCGGTTCAAATCTTGCCTCATCCCATAGCAATGTAAGAAAATCAAAAGCTTCTCTTTTTGTAACCAATTCTATTTCTACATCTCGTGTGCTTAAAATTGTTAAACGTAAAATTTTAGAGTTAAAAATTGCTAATTCCAAATTACGTTAAGAAAATAAATCTTTAAAAGCAAACGATAACGTAGAATCAAATAATGATGTGTTAAATTCTCTTTCATGCTCTTTAGTTAAAATTCCTATTCCTTGTCTTAATTGCAATTTATTAAAAGAAAAATTCAAGGAAATTGAAAAAAGGCTCTTAATTTCTAAAAGGTATAATGAAAAATTGATAATTGAAAATGATGCTTTATCTTGTAAGTTAATACAATTAAAATCTTTTGTTGAAAATTTTCAAATATCATGTAATGAATTTCATCATAAGATTTTGAATAACAAGGATAAATTAACTTACAAAATCATTTCAAAAAGGGACCATTTTCACACATTAAATCAAAAGGAGTTTAGTTTCAAAAAGAATTATGATCCCCATAAAATTCTTAAGAGTCACTATTATAAGTCTCAATATATTTTCAATCATGAGTCAAATTTAAAACCTCCTTTTCATGAAAATCAAACTACAAAATATTATCCTTCATATTATAAGAGCGTGTCTATAAGAAAGAGTGGAAATGAAAAATCATCAAAATAAGAATCAATCTTTTAAAACATATTGTAACCCACTCTTTCAACAATCACTTCTAAAGAAAGAAAATCACTCTTATAAACTTTCAAAGAATCCATGTAATAAAATTCATTATGATTATCAACATCAATCTATTTTGAAAAATAATTTGAATAAACATAAATCACAAATGAATTATTTTTCAAACAAATATAATCATATAAAGATGTCACATAATCATAATATATGGATTTAATAGATAAACAACCAAGGTATGAATGGAGACCCTTAAAGAAAAATGACACATCAACTTTAATTGAAAAGGCCCATTTATCCTTGTCTCCTAAAAAATCATCATGTCATATTTGGGTACCCAAAGGAACCATTACACATGGTCAACTTTGGATACCTAAATCTCCCATTCATTAGTATCCAATCATTTGCATGAAGTAGAAACAAACAAAAATGAAATATCACTACTCTACTTCATGATGTGCTATATTTCCTTTTCTTTTGTTTCTTTTGTATTTTTGATCCAAAATGCTTTTGGTCTCTTTATATTTAAGCCTAATATTTAACAAATCAAATTGAATTAAAATTGAACATTAAGTCATATATTTTTCAAAGTGACCTATCTCTAATCTTCTTTGTTCTTTATCCTTTTAAATCCTTTACCCTTAATTGTCTTGAATTATCATTATAAATTAAATATTGAAATTATTTTCAAGACTAATGAAATTATTTTTAAAAAAATGGATTTAAATGGTTTATTAAAGGGCTTAAGCTAAAAATTAAAATGCGTAACGTTTTGATTATTTTCTATTTTATTTGCTGCATTTGATAGCCCTTATAATGAAAAATATTATCAAATAAAATCGAAAACAAACATTCACAAAACACATGTTTAATCCTTCAAAATGCGAGTTTTTGATCAAAACTTCAAATAGCCATATCTTTTGATCCGCTTGTCTGTTTTTCGCATTTAATATCTTTTCGGAAAGAGCACAGAAATCTCCATCCAACGGAGAACCAATCTTGCCCGTTAAAATTCGTTTGGTGCTGTCAAAATTGCCCAAACTCAACTTTGTTTAAAAGTTATACCAGTCTTCTTATTTGGGCCATTTTTGTGTCTTTGGATTCTTCATCACATGATATCCTTTGTATATTGTGAGTAATGTGTGTCACCATTGTTTGCATGTTATTTAGACCTTAGAATCGTCTTGTATCATTAAGTTCAAATCAAAAGTTTAATCATTTCATTCTTGGTCTAAAAAAATTAATATGAAGCCTTCTACACTACATGCAACATTATCTTCATTAATCTTATGTTATAACATTACATTCAAACTCATCATCCTAGCATCACCTCTTATTTTATGCTTAAATTTATATTCTAGGTATTACATGTACAATGTTATTTAAAATTGATGATAACTATGTGATTTGAAATTATAATAGAATACTAAAAGTCCAACAAGCACATAGTTTATGGATTAATCATTAGAATATATATGAATATTGTATCATGAATCATATATTATCATGCAAAACCAAAGATCAATAAAGTCAATTATTGAAAGCAATCTTATAAATTTCAAAACTTTATATATGTGATCTTTGTCTTTTATATGATTAGATGGTCATCATTTTTTTCTAGACTCACAAATCAAACATGCTTATTTAAAAGAAAATCACCAAATCATTTCGTCATAAGACTAGGAGAATAGGAATTTACATACATCATGATGATCTAAACATATATTCTATGTAAAATTTTCTATAATCATAAATCATAATTCATGTTTTTATCAAGAAATATCTCAAATCAATAATAAGAATTATGAATCTTATGATAAAAATTTGAATAATGCTTTCGTTCCATTATTTGGTGTATTGATATGCTTTGCTATTGATTGCATGTATCTCTCATATTTGTAGACTCTAGAATCAACTTTGCAATGAAAGAATAAATCAAAATTAATCATCACTCTATTCTAGATCTATAATGTCAAACTCTATTTTGGAAATACATTCAATATTAATATAAATCTTATGACATGTCATTAAACCCAAAATTCATCATGTTAGCATTATCACTTATTAAATATTAGTAATTATGCTAGTTATCACATATCGTCATCTCATAAAAGTAGAAAAACTACGCGGCTTTATATAACTCCTCACATTAAACAAAACCCATAGTTTATATATCAACCCTTAGATTTAAAAGCATAGGTTGTCCAAAAGATTATTTCACCTATGACTTCATATCTCACAATAGCGGGGGCGTAGGGTTGTATACATTAGAGACCTAGCTTCTAAGTCATGTCTTGTCCTTAACCGTGGAGGGTTCCAGTGGGGCCTTGTGAGGCATTGGGGGGAAAGAGTGCTAGGTTGAGTGTTCTCTAGTGTGTGCATATGGGACTAACACCCCAACCTACGGCATGTGTGCAGCTCCTCATGCCCATCCGTCACTTAGTACAGGGCTAGGGTGTAGACATTTAGTCGGGGTAGTTTTTAATCTTAGGACATACTTATATTACCCTTTGCATGATCATTTTATTTACTTATCACTTAAATCATGCATATTTTGTGTTGTTTAATAAAAAATGCCCTCTTGTGTCTTCATAATTTATCTTTTCATGATTAAATGGTTTTATAAAACACAAGAATTTGAAAAAGCCAAAGTTTCATGCAAATTTGATCCACCTAGAGATCTCCAAAAATTGTCAAATTTCAGCATGGAACTACTCTAAGGACACTTAATCAAAATCAAAAATCAAAAATTTAAAATTCTCAAGAAATCACGTAATGTTTGACGCGCTATCACTAGCGCCAGCGCTAGCGTGGGTGTGTGATTTTTCTATTTCTTAAAATTTCTAAAAATCAACAAAAATATGTTAGTTTATATATACTACTCTGATTTGTATTTCTGACATTTGTTATTTTTGTTTTATTCATATTATGAAAAATCAACTACAAAAATTCAAAATTCAAAAATACAAAAATATTTTTTTTGTGATTTGTGTTTTATTCATATTATGAAAAATCAACTAAAAAAGTTCAAAATTCAAAAATATGTTTTTTTTTGTTATTTGTGTTTTATTCATATTATGAAAAATCTACTACAAAAACTCAAATTTCAAAAATTATAAAAATATGTTTTTTTTTGTGATTTTCTGTTTTTAATTGATTTAAAAATGATAAAACAAAAAAACTGCATGATTTTTATTGCCAATATCAAGCATGTATGAATTCTATTATTTAGAATTATTTACAATGTTAAAACATATTCTTTCAAATTACTATGAACATTGTTTTGTTTATCATACTTTGATATATCTATTTAAAGTGTATCAATTGTATTGAAAAATATGTGTAGAACCAAGCTTAGCATGCCTCTAAGTATGAGTAAATGTATTATGATTGATAATGATATCTTTCACTCACTTATTTTGGTAATCAACATGTGTATTTAAATCTAAAAATGCTTGCTTGTGTATTGTATTTGTACAATGAATTAAAACTTGCATAAGTTTATTGCCTACACTACATTTGAATTGCACTTATGAAATTTAGAAAAGTGGTTAAGTTAAAAATTTGGGTTTGCAAAACAAGTGTATTCGGAGAATGTTGTCTCACAAATGTGAACAAAGAATTATATATATAGACAAATATAACTCCACCAAGCACTACTTGAACCTCCTGATAAGTCTTCATAAGCATTGTGAGGTTGAGCACCTTGGAAAGAATAGTAAAGTGTCTTGTGCAAACCTTGGTTATAACACCACTTTGTTAAAAATTATGTGCATTAAAAGTGTGTGAAAGTAATTTACTTGTGTTTTATTGTGCACTTTACTTTACATATGTCTTGTATTTTGTTGATTAAAATCAATTGTTAACATTTCCCAAAATACACTTATGTGCACATCATTATCTTTCATAACACTTCTTCTCATGAGTATTGGATTCTAATGCTTTATCTATACTACTCTTTATATAAGAAATGCACTAGATAACCTAGCATAATCTCTACAATGTTTTGGTATTTCTTGAACTTAAAATTAAGTAACATTGTAGTATATCTCTTTTTGATATGCTCATTTCATGTTTGGTATCTTTATGAAAAACTTTGAGATTTCAAAAAGGTTCAACATCTTTCAATTTTGAACTATAACTCATATTTTTACTTATGCTTTTCATGCTCACAAAAAGATGTTTCTTATAATCCTCCGCTTGCTTACAACTCTTATCTTTTTATTTGAAATCTCTTATATACTATGCTTAAACTCTTTATCATTTCATATATTACAAAAGCTCGATCATGATTTATGACTAGCGTAAAGAATGCCTCCTTACTACCCTCACCCTACCTTCTTTTGATAATACCAAAAGGGGGAGATTAATTGAAGAAATCTATATAGGAGAGATATAGAATATTAAGGGGAGAATAATTCATGTAAATCTATCATTTAGGGGAGTAAAACATAAAGTGCATTTATGTAGGGGAGCATTAAGATAGGGGGAGTTTGCATATCATCAAGCTTATCATATACTATAGTTGCACTATCATCTTGCTTATCCTATAATATATACATTATTGTTGATTTCTTGCTATGTGGATTTGTTATTATCAAAAGGGGGAGATTGTTGGACATGTGTGTCACATCCCTTTGTTTGAGAATAACAAATCCAAAATTGTATTTGATCTTGCATGTAGTGTGTTTATAGTATGCAGGAACTATATGTGCAATACTTCACAGGTAGAAAGCAACTGAATTCAAAAATCTAGAAGAATGCGTTACCGCCAGCGCTAGCTTAGGTTCCGTTCGACGAATTGGCCTGTGCTCGACGAAAAGTCGGTTCGACAAAAATTTTCATTCGACGAACTTCGAGCTCCGTTTGACGAAAATCTCATTCGACGAAAATTCGGTTTCGCAACCATTACCGCCAACGCTAGCGCTACCGCCAGGCGCTATCTCAAGTTCGTGCACAGCGCCACGCCGCCGACGGTTTCGCAACCGCTCTACACGAACGCTACCGCAGGCACTAGGAGCTACCGCAGGCGCTATCTTCAAGTTTTATAAATTGATGGGCTCTTTATCATTTTGGCTAATCCATCCCAGAGAGATTGCTAGGGCCACAATTATATTGTTGTTATGCTGCCGAAGATGGATCTCCCACTAAAAGCTTATGGAGAATTCTGGAGGAGGACAACGTTACGCTACATCTGAAGGACGATCGCTTCAACCTCGCTTATGCTACAACGATCCTTCATCCTCATCTTAAAAAATCTCATATAGGGAGTTTTTATTATTGTTATCTTTATTTTTCATTCCATACTTTCTTTTTAGGCGTTTAGTTAATTCAGCTTGTGTTGGCGACAAGGTCTGGGTAGGACTTAGGGGGAAATTCGCCTTGTGTTGGCGACTAGTTCTAGATGATTAGATCTAGGGGGGCTCGAGGCCATATCCGGGGAAGGATTGGCTAGAGCGGCTTGAGGCCTTATCCGGGGAAGGATAGGCTAAAGCCAACCCGTTTGTGGAGATACAAGTCGGTATTGAAAAGGAAAAATTGTATTACTTTATTCGCCTCCGATTTCAAGCGATATTGAAATCAATTTTTGCAAACACCTTTTTCATATAATATAATCATGTCTCTTTTTGTGTTTACTTGATTTCTATCATTTGGCATAATTTATAAAATTGCAAATTACAATTATTTCCTACTTTAAGTTAAATTGATTATTTCATTCTAATTTACTCTAACTATTTAGCAAAAAATTATAAAGATTTTTATTCCCTTATTCACCCCCCCCCCCCCCCCCCTCTAAGGGCGCCGTAAGATCCAATAAGGACTGCCCATATTTTGGGGAACCTCTATAAAATCTTGTGTCTTATGTGTGTGTTCATTTTTTGTGATGTCCCATATAGCTTACTGTTTTTCTGCTCTACTTTACAGCATTACTTTTATTCTATGTTTGGTATTGTTGAATCATAAAACTTAGTGTTTTATTGTGTGTGCACAAATAGGATAGAAATAATTTTTAAATCTCTATTCACCCCCCTCTAGAGTATACTCAGAGCAGGCAGTGCACTTTCAGATTATGTTGAATCCCTTAAACATAAGCTACCTTAAAGAAGGAGATTTCCCCAATCTTGAGCACACCATATCCTTTGGTCTGACCAGAATGGGAATTTCCAAAAAACACCTTATGACCTTCCTTGTCCTTGTAGTTTTCCAACAATTCTTTTTCTCCAGTCATATGCATGGAGCATCCACTGTCAAGATACCACTGCTGGTTTGAGGTAGAACAGTCTCCTCTCTACATAGGAAATTAAACATTAGTATAGACCCTCTCTTGCTAGGGTCTCTTTCTTCTATCATCATATGGAGTTTTGAAAGAGTAGGTTGGTCTTTCATTGCATGCCTTAAGGTGAATAAGTGTTGGTTTATAATGTCTGCAATGATTGGACTTGTGCCCAAATTTAGAGCAACAAAAGCATCTAGAGCTATAAATATGAACAAAAGAGAGAGATCTAGATGACTAAAAATTTCTTGCTGAGAACATGCGTCGAGAAGGAATCGATGCATCTTTAGAGTTGCATCGAGTGGAATTCGATGTGTCTGCATAGTTACGTCGATAATAATTTGAAGCAGAATACTGGTAGAGTCGAATAGAATTTAACACACCCTTATACTTGCATCAAGTTGATGTCGAAACATATGCAGAACTCCGTCGAGTTTCATTCAATGCATCTATAAAACTACGTTGAGTTCTAGTCGATGCATAATTCTTGTTATTAAGATTTTTATAATTTTTATTTGGCCTTTCTAAGGGGTGTTTACTAGAATCCCTGCTTGATTAGTGGTATTTACCCCCGTTGAATATATTGAGTTTATTAGGTTTATTATTTTGTTCTTCACATGATTCTAAGTTGTTATTAGGTTGATTTATGCTAGATCTAATGAACACTATAGGATTTTCCCAGGCAGGTTTGCTGGGGATTGGTGTGTTAATGGATGGATCTACTCTTAGTCCAAGATGTTTGAATCTCATGGTGAGATTTTGTGTAATGTCCTTTAGCTTTTGACTCCTCCCATTGAGTGAGTCCTCAAAGGCTTTTGCCTTTGTAAGCTCTTCTTTTAGATTAGAATTTTCATTAACTAATGTATCTATTTATTTCTCTTTCCTATACATCTGGTTCCTTAAGTCATAGTTGACCAAATATAGATTGTCTTCCCTAAGATCTTCTAGTTCTTCTCTAAGTGTGTTAAGTTCTTTTTAGCTATTAATATAATCTTGGCAAAAATCTTTACAAGATTCCTTAAAGTCTTCTGAAGAGAAATCAAAGTCATCAAATATAGTTACCTGACTTTCTTCAGTAGAATCTTCCATATCCATTAAACAAACATCTTCAGCAGCACTATCTTGATCACGTTCAGATGAGGAGGAACTTGACTCAGAATATGAGTCACTCCAGGTTTCAGCAATGAAACCTTTACCATTCTTCTAATCATTCCTACTGAAGATTTATTCTTGTGCTCCTTCTTGCTGCTCTTGTCCCTTTTCTCTTCAGGACATTCTGGTGAAATGGGCCCACGTTTTCAACAAGAGAAGCGTGTTATTTCTTGTTTAGGATTTTTATCAAACCTTGGTTTGCTTGAACTCCTCTCCTTTCTTCTGGAGTCTTCTGTCTTGACCCATCTCTTAAATATTCTGGCCAAGAGATTGAACATCTCTTCCTTAGAGGTGGAAGGCTCTCCTTCAGCAGCCTTCAGAGAAATTGTTCTCTCCTTAGGAGTTGAGAGTTTCTCCTTCGCTTCTGACTCAGCCCTGCTTTTTAGTAGGAGCTCATAGAACTTAAGCTTGCCTAGCAGAGCATCTACAGATATTTTTCTATGACATCTGGACTCTCTGATAGCCCAGATTCTTGAGTCCCGTTTGTTGGAATGTGGTCTTCCGCATCTCCTAGGTTTGATAATAACAAATCCTATGTGTATTTGATCTTGTGTGTTTAAGTGTGCAGGAAACAAATCCATATGACTCAAGGATAACATATGAAGGTTGCCCCCAAATTTGAAGCCAGAATTCCAACATGTCCACTAGCGCCGGAGGTAGAACCTAGCGCATGCGCTAGCTCTGATTAGAGCAATTTCAGGAGCTGTTTTAGAAGGTGATAGCACCAGGCGGTAGCGGATAGCACATGCGCTATCACGGAGCACTTGAGGAATCTTTGGAGGCTTTCCTTGGATTGAAGATACGCACGCCGAGAATGTCTCCTAATCCAGGATAGCGTCGGTGGTAGTTCTAGCGCAGGCGCTAGCTCCAAGGCTATAAATAAGACCCCTTTTTTCTCATTTTGGGACACATAAGTTTGAGAGAGGTTGAGTGCTAAAATTCTAGAGCCTTATTCTGCCGAAAAGTGACCTCCCACCAAGGTTCTGTGAATTTCTGAAGTAGGATTTCTTCACGGCAGATCCAAACGACGATCAATTCAACAACGCTTATTCTAAAACAGTTCTTCGCCTCCAACTTCAGAAGTTCTTTAAGAGGGAGTTTTTAATATTGTTATTACTTTCATTCTTGTAATCGCTTAGAAAATTCCCCTCGTGTTGGAAACTAGGTCTGGGTAGGACTTAGGGCAGATATTTGCCTCGTGTTGGAGACTAGGTCTAGGGTATAGATCTAGGGGGTGCTCGAGGCTATATTCGGGGAAGTGTTGGCTTGAGCTGCTTGAGGCCATATCCGGGGAAGGATAGGCTAATGCCACCGGTTTGTGGGGATACGAGTCAGGATAGAAAACAAAAAAGTCTTTTTAATATCCGCCTTAGATTTCTAGCGTTATAAGAAGTCAAATTTTGTAATACAACATTTCATATTACTAAAATCATGTCTCTATTTTATTTTACTTAATTTGTCTTTGTTTGCACTATTTCAATTTCCTAATATTTCAAGTATTTTAAAATATACCAAAAGTTGTAGAACCCTTATTCACCCCCCCCCCCCTCTAACTGCGCCTACCGATCCAACAAGTGGTATCGGAGCCAGGATTATTCCAAAATGGTCTAACAAGCTGGAATAATGGTGTCTCAAGATCTTGCTTTTCCCGAGGGTCAGGGTGTTAGTAGACCGCCTCTTTTTATTGGGTCAGATTTCAACTACTGGAAATCTCGAATGATGTATTTTCTTATGACCATGGATATAGAAGTATGGAACATGGTAGAAGTTCAGTACTCTCCTCCTATAATTGTAGTAGGAGAGGCTACAATAGAAAAACCTAAGGATAATGGGATGATAGCGATAAACTGATATGCAAAAATAATGCAAAGGCAATGAACGTCTTATATTGTGCTTTAAATTGAACTGAATTTAATCGAATTTCTGCATGTGTAACTGCTTATGATATTTGGTACTAATTAGAAGTCACTCATGAAGGTACATCGCAGGTAAAAGATACAAAGCTATTCCAACTGGAGTCGGAATATTAAAAGTTCAGGATGGATGATGAAGAGGACATCAACTCGATGTACACACGCTTCACCAAGATCATCAATGCTTCAAAAGCTCTTGGAAAGATCTACTCCGACGGCGACTTGGCCAGAAAGATTCTTCACTCTCTACCTCCAAGGTTCAATCCAAAGGTGACGGCCATCTCGGAGTCACACAACCTAAGAACCCTCCAGATTGAGAATCTCATTAGGAATCTCAAAACCCATGAGGTAGAGCACTAGATTCAACATGAAGAATTCAACGAGGAGCCAAAGAAAAAGGCGCTCGCACTAAAATTGAAGAAGGAAAGCAATGAAGATGATGATGAAGATGAAGAAGGTCTCCTGGTCAAGAACTTCAAGAAATTCATTAGAAATACCAAAAGAAGGAATACCTTCCAGAAATTCTTCCAGGAGGATGGTCAACGAAAAGGGTCCTCCTCTTCATCAAAGAAAGAAAAAGGAAGTGAAGACGAAGAAGAAAGACCACCACCAGAGTGCTATCACTGCAGAAAGACCGGGCACATTCGGAGCCAGTGCCCGAAGTATCTAAAGAAGCAAAAAGAACGATACAAAGGGAAAGAGAAAAAGAAAGTGTTGAAAGCTGCAACTTGGGGTGATTCTTCCTCTGAAGAATCAAGCAGATCTGAGTCAAGCAGCGAGGAGGAAGCAAACTTATGCTTGATGGCAAAAAGCAACGATGATGACACCAGTGTTCTAAGTGACACTGAGGTAACTCCTCCCACTTTCGAAGAACTTTATGATAAATTTTTTCAAACATGTAAAGCATATGATAAAAGTATAGAAGATGTTACAATTTTAAATCATGAAAATGAATCTCTTATGAAAGAAAATCATAAACTTACAAAAAATTCAATTTCTTTAGAAAAGAGAAAGATTTCATGCCAAGAGTGTGACCACTCCTTAAATAAGGCAAAAATTCTTAAAGTTTCTCTTTCTAAGGCCCTCTCTGAAATCAAAACTCTTAAAAGAGAAAAGGGGGACTTAGAGAGAAAACTAAAATCATCTCTCTTGCAAAGTGAAAACAATAAAAAGTGCTTTGAAAATAAATGTGTCATGCTTGTAAAAGAAAATTCATCTCTTAAAAAACAAACTCATGACCTCAATATGGCTATCAAAAAATTTGGAATAGGTCAAAAATCCCTGGACATGATCTTGGGGAACCAATGTTATGGTTCTGGAAAATTTGGGCTCTGATATCAAAGTGACAGCTACCGCCCGACGCTAGCCTCTAACGCCAGCGGTAGCCCATCATATAAAATATCTTATGTTTTCTCTAAGAATCAAACCTCATCCAGTAAGAGCAATGTAGAATTTCAGAAAAGGGTCTCAACCCCCTTTATTTCATGTGCAAATTTTCATAGGTTTGGACACACGTCTAGCTCTTGCAGGAAAATAAAACAGGGATCTTTAAAGCAAATCTGGGTACCTAAGGCATCCACTTATTCTATGGGTGGTACCTCTTGGGTATCCAGATCTTTAATCTCACCTTCTTTCTAGATTTGCAGGAAGGTTAAGGATACAGAGGACGTGTGGTACTTGGACACAGGCTACTCCAAGCACATGACGGGCAACAAAGCAAAGTTCTTTAGCCTAGAAAAGAAGAAAGGAGGGATCGTAAGCTTTGGTGATAACGGTATACGAAGGATCATGGGAGTCGGTACAGTGGGTAACGAATCTTTTCCTATCTCTAATGTTCTTTATGTAAAAGGATTAGAACATAATTTAATATCTATTAGTCAATTGTGTGATAAAGGATTAGAGGTCTTATTTGAGTCATCCACAAATCTTTGCAAAATATTTAATCCTATTACAAAAGTTGTTTTACTAAATGCACCTAGAATTCACAACGTATATATAGTTTCCTTTCATGATCTTTCCAAATCACCTATAAAATGTTTTATAACTAAAAATGACGAGTTAGAACAATGGCATAGACGTTTAGGTCATGCTAGTACAAAGCTCATTTTAAAACTAGCCAAAAAGGAATTGATTAGAGGATTTCCTAAATTGATTTGAAATTTATCTTCACTATATTCTCCATGTCAAAAAGGAATATTTACAAAATCTTCTTTTAAAATCAAAAAAGAAATTTCTGATATAAAACCTTTGCAATTAATTCATATAGATCTCTTTGGTCTCATTAGCACTGCAAGTCTTGGTGGTAGAATATATACTTTTGTTCTAATAGATGATTTTTCTATATATTGTTGGACTTTATTTCTCTCTTCCAAATCTAATTCGTTTTGCAAATTTTCAAAATTATGTACTCATATTCAAAATGAACTAGATTTAAAAATAAAATGCATTCGCTCAGATCATTGAGGAGAATTTGAAAAGGAAATTTTTAAATCTTTTTGTGAAATGTTAGGTATTAAGCACGAATTCTCTACTCCTCCAACGCCCCAACAAAACAGTGTTGTAGAAAAAAAGAATAGTACAATTCAAGAACTAACACGTACTATGCTATTGGAATATAAATTACCTAAGTCGTTTTGGGCCGAAGTTATATTCATATCATGTTATTTAATGAATAGAGTCATGCTTCTCCCATCCATAAATCTCACACCGTATGAACTATACTATCAAAAGAAACCTAGCGTATCATATTTTAAAGTATTTGGATGTAAATGTATTATTCTCAATACAAAAGATGCCTTAGGAAAGTTTGATGAAATGTGATGAAGGAATATTTCTTATATACTCTTCAACTAGTAAAGCCTATAGAATATTTAACAAAAGAACGAGTAAGGTTGCAGAGTCTATTAATGTAAAATTTGATGAATTTATTCCTTGTGTAGAAAACTTTCTGCATGTGCAAATGATGAACCTTTGCCATCTTTGGAGCACGGCGAAGAGGAACCTTTCAAAGAGGAGGAGGAGGAGGCCAAGGAAGATGAATACATGCCTCCAAGCATCTTAAACTTCTCAAAAAATCATCCAAAGGAGCTAGTTATTTGGGAACCATCTATTGGGGTTAGAACTCGATCCACTCTTCATGAAACATTTTCGAATATTTGTTTTGTCTCCGAAATTGAACCTAAAAATGTTTCAACCGCTTTAAATGAGGAATTTTGATTTTTGGCTATGAATGAAGAGTTAGATAAATTTGAAAGAAATAAAGTTTGGAATCTAGTAGAACGTCCATCTAATCATCCCGTTGTTCTCATAAAATGGATTTTTAAAAATAAATTAGATGGTGAATCTAGAATTACAAGAAATAAAGATCGCTTAGTCGCTCAAGACTTTTCACAAATCGAGGGGGTAGATTTTGAAGAAACTTATGCACCCGTTGCTCACTTAAAATCTATACAAATATTTTTGGCATTTGCGAGTTTTAAAAGAATAAAACAATTTCAAATGGATGTTAAAAGTGCTTTTCTAAATGGGTTTATAAAAGAAGAAGTTTATGTAGAACAACCCTCCTGTTTTATAAATGAGAAATTTCCAAATCATATTTATAAATTAGAAAAAGCTCTTTATGGTTTAAAACAAGCGCCTCGTGCATGGTATGACAGACTTACATCATTTTTATTAAAGCACGGTTATGTCATGGGAAGTGCAGATAACACACTCTTCATTAAGCATAATAATAACGATTTAATTATTTTACAAATATATGTTGATGATATCATTTTTGGAGCGACTAATGAAGAGTTGTGTAATGAAGTAGTCTTAGTAATGAAAAAAGAATTCGAAATGAGCCTTTTAGGAGAACTCTCTTATTTTCTTGGTTTTCAAATTTCACAACGAAATGATGGTATTTTTATTTGCCAAACAAAATGCGTTCATGATGTGCTTAAACGATTTGGATTTGAAAATCTTAAACAAGCTTCTACACCTATTAATGCCTCTTTAAAACTAGGAAAAGATGAATCTGGAATTTCTGTCGATCAAACTTTATATAGAGGAATGATTGGATCACTTCTTTATTTAAGTGCTTCTAGACCTTATATAATGTTGTTGTATGTTTATGTGCTCTCTTTCAAGCCAATCCAAAAGAATCTCATTTAAAAATGGTAAAATGTATTTTTAGATATCAATTAGGGTCATGTAAATTAGGATTATGGTACCCACATAATGATTCATTTACAATACACAACTATTCCGATTCAGACTATAATGGATGATCACTTGATCGAAAAAGCACTAGCAGGACTTGTCATTTTTAGGACCCTCTTTAGTTGCATGGTCTAGTAAAAAACAATCTTTGGTTGCACTCTCCACCACGGAGGCCGAATACATCGCTCTTGGGAGTTGTTGTGCACAAGCGTTATGGATGAGCCAAACTCTAGTGGACTTTGGCTTTCATCTCAAAAACATTGATCTCATGTGACAACAAAAGTGCCATAGATCTTACAAATAATCTCGTACACCACTCTAGATCCAAACACATAGATGTTTGTCATCACTTCATTAGGGATCACATTAAGAAAGAACATATGAAAGTAAGTTTCATTGGTACGGACTCCCAACTTGTTGACATATTAACTAAACCTCTTCCTAATGCAAGATTTCGACTACTTCGACTTGAATTAGGTGTCCTAGATCTTTCTGGTTAAGTCATATTCATAAACGCAATCTTGTTATGCAATTTTCACCCAACTAAACATCTTCAAATCTTCTGAAATTTTTGCATGAAACTAATCTTTGGATACTTATTCAATATCAAAAATCAGATTTTTCAAAATCATGAAATTTAGGGTACTGTTTGGCCGGCTAGCGCTAGCGCCGGCGCTAGTGCACTTATCTGATTTTCTGTATTTTTAAAATTTCAAAAAATCACAAAAAATATACTCTTTTATATGTACTGCTTATTTTTGTATTTCTGCCTTTAATATACTCACAGGGTATACCTCGGGAAGTCTAAGATCAATTATAAGAGTTCAAACTTTAAACAAAAATATTTTTCCAAATAAACTTTATTGTGAAAATCATCATGGTTTAATCTATCATTTAGACATTCTATAATGTTCCAATTCATTTTTCAAACTACTTTGAACATTATTCTCATCATGCTTTGATATATCTAATCACATGGGCATAAATTGTAGTATTAAACTTGTGTAGAACCAAGCTTAGCATGCCTCTAAGTATGAGTAAATGTTTTATGATTGATAATGATATTTTATTCACTCACTTATTTTGGCATAGTTTACATGTGTTTTTAACATAAGAATGCTTGCTTGTGCATTGTAATTGTACAATGAATTAAATTTCCACAAGTATCTTACCTACAGTACTTTTATTTTGCACTTTTAATATTTAAGAAAAGTGGTTGTGCTTAAGAATTACATTGGTTTGCAAAACAAGTGTATTCGGGGAACTTTGTACAAAACAAAAAAAATCATGAAATATTTTTACATAGATAACTCCACCAAGCATTGTGAGGTTGAGCACCTTGGAAAGAATAGTAAAGTGTCTTGTGCAAATCATAATTGTTTTTCTTTACACCACTTATTCTTTTCTTTGTGCATTTAAGTGTGTGGAAGTAAAATTATTTGTGTTTTATTGTGCACTTTACTCTACATATGTCTTATATTTTTTATTAAATCATTTGTTCACTCTATTCAAAATACACTTATGTGCACATCATTATCTTCCATAACACTTCTTCTCATAAGAATTGGACCCTAATTGCTAATTCTATACTCTCATTATATTTAAAATGCATTGGATAACCTAGCATGCTCTTTACAATATTTGGTATGTCTTGAATTTGTGAATTGAAATAACATTGTAGTAGTCTCTTTGTGATATTTTTTTATCATGCTTGGTTACTTTATTGTCAAAATTTAAAATGAATAATGATTTACAATAACATTGTTTTTGAAACTTAAACTCATATCTTTTCTTATGAATTATCATGATTACAAAAAGATGTTTCTTGTATTTCGATAAGTCTCCTTCATCAATACCATATACTTTTTTACCTTGCGCTTTCTTGCTTTTTTAAAAGACTTCACTTTTGTGTACATCATCACTTGAATCTTAAAATTCCTTTCATTTAACAAGTGGTATACATGCTAGGTAAAATCAATATTGGTTATTCTAACACGCATATCATTTTTTTGCTAAAAACTCTGATTTATCTCTATGAATTTTTTTTAAAACTCCTTATGATTTCATTTCCTCTAAAAAGCTCGATCATGCCTTATCTTGTTATCAAAAATCCTTGTTTATGTCTCTTGCTTCCTTACCCACTTTTGATAAGAACAAAAGGGGGAGAACTAACATGATAAATAAAAACCGATATCAAATTGAAAAACTAACATGATTAAAGAATAAGTGTTGAATTTTTGAAGTGTAAGTGGAGGCCTGGAGGTCTGGGCATCAGACCAGGCGGTCTGGTATACCGCGGAGGTCGGGTGGTCTGGGCATCAGACTGGGCGGTCTCATAAACCGCGGAGGATGGGTGGTATGGTATGAAGGTCGCGCGGGTTATCTTCCCGCATTGGTCTGGCAGTTAGCCAGTGGCAGGTGGCCTTGGTTCTCAAACCACCTGGGGTCAGCTATCTGTGTATAATCGGGCGGTTAGCATTCGCGGTTACATCCAGGTGTTATTTCTCTAGACGGTTTTTTATCGCGGGCTGGCAGGTGTCTGCTGGTATTGCTGGAGTTATGCAAGTAGTCCGCTCGACTTGTTCTTAAGTCGGCGAACTGTTCTGCGGGGTTATCTCAGCAAGTCGCGTGAGTTGTTTGCTACCCGCTATTGATATGAGCAGTTATCCTATCGCGTAGGTGGTGACCACACTCCTCAGCTCTACTATAAATAGGACGCCCTGGCTCGCCATATAAGATGTGAACTGTAAGTGAGAGCTTACAAGTTTGTGGTGCGGATAGATTTTTATGTTCGCGCGGTTTGAAGCTTACCTTTGTTATGTTTGCAGGTTGTGCGGCTTGCTTGTGGTTCTGATTTGATTAGGGGAGACCGCAGCGGATAAGCCAGTAGCAGTCTGTGGCAGGTAGCAGTAGGAGGTCCTGGTTAGCGACAAGGCAGGTTCTCTTCAGCTCAGTTCCAGCTTTCAATAAAGTTCAGACCGCGTCGATTAGGCGGTTTTGCCTTTGCCGGTCTGTTACTTCTGTTCAGTTCAGCATCTTGCTCGCGGTTAGGAGCGGCCAAGCGACTGTGGTCGGGCGTCCTTGCTTGGGCGGACAGAGTGAGCATTGGAATAATGTGTAGTTCGCGTGTTGCGTTGCGGTTTGGTGATTTCGCGAATAGTCACGCGGTCAGCTTGGCGACTTGAAGGTTTGCGCGGACAACCTTTGTTAGCTGGGCGGTTTGGCGGGTTCATGTTGTAACCACCAGCTTCTTGTAGTTGGTTTTCTTCTCTCCTCATCATTGTGTGTATTGATAAATCATGTCTCGCAATGTATGTCACGCAATATTATAAAGATAGTTGATTCAATATTTTCTCTTGTTCCTTCATTGTTTCTGGTTTCTGTTGCTTGGTATGGTTGAGAGTGTTCCTGCGACCTAGTTCTCATTTTTCCGCTTATCAAACATTTTAACATGGTATCTGAGGGGACGGAGGTTTGAGCAGTGATTCACTTGCAGTTATCTGTCTTGGATTTTTGGAAGCACAGTTATCAGTGGTATAGCAATGGAAGGAGGAATAACAAGAGGTCTTGGTATTGAGCTCTTGATGCAGACTAACTTTAAGATATGGAAGTCTTGCATGGAGAGATATCTTTTGGGCGAGGACCTCTGGGAGGTTGTTGGTGGAGAAGAAACTCAAGAAGTGGTTGCTGCTGGTGAAAATGCTAATCTGGTGAGAGCTTGGAGGAGAACTAATGCTAAGGCGGAGTTTACTCTCAAGCGGGCTATCTCATCAGAATTGTTTGCTCACATCATTGGATGTCGATTACCTGCTGAGATTTGGACGGCCTTGGATAGCTTGTTCAATAAGAAGAATGTAGCTCGGCTATAGTTCTTGGAGAATGAGTTGCTGAAAGCCAGTCAAGGAGATTTGTCCATATCAATGTTCTTTCGGAAGATGAAAAACGTCTGTGCAGAGATTTTGGCTTTGGACCCGGATGAGCTTATCTCAGAAGATATGTTGAAGAGGAACATAATCTGCGGCTTGCGGAGGGAGTATGTGGCCTTTGTTACTTTTGTGCAAGGCTGGGCCAATCATCCATCGTTGCTGGAGCTGGAGAACTTACTTGCTTCACAAGAGAGTTTGGCTATGCAGACGGTAGGGATGTTTGTCTCTGGGGGAGAAAGTGAGGTTTTATATTCAGGGAAGAAGAAGCGTTGGGACAAGAAGAAGAAGACATCTGAAGATAATGGTCCATCTACTTCATATAAGTAGGAGAGGAGCTATGCTCCTAGGCGTGATGGGAAGAAGAAGGAAGGACCTAGATGCTTCAGGTGCAATAAGCTTGGTCATTTTAAGAAGGACTGCAGAGTCAATCTTCAGCCAGGGCATGCTATAGGAAAGGAGGAGGCTGGTTCCAATGCCAATGTTAGTTGGGGTGATGGAGCTTTTATGAAGAGCACTTGTGTTCGGGCTATGGCTTCTATCAACTATCAGGAAGATTGGATTTTGGACTCGGGTTGTGGTCATCACCTCACCGGAGACGAGTCGAAGTTCTCTTCTATGCAGACATACACAGGTAATGATGATATCATTACTGCTGATGATACTATACATGCAGTAGAGAACGATGGTGTAGTTTCTTTAAACGGAGGCAGAGATACTCTTATATTAAAGAGTGTTTATCATGTTCCAGGGATGAAGAAAAACCTCTTCTCAGTGACCAATGCTGTGGATGTTGGCTATGACATTCTGTTTGGTCCAACATAAGTGAAGTTTCTTAGAAACGTGTCAGCAATGGAGGTTGAAGCCTCTCATGTTGGTAAAAGGGTGCAGGACTTGTTTGTTTTATCTACAAGTTCATATGTTGATAAGATGAGGACTAATGATAGTGCTGTTATTTGGCATGAAATACTTGGGCATGTTGGGATGGACAAATTGAAAGTTATGGCAGGGAGAGGCCTTGTGAGTGGTCTGCCTAGTTTGTCATCCTTGGGCGAAGGTCGCGTTTGTGCAGGATGTCAATATGGCAAGGCTCATCGCCTTCCATTTGACAAGTCACAAAGCAGATGCAAGGTGTCATTGGAGTGTATTCATGGTGATCTGTGTGGACCTACCGAGAATGCCAGTCTTGGAGGCAGCCGGTTTATGCTTATCTTGATAGATATTTTCTGAAGGAGAAGTCAGAAGCGTTCAGGAAGTTTGTGGAGTTCAAGGAGCTCTGGAAGGGTCGTCTTAATCTGTGAATCAAGAAGTTCAGAACCGACAATGGAGGGGAGTTTACCTCCAATATGTTCTTCAACTTCTACAGAAAGCATGGCATCCAGAGAGAGCTTTCTTGTGCTCATACTCCACAACAGAATGGCGTTGCAGAGCAGAAGATCCATCATCTGACAGAGACCTGCAAATTTTAGCTTCATGCCAAGAATATCACAAAGTCCTTATGGCCAGAGGAAATGTCTTGTGCATCCCATGTCATCAATCGAATGCCTCTTAGTCCCATCAACATGAAGACCCCACATGAGTTTATGTTCAAGATAAATCCTATGGTGGAACACCTTCATGTGTTCGGATCTACCTGCTATGTGCATGTTCCTGATGCCCTCAGAACGAAGCTAGATGCGAAAGCAAGGAAGCTAGTCTTCATCGATTATGATGACCGGAAGAAGGGTTGGAGATGCATGGATCATGAGACACGGAGAGTTGTTGTCTCAAGGGATATGGTTTTCGATGAGCTGACATCATAACAGGGTAGCTCTTCTGTTCAGCTATAAGAAAGCATGGTAGATGGTAGACCAGGAGAAGCTGCAAGGGAAGTTCTGGTGGAGTTGCCTATTTCTCCAGGTGCTTCAGTTGCTTCTAACCCTGGGTCAGGTGCTTCAGGTTTTGGAAGTTGGGGGAGCGATGCTCCAAGTGTACCCGGGAGAAGAGCCAGTCCAGAAGTTGTAGTAGATGAGGTGGATCAGGGTATAGCCTTGAGGAGGTCCAAGAGGACTATTATTCCACCAGCTCTGTATACATGGAGAAACCAGGTGAGCTTTGTCTCATGTTTCTTTTCTGTTCCCTTGGATGAGCGAGAGCCATCATGCTTTGAAGATGCCACTGGAGTTAAGGAGTGGGAAGATGTCATGGATGAGGAGATGGCTGCCCTCAAGAAGAATGAGACCTGGGACCTTGTGCCCAAGGTTGATGGCATTACTCCTGTGACATGCAGTGGGTCTACAAGCGGAAGAAGAAAGCTGATGGATGTATCGAGCGATACAAGGCTCACCTTGTAGCTCGAGGGTTCTCTCAACAGTACAAAGAAGACTATGAAGAGACATTTAGTCTGGTAGCAAGATGACTTCGGTACGAGTGGTGATTGCATTGGCAGCTAGTCAAGGGTGGAAGATTTGGCAACACGACGCAAAGAATGCTTTCTTGTACGACGAGATTGATAAGGATAACTTCATGGTTTAGCCACCGGGATATGTATCGGAAGTTCATCCAGGACAAGTCTGCAAGCTCAAGTAGGCTCTTTACGGGTTGAAGCAAGCGCCTCGGACGTGGTATAAGAAGATCGCAGAATACCTTGAGTTCTGTGGATATTTTGCTTCAGATTCAGACTCGAGTCTATTCGTAAAGAAGATCGGGAGTTGCAAGTCTTGGTATTGTTGTATGTTGATGATATGATCATCACGGGGAACTCAGAGGATGAGGTAGCTAAGCTTCAGGCTGAATTAGCTATCAGGTTCGAGATGAAGGATCTGGAGGAGATTCACCATTTCCTTGGACTCGAGGTGGAGAGGAAAGAGAGCGGTGTGCTCGTATCTCAGAAAGGTTATGCGGAGCGGATCGTTAAGAGATTTGGCATGCAGGATGGGAAGAGCAGCTCTACTCCACTTGAGGTTGGTCTAAAATTTCGGCGGGATGAGGGGAGGATTCTTCCTGATCCGTTGGTATTCCGGGCACTTGTTGGGAGTCTGATAAACATGACGATTATGAGGCCGAATATTGCTTACACAGTTGGCAGGGTAAGTCGGTATATGGCAGAACCACGAAAACCTCATATGGTGGCGGCTAGGAGTAGTTTAAAGTATGTGAAGTCAACCTCAGACATAGGTCTTCATTATGGGAGAGACACAGGCTTTTGTTTGCATGATTACATGGATGCCGATTATGGGGGAGACTCTGACGATCGGAAGTCATTGTCTGGTTATGTTTTCTTATGCAGATCGGCAGCTATTTCATGGTGCAGCAAGAAGCAGGATTCTGTGTCCGTCTCTACCACTGAAGCAGAGTACAAGGCTTCTGCCTTGGTAGCTCAAGAAGCCATCTACCTTAGCAAACTGGTGGAGGACGTCCATAAGTAGGTTCGAGGTCCTACTCTGCTGCGTGGTGACAATGAGAGTGCCCTCAAATTGGTTAATAATCCAGTCTGTCACGCACGGACCAAGCCTATCGAGATCGAGCATCATTTCATTCGGTAGAAGGTGCTGGAGGGATCCTTGATGGTTGAGCATGAGCTGAATGAGGACAATGTCGCTGATATCTTCACGAAGGCGCTGGCGAAGGGATCGTTTACTCGGTTACGAGGATTGCTTGGGCTGACTTCCACTTCCCACTTCAAGGGGGAGTGTTGAATTTTTGAAGTGTAAGTGGAGGTTGGGCGGTCTGGGCATCAGACCGGGCAGACTGGTAAACCGTGGAGGATGGGCAGTATGGTATGAAGACCGCACGGGTTATCTTTCGCATTGGTTTGGTGGTAAGCCAGTGGCAGGTGGCATTGGTTCTCAAACCACCTAGGGTCAGCTTTCAATTTGTAACTGGGCGGTTAGCATTCGCGGTTACATCCAGGTGTTAGTTCTCTGGCTGGTTTTTGCCCACGGGATGGCAGGTGTCTGCTGGTATTGCTGGAGTTATTCAAGTAGTCTGCATGGCTTGTTCTTAAGCCGGCGAACTGTTCTGCAGGGTTATCTCAGCAAGCCGCGCGAGTTGTTTGCTACCCGCTACTGATATGGGCGGTTATCCTATCGCGTGGGCGGTGACCACACTCCTCACCTCTACTATAAATAGGACCCCTCCTGGCTCGCCATATAAGACGTGAACAGTAAGTGAGAGCTCGCGAGTTTGTGGTGCGGATAGATTTTTCTGTTCACGTAGTTTGAGGCTTCCTTTTGTTGTGTTCGCAGGTTGTGCGGATTACTTGTGGTTCTGATTTGATTAGGGGAGACCGCAGTGGATAAGCCGGTAGCAGTCTATGGTGGGTAGCAACAGGAGGTCGCGGTTAGCGACAAGGCAGGTTCCTTCAGCTCGGTTCCATCTTTCAATAAAGTTCAGACCGCGGCGGTTTGGCGGTTTGCCTTTGCTGGTCTGTTACTTTTGTTCAGTTTAACATCTTGTTCGCGATTAGGAGAGGCCAAGTGACTGCGGTCAGGAGGCCTTGCTTGGGCGGACAGAGTGAGCATTGGAATAATGGGTAGTCCGTATGTTGAGTTGCATGTTGGTGATTTCGCGACTAGTCGCGCGGTCAGCTTGGCGACATGGTGGTTTGCGCAGACAACCTTTATTATTTGGGAGAATTGGCGGGTTCATGTTGTAACTGCCTGCTTCTTATAGTTGTTTTTCTTCTCTCCTCATCATTGTGTGTACTGATAAATCATGTCTCGCAATGTTCAAAAGATAGTTGATTCAAGATTTTCTCTTGTTCCTTCATTGTTTCTGGTTTATGGTGCTTGGTATGGTTGAGAGTGTTCCTGCGGCCTAGTTCTCATTTTTCCGCTTATCAGAAATTTTAACAATAAGATGATAGCTTATATATGAGGGGAGCATTCACATAGGGGGAGCAATTATATATGCTAAAAATGATAATTATCCAAAGTCGTCACTCACACACACAAAAGTTGGTTTGATCATGTATATTAATGCTCTCACCTATCATTAATGGATTTGTTATTATCAAAAGGGGGAGTTTGTTGGAACGTGGTCTTCTGCATCTCCTAGGTTGGAGAATAAAAAATCCTATGTGTATTTGATCTTGTGTGTTTAAGTGTGCATGAAATGACTCAAGGATAACATATGAAGGTTGCCCCCAAATTTGAAGTCAGAATTCAAACATGCCCATAAGAGCTGGTGGTAGAACCTAGGGCAGGAGCTTGCTCTAATTAGAGCAATTTTGGGAGCTGTTTTAGAAGGCGATAGAGCCAGACGGTAGCGGATAGCTCAAGCTCAATCGCAGAGAACTTGAGGAATGCCTGGAGGCTTTCCTTGGATTGAAGATACGCACGCGGAGAATGTTTCCTAATCCAGGATAGCACCGACAGCAGTGCTAGCGCATGTGCTAGCTACAAGGATATAAATAAGACCCCTCTTCTCTCGTTTTGGGACACACGAGTTTGGGAGAGGTTGAATGCTAAAATTCCAGAGCCTTATTCTGCCAAAAGTGACCTCCCACCAAAGTTATGTGAATATCTGAAGGAGAATTTCTTCACGCCAGTTCCGAACGATGATCGCTTCAACAACGCTTATTCTACAGCGGTTCTTCGCCTCCAACTTCAGAAGTTCTTCAAGAGGGAGTTTTTAATATTGTTGTTACTTTCATTCTTGTAATCGCTTTGTAAATTCGCCTCGTGTTGGCGACTAGGTCTGGGTAGGACTTAGGGCAGATATTTGCCTCCTGTTGGCGACTAGGTATAGGGTGTAGATCTAGGGGGTGCTCGAGGATACATCTGGGGAAGGGTTGGCTAGAGCGGCTTGAGGCCGTATCTGGGGAAGGATAGGCAAAACCCACTGGTTCGTTGGGATACGAGTCTGGATAGAAAATGAAAAAGTCTTTTTAATATTCGCCTTCGATTTCTATCATTATAAGAAGTCAAATTTTGTAATACTACATTTCATATTAATAAAATCATGTCTCTATTTTATTTTACTTAATTTGTCTTTGTTTGGACTATTTCAATTTCTTAATATTTCAAGTATTTTAAAATACACCAAAAGTTTTAGAACCCTTATTCACCCCCCCCCCCCCCCCCACTCTAAGGGCGCTTAGTAATCGAACACCATTTGCTTGGGAAGCACATGAGGAGTTTGTCATTAATTTCTGTCAGAGAAATTTCCTTGTCTAGTCCTTTCAGCTCATTTATGATGGTGCTGAATCTTTCATGCATCTCTGCTACAATTTCCTCAACCTCTTTCTGAAAGTTCTCATATTGGGATATGAGAAGGGACTTTTTGTACTTTCTTTCATCAGAGCTGCCCTCAACTAATCTGGAAAGAGATTCCGAGATTTCTTTATCAGAGTTGCAGTCAGCAACCTTCTAGAATATGTCATCAGACATAGTTGATACCAAAATATTTAAGGCTTTGGCATCACTTGCCTTCACCTTCTTTTCAGCTTCAGTCCACTCTGCTCTATGGACAATTTCTTGTGTTAGTGTCCCACTGGCATCTTTTCTGATTGGTGCTGGGGGACCTGAAATAATGATATTAAAAATGTCTTCATCAATTGAGTTCATATAGAGCTTTATTCTGGCCTTCTAGAGTGTAAACTTATTTAAGTCTCACATGAGTGGTCTTGTTGATGCATAGTCTTTAGAACACATAATTTTGTTTGAAATAGTTTTAAATGAAGAAATATGTGTGAGGAAATCTTTTGATCAAGGTGTTAGCCTTCTTATGATCAGCCTCCATCTGATACCAATTAAATGTGCATTATGGGCCTCTGAGTATTATCTAGAGAGGGGTGAATAGAGTTTTAAAAACTTTTACCCCAATTATGCACACACAATAAAAACTACTCTAACAACTATGCATTCAACAATACCAATCACAGAATAATATAATCATAGAAATAAGAAAATTGTAAATAGTAAAGGGACATCACAGAAAAGCAACACACAAAAGACAGAAATTTTATAGTGGTTCCCCAAAATGTTGGTAGTCCACTCTTCTACTACCTTGGTAGGATTGCACTAAATGTGTCTGTGTCTTTTGATAAGGAGACTCTCAGAACCAGAATTAAGTCTTTTGACAAGGAAACTCTCAGAACCACTGAGTCTTTTGATAAGGAGACTCTTAGAACCACTAAGTCTTTTGATAAGAAGACTCTTAGAACCACTGAGTCTTTTGATAAGGAGACACCTAGAACCAATTGAATCCTTTGGAGAGGGATTCTTAGGACTCTTTAACAGTTACTAAATAATAATATAGATGTAAGAAGGAAGAAGAAGACTGGGATTCTGCGGTATGAATTTTATAGCATCTATCACACTGGATGATGTATTTTTGTATTCTTCAGGATCTGTATATGATAAACCCCTGCTTATGATAGAGAAGAATTCAAGGGTTAGATGCTTCTGATCCTGTTAATCTATGTACTCATGTTTGCTTGCTGCTGTGAGAGTAAGAAGAAGAAGCAGCAGCCTTGTATATCTATATAGAGATGTTCTTGTTCTCCTTTTTTTTGTTCAGAGAGAAAACTTCAGGATGATGAAGAAGAAGAAGAAGAAGAATCACTAAATTCATTTTTTTTATCTTTCTTCCTCAGCATATCTATTCTCTGACCATTAGTGTTTGAATTTTTTTCTTCTTCTTATCTCACCCTAGATGGAATGTCCATTGGACAATAAATGTTTCCTTTTATTTCTGTTCCCAACCCATCAAGTCTGATTTGAATAACTTCCAAGAATGTCTTTGTTGTATCTCTGAAATACTCCATTCCATTCTTGGAAATAAATGAGCGGTTAGAGAATAGATTTCAGCCTTGTAGATTATCTGGAAAAACATCAGAAAGGATAGCAGAAAACCTTCCGTATTGGTCTGTATTCAACGCTGTGTCTAGTTCATTATCCTTCAGATTGATGCACCTCTGAGTTCTTATAGAAGCAGCTTTGAATTCCTTCTTAGCTCTGGATGAACTTAGATGTCGACGTTGCAGCGAGTTCTTATCGACGTATCCGTCGAGTTGAAGGCTTGGATTTGATCTTCGTATTTTGCGTTGAATTGAAATCGAAGTTGTGTCGACTTCGAAGATGGCTTTGACTGGCTCTTCCTTCTACGTCGAGTTCATTTCAATGTTGCGTTGACTTCACTTGATACTTCGACAAGCAGACTGAGTTACTTCGACTTTCAGTTAGAGTTGCATTGACTTCTAGTCGAAGTTGCATCAAATTCTACAGGATGCGAGTTTAACTGAGCTATATTTTGTGCTCATTTTGACCTGGTCTTGACACTCTAATGTGAGTGAGGTATCCTAGGACATCTAATGAACAAATTACCCTTTCTATACAATGTGGGTAATTCATCCTAACTAATGAAATCACTTTTATACAATTTGTTTAGATAAATCAAAGGGTATTTTTCCCAACAGAATACACTATCTAGTGTCTTAGTCTTTTGATAAGGGGACTCTTAGAACTAGGGTCTGAGTCTTTTGTTAAGGAGACTCTTAGAACCAAGCTAGATCATTTGTTAAGGAGATCTTGAACCAAAACTAGATCTTTTGAAAAGGAGATCTTGAACTAGTGCTAAATCTTTTGTTATGGAGATCTCGAACTACAGAATCCTATAAAGAGTTATTCTACAGACTCTTTACTCAGTTTTATAGAAGTGGAAGAAAGAGTAAAGAAGAAGATGAAGATTCTTCTGATTGAATCCTCCTGCATTAGTCAATGAGGATTTAGACAATTAGGGCCCGTTCGTTTGGACGGAATTGAAATTCGATATTGGAATTGAATATTGATAAATATTGTGGAATTAAATATTGGCGACTAATTCCAATTCCAACGTTCGCCTAATAAACAATATTGTTGAATATTGTGGAATTAATCAATATTTTTGTTCGTTTGTTAAATAAAATTCAATTTAAGAATTGAAAAATATTACGAAAAAGCTAATATTTATCACGTATATCATAAACAAATGTATGTCATGGTGATGATTTTTTCGCCCGGGGGCGATTTTTTCGCCCGAGAACGATTTTTTCCACCCGGGCGCAATTTTTTGGCACAGCGCGATTTTTTCACCCGGGCACGCATTTTTTGCCCGGGCTCAGTTTTTCGCCCGTGCGCGATTTTGTGTCCCGGGCAAGATTTTTTTGCCCGGGCGCAAATTTTTTTCCCGGGAACGATTTTTCCACCCGCCCGGCCGAAAAAGCTCGCATAGGTGATAAAAGCGCGTCCCAGCAAAAAACAGAGCCTATGCAATTTTTCCACCCGCCCGAAAAATAGCCCCCGAGCAAAAAAATATCGTAGGGCGAAAAAAACTCGCCCGGGCAAAAAAATTGCTCCCAGCCAAAAAAATCTTGCCCGGGCGAAAAAATTGCGCACGGGCAAAAAAATCGCTCCCTGACGAAAAATCACATTTGAGCGAAAAAATTGCGTCGGGGAGAAAACTCTCCCCTAGGAGAAAAATTCGCGCTCGGGCGAAAAAATTGCGTCCGGGCGATAAATTCGCGCCCGGGCGAAAAAAATGCGCACGGGCGAAATAATGCTCTTGGGGGAAAAAATCGCGCCCGGGAGAAAAACGCGCGCCCGGGCGAAAAACGTGCGCCGGGGCGAAAAACGCGAGCTCGAGCGAAAAACGCGCGCACAGGCGAAAAATGCGCGCCCGGGCGAAAAACTCGCCCCCAGGCAAAATATTGCGCGCCCTCGTGACAAAACATGCCCCTAGGCGAAAAATGCGCCCCCGGGCGAAATACGCGCCCCCAGGCAAAAAATGCGCGTCCGGGCGAAAAAACGCTCGCCAGGGCGAAAAACGCGCGCTATGGCGGAAATTTTCCGCCCGGGCAAAATTTGGGCGTCCGGGCGAAAAACGCACGTTCGGGCGAAAAACTCGCGTCCGTGCGAAAAACTCCCGCCCGAGCGAAAAAATTGTGCGCCTTGGTGCATAAAAGCGCGCCAGGGCGAAAAACGCGCTAGGGCGGAAAATTTCCGCCCGGGCAAAATTTGGGCATCCGGGCGAAAAACACGCGTTCGGGCGAAAAACTCACGTCCGTGCAAAAAACTCGCGCCCGGGAAAAAATTGTGCGCCCGGGCGCATAAACACGCGCCCGGGCAAAAAACGTGATTAATCGAGCATGCCAAACTCGCCAAATTCCGATATGTCTAGCTAGATTTTGTGCTTAGGCTAAAATCAATTTCATGATATTCAACTCAAATTTCAATTATTAAAACTACATAACAAGCGAACGGCGTAATTGGAATTCGACGTCGAATATCAATTCCAAGTCTTCAATTCTGTCCAAACGAACGTGGCCTTAGAGTTTTTCTGGTTGTTTTCTTCAAAGAATGAATCCTTGCTTGAGAGAGAGATGTAAGGATTGTGTAATCCCAGATCCTAATGATGATCTCTGTATGTCTTTATGCTTCTTGCAGTGAGAAGAGGGAGAAGAAGAAGCCTTTAGTATTCCTGTACAAAGATCTGTTCAGTATTATTCTGTCTGCGAGAGGGCTGGAGAAGAGGAAGACAGAATTTTTATTGTTCTCTATTACATTCAGTATACTTATTCTTTTATCGAATAATGTTGAATTACTTTCCTCTTATGTTGTTTTCCCAGTAGGAATGTTCAAGAGGTAGTATTGCTCTCTTTCTATTTCTATTGACAGCCCATCAAAACCTTTTTGAATAACTTCCAAAAACATCTTTATTGTATCTCTGGAGTTCTTCTGGCCATTCTTAGTTATGAACAACCCGTTTGAATTAAAATAACTTCCATTTATAAACTTCTGAATAAGCTTCAGAATCGAATCCTGGAAGTATTCTATATCTGCGTCTGTATTCAACATTGCGTCGAATACCTTTGCCATCTTATCTACGTACCTCTGAGTTGTAAGAGAATATGCTCCGACATATTCCTCAACTTTGAAATGAACTCTGATATCGATGTTGCGTCGAGCCCTTATCGACGTATCCGTCGAGATGAAGACCTTGAATATGAGCTCTGACTTCTGCGTCGAATATAATTCGAAGTTACGTCGATTTCAAATGTTGAATTGACTAACTCAAGCTTGTGCGCCGAATACAATTCGACACTGTGTCAACTTCAACTGATACATCGACTGCCAATTTGAGTTATCCTTACTTCTATTTGAAGTTACTTCGACTTGAAGTCGAAGATGCGTTGACTTCTAATCGATGCAGAATTAACTCAACTGAATTTTATACTCCTTTAGACTGGTCTTTGACATCCTAACATGAGTGTTACATCATAGGACATCTAATCACCATATTACACTCACTATACATCATGGGTAATGAATTCTAGATGATGAAATCACTTTTACACAATTTGTAAGATAAATTCAGAGGTTGTTTTTCCCAAAACTCTCCCCTATTTATCTTAATAAACCTTACAAATATTGTAAGTGATTCCAATCATATTATAAAATAAAGAAGAGTACCTAAACATATACTATAACAGAATGACATCATAAACTAACACATCTGATTATTAGAAATGAGTATTCATCAGAATTATTTACCCAAAGAAGTATTCTACTTTTTATTTTTGAGAAATGCAGATAAGGCCTCATAGACTTTTCTGAACTTTGCTTCAACATTTTTGAAGTTAGCTGGTTTGGCCTTCTCTGGATTCTTCTAGATTCTGTCATGCCCTTTGAATAATTTATCTAAGTCAATTTCTGCATCAGGGTAGACATCATTGATCTTGAATCCAAGACTGATGATTTTAGCAGTCAGTTCATTTATTTCAACCAGGTTAAGCTCTTCTGAATCTGGATCTGGGAAAATAAATGTTGATTGTGTGATACCAGGAGTTGGATCTATCTTAAAAATAATCTTTCTCTTCTTCTTGTTTAACTGTTCTTCTATGTCTTGATTGTACAACCCAATGTTCGTCAGGTGGTAAATGGGAATCGAGTATAGGAGAGTCAAGGAGCGACCCGCCGACTTGCTGCGAGTATCTAGCCAAGGCGAGGCGAGATGAACCAAAGGCTCAATCTCGCGAGTGGCCCATGGCAAGGGCGAGGCATGTTCCAACACCGCTTTGGGGTGCATTTAGCCATAGTGAGGCGAGTGAGGACTCACCGCGCCAAGGAGCGAGGCGAGTAGGACCTCAACTCGCAAGGGGAGATCTCCCGAGCCCTGCTCGCGGGATGACTGGCGAATGGCACCTTCACGGGCCACTCTCCAAATGGGTCTGCTGGTAAAATTACCCGAATACCCTTTATAGGCTGCCAATAACCCTTCAGAACAGTGGAGTTTGGCTGTTTGCAGACCAGTTTGGGGTGCGATTAGTAAAACTAAAAGTTGGAGTTACGTTATTAGCAGACCAGATAAGAAAACTATATATAGACCCTGAAGGGCACCTTTGGAGAGGACCCAGATCTTTGGCTTCTCTTTCCTTAGGACATCTTTGGCTCGCTCCTCAGGCTACCCAATGTGCACACCTTCAATTTTGGCTTAGGAGGGGAAGCGCTCTAAAGATCTTCTGGGTATGTGGTGACCTTCACACTGTAGCTAAGAGTCGGTGTTTTAGCTCTAAGTTTTCGGTCAGGTTCTATTGTGGGCACAGTAAGTGACAGCTGCCCCATTTCAAGGGTCCAAACCCCTCGTTGGGCCGATTCTCGATTCCACATTGATTACATCCAAGACCCCTTTTGTCAAGTTGTCATTTGTCTTTCAAGATTTTAGCTTGAAGGGGTTCTTGGCAGCATATTTTGAAGAGTCAAATAGAGTACTTGGAATTTGGATTGCCTCTTTTATTTTCCCTTCTTCCATAACATCTTTCCATTTTTCAGTCTTTCAATGAATTTCCTTATCTTCTCCTCAATTTCTCTTTGAGAATGATCATACTCATACTGCTCTCTTTCTATACTCTCTTCAAAGACTTTCTCAAGAATTGGGTCAGTATACACCTTCATCTGATTTTCAGGTATTTGAATTTGTTGAAAATGTTGAAGTGGAAGTTTGTGGAGTTGGCGGTCTGGGGGGAGACCGCGCGGTCTGGTCTGACCGCACGGTCTTGCGGTCTCCTCTAGCGGTGTGACCTCTCTGGTCTAGCCGCGGGCTATACGGCGTGACCGCCGTTCTTCTGTCCAAGGGTGCCAAGGTGAGGTCGCGCGGTCTGGCCGTGTGACCGCGTGGCGGAGCAGGTTTCTGCATGATGAGACCGAGCGGTCTAGTTTGCATGACCGCGTGGTACGGGCAGTCCGGTCTAGTGGTTGTCCGGTCTCTTGTTGGTGCGGCCGGACTAAGGTATTCTCAGTCGCGCGGTCTCTGGTGTGTGTTCGCATAGCTGGTCCTTCGGCGATCAGCTGGTATATGCATTCACTGGTGTTTGGTTGACTTGGCGGGCTGTTGCCCTAGTCTGCCTGGTGTGTTTGCGGTCTCTGGAGGAGGTCGGGTGGCGAACACAGGTGGTGAGCGTCATGACCGGGCGAGTTTTCATGATCACGTGACTTCTATCTAAGTCGGCGAGCTCACGGCGCAGATTGATCTTTTGCTGATCGCACGGGTTGACCGGTCTGGTCACGCGATCAAGGGTGGTAACCCTATCTCATAAGGTGGTGACTGGATCAGTTCTCACGCCTATAAATAGGAGCCACTATAGCATCAAACACACAGCACCAAGTGTAAGCTGAGCTCGCGTTTCCTTCTTGCGGTCTCTTTTTTGTGACCGGCCGGTTAGCTGATCGAACTTGTTTTGTGCAGCTTCTGCGGATTGTGCGGGCAGCTGCGGTCATCTCCTCTTCTGAAGGTATTCAGGCGGTCTCGCGGCTTGCAGTGCGGGTTGCTGGAGTTCGGGAGGATCAGTGGCAGATCACGGGGTTCTCAGTTGGTGTTGTTCAAGTGGCAGGCAGGCAGTTCGGGCGGTCTTGTTCTCTAGCCGACCGGAATGTCAGGTCGAGCGGTCAGGCGGTCTCGGTTGGAAGACAGCTGGTTATCCTTTCAGCTTGTTTTTCTCTTCTGTTTTTGTGTATTGGCGAAATCATGTCTTGCCATGTATACCTCGCCCTGTAATGAAGAATTTTGCTTGATCAATAAAGATTGTGTTTGCTTCATGTGCTTCTGGTTGTTGGCTTGAACTTTGAGTTATACTATTCCTGCTCACTCCTAGATCTACGAAAATTTCACAAAATTTTCTCAAAAGTTTTGTTGTATGACATGTCCTTTTTGTATTATTTTCTTTGTTCCTTAGTGTACCTCTCCTAGATAAGTATGTTTCTCCCATATGGCCTTCCTCTGACTGTGTTTCTTCCTCCAAATGTGTCTCATTGTTTGGGAGCTGTTGATGGAGATGTTAAAATAGGAACCTAAAGTGCTCCATCATGCATTCCTAGTGGATTAATGAAGAAATTGTGCTTGCTTTCATCAAGTGGCTTTGTGCATATATCAGCACTTTGATTATCAGTGGAAATGTATTGAAGATTGATCTTACCCTTCTCTACATTATCCCTGAGAAAGTAGTGCCTTATCTCTATGTGCTTAGTTCTACTGTGGAGAACATGATTGGAAGCTATAGAAATATCATTAGATCTGTCACAGAATATTGTGGAGTTCTCAAGAGTAAAGATTTAGTCTAACAATTGATTTTGTATCCACAATATTTATGACCAGTAGCTTCCTACAGCTATATATGCACCTGTAACTGTAGAAGTGGAGATTGATGTTTGCTTTTTGCTAAACCATGAAATCAGTCTAGCACCCAGGAATTGACAAGTTCCTGAGGTTCTCTTTCTATCAAGACTGCAAACAGCATAATCTGCATTTGGATAACCTACTAGATCAAATCAAGATTCTGTGGGATACCATAAGCCAAGTTCAGGTGTACTATTTAGATATCTGAATATTCTTTTTACAGAACTCATGTGGGATTCTTTGGGGTCAACCTGAAATCTAGCACATATACATAGAACAAACATGATATCTGGTCTGCTAGCTCAAAGATAGAGGAGTGAGCCAATGGCTTCTCTGTAAGTCTTCTGATCAAATGACTTACCCTATTCATCTCTATCAAGTACAGTATTGGTAGCCATGGGGTTTCTTATGACAGAGACATTTTTCATCTCAAACCTCTTGATAAGCTCTTTGGTATACTTGGATTGCGATATGAAAATGCCATCTGTATTTAACTTTAATTGGAGACCAAGAAAGTAAGATAATCATCCCATGCTACTCTTTTCAAACATAGATTGCATTATGTCAGCAAATATTTTGCAAAATCTTTGGTATGTTGAGCCAAATATTATATCATCTATATATATTTGTACTAGGAGTAACTGATTTTTATGTGCTCTAGTGAATAGTGTTTTATCCACCTTACCTCTTACAAAAGAGTGTTCTAGAAGAAAGGTGGATAAGGTCTCATACCAAGCTCTTGGAGCTTGCTTGAGACCATACAATGCTTTATTTAATCTATAAACAAAGGACGGATGAGATGGATTGACAAAACTTGGGGATTGCTCCACATATACCTCTTTGTGAGGAGTTCCATTTAGGAAAGCACTCTTCATATCAAGTTGATATACCTTTATCTTCATATGTGTAGCATAAGCAAGAAACATCCTGATTGCTTCTAGTCAAGCCACTGGAGCAAAAGAGTTTAGAAACCCACCAGGTCTTTGACATTCAGCCTTTACCAACGCGCAAGTATGACACTTGGCGATGTAGAGAGCAATGTCTTTCTTCATACCCAGCCACCAAAAGAGTTTCATCATGTCCATGTACATCTTTGTGCTCTTTAGGTGGATTAAGTACATGGTAAAGTGAGCCTTGTACATATATTATTCCCATAATTTGCAGCCTTTGTGACACAGTCGAGAATTGTTCCATAGAAGACCATCTTCGAAGGAGAATTCAGCATTAGACCCATCAATAGTCTCCGCTTTATAGCGCTTCATGTTTTCATCTAGCTCCAATGCTTGTCAAACTCGGTCGGTAAGGTCATATTAAATCTCCGCCTAGATTAAGCATGTTGAAGTAGACGCTATCCTATCGACACAAGAGATCTCCAAGGACTCTAGATCACTGATCAGACGCTCAACATGCATCAAAATCAAGTTTTCTTGCGTTGGAGCCCACAGACTCAATGTTGAAATTTTGAAGTGAAGTGGAGTTGACTGGGCGGTCCGTTTTTGGTGATTGTCGAGACCGCGCGGTCTGTGATTATATTCAGTCGGTCTGGCTCTGCCGGTCTGTTCTTGTAGCTGCGGTCTATTCCCGAGTTGGTCTGCTGGTTGGCCTGTCTTCCTTGTTGGAAGACCGGGTGGGTTGTTCTTATATGACCGCCTGTCCGGGCGGTCTGTCTTGGCGATCTGGCGACTTGTTCTATGTCGGCCAGTTGGTTCTTGTTTGCTCCTGGTATTCTAAGGAAGGAGCGTTCTCGTGTTCGCGCGACTTGTGCGCGGTCTGCCTGCTGATCTACGGTCTTGGAAGGAAGCTTGTCCAAGTTGTTTGATTGTGCGGTCTGTTTCTTGAGACCGTCGGCGATTTGACGGGTGGTGATTGTATCTCTCCTATGCGGTGACGACATCCGTCCACCCGCCTATAAATAGAGGTGCAGGGCCCATCATTAATAGGGAGAACTGTAAGAACTGAGTGATGGCGCAAATCTCACACACCGCAATAGGCGGTAGCTCGACTGCGACACGAAACGGCAGTGTACCGATCGTTCAAGTAATAAATGTTGGGAATAAATCCCCGAGTGTCGGTCTCTTGAGGAACACAGTAAGGTGGAGTTAAATGTCGAGGAAGGACTTGAGATCGAAGTCCTTAGGCGGATGGAATGCGGGGGAGTTGGGTTGGCTTTTGGAAAATAAAAGAAAAGCTATCAACTACTCCTATGCAATGCCGCTATGCAAAGCTTCGCTTGGCGGAATGGAAACTAGGCAGGCCTTGAGCGCGCTGCGTCGCCAGGGCGGATGGACGAGTAGGCTAACGGGATCAAACTATGCAGGCCTTGAGCGCGCTGCGTCGATAGGCGAATGGATTACGGGCCGCGATGCCACGCTTCGGTAGGCGAATGGGCGAGTAGGCTAGTGGAATGAGGGTCGCAAGCACCTCTTCAACAAGCACACCACTAACAATTGCTAGGGCGGCACAACGCAACCAACAAACCACACCACAAGGCGCACCTCAATAATATAAACAAAAATACTCAATCACATAGACATAATCAAGTAAAAATGCTATTTAATCAAAATACACTTCATCATAATGTTAGATCTAGTTGCAAATACATCAATAAAAGGAGAACAAGGCAAGAAATCGACCGAATCCGAAGGCTCGTTGAAGATTCACGGTTGGAATCGCCGGGTTGTCAATCCGCGTCCAAGCTCGGTCCACAACTACGTCCGGGGTAGAGAGAGCTGTCACTACTCTCCAATGGACCCGTCTTCTTCGTGTCACGATCCGGTAGAGGTTGCAACACTTCCTCTTGCTTGAAGGTAATGGCGGCTAGGTCTACCTTTGGAGCTCGTGGATGAAGGAGGAGGCCGAGAGGAAACTCCGGCTCAAGATAGGCGTGAAGAGCAAGCCCGGAGCACCTCTATATGGTGGGCGACGGTGGAGGGGCGAAATCGGGCGGAATCGGGCGGAAAACGGCGGCTGGAAGCGAGGGATCCGACCTAAATCGCGAGCAGGGCTTTTATAGGCGCTGGAATTAAACAGTGCGCACGGTCAGTGGCGCACGACCAGTGGTCGTGCGCACAGGAATCCTGTGATCGTGCGCTCTGCCTGGACAGAACCTGCAAAGACAGAAATTACAAAATAACATGTTCGCACGACCAGTGGCGCACGACCGATGGTCGTGCGCACTAGCGTCAGTGGTCGTGCGCAATAGATGAAACAGAACTTAAAAATTAATGGTCAGTGCGCACGAGCAGTGGCGCACGACCGGTGGTCGTGCGCGCTGGAGTTGATGATCGTGCGCATTACACCAAACAGAACTTATGAAAAAAGCGTTAAGTGCACACGATCAGTGGCGCACGACCAGTGGTCGTGCGCAATAGAACCAGTGATCGTGCGCAGTGTTCCTGTGCAGAATTGCACCGGAAACACCTGCACGACTCCTGTTCTAGCGTACAACCACCAATCCGGCCACTAAAAGTGGCACCGAACAATGCATGAAAACTACTAATGAAAATCAACATGAAATCACACCAAAATGGGCCAAAAGGTGCACCTAGCATGGGATATCAAATATGAACTAAAACAGGGCTAAAGTGCAGTGAAATGACTAACTAAACGGCCCAGATGAGTCCATAAAAGTGTATGTGATGAGGACTCATCACACCCCCAGACTTAACTGTTTGCGCGTCCCGAGCAAACAAATTCTAAGCGATCTAGGAAAGAACAGTAGATGGCTTAATGATTACACTACAGAGTACCATGCGAAGTCGCATGCTCACGTGCATAAGAAAAATAGTAGAAAAGATTTCTGATTATAAAAACAGTTTATATATTTCTAAAAGAGTAAAAGCATATTACAACTACTCAAAATGGTGAACAACGGTGAATCAGTCGGTCATGCATACGGAGAAAGTAAACTAAGCGCTGAGACGAGCATTGCTCAAGATCGGGGTACGGGACAAACTCCACTGAAATCCATCAGTGTCGGTGACCATAAGCTTGCCCGGTCACATTCTCTCCACGGCACTGGTTTGACTCAAATACGTGAATCAATAGGACTTTAGGTTTTAAATGGGGCTTGGGTTTAGGTGAGGATAAACAAAGATAAAAACGACGGCTCAAGCACTAAACCCAAATGAGCTAATGCAGGAAACTATCCTCATTCTCCACACAAACACGCGGGTACACAACACCCCCAGACTTGGACTTAACAGCATGGGTGCGTGCACCGCCTACTCCCAAACATAAATCTACATAAAGATTTTCAATTAAACATTCCTTCTCTTTCCTTTCTTTTTAACTTCTTTTCTTTTTCTCATTTTTTTTCTTTTCTTATCATTTTCAGCAAATAAACAAAAAGACACATCCACATCTTCACAAACATATTACCACATCAACAACCCAACTTATGAAAATAATAAACAGCTAAAGCTCAGATTTGGGTGTGCGACTAGGATTGGCTTTTGGACTTTGGTGAAATAAAAGTGGGGCTGAATCAAAGAACGGGTAGGCACAACTGGGCTAGCGAGGATATAGCGGTAGGGATAGGCACAAAGGCTCAACCGGGCCAAAATGATGGCCTATATCACATTCACACAATTGACTAACCGTATACCCATGCTTCAAGAATCGCTTGGGGCAAGTTCTAGCCACCGAGAAAGATTCTCCTTTCTCCCGACTCAAGCAATACGAGTCTAGCGATCGTTTACACACATCCCTATGCTACCGTTTGATTCCACTGGATTCACCATTTGAGTAGAGTAAACAACATTTACACTAATAGAAAAATATAAAACCATAAGCATAAAAAGAAGTCTAATCTACACAAATTTCTATGCAACCGAGCACTCGACTAGGAGCACTGCTAGAGTCAACATTTTACTCTGCTACATAATCCTAAGCCATCATCTAGACTTTTCCAAATAAGCAAAAGAATTAAATTCACAACAGGGCGAACAAACAGATGAGTGCGCGCTCGAGTGGGTGATGTGGTGTGTAATGATAAAAATATACTTCTGATATGCAAAAACGTGTACACGTGTAGTGAACACTCGGAACACTCCCCCCCAGACTTAAACTAAACAATATGCGCAAAATGCAGCTATAAAATTCAGAATAATGCTAGGGAAAGAGAGTACCCAGTGCTCAGAAATGAGCACACCAGAAGATTGGCGTGTAAACCTGGACTAAGCTGCAGCGTCCGTCATCCAGAAGAGATACCTGCAGGGGGTCAGCTCCGCAAAAACAGAAGAAAATAGAAAACTGAAAAGAAAATACTACTAACTAAACATGATTAGATAAAAATAAAAATTGCAGAAAAGGAAGATAACTACTGGGGTTATTGTCATCCCAGCACGACTTATTCTAAAATAAAACAGTTCTAGCTAATGGGCCTATGGAAGGAGAAGTGGACAGGTAACTGGCCTAATATCCGTGTCGGTAGCGGGTACCGATACGGTGATAGAACAGTCACGCCTCTACCTGAATATAAATAATACCTGCATGACACAGGTAGAGGGAAAAGAAAGTAAGAAGAGGAGGAGGCCTGGTCCTCACTCAACTCACCAAAAATATCCTTGCCTAGCAAGGCGTCGTCAACAGGGAGGCAGCTGGAGGAAAAGGCAATGAGTGGAGCTTCCTCTACGGAGGGGGAATAAACCTCCTCACATGAGAGGATGCTCACATCATTGACTTGAGCAAAAAGCTCCAAGTCCTCCTGGGATACCTGTGAAGACTCAACCTGCACAGGCTCGAATGAAGAAGGGGGGTCAAGAAATAAACAAGATGAAGAACATGAATAATCAAAAATCGGGGGAGTGGTCCCGGTCTCACTCCCATTAGGCTGGGGAAGTAAAATAATGTTTGCATTGTCATCAATGCTACAAGATTCGGCGGGATCAACGGTGGCCAAGCTTAGGATTTGGACTTCCTCCACCGGTGCTGAGGAAAACTCCTCTTCACCTAGAAGGTTGTCCTCCTCCATAGGAGTAGGCACAACACTCAGATCAACCGCCTCCTCCTGCGACACATCATCAACAATGTCGTCAGAGACGAGTGTAGTATGCACAACAGGGGGAGGAGTAGTGCTCGGATAAAAGTTGAGCGCCGGTTCCTCACAAAGAATCGAATCCACTAGAGGTGGTGGAGGCACATGGAGAATTGGCTCAGCAATGTCGGTGCATAGATCAGCCGCACATCCGGTGACCGTATCCATGCCATACCCTTCAAAATGTGAAGGTGACAAAGACACATAGCCGGATGTTGAAGGTGTGCCGCCAGAGCTAGGAGTTGGGACGATCCGAATATCCGGCTCGTCATCCTCATCCAATTGGCGAAGATAAGCAACACAATCCTTCAGGGCATGATCTGTGCCCCGACAAAACTGGCACTGCCTAGCAGGCTTCTTTGGCACAGCGGGGGCTGGAGCCGAAAAGAAGTATGACGGTAATGGCTCAGCAGAGTAGCCATAAGACTTACGCGCACCATATGGAGTATCAGACGGAGTCGATGCTCTATATGCTGGGCGAGAGGAATTATGCCTACTATTCTCCGTAGGGCATTCAACACTAGAGTGGGAAGTAGCTCCACACCAACGGCAACGGAAATTTAGATGTGCCCACATAGTGTGAAGATTAAACGATTCAAAAAGACAAACACTATTGTGCGAAATACTACACCTAACAAAAATTTACTAAAGCAACCTACTATAAAACAAGAAAATGGAATAAAAAGAACAGAAATAAAATAACAGAAAATGCAATTTACAAATGGAAGGGCTTTTCTCTCAGGTTCTCCCTCTCCAGAAAACTCACACGACTGTGTTCCCCGGCAACGGCGCCAAAAACTTGATGGCGCAAATCTCACACACCGCAATAGGCGGTAGCTCGACTGCGACACGAAACGGCAGTGTACCGATCGTTCAAGTAATAAATGTTGGGAATAAATCCCCGAGTGTCGGTCTCTTGAGGAACACAGTAAGGTGGAGTTAAATGTCGAGGAAGGACTTGAGATCGAAGTCCTTAGGCGGATGGAATGCGGGGGAGTTGGGTTGGCTTTTGGAAAATAAAAGAAAAGCTATCAACTACTCCTATGCAATGCCGCTATGCAAAGCTTCGCTTGGCGGAATGGAAACTAGGCAGGCCTTGAGCGCGCTGCGTCGCAAGGGCGGATGGACGAGTAGGCTAACGGGATCAAACTATGCAGGCCTTGAGCGCGCTGCGTCGATAGGCGAATGGATTACGGGCCGCGATGCCACGCTTCGGTAGGCGAATGGGCGAGTAGGCTAGTGGAATGAGGGTCGCAAGCACCTCTTCAACAAGCACACCACTAACAATTGCTAGGGCGGCACAACGCAACCAACAAACCACACCACAAGGCGCACCTCAATAATATAAACAAAAATACTCAATCACATAGACATAATCAAGTAAAAATGCTATTTAATCAAAATACACTTCATCATAATGTTAGATCTAGTTGCAAATACATCAATAAAAGGAGAACAAGGCAAGAAATCGACCGAATCCGAAGGCTCGTTGAAGATTCACGGTTGGAATCGCCGGGTTGTCAATCCGCGTCCAAGCTCGGTCCACAACTACGTCCGGGGTAGAGAGAGCTGTCACTACTCTCCAATGGACCCGTCTTCTTCGTGTCACGATCCGGTAGAGGTTGCAACACTTCCTCTTGCTTGAAGGTAATGGCGGCTAGGTCTACCTTTGGAGCTCGTGGATGAAGGAGGAGGCCGAGAGGAAACTCCGGCTCAAGATAGGCGTGAAGAGCAAGCCCGGAGCACCTCTATATGGTGGGCGACGGTGGAGGGGCGAAATCGGGCGGAATCAGGCGGAAAACGGCGGCTGGAAGCGAGGGATCCGACCTAAATCGCGAGCAGGGCTTTTATAGGCGCTGGAATTAAACAGTGCGCACGGTCAGTGGCGCACGACCAGTGGTCGTGCGCACAGGAATCCTGTGATCGTGCGCTCTGCCTGGACAGAACCTGCAAAGACAGAAATTACAAAATAACATGTTCGCACGACCAGTGGCGCACGACCGATGGTCGTGCGCACTAGCGTCAGTGGTCGTGCGCAATAGATGAAACAGAACTTAAAAATTAATGGTCAGTGCGCACGAGCAGTGGCGCACGACCGGTGGTCGTGCGCGCTGGAGTTGATGATCGTGCGCATTACACCAAACAGAACTTATGAAAAAAGCGTTAAGTGCACACAATCAGTGGCGCACGACCAGTGGTCGTGCGCAATAGAACCAGTGATCGTGCGCAGTGTTCCTGTGCAGAATTGCACCGGAAACACCTGCACGACTCCTGTTCTAGCGTACAACCACCAATCCGGCCACTAAAAGTGGCACCGAACAATGCATGAAAACTACTAATGAAAATCAACATGAAATCACACCAAAATGGGCCAAAAGGTGCACCTAGCATGGGATATCAAATATGAACTAAAACAGGGCTAAAGTGCAGTGAAATGACTAACTAAACGGCCCAGATGAGTCCATAAAAGTGTATGTGATGAGGACTCATCACACCCCCAGACTTAACTGTTTGCGCGTCCCGAGCAAACAAATTCTAAGCGAACTAGGAAAGAACAGTAGATGGCTTAATGATTACACTACAGAGTACCATGCGAAGTCGCATGCTCACGTGCATAAGAAAAATAGTAGAAAAGATTTCTGATTATAAAAACAGTTTATATATTTCTAAAAGAGTAAAAGCATATTACAACTACTCAAAATGGTGAACAACGGTGAATCAGTCGGTCATGCATACGGAGAAAGTAAACTAAGCGCTGAGACGAGCATTGCTCAAGATCGGGGTACGGGACAAACTCCACTGAAATCCATCAGTGTCGGTGACCATAAGCTTGCCCGGTCACATTCTCTCCACGGCACTGGTTTGACTCAAATACGTGAATCAATAGGACTTTAGGTTTTAAATGGGGCTTGGGTTTAGGTGAGGATAAACAAAGATAAAAACGACGGCTCAAGCACTAAACCCAAATGAGCTAATGCAGGAAACTATCCTCATTCTCCACACAAACACGCGGGTACACAACACCCCCAGACTTGGACTTAACAGCATGGGTGCGTGCACCGCCTACTCCCAAACATAAATCTACATAAAGATTTTCAATTAAACATTCCTTCTCTTTCCTTTCTTTTTAACTTCTTTTCTTTTTCTCATTTTTTTTCTTTTCTTATCATTTTCAGCAAATAAACAAAAAGACACATCCACATCTTCACAAACATATTACCACATCAACAACCCAACTTATGAAAATAATAAACAGCTAAAGCTCAGATTTGGGTGTGCGACTAGGATTGGCTTTTGGACTTTGGTGAAATAAAAGTGGGGCTGAATCAAAGAACGGGTAGGCACAACTGGGCTAGCGAGGATATAGCGGTAGGGATAGGCACAAAGGCTCAACCGGGCCAAAATGATGGCCTATATCACATTCACACAATTGACTAACCGTATACCCATGCTTCAAGAATCGCTTGGGGCAAGTTCTAGCCACCGAGAAAGATTCTCCTTTCTCCCGACTCAAGCAATACGAGTCTAGCGATCGTTTACACACATCCCTATGCTACCGTTTGATTCCACTGGATTCACCATTTGAGTAGAGTAAACAACATTTACACTAATAGAAAAATATAAAACCATAAGCATAAAAAGAAGTCTAATCTACACAAATTTCTATGCAACCGAGCACTCGACTAGGAGCACTGCTAGAGTCAACATTTTACTCTGCTACATAATCCTAAGCCATCATCTAGACTTTTCCAAATAAGCAAAAGAATTAAATTCACAACAGGGCGAACAAACAGATGAGTGCGCGCTCGAGTGGGTGATGTGGTGTGTAATGATAAAAATATACTTCTGATATGCAAAAACGTGTACACGTGTAGTGAACACTCGGAACACTCCCCCCCAGACTTAAACTAAACAATATGCGCAAAATGCAGCTATAAAATTCAGAATAATGCTAGGGAAAGAGAGTACCCAGTGCTCAGAAATGAGCACACCAGAAGATTGGCGTGTAAACCTGGACTAAGCTGCAGCGTCCGTCATCCAGAAGAGATACCTGCAGGGGGTCAGCTCCGCAAAAACAGAAGAAAATAGAAAACTGAAAAGAAAATACTACTAACTAAACATGATTAGATAAAAATAAAAATTGCAGAAAAGGAAAATAACTACTGGGGTTATTGTCATCCCAGCACGACTTATTCTAAAATAAAACAGTTCTAGCTAATGGGCCTATGGAAGGAGAAGTGGACAGGTAACTGGCCTAATATCCGTGTCGGTAGCGGGTACCGATACGGTGATAGAACAGTCACGCCTCTACCTGAATATAAATAATACCTGCATGACACAGGTAGAGGGAAAAGAAAGTAAGAAGAGGAGGAGGCCTGGTCCTCACTCAACTCACCAAAAATATCCTTGCCTAGCAAGGCGTCGTCAACAGGGAGGCAGCTGGAGGAAAAGGCAATGAGTGGAGCTTCCTCTACGGAGGGGGAATAAACCTCCTCACATGAGAGGATGCTCACATCATTGACTTGAGCAAAAAGCTCCAAGTCCTCCTGGGATACCTGTGAAGACTCAACCTGCACAGGCTCGAATGAAGAAGGGGGGTCAAGAAATAAACAAGATGAAGAACATGAATAATCAAAAATCGGGGGAGTGGTCCCGGTCTCACTCCCATTAGGCTGGGGAAGTAAAATAATGTTTGCATTGTCATCAATGCTACAAGATTCGGCGGGATCAACGGTGGCCAAGCTTAGGATTTGGACTTCCTCCACCGGTGCTGAGGAAAACTCCTCTTCACCTAGAAGGTTGTCCTCCTCCATAGGAGTAGGCACAACACTCAGATCAACCGCCTCCTCCTACGACACATCATCAGCAATGTCGTCAGAGACGAGTGTAGTATGCACAACAGGGGGAGGAGTAGTGCTCGGATAAAAGTTGAGCGCCGGTTCCTCACAAAGAATCGAATCCACTAGAGGTGGTGGAGGCACATGGAGAATTGGCTCAGCAATGTCGGTGCATAGATCAGCCGCACATCCGGTGACCGTATCCATGCCATACCCTTCAAAATGTGAAGGTGACAAAGACACATAGCCGGATGTTGAAGGTGTGCCGCCAGAGCTAGGAGTTGGGACGATCCGAATATCCGGCTCGTCATCCTCATCCAATTGGCGAAGATAAGCAACACAATCCTTCAGGGCATGATCTGTGCCCCGACAAAACTGGCACTGCCTAGCAGGCTTCTTTGGCACAGCGGGGGCTGGAGCCGAAAAGAAGTATGATGGTAATGGCTCAGCAGAGTAGCCATAAGACTTACGCGCACCATATGGAGTATCAGACGGAGTCGATGCTCTATATGCTGGGCGAGAGGAATTATGCCTACTATTCTCCGTAGGGCATTCAACACTAGAGTGGGAAGTAGCTCCACACCAACGGCAACGGAAATTTAGATGTGCCCACATAGTGTGAAGATAAAACGATTCAAAAAGACAAACACTATTGTGCGAAATACTACACCTAACAAAAATTTACTAAAGCAACCTACTATAAAACAAGAAAATGGAATAAAAAGAACAGAAATAAAATAACAGAAAATGCAATTTACAAATGGAAGGGCTTTTCTCTCAGGTTCTCCCTCTCCAGAAAACTCACACGACTGTGTTCCCCGGCAACGGCGCCAAAAACTTGATGGCGCAAATCTCACACACCGCAATAGGCGGTAGCTCGACTGCGACACGAAACGGCAGTGTACCGATCGTTCAAGTAATAAATGTTGGGAATAAATCCCCGAGTGTCGGTCTCTTGAGGAACACAGTAAGGTGGAGTTAAATGTCGAGGAAGGACTTGAGATCGAAGTCCTTAGGCGGATGGAATGCGGGGGAGTTGGGTTGGCTTTTGGAAAATAAAAGAAAAGCTATCAACTACTCCTATGCAATGCCGCTATGCAAAGCTTCGCTTGGCGGAATGGAAACTAGGCAGGCCTTGAGCGCGCTGCGTCGCAAGGGCGGATGGACGAGTAGGCTAACGGGATCAAACTATGCAGGCCTTGAGCGCGCTGCGTCGATAGGCGAATGGATTACGGGCCGCGATGCCACGCTTCGGTAGGCGAATGGGCGAGTAGGCTAGTGGAATGAGGGTCGCAAGCACCTCTTCAACAAGCACACCACTAACAATTGCTAGGGCGGCACAACGCAACCAACAAACCACACCACAAGGCGCACCTCAATAATATAAACAAAAATACTCAATCACATAGACATAATCAAGTAAAAATGCTATTTAATCAAAATACACTTCATCATAATGTTAGATCTAGTTGCAAATACATCAATAAAAGGAGAACAAGGCAAGAAATCGACCGAATCCGAAGGCTCGTTGAAGATTCACGGTTGGAATCGCCGGGTTGTCAATCCGCGTCCAAGCTCGGTCCACAACTACGTCCGGGGTAGAGAGAGCTGTCACTACTCTCCAATGGACCCGTCTTCTTCGTGTCACGATCCGGTAGAGGTTGCAACACTTCCTCTTGCTTGAAGGTAATGGCGGCTAGGTCTACCTTTGGAGCTCGTGGATGAAGGAGGAGGCCGAGAGGAAACTCCGGCTCAAGATAGGCGTGAAGAGCAAGCCCGGAGCACCTCTATATGGTGGGCGACGGTGGAGGGGCGAAATCGGGCGGAATCGGGCGGAAAACGGCGGCTGGAAGCGAGGGATCCGACCTAAATCGCGAGCAGGGCTTTTATAGGCGCTGGAATTAAACAGTGCGCACGGTCAGTGGCGCACGACCAGTGGTCGTGCGCACAGGAATCCTGTGATCGTGCGCTCTGCCTGGACAGAACCTGCAAAGACAGAAATTACAAAATAACATGTTCGCACGACCAGTGGCGCACGACCGATGGTCGTGCGCACTAGCGTCAGTGGTCGTGCGCAATAGATGAAACAGAACTTAAAAATTAATGGTCAGTGCGCACGAGCAGTGGCGCACGACCGGTGGTCGTGCGCGCTGGAGTTGATGATCGTGCGCATTACACCAAACAGAACTTATGAAAAAAGCGTTAAGTGCACACGATCAGTGGCGCACGACCAGTGGTCGTGCGCAATAGAACCAGTGATCGTGCGCAGTGTTCCTGTGCAGAATTGCACCGGAAACACCTGCACGACTCCTGTTCTAGCGTACAACCACCAATCCGGCCACTAAAAGTGGCACCGAACAATGCATGAAAACTACTAATGAAAATCAACATGAAATCACACCAAAATGGGCCAAAAGGTGCACCTAGCATGGGATATCAAATATGAACTAAAACAGGGCTAAAGTGCAGTGAAATGACTAACTAAACGGCCCAGATGAGTCCATAAAAGTGTATGTGATGAGGACTCATCACTGAGCCTGGGTTAATTCGTGCGGTCTCAATTTGAGGTCGGGCGGTCTCGGAAGCGAGTTGACTGTTTGTTGTGTTCGCCGTTTTGCGGTCAGCAGGTTGCGGTCTTCTTCCTTGGTGATTCCCAGTGGCTTGAATAAATAGTTCGGCAGCGGTTAGTCTGCGAACTGGTTTATGTTCGTTCTTGTGCTGTTCGCAGCGAGCTCAGCGATCAGGTGACCTGCAGCGGTTAGGCAATCTGAGTTGCGGTCTGGCGACAGCTTCAGTTCTTTGTCCCAAAAATGCTCCAGGTCGTGCGGTCTGAGGTGCGGTCTTGCAGTGCTCGCGGTCTGTCCGGTTTCTTTTCACGTGGTTTCAGGTCAAGCCGGGCGACTTCTGGAGTGGAGCGGTCTGTTCGGTCTCAGCTTGTCTAGCCGCCAGATTTGTTTTGGTGTGTTTTGTTCTTCTCGTCTCCGTGATTCTGATGAATCATGTCTCGCCATGTATACCTCGCACTGTAAATGAAGTTTGTGTTTCAATAAAGTTTCTTGTGTTGCTGTGTGGCATTGTGGTTATTTGGCTTTAACTCAGTTGATGCAACTCCTGCTTACTCCTACACGATTCAAATCAGAAATTTTAACATGGTATCAGAGGGAGGTTGTTGGAGTGGATAAGCAGTGATCAACTTGAGTTGCCATCGCCTTTGGGAAGAAGAGACCACATAGATTGCCATGGAAGGTGGATACAAAAGAGGGCTTGGTATTGAACTCCTCACATCGACTAACTATAAAAAATGGAGGTCATGTATGGAGAGCTATTTATTTGGCGAGGATCTATGGGAGATAGTTGGAGGGGAAGACACACAAGAGGTGTTTCTAGCAGGAGATAATATGGCAGATGTGAGACTTTGGAGAGGACTAATGCTAAGGCAGAGTTCACACTCAAGAGGGCTATCTCACCGGAGCTGTTTGACCACATCATTGGATGTAAATCTGCTGTTGAGATTTGGACGTTTTGGACGGGCTGTTTAATAAGAAGAATGTAGCTCGGCTACAGTTTCTTGAAAATGAGTTGGCGAAGGCCTCTCAAGGCGATCTTTCTATTTCTACCTTCTTTCTCAAAATGAAGAACCTCACTGCAGAGATTTCTGCTTTGGACCCTGATGAGCCCATCTCGGATGCAAAACTGAAGAGGCATATCATCTGCGGGTTGCGGAAGGAGTATCTTGCCTTTGTTACTTCAGTTCAAGGTTGGGAAAATCAACCATCTCTGTTGGAGCTGGAGAACTTACTTGCTTCGCAGGAAAGTTTGGCAAGACAGATGGCGGGGACTTCTATCTCTGGGGGAGATAGTGATGTGTTGTTCTCTGGGAAGAAGAAGAAGAAGTGGGAGAAGAAGAAGTCGGGTTCTGATGGACCCTCTACTTCAGGTCAGCAGGATAGGGGTTATGCTCCTAAGTCTGATGGGAAGAAGAAGGGAGATGGACCAAGGTGCTTCAGGTGTAATAAGACCGGCCACTTCAAGAAGGATTGCCGGGTTAATCTTCAGTCGTGACATGTAGCGGAGAAGGAGAAGCCAAAGTCTGATGAAGCTGGATGGGGAGGAGCCTTTGCGGCTAATATGACGGCGATGCCCGTTAAGGCCTTGGCTTCCATCAACTTCGAAGAGGATTGGATTGTTAATTCAGGGTGTGGACATCATCTCACCGGAGATGAATCAAAGTTCTCTTCTTTGGCGCCTTACTCAGGTAACGATGATATCATTACGACTGATAATTCTGTTCATGCAGTCGAACAAGAAGGTGTTGTCTCCCTGAGCAGTGATAACGGTCCACTCACATTGAGGAGTGTTTACACGTGCCTGGTATGAGGAAGAATCTCTTCTCTGTGACCAACGCGGTCGATGCCGGTTATCACGTTCTGTTTGGCCCAACATAAGTGAAGTTTCTTAAAACTCAACCGGAGATAAAGGGAGATGTTATCCATGTTGGAAAGCGGGTGATGGACTTGTTCGTTTTATCGACAAGTACCTATGTTGATAAGATGAAGACCAACGATAGCGTGGCTATCTTGCATGAAAGGTTGGGGCATGTTAGCATGGACAAATTGAAGGCTATGGCGGTAAGGGGCCTTGTCAAGGACTTGCCTTGCTTGTCCTCTTATAGAGACGGTCATGTTTGTGCTGGATGTCAGTTTGGTAAGTCTCATCGACTTCCATTTGATAAATCATAAACAAGATGCGAAGTGCCGTTGGAGTGCATTCACGGTGATTTGATGGGACCGACTGCCACCCCAAGCCTTGGAGGCAACAAATATATGTTGGTGTTGATTGACGATTACACCAGATATGTCTGGGTGTATTTTCTGAAAGATAAGTCGGAAGCCTTTGCGAAGTTTGTGGAGTTCAAGGAGCTGGTGGAAGGTCGGTTAGGCCTGCGGGTGACAAAATTGAGAACTGACAATGGTGGGGAGTTCACCTCTGGTGATTTCTCTAGTTTTTGCAGGAAATGCGGCATTCAGAGAGAGCTCACTTGTGCCCATACTCCACAGCAAAATGGTGTTGCAGAGAGGAAGATCCGTCATCTGACGAAAACCTGCAAATGCTGACTTCATGCCAAGAGTATCCCAAATTCCTTTTGGGAGGAGGGAATATCTTGTGCAGGTTACGTCATCAACTGAATGCCTCTAAGTCCTATCAACATGAAGACCCCTCATGAACTGATGTCCAGGAGAAACCGAGTGTTGCACATCTTCGGGTGTTCGGGTCAATCTGCTATGTGCATATTCCTGATGCTCTTCGAACAAAGCTAGATGCGAAATCAAGGAAGCTAGTCTATGTTGGGTATGATGAGCGGAAGAAAGGATGGAGATGCATGGATCCTGAGACACGGAGATCAGTGGTATCTTGGGATGTGGTGTTCGATGAAGTGACTTCCTACAAGGGGAGTTCAGGAGTTGAACTACCGGAGAGCAGGGTTGATGAAACAGGGAAAGCTGCGGGAAGTCTTCAAGTGGAGTTGCCTGTTTCACCAGGAGCACCAGCTGTGTCAAGCTCTGAGATGGAAGCTTCAGGTTCTGGAAGCAGGGGGAGCGATGCTCCAAGTTTGTCTGGAAGAGGAGCTTGCACAGAAGAAGCAGCTGAGGAGGTGGTTAGTCAGGTACAACCTCTTAGGAGGTCGAAGAGGACTATCAAACCACCAGATCGATATACAGGAGGAAACATGGTGAGCTTCGTCTCATGTTTCTTCGCTGGTCCCTTCGATGAAAGGGAGCCGTCAAGATTTGAGAAAGCCAAAGGTGTGAAGCAGTGCGATATTGCTATGCAAGAGGAGATGGATGCTCTCAAGAAGAATGAGACTTGGTCTCTAGTGCCCAAGCCCAAAGGCATTACCCCTGTGACATGCAAATGGGTTTATAAACTCAAGAAGAAAGCTGACGGTATGATCGAGCGATATAAGGCTCGCCTTGTAGTTCGCGGGTTCTCACAGCAGTATGGTTAAGATTATGATGAGACGTTTAGTCCAGTGGCAAAGATGACTTCGGTCTGATTTGTTATTGCTTTGGCGGCATCTTGTGGATGGGAGATTTGGCAGCTTGATGTTAAGAATGCTTTCTTATACGGAGAGATTGTCAAGGATATCTTCATGATCCAGCTGCCGGGAATCATCTCGGAGGATCGTCCGGACTACGTCTGCAAACTGAAGAAGGCCTTATATGGGTTGAAGCATGCGCCTTGGGCGTGGTATGGAAAGATCGCGGAGTATCTTCTATTTTGCGGATTCTTTGCTTCAGACTCTGATTCTAGCTTGTTCGTCAAGAAGGAGGGGGCGCTTTGGGTTATTGTGCTGCGGTATGTGGATGACATGATTATCACCGGGAACTTGGAGGAGGCGGTAGCAAGGCTGAGAGCTGAGCTTGCTATCAGGTTCGAGATGAAGGATCTAGGGGAGCTTCACCATTTCCTTGGACTCGAGGTTCAGAGGCGGGAGATCGGAGTGCTCGTTGATGCACAAATCTCGCACACCGCTATAGGTGGTAGTAAGACTGCGGCACAAAATGGCAGTGTACTGATCGTTCAAGTAATATAAAATGGGAATGAATCCCCAAGTATCGATCTCAAAGGAACACAGTAAGGTGGAGCTATCTATTGAGGAAGGACTTGAGATTGAAGTCCTTTAAGTCGGATGGGTTGCGGAAACGGGGGTTTTGGTTTGGAAAATAATGAGAAAATGCTATAACTACTCCTATGCAATGCCGCTATGCAATGCTTCGCTTGGCGGGATGGAGACTAGGCAGGCCTTGAGCGCGCTGCGTTGCAAGGGCGGATGGACGAGTAGGCAAGCGGAATCGAACTATGCAGGCCTTGAGCGCGCTGCTTCGTAGGGCGAGTGGATTACACGGGCCGCTATGCCACGCTTCGCTGGGCGGATGGAGTGGAGAGAACGGCGGAATGAGGGTCGCAAGCACCTCTTTGCAAAGCACACCACTAACAATTGTTAGGGCGGCACAACACAACAAACAATCCACACCACAAGGCACACCTCAAATGAAAATATAACAAGATTACTCAATCACATAGACATGATTTCATACTAATGTTAACAAATGAAAGTATACTTCATCAAAAATAAGGAAACCTAACTAAGCTATCAACTGCAAGAGGAGGTGAGTGTGCGAAATCGACCGGCTCCGAAGTCTTGTTGAGGATTCACGGAAGGAATCGCCGGGTTGTCAATCCACGTCCAAGCTCAGTCCTCGACTGCGCCCGGGGTAGAGAGAGCTGTCACTACTCTCCAATGGACCCGTCTTCTTCGTGTCACGAACCGGTGGAATGATCACACAAGCTGCTCCGATCTTGAATGTGAGAGCTAGGTTGACTCCCTTCTTGAAGCTCTTAGATGAAGGAGATGGCCAGGAGGAAGCTCCGGCGAAGATTTGGCGTTGAAAGCTTGCCCGGAGCTCCTCCCTAAGGTGGGCGGTGAAGAAGGAGGCGAAACCCTGCAAAAAACATGGAAAACGGCGGAGGAAATCGGTCTATATCCCTAATTTCGCGGAGCAGCGGTTTAAATAAGGAGAAGAATAAACAATACGCATGGTCAGTGGCGCACGACCAATGGTCGTGCGCAAAGGAATGCCTGTGATCATGCGCAGTCAACCTGTAGCAAAGAAAAAGATGGAAATAATGCACGGTCAGGGGCGCACGACCAGTGGTCATGCGCGAAGGAATCCTCTGATCGTGCACAGACGCTCTGTCAGGGAAGGGAATTAACGCACGACCACTGGTCGTACGCCTGATCGTGCGCGAAGGAATGCGCACGATCAGAGGCTTTTTAGGCCAAAAATTGCCCCGCACCATCCCGAACGTTCACGCGATCCTAGGGCCTGCAGGAAAAATACTAGACCACAAAAATACATGAAATCACACCAAGATGGGGCATAAATGTGCACTAAGCAATGAAATGGGCAACGTGATCAAATAGAATTAAATATAGGCCTAAAGTGAAGTGCAAGTGCATGAAACCTAGCCCAGATGAGTCCGGAAATCACTATATAAACTGGACTCATCACACCCCCAGACTTACCTGTTTGCACGTCCCGAGCAAACACATCCTAAGCAGGCGGGGAAAAAATAAATAGCTAGCTTAAAATTACACCAAGGAGTACCATGCGAAGTCGCATGCCCAAGTGCATAGAGAAATAGTAGATAATGTTTCTAATTATACACATAGTTTATATATTTCTAATGGAGTAAATAAATATTACTACTACTCAAAAAATGAATCACGGTGAATCAATCGGTCACGCATACGGAGAAAGTAAAACACACGCTGAGATGAGCATTGCCCAAGCTGGGGTTTGGGACAAACTCCACCGAAATCCATTGGTGTCGAAGACCATAAGCTCGCCCGGTCACATTCTCTCCACAGCACTAGATTAGTTCAGAGCGTGAGTCAGTAGGACTTAAGGTTTTTCATGGGGCTTGGGTTACGGTGAGGTAAACAATGATAAACAGGATGGCTTAAAGCACCTAACCCAAATGAGCTTAAACAATAACGCTATCCCCGCAGCTACAAAAACACGCGGATGCACCACACCCCCAAACTTGGACCTGAACGCATGGGTATGTGCACCGCCTACTCCAAAATACATATCTCAAATAGATTTTCAATTAAACTCATTCTCATTTTTCTTTTCTTTTCTTCTCATTTCATTTCTTTTTCTAATTATATTTTTTTCAAATTCAGCAAATGTTCAAGGGAGTACAACCACATCTCCAAATTTAACATCACCACATCAACATTCCAAAATACAAATTTGAAAACAGCTAAAGCTCAGCTTTGGGTATGTGACTAGGATCGGCTTTTTGGTTTTCGTGGAATAAAATGTGGGGCTGAATCAAAGGGATGGGGTAGGCACAAATGGGCTAACGAGGATAAGATATCAGGATAGGCACAAAGGCTCAACCGGGCCAAAATGATGGCCTACGTCATTTTTGCGCAACAGAATTATCCTATGCCAATGCTTCAAGAATCGCTTGGGGCGAGTTCTTAGTCACCGAGAAAAATTATCCTTTCTCCCGGCTCAGGCAATACACGTCTAGCGATAATTTACACACATCTCTATGCTACCTTTTGATGCAGACCGAATTCACCATTTGAGTAAAGTAAACGACATTCACACTAATAGAAATGTATAAGACTAATAGTATAAAAAGGAATCTAATCTACACAAATCTCTATGCTCACAAAAGCATTAGACTAGGAACAACGGAGTCAACATTTTACTCCACTACATAATTTAAAAGCCAGCACAATGATTTTCCCAATCACACAAAGGGAGGAGTTCCACTCAAGACGCGCCAACAACTAAGTACACGCTCAAGTGGGTGCTGTGGTGTGCAATGAAAATGAACAATAACTTAAATAGAAGCTTCTAGTATGCAGTGCACTCGTGCACGTGAGCGGGTAAACAAAACTACTCTCCCCCAGACTTAAACTATGCATTAAGATATTCTAAAACAAAGTTAGGGGAAGAGGGTACCCAATGCTCAGAAATGAGCATACCAGAAGACGCATGAAAACCAAGACAAAGAGCAGCTTCCGCCAACCAGGAGATGACCTGCAAGGGCGAGCTCCACAAAAACAAAAGAAAGCAGAAATGCTAAAAAGAAATGCAACGAACTAAACAAACTGGATAAATTGAAATTGCAAGAAAAGTAAGATAACTACTGGGGTTATTGTCATCCCAGCACGACTTATTTGGCATTTGTACAGTTCTAGCTTATAGGCCTATGAAAAGAAAAGTGCACAGGTAGTTGTTCCATTATCCGTTTCGGTAGCGGGTATCGATACGGTGACAGAGCAGTTACCCCTCTACTTGTATAATAATACCCACAAATCGCAGGTAGAGGAAATAGAATGTAAGAAGAGGAGGAGGCCTGGTCCTCACTCATCTCACATAAAAAATCCTTGCCCAGCAAGGTATCGTCATCAGTGTAACGCCCCAGATTTTTTTCTTTCTTTAGATTATTTTAACAAAGCACGTGAAATTAAGAATAATTGTCCGAAATCGAGGTATTAATTTAGGGCGTTACCTTTCTAAATCGACGTCGTCGTCCGGCGAGTCAGCTCTCGTGGGGGGCATTTTTTCGGTAAGGTGTAAGTGTATGTATACATATATATTCGTTACACTATATAAATTGGGGTACTGAGACGTATATAAAGAGCTATACGATATAAATGCGGTATATGCATGTATATGTACGTATATGCGTAAAGGGTTGGGGTACCTTTAGCCTTGTGTTCGTGTGCGGGTGGTCACATGTGGGTTTAACCGTATATGGTTTATATAATTAGCAATATATGGCATATATACATGCATATAAACTTATTGTTATTATTATTATTATTATTATTATTATTATTATTATTATTATTATCATTATTATTATACTAACACTAAACCCTCCCCCTTATATCTCCCTGCTGCTGGCACTATTCCGGACCCTCTCCCAGCTCTTCTTCCCCCTTTTTCCCGATAAGCCCTCTTCCCGATTTCTGCTGGGGAGAGCCGCCCCTAGGTTGCCGATTCGGTGCCGTTTCCGTCGCCGGAGCCGTCGGAGGGAGCCTTGGAGCCGCTGGAATTCATACTCGTCGCCGGGGCTAGCCTATTCCTCGGCTCTTGGCGTGATCGTCGCGACCCGGCCTGTCGCCGGTGAAACCCTAGTAAGGAAACTCTTCCTCCCCCTCCTTCACCCCCTCCCCTTGTTCTATTTTAGCTGCAGTTAGTTTGGATTGTGGAAATTTCTTGATTTTGCGCTATTATTGTGGTGGATTCCTTGTTATGGGCCCTCCCTCTCCTGCACCTTCAGTTTTCCCTTTTGATTTCTTTCTGGGAGATGGTTTTGTGGCTTCCTGCCTCGTGATGGGGGGACCTGAGGTTTTGCGGCTGCTCCTTTATGCTTCCAGCAATTTGATGCTTGGGGGACCTATGGTTTGCTTGGTTGTTTGGTTTGCTTGGTTCTTTGGTTTGCTTGGTTGGCTTGGTTGGCTCGGTTTGCCCGATTGCCCCTTTTGGGTTTGGAGTTTTGTATTTTTTTTGTTGTCTTCCTTGGGACCCATGTTTGATGGTGGCAAGGTATCATGTATATTGGGAGCCTATTGGGTCCTCCTCGGCTCCATGTTAGCTTCGACTTGGATGCGTACTGAAATTTAACATCCTCCCTATAGTTTTCTCCTAGTTTAAATGCTTGATTTGTTTATGAAATTTTGCTCTTTATATGCTAGAAAATTTCTTAGTATATGCTTAGGTAAATTGCCCCGTTTATGATATCACCGGATTTAAACGCTAGAAATTCACCCCGGCATATGCTAAGTTAAATTTTCGGCGCTATAGGCTTGAGATTTCATTTCCTTGGGAAGGGGCGAGGCCGTCGGTTATGTTTGTTTTACGGGCTGGGGATGCCCTTGGGCTATATGTTATGGTAAAAAGTTTGTTGAACTCGTTTATTTAGTAAAGTATACATGATCTCACTCGGATAAATTTCCAATCCTGCATTTCTTTTCCTATTGTTGGCTAAGTTCCGAGGTTTTTGGCGGGCTAAAATTCTCTGGGAAATGTCGTATTTTAATCCCTATAGATTTGGGGGGAGGTAGAAGCTACAATACCTGGGAATTTTCCCTTGTTAATCCTCGAATACTTAGCGAGATTAGTAGTTGGCAAGCCAAAAAGTGGTGTAAATGTATTTTGGGGTCGAGCTTTACCCCTGTTCCAAGTTTGAGTAGCTTACTTCTTATAAGAAAGGGAGGGTGTCATATGCTCCTTATGGCCTTATACTTATGGCATAAATGATAATGCTCCTTCTTTCTTTTTTTTATATGCTAGAATTTCCTTGAGCGTCAAACCCCGTCGGCTGCCAACGAGTCTCGTAGGATCTGGTTTGAACTGGAGTGTGGGTGGACATAGGGGCCCCCAGCACGGTGGTTTTGGACTGGAGTGTGGGAGGACGCAGGGGCCCCCAACTCAGTGGTTTTGGACTGGAGTGTGGGAGGACGCAGGGGCCCCCAACTCAGTGGTTTTGGACTGGTGCGTGGGAGGACGTAGGGGCCCCCAGCACAGTAGTGTTGCTTGGAGTGTGGGTGGACATAGGGGCCCCCACCTCAGTTCCTTGACTTGTTGTGCAGCAGCTTGGTTTGACTCGTGCTTTCCTTATGCTTACTTTTCAGCTTCTCCTTTACTTCTGCTGTTTCCTTGCACCCTTTGGGCTGAGGCATTCTTTTCTTATGAATGCCTCAGGTTCAGGTTTGTAGCTGCCACCGGAGTTCCAGTGGGGCCATTCGGTTCGCTGTCGAGGCCTTCCCTCTCTAGTGGGTAAGGATGTTGTTGGTTCAGTTTCTGTTGTGTAGCTTTTCTTTTGGACTGTTGACCTGTCCCTGCGGGTTCGTGTCAGATGTTGACGCCCGTGCGATTTTGCTTAGCTTACTGGCTTACGCTGCTGCTAGTTCTTTTTACTGCTTAGTATTTTTGTACTCATTAACTCTGGGAAAAGCTTATTTTGGATGTATATTAGTGCAGTTCCTTAGCTTTATAAAAAGTTATTTCTATAGCCGTTTGTCACATTTACTATTAAATATCACTTAATTGCGAAACGTAAACCAAAGTAAAGAAAAAAAGGATATTTATTTATTATGTACTAAATTTAGACCGGCGATCGCCCTGGGGCGTCTCTAGTCCCCAGCGCCGTTAGGAATAAATTGAACCTACTTTCTTCCGTTGTATACGCATGTTTTTATAAATCGCGGCTTAGTAAACCGCAGGGCCGAGGGACACGGTCTCCTAATCCAAATTAAATAAACCTTAAAAGATAATCCTTTTATTAATTTGTACCTGTCTGTAAAAGAAAAAGCTTGTGTAAGTGCTCGCCTGAACGTCTGTAGTTGTCCCCTACAGGACGTGGCATCATGGCGCGTGTTTTCCCCTTCGCTCTGATAATATAAATTATTTCAGGAAAATACGGGTTATGACAGTTGGTATCAGAGGGAGGTTAGCCGGGTTGCTGGAAATGTTCTGGTTGGCCCGGTTAACCGTCCAGTGAGAATCGTTAATCATTGCATACACTCACCGATGGGTCATCAGTAGATCTCGGCTGAAGCACGAACACTACACTCATAAGCATGAAAGAAGTATACGGGGCATATTATGTAGTATGGGATGCATAATATGTGTTTGTATATGGATCCTCATAGGTGACAACATACGACTGTTATGTAGTATGGGATGCATAACGTAGGTCGCATGCGTGTCCATTAGATTTTCTTTTTCGTTGCATGCGATAATATGTAGTATGGGATGCATAAGATCGCATGTGTACGCCGCTCATAGCATGCATTAAGGCCTTTTCTTAGTTTGCATAGCACTGCATGCATAGCATAACATTGCATAAGCACACGTGCCAAGCTAGAGATCTACACGATGACACATGTACACCCATGATTTAAAAAGGTAAAATTTTAAACTTATGTGCATACGAGTGAGGTGCACGAGAGGTAAAGGATGGCACACCATCCTGAGTATAGCGTGATATTATGTATTTACTTTTCCCAGAGAAAAAGCAGTAGCAAAAGCAAGTATTTGTATGTCTTCCCTTCCTAGAGGTTTGAGTTCAATCTTAACAGGCAGTTGGTATCAGGTTCTTCCTCATTTTCGTTGTAGTCCAATCTTTCTGTGGTAATTTAGTCGCTATAGCAGCGTTCTATCTTTGTTATGTCGTTTGACTATAATGATTTGTTAGGCGAGTTTAAGGTTCGAGGTTGTTCGGCGCATGTTCTTTTTGACTCTGGTGCCACTCACTCTTTCGTGGCCAAGAGGTTTGTTGGTCTACATCGCTGGGCTTTGGAGCGAGTTGGTAATCCTTTTTGTGTCAAGTACCCGTCCGGAGAGTCAGAGGTGTCAGATCTGTGCGTGAGGCAATGTCCGATTGTGTTGGATGGATTTTTGGGGCATGCAGATCTGAAGGTGATCGACTTGGAGGATTTTGACGGGATCTTGGGCATGGATTGGCTAGCCCGTTATGACGCCGTGATCCAGTGCAGGGATAAGCGCCTGGATTTCCTGATGGATGATGGCTAGCCCAGGAGCGTGTTTGGCTTTCCGCGTCAGACTTCCTCAGTTATGTTAGTGGTCTGTGCCCAGGCCTTGGCGGAGTTTGATGGTCGTGTCTGTTTCGTTTCTGTTTTGCTTGCGGCATGTTCTTCGTCGCCGGGTTAGGGTTTTCAGCGAGGCAAGGAAACTCTTCTCCTCTTTTTCCCCCTCTCCTCTTTTCTTCTGCTCAACTGAAATTGCTTGCGATTGCGGAGTAAGCAGCCCCTCTTTGATGCTCGGTTCTTGTTTGGTTATATGCTAGTAAATTCTTGGTTCTTATGCTAGAATTTCCTGGATCTATTGCGTGTTGGTAAAATCTTTTTCTAGATCTCTATGTTCAGATGTGTAAGAAACTGTCGTTGTGAAGGAAAATAATATCAAGATTCCTTACTTATAGCCTCATAATGCAACCAGTGTATGAAAGTCTCTTTTTCCGAAAAGCTTCTCATCAAGCACATCAACATTTCCAAGTGAAACCTGTGCGCGTATGCCGTTAGTCGGGCTGCTATGCTGACTCCTGTTAGTATGCTGTTTTGGGGCTGCTATGTGTGCGATCTGATTGGGTAATTGTTATTTTGCTATGGGTTTTTTTTTTGGTGTATCCCAAATTAGAATTTTTAATTTCTGGTTTAGGCTTCCCTTAACCGCAGCATAACTAGATTCATATTATCTTAGATATAGCTATTCCAGGTGCGGTAAAACCTGATTATTTCAATTTTATTTTGATTTCTCTCATTCTTCTATTTCCCAAAAATCTTCAGTCTGTTCAACACTTATGTTTGTGGAAACAGAAATCCGGCGAAGCTTTCAAAGTTGTGAACTCTCAGTTTTTTTTCTTGAGGCTTAGTTCCAGGATATATATAGAAATCTATTTATCGAAATTGACTTGATACTTCCGGCTCAAAGGAGTTTTTCAAATGTGATGGGTGGTTCGGGTATGGGGATCGTGAAGTCTAATTAGGAAATTTCGTTAGAAATCTCCTTATCTGAAATTTGTTGGTGTGCCTAATATGCTGAAACATTAGGCTGCTTTATGCTAAATCTTGCCAGAAGGACTCCCCAAGTACCTGTTAACATTTATGTTGGATCATGCTAGCAGCTTCCTTCAAGTTTCCGTTGATAGTTATGTGGATTGTGCTAGTAGTTTTCTCCAAAGTTTTGTTAACATCTATTGTGGGGTGTGCTAGCAGTGGTCCTAGTTTCAGCTATCGTCCTATTTTGGCTTATCTTAGCCATGCTCTGGGTTTGTGTTTAGCTAGCTCCGGATGGTTATATGGTTGGATCTCTTGGTTAGTTCTGCCTTTGCGCTGGGCTAATCTTTCTGGAAATCTATTTTGTAATCTCTAGTGGGGTTGGGAAGCATTAGGTCTTGGATTCCCCGGAATGTTTGTTTCCTAATTCCTGACGGGCTTGAGAGTTAGGTGCTAAATTTCCTAGGAATCTCTTTTGTTCTTCCCGAATTTTCTTTTGGCAAAGTTGTAAATCGTTATACTCGGAGGTTATGTAGATTTATTTCGGTTTCGAGCTTTATAACCGCTTCAAATCATTTGCCGCTTCGCTCTCTAGATAAGTGAACAAATATTATTATATGGCTTTATACTTAAGGTGCAAACGTTAGAGATTCCGTTTTCGTGGGGAAGGTTGAGCTTGTCGGCTAATTGTTTTATGCTGGGCTTATTTAATTTAGTTAAGCACAAGTGGTCTTGCTCGGCAATTTTCCAGATCCTGCATTTCTTCCTTTGGTTGGCTAAGTTGTTTATTGCGGTGGGCTAAATTTCCTGGAAATTTCTCCTAGTTCTCGTTGACCTAGCGGGGCTAGCAATTGTTTAGTTTGGAGGATAAGTGGACGAATTTCGGTTTTGGGTCCTTTGCCTGCTCCAGTGACCGGCAGCTTTGCTCTCTTATAGCGAATGTTTAGTCCTTCTCCCTGTGTTGATCATGAGACCTTCCTTGACCGTCAAACTAAGCTATGCTCTATTTTTGAGTTGCCTTGTAATTGGTCAGTGTTCATTTGTGGTTTCTTGTCGTACCTTATTCATCGTACTGTTACAAGAAGTTCGTTGGAAGTCAAGTTAAGACTCACCAAGTGTTTTCCTTTGGGCCTTAGTGTGTTGTTCTGGTGTTGGCCTTGTGTGTTAAGTTTACCTTCGTCTTATTCCGACACCAAGCCTTGCATAGTGTCGTCTTTCTGAAATCTTTGACCTTGTTGTAAGTTGAATGTTAATATATTGATTAATTGCTGAATCCGGTGTTCCCTGATTCTCTCGTCTTGAGTTATGGTTAAAACCATTTGTTATTATGTTTTCCCCCATTATTTCTGCGGTGTGTGCCAGGAGCCTTTAGTTTTCTATGGCGTTGCTTACCTTGTTTCTATGTTAGAAACCGGTAGTGGTTTGTTGTGTATCGAGGATTTTTCTTCCCTGTTGTGCGAGATCTTGCTGATGTCTTCGCCGTTGTCTCCCTGGTTCTCAACCTGCAAGAGTTGAGGAGTTTGTTTCTGACCTTGAGGCGGGTACCCGTCCTATTGCTAAGGTACCGTACCCTTTTTGGCCCCGCGTGTGTTGCGAGAGTTGCGCACTCAGTTAGATGAGTTGTTGCAGTGTGGCTTTTTCCTGGCCTAGTTCCTTGCCCTGGAGTGCTCTCGCCATGTTCTAGATTCTGTGCCAATGCTGCAGCCCAATCTATCGTTTGTAGAGCAGCCCGTTCGCATTTTGGAAAGGCAGGATCGAGTGTTGCGGAGGAAGACCATTCCTATGGTCAAGATCCTCTGGGACAATCAGGATGTTCGGGGTGCAACCTGGGAGCCAGAGTTAGCTATGAAGGAGTCCTATCCTCACCTTTTCGACTAGATTCCCCGGTAAGTTTTCGCCTCCTGAGATTTCTTTCTTTTTCGTGCCTTTCTTTTTCGTGCTTTCCTCGTTTTGAATTGTCGCTGCAAAGTTTCGGGTCGAAACTTTTTGTGAGGAGGGGTGACTGTAACGCCCCAGATTTTTTTCTTTCTTTAGATTATTTTAACAAAGCACGTGAAATTAAGAATAATTGTCCGAAATCGAGGTATTAATTTAGGGCGTTACCTTTCTAAATCGACGTCGTCGTCCGGCGAGTCAGCTCTCGTGGGGGGCGTTTTTTCGGTAAGGTGTAAGTGTATGTATACATATATATTCGTTACACTATATAAATTGGGGTACTGAGACGTATATAAAGAGCTATACGATATAAATGCGGTATATGCATGTATATGTACGTATATGCGTAAAGGGTTGGGGTACCTTTAGCCTTGTGTTCGTGTGCGGGTGGTCACATGTGGGTTTAACCGTATATGGTTTATATAATTAGCAATATATGGCATATATACATGCATATAAACTTATTGTTATTATTATTATTATTATTATTATTATTATTATTATTATTATTATCATTATTATTATACTAACACTAAACCCTCCCCCTTATATCTCCCTGCTGCTGGCACTATTCCGGACCCTCTCCCAGCTCTTCTTCCCCCTTTTTCCCGATAAGCCCTCTTCCCGATTTCTGCTGGGGAGAGCCGCCCCTAGGTTGCCGATTCGGTGCCGTTTCCGTCGCCGGAGCCGTCGGAGGGAGCCTTGGAGCCGCTGGAATTCATACTCGTCGCCGGGGCTAGCCTATTCCTCGGCTCTTGGCGTGATCGTCGCGACCCGGCCTGTCGCCGGTGAAACCCTAGTAAGGAAACTCTTCCTCCCCCTCCTTCACCCCCTCCCCTTGTTCTATTTTAGCTGCAGTTAGTTTGGATTGTGGAAATTTCTTGATTTTGCGCTATTATTGTGGTGGATTCCTTGTTATGGGCCCTCCCTCTCCTGCACCTTCAGTTTTCCCTTTTGATTTCTTTCTGGGAGATGGTTTTGTGGCTTCCTGCCTCGTGATGGGGGGACCTGAGGTTTTGCGGCTGCTCCTTTATGCTTCCAGCAATTTGATGCTTGGGGGACCTATGGTTTGCTTGGTTGTTTGGTTTGCTTGGTTCTTTGGTTTGCTTGGTTGGCTTGGTTGGCTCGGTTTGCCCGATTGCCCCTTTTGGGTTTGGAGTTTTGTATTTTTTTTGTTGTCTTCCTTGGGACCCATGTTTGATGGTGGCAAGGTATCATGTATATTGGGAGCCTATTGGGTCCTCCTCGGCTCCATGTTAGCTTCGACTTGGATGCGTACTGAAATTTAACATCCTCCCTATAGTTTTCTCCTAGTTTAAATGCTTGATTTGTTTATGAAATTTTGCTCTTTATATGCTAGAAAATTTCTTAGTATATGCTTAGGTAAATTGCCCCGTTTATGATATCACCGGATTTAAACGCTAGAAATTCACCCCGGCATATGCTAAGTTAAATTTTCGGCGCTATAGGCTTGAGATTTCATTTCCTTGGGAAGGGGCGAGGCCGTCGGTTATGTTTGTTTTATGGGCTGGGGATGCCCTTGGGCTATATGTTATGGTAAAAAGTTTGTTGAACTCGTTTATTTAGTAAAGTATACATGATCTCACTCGGATAAATTTCCAATCCTGCATTTCTTTTCCTATTGTTGGCTAAGTTCCGAGGTTTTTGGCGGGCTAAAATTCTCTGGGAAATGTCGTATTTTAATCCCTATAGATTTGGGGGGAGGTAGAAGCTACAATACCTGGGAATTTTCCCTTGTTAATCCTCGAATACTTAGCGAGATTAGTAGTTGGCAAGCCAAAAAGTGGTGTAAATGTATTTTGGGGTCGAGCTTTACCCCTGTTCCAAGTTTGAGTAGCTTACTTCTTATAAGAAAGGGAGGGTGTCATATGCTCCTTATGGCCTTATACTTATGGCATAAATGATAATGCTCCTTCTTTCTTTTTTTTATATGCTAGAATTTCCTTGAGCGTCAAACCCCGTCGGCTGCCAACGAGTCTCGTAGGATCTGGTTTGAACTGGAGTGTGGGTGGACATAGGGGCCCCCAGCACGGTGGTTTTGGACTGGAGTGTGGGAGGACGCAGGGGCCCCCCAACTCAGTGGTTTTGGACTGGAGTGTGGGAGGACGCAGGGGCCCCCAACTCAGTGGTTTTGGACTGGTGCGTGGGAGGACGTAGGGGCCCCCAGCACAGTAGTGTTGCTTGGAGTGTGGGTGGACATAGGGGCCCCCACCTCAGTTCCTTGACTTGTTGTGCAGCAGCTTGGTTTGACTCGTGCTTTCCTTATGCTTACTTTTCAGCTTCTCCTTTACTTCTGCTGTTTCCTTGCACCCTTTGGGCTGAGGCATTCTTTTCTTATGAATGCCTCAGGTTCAGGTTTGTAGCTGCCACCGGAGTTCCAGTGGGGCCATTCGGTTCGCTGTCGAGGCCTTCCCTCTCTAGTGGGTAAGGATGTTGTTGGTTCAGTTTCTGTTGTGTAGCTTTTCTTTTGGACTGTTGACCTGTCCCTGCGGGTTCGTGTCAGATGTTGACGCCCGTGCGATTTTGCTTAGCTTACTGGCTTACGCTGCTGCTAGTTCTTTTTACTGCTTAGTATTTTTGTACTCATTAACTCTGGGAAAAGCTTATTTTGGATGTATATTAGTGCAGTTCCTTAGCTTTATAAAAAGTTATTTCTATAGCCGTTTGTCACATTTACTATTAAATATCACTTAATTGCGAAACGTAAACCAAAGTAAAGAAAAAAAGGATATTTATTTATTATGTACTAAATTTAGACCGGCGATCGCCCTGGGGCGTCTCTAGTCCCCAGCGCCGTTAGGAATAAATTGAACCTACTTTCTTCCGTTGTATACGCATGTTTTTATAAATCGCGGCTTAGTAAACCGCAGGGCCGAGGGACACGGTCTCCTAATCCAAATTAAATAAACCTTAAAAGATAATCCTTTTATTAATTTGTACCTGTCTGTAAAAGAAAAAGCTTGTGTAAGTGCTCGCCTGAACGTCTGTAGTTGTCCCCTACAGGACGTGGCATCATGGCGCGTGTTTTCCCCTTCGCTCTGATAATATTATTTATTTCGGGAAAATACGGGTTGTGACAATCAGGGGGTAGCAGGAGGAAGAGATCAATGTTGGAGCTTCCTCATCGGAGGAGGGATCAACCTCCTCGCACATGAGGATGCTATCATCATTGACCTGAGCTGGAAGCTCCAAGTCCTCCTTATGTACCTGCGGAGACTCAACCTGCACAGGCTCAGTTATAGCAGAAGGGGGGGTCAACAAATAAAAGAGAAGAATGACTTAAATAAAAATCAAGCGGGGGAGTGGTTCCGGTCTCACTCCCATTAGATTGGGAAAGTAAAATAATATTTGCATTGTCATCAATGCTGCAAGGTTCGGCGGGATCAACAGTGGTCATGCCTAAGATTTGGACTTCCTTCACCTAGAAGGTTGTCCTCCTCCATAGGAGTAGGCACAAAACATAGATCAACGTCCTCGTCTTGCGACACATCATAAACAATGTCGTCAGAGACGAGCGTAGTAGTATGCACAAAAGGGGAAGGAGCAGTGCTTGAATAAAAGTCAAGCACCGATTCCTCACAAAGAATCGAATCTACGCACAGTGATATATGCACAGGGGAGATAGGCTCGGCCATGTCAGAGCCTAGATCAGCCACGCATCTGGTGACTGTGTCCACATCATTCCCTTCAAAGCATGAAGGTGACACAGACATATAACCAGATGTTGAAGGCGTGCCTCCAGAAGTAGGAGTCGGGACGATCCGGATATCCGGCTCAGCATCCTCGTCCAATTGGCGAAGATACTCGGCACAGTCCTACAGGGCGTGATCCATGCTTTGACAGAACAATCACCGTTTTATATTACTCCTTGGTCCTTGAGGGGCCGGGTAGGAATATAAAAATGGTGTATGCGGCGAGGACGAGTGGCCATAAGACTTGGGCACAGGGCATGAAGAACCATAGGAAAATGGTGCTCCGTAAACCGGGCCACGAGAATTATGCCCACCATCTTCCGTAGGGCATCTATCACTAGCGTGAGAAATATCTCCACACCAACGGCAACGAATATTGAATGCAGCCCACATGATGTGAAGATAATAAGATTCAAAAAGAAAGACACTGTTGTGCAAAATACTACACCTAACACTGATTACTAAAGCAACCTAATATAAAACAGGAAAACAGAATAGGAAGAAACAAAACAAAAGAATGCAATATACAAAGGGAAGGGCTTCTCGCTCAGATTCTCCCTCTCTAGAAAACTCACACGTCTGTGTTCCCCGGCAACGGCGCCAAAAACTTGATGCACAAATCTCGCACACCGCTATAGGCGGTAGTAAGACTGCGACACGAAACGGCAGTGTACCGATCGTTCAAATAATATAAAATCGGAATGAATCCCCAAGTATCGATCTCAAAGGAACACAGTAAGGTGGAGCTATCTATCGAGGAAGGACTTGAGATTGAAGTGCTTTATGTCGGATGGGTTGCGGAAATGGGGGTTTTGGTTTGGAAAATAAAGAGAAAATGCTATAACTACTCCTATGCAATGTCGCTATGCAATGCTTGGCTTGGCGGGATGGAGACTAGGCAGGCCTTGAGCGCGCTGCGTCGCAAGGGCGGATGGACGAGTAGGCAAGCGGAATCAAACTATGCAGGCCTTGAGCGCGCTGCTTCGTAGGGCGAGTGGATTACACGGGCCGCTATGCCACGCTTCGCTGGGCGGATTGAGTGGAGAGAACGGCGGAATGAGGGTCGCAAGCACCTCTTCGCAAAGCACACCACTAACAATTGTTAGGGCGGCACAACACAACAAACAATCCACACCACAAGGCACACCTCAAATGAAAATATAACAAGATTACTCAATCACATAGACATGATTTCATACTAATGTAAACAAATGAAAGTATACTTCATCAAAAATAAGGAAACCTAACTAAGCTATCAACTGCAAGAGGAGGTGAGTGTGCGAAATCGACCGGCTCTGAAGTCTTATTGAGGATTCACGGAAGGAATCGCCGGGTTGTCAATCCGCGTCCAAGCTCGGTCCTCGGCTGCGTCCGGGGTAGAGAGAGTTGTCACTACTCTCCAATGGACCCGTCTTCTTCGTGTCACGAACCGGTGGAATGATCACACAAGCTGCTCCGATCTTGAATGTGAGAGCTAGGTTGACTCCCTTCTTGAAGCTCTTAGATGAAGGAGATGGCCAAGAGGAAGCTCCGGCGAAGATTTGGCGTTGAAAGCTTGCCCGGAGCTTCTCCCTAAGGTGGGTGGTGAAGAAGGAGGCGAAACCCTGCAAAAAATGTGGAAAACGGCGGAGGAAATCGGTCTATATCCCTAATTTCGCGGAGCAGCGGTTTAAATAAGGAGCAGAATAAACACTGCGCACGGTCAGTGGCGCACGACCAATGGTCGTGCGCGAAGGAATGCCTGTGATCGTGCGCAGTCAACCTGTAGCAAAGAAAAAGATGGAAAATAATGCACGGTCAAGGGCGCACGACCAGTGGTCGTGCGCGAAGGAATCCTCTGATTGTGCGCAGACGCTCTGTCAGGGAAGGGAATTAACGCACGACCACTAGTCGTGCGCCTGATTGTGCGCGAAGGAATGTGCACGATCAGAGGCTTTTTAGGCCAAAAATTGCCCCGCACCATCTCGAACGTTCACGCAATCCCAAGGCCTGCAGGAAAAATTCTAGACCACAAAAATACATGAAATCACACCAAGATGGGGCATAAATGTGCACTAAGCAATGAAATGGGCAACGTGATCAAATAGAATTAAATATGGGCCTAAAGTGAAGTGCAAGTGCATGAAACCTAGCCAAGATGAGTCCGGAAATCACTATATAAACTGGACTCATCACTCGTTTCTCAGGCTGGATATGTGGAGCGGATCGTTCAACGATTTGGCATGGAAGAAGGGAAGAGCGGCTTTATACCTCTGGAACAGCATTATAAACTTCGAAAAGATGAGGGAAGAGTTCTATCTGATCCGTTGATGTTCCGAGCTCTATTTGGGAGCTTGATTTACTTGACCATCACGAGGCCTGATATTGCTTTTGCAGTTGGCAAAGTGAGTCGGTATATGGCGGAGCCACGGAAGCCTCATCTTCTAGCGGCAAAAGGAATTTTGAAGTATGTGAAGTCGACCTCTGATTTGGGTCTCCTATATAGGAGAGGGTCAAGCTTGGAGTTGCTTGGATGCATGGATGCTGACTACGGGGGAGACGTGGATGATTGGAGATCAACGTCTGGTTATGTCTTTGTGACGGGCCCCACAGCTATCTCTTGGTGAAGTAAAAAGCAGGACTCAGTGTCCGTATCTACCACAGAAGCAGAATACAAGGCTTCGGCCTTGGCAGCTCAGGAAGCCGTTTGGCTCAGGAGGTTGGTGGAGGACGTTCATGAGGAGGTTCGAGGTCCCACTATGCTACGCGGGGACAATGAGAGTGCTCTCAAGCTGGTTAATAATCTAGTTTGTCACGCTAGGACCAAGCATATTGAGATTGAGCACCATTTCATTCATGAAAAGGTGTTGGGAGGATCTCTTATGGTCGAGCATGTTCGGAGTGTAGACAATGTCGCAGACATCTTCACAAAGCCGCTGGCAAAGGGACCGTTTACACGGTTGCGGAGTTTACTCAGGCTAGTCTCCACTTCCCACTTCAAGGGGGAGTGTTGAAATTTTGATGTGAAGTGGAGGTGACTGGGCGGTCTGTTTTTGGTGATCGCCGAGACCGCGCGGTCTGTGATTATATTCAGCCAGTCTGGCTCTACCAATCTGTTCTTGTAGCTGCGGTCTGTTCCTGAGTTGGTCTGCTGCTGGTTGTTCTTATATGACCGCCTGTCCGGGCGGTCTGTCTTGCCGATCTGGCGACTTGTTCTATGTCGGCCAGTCGGTTCTTGTTTGCTCCTGGTATTCTAAGGAAGGAGCATTCTCGTATTCGCGCGACTTGTGCGCGGTCTGCCTGCTGATCTGCGGTCTTGGACGGAAGCTTGTCCAAGTGGTTTGATCGTGCGGTCTGTTTCTTGAGACCGCCGGCGATCTGACGGGTGGTGATTGTATCTCTCCTATGCAGTGACGACATCCGTCCACCCGCCTATAAATAGAGGTGCAGGGCCCGTCATTAATAGAGAGAACTGTAAGAACTGAGCCTGGGTTAATTCCTTCGGTCTCACTTTGAGGTCGGGCGGTCTCGGAAGCGAGTTGACTGTTTGTTGTGTTCGCAGGTTTGCGGTGAACAGGTTGCGGTCTTCTTCCTTGGTGATTCCCAGCGGCTTGAATAAACAGTTCGGCAGCGGTCAGTCTGCGAACTGGTTTATGTTCGTTCTTGTGTTGTTTGCAGCGAGCTCAGTGATCAGGCGACCTTCAGCGGTTAGGCGATCTGAGTTGCGATCTGGCGACAGCTTCAGTTCTTTGTCCCAATAAAGCTCCAGGTCGTGCGGTTTGAAGTGCGGTCTTGCAGTGCTGGCGGTCTGTCCGGTTTCTGTTCGCGTGGTTTCAGGTCAAGCCGGGCGACTTCTGGAGTCAAGCGGTCTGTGCGGTCTCAGCTTGTCTAGCCGCAAGATTTGTTTTGGTGTGTTTTGTTCTTCTCATCTCCGTGATTCTGATGAATCATGTCTCGCCATGTATACCTCGCACTGTAAATGAAGTTTGTGTTTCAATAAAGTTTCTTGTGTTGTTGTGTGGCATTGTGGTTGTTTGGCTTTAACTCAGTTGATGCAACTCCTGCTTACTCCTAAACGATTCAAATCAAAAAATTTAACACTCAATGCATCTACAACAACGTTTCCCTTCCTGGGAGTGTATCGAATATCAAAGGTGTAGTCCCCAAGGAACTTCATCCACCGTCTCTGTCACATATTCAACTCCTTTTGATTTAACAGGTACTTTAGGCTCTTCTGGTCCGTAAAGATGTCAATCTTTAAGCCATATAGGTAATGTCGTCATAGCTTAAGAACGAATACCATAGCTACTAACTCCAAGTCGGGGACCGGGTAGTTCCTCTCATCTACCTTCAACTAATGGGAGACATAAGCAATCACATTTCCGAATTGCACCAGGACGCAACCCAAGCTGCTCCCCGAGGCATCACTACATATCTCATAGCCTTCCGTACCACTTGGCGAGCATAAGATGGGCGTCGTGGTTAGTTGGCTCTTTAGCTCCTCAAAAGCTCGTGTGCACTCAGGCCTCCAAGTGAGCTTCTGATCTTTCTTAGTCAACCTAGTGAGAGAAAGTGCAATTCTCAAAAAGTTCTCCATGAAGCACCTATAGTACCTGGTGATGCGTGTCGGCAAGTGCACCGGTCGCTGTCAAGTAATAATTGTGGAGAATAAATTCCCCGGATGTCGGTCTCTTGAGGAATGCAGGATGGGTGAACGAATCGTGCAATGATGATTGTTACACAAGCGTTCAACAAACACAAAGAGGGGTTTTTGGTTGGTTTTCCTAATCTTAGCAATAACAAAAGAAATGCGGGTCGAAAAACACCGCTTCGCAAAGTGAAGTGGATGCAATGGCCGCGATGCCGTGCTTCGTGAGGCGGATGAAGTGAACTCAAGTGCGAGAGGGTGAGGGTCGCAAACACCTCTTCACAACTTCCGTTAGCTCTTGCTAACGCGGGTCAAACACCTTGCGTGCGGGCGCGAGTGAGTGAATGAGAACGGAGTGAATCACAACCAAACCATGAAGAATAACAAAGACACATTCATTTAAACAAATAACATCTCAATATTCGAGTTTTACAAGGTTCAAAGAGTACAACGAGGAAAGAGGAAAGAAATAACCGATGTTGAAGACTAGTGGCCGTTCACGGCCGGAATGGTAGGTTGTCGGGCTACCTCCGGACTCGGACGGACAATGCTTCCGGCGTAGAGAGCTGTCACGATCTCCCTACGTGCTCCGTCGTCTTCGACCTTAGGTTTCTTCTTCTTCTCACCGAGCGGAATGAAAGAATGCTTGCTTGGAGGCTTGCGGACGATGGAGAACACTCACGGACAATGGAGGAGGTCTTAGAATGGATGGAGGAGGCTTCCCTTTGCGTAGGAGATGAAGTGGAGGCGTCCCAAGGTGGAAATCGGCGGCGTACGGAACAGGAATCCCGCTCCTGGCATGAACGATCCGCCCTAAAATTGCAACAGGCGTTTAAATAGGCGCTGGATTAAATACTGCGCACGATCATTGGCGCACGACCAGTGGTCGTGCGCACTGGAATTCTGCGATCGTGCGCACTGCCTGGGTGGAACCTACAAGATACGAAATTATAAAATAGAATGTTCGCACGACCAGTGGTGCACGACCGGTGGTCGTGCGCACTGGAGTTGATGGTCGTGCGCACTGGAGCAAACAGAACTCGGAAATTAAATGATAAGTGCACACGAGCAGTGGCGCACGACCGGTGGTCGTGCGCACTGGTGTTGGTGGTCGTGCGCACTGCACCAAACAGAACTCGTGAAAAGGGTTAAGTGCACACGATCAGTGGCGCACGACCAGTGGTCGTGCGCAATAGAACCGGTGATCGTGCGCAGTGTTCCTGTGCAGAATTGCACCGGGAACACTTGCACGACTCCTATTCCAGCATAACCACAGATCTAGCCACTGAAAGTGGCACCTAACAACACAAGAATACTACTAAAGACAAAAAGCACGAAAATCACACCAAAGTGGGCCAAGATGTGCACCTAGCATGGATTATCAAATATAAACTAAAACAAGGCTAAAGTGCGGAGAAATGACTAAATAACGGCCCGGATGAGTCCATAAATGTGTATATGATCAGGACTCATCACACCCCCAGACTTAATTGTTTGCGCGTCCCGAGCAAACGAATCCGACGGAGCGTGAAAATGATAATTGACATAGAGAATTACACAAAGGAGTACGGTGCGAAGTAACATACGCATGCAAGTAGAGAATTTAGAAGAAGGAGATTCTAGATATGCTAAATAATTTACAAGAGCATTAAAGCGTAATTAAAGATTTAGATGTACTCAATTGGTGAATTATGAAGAATTTGACGATCATGCCCGGTATGAAAGTGACGAGACACTGAGGCGGGTGTTGCAAAAGATCGGGGCTTAGGAATAACTCCGCTGAAATCCATCAACGTCGTGAACCATACGCTCGCCCGATCACACTCTCTCCACGGCGCTAGCAAACTCGCAAATCAAATCAGTAGGACTTATAGGATTAAAACGAGGCTTAGGTTACGGTATGATATTCAAAGTTAAACACGGTGGCTACGCAACCCAAGTGAGCTAACGGAACGATGCACCATACAAGACCAACGAACAATGCTCGTGTGACACACCCCCAGACTTATCATGAAAACCAGGTGTGCACACGGCCTACTTCACAAATACCAACAGATTTTCTGTTTTTAACTCGGGAGGATTTTTTTTCAAAATACTCTTTTTTTTCTTTTACATATTTTACTTCTTTTATGTAACCCCTGGTTGGTTCAAAATCAGCGGATGGACATTATTTTCCCATCAAAACACAACGATTCCACACTCCACACAAGTTTAGAATTATGAGCGCAGTTAAAAACGTTTTGGTTGCGGGAGTAGGATAGGCTTCAGGCTTTGGTGGATGAAGAGGGGCTGTACAAAGGAATGGTAGGCACAAAATTGGCTTGCAAAGGGGAATGAAATGGACATGGAATAACAAAGCTCAAACTAGCCAAAGGGTGGCCTACATCATGCTTGACTCAACGAGTAACTCTCACCCATGCTTCGAGAGTCGCTAGGGGCAAGTTCTTAGCCCACGAGAAAGATAAACCTTCCTCCCGGCTCGAGCAACACACGACTAGCAATCGCACACACACAACACCGGGTTATCGTCAATTCCATACAAATTCACCACTTGAGTATATTAAATCTAAATTTACGCAGAAATACTAAACATAAATTAGATGCATAAAGAAAATCTTGTTCTACACAAATTCTACCATAGCATGCGAAGTGACTAGAACACTACATGAGTCAACATCGCACTCCAAATAATAATTCCTATGTTAACAACCTATTTCATACTCCAACCAAGATAGTTTACAACGGAACAACAACAAAAAGATAAGCGCACACTCAAGTGGGTGAAAGGGTGTGTGAAACATGGAAAACAACGATAATGATAAGATAAATAAGAATCAACCTTCTAGTATGCGTTGCACTCGTGCACAGTGGATAACAACAACCACTCCCCCAGACTTAAGCTAAACAATATCTCTAGAAATTTGAAGCAACAAGAGGGGAGGAAGTGTTACCCAATGCTCAGAAATGAGCATACCAGACGATTGGCGTAAATAATCAAGAATAGTCCGCAGCATCCGCTCCATCGAACACAAAACCTGCAAGCACAAACTCAAAGCAACAAAAGCAGAAACAAAATCTGAACTAAAAGAAGTTAGATAAAAAGAAATACAAAAATAGGAAATCTGGGTTGTCTCCCAGTAGCGCTTTCATTTAACGTCCTTAAGCTGGACCAAATACCTGTATTAGCAGTGTTTATAAAGTGCAAGAATTAAAAAGAAAGAGTTCTCAAAAGTCGTTCACCACAGCAAATAAAACACACATCAACTAAAAGCGCTCTTATGGTGTGCTTCTCCCGTAGCACGTAGGCGGGAGGTGAAGGCTTTAGGGCCAGCACTGGTATTACCCAATGCTCCCCTAACCTCCGCCACCTTGCCACGGAGAGCGGCAGCACGAGCGTCGCGCAGAAGTTTTTCCTTTTTAAGTTTGGTGACAGTCGGAGACTGCCACCATTGAGAGTTCTCAGATTTTTCCTCCTTAGAATCAGGTGGCGTCACTTCCGGCATCGTGGTGACTACCGGATCGGCCCAGGAGATGGAGCGCTTAGATAGTTTATTACATGATTCACCATAAGAAGATAAATAATCAGCAACCCTAACTACATTCACGTCAACGTTTCCCGAACTGCCGTCTTCCTCTTTCTCGGAGTCGAATTCTTTCCGGAGGTCGACCTCTTCTTCCTCATCCGATTGGAGCTCCTCCATTCCTCCTTCACCTGTTTCTCGAACATGTATCTTTCCTGCACAGCTTAGAAATTCATCAGAAATAACGAGAGGGGGCGGAGTGAATGTTTCAGTTGTGGCTTCGGGACAAGTGGGCTGCTGCAACATATTGGTTAGGGAAATGCACCCCGTAGCAAAATCAAGGGTAGCACCGCTCTCTTTCAAGAACGGTACGCCCAAGATAGGAATGGACTGGTTTTCCCGCGGCCCCAAAACCTGAAAATCAGCAACTACAGTTGTCCCCTCAACCGTCACCTCCACATTCTTTACTTCCCCCTCGGATTGAATAACAGTACCATTGGCAAGCACAAGGGATTTCCTTTCTTCCGTGTTCAAATCCAGTTGTAATTTGGCTACATCTTGCAACGCAATAACGTTGCGGGAGGAACCGGAATCGCATAAAGCTTTTGTTTCAACCTTATTGATGGAACAAGAGATTACCAGCTCACTCGGATTGGCATCTACCACATCCCCCAGACTCTTCCCTTGATCAATGGGGTTCTTCTCCGTGTTGCTGGGAAGGGTCCCCTGCGAACGCTCGGTTAGCGCTTGGGCCAATTGGCCCAACTGCGTCTCCAAGTTTCGCATAGATGCAGTTTGATTTACCATATTTGAATTAGCTGCTAGCATGAATTTCTCCATCATCTCTTCTAAATTACTCTTCTTTTGGGTAGGGGGTGCTTGGTTATAATCCGGGTGCGGCGGCCTCGGTTGGCTCCCGGAGGCGTAAGCATCGTTTTGATGCTGCCCCGGTGCCCATCGTTGGCCAGGTGTGTTTGGATTCCACGAGAAGTTCGGGTGACTTCTCGCTCCCGGATTATAAGCATTATTGAAAGGCGCCCCCCTAGGCTGATTTCCTACATAATTAACAGATTCGTTCAAGTTCAAGTGTGCGAAGTCACCTGCCACGTTGTTCCCCGAACACTCATACGCGTGGTGGCCTCCGCCTCCACATCCCTCGCAGGTAATGACAGCAGCAGTAGCGGATGGTGAGGGGAGCGAGTCGACCATGAAAAGACCTCGACCGCTTCTTGGAGCATTTCTCCCTGCAGTCCAGAATGTACTGTGGGAGGCAGTGTCGCGCAGAATTCGAAGGGCTTCTTCAGGAGTGTGGTTCATCAAGGTGCCACCCGCCACAGCATCGATCATTGCCCTGTAGTTGGGCTCGATCGCGAAGTAGAACAATTCAACCACATTCCATGGTTGGAGCTCGTGGCCAGGGCAACGGCGAAGGAGATAGTTGAGGCGCTCCCATGCTTCAGCAAGGGTCTCTTGGTCAAGTTGGCGAAATGTGGCGATCTCCCGCCGCAAGCTTACAATCTTATCCACATGGTGGAATTTAGCAAGGAACTTGGATGCGAGGGCATCCCAAGTTGCAGCAGTCCCGGGCGGAATGGAGTGGAGCCACACCTTTGCTTTGTCGCGGAGTGAAAAGGGAAACAGTCTAAGCTTGACCGTGTCGTCAGCAATCCCTGCGTAGCGGAAGGTTCCGCAAATATCAGAAAACTCCGCCAGATGCAGATGCGGATCTTCGCTGGCCAACCCCGAGAACTGAGCGTTGTTCCGGATGATGTTTAAGATCGCTGGCTTGATCTCAAACTGATTATTCATAATGTTTGGCCCGAACCCCGGATACACACTCCCAGCAGTTGGAGTGGTGTAGTCCCTCATCGTGCGGGGTCGAGGCCTGACTGCCTCCTGCTCAATCCCAGGCTGATGTTCCCCCACGCCGGGCATTCTCGGATCAACATCATTTGGGTCTACCTGATCACCCATGGCCGCTTGTACAGCCGCAGCGCGCCTTCGCGCGCGAGCAGTTCGTTCGATTTCTGGATCAAAAGGTGCGAGTTCACCTGCGACCTGCCTCTGCATGAACTGTCAAAAACAAAAAGAAAAACAAAGAAAATAAAAAACAACTGCTCGTATAACGAAAGTCACAACACAAGACGAAACACGCCTGCATTCCCCGGCAACGGCGCCAAAAACTTGATGCGTGTCGGCAAGTGCACCGGTCGCTGTCAAGTAATAATTGTGGAGAATAAATTCCCCGGATGTCGGTCTCTTGAGGAATGCAGGATGGGTGAACGAATCGCGCAGTGATGATTGTTACACAAGCGTTCAACAAACACAAAGAGGGGTTTTTGGTTGGTTTTCCTAATCTTAGCAATAACAAAAGAAATGCGGGTCGAAAAACACCGCTTCGCAAAGTGAAGTGGATGCAACGGCCGCGATGCCGTGCTTCGTGAGGCGGATGAAGTGAACTCAAGTGCGAGAGGGTGAGGGTCGCAAACACCTCTTCACAACCGCCGTTAGCTCTTGCTAACGCGGGTCAAACACCTTGCGTGCGGGCGCGAGTGAGTGAATGAGAACGGAGTGAATCACAACCAAACCATGAAGAATAACAAAGACACATTCATTTAAACAAATAACATCTCAATATTCGAGTTTTACAAGGTTCAAAGAGTACAACGAGGAAAGAGGAAAGAAATAACCGATGTTGAAGACTAGCGGCCGTTCACGGCCGGAATGGTAGGTTGTCGGGCTACCTCCGGACTCGGACGGACAATGCTTCCGGCGTAGAGAGCTGTCACGATCTCCCTACATGCTCCGTCGTCTTCGACCTTAGGTTTCTTCTTCTTCTCACCGAGCGGAATGAAAGAATGCTTGCTTGGAGGCTTGCGGACGATGGAGAACACTCACGGACAATGGAGGAGGTCTTAGAATGGATGGAGGAGGCTTCCCTTTGCGTAGGAGATGAAGTGGAGGCGTCCCAAGGTGGAAATCGGCGGCGTACGGAACAGGAATCCCGCTCCCGGCATGAACGATCCGCCCTAAAATCGCAACAGGCGTTTAAATAGGCGCTGGATTAAATACTGCGCACGATCATTGGCGCACGACCAGTGGTCGTGCGCACTGGAATTCTGCGATCATGCGCACTGCCTGGGTGGAACCTGCAAGATACGAAATTATAAAATAGAATGTTCGCACGACCAGTGGCGCACGACCGGTGGTGTGCGCACTGGAGTTGATGGTCGTGCGCACTGGAGCAAACAGAACTCGGAAATTAAATGATAAGTGCGCACGAGCAGTGGCGCACGACCGGTGGTCGTGCGCACTGGTGTTGGTGGTCGTGCGCACTGCACCAAACAGAACTCGTGAAAAGGGTTAAGTGCACACGGTCAGTGGCGCACGACCAGTGGTCGTGCGCAATAGAACCGGTGATCGTGCGCAGTGTTCCTGTGTAGAATTGCACCGGGAACACTTGCACGACTCCTATTCCAGCATAACCACAGATCTAGCCACTGAAAGTGGCACCTAACAGCACAAGAATACTACTAAAGACAAAAAGCACGAAAATCACACCAAAGTGGGCCAAGATGTGCACCTAGCATGGATTATCAAATATAAACTAAAACAAGGCTAAAGTGCGGAGAAATGACTAAATAACGGCCCGGATGAGTCCATAAATGTGTATATGATCAGGACTCATCACCTGGCAAGTCCTAAGAAACTTCAGACTTCCGCCACATTTTTCAGCACAGGCCACTCTCAGATTGCCATTATCTTCGACGGATTGACTATTATTCCCTCACCACTAACAATATGACCAAGGAATGCCATTGACAATAGCCAAAACTCGTACTTTGAGAACTTGGCCTATAGCTGACTCCTCCTCAATGTTCTCAAAACTGCGTGCATATACTCTGCATGCTCCTCTTCAGACTGAGAGTATACCAATATATCGTCGATGAAGACAATTGATAAGTTGTTTTATATGAATTCTTAGTAGAAATTTTACTATTTATTTAATATGATTTTTTTTCTTTTTCAAGTCAATTTTAGGTTATAAGCAGTTCTTTTATGCAATTTGATTCTAATTGTGCTTATTTTTATTTTTACAGAATTTTGGAACAATATGGGTCAATTTGACATGTCACACCCTCGGTCACACCCGTGACCCAAGGGCGTGTAATCCTAATGCACGTCCAGAGTTGCTACCGCACGATTTGGGAACATTTCCCCCCATGTCACGCCCATGTTTAATTACACGCCCTCGGTCACGCTCGTGACCCAGGGCGTGTCAACTTAAAGATGACTCACAATCGATGTCGTGTCCACGTGGAGATGTCGTGCAAAGTTGACTCAAGTCATGCCCATGTCCCTGCAATTCATGGTCGTGACTCTCCCGTGTGATCTCTAACTTACTCCGTGCCGCCAATCACGTCCATGCCGCATTTAATGAAGCCGCCCAAGTACCCGACTGTGACCTCCAAGTCACGGGTGTGTAACTACTGATTTTTGTTGTGTCGTCACGTAAGCCCCATGCCGCTGTCCCATCTGAGCAGAATAGTATTTACACACATGGGTCACGGGCGTGAAAGAGGGCGTGTAACTTGGAAATTTTTCCTATAAATTCCAGAGGTCTCCTTGAGTCCAGGGTTCAAAATTTTGGAGAGGGAGAGGTGCTGCTAGAGCTCTTTGTGTATATTTTCATGTATTTTCCTTATTTTCTCTCTTTCTTCTTTTCAAGTAATGTTCTCTAGATTTCTTTTATGCAATTGTTCCTTAGGCTTGTAATCTTCCTTCTTTTCGTAGTGTTGTAATCTTTACTTAAGCTTGTAAGCACTTTGGTTTTCAATAAAATTTAGCTTTGCACTCTTTCATTTTCTCTCTCTACTTTTAGTTAATTTTTCATGCAATCTTATCTTTCTCTATTTTTCCCTTCCACCTTGATTAACTAATTCTCATTAGTGTTCGATTAAAATGATCCGAGGATGAGATAATCAAGTTATGAACTTTTAACTCTCTTTTTTCCTTTTTAAGTAACACTTTTGATTTACCCTCGATTTTTATTTAGTGAAACCATATTTTCGATATATGATTTCGATTATGTTTTCATACTTAGTTAGCCGAGAGGCTCAAAGTATGAATCGATTACTTAAGGGTAAAGAGAGTTGCATGCACCCCTCAGAAGAGGATTACGTAAATCTCCTGGATTGGAGTCACATCCAATAGCGGGGTTCATAGTGTAAAGCAAGTTTTAGGTAATCGATTATAGAATGAGAGTTCGGTCGCTTTGTCCTAAACTTAGTTGGGCATTTCCCTCAAGAGAGGTATGTTCAAGCTTCGGAAACCTCCACGGTCAAGTAGTTTACTTAAAATGAATTAGAATTTTTGTATCTACTTTTAATTATTCTCATGCCGAGGTGATTTTAGATTGAGCACTAATCCTTTTTATCATTCTCAAAGTCTTTCTTGTAATTGCAATTTGTCTCTTTTTGCTAGGTTAAACAAACCCTTCAAAAATCAATAGATAAGATAATGGTTTCTTCCTCAAAGTAGAAGTACTCAACTCGCCCCGAGGAATATGACCTTGGTACTTATAAAATATCCTATTCTATAAATGATAAGGTAGACTTACCTTCATCGGATATAGGTTTGGAGAATATCATTACATAACCCCTTTCTTCGCTTTTCGAAAATCACAAACTCCAAATATTTTCATATCAACGATCACAAACTCGGCCCATGTACTCTCGAAATGTTCTATTCATCAAGTTCATAAATACCGATGGTATATTGGAGGAGAGACCGAACGACATAACCGTGAACTAGTAGTGCCCGAAATGGGTACTAAACGTCATTTTTGGAATATCACATTCCCTTATCCTCAGCTGATAGTAACCGGACCTTAAGTCTAGTTTAGAATACACTGTCGACCCAACCAGTTGGTCGAATAAGTCATCGATTCTCGGAATCGGATAACGGTTCTTCTCTGTCAGCTTATTCAATTCTCGATAATCAATGTATAGTCGCAAGCTCCCATTCTTCTTTTTCACAAAGAAGACTGGTGCACTCCAATAGGATGAACTTGGACGTATATAGCCTTGCTCTAGCAGTCCTTGCAACTGAACTTTTAGTTTTGCCAATTCTTTTGGCACTAGTAGGTACGGTGAGCATGACGCAGGCTTGACACCTAGCACCAACTCAATACAGAAATTGATCTCTCGCTGAGACTGCGCCCTATGGAGTTGGTTTAGAAACATGTCATCATACTCCGCTACTACCAAGACATTACTTAAAGTGGGCTTAGGCTCCAAAGCCTCCAACGAAGTGAAGAACAACTCTGCATCTTTCCTCATCGCCTTACCACTTGAAGAGCAGACATCAGCGTCTTACTCACTCCTCGTATACCAGCAAATGTGGTCCATCTTTGGTGTTCTTTCCCAGAGTAATCTCCTTCAAATTGCAATCTATGCATGTTCGCTGCTTTGAGAGCCAGTCCATGCCAAATATTACGTCAAATTCAGCAAGCGGTAGTAATGATGCTTCCAGGTTGAAATCTTGATTCGCAATCCGCACCTTTACACATCTCCTCCTATCCACGCTCATTAGAGACCCATTAGGTAACACTACCTCCAATACATTCTTTACCAAGGTAGACGACACTCTGATTCACACCGCGAAGTCCTTAGATGGGAAGGAGTGTGATGCTCTAATATTAAAAAGAGCTCTCATCAGATAGTTGAAAATTAGTCAAAGCTTAATTGCGCACACAAATAAATGTATAGTCGCACATGAAATATAAATCATACCAAGCTGTAAAATCTAAATTATAATTCATGCATGTGACGACATCATTTTGTCTGATGGCTTCCTGTTGGCCAAGCGAGTAGACCCTCGGCTGGGTCGGAGGATGCTGGGTAGCATAAGACTCCGCGGCTTTGCCATTATCCACATAAGTTGAACCCGTTGCACAAGCATAGTCAACTGCTTGGTTTTCTGCCCTCGGGGGACCACTTCGACATGCTTAGGCTTTGTGTCCCACCTTTCCACAAGTGAAACATGTTAAGGGGCCTCGTGCAGTAGTTGCTCCTGATACATTGAGGGATCTGGTTCAGCACACCTAGACTTCCTATTGTTCTTTCTGAACTCGGGCTTTGACTAAGAGGTCGGTGTGTGAAACTTTGACTTCTTTGCATTTAGGCCTTTCGCGCTTTGCACCCTCTATATATCCATTTACAGAGATCTGGCATTTTGTACCAGAACATGAAAGTCAAAAGTCATTGGGCCTACTAGATGCAGCCTCAACTCATCACGAAGTCCTTCGAAGAACATATTCATCTTTGTCTCCTCATCTTCTACCAAAGATCCTGCATAGCGACCAGTCTGACGAACTCATGCATGTAGTCATCTACAAAGCAATCTCCATTAGTTAAAGACAGAAATTGGTTTAGCAACGCAATGCACTGGGAGGAGGGGATAAACCTCTGGAGGAACAGTTCTGAGAATTCTTCCATTGAGACATCAGTAATTTCTCTACCACCGAACTTGTGCACCTCTAGTTCCTCCCACCAAAGCATCGCCTCTTCGTACAGAAGGAAGGTGGCTAAAGTGACCATCATAGCTTCTTCAGTTGTTGTCGCCTTTAAAGTTCTCCTTATTCTTGACAGCCAATCATATGCCTTTGTTGGGGATTCGGACCCCGAGATGGTTGGAGGACGAAAGCTTAGAAAGTGCTTCAGTTGTTGGTCATGAGCTCATCCCACATCTACCGGCTTAACTCTATGTTCCACCCTAGGATCTACTACGGGTTCCACTATAGCAACATGCACTGGGGCCACATCAGGAGTAGGAGTAGTCGGTTATGCAAGCCTCCCTAGCTGAGTATTGATTATCGCGAAGATCACTTCGGCGACTAATCTAATCATTACAGGAGAAGGAGTGGTCGTTGGCACCTCAGGGGAAGCACTACTTTCGACGATGTTACGGGGTTGAGACTGCCCCGCACCACTCCTAATCACTTATAATCGTGTAACTCACAATTTAGTGACTGAAAACATAGCAAACAAACTATCATGGAATACTCAGGTTCCGTAAACAAGCAAGTTTTCATTCCTAAGTGGACATTCTTATTAGTTTTATAGTTTTAGGTGAACACATATCACGTGCACACCACCCCTTAAAAGGAATTCAGCCTCGAATTCTCTAAACTACAGATCGACTCCTAAAGTCCGATACCAAATTGGAACACCATGTCAGTACAAATAATATAACAATAGGCCCGGTCGGGACCCCAAGCCATATTGAACACACTAGCTAGACGTTAATAAGATGATAACCAAAAAAGAACTATACGAGAGTATAAACAAAGCGTAAGAGGAAGCTTTTAATTAACATTAATTTCAGAATGTCCACCTACTCAAGAATGTCAAGTAAAGAGTTAAGTCCTTGAGGCCTTACATTCAACAAATTTAACTAACTCAAAAGCATACATTGACACAAAGCCTGGCAATACATGGAAAGCAGTAAAAGTAGGCTAGCCTTCAAGGGTCAACTCAACAGTGGGTTTCAGCCCATTATTTCCTGCTCGGCTCACCAGCACCTACACCATCCACAAATAAGAGGTAAACACGAGTCAGCTATGAACTAACCACAAACCGCATAATGATCCCCTACCCCAATCCATTCTAGTCGGTTCAGGGTCGGGGCACCGCTAACCTGCAAGCAAGTCGTATATGCAACATGTAATATAATACAGAAAGTGTGTCTACTCTACACAAGGTGAGGTTTCAAGCACAATCAATCTTCTAGGTTGAGCATCAAAGAAAGAAGAACCTAGATATGCACATGGTGTTGGTTGGGTCCACAAATGCCTAAGTAACTGCATGGGGCTAACATAACATCAATTCATCGCAACACAAATGTGGGTACTCACGACCACACATTTCATACATACAAGGCATGCCACTAAAGTACTCCTTCACGGGCACCAACACTACCCTAAGTTATACAACCTTAGGTGGGAAAAGAGTTTTTGGCCGGTCTACGTGAACACCTTCCATGGCCTCACCCATGCTCGTACTGCATTCAAGAGGTTAAGACCTCTCACCAATCAACATGGAAACGGGTTCGGTTCATCTTTTCTCGTGCTCTAGTCATCGTGATCCATCTGCACGAGGCCTCGACCCTTAAGGGCTTAGCACATATAAGTGCTACTCAAAAGATATGCTACACACCTAATCCTTACAAGAGGACATAGGCTTTGCAAACATAACCAGTGAAGGTGGTACCAGACAACTCCACTTCAAAACTCATGGTGAAGGTTTGCGTTCAACCACAACCCAAGCATGGGGCTTCCGTTTGATTCTCCAAAAGATACCTAAAACTCAAGTCCGGCATTAAAAATGGCATATCTCATGGAGTCATTCTTTGTTACGCATTTTAGGCTTAACCTAAACGCAACGTTACAGATCAAGCATCACCGATCCGGGATAACCGCCATGGGTAGGCTTCACACAAAATGCTTAAATACGTACGACTACCGGATTTCTGCATACAATAAATGTCGGGGACGGACACAATCGACTCAGAGTTCCGAAGAACTAAATGGAGTCCTATAATTCACTAATTAGTGAAAGAAATAACCCTATGTAAGTATAGAAAATGGATGAAAGGACCAAAACACGTTCTAAGACCCGGAGGAAGGATCGTTGCCCTTGTCGATCTCTTTGGTGCCATGAGAATCCAAGATTTCAGCCGGATAGAATGAACCACACTGGACTACTCTCCGTGGATCAGGAAACAGATCTCAATTTGGAGCTCTGGAGATCCAGTAATGGAAGAAAGAGTCCTTCTCATCTTCCCTGCTTTTCTTCCATCTCGAGCTTGGAGAGAGAGTCAGCTAAAAAGTGACCTAATAATTTTCTCCAAGTGCCTTTATATAAAATGGACCAAGACCCCAACATTAGGTTTAAATCCCATGTGAAAATATATGGTCATTGTCAGTCAAAATGAACCAGACAAAAAGATGCATGTGACTGTGTGTCGAGTCACTCGACGACACAGATTTGTTTATGTCATCGAGTCCTCTCGACGACGCATGACTAAGCCTGTGTCATCGAGTGGTCTCGATGACATTTGATTTCTCTGCTATGTCATCAAGTCCACTTGACGACAAGCTTTTCCCTGCTGTGTCATCGAGTCCACCCTCCTGCTCATCGAGTCCACTCGACAACAAACACTTCCCTGCTAGCCCAGTAACATAGATTTTCACCATTCTAGAAAAATGGGGTGTTACACAGCATCAGGAGATAAAGGCAAAAGGTTAGCGCGAAGTAAAAAAATGAAGAAAGAAAGAAAAAGGCAAGGGACTCCCTTACCAAGCGAATCATCGATGGCCTTCTCCTCACGATGTAGCGTGGGCTCGCGGTCATAATGGGTGAGAAAACTCAGCCTCCCGCAAAAGGGGCATGATGTAGGATATACCAGAGACTTCCCCGAACCCGCTCATTGGGGAGCCTTGTCCGGACCTCACGCTTCATGGACCAAGATGATGCTAGTTGCAGTGCTTGCCGTGGTGATGGTCATTTTGACAAACTCCTGGGCCAGGTCGCGAGTAGGCGACTATGGCCGCGGAGGGGTCGGCATGAGGTTGCTGTAATTGGGTACTACGAGGATAAACATGGTTAGTCGTGCTCACGAGGTGTGAGGCAAGTGCAAGTAGGAATAGCATTCGCTTACCAAGAATGAGGGGGAGAGTATCGGGGTCGACCTGGTTGCTCGCACCCTCCTGTTCGCTGACCAGCAGGTCTCCCATACCGCCCTCAGTAGCGGCGTTAATCTGCGAAACCCATAACTCAAGACTGGCATAACATCATGAAAGTTGTTATAATCGAGTATATGGGAGGGGAGGCTCGCACCTGGTCTTAAACTCCTAGGCCTAGGCTGAGCCTGGGTTGCGACGGAAGCTTGGGCAAAGTCATTCCCTCTCCCATAGACTCTCGCCTACGCTTTTTTGGCCACCCATTTTTCTACGCACCTCAGTGTAGTTCGTGAGGAGTGCTAGGTGATAAGTCCCAGCAGCCCAGTAGAGGTTGCCTCGCCCTTCTTCTTACCTGCGGTGAGGCGAGCCCGGAACTCTTGGGAGAGCAGTATAATATTGATCAGCCGAGGGGAAACGAAGGGAAGAAGAGAAAAATAAGGGGGTCCTTGGAAGGGCCCTCCCCCTCCCTCTTGTTATTTATAGCCCCAAGTGGGGCCCACTAAAAGTCTCTCTTTGAAATTAATGTACTCGTCAAACACTCCAGGTTGAATTATGTTTGCCCGGAAGTCCGCGACCTCGGCTTCTCGATCAAAGTTACCGGCCTTGGCGGTCACGAATTTTGGAGAGTGCCCAGACCGCCTGTCTCGTCTTTGACAGATTCTCCAAGGCATAGGCAGTCTGCTTCCAGCGAGACTGCATGGCCATGTGGTTTGGAGTTTTCTCTCTTTTTTGTTATTTGCACCCCCATGTATCCTGTAACGCCCCAGCTTTCCTTATAGTCTTCTAAGTAGGGTTATGGTAATATTAATGGCTTAACTATTAAATTTATCCTTTGTGTAGGGTTATTGCGAGAGGGCACCACCATTTCGTGTGCGTCGCCGTCCGGAGAGTTTGATGTTAAGATATTGCAAATATGTGCGTATAGGCAATTCTGATCATTTCCTAACGAAATATATGTGTATATATATACATATATATATGTAAATATATATATGTGTGTATATATATATATTTATATATATATGTGTGTGTGTCTGTGCATATACACATATATGTAGGTGGCAAAAAAAATCGAGCAGATTATCTGTCTTCCCTCTCCTCTTCCAGCACCCCTCTCGCACTGTTTAGGGGGTTTAGGGTTTTCCGTTGGCCAGTGTCACAAGGCGCCGGAGCGGTCGTAGGAGGAGGGACCTTGGTCGTCGGGGTTGTCTTCGTCGCCAGGGCTGTGGATCCTGGCGGCTTGCTACTAGCTCGTCGGGTTTCGACGGAGTCCCGATGTTGAGGCAAGAAAACTCTTCTTCTTCTTCCTCCCTCTCCCCCCTTTATTTTTTTTTCTTTTTCCTGTTGCTCTTCTGGTATGGGTCTATGTTGGCGGATCTTCACTTGGTTCTTAAATTGAGAGAGGGGTTGCTGTTATACTCTTTGTTATGGGGTTGCCTTATATAATTGCTTCTTTACTTTTCCTCCTTGTTGAGGGGGATGCTGCTATATGATTTAATTTGGGGATGCCTCTTATGCATTTTGTTGGGGGGCTTCTTCTTATACTTGTCAATTGGGGGCTGCTTATGTTGTTCTGTTAGGGGCTGCTTCTATTTTCTTTCCTTGACTAAATGGGGGCTGCTTCTATGCTGTTCTGTTAGGGGCTGCTTCAATTTTCTTTCCTTGTCTAAATGGGGGCTGCTTCTATGTTGTTCTGTTAGGGGTTGCTTCTATTTTATTTTACTTGTTAATTGGGGGCTGCTTATGCTGTTCTGTTAGAGGTTGCTTCTATTTTCTTTCCTTGTCTAAATGGGGGCTGCTTCTATGCTGTTCTGTTAGGGGCTGCTTCTATTTTCTTTCCTTGTCTAAATGGGGGTTGCTTCTATGTTGTTCTATTAGGGGCTGCTTCTATTTTATTTACTTGTTAATTGGGGGTTGCTGCTATGCTATTCTGTTGGGGCTGTTCTACCTTCTTCTCTTGTTTTTGGAGGTTGTTTGTAACACCCTGCCAGTACAAATAATATAACAGTAGGTCCGGCCGGGACCCCACTCTATACTAACCACACTAGCTAGGCGTTAAAAGGAGATATACAGAAAAGAACTACACCAGAGTATACTAAACATAAGCGGAAGCATAAAGATTTACATTTCTTTCAGAATAGTCCACTATCACAGGAATGAAACAATAAAGTGTAGAGTTACGGCCTTAAGGCCTTACATTCCAAAATATACAAAACTCCCTAAACATACTTCGGCACGCAGGCCGACAATACAAGAAAAACAGAAAAGAGGCTGGCCTTCGAGGGCCAACGCAGCAAAAAGGGCCACCGCCCGCTATTTCCCGCTAGGCTCACCTACACCTGCATAAGAAGATTCCACCAAGAGGTGGCAAACGAAGCAACGGTCAGCACAGCTGACCAAACTATAACGACCCCACCCCTTTCACCGGGTGGCAGAGCTTCTTCCCTGCAAACAAGTCGTACTAGCAGCAAGTAGTACTAAAAGGAAAGTGCAAACTACATAAGGTGAGGTTTCAAGCAAAATCAATCTTCTAGGTGTAGCAACAAATAGAGTTGATCCTGGGAATGCACATGATGTTGGTTGGGTTCACCCGAAGGTTCCCCACAACCGCCTAAGCAACGCATGAGGCTAATCATAACATCAATCCAAAACCATGACCGTGGGTTCTCATGACCACACGTAACCAGCTAAGCTAAAGAGCTTAGTGGACGCTTGAGCACTTACCTATTGGAGGAACCCTCTCAAACAGGTCTATCCCATGATCACACGGCGTCCCGAGGTTTCCCCCTCTCGTCGATAAGCATGGTGTGGGTTCGGTACAAGCTTGTGCCCGTTGCTCAAATTAGCGCGTTAACAACAACGATGCGGGTGTAGCTTTACTTCGGCCCGTTCGCAAGGAAACACCGATGGGTGTTCCCAATCGATAATTTACGCACCTAAACCAACCAAGTGGACTTAGGCTTCACTAGAACAACCAACGAAGGAGGTATACAACGACTCACTTCAATTTCGTGGTGAAGGTTTGCATTCCACCACTCTCCAAGCAAAGGGTCTTTCGTTAGGATCTTCACACGACGCCTAATCTCAAGTCCCGCAATACTATAGATGATCTCACGGAGTCATTCTCCGGCACGCATTCTAGGCCTAACCTAAATGCAACGTCGCAAATCAAGCATCACCGATTCGGGCTCACGGCCACGAATAGGCTTCACAAACAATGCCTAAATCCGCACGACTACCGGATTTCTAAATGCAATATGCCGGGGACAGACACAATCGTCCCGAAGTTTCGAAGAACTAGAGGAAATCCTACACTTCACCCATTTGGTGAAAGGGAGTCCTCATGCAAGCATAGAAAGAGAAAGATAGGACAAAGAACACGTCCTAAGACCGGTAGAAAGAATTGTTACCCTTGGAGCTCTCTTCCCCGCCATAGATCTGAGATTTCAATCGGAGGGAAAGAACCGCACCGGGCTGCACTCTCCAGATCTGGAAACGGCTCGCGAAACGGAGCTCTGGAGCTCCGTCAATGGCGGGATCTCTCCTTCTTCTTCCTTGCCTCCTTCTTCTTTCTCTAGCCTTGGAGAGAGAAAGGCCTTGAATTAATGAGGGATTAACCCCTCTCCAAAGACCTAAGACCCCCCAGCATCTAATCACAGCCGTCGGATCGAATTCCAACCTTTTCGATCAGTCGGATCATCTTCTCCGCTCAGAATCGTGGAGCAGAATAAACAGGGCGCACGAGCATCGGCGCACGGTCAGTTGTCGTGCGCGAAGCACTTCCCCTGATCGTGCGCGCTTACCGCAACAGAACTCCGATTTCTTGCAAATTAATGCATGATCATTGGCGCACGATCACTGGTCGTGCGCGAAGAGGAACACTGGTCGTGCGCAAAGAGCTGCTATGGAATTTTTAGCCTATCCCGAGCGCAGCACTAACACTCCGCCGAACTCGCTGCACTACGGTTTTTGGGGTGTTACAACTCTGGGAAAGAACACCGAAGATGTGATCTTTGGCATGGACTGGCTCTCGGAGCAGCAAGCATGCATAGATTGCAATTCAAGGGACATCACTCTGGGAAAGAACACCGAAGACGAAACCACATTCGCCGGTATGCGAGGAGCGAGCAAGACGCTGATGTCTGCTCTCCAGGTGGTAAAGGCGATGAGAAAAGGCGCTGAGCTGTTCTTCACCTTGTTGGAGGCTTCGGAGCCAAAGCCCAGGTTATGCGATGTCCCAGTTGTAGCGGAGTACGCCGACGTGTTTCCTAACAAACTCCCTGGGGCTCCGCCTCAGAGGGAGATTGATTTCTGCATTGAGTTGGTGTCAGGTGCCAAACCTGTGGCCCGCTCACCGTACTGGATAGCGCCAAAGGAATTGGCAGAGCTGAAGGTTCAATTGCAAGAGCTGCTAGAGCAAGGCTACGTACGTCCAAGTTCATCGCCTTGGAGTGCACCGGTCCTCTTTGTGAAAAAGAAGGACGGGAGCTTGTGTCTATGTATCGACTATCGAGAGCTGAATAAGTTGACCGAGAAGAACCGATACCCGATTCCAAGAATCGACGATTTGTTCGACCAACTGGTTGGGTCGACGGTATACTCTAAGCTAGACTTAAGGTCCGGCTACTATCAGCTGCGTATAAGGGAATGTGACATTCAAAAGACAGCGTTCAGTACCCGCTTTGGGCACTATGAGTTCACCATTATGTCGTTCGGTCTATCTTATGCACCGTCGGTATTTATGGACTTAATGAATAGAACGTTCCGAGAGTATTTGGATCAATTTGTGATCGTCTTCATCGACGACATTTTGGTATACTCTCAGTCGGAGGAGGAGCATGCAGAGCATCTGCACGCAGTTTTGAGCACCCTGAGGAGGAGTCAACAATATGTCAAGTTCTCCAAGTGCGAGTTTTGGCTATCGTTAGTAGCATTCCTGGGTCATGTTGTTAGTGGGGATGGAATTGAGGTTGATCCGTCGAAAATAGAAGCGATCCGAGCGTGGCCTGTGTTGAAAAACGTAGCGGAAGTCCGAAGTTTCTTAGGACTTGCCGGCTATTATAGGCGTTGTGGAGAACTTCTCGAGGGTCGCATTCCCTCTCACTAAACTGACTAGGAAAGATCACAAGTTCGACTGGTCGCCCGAGTGCGCTCGAGCTTTTGAAGAACTGAAAAGCAGTCTGTCCGCGGCGCCCATTCTATGCTCGCCATGTGGTACGGAAGGCAACGAAATTTATAGTGACGCCTCGGGGAGTGGTTTGGGTTGCGTCCTAGTGCAGTTCGGAAAGGTAATTGCCTACGGCTCCCGACAACTGAAGGTTCATGAAAGGAACTACCCGGTCCATGTTTTGGAGCTAGCGGCCGTGGTTTTCGCCCTCAAGCTTTGGAGGCATTACTTGTATGGCGTGAAGATCGATATCTTTACTGACCACAAGAGCCTCAAGTACCTGCTGGATCAAAGGGAGTTGAATATGCGTCAGAGAAGGTGGATGGAGTTCCTTGGGGACTACACCTTCGACATCAAATATACTCTTGGTAAGGGAAATGTAGTTGCGGACGCGTTGAGTCATCGGGCTCCTACTCAAGCAAATTGGATTTTGATGCACGATGAGCATCTAATCCGCGAGCTAGAAGTTATGGAGATCATTTGCGTCGATAGAAAAGCGTCTCCTTCAGCGTGCTTGAACTGGATGGAGGTTCAATACGACCTTGCCGACCGAGTTCGACAAGCATTGGAGCTGGATGAGAGCATGAAACGCTATAAAGAGGAGACCGTTGATGGGTCAAACGCTGATTTCTCTTTGGAAGATGGCCTTATGTGGAAGAATGGCAGATTGTGCGTCCCAAATGTTGGTACATTACGGGCGGAGTTGATGTATGAGGCTCATCATACCAAGTACTCGATCCACCCTGGGAGCACGAAAATATACATGGATATGAAGAAACTCTTCTGGTGGCCGAGTATGAAGAAAGACATTGCCCTCTACATGGCCAAGTGTCATACTTGCGCGTTGGTGAAGGTGGAATGTCAACGTCCCGGTGGGTTTCTGAAGTCATTGCCGATTCCGGAATGGAAGTTCGATGATATTTCGATGGTTTTCGTGCACGGATTGCCGAGATCGCAACATGGAAACGACGCCATCTGGGTGATCGTGGACCTATTGACAAAGGTATTACACTTTATTCCGAACCGGAAGGATGATTCTGTGGAGAAGCTGGCAAAGTTGTACGTCGATAACATCGTAAGGTTGCACGGGATTCCTCGTAGCATCGTCAGTGATCGCGATGGGCGGTTCACATCAAATGATTGGAGGTTGATTCATCAATTATTGGGTACCAAGCTAAAGTTTAGCACGGCCTTCCACCCGCAAATGGATGGACAGACCGAAAGGACCAATAAGACGATGGAGGACATGCTGAGGATGTGCTCCCTGGACTTCGGGAAGAGATGGGAGGACCATCTCTATATGATTGAGTTTGCTTACAACAACAACTACCAAGCAAGTATAAAGATGGCACCTTTCGAGGCTCTTTATGGTAGGAAATGTCGCACACCGTTATCTTGGGCTGAAACGGGCGACACTAAGTTGTTGAAACGCAAGGATGTGGAGGAGGCAAATACATCAATTCGGGCTATTCGGGAGCGGTTGCTCATTGCCCAAGATCGGCAGGCAAAATACTACAACGCAAATCATCGGAATGTCGAGTTCGCCATTGGCGACTGGGTTTATCTCAAGATCAAACCGTTCAAAGGAGTATCGAGGATCCGACGCTTGAAAAAGCTAAGTCCGAGGTACTTAGGACCGTTCGAGATCTTGGAGCGCATCGGTGAAGCTGCCTACCGGCTTGCTCTATCTTCGAAGCTGAGCCGGTTGCATGATGTATTCCACATCTCTGTGTTGCGGAAGGCTGTAAAGGAGCCAAATCTTGTGGCTGCGGTCAGCGAAGTGTCGGTAGATGGTGGGCTAGCGACGAAAGTCAAACCCATTTGCATTGAAGACACTGAAGTGAAGCAGTTGCGGAACAAGTCCATTCGGATGGTGAAAGTCCGTTGGAATAATTGCGGGCGAGAGGAACTCTCTTGGGAAAGAGAGCAGTCATGCTTGCGGAGTACCCCGAGTTATTTCTCTCAGGTAATTATAACTGTATTTTCTGCTATTACTGTTTTCAAAATTTCGGGACGAAATTCTTTTAAGGGAGGTGGAGTTGTAACACCCCAAAAATCGTAGTTCAGCGAGTTAGGCGGAGTGTTAGTGCTGCGCTCGGGATAGGCTAAAAATTCCATAGCAGCTCTTTAGGCACGACCAGTGTTCCTCTTCGCGCACGACCAGTGATCGTGCGCCAATGATCGTGCGTTAATTCGCAAGAAATCGGAGTTCTGTTGTGGTAAGCGCGCACGATCAGGGGAAGTGCTTCGCGCACGACCACTGACCGTGCGCCGATGCTCGTGCGCCTTGTTTATTCTACTCCGCGATTCTGAGCGGAGAAGACGATCCGACCGATCGAAAAGGTTGGAATTCGATCCGACGGCTGTGATTAGATGCTGGGGTGTCTTAGGTCTTTGGAGAGGGGTTAATCCCTCATTAATTCAAGGCCTTTCTCTCTCCAAGGCTAGAGAAAGAAGAAGGAGGCAAGGAAGAAGAAGGAGAGATCCCGCCATTGACGAAGCTCCGGAGCTCCGTTTCTCGAGCCGTTTCCAGATCTGGAGAGTGCAGCCCGGTGCGGTTCTTTCCCTCCGATTGAAATCTCGGATCTATGGCGGGGAAGAGAGCTCCAAGGGTAACGATTCTTTCTCCCGGTCTTAGGACGTGTTCTTTGTCCTCTCTTTCTCTTTCTATGCTTGCATGAGGACTCCCTTTCACCAAATGGGTGAAGTGTAGGATTTCCTCTAGTTCTTCGAAGCTCTGGGTCAATTATGTCCGTCCCCGGCATATTGCATTTAGAAATCCGGTAGTCGTGCGGATTTAGGCATTGTGTGTGAAGCCTATTCGTGGTCATGAGCCCGAATTGGTGATGCTTGATTTGCGACGTTGCATTTAGGTTAGGCCTAGAATGCGTGCCGGAGAATGACTCCGTGAGATCATCTATAGTATTGCGGGACTTGAGATTAGGCGTCGTGTGAAGATCCTAACTAAAGCCCCTTTGCTTGGAGAGTTGTGGAATGCAAACCTTCACCACGAAATTGAAGTGAGTCATTGTATACCTCCTTCGTTGGTTGTTCTAGTGAAGCCTAAGTCCACTTGGTTGGTTTAGGTGCGTAAATTATCGATTTGGAACACCCGTCGGTGTTTCCTTGCGAACGGGCCGAAGTAAAGCTACACCCGCATCGTTGTTGTTAACGCGCTGATTTGAGCCACGGGCACAAGCTTTTACCGAACCCGCACCATGCTTATCGGCGAGAGGGGGAAACCTTGGGACGCCATGTGATCATGGGATAGACCTGTTTGGGAGGGTTCCTCCAATAGGTAAGTGCTCAAGCGTTCACTAAGCTCTTTAGCTGAGTTGGTTACGTGTGGTCGTGAGAACCCACGGTCATGGTTTTGGATTAATGTTATGATTAGCCTCATGCGTTGCTTAGGCGGTTGTGGGGAACCTTCGGGTGAACCCAACCAACATCATGTGCATTCCCAGGATCAACTCTATTTGTTGCTACACCTAGAAGATTGATTGTGCTTGAAACCTCACCTTGTGTAGTTTGCACTTTCCTTTTAGTACTACTTGCTGCTAGTATGACTTGTTTGCAGGGAAGAAGCTCCGCCACCCCGTGAAAGGGGTGGGGTCATTATAATTTGGTCAGCTGTGCTGACCGTTGCTTTGTTTGCCACCTCTTAGTGGAATCTTCTTAAGCAGGTGCAGGTGAGCCTAGCGGGAAATAACGGATGGTGGCCCTTTTTGCTGCGTTGGCCCTCGAAGGCCAGCCTATTTTCTGTTTTTCTTGTATTGCCGGCCTGCGTGCCGAAGTATGTTTAGGGAGTTTTGTACATTTTGGAATGTAAGACCTTAAGGCCGTAACTCTACACTTTATTGTTTCATTCCTGTGATAGTGGACTATTCTGAGAGAAATGTAAATCTTTATGCTTCCGCTTATGTTTAGTATACTCTGGTGTAGTTCTTTTCTGTATATCGCCTTTTAACGATTAGCTAGTGTGGTTAGTATAGCGTGGGGTCCCAGCCGGATCTACTGTTATATTATTTGTACTGGCAGGGTGTTACACTGTTTGCTTATGATTAGGGGCTGCTATAGGGGCTGTTGTTATGCTTATGCATTTTGTTGGGGGGTGCATCTTGTTCCTTGTCTAAATAAGGGATGTTGCTATGCTTTAAATCAGTTGGGTGTTTCAATTTTGTTTGGGCTGCTATGTATCATCCAGTTGAGTTTTTAATTCAGGGGCTGCTATGCTTAATTAGTTGGGAGTTTAATTAAAATTTGGGGCTGCTAGGCTTTAATCAGTTGGGAGTTTAAATCTCTACATGGGGGCTGCTATGATCTTTCTTATGGGTGTTAGGATGGTGTTTATATAAGCCATTTTAGGATGCTAGTCTCGTGATTTGCTTAGTTGCTGCCATATTAATTGTGAGTCGGTTTCAGGTTGCAGGCCTCGATAATTCAAGTTGTGAAATTGATTCATAGCTCAAGCCTTTTTCTTCTTATGAGGTCATCTATTGCCTGTTCCCTTCTCCTTTAATCTTTTTCCTGGTTTTGCTCCGCTTCCCCTTTAATGAATGTTTCTTCCCCTTTTTCTGCAAGTGAAGTTCTGTCTGTGGTCTTCCTTGTGTCCTGATAGATTCTCTTAGAAAAGTCGTTTTCTATGTATTCTCGGAAATCAAGTTTCTTCTTGCGCCTGTTGATTCCTATTTGTACCTTAGATTCGTTTAGAAGCCCTATCTGTGTAGTTCTAGAATTCTCTAGCCTTTTTGTCCAGAATTTATTAGAACTGCTGTCCTGAACTTATTAGTCTTTCAATCCAAAGTCTCTGTCCAGAACTTTCAAGTTTTATGTGTAGTCGATTATCTTGTGTTTTTCCCATCGAGTTTATCGACCTTTCCGCCGACTTTGACCTAAAGTCCTCCAGTCAATTTTGATTAAGATTTTCTTGTCGACTTTGGTAAAGTCTTTCCAATTGACTTTTGTTAAGTCTTTCTCGTCGACTTTTGTTAAGTCCTTCTCGTCGACTTTGATATAAGTCTTTTCCCGTCAACTTTTGTTAAGTTTTCCCGTCAACTTTTGATAAGTTTTTCTGTCAACTTCATAGCTTATTCTGAATTGTTTCCTCATATATTTTTATGTTCTATTGTCGGGTGTTCCCAAGCATCTTAAGTGATGTTATCAAGCATTTTAAGCCCCGTTGTTGAGACTTTTGATGAAGCGATGCTTTATTCTTTGAGTTGTCCTGCATCTGGTTAGCGATCTTTTATGGTGTCTTGTCGTGCCTTAATCATCGTACTGTTACGGGAAGTTCGTTGGGAGTCAAGTTTGGACTCACCGAGTGTTTTCAAATGAATCGTTGAGTAGTGTTTATTTCTTTGTGACCCTATTCTTAGGGTGTTATGGTGCTGATATCTCGGGTTACGTCTCGTGTCTTAATTGAAACTCAATTTAATTATTTAGAACCTTTGTCTTAAGCCTTGTGCGGTGGGCTTTTTGGGTGGCAGTGGATAAAGGACCACCACCCGGTTTTGGCTTTTTGGGTGGCAGTGGATAAAGGACCACCACCCGGTTTTGGCTTTTTGGGTGGCAGTGGAAAAAGGGCCACCACCCGGTTTTGGCTTTTTGGGTGGCAGTGGATAAAGGACCACCACCCGGTTTTGGCTTTTTGGGTCTCAGTGGATAGAGTACCACCACCCGGTTTTGGCTTTTTGGGTGGCAGTGGATAGAGTACCACCACCCAGTTTTGGCTTTTTGGGTGGCAGTGGATAAAGGACCACCACCCGGTTTTGGCTTTTTGGGTGGTAGTGGATAAAGGACCACCACCCAGTTTTGGCTTTTTGGGTGGCAGTGGATAAATGACCACCACCCGGTTTTGGCTTTTTGGGTGGCAGTGGATAAATGACCACCACCCGGTTTTGGCTTTTTGGGTAGCAGTGGATAGAGTACCACCACCCGATTTTGGCTTTTTGGGTGGCAGTGGATAAAGGACCACCACCCGGTTTTGGCTTTTCGGGTGGCAGTGGATAGAGTACCACAACCCAGTTTTGGCTTTTTGGGTTGGCAGAGGATAAAGGACCGCTACCTGTTTAATTTGAGCTGATTAGTCTCAAGTTCTTATAAACATATATGCTTATATATGTGTATTATGATAGTATGTGTATAACCACCACCTCTGAGCCGCAATGGCGGACCAGTGGTTGGCTTTGATTGTTTTGGCGATTACCTTCTGGTGCAGGCTTTTCCTCTTACCGAGTGCACTCGTTTGAGCTGGCTCGAGTTGTTGTAAGATTATTGATGTTTATCTGCTTAGTTCTCCTTTCTACAAATCTTTTATTTCTGATTGCTGCTAATCTTGGTTTTCTTGCACCCTTTGGGCTGAGACATTCTTTTCTTATGAATGTCTCAGGTTCAGGTCTTTAGCTGTCGCAGGAGTTAGAGCTGTGTTGTTCAGTTTTCCTGTCGAGGCCCTTCCTCTCTTCTAGGTAAGGGGCGGTTATTTAGTTGTTGCCCTCTTTTGGGTGTTTTCCTTCTTTTCTATGGGCTCGTGTCAGTTGTTGACGCCCATATCTCTAGTTTTCTTGTGCTAGTTTACGTGCTAGTTGTTTTGCTATTACTTTCAGGTTGTTTACCTACTTGCTCTTTGGGAAGCTTTATGCTAGGATGCATTAGTTACTTTATTGGTATAAAAAGTGTCATTTTTGCATATCATGATTTTTATTAATTGTCACATACTTTGAAGATCGTAGAAAATCCTTTCTTACTATACTAAACATAGACATGTGCATATCATTTCTGGGATGTGGATCTTCATGCTCATGTAGGCTAAAAATAAACATATTTTCCGCTGCGTATGTATAGCTTTTTACTTGTGGAGTAGTGATCCACCGGACCGAGGGACGCGGTCCTAAGCTAAAAATGTAAATCTTCTTTTTATCTCAAACATATATATGTCTTTTATAAATTTATCGTAAGGAGTGTTTGCCTGAGCGTCTGTAGTCGTCCCCTGCAGGACGTGGCATCACGATGCATATTTTCCCCTTGCTCTGATAATATGTATTAAATTCTTGGGAAAATGCGCTTTGTGACATATCCTCTCTTCCCTGCCCCAGTTCTCCTGTACCCCAGACAGCCCATTATTTTTAGACCTGCCCATTTGGATAGGCTCTCGCATCTATAAATGGAGGGGTGGGGTACCAGAAAATGGACTTTTGGATTCGAGCCTCCAGCTTATGACTTGTATAAGCGGTCTTGAATTCAGTCTTTTTTCTACCTCTTTTCTATAACCACATTTTACCAATCAGATAACACGTGGCAAGAGTTCCCATTGCGGGAAGTTTGGCTTCTTTGGTTAGTTGCCTCTCTTTTTAGCATTATATAGCCCGAGTATTCGGCACTCCACAATTTCCCCCCATCTCTTTGAAGATGTCAGACCGCAAAAACCAGCCATGTCCAGGCTCAACAAGAAACTGCTCGGCAGCTTGAAGCAATGAACCAGGTCCTAGCAGTGATCTCCCAGCGGTTGGTTCATTAGACCACTCCGACCGCTACCCCAGGTCCTCTAGCCGGCAGTCATGCACCTGTCCATGTGGTCCCTCAGCCCGCAGCTTCTATACAGTCTCAGGGTGAAGAGTTCATGGCTTGTCGTGATTTCTTCAGAGCAACAGCTCGGGGAACTCTAGCCCGGCTGCTGAACTTTCAAGAGGATTATGCTTATCCTCCAGCTTCTGGTGTTGCTGCCTTTCTGATAAGAAAAATTAAATCTTCTTCTTAGGGTTTATGATTTGTGATTATGCGAAGAAGATTGATGATATTTTCCAAAACTATATTCGATGAAGGCAAGTGTACCTTATCGTATATAATATAGGATATTTTATAAAAATACCAAGGTCGTATTAAACTCGGGTTTGTCGAGTACTTCTACTTCGAGAAAGCGGACTATTATTTTATCGGAGAGAATAATTTGGAAAGGAAAGAAAAGCTAATTAAAAAGAGAACAAAAATAAAATGAAGAAAACAAAACTTGATTTAAAACAAAACCTTAAAATGAAATAAAAAGATAAATACTATCATTCAACTCTAAACCTTGACCGTGGGGATTCCCGAAGCTCGAACATGCCTCTCTCGAGGTTAATGCCCAACTAAGCTTAGGAAAAATCAACCGGACTCTCGTCCTATAATTGATTACCTAAGACTTGCTTTACGATGTGAATCCCACTATAGGATTTGACTCCTATCCAGAAGATTTACGTCATCCTCTCTCGAGGGGTGCGTGCAACTCTTTTTATTCTCGAGTGATCGATTCGTACGCACGTCCTCTCGGCTAGCTAGAATACGAAAACAAATACTGAAATTCATAACCGGAATATGAACTCGATATCGTTATATTTCGAGAATAAATCGAAGGAGAGAAGATACGATAATAAGGAAAGAGATGATTTTGATTCAAAGGTTGCTAAAAATCAAGACTACAAAATAATTGCTAAAGGAAAAAAAATTAAAACAAGAAAGAGAGAGAAAGAGGAAGAAAGAGAGTTTGCGAAAATAAAAGAAAGCTTAAATTTTCATTGCCATAAAAGAAAGAGATTACATGAAATAAAACCTACATTACATCGCATGGAATTGAAACTAAGCTAGCTTGCATGAAATAAAATTACAAGGAATGAAAAAAAGAAATAACAAAATTACATGAAATTAAAGCTAACCCTAAAACATGAAGAAATAAGGAAAACTGTACAAGAACAGCCCAAATGGGCAGGGGGAAGGGAGAGGAATGCTGGAGGGGAACCTCTGAATTTATAGGAAAAAATTCCAGGTTACACGCCCTCGGTCACGGGCGTGACCTAGGGCGTGTAATACTTGTTCTGCACGGCTGCGACATCGGCGTGGGTCTTGCGTGACTGCGTCGCGAAAAAGAACATTACACGCCCGTGTAACTTTGGTCACGGGCGTGTACCTGGGTGGCTTCATCAATGCGGCATGGGCTTGAGTTCGGCGCAGCAGGGAGCTGGGATCACGCGGGAAGACACGGGCGTGACTCTTTGGTCACGGGCGTGACTTGGGTCAACATTGGATTCGGTGGCTGACAGTCCACGTGGAAAGCTTGAAGTGATCTTTAAATTTACACGCCCTTGGTCACGGGCGTGACTCTGGGTCACGGGCGTGACCGAGGGCGTGACTTGCTGTGGACTAGCTCAAATGCGCGGCAACAACTCCTGGACTGATCTTAATGTTACACGCCCTTGGTCACGGGCGTGACCTAGGGCGTGTACTATGAAATTTGACCAAAATCTCCAAAAAATCTGCAAAACAACAATACAATTATATTTAGAACTAAAATTATAAAAGAAGTGATTTTTAACTAAAATATAAATAATATTTACAAAATTATATTAAATTTAACCTAAATACTATAATTAAAATAAGCATAAATCCTACTTATCAAATACCCCCATACTTAAGCTTTTGCTATTCCAGAGCAAAAGTATGAGAAATATTTATAAGACATTTAATAAAATTTTTAATTAAGCCTAAAAATTTATTGAATCATAAGTAAGCTAAAAAGAAAATTTAAGGATCAACGAATTAAGTCCTAAATTATGAAATTAGAATAATAAGAGAAAAATATTTAGCCAAGAGTTCTCAAAAATATTAACTAGTTAACAAAATTGAGTAATAAGCAAACAAAAATAGATTTAAAATTTATAAAAACCATAACTTTGAAAAAGCTAAAGGAAAAATGTAAGTTACTAAGTATTGCTCTCTCCATAACATAATTTAAATCTAGATCAAAGATATTGGGTTAGGGGGGGTTTCATAAATTTTGGCATAAGAAGAGATCTTTGAATGAAGGTGATGGATTTTCCATTTCACCAAAGTGGTTTTTTTTTTTTTTTTAAGTAAATATTTTTTTTTCTCTTCTAACAACAACCCAAAATGTATATGGTTTAGGAGTAATGAATTTTATCCTCTTACTCCATGCCATATAATCTTTTCAAATATTTTGGGTGCATATGTTTTAGGGACTAATGAATTTTATCCTCTTATTCCCATGACATATGATCTTTTAAAATACTTTTTTTTTATGCCATCAAAGGGGTAGGGTAGAGAAAAGACTTCTAGCTTATAAATTAAATTATTTTGAGAGCAAATTTTAGTACTTTAAACTTTCCTAAGATTTTAAAAGCTTGAGGTAGAAATAATTAAAATCTAAAGGTGTTTAAGCAAGATTACTAAAAATTTGTAACTATTTAAAATAAAAGAGAAGAAGTGCTAAAGAAATATCTCTAATCAAATTAAAATCATAAAATATTTCTTAACACTAAATCACTTAAACAAAAATTAGATTTAGCATACCATGATAGAATAAATGATTAGCAAATAAAAAAGTATAAATGCTTATAAATAAACTCAAAATGATTTTGGAAATGACAAAAACCAAAGTAAGGGCTTATTATATTTTTGGGATTTTTTCTAAGTTTTATGTAATAATTTTTTTGGAAAAAATTTTTTGATATTATCTTTTTTTGGAATTTTTAATATTATCTTTTTTTTTTTTGGGGAATTTTTTTTAGGATAAGAAGTAAATACTAAAAATGCTAAACATAAACTAAAAAAAAAACCTAATTTTTTTTTGTTAATTCTTGGATTTCCCGAGGTCTACCAGGTGAAGGGCTCGCAAGGTACTAGAGGCTATGATGGGAATTCAAGCCCAAAGCGTCCTTTCCGAGAATTTAAATTTTTGATTTTCTAATTTTTTTTGAATATTTTTGGGTTTTCTAAAAAATTTTTTTTTTTTTGAAAAAGCTAATTTTTCTTTTGTAAAAGATGATAAAAAGGAAATAAACTATTTACAAAACTATGTACACAAATATTTTTGGAATTTTGTGATTTTCAAACAAAAAAATTTCTTTTTTTTTTTTTTGGGAAATTTTCTACGATTTTATAATTTAAAAGAAAGGGAAATACACCCCCATACTTAAAGTTCAACATTGTCCCCAATGTTGAAAGCTAAGTATGGAGAATAATAAAATAGAAAATACAAGAGCATGATTATGAAAGAAAAAGAACAAGGAGAGGAAAAGAAGTACGTCCCTGATGGAGACGGACGACCATCACGATTACCTGCAAAAATTTTCTTTCAAAACCATAAGACAAAACACAAAATTAAAACATAAAAGTTACTTATTATTATTATTATATATTTTTTTTTTGATAAAAGTAATAGTGCTTTCTCTTTTCAAAATATCGACAAAATATCCCCGGCAACGGCGCCAAAAACTTGATAAGAAAAATTAAATCTTCTTCTTAGGGTTTATGATTTGTGATTATGCGAAGAAGATTGATGATATTTTCCAAAACTATATTCGATGAAGGCAAGTGTACCTTATCGTATATAATATAGGATATTTTATAAAAATACCAAGGTCGTATTAAACTCGGGTTTGTCGAGTACTTCTACTTCGAGAAAGCGGACTATTATTTTATCGGAGAGAATAATTTGGAAAGGAAAGAAAAGCTAATTAAAAAGAGAACAAAAATAAAATGAAGAAAACAAAACTTGATTTAAAACAAAACCTTAAAATGAAATAAAAAGATAAATACTATCATTCAACTCTAAACCTTGACCGTGGGGATTCCCGAAGCTCGAACATGCCTCTCTCGAGGTTAATGCCCAACTAAGCTTAGGAAAAATCAACCGGACTCTCGTCCTATTATTGATTACCTAAGACTTGCTTTACGATGTGAATCCCACTATAGGATTTGACTCCTATCCAGAAGATTTACGCCATCCTCTCTCGAGGGGTGCGTGCAACTCTTTTTATTCTCGAGTGATCGATTCGTACGCACGTCCTCTCGGCTAGCTAGAATACGAAAACAAATACCGAAATTCATAACCGGAATATGAACTCGATATCGTTATATTTCGAGAATAAATCGAAGGAGAGAAGATACGATAATAAGGAAAGAGATGATTTTGATTCAAAGGTTGCTAAAAATCAAGACTACAAAATAATTGCTAAAGGAAAAAAAATTAAAACAAGAAAGAGAGAGAAAGAGGAAGAAAGAGAGTTTGCGAAAATAAAAGAAAGCTTAAATTTCCATTGCCATAAAAGAAAGAGATTACATGAAATAAAACCTACATTACATCGCATGGAATTGAAACTAAGCTAGCTTGCATGAAATAAAATTACAAGGAATGAAAAAAAGAAATAACAAAATTACATGAAATTAAAGCTAACCCTAAAACATGAAGAAATAAGGAAAACTGTACAAGAACAGCCCAAATGGGCAGGGGGAAGGGAGAGGAATGCTGGAGGGGAACCTCTGAATTTATAGGAAAAAATTCCAGGTTACACGCCCTCGGTCACGGGCGTGACCTAGGGCGTGTAATACTTGTTCTGCACGGCTGCGACATCGGCGTGGGTCTTGCGTGACTGCGTCGCGAAAAAGAACATTACACGCCCGTGTAACTTTGGTCACGGGCGTGTACCTGGGTGGCTTCATCAATGCGGCATGGGCTTGAGTTCGGCGCAGCAGGGAGCTGGGATCACGCCGGAAGACACGGGCGTGACTCTTTGGTCACGGGCGTGACTTGGGTCAACATTGGATTCGGTGGCTGACAGTCCACGTGGAAAGCTTGAAGTGATCTTTAAATTTACACGCCCTTGATCACGGGCGTGACTCTGGGTCACGGGCGTGACCGAGGGCGTGACTTGCTGTGGACTAGCTCAAATGCGCGGCAACAACTCCTGGACTGATCTTAATGTTACACGCCCTTGGTCACGGGCGTG